>CM035621.1:47737376-50237376 GCA_020496765.1 Gossypium stocksii
TTTGTTTGTGTCAAGCAATTTAGTAAATGAATGATCTTTATTCAAGAAAATGTTAAAAAAAAATTTTACTGTCCTGATCTGATTCTTAGTTTTTCGGTAACGCCTCGTCCTATTCCGACGACGGTTACGGGATAGGGGTGTTACAACTTAGAGAGTTGAGGATGGATCTAAGATTATGGTCATTGGGGAGAGACCTAAATTCCTCTCTAACATGGTTTCAAAAACCAAGGCTGAGAAACTATTGAGTATATTGCGAAGCTTACGTAGCCTATGTGCTGAACTTGGGAAGTAAGGAGCTGAGAGTTCAAGATATCTACACTGTAAGGGATTTTTCTGACAAATTTTCAGAGGAGTTACCTGGTTTTCCACTAGATCAAGAGGTTGAGTTCGATATCGAGGTGTATCTAGGTACCGCACCAGTGTCCATTGCACCCTATCACATGGAACCAAAGGAGCTGAAGGAGATAAAGGTTTGGTTGCAAGAGTTATTAGACTAAGTGTTCATTAAACCGAGTGTATTGCCTTGGGGTGCATTAGTGTTGTTTGTGAAAAAGAAGGATTAACATACTCAGTATCCTCATTTATCAGTTTTTATCGATCTCTATGAATACGTTCATATTCACACATACTTATATTTCAAGAATCATATAACAAAGTATTACATTTAAAATATCACTATTATTTATTATTTAATCAATATTATTAATTATTATCAAGAATGAGTCCCCATACCTTAGATCCGCTTGAGTAGATCACATTTCCACTTCGAAAGGAAAGTTTGATTTCCTTAAGTCACTATGGTATCGATCCAATGCATGAGTCAGTATATATTTAATGAATAAATTACAACCCCTAATAAAAGAAACAATTGTGATTCGGCAATACTTACGCAAAGAGGTGGTCAAATCAAAAACTATTATGAATGGGTGGTAATTTCGAGATTTTTTGTGATACTTCACAAAAGCACATAAACGAGTAGTTAGTATCCTACTAAACTGAGAATAGTATTGTAAAAATATAATGTAAATGATAATCCTCCATACCTATAATAAAACAAAGGAAAAAAGCTCAATAATAAATCTCGAAAAGCCAATTAAAGTAGAGGATTCGGAACTATAAACACAAAGTAGAAGAGTTTAGAGAAAATAATATGAAAGATAATCTTTTATATTTAAAAATCAGATTCAAAATTTTACAGAGATGATTTTCGGAAAGAGGACAAAAGAAGAAAAATGGTGAAAATTGGCGGTGGAAGACGGCGGTGGTGTGGCGACGATGGCGGTAGAGGTGAGATGGTTGTGTGGTTGCCATGTGTGGTGGTGGAATGGAAGAGGAATAAAGAAATATGGCTTCAAAGGTGGTGAAATAAAGAAGAAAAAGCTAAAAAAACTGGTAGATAAGGGTGGTGGATGACAAAGAGTGATGAGGAGAGTAAACTAGAAAAATAAAATGAAAAGTAGGGTTTTTGGGGTGCTATGGCCGGCCATGGATAGTCAAAGGTGAAAAGATGGTATGTTTATGGACAAATGGAGTAAAAAGTGAATAATGAGTAAAAAGGGCAGTCAAAATAGGGCTTTGAATGGTAGGTTGACTCAAAACAAAAGGAAAGGAATCTCCCTCTTTTATGGAAAGTGTAACACCCCTTACCCGTATTCGACACCCAAACAGGGTACGAGGCATTACCAGACTTATCACATGAACAAACATTCAATATTGGATTACAAATTTGTGTCCAAATTAAAACTTTTAGTAATCAATCATATCATCCCCGAAACGAGCCTACAAGACCCAAAACATGCATTAAAAGTGATTTGGGACTAAACCGTGAACTTTAGAAATTTTTACCACACTTAAAAAATTTTTCCACCAAACAGGGGTCACACTTAACACCCCTTACCCATATCCGATGCTGGGACAGTGTACGAGGCGTTACCTTACTAAAACACATACAAACATCCATCTCTGGTTCATAAAACTTCATTCCAAATTAAAACTTTTCAAACTTTGTCTTACAGCCCTTAATACGGACCTAAGAGGCCAAAAACATGTTTAGAAAACAAATCGGGATTAATCTGTGTGCTTAGAAAACTTTCAAGAAAAGCCACTAAAAATAGGGCACACAGTGGTGTGGATGGGCAACATGCCCGTGTGGCCTCAGAACATCATCGTGCTGAAGGCCCATATGGTTCACACGGCTAAGCACATAGGGACACGCCCGTGCCACTCGTCCATGTGGATTTATTTTCTAAAATCAAACCTACAGGGTGTAACACCTTGAATTTTGGGCCTAGAAATATTGGGCCTTGAGTTTTGGATCCTAGCTTAGTATTTTTAGGAGTTTAATTTTGGCCTTCTAGAAGGTTGGAAATGGAGTGAATATGGACTCTAAAGGGAGTGCTCAGGAGAGATTTTTAAGGTGGAGATAATGGAGAGAAAATAGGAGATTGAGAGAGAGAGAGTTGGTGCCGAATGGGACTGCAAGGGAGGCTTGAATCGGCTTGTGCCTATTTAAAGGAATGCCGAATGTGCATGAGGTTTTTGGTTTCTTTTGCCGAATTCACTTGCTAGCTAAACCTTTTTTATTTTCTTTTCTTCTCTCTTCCATTGTTACCGAAGCTTCACTCAAGATTTTCATCTCTCAAAGCCGAATACCATCCCTAAATTCTTAAAAGCCGAAAGTCACCTTTGTATCCTTAAAAGCTAAATACCTATACTTTCTTGTTGACATCTTCCCTTAAATCTCCTAAAAGCCGAATATTCATCTTCTCTTGCCGATTTATTTTGTTTTCTTGCATCACAAACCTATTCGGTTACTTGCAACCCTTGATCAAGTGAATAAAAGCCGATTGCACATTCAGTAGGGATCTAGGCCGCTAGTTTGGAAATCAGTTTCGGTAAGTGCCTAGTTAATCGTTTTTAGTGTTTTTGGTAAAGCCAAAAAGGCTATCTAATCCTCTCTTTTCTTGATGATTAACCATGTTAAACTAGGGGTATGGTTCTAGGATTCCAAAGGTGGAAAGGATCTCTAGCGGATGATCTAAGAATATTCGGGAATATTTACTAAAGAAAGGCTAGAAAAGCCGAAGGTACACGGTAAGGTTACGGTAAGGCTTCGGGATATGATAAAGTTGTAGTTTAAGGTATAGAATTGATTCGAAGATGGTTTTGGTTGTAGGTCGAGGCTAAGGATAGTGTAGTGCGGGTCATCAATCAGGTGTGAACATACACTACACACACGAAAATCGGCAAAAGCTGAAATCCCTAATGGGCCTAATGAACTTGTGGGCCCAAAGTGGAAAATTTGTGATATGAAACTGTATGATGGATTGACATGCATGACTATATGATCGCATGATTGGATTATGATCTGGCTTAATGGGCTTCATAAGCATGTTTGGGTTTTATGGGGTGGTAGAAATGCATGCTAGAATTTAATAGACTTTAGGCCTAGTTAAATGGACTCTCAAGTTTTCATAAAACCTAAGTAATAAACATGTCTATGGACAAGTCGATAGACTAAGGCGTAGCAACCGATATATGCATGTCTAGGATTGGATCATGGAAGAGCCTGGTACTTAAGCGGTCCGAGTGACCCACCTTCTCTTTTCTTGAATCCTACCTGGTGCATAGTGTCTGTTCATCTTAGCCGCGAGGACTTGTTGATGGGCCAAAATCATAACTACAATCTGTATCATTAAGAAATTATGAAAATACCCTTCTAGGATAAAATTACGAAAATACCTTTCTGAGGTAGAATTACGAAAATGCCCTATAAGGTAGAGCTACTAAAACATCCTCGTAGTGTAGGAATATCGAAATACCCCTATAGGGTAGGCTTACGAAAATACCCCTGGGTAGTGAAATGACCAAAATACCCCTAAGCGCTTACAATGTGAAAATGTGTGAAAATGTGTATATTGCATTCATGAATTGTATGTTGCACTTGGGTGGGTTTTGATGATACGGAGGAAGTGTTTTGAGGATCTCATAGTCGCTTGACGATCGTGGATCCACTATAGGCTATTTAAGCCACCGAGTAGCTTTGCTACACCACACATATACAGTAGCCTTACGGCAACGTGAGTAGTGCCACAACCGGTGCTACCTTTGGAATGTAGAGGATGGGTGGGTTGATGTAGACATCCCCACAGGTGTGTTGGGCTGGTACAGGTGGTGTGTAGTTGTTGGATTTGGGATGGGAACATTTGTATTCATGAAATTCTGATATGATATGAGGTCAATGTGGGCTAAAGCCCAGACCACCGATATTGATTAGGGCTTAAGCCTAATGTGATATGTGCATACTAAATTGATTTGATTGCCAAGGGTCATACACACTGAGTTTCGAAACTCACACCCTTATTATTAATATTTCAGGTGATCCACAGTAGACGGCTCGATGCGGGAAAGGACTAGGAGATAGCCACACTGTAAGCTTCTTAGAAGTTTTAAATAGTTATCGAATTACTTTATTTTAATTACTTGTTCCTTTTTCAATGGGTTGTAATAAAGCCTTGTGTCTCCAATGTGACTGTATTTAGGGTTATTAATGTTTCAATTGCCTAGTTTTAGACTTTGATAAATTTCTCAAATTAAACGTGGTTTTCAAATGACTTTATCATATGGGTGTTTTTAATTAAACATGGGCTTCCATTATGGCTTAACATGAATTTGAATTTCTAAATCACAAACCTAAGTTTTAATCAAGTAAATTTTCTACCGAACACGTTCTTAAATGAATAAAGTCGTTTTGAAAAATAGTCTTTTCAATTTGACATCGCTAGATTCGGCCATAAAGTCTGGGCCGGGTTTGGGGTGTTACACAGGGGTTTTCACACGGCCTGTCACACACCCGTGTCCCTGGCCTATGTCCTAGCCTGCGTGTGAAAACCTTGACATTCTGTTCCTGACGTCAGCAATGATTTAAGGGTCACACAGCCAATGCACACAGCCGTATGCTAGGCCGTGTCAATCACATGATTGTGACACACAGCCGTGTTTCAACCCGTGTGGTTACTACTGGGCATTTAATTTTGCCAACTTAAAGTACAGGGGACACACGGCCTGAACACATGCACATGGGGTAGACCGTGTATCACACACGACCTAGATGTACGCCCATGTGTCTACCTGTGTGGACAGAAACAAGGCTATTTACCAAGCCTATTTGCCACCCTTAATTGTACCGTCCTATACAACATCACATAGCTTCATTCCAAACATATGCTTACATCCAACACGTTCACAATCAAGACATCAACACATCATTCAAATACTACTTTTACTATACAATAACTTCACATGATTAGCAAGCCAAATTTCATGGCTAAACACTTATTGAACACCAAGGCAAAAATAATTAAAATTCACTTGACACTTAATAATCTAACTAGCCTATACATGCCATATAACTAAAAATTTGCAAAGCTTTATGTACTAAGCCATAATGGGATAGTGTATTGAGATCTCCGTCGCCTTCCAACCTGAGCAAACTTTCGAAACCTTATACACATAGGAAAGTAAACAAGGTAAGCTATAAAGCTTAGTAAGCTCATATGACTAATAGGCTTATATTAACTACCAGATACATCTCGAGTAATTACACGAGCATAAAAGAGTTCACATAGTCTCACAGTATAATTATCTACTCCCTTATAGAACTAACCTTAATTTTTTGAAGGCTTATTCATTTCAATAATCGTATTAATCAAAAGCGTACTTATTAATTCACTTACAATTACTTGTGCATAAACGATATGAAACATTTCACATTCAATTCAACGGTTATTTCATAAGCATAAATACTATTTTGCATGTCAGACCGTAATATTACTCATATTTACGCTGTGGACTTATAGCATGTCCTTAAATTATTTCCACTCGATACTCCCATAGATTTTATACATACCTGTATCACTTAGTTCGATTACCTCTTTATTCTCAACCTGATCTTGTCTGTTGATTTGTTTAAATATCAATATTAACACGTTATCGCAGTTCAATATCAATAAATATCATGAACTCGTAAAACTTTCACATTTCATTCATAAAATTAAATATGAATTCCACAATTTTTTAGTTACCTGATGAGTCATTCGGAACACCATCGAATGCTCGGGAACCACATATGCACAACACTAATGCCATATCCCTAATATGGTCTTACATGAGGTCGATGCCGATGCCATGTCCCAGACATTGTCTTACATTGGCTATCACATATCGATGCCGATGTCATGTTCGAGACATGGTCTTACACTGGCACACATATCGATGTCCATGCCATGTCCCAGACATGGTCTTACACTGACACACATCGAGGCTGATGCCATGTCCCAGACATGGTCTTACACTAGCACTCCCATCAATGTCGATGCCATGTCCCAGACATATTCTTACACTAGCTCACATATTAAAGTCGATGCCATGTCCTAGACATGGTCTTACACTGACTCTCATATGTCGAGGCCGATGCCATGTCCTAGACATGGTCTTACACTAGCTCTCATATATCGGTACCAATGCCATGTCCCAAACATGGTCTTACACTGGCACACATACCGGTGTTGATGCCATGTCCTAGACATGGTCTTACACTGACACACATCGAGGCTGATGCCATGTCCCAAACATGGTCTTACACTGGATCTCGCGTCGCCATGGTCCAACCATTGTCTTTTTCTATCAATTCATCACAAGTCTTAGTTCGATTGTGCTCGACCCTGTATTTTCCTTAGATCAATCTTTCAATTCAATCTCATATTTCCATATTATCATGATTCAATACAACATACGGAATAATACATTATATCCTTTCTAATTAATAATTGATCACTATAAACCAACCATATGAACTTACCTCGTTAGCTGAAACAATAAACTAAATTGAATAATCTGATCCTTTATTTGCCCTCGTTCTTTGCCCAAATCTCACCTCCCTCAATCTATATAATAAAAACATCTACTTATTTAGTCATCAATTTAGACTATTTAGTTTAAAATTCACATTAGGGCAATTTTGAACCTTTGCCCCCTAATGTTTCACATTTTTGCAATTTAGTCCCTATCACCTGAAAGTGCCAATTCATGAAATTAAACACAAATCTACATACTTGAATTCATCCATACCCAACATGATAGCTTGATAGTGTGATAGAATCTCCGGCGATCTCCAACTCAAGCCAACTTGTCTACACTATAAAACATAGGAAAATAAACGAAGTAAGCTAAATAGCTTAGTAAGCTCATATGTAATAAACTCATCTTATCAAATAAACACATATTAAACATTTAAAAACTATAATGTAAACTTATTTGATTTCACCTTTATACCATGAATCCAACCCCATAGTCAACCGAAAATTTCCACAAGTTTATTCAATTCTATGCTTGTGAGGATCAATTACATATTTAAAAAATTATTCACATTTATGAATACACACGATCGAATATCTATAAAACTTCATTCAATCTAATACGCATCACACTTTCTTTAACCAGGGTGAATTATGTGAAATATCACCATAAAACGTTATTTTGCACACTATGTGCCATACATATGTATACTTAAACAACTATAACTCATATCTCATATATCTTTAAATTCATATCTCATTATAGCCAAATAAACACAATATGACATGAAGCATACTTATACACAAATCTTTTTTGTATCATATGCATGATACACTATAAGCTCACCAATTTACCTACATTCTATTCTCACATAGTTGTCAAAACTATTGTTTTTAAAGGTCGACTTTTTATTTAAAAAATGAAAAATGGGAGTCGCCACCGATCCTTTTTATTTTGGTGTGATCGGATCACCTCGTAATTCAATCATTTTAATAAAAGTCTAAATTCACTAAAACGATAATTTTTGGTCTACGAAATTCAGGAAACGGGTTCGGGAGTCAGTTATGTACAAGGAAGGATTAGCACCCTCATAATGCCCAAAATTGGTACCTAGTTGATTAATTAATGTCTTAGTGTCGAAATTTGAATACTTAAAAAGAGTTTAAAATATGATCCCTTGTTATGGTGATGTTATTTTACTTCAAAATCATTTGAATAAATTAAAATGTATACTAAAGACCTTCTCATCTCGAAGTAACAAAATGTCACGTCCCGTAAGTTTGGACACGACACCTTGAACCCTTGAGAATAAGTTTGCCTTTTATTTTTTATTTTAAAACTCATGTATTTTAATTTTAAAATGATATTCGGCTATTTAGGTTCAACGAGAAAATCGAAACCTCATAAGTTAGGGTATGCTTTCTTGAATCTCCAAAAACAAACCATTGCCTTATTTTAAAAATTTTATTTTTTGAATAATAACGAGCGCAATATTTAAACGGTGTGTATTTATCTTAGTTGGAGTATAATTAAACGGCCTATTATGGATAAATACGTTTAAACGCGATTTTTGACGTGATCTTAACGAAATGAGATGAAATGGTGATGTAAAAAAAATAGAACGATGATATACGAATGAAATGTCACATTAATAAATGACAATATTGAATATACTAATAAAAACAATTTACAAGAATCACATAATATACACTATTTTAACACTAATGTGAACAGTCAAAAAGAAATAAAATAAACAATAACAATGAGAAAACAATGATAAAAAAATGAACATAAAAAGACAATACTAAATTTTTTAAAAAAAATAATAAGGACAAAAAAATAAATAGATAAATAAATATTGAGGAAAATAATTTATAAAATATTGAAAATAAAGACCAAATTTAAAATGTAGGTGAAATTAAGGGTGTAATTCATAACAAAATACATACATAAATAATAATAATAATAATAATAATAATAATAATAATAATAGATAAATAATAAAAATAATTGATAATAAAATTAAATAAATGAATAGATGCCTGATGAAAAATAAAATAAAATAAAAATAAAGAACTAATAAAGAGGTAAATAAAATAAATAAATAAATAAACTAAAATAAATAATGCACTTAATTTTAACTCAAATTTAATTAAAAGGATAAATTAAGATAAATAAATAAATAATGGACCAAAATGAAGAGCGCAAAAACTAGCGAGGACTAAATGGGCAAATAACTCGATCTTCTGGACACGTGTCCTTTCCTTAGGGGATCAGCGAACCAGGGACCAAATTGAAACGCATAAAATACATGCGGTAAAATTTCTAAAAATTAAAGGAAAAGGATCTAGACCCGATTGCAAACCATTCGAAAAGCGGAAGAACTAGGGTTGTAATTATACCCTGGCCCAAAAACACGCGGATTCTGAAGTTTTGGGTCGAGTCAAATGCGGGTTGGCCAAAACGATGTCGTTTTGGAGCCTTCTGAACCTCACCAAAACGGCGTCGTTTTGGCATCCTATAAAAGCCACCAAATCTTCAAAAAAATTCATTTTAACCCCCCACTTCCAAAAAAAAAAACAGAAAATGCTCTCCCTTCACTCTCTCAACACCCCCGGGCCGGCCATTATTCCAGGCATTATTTGACCATTGGACCACCGTGGTGGCTGCCGGTCGTCGGTGATGGCGCCGCCATCCACAGTGGTCGAAAAATTTAAAAAATAGACTTTTTTTGGATTTTTAACTCCCGATCTCAAAAACGTACCACCTTTCCTTGGAGATGGCAACCTCAGCCACCCGTGGTGGTGCAAATGCAAGAAAATGTGAGCTTTTGGGTCTTTTTTTACTCTTTGTTTATTTCCTTTAAAATGATAACAAAAAATAATGTGAAAAAAATAAAAATAAAAAGGCAACCTTTTTTTATGCTGATTGCTTTTGCTTGTTTTTGTATTGCAAATCTCTGTAAAAAAAATAATACAACTTATTTGCGGTGGCTTTATAGCCGATTATACATGCTATTTTTTAATTCTTTTGCTTGCTTTCGTTTTTTGTTTGCTACTTTTTTTTTGCTATTTGCTATTTGTTCTTCTTTTGTCTTGTATCTGCAGGTACGGTGGCAAAGGACGCAAGAGTGACAGACGGTGGTGGTAGAGGTAGCGGGGCGAAGAGAAATCCTAGTGTTTTTGAAAGCACATAAGTTTTTTAGGCCACTGTCTCTCCTGTATTTGGGTTTGAAATTTTTAATTTTGGGTTGTAATTATCTTGTAATGTTTGGACTTTGGACCATTTATTATTTGTTTTGTTTGTTGTTGTTGTTTTTCGATTGGGCCGCGTCAATTTGGGCTTATTATAGCTGCCCCTCTTTGCTCGTTGTTGTGTAACAAGAATGGAGCAAAGACTTTTAAAAAGGACCAAATTTGCCCGGTCTCACTGAATCTTGACTTCTTGGTGCTTCTCTTCTTCAAGTAGCCTCGCTCATACCCACTATAACTTTAGACGTATAAGATTTGTTGCTTCAATCTACTTCACTGTAACTTTAAGGAAATATGATTTGCATATTCAATCTGCTCCGTTGCAACTTCAGGAAGGTTATAGCTGCCTCTCTTTGCTCATTGTTGTGTAACGAGAATGGGGAAAAGACTTTTTAAAAGGACCAAATTTGCTCGTTCTTGCCGAATCTTAACTTCTTGGTGCTCCTCTTCTGCAAGTAGCCTCGCTCTAACCCACTGTAACTTTAGACATATAAGATTTGTTGCTTCAATCTACTTCACTGTAACTTCAGGGAAATATGATTTTCATCTTTAATCTGCTCCATTGCAACTTCAGAAAGATAAGATTTGTGGCTTCAATATGCTCCACTATAACTTCAAGGAGATAAGATTTTCCATCTTCAATCTGCTCCACTGCAACTTCAGGGAGATAAGATTTTTGGCTTCAATATTCTCCATTGCAACTTCAGGGAGATAAGATTCGCCATGGTAGATTTGATCTGACCTACTGCAACTTCAGAGGTATAGAATTTGTAACTTGTACCTTTAATCTATTTCATTGCAACTTCAGTGAAATAAGATCTGCATCTTCAGTCTGCTCCACTACAACTTTAAGGAGATAAGATTTGTAGCTTTAATCTACTCTACTGCAACTTCAGAGAGATAAGATTTGTTTATTTTTAACCTGCTCCACTACGACTTCAGAGAGATAAGGTTCAGGGCTTTAATCTGTTCCACTGCAACTTCAGGGAAATAAAATTCTCTATCTTCAATCTACTCCACTGCGGGTTGAAGGAGATAAGATTAGTGGCTTTAATCTACTCCACTACAACTTCAGGGAGATAAGACTCACCATAATGGCTTCAATTCGTCCCACTACAACTTCAGGGGTATGGGATTTGTAACTTCATTGATCTGTTACACCATTTTCTGGTAAACATGACTTGTAGAATCCATTTCATAGGCCTATTTATGCCAAGCAATTAAGATGTCATGATCAAAATGAATCAAAGGGTCCTATTTAGATGTGTATGAATGATATTTGCATGAATGCAGAATGTCATTTTTTTAGAATGATCCCTTTTTAATGCTTAGGTTGTCATTGCTCGTTATTCATCAAGGTTCTATCATTGATGTGTTACCATGCATTCTTGTTTAGCTGGTATCTTTGACAGAAGATCTGAAGAAATGGTCACAATTTGGACTATTCCTTCTCAAATGTTTCCAACTCTTGAATTTGGTTAGTTCTAACGATAAACGAAAAATTATACATATGTTTACCTCATGTTTAGCCTAATTTCTGGATGAATTATCATTAAATTTGTGAGAATTGGTGCTCTTAACCCTTCTGTTTCATGTTTTATACTCAAGAGAGCATAGGGAAGAGAAAAGAACGAAAAATAGGCCGAAAACGAAGAAAATGGGCCAAAGTGCAAAAACGACACGGCCCAAGGATTCACCACACGGCCGTCGCACACGGTCGTGCCACATAAGGTCCAACACGGCCTAGCCCCGACAAGCACGGCCAGGCCACACGACCGTGCCACCCTCGACAGGCCCACATACGGCCTCTTATCGATCCACACGGGCATGGCACACGGGCGTGTCCCTGTCGTGAGGAAGTGCAATTTCACTCGGATTTGGATACTTAAAGGCTAAGAAAGGCATCCTAAAGCTCTATATAAAGACCCTAGGAGGCAACTCTAAGGGTGTACTCTTTCTCCCACAAAGGAGCACCTTATTTCTGCCAACACAGAGAGTGAAAGCAGGGATTACTCCAAGGGAAGCCGATTGATTCATCCCAGAAGCTAAATTCCACATCAAGACAGAGGATCTTCCTAAATTCCTTCAGGGGTTTTTGGGTTCTTTATGTTTTGCTATCTTATTTCTTCTGAAATGTTTTCTTTATTAATTATGAACTAAATCCCCCAAATACTTGAGGGGGATGAACCCTAAGACAGATCTTGTTATTATTTTATCTTGAGTTATATGATAAATACTTGAATTGTTCTTAATTATGTGTTCTTAATTCTTGTTTTAATAATCCTAGGTATTAATTCAAGAATTTGATGTGCTTATGCAAAGGAGCAAAAGTCCTTATTTAAGAGTAGATCTAGCATAATTAAGTAGAGTTGCATACAACCCTAGACATAGGGTGACATAAATCTGCCGGATTAGGGTCAAACCTAATAAGGGGATCCATAGATCGAGTTAATGCAAGACTAGGGGTTTTACCTAGAAAGAGATTTCAGTTAATCAACCTACGATTAGTTGTTCTTATCCTCGATGGAGGTATTAACATAAGTTAGGGATCTCTACGAATCAAGTCAAGTGAATAAATTGTCTAGCTCAAGAATTGATAATAAGTGAAGTTTAGGTGGATTCTCCCTTGAGTATTGCCTAATCAATCAGTCTTTCCCAAAGAGCTTTTCCCCAATTTACTTTTTGTGCATTCATAGTTTAGTTTTAGAATTAGTTTAGTTTCATAAAAACTCCTTTTATTTTTAGGCTAGATAGTAGAAAGGAAGTTAGTACTAGTACTTTTTGTTCCCTTGGGTAAGATAACTCAGTCTTGCCACTAAGCTATACTACTGTTCGATAGGTGCGCTTGCCTTAAAGTCGATAGTTAGTTTTTGGTACAATCATTATTATAAATTTTATTACTTCATATCACGCAATATCATCTAACTATTGGTCCTGTTTCAGGTCCTTGTACTATTTAGAAGCTTTTCAGAGCAATATTGTAACACTCCCTAACCCTAAACTGTCACCGGAACAGCGTTATAGAACATTACCGGACCTATTGAACAATTAATGAATAATATACAAATAATTATCTAACATAATGTAAAATAATCATAACGTCTCTTATATGGACCCTCGAGGTCCAAAATACGAGTTAGAAGTGATTCGGGACTAATTCATGTGCTCGGGGAATTTTTCAAAAATTTTCAAAATTTTTCTCAAGTGTAGGGCTCACATGCCCGTGTGGCTTGGGAACATGCCGGTGTGACCCCATGACATACTCGTGTTGTTGAACCATGTGGCTCAACACGGCCTTAATGTTTTGAAACACACCCATGTCCCTTAATTGTTTAACTCCACTTCATGTACAAATTAATTTTACACGGCCAAGCCACATGCCCGTGTGCTCAGCCCGTGTGGATTTATTTTCAATTCGAATCTAGTGCAGTTTTCACATGGCTTTGATACACACTCATTTTCAAAGCCCGTGTGGGTTACACGGCTAGCCACTCCCCTGTGTGCCAAAACCTGGACATTCTGTTTCTCAATTTTAAGGTGCAGGGGACACACGGCTAGTTCACACGCCCATGTGCTAGCGTATGTCTCACACGGTCTGGCCACACGCCTGTGTGCCAAGTCGTGTGTACTCTATATGAGTCTTTTATAATTTCCTATCCAACCTTGTAATTTCAAACCACAACCAATTCAATACCAATGGCAAAATCAACTTAATTCATATACATCTTCATCTAAAACTTATGAAAATATAACCTTAAAACTTACTAAATAGTCATTTATATCATTGTTTCAATTAGATCAAGAACTTCATTCATTTCAATTACTAATTTTTATAAAAAAAATAAACTACTTCATTTACTTATCATTTTTTTAATAGATTCAAAACATATTTATATCATCCTTTACAATCAAAAACCACATTAACTCAAAACACAACCTAGGTACATGCCACATGTACCAAAATAAAATATATATCACCAAGGTTGCTGAGATCGGGATTGGCTCGAATGCTAGACCAGTTTTTAATTTTTACTAACCTACACACGGAAACAACCGTATGCTAAATATAGGTATACTCAGTGGTATTACCATAAATCAAATTATAAATAACCAAATTAACTAATTATCAATTCAATATCATAAATATCATATTTAAGTATGAATAACCTTTAGTTCATTCATTTTATTCTCATTTCTCAATTCCATATCATATTTCACTTTATATGCACAAAATTTCCATTTCTATTCCATTTTGCCTTCTCACTTTATTTACCCCTATTAACAAGACTTGGACCTTGGTGGATACACGGATCTAAACAAACACACCAAAATAGTACCCAGTGCCTCATCGAATAGTTCGAAGCAATAAAGTGACACCTAGTGTCTCATTGGCCTAGCCGAAGTAAAGTGGTGCCTAGTACCTCATCGAATCTATCCAAAGTAAAATAATGACACCTAGTGACTTATCGACTCGAAGTCGAAGTATCCCTAAACTCTTCTAATCCTATGGCATACCAACTATATCCAACTAGCCCGACTAATTAATAAGGTTTCCAATTCTCAATTCAAATTCACTTTCAATTTCACTTTCGATTCAAAATTACTTTTCCATTATCAAATCAATATACAATCCAATTACACATACATATTCGTCATTCAATCCAATTCTCAATCAACTCAAATATCAAAACGTTAAATTCATTTTCCATTCACATTAACTAAAATTTAGCATTTAATAATAAATAATTAAAATTATGGTAATACAAACCCGAATTTGTCGTGTTTACTCCTCGTTTACTTTCTCTTTTCCTTTCTTGCTCAATGCCTTGGGTTCTTTGCTTGCTAGAGAAATAATAATAATAATTTTTCATTATTAATACAGCACCAATTTATATTAAATAATTGAAATTCAATTTCTATCTTAATTTTAATTTAGTCCTAACTAAATTCACTTACTTTTATTTCTCAGTTCATACTTTATTTCTACTGAATTTCCAACCATATTTAACTTTACTATACCATATTTAACTTTACTATCTAATGTTCATGGTAAAACCCTAATTTTCAACTTTCTTTCAATTTAATCCCTACTATGTAAAACTTATAGCATCTTTCACAATTTAATCCCTCAATCAATTCTAACTAGAAATTCTATCAATTAAACCCCTAATTCATCATTTTGTTCAACATGAACCCTAATAAAAAATCTACTAACTTTCAAAATTTCAACTTAAATCCAATAGTATTCAACTCTAGGACTCCAAAAACATCAAAATTATAAGAAAATGACTTAATCGACTTACCAAATTAAACTCCAAGCTTCAAATCCCTAGTTTCCTCTTTTCTTTTTCTTTCTCTTTTTCTTTCCCAATTTTCGTTTCAAGCTTCTGTTATGTTTCTTTATGGTTTTATTTCTTTTATTTTATTATTATAGTATTATATTAATATATTAATTATTATTTCTTAAACATTAAGTAAATATACATATATATTACATTCGTTACTTATTTTTACCACACGCATTCACCATAATTTCTATACACTTGTCACAAATTAGTTTATTTACTATTTTAATTCCTTGACCTTTCACTACTCTAAAATTAAGCTTTTACACTCTATTCAATTTAGTCCTTTTTACTAATTACTTCTAATTTAATTAAATTCGCTTAACCAAAACCTAGTTAGACTCATAACTAACTACATAAATATTTTTAATAAATATTTACAAACTCGATTTACTAAGACGGAGGCTCTACAACTCACTTTTCTAGTGCTCGTAAATTTTGGGTCATTACAAATATGCAAAACTTTTTTTATGTGAATATTATCAGTCCAATAATCGTTATTTCAATGAAAAATGCTTGAAAAAGATTATCACAATAGACGAGATGGAATTTTATTGAGAGAAAAGCTCGAAGTGAATAAATTAATCAAGATAGCAAATTTTGCTAAGGTATAAAATGAATAAGATGAAAATAGGTGCCCTAGATATCGGAGCATGAGCTTTTCTGCCCAAAACTTCTCGAAGACCCTTTGAACTTGATATGTGTTCAGAAGACCTAAAGCACTTTGTTGATGCCCCAAGATGTAACATCATTCCTTTTTGTTAATTCGAAGCAGACAAGACTACTACATGCCCCACCTTTGATCAAAATTTGAATTGCCTTTTTCTAGGTTTTCAACTCAAAACCCCTTTAGTCTCAATACGCCCTTTGCGGTTTTCACCTTGACCTCTCCTTTTTTTTTAAGTGAAGTACTTCTTGAATGAATCTGAATTTATAGGATTAGGCAGTTTCTTGCCATCCATATCGATCAAAATTAACACTCCAGAAAAGGCTTTCTTTACTACATAAGGTCCTTCCAAGTTTGGCATCCACTTTGTTCTAAAGTCCTTTTGTATGGGAAGGATATTTTTCAACACTAGGTCTCCTTCATGGAATTCTCTAGGGCATACCTTCTTGTTATAAACTCGCATCATTCATTTTTGGTACATTTGACCATGACGGATAACCCTTAGCCTCTTTTCTTCAATTAAGTTCAGCTGATCATATCGGGATTGGATCCATTCCGTTTCACCCAACTTCAACTCTGATAAAACTCAGAGAGAAGGAATCTCAACTTCAATGGGAAAAATTACCTTCATTTAATAAACCAATGAGAAAAGTGTTGCCTCGGTAGACATTCTGACTAACGTTAGATAGGCATAGAGGGTAAATGGTAATTTTTCATGCCAATCTTTATAAGTCTCTATCATTTTCCCCATGATCTTCTTGATGTTCTTATTGGCCACTTCTACTGCACCATTCATTTTGGCCGATATGGTGACAAGTTTTGGGGTTTAATTTTGAACTGACTGCAAACTTCTAATATCGTGCTATTGTTCAAATTCAACACATTGTCAGATATGATTCTTTCTGGTATTCCACATCGACATATGATCTCTTTTTTTAAGAATTTTCTGACTGTTGACTTTGTGACATTAGCATATGAAGCAGCCTCTACCCACTTGGTGAAGTAATTGATGACCACAAAAATGAATCAATTCCCATTAGAAGCTTTTGGCGAGATTGGCCCAATGACATACATGCCCCACATAGAGAAAGGCCATGGAGAAGTCATGACATGAAGAGGTGAAGGAGGTACGTGAATCTTGTCTCCATAAATTTGGCACTTATGGCATTTCTTAGCATAAATGATGCAATCCCCTTCCATGGTGGACCAATAATACCCGAATCTCAAGATTTGCCTGGCCATTGTGAAACCATTAGCTTGTGTTCCACAGACACCCTCATGAACTTCTTCCAAGATTTTCTTAGCCTCAATAGCGTCTAATTAGTAGTACCTGATCCTTTCTTTTTTTTATATATAGGATCTCTCTATCTAAAACATAGTCACTGGCTAGCCTTTTCAACGTTCTTTTATCATTCTTAGTTGCTTGGTTAGGGTATTCACGATTCTTCACATATCGCAATATATCGTGGTACCAAGGATTATCATCTTTTTCTTCTTTTTTATCAATGTTGTAGTAATAAGCCAGAGCCTCATAAATACTCATTTGGATAGGCTTCACATCCTCTTGTTTGTTTACTCTAATCATAGAGGCTAAAGTACGTCGGCCATCTAGTTCACATCTCGCGGGAGGTAGTAGAAGGTGATGTCATCAAACTCCTCAATTAACTCCAGAACTAGCTTTCGATAATTGATTAATTTGGGGTCTCTTGTCTCCCATTCACCTTTGAGCTGATAGATTACTAGTGCAGAATCCTTATATACCTCTAGCACTTTGATTTTGTGTTCTATGCCTGCATGGATACCCATTATGCATGCCTTATATTCTGCCATGTTATTCGTGCAATCAAAATCCAATTTACTAGTAAAGGGATAATGATCTCCATTTGGGGATACCAAAACTACCCCGATTCTGTTACTCACTGCATTTGAGGCTCCATCAAAATTTAGTTTCCAAAGATGGCCTTCTTTAGAGTCCTCTTCGGTGGTTGCAACATACATTAGATCTTTATTCGGGAAATCAAAGTTCAAGGGCTTATAATCTTCCAAAGCTCTACTGACCAGAAAATTTGCTATTGCACTCCCTTTTATAGCTTTCTGGTTCACATAGATTATATCAAATTCAGAAAGTAGAGTTTGCAATCGGGCCATCCTTCCATTCAAAGCTGTCGACTCCATCATGTACTTCAGAGGTTCCAGTTTTGAGATGAGCCAAGTTGTGTGATACAATATGTACTGTCTTATCTTTGGGTTGTCTAGATTAAGGCACGACACAATTTCTCAATCAGTGAGTACCTTGTCTCACATTTAGTGAACTTTTTCCTGAGGTAGTGTATTTGTAATAGCCCGTTTTTTAGTCTGATTCGAATAATGGATTCGGGAGCACTTAACTGAGTCAAAATATTTATTTTATTATTTTATTTTAATGATTTTTACAGTATGATAGAATGATAGTACAAAAGTTTCGTAAAGAAATTTTACCGATTAAATAGTTAATTTGATAAAAAGGACTAAATCGAGAATATGAAAAATATGGGTTCTATTAGGTAAATGACTTAGATGACTATGGAATTATTATTGTGAGTCCTTGCATGGTAAATATACCATGAGTGGCATTAATGGACAAATGTGGGCTTAAAATACATGATTTTCATATTGATTTTATAAGGTTAAATTTGTAAATTCAAAATAATGGTTTATTAATTATCATAAAACTTAATTCATCATCTTTTTCTGTCATCATCAACAGAATTTGAGAAACGAAAGAATCACCATTATTAGGGAAAGGTTTGGCTAAGCTTCTATAGCTCAACAAGGCATGGTTTTAGCTTGGTTTTTAATGATTTTTACTTTTTTGAGTTCATTGTAGCTTAATCTAGCTAGCCCATACCTTAGAGTTTGAAATGTCTAAAGATTTTGAGTTATGCCATTGTTGAATACTTGTATAATTTAAAGTTTCTTATTAGATTATTGATGGTTGTTAATAGATATACAAGTTTTATAAAGTGATTTTTGACAAAAATGGGAAATAGTGATTAATTTGTAAAATTGTAAAATGTTGCTGATAGAAATATGGATAAAATGAAAATATGGGCTGCTATGAGGTTAAGTAAAATTTGGGTATACATGGGTTAAGGGTAAATTGCATAAATTTGTTATTTGTGTGAAAAGGACTAAATTGCAAAGTAGCCAAAAGTACAGGGGCAAATGTGTAATTTGTCGAATATGTGAATTATGGATTAATTTGAATTGAATAATTACTGAAAGTACTGAATTTGATAATATTTAGATCAAGATAAACAATTACCGAAACTAGATCGAAGGAAATGAAAGGTAGAAGAGTAGATGATAGTTATCCGAGCAATACGAGGTAAGTTCGTAAATTAGAATCGAACTTTATATTAATTGTATTTATTTGAAATGGATGAATATGAATTGAATATATGTAATTAATGAAACTTGAATGCCTATATTGATGCTTACTGTGAAATACCGAGTCCCATTTGAACCATAGAAAGTCGTAGGATACAAGTGACATGTCACTAGAGTTACCGTTTTGGTTGAGCTCTTGCATTTTTTGTGGACTCACCACAACTCGTATGAGCTAACCATTTCAACTCTTATTGTAACGCCCTGATTTTTGGGATTTTTAGGGTTAATGAGATTTTTGGTGAAGTTGGGAAATTTTGTGTTTTGATTGCTAAAATGGTGTTTGGATGTGTTAGTGGGCCTTTAGGAAGCCCAAACTTCGGTTAAAAATCGATAAAAATATTTAAGTACGTTTTACGTAAAAAGGGGGAACTGGGTCAAGAGGGCCCTTAAGAAGAACTGTGTAAAATATATCACAAAGGGAGCCTTGGTAGAGTGGCAAGGTGGCGCCACTAAAGCTCCTAAAAAAGTGGCGCCTAAGTGGGTATTCAAGGACAAGGGTTCGAGTTGCAAGGTAAGCGTAGTGTTCTTTTTAATTTTTAAGCATGTGCCGGACATGTGACTAATTTAAGAAGGAATTTCAGCAAGGGCTTTTAGGGACTTGGGCCGATTACTCAAGTGTGATATTAGGGTTATATCTTTTTCTATTTTTTTTCATGAGAGTTAGGGTTAGCCACCTTAGGAATTATTTCTCTCTTCTACTTTCAGAAAAGCCGAAATTTGCCTCCCTAGGAAGCTCATAGCCGAATTCTTTCTCTCCACCTCTACCATTACTTTTCTTCACTTTTCTTCTTCCTCTTTGATTCATTCCTTAGCCGAAACCCCCTCATCCCCTCATTCATCTTCTCTTTTGATCACACCCTCCATAAAATCACCATAATCAATTTTCTTAAAAAGCCGAAATCCCGAAAAGAACTCACCTTTGTGCCGAATTTCCTAAGCCAAGATTCCTCAACTTTCTTTCATTCTTTTGGCCAAATCTTACTCCTTCTACACTCTAAATCCCTGTCGACAACACCTATACTAAACTCCCGACACCGAATCATCTTCTTCCTTACCTTTTTAAAAGCCGAAATCACTATTAGTTTAGGGAGATAGCCGAAAATTTCAGATATCAGAGATAAGGGTTCTACTAATGTTTAAGGGTCAGATTTACTTCAGATCTACATAGGAATCGAAGAGAAATCGTTGGTAAGTGCTTAACACCTCAGATCTATACGTTATTTCATGTTATGGAAATGCCGAAGTCCCTAGAGGCTTAGGGAGGTTGTCGTTAGGGCTCTAAGGCTCTAAGGGGGTTATAATAATTGATTTATTTAGTGTTAGTGTGACTTGGAGACTGCTGACAAGGGTTGAATTATCGGTACAACCAGATCTAGGCATTAAAGAGATCAAAGTCGACAAGGTAAGTTTTCATGGCCATTGAGGGTATAGCCGAATGTGGTAAGAAGGTTTTAAGTGAGTTTCGATTCAAATTAAATATTGGAATAGTCTAATATGTTAGATAATCATTGTAGGAGAAGTACTCACCGGAATAATTGCAAAAACAGGTGTGTGCTTCGAACACCTTCACTGTTCAAATCGGTAAAAGCTGAAAAGCCGAAATGCCGAAGTTTCGGCATTTCGAGGGCTTGTGAGCGTGCGAATGCTCTCAAGTTGGTAGGGAAAAGTTGGATTTGGAACCGACACTGGTAGGAGAGTTTGCCGCGGAATTTTAGGCGCTACAGTAAGTTAGGCCTTGGTGGGTCGAATATGGGCCCAATGGGCAATTTGGGCCCATTTGGGTAAAAATAGGTTTAAAGGTAATAATATGGATTACAGACATTAAAACTGTTAATACAAGATAATGGATTGGAAATTAAGGCTTAAATGGGCCTAATGGGCTAAAATGGCATGGTAGAGCCCATTAGGGGTTTTAGGGCCTAAGGGCTAAAACTGATAAACTGAATTAAATGAGTTTCTGTAACAACCACTATAGTAGTAGAGGCTGTAATAATAATAAAAACTGTAATAAGAGAACAGAATTACTGAAATACCCTTAGGGTGAAAAATTACTGATTTACCCCTAAGTATAAAATTACCATTATACCCCTAGGGCTAAAATCGACTATACTGCTTGATATGACTGTTACTGTTACTGCATACCATGATATGTATCTGTTGCATGGGTTGGGTTTTATTATTGGAGGAAGTGTGAGTGGCACTGTCACGTTACTAAAAGGGGCTACGCCTCGTACTGTTTCTGAAAGGGGCTTTGCCTCGTATACTGTTTATCTAAGCAGCCATGCTGCAACTATGGTGTGTGGGCTGGGTGGGTCGAGTTATTCCCCACATGGTGTGTTGGCTGGTACGGGTGATGTGTAGCAGTTGGTGGGTTGAGTAGTCTCCCCAATTGGGTTGCATTCATACTGTTATACTGTACTGTACTGTTATGAGCCTATGGGCCAAACTGTTATATGAATAGGGCTTTGGCCCAGTATCTGTTATAGGGCTTTGGCCCAGTATCTGTAATCTGGATAGGGCTTCGGCCCAGTATTTGACTGAGACTGGTTAGGGCTTAGGCCCAGTGGGCTCGAGCCAATTTGGGCTTTGGATGGGTTCTGTACACACTGAGTTTTCCCAAACTCACCCTTCTCTTTCCATCATTGCAGGTGAGCCCTAGATCGTGACTTGGTTGCTGGGAGGGATTCAGAGTGGCCACGAGGACTGAGCACGGTTTAAAATAAGTTTTACTACTTTATATTTCTAATTATCGGTTTCTACTTTTAAATTTGTTTATGGGTTGTAATAAGGCCACTATAACTGTTTTATTTGGGATTTTCAATTGCTTTACTTCGATTACAAATAACACACATGTTTTCAAAAAGTAAATGAACGTTTTCTTAACCAACCTGTTATTACAAAAGACTAAGTAAGATAATAAGGTTAAAATGAATCGCTTAACAAATGGAATAGAGATTAAGTTGAATAATTATTCAAACAGGAATTTCCAAAAATCAAGCATTGCTTTTCAAACTCACCATCGAACCTAGTAAATAGGGCGGCATAGGATAGTCTAGGTGATGTAGCACACCGAACATGGCCATAACGTCTGGGCCAGGTTCAGGGTGTTACATTTAGTGGTATTAGAGCCCGGTTGCAACAACTCGACTGTGGATCGGGTCCAAAAAGGGTTTTCAAAAATTTAGAGTCCAGAAGGGTATTTTTGGAAAATCAGATTTTCGAAAAATTTTTGGTTTTAAAAAGGTTTTTTTTCCTTCAAATTGTAGTTTTTAAAACAAGTTGTTTTGAAACATTGATTTTTAAGAGGCCTCAAACTATTTGATCTGATAAATCGGAAAGTGGCACACTGAATCCCCGGCTCCAAGTTGTAAGTATGTCCTGCTTTAAATTCTGTACTGTACTGAAAATAAAACTGTAGATAGTACTGAGCCTTGGATATGACACTATAGGTGAGGTAGTATTAAGGCTATAAAACTGAGACTGTAGGGTAAACTAAACCCTAGGAAACTGAGACAGTAGCTAGGCTACGATCACACGAACACAACTCTGAAACTTTATCTGTTCATAAGATATTCTGTAATAAACAACTGAAACAGTAACTGATGTCATAAAATTCGTAAATCAGATAATCGATATGAGTACAAGAGCTGCTCGTGGACGAGGTCGAGTTAGTGCTCAAGCTGGATCGTCGTCTTCTGAGCATATGTCAGATGGAGAGGCACGGCCACCGGTTGAGGATAATAGGCCATAAGATCGGGCCGCAGGGGACGACGCTCTGTCCCAGGCCATACTGAGGGTTCTGAAAAGGGTGGCTGGAGCCAATGTCGAGCCCATGAATAGGGGGTCCATTTCTAAGTGACTCCGGGCCAATGGAGTGAAGGTTTTTAGGGGCATATCTGGAGTGGCCCCGAATGTGGCTGAGTACTGGCTGGAAGCCACAGAGCGAATTATGGATGACTTGGACTGCTCAGTGGAGCAGAAGTTAAAAGGAGCAGTATCGTTGCTGAGGGACGAGGCGTACCAATGGTGGATCACCGTGAGAGAGGGTACCCCAGCTGAGAGGGTAACCTGGGAATTGTTCAAGCAGTCTTTAAAGGTGAAATATGTTGGGGCTAGTTATGTGGACGCACGAAGGAAGGAATTTCTGAACCTGACCCAGGGTAGTAAGACTGTGACTAAATATGAGGTAGAATTTCTGCGATTAAGCCGGTATGCTAGTGGCATTGTTTCTACTGAGTATGAGCGCAGTGTTCGGTTTGAGGATGGCCTCAGAGATGAGCTAAGTGTATTAATACCACCACAGAGGGAGCGCGACTTTGCTGCACTGGTGAAGAAGGCTAAGATAGCCGAGGAAGTGAAGCAAGCTGAAAGGCAGAATCGCGATAGGGATTGCAACCGTTTGAAGAGAGATTCTGGAACATCAGGAGCTGCAAACCAGAATTTTTAAAGGGCTAGAGTTAAAGAACCAGTGCGAGTTGTGCTAGTGAATGTTGTTAGACCACAGGCTTGTGGAGACTGTGGTAGAGTTCATCGAGGAGAATGTTGGAAACGCATTGGAGCTTGTTTTTGTTGTGGGTCGAAGGATCATCAAGTTAAAGACTGTCCACAGAAGCCAGCTCAGGCTCAAGCTGCTGATCAGAGGGTTGCTCAGCCTACGCGAGGAGGACTGCCACTGCCAAGGGCCCGTGGTCAAGGTAGAGGAGGCAATGGTAATAGACGTGGTCGTGGAGCACCTGGCAGGGGTGCTGGTAATGTTAAGGCTCGTCAGCCAGCCTTAGTGTATGCTACTCGCCGTCGCGAGGAGGGTGATGCACCTGATGTTATAACTGGTACGTTCTTAATATCTCATACACCATATACTGCTTTAATTGATGTGGGTTCGACGCATTCGTATATTGCCTGTGAAATTTCTGGGTCGTTGGGTGTGCATTCTGAGGAGACTGTGAGTGGGGTCACAATAGTTAGTCCTTTAGGTCACTCTGTTAAAGTAGACAAACTATTTAGGGAAGTGCCTTTAGAGACTCAGGGTTGGATCTTTACTGGAGATTTAATAGAGCTACCTTTTGGAGAATTCGACTTAATTTTGGGCATGGACTGGTTAACCAAGCACAAGGCAACGCTGGATTGCGCGGCCAAAAGAATGGTATTAAGAACAACCGAAGGCGAGGAGGTGATGGTGATTGGTGAACATAGGGACTATTTGTCCAATGTGGTTTCTACCTTAAGGGCTAAAAGGTTGATACACAAAGGTTGTGAAGCATACTTGGCATTCGTAAGTCAAACTAAACCCGAAGGGGTGACAGTGGAGACAATGAGGACTGTTAATGAATTTCAAGATGTATTTCCTGAGGAGCTTCCTGGATTACCTCCTAACCGAAAAGTGGAATTTGGGATCGATTTGTTGCCTGGAACAGCTCCAGTGTCCATTGCGCCTTACAGAATGGCACCAAAGGAGTTAGTGGAATTGAAAGCCCAAATTCAAGAGTTGTTAGATAGGGGCTTCATTAGACCGAGTGTGTCTCCATGGGGAGCACCGGTGCTATTCGTGAAAAAGAAGGATGGAACGATGCGTATGTGTATCGATTATCGCCAGTTGAACAAACTGACGATAAAGAACAAGTACCCTCTGCCGAGAATAGACGATTTGTTCGATAAGCTTCAAGGAGCTTCTGTGTTTTCTAAGATCGACCTTCGATCTGGATATCATCAGTTAAGGGTAAAGGAGGTGGATGTGCATAAGACGGCATTCAGAACTCGCTATGGTCACTACGAGTTTTTGGTTATGCCATTTGGATTGACGAATGCACCAGCAGCTTTTATGGATTTAATGAATCGAGTATTCCAGCCGTACTTGGATCACTTCGTGGTCGTCTTTATTGACGATATATTGGTGTATTCAGAAACAGAAGAGAAGCATGATGAGCATCTTCGAATTGTTCTACAGATTCAAAGAGAAGAGCAATTGTATGCAAAATTTAGTAAGTGCGAATTCTGGCTTCGAGAAGTGACTTTTCTGGGGGCATGTTGTTTCTGCTGAGGGGATTAGGGTAGATCCTCGCAAGATTGAGGCAGTCTTGGACAGGAAGCCGCCAAGGTCAGTATCGGAAATTCGTAGTTTTCTGGGTTTGACAGGTTATTATAGAAGGTTTGTTGAGGGGTTTTCTATCATCGCGGCTCCATTAACGAAATTGTTAAGGAAGGGAGTAGCCTTTAATTGGACTGAGAGGCAGCAAGAAGCTTTTGACAAGCTGAAAAAGGTGTTGACTGAGGCGCCAGTGTTGATTCAGCCAGAATCTGGGAAGGACTTTACGGTTTATAGTGATGCTTCGCATGTGGGGTTAGGTTGTGTGCTAATGCAAGAGGGTAAGGTGGTTGCTTATGCTTCGCGGCAGCTTAAGCCTCACGAGGTGAATTACCCTACGCATGATTTAGAGTTGGCAGCGGTGGTATTTGTATTGAAAATCTGGAGACACTACCTTTATGGGGAAAAGTGTATTATATACACTTACCATAAAAGTCTCAAATAGCTGTTAACTCAGAAGAAGTTGAATCTTAGACAACGGAGATGGATAGAGTTGCTTAAGGACTATGACTGTTCGATTGAATACCACCCTGGCAAGGCTAATGTAGTGGCTGATGCACTGAGTCGAAGGACCGTTGCTGAGTTAAAGGCCATGTTTGCTCGTTTGAGTTTGTATGATGATGGGAGCTTACTAGCAGAGTTGCAAGTAAGACCGACTTGGACTGAGAGAATCAAAGAGTTACAGTTGAAGGATGATTCGTTGATTCCTCGATTTCAGCAAGTTAAGAATGGTGAGAGTGAGGATTTTAGACTGAATTCTAATGGGGTTCTTTGTTCCGTAGGAGAATTTGCGTTCCTAAGGACTCTGATTTAAAGCAGTTGATTTTGGGTGACGCTCATGGTGGACCTTGTGCTATGCACCCTGGAGGTAATAAGTTGTATAAAGATTTGCGAGAGGTTTATTGGTGGCCTGGACTTAAGCGAGAGGTGACGGAGTTCGTTGGGAAATGTTTGACATGTCAGCAAGTTAAAGCTGAGCACCAATTGCCTTCTAGATTGTTGCAGCCAGTGAAGATTCCGCAGTGGAAATGGGAAAGAGTAACGATGGATTTTGTGAGTGGGTTGCCTTTGACACCTTCGAAGAAAGACTCTGTATGGGTAATCGTGGATAGGTTGACAAAGTCTGCTCATTTTATACCGGTCAGAACCGATTACTCACTTCAGAAGTTGGCCAAGCTGTATGTAGTAGAGATAGTGCGTTTGCATGGGGTGCCAGTTTCGATAATCTCTGATCGAGATCCTAGATTTACATCTCGATTCTGGAAGAAGTTGCATGAGGCGTTAGGTACGCGATTGGACTTTAGTACTGCATTTCACCCTCAGACAGATGGTCAGTCTGAGAGGGTTATTCAAGTGTTGGAAGACATGCTAAGAGGATGTGTTATCAACTTTCGTGGTAGTTGGGAAGATTATTTACCGTTGGTGGAATTTGCATACAACAATAGTTATCAAGCAAGTATTCAGATGGCTCCATATGAGGCACTTTATGGGCGGAGATGTCGTACTCCTACGTGTTGGACAGAGTTAGGAGAATGTAAAGTGCTTGGACCAGAGTTAGTGGCAGATATTGAAAGTAAGGTTAAGCTGATTCGAGATAAGTTAAAAGAGGCATCTGATCGGTAAAAGTCATATGCTGACCTTAAGCGTAAGGAGATTGAATTCGCTGTTGAGGATATGGTGTTCCTAAAGTTGTCGCCGTAGAAAAGATCTTGAGATTCAGTAGAAAGGGCAAGCTAAGTCCGCGGTTTATTGGGCCTTATAGGATTCTCAAGTGGATTGGGCCAGTAGCATATCAGTTGGAGTTGCCACCAGAGTTGGATCGTATCCATGACATTTTTCACGTGTCTATGGTAAGATGGTATCGCCCGGACCCTTCGTATATTGTACCAGTGGAGGAGACTGCAGTAAATACCGATTTGACCTTCAAGGAGGAACCTGTGGAGATCTTGGATCGTGAAGTCAAAGTCTTGAGGCGGAATTTGGTTCCATTGGTAAAGGTGCTATAGCGTAATCATGGTAGAGAAGAAGCTACTTGGGAGCCAGAGGAGACTATGCATCAACAATACCCTCAGTTATTTGGATCAGGTAAATTTCGAGGTTGAAATTTCTTTAAGGGGGTAGAGTTGTAATGCCCTGATTTTCAGGATTTTTGGGGTTAATGAGATTTTTGGTGAAGTTGGGAAATTTTGTGTTTTGATTGCTAAAATGGTGTTTGGATGTGTTAGTGGGCCTTTAGGAAGCCAAAACTTCGGTTAAAAATCGATAAAAATATTTAAGTACGTTTTAAGTAAAAAGGGGGAACTGGGTCAAGAGGGCCCTTAAGAAAAACTGTGTAAAATATATCACAAAGGGAGCCTTGGTAGAGTGGGAAGGTGGCGCCACTAAAGCTCCTAAAAAAGTGGCGCCTAAGTGGGTATTCAAGGACAAGGGTTCCAGCTGCAAGGTAAGCGTAGTGTTCTTTTTAATTTTTAAGCATGTGCCGGACATGTGACTAATTTAAGTAGGAATTTCGGCAAGGGCTTTTAGGGACTTGGGCCGATTACTCAAGTATGATATTAGGGTTATATCTTTTTTCTATTTTCTATCATGAGAGTTAGGGTTAGCCACCTTAGGAATTATTTCTCTCTTCTACTGTCAGAAAAGCCGAAATTTGCCACCCTAGGAAGCTCATAGCCGAATTCTTTCTCTCCACCTCTACCATTACTTTTCTTCACTTTTCTTCTTCCTCTTTGATTCATTCTTTAGCCGAAACCCCCTCATCCCCTTATTCATCTTCTCTTTTGATCACGGCCTCCATAAAATCACCATAATCAATTTCCTTAAAAAGCCAAAATCCCGAAAAGAACTCACCTTTGTGCCGAATTTCCTAAGCCAAGATTCCTCAACTTTCTTTCGTTCTTTTGGATAAATCTCACTCCTTCTACACTCTAAATCCCTGTCGACAACACCTATAGTAAACTCCCCACACAGAATCATCTTCTTCCTTACCTTTCTAAAAGCCGAAATCACCATTAGTTTAGAGAGATAGCCCAAAATTTTAGATCTCAGAGATAAGGGTTCTACTAACGTTTAAGAGTCAGATTTACTTCAGACCTGCATAGGAATCGAAGAGAAATCATTGGTAAGTGCTTAACACCTCAGATCTGTACGTTATTTCATGTTATGGAAATGTCGAAGTCCCTAGAGGCTTAGGGAGGTTGTCGTTAGGGCTCTAAGACTCTAAGGGGGTTATAATAATTGATTTCTTTGGTGTTAGTGTGACTTGGAGACTGCTGACAAGGGTTGAATTATAGGTACAACCAGATCTAGGCATTAAGGAGATCAAAGTCGACAAGGTAAGTTTTCATGGCCATTGAGGGTATAGCCGAATGTGGTAAGAAGGTTTTAAGTGAGTTTCGATTCAAATTAAATATTGGAATAGTCTAATATGTTAGATAATCATTCTAGGAGAAGTACAAGGGAGATCTCGCTGAAATAATCGTAAAAATAGGTGTGTGCTTCGAACACCTTCACTGTTCAAATCGGCAAAAGCCGAAAAGCCGAAATGCCAAAGTTCCGGCATTTCGAGGGCTTGTGAGCGTGCGAATGCTCTCAAGTTGGTAGGGAAAAGTTGGATTTGGAACCGACACTGGTAGGAGAGTTTTTCGTGGAATTTTGGGCACTACGGTAAGTTGGGCTTCGGTGGGCCGAATATGGGCCCAATGGGCAATTTGGGCCCATTTGGGTAAAAATAGGTTTAAAGGCAATAATATGAATTACAGGCGTAAAAATTGTTAAAACAAGATAATGGATTGGAAATTAAGGCTTAAATGGGCCTAATGGGCTAAAATGGCATGGTAAAGCCCATTAGGGGTTTTAGGGCCTAAAGGCTAAAACTGATCAACTGAATTAAATGAGTTTCTGTAACAATCACTGTAGTAGTAGAGGCTGTAATAATAATAAAAACTGTAATAAGAGAACATAATTACTGAAATACCCTTAGGGTGAGAAATTACTGATTTACCCCTAAGTATAAAATTACCATTATACCCCTAGGGCTAAAATCGACTGTACTGCTTGATATGACTGTTACTATTACTGCATACCATGATATGTATTTGTTGCATGGGTTGGGTTTGATTATTGGAGGAAGTGTAAGTGGCACTGCCACGTTACTGAAAAGGGCTATGCATCCTACTATTTCTGAAAGGGGCTTTGCCTCGTATAATGTTTATCTGAGTAGCCATGCTGCAACTGTGGTGTGTGGGCTGGGTGGGTCGAGTTATTCCCTACATGGTGTGTTGGCTGGTACGGGTGGTGTGTAGCGGTTGGTGGGTGGAGTAGTCTCCCCAATTGGGTTGCATTCATACTGTTATGCTGTACTGTACTGTTATGGGCCTATGGGCCAAACTGTTATATGAATAGGGCTTTGGCCCAGTATCTATTATAGGGCTTTGGCCCAGTATCTGTAATCTGGATAGGGCTTCGGCCTAGTATTTGACTGAGATTGGTTAGGGCTTAGGCCCAATGGGCTCAAGCCAATTTGGGCTTTGGATGGGTTCTGTACACACTGAGTTTTCCCAAACTCACCCTTCTCTTTCCATCCTTGTAGGTGAGCCCTAGATCGTGACTTGGTTGCTGGGAGGGATTCAGAGTGGCCACGAGGACTGAGCACGGTTTAAAATAAGTTTTACTACTTTATATTTCTAATTATCGGTTTCTACTTTTAAATTTGTTTATGGGTTGTAATAAGGCCACTATAACTATTTTATTTGGGATTTTCAATTGCTTTACTTCGATTACAAATAACACACATGTTTTCAAAAAGTAAATGAACGTTTTCTTAACCAACCTGTTATTACAAAAGACTAAGTAAGATAATAAGTTTAAAATGAATCGCTTAACAAATGGAATAGATATTAGGTTGAATAATTATTCAAATAGGAATTTCCAAAAATCAAGCATTGCTTTTCAAACTCACCATCGAACCTAGTAAATAGGGCGGCGTAGGATAGTCTAGGTGATGTAGCACACCGAACATGGCCATAACGTCTGGGTCGGTTTCGGGGTGTTACACTTATGAGCTTACCATTCGGCTCTTTGGAGCATACCGGTTCAACTTTACAGAGCTTATCGTTCAGCTCGATAGAACTTACTATTTACTAGCTCAGAAGGAGCTTACCGATCATGGATCGAAAAAGTGGAAATGATGATGAATTGATGGATTACCGATTTATATACTTAGTGTATATCACCTGAGTATCCCTCGATATTTCATTAGGTTCAACAGGCATTATACCAACATGAGTTATAGAGATTACATGTTACATGAGTTACATGAATTATATATATTATATGTTATATGTGTTACATGAATTATATGGATGAGATGTTAAATGAGATATATGATTTATATAGACAATATGATACATGGTTTATATGAATTATAAAGATGGAAGATGACATAATTTATAAGAAATATTTATATGAAATGAAAGATGAATTAGATGTTATATAGACATTATATGTTTGGTTTCATCCTTATGAATGAATGAATATGTTATTATCAAATGGATAACTTGTGAATGAATGTTGTGAATAGGCATTTTGGGGCAAATGAGTTGGTTTTAAATTGCTTTAATGATTAACGTCATATTGGTAAGTTTAATTCTTTATTATACGAGCTTACCAAGCTTTTAACCTTACTCCATTTATTTTCTATGTTTTATAGATTTTGAAAGATTGCTCAATTCGAACCAAGTCAGAGATTTGCTATCACACTATCCAGGCGACTTTTTGGTACTTTTGGAACTCAAGAAAGATGTGTAAATATGGCATGTATAGGCTAGTTTATAAGTTGAATGTATGGTCACTTATGATAATGATTTTGGCATATGTCCAAGCTATGTGATATGGCTTGGTTTGGTAATGGTTGGTTTGTTCGAAAGCTTCATCTGATATATCTATCTTGTGGCAAAGTTGATGCTTGATGTTTTGGCATGGATGATGTTTGAGTATTGATAAGGTTGGTTTGAGTGATGAGGAAAAATTGTAGTATTGGTTTTATTAGTGTGTTAAGATATGATAATATGTTAAAATAGTATGTGAAATTTGCTATGATAGTATGAATATGATAAATGAATTAGTTGGTTATGAAATGGTTCAAATGTGCATTGTATTGGCTGAATTGGTTGTCTATTTGAATGTGTTTTTTTATACCATTTTGATGATTGTAGGCACATGCAAATTGGTGTGAAAAGTGGCTTAAACCAAGCCTATTTTCATCCCACACGGTTTGATCACAAGGGCGTGTGTCTCGACCGTGTAACCCCTACACCTTAGTTAAGCAAGTTAGTGAGTTACACGGTATAGACACACGAGTGTGTCTATTGGCCTTGTAAGGCACACGGGCATGTGGTCGACCATGTGGCCAAGTCAATATACCCCCTAATTTTCACACAGCCAGACACACGGGCATGTCTAGTGGCCGTGTGGACAAGTCAGTATGTATGTCACGTTTCCACACGGCCTGGACACATGGGCATGTCTAGTGACAATATGTGAGGTACGTAGCCTGGGTACACGGCCATGTGACCCTTACTGGAAAAATTTTTCTAGGTTTTCACAAAGTTTTCAAATGTTACCAATTTAATCCCGATCATATGTATTAAGTGTTAAATGTTCGAATTAAGTATGCTATGTGTATGAATGCTCAAAATTTACTAAAAGGTTTTGAGATGTGATGTTTAAATATTCTAAATTGTATTAAAGGTCTGGTAATGCCCCTTTACCTATTCCGACGATGGTTGCGGGATAGGTGTGTTACAATATTACTCTTTCCTTCCTACCTGACTCATCATGTTGGCCTAGCACACATCTCGGGGAATTTTTAAATACTGCCAAGTACAGTATCAGTGTGTCATTAGTACTGGTGCATTGATAGGTAATGCTTTACCTTGTCAAAAGTTTTTTGGCACCCCTCATCCCATACACCTGGTTTAGTTTCTTGAGAAGACGGAATATGGGATCACATTCCTCAGTTATTTGTGAAATGAACCGGGCAATGTAATTTAATCTTCCTAGAAAACCTTGAACTTCTTTTTGAGTGCGCGGAGGAGGCAACTCCTGTATGGCCTTGACTTTTTCTGGGTCAATCTCAATTCCTTTTTCACTAACGACGAATCCCAACAATTTTCTCGACCTAGCTCCGAAGGTACATTTTGCTAGATTGAGCTTTAGCTGGAACTTTTTCAAGCTTAAGAACAACTTCCTCAGGACTTGCACATGCTCCTTTTCTATTCTGGACTTTGCAATCATGTTGTTAACATAAACTTTAATTTCCTTGTGCATCATATCATGAAAGAATGTTACCATAGCTCTTTGATATGTTGCTCCCACATTTTTCAGTCCAAATAGCATCACTTTATAGTAGAATGTTCCCCACATTGTTACGAAGGTGGTCTTTTCCATGTCTTCAAAATGCATCCTTATCTAATTGTATCCCGAGAAGACATCCATGAAGGAGAAAAATGAGTAACCTATTATATTGTCCACTAAGGTGTCGATATGAGGCAATAAGAAATTGTCCTTTATGCTAGCTTTGTTCAAATCCTTGTAGTCCACGTACATTCGTACTTTCCCATCTTCTTTAGGGACAATGACAATCTTGGCTACCCATTCTGAGTATTTAACCCTAAGAAACCAGCATCGAATCGCTTTTTGACCTCCTCTTTTATTTTTAAGAAAACGTTGAGTCTCATTCTTTCTGCACTCTTCCTTTATGGGGAGCCTGTGTACCACGATATCAGTACTTAACTCGGGCATATCTTGATACAACCATGCGAAGACATCTTTAAATTCTCAGAGTAACGCAATGAGGTCTCGTTTTGTTTTCGCAGTAAGGCAAACTCTAATCTTCACTTCTTTCCTTCTCCTATGCTTACAATTTCCACTGATTCCTGGTAAGGTAGGATCTATTTTTCTTCTTATTCTACCATCCTTAATAAATCAGGAGATAAGTTATAGTTTCGGTCATCTTCAAAATCTTGAAGTTCTTCTGGACACATCTCTTGCTCAAAAAGAGATTCTAAATAAATAGCAGTGTCGCTCATATCATTGATATCTGAAGACCTATTATAGGAGCAAAAGAAGACCCTGAGAACAAAAGAATCCAAGAATAAATGTTTGTGTGGTATGATTATCAATGAAATGGAAAGAATAAAAGAATATTTGCTCAAGATGATACGCAAAAATGCATTTTATTGAATTAAATCTAACTGTATACCCGACTCACACTGAGCTTTTTTGGCTTGCAACTCACTGTCATCTTTCTGAACTTCACAAATTTCTTCAAGAAACATTAGTTTAGCTCTTAATTTGGCTAAGATAGAACCATCACCTGATAAGGTTAAACTAGTGTTCAAAGCTCTTAATGCAAAAAAAGATTTTCTACTCAAAGCATCAGCAACTACGTTTGCCTTACCTGGGTGATAATCGATCACTAGTTCATAATCTTTAATCAACTCTAGCCATCTTCTTTGTCTCAAGTTCAAATCTTTCTGAGTCATCAAGTATTTCAAACTTTTATGGTTAGTAAATATTCGGCACCTCTCACCATACAAGTGATGTCTCCAGATTTTCAACACAAATACAATGGCAGCTAGTTCTAAATCAAGTGTCGGATAATTTTTCACATGTCGCTTTAGCTGTCTAGAGGCATAAGCAATTACCTTTCCTTCTTGCATAAGTATATAGCCTAGTCCATTCAAGCACGCATCACTGTAAATTACAAACTCTTTACCCGGTTCTGGTTGTACCAAGATAGGAGCTTTAGTCAACAATGCCTTTAACTTATCAAAACTCTGCTGACACGTTTCAATCCATTCAAACTTGACATCTTTCTGTAGCAATCTTGTCAATGGGGTAGCTATCATAGAAAATCCCTCTACAAATCGTCTATAATAACCGGTGAGACCAAGAAAACTTCTGACCTCTGATACATTCCTGAGAGGCTCCCAATCAACAATGGCTGAAATCTTGCTCAAATCCATTGTAATACCTTCACCTGAGACTATATGTCCAAGAAAACCAACTTTCCGTAACCAAAACTCAATTTTGCTAAACTTGGCATAAAGCTGTTTATCTCTCAAAGCCTGTAAAACTGTTCTCAAATGCTCTGAATGCTCAGTCTCATCATGAGAATAAATTAAGAAATCATCAATGAACACAACTACAAATTTATCCATGTAAGGTTTGAAAATTCGGTTCATTAAGTCCATGAAAATGGCAGGAGCATTAGTTAAGCCAAATGGCATCACAAGGAACTCATAATGGCCATACCTAGTCCAGAAAGCAATCTTCGGAACATCTGACTCTTTAACTCGCAACTGATAATATCTGAATCTTAAATCTATCTTGGAGAACACAGTAGCTCCCTTCAATTGATCAAACAAATCACCAATTCTATGCAGTGGATACTTGTTCTTAATAGTTACCTTTTTAAGCTGCCAATAATCTATGCACAATCTCGTCGAACCATCTTTCTTTTTCACAAAGAGTACTAGTGCACCCCATCGTAAACAACTAGGTCTTGCAAAACCTTTATCTGATAATTCCTGCAACTTTACTTTCAAGTCTTTCAATTCCATTGGAGCCATTCTATAAGGAGTAATAGAAATGGGTGTTGTACTCAAAACCAACTCAATACCAAACTCAACTTTTCTGATAGGAGGCAAACCTGGTAGTTCTTCCAGAAACACATCAGGGAACTCACATACCACAAGCACTAATTCAATTTTCAACTCTGGATCTTTAGTATTCAACATGAAAGCAAGATAAGCTTCATATCCTTTTCTCAAGCATTTCTGAGCAGACATAACAGAAATCATGGCAATTGAACTATCTGACTCATCTGAATTAACCCAAAAATTTTCACCATTTTCGCATTTCAACTCAATGAGTTTCTTTCCATAATTCACTATCACGTCATGCGCAATCAACCAATCCATACCAAGAATCACATTAAACTCATCAAATGGCAATAGCATGACACCAACCAGAAAACAGCAATCTCTAATCATCAAAGGTCAATTATTACATACTTTGTCTATTAATACATACTGACCTAATGGATTCGATACTTTAATCACAAATCTCGTAGACTCTATGGACATGTTCATTCTAGGCATCAATTTCATGCAAACATAGGAATGGGTCGAACCCGGATCAATCAAAGCAATAACATTAACATCATGAAGAGAAAATGTACCCGTAATTACGTCAGGGGAGGATGCCTCTTCACGAGCACGGATAGCATAGGTCCTTGCAGGTGCTCTAACATCTGGTCTTACTGCTAAATCTCTAGATGCACCTCTACCTGCCCCTATTACTAAATTTCTCTGAGGTCTGCCTCTAACGGGGGCATTGCCTGATGTTACACTCGGTATTACTTCTCTTTTAACCATCTCAGGACACTCCCGAATGAAATGATCTGGTGCACCACATCAGAAATAGCCAGTCTCAGTTCTCGACATTGACCTGAATGACGTCGACCACATTGAGAACACTCAGTTCTATCAGGTTGAATACTACCAACACTCATTATTGAAGTGGTCTAAGCTTTCTGACCCATAAATTGTCTACCTCTGTTTCGGCTAGAATACCCTGCTGAAAAATTAGATCTCGTAGAGAACTCTCTAGGCCTCTTGGATGTAGACTGAAACGACTTGCTCATCTATCTTTTCTTTATGTCTTGCATTTCAATTTTAGCTTTACCCTTTCCTTTCAGTAACTCCTCTGCCTTACAAGCTCTTTCAACTAAAACGAAAAACTCTTTTATTTCTAGAACGCCAACTGATAGTCGAATATCATCATTGAGCCCATCTTCAAATCTCTTGCACATGATAGCTTCGGTTGACACACACTCTCGATCATAATTGCTGAGTCTGAAAAATTCATGTTCATATTTCGTCACTGTCATCTTACCTTACTTTAGTTTAAGGAATTCTTTTCTTTTCTGGTCAATGAACCTCTGACTAATGTATTTCTTACGGAACTCCTCCTGAAAGAAATCTCAGGTAGCCCTTTCCTTTGGTACTACTGACACAAGTTTCTTCCACCAATGGTAGGTCAAATCTCGTAAAAGTGATACAACACACTTCATGCACTCTTCAGGTGTGTTGGATAACTCGTCAAAGACCCTGATAGTATTCTCGAGCCAAAATTCAGCTTTCTCTGCATTGTCATCTTTAGTAGCCTGAAACTCTTTGGCCCCTTGTTTTCTAATTTTATCAACTGGTCACTTCTCTCTTATGACTGTATCTATGACTGGGAAGCTACATGAGTAGTCTAAGGATCATGAGGGGTAGAGGTCTAACGGCCAGATTCGTACGAACGAACTCGGCAAATCATTCATTCATAGCTTGAAAGAAGGCTTATCGAGCCCCTCCTCCATGACTAATTGTAATGGGCCTTTCACTACTCTCTGGTTTCACCGTCCCTTCTACGGGAGTGGTCACGTTACTCTCTACATCATCTATACTAGCTCGTTCGAGATCCACAACTATAAAAGAAAAACATTTTAAAATCGTCAGGAGTCGTCACACTATCAAAATATAAGTATGGCGTGTATAGCTAGACTCTTACACATACTAAATATTCTGAGAATCGACTAAACTCTTACTCTGATACCAATAAATGTAACACCCCTTACCCGAGATCGTCGCCGGAGTCGAGCACGAGGCATTACCAGACTTATCTTACTAGTTTGGGGCATAAAAATTTACTTTTAAAATTAATTTGCTCACATTCATCCAATATATCCCTAAAAAGGGCCCTCGAGGCCCTAAAACATGCAATTAAAATGGTTCGATACCAAACCAGGAACATTAAAAATTTTCCAATTACTTACACAAATCAAAACAATTTATTTCACTATTCATAATTAAATTATCCACCTGCGTAACAATAACTAAATTAATTATAACTTGAGCTATGAAACTCAAAATTTAAATCCATAAATTTTCCTTGAAACTAGACTCAAATATATTCTTACCATAATTTTTCTAGAATTTTTGGTTTGGCCAATTAGTGCAGTTTATTCATTAAATATTTCCATGTTTCACAGTCCAGCAGACCTGACCTCTCTTCACTAAAAATCAATTATCTCATTATACAGAATATATATAATATTTTCGTTTGTTTCTATTAAAAATAGACTCACACTAGGAATCTATAAATATAAATTATGACTCATAATTATTTTTTACAATTTTTAGAGAAATTATAAAATTGGAATAGGGGATTACGAAGTCACTCTGAACCAGTCTCATAAGAGTTTAAATATCTCAAAATACAGACTTCCTTTGCTTGCCCTATTTCTTTTCAATAAAAATAAACTCAATAAGCTTTAATTATATATCTCATTCACCATTTAATTCCATTTTTTAAATTTTTAGTGATTTTTCAAAATAACGTCACCGCTGCTATTCCAAAACTATTCCATGGCCAACTTTTACTCTTTCATAATTTCTTTGTATTAGACCTCATTTAGGCATACATAACACCAAAACATGTTCTTAATTAGACATTTCAATAGCTAATCATTATCAAGTATTCCCATGCCATTCTTTAGTCATATCATAAGGACATACACACAAAATGGCCAAGTCCATATACATGCCATAACTTAAAACGTTTTGAATCACAAAATACCAAGATAGCCCTTTGATAGTGTGAAACAATCTCCGACGTCCTTACGATCCCAGAGTTGGCTTGGCAATACTATAAAAAGAGAGAAAATAAAAGGAGTAAGCATAAAGCTTAGTAAGTTTGCATGTAAATAAATAAAAACATTCTAAATGAATTATGAAGACAACTTTAACCTTCAAGCTCAATATACATAAGTCTTGAATTTTCTTACCTTAACCTTTCAGACATGGACTTATCTTACCTTTCCTTGAGTATACTATTTCAATTTCTCATTGAACCACTTGGAATATTAAGGATACACGGGTACCTTTCCTTTTTAAACTTACCATTGCCATGTCTTGACATGGTCTTAAGTGGTATCCTTACCTTATGAACTCACCATTGCCATGCCTTGGCATGGTCTTACATGGGATCTTTGCCTTCTAGTAGCTTATCAATGCCATGTCTTGACATGGTCTTACATGATTTCCTTGCCTTGTAAAACTTACCAATGCCATGCCTTGGCATAGTCTTACTTGGTATCCTTAAACCCTAATGTCATGACATTTGTATCCCACACATTCTTAAGGTTCAACCGAGACTTTTAAATATCATTTCACCATCAATTCTTACTTGAGTCATCAATGAGTAAATTCGCAAAATAAACATATAGATGCTGAAAAATAACAGTATTAAATATAAATAGCAAAACATTGCATTTATTTACCGCAAACTTACCTCAATACAAAATACGATCAAATATTTTGATTTAGTCCTCAATTTTTTTTCCTCGGTCTACCCCTAGATTTTGTTCTTCTTGATCTATAATAGCAAATTTAGCTTATTTAATACTCACATTTATCAAAATAGTCCTTGACTCTATCTTTGGCAAAATTACAATTTTTCCTCTAAACTTTTGCATATTTACACTTTTGCCCTAAAGCTCTGAAATTAAGCTTTATCCCTAATTCTTATGTTTTAGGACATGTTGATTATTATTTTCCTTCTATAGCCATCAAATTCTCACTCTAACATGTACTTATGAACATTAGGTGTACGGGCCTAAATTTGCCCGGGCCCAATCAACCAGAAACCAAAAAAACCATAAAATAAATTAAACCAATGATGTCCCTTTAATGTCCAAATTACAAAAATTAAATAACCCGGGCCCAATTGCAAACCCTTACCCAATTTTGATGGCCCGATTGGCCCAAGACCTTAGCCAAATTCGGCCAAACCAGAACCCTAAGCTAACCCTAGCAGCCGCTGCAACCCTCAGCCTTCTCACGTGCCTCCACCAGCGCTCGATGCCCGAGGCTCACCCCCTGACTGTCCTTTACACCAAAATGGCGAACCACCGCCATTGACTTCCATCTATACCTGCATCCGTCCCATCACGTCTACTCAAAACCTGCAAAAACAATAGAACACGAAAGCAGAAACGGCACCACAAAACAGTGCAAAAAGGCAGCAAGCAGAGAGAGATACGAACAGAGAAGCTATAGTAATATATTGTATTTTATCCCGTTCGGCTATAAAGGAGTCATTGATATTCAATGTAAAAGAGGGGGGTTTTCAAAATAAAAGAAAAAGGGTTGTATACGAGGGGTTTTTTTGGAGAGAAAAAACGAAAAAGAACAAGAACATCTGTAAACGGAAATGAAAAATCAATCAAAATCGAGTTCTTGAAAGGTGATTTCAAATCTGAATATATTTTTTTTATTCCTTTTGTTTCTTCATTTCGAATACTCATTTCCATTTATGCATGTGAAAATAGAGAGTTGAGAGACTTACCTCCGTAAACGCACCATCGAAACTCCATTCTCTTCATTTAAGTTGAAGTAAGGATGGATTTTGGGGTCTGAAAATGAAAATTGTCGCATGTTTGGCCTTCTCTTCTTCGTTATAATCGAAGCTAGAAGGGCTGAATATTGAAGTCTTTGAGTTTGGCTTCAAACGACAACATCTTATCGGCTAATCACCGATTTTGGTGGTGGTGGAAAAGGCTTTGGTTTAACTGAGAAAGAGGGATCGATGGGGAGAAAGAAGGAGGCTGTTCATATCCTTTGTTTGATTTTAAAATAGTATTGCTTTTAGGTTTAGGATAGGTTTTATCAAAATGTAGTAATTAATATTGTTTTAAATCAATTTAATGCCTTTAATACCATTGTCTAATGCATTTCAAATACCCATAGAATCCGTTCAAATCAATTGGAAGGGTATTTTGTGTGTTTAGTCCCTCTGTTTTGCATGGATGTTCGATCGCCTTGCTGTCTTTATTTCTTTTTTTTTAATTTTGCCCCAATATTCGCATGCTGTTTCAAATTAGTCCGCGTCCAAGCGCTGCACTTCGAGATTTGGTTCATTTGCATTTTAAATCCTTTTGATTTACGCGCCTTATGTTTTAGTCCTAAATTATGTTTCAATGGTTTATCTATTTACGAATTTCCTCTTTTATTTTGCCCTTTTTTTTATTGAGTCTTTTCTATTTCAATTTATATTTTAACTTTTTTTGTAATTTATTTATTATGCACCTTTGAAAGAAATTAATTTAGTATATAACTTCGAACTATTTTGTTGGTTTTACATCATTTTAATTTTTATTTTAATTTTTTTTATTTTCTATTTTCCATACTTTCATTCGTGCATACATTTTTGTTATATGAATTCCCTTTATTTTTTCTTTTTTATAAATCTTTTTGATCTAAAGGTTTATGTGATATTCCATTTAAATGCTTTTATACATCATTCTATATATGTACACATAATTTATACGAATCTTTCTTAAATTTATGTATACATTATTAATTTCGTAGTACTCTATATATATATATATATATATATCTTTTTTTTTTCTTTTAGGTCTATTTTTGTATATATGTATATTTTACTTTAAATTTATTCACATATAATTTATTTCTTTTAAAGACTGTGTTTTATCACATATTTTTGTTTATTTCAAACACTTTTAAATATCATCCCTTGTATATAGATCATTTCTATTAAGTTTTTTAACATTCATTACATTTTAATTTTCTACATATATGTTATTTGTTTAAGAGTTTTCGTATGAATTTAAAGGCCTTGCATGCACTATTATCTTACGTATATATTTTAATATTACACCATGTATATATTTTCATATGCTACGTATGTATATTTTTTAACATTATATTCTATATTATGTATATACTCTTTTTAAATACCATTTTTATACCATCTGTTTTAAACCTCTCATATGTTATTTTTAAATTATTTAGTTAAATCACCTCAAATTATTTTGCCTCGAAATTGCTTTATATTTTAATTATTTTAAATTATTTTACTATTTTGCTAGTATTATTATTTTATTGTTATCATTATTAATTCGTATATATGTGTATATATTTTATGTACATACTTTTAATATTATTATTATATTTATTTTTAATATATATATGTATATGTAAATATTTTTATAATTTCTAATACCTATATGTGTATATATTTTACATATTTTTAATATTATATTTTTAATATGTATCTCGTATATGTCTTTAATATCTTATTATTTATTTTTTTATTGTACTATGTATATATTTTTAAATACTCTATTATGTGTGTATTTTTAACATCATATTATGTATACATTTCATATTATTATATATATATATATATATATTAATACCCTTATTATATTGTTTAATATCATACGTATTTGTTAATGTTGTGAAATTACTATTATTATTATTGATCGCATATTCGCATTTTATGTTATCATTTGCATGTTTCAAATTTAATATATGTCTAGATTGTCTTGCATTACAATATTGGTACAAATTCTTGCGTCATTTTCAAAATACTTTTTCATGTTTTTAAATAAGTAAGGCAATGCACCGATTTTGATATAAGTCGTCAATTTCATCGCTATGTTGGGTGAATATTGTCGGCTCGTGCTAAAAACGAAACATCCTTCTAAAAAATCGAAAACTAAAAATTTTCTTGTTTTCGATCGAATCTCGACTCAATGTTAAATTGAACTTGTGTTTTTGAAAATTAAGACAACACGTGTTCAAAAAGATACCAATTTTGGGCGTCGCAGGGGTGCTAATACCTTCCCCGCACGTAACCGACTCCCGAGCCCTATTTTTCTCTAGATTTTGAAGTGGACCTAAACCTGGTTTTCTTTCTTTAAAACAAAGATTTATTAGGTGTCCGATCACACCTAAAAAAAAGATCGGTGGCGACTCCCCTTTTTAATAAAACCAAAACTCAATTTTTCAAGTTTCAATAAATCGCCACAATTAGCGATCCGAAGCAAATTTTACGTCGCTACATTAGGTATTTTTACCAATTATGTCGTTTTACTCTTTTTTTGCTTAAAATCGCTTAGCAAAAATTGTTTAACATAATTTCAAACTTCATATTCTACCATAAAACATCAAAATAGACACATTTCACCTATGGGCATATTTCCAAATATAAACCCTAGGTTAAATTATTGCTAGAATAAGCTAAATCAAGTTATCGGGACTCCAAAAACGTAAAGAACATTAAAAACGGGGCTTGGATGCACTTACTATGAGCTTGTGAAGTTGAAGAAACCCTAGTTATGGAGACACATGAAGTTTCGGCCAACCTTGAGAAGATGATAACAATTTCTCCATCTTTTCCCTTTTAATTCCTTTTAATTACCAAATGACTAAAATGCCCTTTATTAAAACTTTAGTTATTTTTATCTATGTATGTCCATTTTTGTCCATGAAAACCTAATGCTCTAATTACCATTTAAGGACCTTTACTTCAATTATGCTCTTGAATTTAATCCTTTCCTACCTAGAACTCATATTTATCAACATTTTCAGACAAGCCCTAATAGGCAAATTAAACATTTAATTCATAAAATTTTCTATCGATACTCTTAACACATGCATCTAATCACTCGGTAAATTATAAAAATTAATCAGTATAAATTTTTCTATCTCAGATTCGTGGTTTCGTAACCACTGTTCCATTTAGGCCCTATTTCGGATGTTACACTATTTATTGTTCTTTTGCTTGCTTTTATTTTTTGTTTGCTACTTTTTTTTGGCTATCTGCTATTTGTTCTTCTTTTGTCTTTTATCTGCAAGTATGGTGGCAGAGGACGCAGGAGTGACAAACAATGTGGCAGAGGTAGTGGCGCGAAGAGAAACTCTAAGGTTTCTGATAGCACATAAGTTTTTTGGGCCACTAGGCCTCTCTTGTATTTGGGTTTGAAATTTTTAATTTTAGGCTATAATTAGCTTGTAATGTTTTGACGTTGGACCATTTATTATTATTTTTGTTTTTTTATTACGATTGGGCCCGGGCAAATTGGGCTTATTATAATAGGTTTTGTACATACTTGTTTTGCTTAATTCAGTCGTACTTACATTCTAGTCTTGACTTGCAGTTGAATCATTCGAAATCACTAAGGATAATTGGAAAATCATGTATGCATAGTACAATTCCATATCACGGATATGGTCTTACATGTAATCACACATCGATGCCATAGCCCAACTATGGTCTTACACGAAATCTCATACCAATGCCATGTCCCAGACATGGTCTTACACGTAATCATATTTCACATACCGATGCCATATCCCAAAATGGTCTTACACGAAATCACATTTTCCATACTGATGTCATATCCCAGATATGGTCTTACACGGAATCATACATTGATGCCATAGCCCAGCTATGGTCTTATACGAAATCACAACCTGCCATGGTCTAACCATGGTCTTTACCGTCAATTCGTTTTTCTTTATGCAACAATTGTGATAGATCTTGCACTTTTACTTGTTTCGAACATTTAATTTAAGTTTTACAATTCAATCAATTATATAATGCACTTAATACACAATTTAATAATATTTATTAACATACGAACTTACCTCGTTTGTTGTATCGACAAATTAGGTCGATTAATTTGAAACTTTGTTTTCCCCTATTTTGGGTCCAATTCTCATTTTTATTTATCTATAATATCACATTTAACTTATTTAATCATTATATTGTTCAAATCAGCCCAAAATCACATTATGGCAAAAATTACAGTTTTGCCCCTAAAGTTTTACATTTTTACAATTTAGTCCTTAGGCTCGTAAAATGAAATGTACTCAATTTCTTTGCAAACCATGCCTAGTCAAACCTTATACATGCTTATATCGGCTCACATTTTTCATTTATTCACATTTTAATACCCATTTTACAAACTTTTTACAAATACGTCCTTTTTAACATTTTCACTGAAAATCACTTAGCAAAAGTCGTTTATCACACAACTAACATTCATTTTCTACCATTAGAAATCAAAATAAATGCATGCCTAATATGGATAAAATTTTAAACTTTGCTAATACTTCAAATTAGTCCTTGGAAAAGCTAAATTAGGTTATAAGGATCTCAAAAACGTAAAAATCATTAAAAACGAGGCTAAAACGGACTTATAATCAAGCTTGGAAGCTTGAAAAACCCTAGCCATGGTTTCTCCTTGTGAATTTCGGCCATGGGAGGAAGATGGATAAAAATTGGCTTTTAATTTGACTTTTTAATTCATTTAATTACTAAATGACCAAAATACCGTTAATGAAAAACTTTAGAAACATACTTAACCATGCCCATTCTTGTCCACCAACTTAACCAATGGTCTAATTACCATTTAAGGACCTCCAATTTAAAATTTCATAACAATTAGACACCTCTAACCTATAGAACTCATATTTTGCACTTTTTATAATTTAGTACTTTTGACTAAATTGAGTGCCCAAATATCAAAATTTTTTAATGAAATTTTCACAAAATCATTTCATAAAACTGTAGACCATAGAAATATATTAAAAATAAATTTCTTTGCATCAGGTTTGATCCCGGAACCACTGTTCTGACTAGATCCAAATTCGGGCTGTTACAGAAAGGCTTGGACGGCAATGAGGGTTGACCTTCTAGAATGGTCAACAATTTTGACTAACAAAATAAATAGGAATGTGGTGGTTTGAACTTGGGACCTATAGGATTTAATTAACACACTTAACTAGTAGGCTATTAACTTCTTTGTGTCATAACCTTGCGCATAATAATAAATAAAATTTAGGGCTTGACACTTCCACTCGTATCTGGATCAATCCATGGTGTTCTTTATAGATGAAATTCTTGTGTATTCCCAAGCGGAGGGTGATCATGATGTATACCTACGGATCATTCTTTAAATTTTACGAGAGAAGCAATTGTACACACAGTTGAGCAAGTGCGAGTTTTGGCTGAGAAAGGTGATGTTTCTTGGTCATGTGGTGTCTTCTGAAGGGATTCGAGTTGATCCAAAGAAGATTAAGGCAATTTTAGAGTGGAAATAGCAGAGGAGTGCCACGGAGTTTTATAGTTTTTTGGGATTGATTGGTTTCTACCGTAGATTCATTGAGGATTTCTCCATCACAATTATACCCTTGACAAAGCTGCTTTAAAAGAATATGGTGTTTGAGTGGACTAAGGAGAGGTAGAGGAGCTTTTGAAAAGCTTAAGACATTATTGACTGAGGCGCAAGTGTTTGTTCAACCAAAGTCCGAGAAAGAGTATGTGGTTTACAATGATGCATCGTACACAAGACGCGGGTGTTTTTCTAATACAAGATGGAAGGGTGGTAGTCTATGCTTCGAGATAGTTAAGGCCACATGAGCGTAATTACCCTCCCATGATTTGGAGTTAGTTTTTGTGGTCTTTGAACTCAAGATTTGGCATCACTATCTGTATGGTGAGAGGTGTGTTATCTACACCAAGCACAAGAGTCTTAGCTACCTCCTAACCCAGAAAAAGCTAAACTTAAGATAGAGATGCTAGATCGTGTTGCTAAAAGATTATAACTACATGATTGAGTATCACTCTAGTAAAGTGAATATGGTTGTTGATACTTTGAGCTAGAAATTGATGGTTGAGCTGTAAGCCATGTTTTCACGATTGACTTTAACCAGTGATGAGGGTCTGTTGGCCGAACCTTAGGTGAAATTGACTTTATCGCATCAGATTAAGGAGAGGCAATTGGTGGATAAGTTTCTAGTGAATAAGATCTAGCAGGTTGATGAAGGTAGTGGTGGAGATTTTGAGTTGAATCTCGATGGTATTATGAGTTTTCATGGGAATTATGTGTGCCTATTGATGTGGAACTTAGATATGCGATTCTTACCAAGGTGCAACATATCCCAGTAGTATTAAGAAGTATCGAGATCTTCAAGAGGTATATTAGTGGCTTGGATTGAAGCGTGATGTGACCAAATTTTTGGGTCGATGTCTAATGTGTTAAAGAGTGAATGCGGAGCACCAACTTTCTTCAAGTTTGTTATAGCAGACAAAGATTCTGGAGTCAAAATAGGAAAGGATTACTATGAACTTTCTTTCGAGTTTGCCACTAACCCCGACAAAGAAGGTTTTTGTTTGAGTGATTGTTGATCGGTTCTCGAAGAGTGCACATTTTCTAGTAATGTGCACTAACAACTCGGTAGAGAGATTAACCAAGTTGTATGTGGCTAAAATAGTTAAACTTTATGGTGTTCCAGTTTCAATCATGTAACACCCCTTACTTGTATCTGACGCTGAGACAGGGTATGAGGCATTACCAGACGATAACACAACCAATCGTACATTATTGAGCCATAAACTTCACTCCAATTTAAAAATTTTCAACTTCCATTTTAAAGTCCCTTATATGGGCCTATGAGGCCCAACACATACACTGATAATGATTTGAGACTAAACTGAGAACTTCTGAAAACTTTTGAGACATAATTAAAATTTCCCAATTTTGGAGAGTCACAAGCCCGTGCGGGTAGGCCGTGTGGTCTCACATACCCGTGTGGCTCAGGACACGCCCGTGTCCTCCACCTTTGTAACTCTCTGTTTATAACGTCATCAAACATTTAGGGGCACATGACCAAGTCACACGCCCGTGTGCTAGGCTATGTCCTCCACACAATTGAGACACACGGCCGTGCCTCTGCCCATGTGGCCAACACCTAGGCTATTTTCCAAGCCATTTTTTGTGCTCTCAACTCTTCACACTCATTTACATTTCATAGACACATATCATACCCTTGATTAATCCTAATTTAATCATCAAACACATGTATAAATTAGGCTTACATACCCATAACCATTATGAGCCACATCTCAAGGCTATATATATATAATGAAGTAATATCAGCTAATATATTTAGCCAATTCAAAATAATACATATTACTAATAATTAAATCTTTATACATGCCACTCACTTGTTAACTAATAAGAATTGGCATTACTCCAACTTGTCAAATTGATAGTGTGATGCTGCCTCCGACAATCTCCAACCACGAGCTAACCTGACAATACTAAGAGAAAAGGAAAGAAGTGTGTAAGCTTTACAGCTTAGTAAGTCGGCATGCAATAATAAGAAATTTAACTAACAAGATGTTTCCATTCTTAAAAAATATTCTTACGATAATGTGATCATAATTTCACATGATTTCACCTTTTTTCCCACATTCACCTTAGGTTGTCTTCCTAAGTCACTGTTGCTAAATTAATTAAATCTAGAGCTATGGAACTCCAAATTTAGATCTGCTAATTTTCCTTGAAACTAGACTCACATACCTTCTCATTATAAAATTTCCAAAATTTTTGGTTTAGTCAATCAATACAGTTTATTCATTAAAGATTCCCCTTTTTTGCTTTTTGATAGCTCTGACTCCTCTTCACTAAAAATCAAATTTCTCATTATATAGAGTTTAGATAACCTTTCCGTTTGTTTATCTTGAAAGTATACTCATCAAGGATTCTAAGAATATGAATTACACACCATAACCATTTTTATACAATTTTTAGTAATTTTCAAAATTTGGAACAGGGGATTTCCAAAGCTATTTAGACCCTATCTCACTAAAATTTAAATATCTCATAATATAAAATTCATTTACTCACATTGTTTCTTTTATGTGAAAATAGACTCAATGATCTTTAATTTCATATCTTATTCATCATCTAGTTCAATTTCCACTATTTATAGTGATTTTTCAAAATCACGTAACTGTTGTTGTTTCAAACTATTTTACTAAAAATTTTACTCTCCCATGTTTTCTTCATATTACTTTCATATATGCCCACATAACACCAAACATGTTCAATACTAGCCATCCAAATGAATAATAATAATCACCAATATTTACGAGTATTCATAGTAGTGCTTTCGCCATATCAGCCTTGCCATAATTTCAATCACATATCGAGCACATTGCTCACATTACACCATTTCTCTCATATACATTTGCCCAAATATACACCCGCACTTATACATCACATTATCAAATAAACATCACTTAGTAAATGTTTCCGTTGAACCCTTTGGAACCATATCTCATTCTCGGCGGTTTCAGCACATAACTCTACCCTCACATAAACCTGGCTCTCGTGTACACATGGTGAACACTCAATATCACCCATGTGACCTAGCCATTTAATTCCATAGCTCTCGTGTCTACATGGTGTCCAACACTCGGATCCATACATGTGACCTAGCTACATGTAACATAGCTCTCATGTCTACATGGTGTCCACCACTCAGATCACACATACGACCTAGCTATTTTTAACCTGTAGCTTTCTTGTACACATGGTATACACACAATATTACGCATGTGACCTAGCTACATACACAAGAATATCCCGTAGCTTTCTTGTACACATTGTATACACCTCGTATTACACATGTGACCTAGCTACCATATGATATCTCGTAGCTTTCTTGTACACATGGTGTCCTACCCTCAAAACCACTCATGTGACCTAGCTACATATCATTTGTATCTTTCGGTGTTCAAAGGTTCAATCGGGAACTCCACATTTCATAATTTTCCATATCATAATCGTCACCCAATCATAATTCATAATATACATCAAAATATTATTTTAAAAATAAAATCAAGGTATTATTTACATATAAACTTACAACTTCACATAATAACCATAGTCATAGGAAACTCTTTTAAACACAATATTTCAATTCATTTCTATGTCACCTATGTCACCTTGTATCATAGACATATTTTTAAATCAATTCACAAACATAGTATATTAAACATTTAATTCAACATAATCGATTTAATACACCACTTTAGGTTCCAAATGTAAATTACAACATTATCACATTATTATTGTCACACCAACTTACCTCGGACGCGAAAGTCACTAATTTTCCTAACTTGGTCCATAACCTTGTTCTTCCTCGACCTATGCCCGAATCTCATTTTTCGTGATCTATAATATCATAATTAGCTCATTTATTAGTCACATTATTCAATGTGACCCAAAAATCACATTATGGCAAATTTACGTTTTTGCCCCTAAACTTTTACATATTTACACTTTTGCCTCTAGGCTCGTAAAATAATTTTTATTCAATTTCCTTGTATATTGGACTCAGCCGAACCATTTTCTCTTTACCAGCCCCTAATTTCCATTAAATCACACACTTATGCACAAATTTATAACTTTCGCATTTAAGTCCTTTTTACAGTTTTCACCGAAAATCAACTAGCAAAAGACGTTCACCGCACTTCAAGCATTCATTTTCTACCATTAGAGATCAAAATACATGCATATTATTCATGGGTAAATTTTTTAAAGTCCTAGCTCAAAAAATAGCTAGAAATAGGTAGATTAGGTGACGAGGATCCCAAAAATGCGAAGAACGTTAAAAACGGGGCTAGAACGGACTTACCACCAAGCTTGGAAGCTCGAAAACCCTAACCATAGCTTCCATAGTGATACTCGGCCAGCCCTTGAAGAAGATGGGCCAATTTTTGCTTCATTTTCCCTTTTTAATTCTTTTAATTACTAAATGACCAAAATACCCTTAAAGGCTTTTCTGTCAAATTTGTCCTATTCATGCCCATTTTTGTCCAAACCAAAATATATTGGTCTAATTTCCATTTTAAGGACCTCTACTTTAAAACCCCATTTCAATCAAGTACCTTTATGAACAAGAACACACATTTTTCACCTTTTACAATTCAGTCCTAAATACCAAATTAAACACCCAATCGATAAAATTTCTTAAAAAAATTTTCACACAAGTATCCAATCACATTATAAACCTTATAAATTAATCAAAATAAAAATTTCCACTTCAAATTCGTGGTTTTTTTTAAACCATTATTCCGTTTAAGCCCTAATTTGGGCTATTACAGATCATTTTCTAATAGAGACCCTTGATTTACCTCAAGTTTTTGGAGGAGTCTTCAGTGAGTTTTGGATTTGAAGCTTAACTTTAGTACAACTTATCATCTCTAGACAAATGATCAGTTAGAACAGGTGCTTCAAGTACTCGAGGATATGTTGCGCAGTTGTGTCATCGAGTTCAATAGTACTTGGTTGCGATATCTACCTCTAGCGGAGTTTGCTTACAATAACAGTTATTAGTTGAGTTTTAAGATGGCACTGTTTGAGCATTGTATTGTAAGAGATATAGGACTCCTTTGTGTTGGTCCAAGTTGGACGAGAGATGTGTTGTGGGTTCGGATTTGGTTCGGCAGACTGAGGAGAAGGTGAAACTAATTTGTGATAGACTGAAAGTCACTTTTTATAGGCAGAAGTGTTATATAGATCTAAAACATCGTGCTATTGACTTTCAGGTTGAGGATAGAGTGTTCCTTAAGGTTTCACCTTGGAAAAAAGTTTTGAGATTCGAATAGAAAGGAAAGTTAAGTTTGAGATTTATTGGACCCTAGGAGGTTATTGAAAGGATCAGATCGTAATGTATTGACTTAGGTTACCGACCGAACTTGAGTGTATTCATGATGTGTTTTACGTGTCTATGTTGGAGAAGTATCGATCTGTTCTGATTGAGGAGATCAAGGTTCGGCCTGATCTTATCTACGAGGAGAAATCGATCGAGATCCTAGATCGTGAGATAAAGGTGCTATGTGATAAAAGCATACCTTTAGTGAAGGTTTTGTCACATAATCACAAAACCAAATAAGCTACTTGGGAAATCGAGGAAGCAATAAGATGACAATATCCTTACCTATTCGATTCAAGTAAATTCGAGGACAAAATTCTTTTCAGAGGGAGAAGGTTGTCACACCTCAAAAATTGAGTTAGTAGAATCGAGTAATTAGATTGTGGGAACAAGAGAAAAATTGAGTGTAGTGTTGTAGAAATTAAAATGAAATAAAATAGTTAATTATTTAATAGTAATAAAATAAAAATTAAATAATAGTAATAATTAAATAATCGGGTTATGAAGTAAAGGTTAGTAGGGACTAATTTGGAACAGTAGTTAAATTAGAGGTTAAATGTGTAAATTAAGACTGTTAATTGAAAAGGAAGCTATTAGAACAATGGAGAAATAGGAGGGACTTAAGGAGTAAATAACCTAAATTTTAAATTTTGGTTGGCTATATAAAGCCACCCATCGTCCCTTTTCCCTTCATGCTTTCATTCACTCAAAAATCGATTAGATAAAAAATCTGAAGTTTTTCTTCAACTTCCTTTTGTTCTATTGATTTTCTCGATATCCAAACACCCCCTACTTCTTCAATTTTTGCAAGAAAAACACTCTTCTCCAAATTCTTATTAATACTTAGCTTATTTTGCTTTAATTGACACAAATTCAGGGAGGCCTTCGAATTTAAGGTAAACCTATTGTTTTCTTATGTATTAATCTTCTATTAGGTGTTTTTCAATTTGAATTTTTGTAAATCTCAGCAAGAAAATCAAAGATCATAATTTCAAAGCTTTATTTTACATAAAAATGGCAAATCTCGTAATAAAAGCTAAGAGATGTTTTTAAAATGATTTTCAACCTATTTTGACATGATTAAAAGGTTTACAAACTTGATTTTACAAAATCTTAAAGCTATAGCTCGAAACAAATGGTTTTCTCTTATGAGAGTGAAGAAGAATGATAATTTTATGGTAAGTACTAGTTAGTGAAATTTAAAAAAATTATTAGCTTAGATCTGTATTTAGTCACGAGTTAAGAGATTAGGAAGCAAGAAATAGGAATTCAATTAAGTTAAAGTATATTAATTAAGAAAATTATATTTTGTGATGTAGTTTGTCAAATTTGAGTGAGAAGCAAGCTACTAAGTTCAGAAAGAGTGGCAAATTGTAAGATCCTAGGGTAGTGGTATTGTTTAGAAAGTTAAATGATTTGTGTGTGCTGTGTGTTGATGTGCGAAGCTGAAGACCGTGGTGGATCCTCATTGAGTAGAAATAAGGGCAAGTAGAAGGTGAGTGTTTTTTCATATTGCACCTAAGCATCAATTCATATGCTAAGAGACGATAAGTAAGGCATGCAAACCTTACCAAATATTGTGTGAGCTTTGAATTTTCATGCAAGCCATGTTTTACATCATGCGAACCCTATTACATATATTATGCATGCTCTAGTAAACTTTTTGCAAACCTTGCAATATGCATGTGAGCCTATAATGCATATGCGAACCCATGATTAAGTGTGAACTCATGTAATATGCGAGCTATACATTGCAAACTATGATACTGTAAGCCCTATTATATAGTGTATTGTGAATGTGATAAATATGATATGTTAGCATTGTGAACACTTGAAACCATGGCATACCATTGTGGGTACTTACCCTTTTTACTATGTGTTAGGGCATTGTGGCCTGAAGATAGCGTTGGAGACATAAGGTAATGTCAAGATAACTCTATACACTAAAGATAGAGAAGTTTGTTTGGAGAGAGTGAGCACTTATGCTACACTTATACGGAGATAGTGTATGACTTTATGAGTTATTTGGTGTTTGGAGATCCATTTATCCAATACATACAAAATATGGTTATGTTTTACATTCACAAGTTGCTAATATATCACTATGTTGTATATGTGTATTGTATTTCATGTGTACTATTACAGCATGGCTTATTTCTAATAGGATGGATGTGTTTATGTGTTGTATGTTTGAGCACTCATTAAGCTTCAAAAAGCTCACACTTCTTGAATATACCTTACAGATAATTAGCATGCAGGACTAGTGGTGAAGTGTGGCAATCTAATGATCCATCGCAACGCAACTTCCTTAAGTATGTGATGTGTTTTCAAACCCCAAAGTGGAAGGCAATGTGGGATTGTTCTAAGGGTTTAGGAATAGACTTAGACTTTTAAATAATTTTTTATGGGTTGTAAACGGACTAATTAAATTTTAGATTTTGGACTTTATAATTGCTTATTTAAAGGCTTGATTGATTGGATTATATTGCATGTTCAATTTTTGATAAATTGTAAAACTAACGAGCTTACACAACCTACGGAGGTTGTCAGGTATTAAAGTACACCTTCATACCTCTTGTATGTTAAAAATCAAAATAATATTTTAGGATGCATGAAGTGTATATAGAATATGCTTGAATGAACACCTGCGAATCGTCTAATGGTAGTGTGAACTGGAGGTCGCAAGTGTAGGGTCTCTCTAGTAATGAAATGCTTGCAAGGGGTAGCGACTTAGCCTGTTATAAATGAGTTGTGGAATAATCAATTAAAACCTGTCAAAGTGAAAAAAACTAAGTTAAGAGTAGAGTCCGTCTTAATCATAATCATGAGCTCACTAATAAGGTGTATGTTAATGGGGTATTCGTCACTCCAGTTGGGGTTTGCCAAAGCTTGTATCTGCCAAAACAGTAAGTTCACCAAAATAGGGAGTGTTCGCCAAGTCAATAAGTTCGCCGTAGGAATTAGGTTCACTAGGGAAAAGAGTTCGCGAGTGTAGCATTCCCAAGAGTAGTCTGATCAGTCGAAGGGGAAAACTTGTGTCCAAGTTTGCTAAGAAAAAAGAAATAGGTGACATAGGTAGATCGCAAGCTAGTGCTCACCAAGAGTCTGTGATCTGTTAGGGTTCCTATACAGGGGTTTTGTAACAGCCCAATTTAGGGCCAAGTTAGAACTGTGGTTTCAGGACCACAAATCCGAAGTAGAAAAATTTATTGTGATATTGTTTTAAGGCCTATAGTATGATTAGATGCATGTGAGGAAATTTAGTTAAGAAATTTTATCGATGGAGGGTTCAATTTAATTAGTAAGTCTAAATTACAAAAAGTGCAAAATATGAGTTCTAGAAGTTTTGGGTGTCTATTTGTTATGATATTTAAATTGGAGGTCTTTATTTAGTAATTAGACCATTACATCTCATGATGGACAAAAATGGACATGGAAGGGAAAATTTTCAAAGAAATGCCTTAAGGGCATTTTGGTCATTTGGTTAATAAAAGAATAAAAAGGAAAAATAAATTCAAAATTTGGTGTCCATCTTCCTCTCATATCCGACAATTTGGAGCTCTTCATAGCTAGGGTTTCTTCAACTCTCAAGCTTGATAATAAGTGCATCCTATCCCTGTTTTTAATACTCTTTACGTTTTTGAAGTCGTTATCATCTAATTTACCTATTTCTACCATTATTTTGAAGTAGGGTTCATGTTTAAAATTTTACCCATATTAGACATGCATGTATTTTGATGTCTGTGTGATAAACAACTTTTACTAGGTGATTTTCGTTGAAAATGTCAAAAAGGACCTAAATGCAAATGTTGAAAAATGTGTGTAGAAATATGTGAATAAACGAAAAACGTGGGTTGCTATAGACATGAATAAGATTCGGTTAGACTTGGGTCTTGAGAAAAATGAGCACGTTTCATTTTACGAGCCTAGGGACTAAAGTGTAAATAAGTGAAAAGTTAGGGGCAAAAATGTAATTTTTCCTTAATATGATTTTTAGACCAAATTGAAAATTGTGATAATTAAACAAGCTAAATTTGTTACTATAGATCAAGAAAGACGAGGTTCTGACTTAGATTGAGGCAAGAACAAGGTTGTAGACTAAATTGCAATATTAGCAATTATTTTGTACAAAGGTAAGTTTGTATGTAAATAATGCATCCTATTATTTTGTTTTTAATGCTTTAATGTTGTATAAAATGTGTGAATGATTTATGTGACATAATCGACAAAGTTTCGATAAGTGAGGAAAATCCCAGTTGAACTTTAAGAATAGAATAGGATACGAGTGACATGTCACTAGGACCCTATGTGTGATTATGTGATTGTGTGATTCTGGGTGCTGGTCTTGTACGTCCTATCAGTGGCTAGGTACTGTAGCATGTGTTGCGGATACCTGTTAGCTTGTGTGAGTAGCACTGAGTAGCTACGTCCTGACCGTCAACTTGTGTGAGCAGACCCGTGACTAGCTCAAGAACGAGCATATATGTGAAATGTGATAAGAGGTAGCTTTGGCTACGTATATGTAGCACGGATGTGCAAGCTTTTTGAGTATCCGCTAATATTCCGAGTGTTCAACGGGAATTACAAAGATGTGAAAATATATGTTTGTGTGATACTATGGTACAGGTGTGTATGAGAAATTCGTAAGTATGAACGTTATAAGTGATGATCTCATGGTAAGATCGTGCTTGAGTAAGTTAAGCCTATGTGAGTTCAATGATAAATGTATTATCTTTCATTATAAGAATTACATGTTAATTTATATGGCTATGATGTTTATTATTTGCATATAAACTTACTAAGTTTTTTTGCTTACTCCCCTTACTTTTCCTTGTCTTATAGTGTCACCAAGCTAGCTCGGAACCGGGACTTGTCGGAGGCTCGCATCACACTATCAGAAATATTATTTGGGTATTTAATAATTGTGGTATTTTTGAAAGTATGACATGTATAGGGACTTCGTCATTTTGTTATGTGTCATATTTGATTTGGCCAAACATGTTGACTTATTTTGATGAATGTTCATTTTGTATAAGACCATTAAAGGTTGGCTAATATAGGTCTCATTTATGATAAATGATGTTGTCTTTCATGAATGTGGATGTTGCATGTTTGGATAGATGAGTATGTGATGTGTTGCTCGATGGTTGTGACACGTAAATGTCAAGTTTATGTCTTAGTTGAAGATGTTAGATTATTAAATTATGTTATGCTATATGTGGTTGAAAGTGGTCTAAGTGTGACTGAGTTTCATAGTGGCAAATGGCTTGGTAAATAGCCTTATTTTTGTCCACATGGGTAGATACACGGGCATGTGTCTAGGCCGTGTATGACAGACAGTCAGCCCCATTGGCGTGTGCATAGGCCGTGTGTCCCATGCACCTTAGTTTTGAGAAACAAAATGCTCAGTATGGAGCACATTGGCGGAGACACGGGCGTGTGTCTCAGCCGTGTGGACGGCACGGCCTTGGACATAAGCGTGTGCCAAGGGCGTGTGAAGTCTACACCTATTTTGTGAGAATTTAATTTGTCACACGGCCTAGCACACGGGCGTGTGGCTTGGCCGCGTGGTTTCATTTGGCTGATGACATCATAAATAAAGAGTTACATGGAGTATGGACATGGACATGTGTAACCACACGACCTACCCACACAGGCGTGTCCCATAACCACACGGGCGTGTGACCCCTGTGTAGTGGAAATTTTCTAAGTTTTTGTAAAATTTTCATAAGTTTTCGGTTTAGTCTCGAACCACTTCCAATGTATGTTTTAGGTCTCGTAGGCTCGTTTTAGGGATTTTATGATTTAATGAAATGGTTTTAATTTGGATGCATAATTATGTCTCAAAAATGTATGTTTATTCATATGATAAGTCCTGCACTACCTCGTACGCTGTTCCGGCGCAGAATACAAGTAAGGGGTGTTATAGATTTGCCGCAAGGTAGGTTCGCGGGTGGCTTAAAACTTGAGTTCTTGTGCTCATTATAAAGGCATGCAATTAAGATTACTTTCTAATATGATTTATGTTGCAAAAGTGTGGTGTGAATGGTTGGTTGGTGTTTCGTGGTGTTTTAACAAATAGTCACTTCGATGGCTAATGTGACGTTCAAAATTCAGGTCAAACCATCCCAATCGGATTTGGGGCACCACAATTAAGCATATTTTAGGGGTCTTTAAGTCATGTTTTGAAACTACTTGAATGAGTTTTGGTATAGTTTGGACATGTATAAAGCTAAATTTTGGGTCCCTGCACTTAAGTCTTAAGACATTGCACCCTCAAGACATGCAAGTTAATACCTCAATTTTAGTTCTAAGGATCCAAGGCATCTAGATATGGATATTATGTCTCAACACATACAAGTCAGTAGCCAATTTTCTATAATAATAAGGTCATGTCTTGAGACACAAAGCTAATGTCTTGAGAGATACAAGCGTTGTCTTAAGACAAGGCCTTCTACACCCAAAAGGTTTATATTTTCATGTAATTTGAGTAACTGAAAATCTGTTTTAAGCATGTGGCATGTCGAAACACCATATGTTTTTAAAAATGCTTTAAATCTTTGGAAATATTAAAATTTGATTTAAGGGACTTTCATTAGTAGAGCAAATATTGGTTTAAGTAATTAAAATTTTATTAAGAATGGTTATCGATTGTAGTGACAACTCTTATCCGTAGCAATCGCCGAATCGAGTTAAAAGTGTCACATAAAATATACCTAAAACCAATTTTTAATGTGTGAAAAATATATTATGTTTTCAAATGAACACAATGAAGCTATACTAACTACGAGATGAAGTAAGACTTGGCATAAACAATTCAAAAGAATTAAAACAAATAACATGAATGCAATACCAAATTTATAAATGCATTGAAATATATTAAATATTAATTAGTAACTTGTAAATACTCGAAAAATAATGTAAATACAACAATATATATATATACGAATGCATAATTTTAATTAATTAGTAACATTTAAAAGTTAAATAAATTTATAGGTACTTAAAATACATGTAAACTTTCCACATATATATTCTTAATCCTCTTAAAATACTGTAAGTACCTTTGTTAAAAATTTTAATGACATGGTTCCTTCGGCTGAAAATTAACTAACCATTCTCAATGTTTAGATTAAGCTGTCCCATAATAGCTTTTATATAGTTATAGATTAAGTTTATAACGTATTTTATAGGTGCTTGCACTCCCGTTGCAAAGGACGGGGGACCCAACTAGTAATAAATATTAGCAATACTTTGAAAGAGGACATCGTGTCGGATACTTCCATAAATTATAGATTAACAATGAAACCACCCCTCCCCCCTCCACCAAAAAGGAAAACAGCATAAATTATAGCATATTCATTCATCATTTGTCCTTCAAATCTATTAATTTCTTCCTAATGATTGGTAATTCAAAAATAATAAACTACACCATTAGGCATTAAACTATGAGTAAATTTTAATTTTGTTCACTTAACTAAAAAAAAATTACAATTTAATCATTAAACTATTCTAAAGTTTTTATTTAAGTTATGACTAATAATGTAATTTACCCTTAAAAAATCAAGCAAATTACTATATCAATTCAAATTCAATCATATAAGTAGATATGTCCACAGGTCGGGTCGGGTTCGGGTCGGGCCAAACCAAATTTTATACTCGCTTGCTAGGCCTGGGCCCAACCTAGCTCGAAAAATGGGCCTAAAATTTTGCTCAAACTCGGCCCAAATAAAATACTAAAACCCAAGACCGACCCGCCCGTATTAATTTTTTATATAAATTTAAAAAAATTATATAATACATAAAAAATACTAAAAATATTAAAATAATATTTCCCAACATATTGAAAATAAATTTAAAAATATGTATATTTAAATAACACTAAGATAAGTGCAACTTAACAAGCAAATGCCTCTAAAATAGTAATAAAATTAACAATAAAATAAGAGCTATACAATATCTAAACAATAACAACAAAATAGTAGCAATATAATAGTGAAATGGTAGCAAAATAGTGAAAAACAACAACAAAATAATAAAAAAAAGCAAGAAAACTGTAAAAAAAATAGCTTTTTTTTTTTCATTTTAGGGTCAGGCCAAGCTCGAGCTAAAAAACTTTACCCGAGACTCAGTCAGTTTTCTAAATGAGACTTATTTTATTGCCTAAGTCCATTTTTTGAACTTATATTTTTACCCAAATCTTTCTATTTTTGTGTAGACCTTTGGGTTGGGCTGAGTGACCCGGCCATATACAGTTGTATATATTCGTGAATTATATAATTCATATTCATCATTGACTTTGCCTAAATTTAACTAATTATAGAGATATTGTTTTCCTTTTGAGGAGATATTAATTGTTAATGCTTTGTGATTAAAAATTAGAAAAGAATTTAAGAAAGATGAAGTTGATTATTTATAATTGTCATTTATGAAAATAATAAGATAGATAAATGATAACTTCTTGTGAACATAATTGAGGTAGGTTTTTTTAATTCTATTTCACATGATAGGTTTGATCTATCATTTAATTATTAATATTATAAAATTTATATTATATTTAATGGACTTATTAGTTAGTGTTACCTTTTTAATTGGATTTCAAATTAGTTAAGAAATTATCAAAAAACCCTTCCTTTTATAAAATGATATAAATTATTGTCAAAATATTTCTATCATTTAAAATCGTGTGAAATTTTATAAAATTGATAAGATTTAAACACAAATCAGAATAATTTTCAGTATTTTTATCATTTCAACTAAAATTTTATTTTATTTTTAAATATTTTTTTTACCCACATCTTGAGGGTATCCTAATTTGATATACTTTTAAATCCAATCTTCTTTATTTATGGATTAAGTCAAATCATATTTAATTTTAAAAAAGAATTTAAAACTTAAGCTTAAATTCCATCTAATCAAAACAATCTGTTTCAATTTTTATATATGTATAAAATATAAAATATAAAAAAAAATATAATTTATTGAGATGTAAGTAAAAAGAGAAAATGAAATCCCAAAAGATCCCCATTGCAAGAGGGGATTGATGTGTGGTCACAAATAAGATGTCAAATTTGAATTCATAACTAGCTCTATTGTCACCATCACAATAAGTAGCAAAGGGAACATGTGTTTGTATAATAAGATTGATAGCAAAATAGGAAAAATACCCATTTTTAATATTTTGAAAAGATTAATTAATATCCTTTGGTAACTCATTAATTTCTCCTTTCAATTGGATTGGTATACATAATATAAACCTTTCACACTTTCCCATTATTTTTATTTATTGCTCTGGCCATTATTTCTTTTTAATTAATGATCAAAAGTGAATTGGTCAACTAAAAATACCATCTTAATAACTATTACTCAATCATCTCCAAGTACCCAAAACTTGATTTATCTTAGATTATGGACAATTATTTAAACATAATTATTTTTTTAAAATAACGTGAATAATTTAACCAATTTTGTCTTACTCTAAATCTCTTTTCACGTTATTATAAAATGAGAAATCAACATTTTTTTAAATTTCAAAGTTTCAAAATTAAATTGTAGTTGGTTGATTAATTTATTTTTCAAGGACTCACCAAACAATTTAACCTTATTCTTTTAATATAGAATCAGGCTTAATTATCTACATTTTTTTCACATATTTAACAAATTATAGAAATAAGAAAAAAAAAAAGGATAAGGAGGTGAGGGCCTGTTGGCAACATAAAAGTAAAATTTCATGATGTTAGGAGGTTGTAGCAGAACTTTCCACAAGATACTAGAAAACTTTTAAGTGAAAAGTAGCAAAGCTATAACCACCATTTATATTTGTTGGGTTTTAAGACGAGGCGAATTCATTTTTCATTAAGGTTGTGCCTCCTATCTAACATATTTATTTTTAATTTTATAACTATTTTCTACTAATATTTTTAGGACTTCACATATATGATTGATTGTAACATTGGGAAATTTACATGTATCCTTAAATTACCTTAAAAATTTAATAAAGTTTGTCTTCACTTTTGTATCAAATAATTTTTCATATTTTTATTTATTTTTAATTTATAAAAATTATAATAATGTATTTTAATTTTATAAATATTTTTATTTAGTTTAATTTATAAAAAATAATATAATAAAAAATATTATCTAAAATTTGAGAACCAAAAGGAAAACTTTATAATTAAAGGGACAGGCCAAAGTAGTAAATAAAATTTAAAATAATTATAAGGCGTAATGTCATTGTTATTCACTTCATCCCTTAATTATAAAGTCTGGGGTTCACAACACATTTTATGACCAATCATCTATCTTTTTGGAAAGTACACACACCAAGAAAATTAACTACTATTATAGACTATAAACACGAAAAAAATTTTAAATGAGATGAATTAAAGTAAATATTAATAAAAAATAAGATTATTTAAGTATAATTGTAAATTACATTCCATAAAAAATAAATTATTTAAATGTAGTAGTAAATTGCATTGCATTTCAGATTTTTTTTTTCTTTATAAATAACATTTTTTAAGACAATTATCAGGATAAAAAAAATGAAAAAGTCCCCGCCCAGCCCCTCACTTTTGGGCTTGTCAGCCCTCGCTTTCATATTCATATTCATGGCCGTGGCTGGTTCATATCACAATGGATGAATCCCTTGTTTTATAGGTCCCACTTCCGCCCAATATTAGCTACCTTCCTCTTTCCTTTCTTTTCTCTGCTCCCTCGTTTTGATTTTCCCCTTCAATTCTCTTCTGCGTAACCCAAAGAAAAAGAAGCAGCAACTTCCATGGAGAAGGAAACACACGATTTCATGAACGTGGAATCCTTCTCCCAGCTTCCCTTTATCCGCCCTTCCCCTGTTAAAGAAAAGGGTGCTATTCGTTTATTCGGCAAGGACTTCGGCTGCGGCGAATCAGCGACGGAGGCCACCGAGTCCGACAACAACAACAACAATGAAGACACTACCAAGGACAACGAGAATGGAGATAATAATAACCACAGCAGCAGAAGATTTGAGTGTCACTATTGTTGCAGAAACTTCCCCACTTCCCAAGCTTTAGGTGGTCACCAAAACGCTCACAAAAGGGAACGCCAACATGCCAAACGGCAACACAACAATTCTTTTTCTTTATCCGATGCTCATAATGATATTTATGGCTTTTTTAACTATAGGCTACCCTCACCCTCGATGCCATCAATGCCCGCTTACCCTTCATGGAACAATACCATTAACGCTAGGTTTTCTAACCCTCCACCACCCATCAATGGCAACCCACTGGGTGTTTGGAGAATCCCTGCTACGCTTCAAACTAACTCCTGTAATTTCAACCGTGACCGTTCATCAGCGCATCCGTTGCCGTTGTTCGCCGGTGATGAGTTTCTGCGGTCGTCTCAGGCTGGCGGTGGTGGTGATTCAAGTTCCGAGAGTCATAGGTACGTTTATGAAACGAAGGCAAGCGTTAAAGACAATGTTAGCTTGGATCTACATCTGTAATTCATTTCGTAATAAACTGGAAAAGAAAACATCATGTGTTTTTCCCTTTTAGCATCTTGGATTTTACTATTTTTAGTATGTAAATGAAATGATTTACAATCTCTTCACTAATCTAAACTAAAAGCAGTTTGCTTCTCTCTATTCATTATGGAAGCTTTACAAAGAAAAACCCAAAAACCCAAATGGTTTACCTCAAGCTTAGCTAAAACATGGTACCGGCTTACAGCGGCAATCTATGTCGTACCTATTTTCAGAAAAACTTCACACGTGTGAGGAATATTTCTGTCTTCCAAGTAGCTACCAGAGAGGAGCACATGAACAACTCTGTAGCTACACACGTGTACATAAACCTATATGTTGTCTGTCAGAGCTTGAGAAAAAAGTTCAATATATATGCAGAATTTATACGAGTATTTAGCTAAAATGATGAAATTCATCATTTTTTATATCATACATTGATATTTGCTACATCAACTTACCAATGTAACAAAAAAAAAAAAACTGTCATATTTCTGATTTTTTATATATTTAATTTTTAGTATAACTTTAATCACATATTAGTTTACAAGTGCCAAATAATTTTTATATAGATTATGATATACAAATAATAAATTTGTATAATATTAATATAAATATTAGGGTAAATTACACCATCACTCATTAAATTATGGATAAAGTTTTGTTTTGGTCACTAAACTATTCAATACTTTTAATTTAAGTCATTAAGCTATTAAAATCGATGTTATATGACTTTCTCTGTTCGCATTACCTGCACTGATTGAAAACTCTCTTTTCCCTTCTCTTTTGTAGTTCAGCTTTGTTTTTTCATGAAATAGCTATGGATATCACAAATCTGCAAATAAAATTCAAAAAACTTTTTTTTTTTCTCTAACACTGACTGTTAGATTGACTTAGATCTAAGGTATGTTCTTCTAGTCGTCTATGGGTATTAATCGACCATATAAATTGCCAAATCATCACTTGGAACTTGCAAGCGGAACTTTTTTTTTAAACATAAGAACTCAATAACTTAAAATGAAAACTTTTGAATAGTTCAGTAATCAAATTTAACTTTTTTTAATTAAGTAACCAAAACAAAAAGTTACATATAGTTTAGTTATTAATGGAGTAATTTACCCTAAATATAATAGTAAAGTACAAATATTAAAAATTACAGAGGCTTGGTTTCAAACCTCTATATAAAATATATAAGAAAAACACCCTTAAAATAATATAATTCATTTTATAAAATTAAAATATTTTGTCGTAATTTAATTAAGTTGGTACTTATTAACTTGTAACACCAAACTCAATAAAAAGTTTAAGACCACAACTTAGGGTTAAAAGGTGTTAAATTTAAGCCACGGCATCAAATTATGAACAAAAATACATGCTCAAAAGTTGAAAGTAAGAAATGATTGAATACGTAAGTATGCCATTCCCATTGTATGTAAATACCATTCCCATCAATCTAGAGGATATATAAAAGGTAAAACCGAAGCATTCCCATCACAAAAGGTTTGTTGTGTCCTTTGTTTTACACTAAGAAATACTTTGATGAAGGAAAGGGAACATATATGAAGATTGCAGTTAATTAGCCTGTCGCCTTTATTTGCTCTCCTTTTCTTTCTACATTAGACTTTTATGCCTCCAAAAGAGAAATTAATGTACATCATTCAATGAGAATCTCTAACAAACTACACATCATTTAAAAAGGAAAGACATCCATAATAATTTTATAAATAACATCTTTGCCTCTTCGTCTTCTGTTGGATTTTGTTTTCTCTGACACCATTTTTGGAAGAGAAAATGTGTTCCTTGAAATCATACCATGTTGTTTAATAATCAAGTTAGGGTTTGATATAAATCAATATCAATATTAATGGAAAGTGAAAATCCAACCTAAAAAATGACGAGGGAGAACTAGTGTTTGGTCTGTTGGTCATAGGTGTTCATTTCACAACCCATGTCAAGGGTTCGAGTTGTGATGTGTGTGGTTTTGGTTTACTTCTCTCACAAGGGTGTGTGATCATTTAGACTAAGTTTGAATTCCAGAGTCATTATTGTTGGAAAGATTTTGTTAGAATACCAACCTTGGCCCATATAGAATTGGTTTTAAACAGTAAAATAAATGAGGATACCTGTGATTATAGAAAAAAAATACAACATGGTGAAATTAAAGTATAGAAAGCATGAGCATCTAGGCTCTTCAATTAATCTATGTGTTGTTTGAGAAACTTAGTATTATATGCATAATGGCTAATATCATAATCAGCAAAATGACAGAATGGGTTAGTGTAGCTCACTTCAAAATAGATGGGATGAGGTTTTCTTTTGATTTGAAGATTGCATGTCAATTTTGCAATACTAGAAGTAAGTAAGTCCATGGCTGAAGCAATTTCTAAAAGGTGTGTTATGAAGCTCTTTCAGGCAATGCGTTAACTTATGGCCGAAATCTAGTTTTGTAACACACTTTTCTCCATTTCATACATATACTTAGCTCTTAAACATTGCTCATTATTAAACAAGACGACATGCTGCTCATTCAACAAATCAAAAACTATATCTATAATCGTATTCAGCTATTCCATATGTTTCATATTTTCACGTTTTGGATCTTCCTTTACTTTTTTTATCTTTATAGAAACTATTATAAAACTAAATTTAAAATTTTTATAAACATAAAATTTTAAATCGATCTAATATCTTTATCATATTAATCTAAAAAATTATACTATAATAAATTTTTTTATACCAAACAAATAATTATACATTTTTAATTTACTCAAAACATAAATAAAAAACAAAAGAAAAGTGCATTATACTATCTCCCTTTATAAGAAAGAAGTTAACGAGGAGGTGCATCTTTTTCAAAGATACCTTGAGAATCCCACCCTAAGTTCTCTTTTTTCTAATTCCCCCTTTTATTTTATTTTTTTGTAAAGTCCCTATACAGGCTTCAAATTATTAAGTGCATTTTATGCGATGGAACAACTCAAAATAACTTACATATTTGTATGACAAGTCATCAAAATTAATGAAAAGCAAAGTCCCATACATTATATACTAGAGTTGTCACCTAACAAAATTTTTAAAAACCAAATCTTCTTTTATCATTAAACTAGTTTTCTTAGCCAAATAATTTTATATAAATTTAATTTTATGATTAATATTTAAATTATTTTATTTCAAGTAAAATTCTAAAAAAATGTATGTGTAATAAAAAAATAAAATAATATTTTTGTCAAATCCTATAAATACTCAAAACATAATTAAAATTTATTGAGCCTTATAAGACGAATGCCAAAAATCAAATCATTGTCACTTTAAATTTAAAAAGAACCAAATGGATACTTTGAGTGTTTTAATTAGTGAAAAGAAATTAAATTTAAAATTATATAAGTAAATTTATCAAAGTATATTATAGAGGTTTTTAAAATTGAAAAATATATGCAAATTAAAACTTTTACTCTTGATATGGTACAAGTTTTTGCAATTTTGAATTGTGTGCTAAACAAATTGATTGCTCCAAATATTTTATTAAAAATATATCTAAATAAATAAAGATGACAAAAGAAAAGAGAAAAGCTTAATTGTCATTCTCATTCTCAACCAAAAAAATTCTTTTTAATTAATTTATCTCTTCCAAGATGAATGAAAAGAAAGATTTAATAAGCAACAACAATCTCATCAAAATTTTAATAAAAATTCATAAAAGAAAAAGAAAAGCAACAAAAATTTGAAAATGAAGGAATAAAATAACTACAAACGATCTCTTTGGTCATTTTATAGAATTCATTGATTGAGAATATCATTATAAATATACTTTCTTTTAGTTTTTAAATTTACTCATTGATTGATTGAAAATCTATTAGGCCAAGAGTAATTTTATTCTTTAATTACAATACTCAATAAGAAGCAAACCAAAATAATTGAATACAATGTTAATTGGTTACTTTTGTAAAAACTGGTTAGGCGTATGAAAGAAATATGTTCAATCTATATTTGGATTTTATATTTATCTTAATTTAATCTCTAAATAAACAACAGGTGAAATATCGGTAAAGCAACCTTTCTGGTAAGGTAATGAATGTGTGGGTTTTTGTTTTAACCATAACAACTCTTGTTGATGGCAAATCACAAAAATATATGTTGTATTCCGTTTTTTTACATCATATTTAACAACTTCGCAATACACCGTTAAAATTATTGCGGCTAACAACAAAAACACCCCAAGAAAACTCCGTAGCAAATAATGTCATTTCTAAAAAAAATTGCCACTGCATGTGTAAGACATTTAGCAGTGACTTATTAAAATGCCGCTAAATTTGCAGACCTTCAGCGGCTTTTCCATTCACAAAACGTTGCAAAATGTAATGCCTTCCGCGTCGTTTTACATTACAAAGCACTGCTAACCCTGCACCTTTCTACGGTAAATGTGTACCTTTCCTGCGGCATTATTATTATAAACACCCCTAAATATGTCTTTAATTTTTAGTATTTTTTTCCTAATTTTTCATTCCCAAATATATTTTAAACACAAACCAGTCCTTTACAATTTTGCAGTATTATATATGTAGCGACGAAAAATCTTTAGCTTAGGTCGCTAATTGTGGCGATTTAAAAATCTTGAAAATGAATTTTAGTTTCATGAAAGCAAAAGAGTCGCCACCGATCCTTTTTCTTAGGTGTAATCGGGCACCTAATAAAACCTCTTTCTGACAGAAAAATTCGTTTTTGTGTAAAAAGGAAGGCTCAATTTAGGTCTACGTTGAAATTCAGAGAAAAAGAGGGTTCGGGAGTCAGTTACGCGCGGGGAAGGTATTAGCACCCCCGCGACGCCCAAAATTGGTATCTTTCAAATGTACGTTGTCTTGATTTTCAAAAGTACAAGTTCAATTTAAAGTTTAGTTGTGATCCAATCAAGATACGAGCATTTTTTTTTGAAATTTTGCCTTGAGAAGGATATTCCGCTTTTAACACGAGCCAGCCGTGATTCACCCAACATAGCGATGAAAACACCGGCATGATGTTAAAATCGGCACATTGCCTTATTTTAGAACGTGAAAAGATTAGGATAAATAGAGTTGGCATAAAAACAATAATATGAAAATGCCACGTTGAAAGCGAATGGTGATAAAAGTGAAAAACATACGCGATGAATAAAACATATAACGATGCATGCGTAATAATAATGCATATGGTATTCAACGCGATAATAACAATGATGTAAACACGAGGTGATAAATAAATATATATACGTACTTGAGATAATATATAGATGGAAAATAATAATAGTATTAGTGAAAATAACAAATACGATACGTGATGGTAATAGTAATAATGCAAATAAAAAGAAGCAGTAAACATGTATAAGACATATAATATTAAGTTTACGAAGTATATATAATAGTATTTAAACGCATGTACGTAATATATATTAGGAATAATGGAATTATGAAAATGTGAGATAACGACACTATACGAATAACGTGATATTACGAATATATAAGTAATATAAAATGCATGTTTTGGGAAAATATAATGTTAAAAGCATATATACCTGTTGTAAAAACACAATTTCTAAAACACATGCTTAAGATAATATATACACATATATACGTACATGTGGGTAAATAATAATACTAATACAAGCAATAATAATAATAAATATTTAGTAAAACCATTAATACGACATATTATTAGGATTTACGCGTAATATATATGTACGAATATAGTGCTAAAATATGAATACGTAATGTATGTTAAAATATTGAACACAGTTTTTTAATACGCAAATATTTACATAAAATATTAATATGTAAAGGTATACATAAATTTAAACATGATGGTATTTTAAGAAAACATAATATATGTATAAATATTTAACAAAATAGATAATACAAATATTAATAATAATAAAACATTAATAAGCGGGGAATTTAATAATAATGAAAATAAAATACAATAGTAATAACATAAAAATCGAAAAATAATAACGAGCAACACATAATACTAAATATAATATAGTAATAAACAAATAAAACTTTAAAACAAATCAAATAACACTATGTAAAATATTATGTGCATGAATATGATAATACTATCAAAAAATAATAATAATAATAATAATAATAATAATACTATATATATAAGAATATAATATAATAAATACTAATAATAAAATAATAACAATTCTGAAAATATAATAGGTGACAAATACAAAATAATAATAATTATAATAAAGGAGAATATAAATAATATATAAATAATAATACTAATAATTGATACTAATAAGAAATAAAATATCAAAATTAATTAACTATAAAAACTAGGACTTAATTGAAAACAGAATAATACGCTTGGGCCAAATTTTAAAACATAAAACAAGCAAAAGGGTCGATCAGAACACGGGTAAAACCTTAGGGGGCCAAAACAGGAATTTGTCCCGGGATTTAAAACGCTGCGCGTCATAAAGGATTAAACTGGAACTCGGGACAAATTCCTGGGCCCGATTGCAAATGAATAAAATTTGATTGTAAATTACTAAAAAAACGGAAGGGCCATTCGCGGAATTAGCCCTTCTGACGTCAGAGCGCGCGGATCTTAACCGGTTTGGGTCGGGTCGACCCGACCCAGGTCGGTTAGTATAAAAGGGCCAAATTTTTGTTTTTGGTTCATTTGTGCCCGGGGAAGAAAAAAAGAAGAAAGGGAGAGGGAAAGGAGAGGGAAGGAAGAGAGGGGGGTTCCGGGAGAAGGCTCCGACCTCGGGGCTCCGGTCACCGGACCGGTCAACGTCCGGTCACCGGCCGGTCACCGGCCGATGATCAGACCGTCGTGGACCACCGATCGCCGCCGTTCCGGCCACCGTTCCGGTGGCCGAAAAAGGTAAAAAATTCTGATTTTTTTCCTCCTTTTTTTTATGCTAATCGATATATATATATCTTATTTTTACTATCATTATTTAATAATACGCACGTATAAAAATAGATTTAAAAGGAAATCACCTCTGCCGATTCTGATTTCCGATGTTAGATTGGGGGGTATCCCTTCGCTGGATATTGCTAGAGTATTGCTTTTTCAGTGTCTGAATGTGACTTGGGGATGTACCCTTCGCTGTTTATACCTGAAACTGCTATTTTGTTGATCTTTCACTCTCTGATTTCGTGTTTGAAACCTGATTTTTATTCGAAAAAAAAACCTTCCTTCTACAAAATGATACATTCGGCTTTTATAGCCTAAATTTCCTTTACAAGTTGCTTCTTTCTTTTTTTGCTTTCTGTCCTCTCGTTTTAATTGTTTGCAGGGATTTGGGCGGTGCTGAGAGCAGAAGGACGTGACCGGGGCGGTGTAACAGAGGGCAGGTGCTGAGTCAGAAGGCAATGGCAGCAGTGCAAGTGGGCAGTAACTTGTATCGGGTTAGGGTTTCTAGTTTAGGTTTAGTTAGGGTCTGTTTGGGGGTTTTGGGCTGTAATCGGGTTTGGTTGTAATGGGTAGGGGTTAGTGGGTAGCTGTTAGGTAAATTGGGCTTCCGGGTCTGTTTGTAATTTGGGGTTTTGTAATGGGTTATAGGGGAATGAATTGGGCTCTAAAATTGTAAATGGACATTTATTATTTGTTTTGATTTCTGTTTTGTTTTTTTGTTATTTTTGGTTTGGATTTATAATAGACGCAAAATTGGGCTATAACAATATATAACTCATAAATTGCAACATATAAAATATTTATATAAATGAATAAAGTTCTAATACACTTAAATCAAATATTAAAAAAAAAAAACCTATCCATACAAGAGTGTTACAACTACTAGGAAGTTAATAAAGGCATCCTCTATATTCATAGAAGAGAATGAAACTAAATTACAATTAAATATCTCAAGCTCCTAACCTGCTTCTTCCTTTGATTCTTCACTAACTTTGAGAGACCCAAACACTTGAAATTAAGTAAAAGCTAAATGTCATATCATGATTTTATGATATGTGATAAGCTAGGTTGAGGCTAACTTTCTTACTTGGGAATTTATATCCTCAATGATATAACTGATGATGAGTCCTCAAAGGCAACTAGCTTTAATTTTCTTTCAAGCACGACTTAACAACATGACATCTTGAAGGAGGGTTCAAAATTAAGGCAACTAAACAATAAACTCTTTGTAAACAATTTAAGATTGTGAGAAAGCAAAGCAACAACCGCTTGAAGAGTTACGAAAGGACAAACTACTTGATCAAGCTGCAACCAATAAAGGCCATAACAACAGCAGGGGAATTCAATCAAGACTATATAAAATTGAAGTAATTAGTGCACCAAAGAAGGGATAAATCCACGCAGTTCTCTCCTAGCGTCTTGTTTGCTTCTAATGAAATAAAAGGAACATCAAGTGTTTTATTACAGCTAGAATTGTAACATCCTAAAGCCCCCTAAGTCGTAAATAGGTTATTTTAACAATATACGAGTTGGATTTATCCAAGTAAATAAAAATAGGAATTATCAGTGTTAGTAGAGAAAGTAATTGGATAACGGAGGGAATTGAAAAGTTAGGTGTGTTAAGCAAAATTAATCCAAGGTATTAACTAAATTGTAGGATTGTAAAAAGTATTGGGTCAAAGTGAGAAAATTAAAAATATAATAGGATTAAATGGTATCGGAAGAAAAAGTGGAAGGACTACTAGTGAAATTTTAACAAAAGTATATAATGATTCAAGAAGGAATTGTAGATATTTTGAGGGGCATGTCAATTCATAAATAGATAATTATTAAGGAAAAAAAGATCTCATGTATGTAGACAAATCTCCACCCTTGGATTAAATTGAAAATTGAGAATGAATTTCCACCATTAGATTAAAATGATGCTAAATAGATTTTTATATTATATTTTTAATATTTCATTTATTAAATTAATAAGATATTTTAATAAAAAATGTAGACATTTAACTTATCTTTCTTACCTTCTCACGCCACCATCATATGCAATTAGTTAGGGAAAGTTGATATTGCATATCTAGTCTATTTTTTACTTATTTGATCTAATTTACATGATTGTTGAATGTCTTTGAATTTGTTAAATTAAACTTTGTTGAATGTTAATATTCAATTTTTGCATGTTTTATAATACTCTATGTTTTATATGCATCATAATTAAATTTTACATATTTAAGTATATGAAATCATTAAAACTTGTTAAAAAGTAATTTTAGGTTAGTTTAGAACATATGAGAACTTAAAAATCAAGTTGGAAAAATTCTTCTGCACTTTGGAAAATAGACTGGGCATTTGGTACTGATACCTATTTAAAATTATCGATTTTTTTAAAAAAAAATTATTGATACCCCTTTATACCTATTGAGATTTAAAGATTTTACACCGCGTCTCTTTATTTTAAAACACAAAAATCCCTAATTTTTTTACCCAATTTTTAAAAGCTCTCAACCCTAACTTCACAAAACTTTAAAATGTCCATCTTTTACTTAAAATCTTAAATCTGAACAACCAACATTGTCATTTTATACAACGATTCAACAGATTTGTTTTTAATTTCCATCATTTTGAAAAAATTTTGAGGTAAAATTTTTTTTATTTGTTTCGAATTTCGTTCAATATTTGTTAAATTGTTGTTTGAAAATTTTGTTTTTGGGATGATTTAGAATTTATATATTGTGTCGTTGTGGACGAGGTTGCCTATTTTTGCCCACATTATTGAAAATTTTTTTTTAACTTTTTGCTCACCAAGTGTTTGTAAAAATTCAAAAACGAAATTTCTTAGTGAACTAAGTGTGTTTTAGAGCCTTAGATTATCATGACTATTAATAAAAGACCTCGCTCCGGTCCCTCGTATGCTGCTACATCTAATGGGTCTAATTCGTCTTTTGATGAATGTTTTTGTTCTCCGGGAGAACGAGAATGTTTTAATAAAAACTTTGCCACTAGTCTTGTTAATACTTCTAGAATTCTAAACCTTGATTGCTTAGAAATGTTTAATTTTCATTCTCTTCCTATTTTATGTGAGTGGCAATTGACTTCTTTAGAATCTTCTCTCCAACTTTCAAAAACCTTGCCCGAACCTTTTATTGTAGCGCTAAGCTCGAACATAATGGGTCTGGTGAAAATGTTATTACTTAGAAATGTTTAATTTTCATTCTCTTCCTATTTTATGTGAGTGGCAACTGACTTCTTTAGAATCTTTTCTCCAACTTTCGAAAACCTTGCCCGAACCTTTTATTGTAACGCTAAGCTCGAACATAATGGGTCTGGTGAAAATGTTATTACTATCAACTCATATCTTATGAATACACAATTTCGCCTGACCTTAGAAGATTTCGGAAATCTTTTATCCTTTCCTCCCAGTGGTGTGTCAAACGAAAAAGGTCTATTTAATCCTACCATCTATGTTCCCAGCAACCTTGCTGTAAATTTAGATTTGCATGATCGAATCTTGCATCTTATCATCTCTTGGATCTTTAGACCTATTTCTAAACATACTGTCATTCGAAACATCAACTATTGGCGGATTGATTATTTCAAGTTTAATAGGCGTCCGGACATTGCTCTTATTATGTTCAATGACATAGCCAATATTATTGGAAGGGATATAGGTAGCTATTTAACCTTACCTAGGTGGGACTTATCTTTCTTACATCTTCAGTCGTTTAAGAATAAATACTCGTGTCGATACCCCTATCCGAAAACATAACCTATTAGCATTGGAACTTTGGAGGAGCAAATGGCTCAGCTACTTTCTTGTAGTATATACTATTTGGTACGCAGAAGACCCAATCACTACCAAGGCATGTATTTCATTACTATGCAAAAATGCACGACATTGAAATTTAAGGAACTCAAAACGCTTCAACATGGTCATGACTTTCTAAACTACAATGGGTTGTGGAGATTTACCTTATTTAACTTGGCTTGGATCTTCTCCATATGAGAAACATGCTCTGAAGAACGTGGATGCCGTCAATCCTCCTGAAACTATACAAAGTCCTCTCACCAATAGCTTGCACAAATCATAGTAATATACGAAAACTATTAACCATTTTACAAAGACACTTCAATGGAACTGAATGAATGACAATTTCTCCTCAAATCTCCATAAACTCAAAATTATATTTACCAATTTTTCACATGCCAAGACTTCAAAACATAACAGAAAATATTTACTCTGCATGTGTGTGTTGATGGGCACGCATATCTGAGTGAGAAAGAGATAAGTCTGGATTAAACCTTCTTTTCGAAGAAAAATAGGACGAAAATGCAACTTATTAGCCTCGAACAACACTGACTACACTTTGAGGATCCAATGGTTTTATATCATTACCAATTTGAAATTCCCCTAAAAATTCAGAGTTCATTAAAAAAAAAAAAAGCAATTGCCATAAGAAAATTTGAGAAAGACAAAGTGGGCAAATTGAACTCCTTAAACTCCTTAGGGAAAAGGGCATATAAAACAAAACCCAAATCCTTCAACAACACATCAGCTGGGACCATAATAGCAAAAATTACTTGTTTGTTAAAATAGATGAAGCTCTTTTAACTACATATCCATATATGCAATGCTTTTACCCACAAAAATAAATGTAGAGATTTCATAAAGAAGTGCGATTAGTTAAGAAAAGCTAGGAATTCAAAGACATGGATGTGAGTGAAGCATATAGAAGGGTTTTATAAAATTATTTCCCATGAAAGAGTATAAATAGGCCAGAAAATTTGAAATATATGAGGTGTTCAAGAAAAAACCTATCCGATCTTTCTTGGGACGGAGTAGGGCTTTTGTTTTGAGTTGATCCGAGTAGTCACTTGAAAGTTTCTTTTATTCTTTTATGAGAAAAGGCACACATGCAGACTTCAAATCGGGAGTTTGAAAGGATCATCACTTAACAGTGGAGATGACAGCGACTGATTAATCGACTGAACACACCAATCGATAGAGTGAGCGATGGAGGGAGCGTTCGACGGAAGGAAACGTCGACAGAGGGAGCGGTCGCCGGAGGGAGAGGCTGACGAACGGAACACGAAGTTGTCAGAGGGCAGATTGGGAGAAGGGAGTTAGGGATTTCTGCTAAAAGTTGAATGGGTTAAGGGAACAGCCTGGTGAAAAGTTAGACAGGTTAAAAGTTATCAAACCGCGGCATTTCCATCAGCAAACGCCGTTAAAGGTAAAACATTTGCAGCATTTATACAGAAAACGCCTTTGCAGCATTTATACAGAAAACGCCGCTAAATCGCTATTTAAGCTGCGGCGTTTGATAAAAAAATTGCCTTTAAAGATGTAACTATTGCGGCGTTTCACATATAAACGCCGCTAAATATGGTTAATTTATTTTTCTGAAAAAATATAAATATATATAAGATTAAACATTAAATTATATATTTTTTTTATAAAACAAATTTTATTTGCTTTTTATATTTTAGTTTAAATACAGAAACTAATTTCAAAACATAAATATTATAAGTACGAATGGGAAGAAAGAAAATTTTTATGCAAATATAATATATAAATTAATTTATTATTTTTGAAAATTATTTATTGAAATATTAATTTAATTTTTAATGTAAATTATGACTTTATCTTTATTTTATAAAATAAAACTCTTTAAATTAATATTATTGTTCACATAAATTTCTTCTAAATTAATATAATTTCTTCTAATTATATAATTTTAAAATAATAATTATACTTTTTCATAATTATAACTAAAAATTATAATATATACTTAGTATCACATAGCATATTGCGACCTTTGCATAAGCAATAGGGATTCAATCCAGCCATAGGTTTTCCCAAAGGCTACCGTGTTACGATACGAAAGCTCAATACAGACAGAACCAGAAGAAAGAAAGGCACTTAGGGCAGGGTAAATGGTCCCTAAAGGGACGGGAAAAAACCCACTAGAAAGAACGGGAGGTCATCCAGGGTAGTCCACTTTATCCGTGACTCTGAGTAAAAGATTTCCGGGATCAAGAAACTCGCAAACAAATATGCTCGGCTGGACTCTTTTGATAATTTTATTTTAAGAAGAGGGAGCTAATCTCAATATTTTTTCAAGAGCGTCGTCTCCATGTCAGAATATCTTGAGTTACCTAGAATAATCCCCCATTATTATTCTTAGCGAATGGCGGATATTCCTTATAGTTTACTATAACGGACTCTTTCTTTAGGCCTCCAACACTCTTTTGCCATCCCACCTAATGAGAACTATCAACAAGATGGTTAGCGGAGCCACTTCTGATCAAAAGAATGTTGTGCTGAAGCGACCTACTGGTAATGGATTAGGGTAACAGCTTCCAACGTTTTATAGTTGTGTTGAGCATAAACTCCGTTTGCGTGTGCGCTGTTCCGTACCCAACCCAGAAACTTGAATTACCCCTTATTAGATTCTTTAGCTACATGATTATGTTCTCGCATAAACATAATCCCCCTGAGAATCTCTATCGAGATTCCGATTCAAAACAAAACACACAGCGACATACACAGCGGGTCATTGTTTCCAAGCCTCGCCCAACCCATACTTTTCTAGGTCTTCTGAGTATGTCGGTCGGTGGAATCACTTCAGGTTTGACCGAACACAGACGGTAAACCCTATGAATTGTCTCTTAAGCTAAAGAGAATAAGGATACCTAGCAGAGGTTTCAAACTTTACTCTTGATACTCGGCTCTGAGATCACACAAACAATGATTTCGAGTATCACTTCACGACATTTCTAGAAAAACTAGAAATGGAGAAGATTATAGCATTAAAAGGATGTCTTCTTTCTTTCTTACGCCCTTCGTTTGGGAATTCTAGTGCATTTGCACAAGTTGAAGAACTTAGTTTCAAGACTCTGTCTGGGGCTAATTGCGAAGGACCATGCTAGCCGAGCTAGCCCAAAGGTGGATTCTACTTCTACTTGAGCTACCTGAGTTGATGGCAAAAAAAGCAATCGGGAGGGAAGAGTCCAAGCTATTCATACTAGCTTCAGCTTTGAGCAAGAGAAGATTCCTTTCCACCTAGTCAATCATTATGATTGAACTGTTAAAAGGAAAGATAGAAAGATTGGGCAATCTCTTATATCAAGGCTTGGAACTATCCCTGTAACATCCCGAAATAGGGCTTAAACAGAATGGTGGTTGTGAAACCACAAATCCGAGATAGAAAAGTTTATTCTGATTAATTTTTATGATTTACCGAGTGATTAGATGCATGTGTTAAAGTATTGATAGAAAATTTTATGAATTGCCTATTAGGGCTTAATTGCAAAAGTTGATAAATATGAGTTCTGGATGTTAAAGGATTTAATTGAAGAGCATAATTGAAGTAGAGGTCCTTAATGGTAATTATACCATTAGGTTTTCATGGACAAAAATGGACATACATAGGTAGAAATAACCAAAGTTTTTAATGAAGGGTATTTTAGTCATTTGGTAATTAAAAGATTAAAAAAGGGAAAAAGATGGCAAAATATGTCCATCTTCTACATTAGGACAAAATTTCAAGGGTTCTCCATAGCTAGGGTTTGTTTCAAGCTTCTAAGCTCCATAGTAAGTGATTCCAAGCCCCGTTTTTAATGTTCTTTATGTTTTCAAAGTCCCGGTAACTTGATTTAGCTTATTCTAGCAATAATTTAACCTAGGGTTCATATTTGGAAAAATACTCATAGGTGAAAAGTGTTTATTTTGATGTTTTATGATAGAATATGAGGTTTTGAATTATGTTAAACAACTTGTGCTGCTCGGTTTTAAGTGAAAACGAGTAAAATGACATAATCGGTAAAAATACCTAATGTTCATAAGTACATGTTATAGTGATTATTTGATGTTACCATTAAGGGAAAATGATCAGCATGTCCTAAAACATAAGAATCAGGAAAAAAATTTAATTTCCAAGCTTTGGGGAAAAAGTGTAAATATGCAAAAGTTTAAGGGCAAAATCATAATTTTACCAAAGTTAGAGTTAAGGACTGTTTTGATGAGTGTGGATATTAAATAAGCTAAATTTGCTAATTATAGATCAAGAAGAACGAAATTTAGGGATAGACCGAGGAAAGAAAAAGGTAGAAGATTAAGCTATCAAGTCGATTGCATTTTGCACCGAGGTAAGTTTACGGTAAATAAATGTAATATTTTAATATTTTATATTAATGTTGTTAATTTCTAGCATATATACATTTATTTTAGGAGAATATTCCAAGTTGAATCAAAGATAAGATAACAGAGAAAAAGTATCAGAAAGCCCCAGTTGAACCTTAAGGATGTATGGTATTTTGGGTTGAGACAATTGAGGAACATATCATGTAAGTCTATATTAGACATATGGCATTGGCAAGTTGAGACAATTGAGGAACATCCCATGTAAGTCCGTATCAGATATATGGCTTTGGCAAGACAGGGAACATCCCATGTAAGTCCATATCAGATATATGGCTTTGGCAAGACATGGAACATCCCATTTAAGACCATGCCTAGAGCATGGCATTGGCAAGCTATTATCAGGTAGGAAAATCCAAGTACCCTTAGTATTCGAAATGGTTCGTCGGGTTAATATACAGGCTATGTTACAAGAAAGTTTAGGTAAAGGAATTATAAATGGGAAAGTTAAAAAGTAAGTGGAGAAGTAAAACAAAGATTTTGTTGTTGATGGTGAATGTTGTCATTTATTTATTTGTAAACTTACTAAGCATAGTAGCTTACTCATTTTCTTTTCTCCCTTTTATAGTTTAGCCAAGCCAATTCGGGGATAAAAAAGGACGTCGGAGTTCGTCTCACACTATCAAAGGCGATCTTGGTATTTTGTAGTTTGAAATGTTTTGAGTTATGGCATGTATAGGGACTTGGCCATTTGGTGTGTATGTCTTTATGATATGATTTAAGTATGGTATGTGAATGTTTGATGGTGATTAGCTATTGAAATGGCTAAATAAGAACATGTTTTGATGTTATGTATGCCTAAATGATAGTTTATGCAAAGAAATGATGAAGGAGGAAAAGTTGGCCATGAAACAGTTTTGTAACAGCAGCAGTGATGTGAATTTGAAAAATCACTAAAAATTGTAGAAATGGAATTAAATGGTGAATGAGATATAGAATTAAATCTTATTGAGTCTATTTTTATAGGAAAGAAACAAGGCAAGCAAAGAAAGTCTGTATTGTGAGATATTTAAATTCTTGTGAGACTGATTTAGAGGGATTTCGTGATCCCTTGTTTTGATTTTAGAAATTCACTAAAAATTCTATAGAAAGAATAATGAGTCATAATTTATATGTATAGATTCCTTAGTGAGTCTATTTTCATTAGAAACAAGTGGAAAACTAAATGAAAACTGTACTAAGTGATAATTGATTTTTAGTATGGAGAGGTCAGAATAGTGGGACTGTGAAATAGGGGAATCTTTAACTAATAAACTGTACCAATTGGCCACACCAAAAATTCTGGAAAAATTATGGTAAGAGGATATATGAGTCTAGTTTTAGGAAAAAATTACAGATTTAAATTTTAAGTTTTGTAACTCGAGTTATAATTAATTTAGTGACTATTGTGCAACTGGATAGTTTTATTATGAATAGTGAAATAAATTGTTTTAAATTGTGTAAGTAATCGGAAAATTTTTAATGTTCCCGGTTTGGTCCCGAACTGTTTCAATTATATGTTTTAGGGCTTCGAGGGCCATTTTTAGGGATATATTGGATCAATTTGAGTGAATTAATTTTAAAAGCGAATTTTTATGCCCCGAACTAGCAAGGTAAGTCTGGTAACGCCTCGTGCTCGACTCCGGCGACGGTCTCGGGTAAGGGGTGTTACAATCCCTGACCTGAGAGAAGACGAAGAATCAGGTAAGGTAGCAGCTAAGACTTCTCCAGGCTTTCTAGCCGAGGCTCGAAGACCAATTGCATTGTGGGATCTCCTTCTGCTCGTCCACTCGGGGATGACCCCTGACGTTGGCTACACTTCTTTGATTGCTTGATGGCTTGGGCGGTAATCTTCTCTATTCATCTATCCATCTACTGTGATCTCTGACTCAATTCCTTAAGAAAGGGAAGTTTCACTCATTCCTCGAGGCCTCAGATCAGACCTTCTGGAACCCGAACGAAAAGAAGGACTTGTCCTGTACGCTGCTGATCTCGTGATGACTACTCAATCTATTGCGTATTATAAGATCACTGGGGGGTATGGGGATAATGTTCCATGTGTTAATCCCCCTGATAGGGGTATAGGGGGTAAGAGTATCGTTGACCAATCGATGGTTCTGTGATCCAAGTTGTCGAAAATCCTCGACAATTGGACAATAAAAGGTTCTTTATCACGTTTTTTGTCAAGGGCTGGGTTTTGTGTTTAGTGGCATTTTATGATGCCAACGCCAACAAATCTATGTGAGAACAAATAATTTTTTTAATAAAAATTATCTATTTAGGAGTGTTTATACAATAAATGCCTCTAAAAGTTATAAATTATACTGACAATTCTTGTAGTAAATGTTGCAAAATTTATATGGCCAAAACTATTTCACGATGCACTAATTTTTAAGTTGTCAAGGCATTTTTATCCATAAATGCTACTAAAGGTGTCATTCTAATAAAGTTTTGTGTCTAAACACCATTAAAGGTTTGTCTTAACAACGTTTTTCTTGTAAACGCTGCTAATTTCTGCCATTAAAGGTCCAATTTGTTGTAGTGTCAATAGGTTTTGTGAATTGTGCCTTCGAGATCTTGAAGCAACCACGTTTTCTAATTTGACAAGAGAAAGTTTTGTTAATGACACTTAAGAGAATCTAATTAAAATAAGTCAAAAATTCTTTGCAAATAATGTCAGTGAGGAATATATATACAGTGGTGAATCTAGGGGGGGCTGGCAAAGGCCTGGCCCCCCAAAATGTAAAATTGTTATTTAGGCCATTGAGATTTTTTAAAAATTTTAAATTAGTAAAGGTAATATTACAGTTGGCCCTCCTAAAATTATAAAAATTCTATTTAATCCTTTAAAAATTATAAACATATAGACTATAAAAAATTAAAATTTCATCTAGCCGCCTAAAAAATTGTTTTGGCTTCGCCTCTGTATATATATATATGTATATATATATATATATATATAATTCTAATTGACAAGGGTTGTTTTGACCCATCAATGTTGTATTGGTCAGGCCCACGGAAGGAAAACTTTGAATTACAGTTCAACATATTTCAAAATTTCTATATTTTTTGTTTGAACCGCAATGACCCTTGTTAAACCTTGACTGATGTCAAATGACACTTGAATTACAAAAAATTATATTGAATTCCTTTTTCTACTTTATATTTAACAACCTCGATAAGTTTTGTGAATTGTGCCTTTAGGATCTTTAAGTAATCGTGTTTTGTAATTTGACTAGGAAATGTTTTGTTCATGCCACTTAAAAGAATCTAATTAATTTATCTATGTCAGGTTTTGATTCATGATGATTTGTTCCAATCTTTAAAAATAAATCAAAAATCCTTTTAAATATTGCCAGTAAAACGTATATACAATTCTAATTGACAAAGGTTGTTCCAACCCATTGACATCATACTGATCAGGTTCATGGATGTTGACTCTTGGTTTTGTAGTAGAAACACGCTGATAGTAATAACTTTCATCTAAATTGTGTTAATTGTAGTTGTAACTCTCAGTTTATGTATTAATTGGAGTGTTCGTTTGTCTAGACTATTGTGCCTATGGTTTCTGATAGGTCTTTGGGTTGATATGATGTGAAGTTAGTGTTTATGTTTTCTAGTGTGCTTGATAGCTAGTTTATGCCTTGTTGTCTTTGAGCTGTTATGTTTAATGTGCAGGAGTGGTGGATAGATAAACTGCCCTAAAGAGTTTCAAGCAATTGGTGTGGGCGACTAATACAAATCTAGTTTTGGACATCAGTGTTTAGATGATGTTAATTGTGGATATGGTATATAATTTTGTTGTATAAGTGAGCCTTTAGTTGTTTTGTTAGAGTTGGTCTCATTTTATGCTTGTTGACGGTTGTTAGTGTAATGGACACCAATGTGTTGCACCTAGTGCTCCATTCATTTTCCTGTGCTTTTATTTGGTTTCATTAAAATAAAAACTAGGTAATAATTTGATTGCATAAAAGAAATTGAGATCCATCAATCATCATCAAGACTTCTATATGAATATTGCCAAATAGAAAGGGAAAGTAGAAATTATGAAAGAGATAAAATAGGCATCAAGATGTATAATCCATTGTAACCAAATGGAAATTATAAATTAGGATATGTTAATATTAATTTTTTGCTCAAAAATTGAGTTTAAAAGCGAAAATAAAAAATTAGAAAATTTGTATCGAATCAGGTCAAGTTGGGTTTACTGTTAAATTTTGGGGTCAAATTTAAGGTGAGCCTTTGTCCTTAGGTATTGGGTCAGGTTGGGGTCGAGGTAGGCAAAAAACTACCCCGTAGCCATCCCTAACCATATCCGTGTCTTGAATTTTTCAAATTCGACATGTCAATGTGTCAGTATAGTGCCCATATTACGTATCTGTGCTTCATAGCTTTTAATAATTAAAAGTATTAAACTTAAGGCTTAATGCTTACTTTAGTCCCCATTATATCATTTTTCCCACTTTGGTTCTTAAAATTTTTTTTGGCTCACTTCAATCTTTAACGTTATCAAAAGCTCACTAGTATAGCCCTTTGAACATTAAAAAACGATTGAGATATCTAGCCAATTACAAAGTGTCATGTGTCAATTAAGACATCACAATGACATCATCATTTGAAAAAAAAATTAAAAGAAAAGCATAAGAATTCAAATATCATAAAAAATTTTAAAATAAAAAATTATTAGAAAATTAGAAAATTATAAATATGTTCTCAAAATTAATAAAAATTGTAAAAATTATTTAAGATATATAATAAATCATTAAAAAATTATAATAAATCCTTGATTCTTTCTCTTGTTAACAAAATGATCAGTTTGTTCTCTGATCTAATGTATAAAGATTAATTTGCCTATTTTTTGAGTGGAAGAGAAAAATGCAATTCGACTCCTAGTACAAAGACTTCCATGATACTTTTATTGAGTGAGTTCATAGTAAATTTGTTCATAGACTAGGTTAGGTAGAGCCTTGATATGGTGTTTATACCCATTCTCTTTACTTAGGCTCGATCTAACTCGAATTATGAGCCTATTTTTTTAACACAATCCCGATTCAAATAAAATAATTTTAATAACTTAAATATAAATTTACATATTAAATAAAAAATTTAAATTGTTAATAACATATATTATACTAAATAAAATCTAAAATAAAAAACATTAATTTAAATATATATATATATATATATATATATATATAAACAACATAAAATATAACATTTTGTATGGAACATAAATTACATAACAATCATCTATCATCCATTTTTGATAAAAAAACAAAATACATCATCAAGGTTGAAATAATGAAGTTTTTAAAGAAAAGACTAGCTTTCTCTTTGACCTAATGTTACATAGATTAATTTTTCTATTTTTTGAGTAGAGGGGGCAAAATGCAATTAAACATCTAGTACAGGTGCCTCCATACTACTTTTACCGAGTGACTTTATAGTAAACTTGTGAATCAGGTCGAGCCGAGCCCAGACATGGTGTTTATATTTATTCTGTTTACCCAAGCCTATCTTGACTAAAATATGGGCCTATTTTTTATCCAAGCCCAACCCTAATAGAATTAATAGAATTTGCACCTGACCTAACTTGTCCATATTTTATTTACAAAATATTTTTAACACCCTATTACTTGACCCGATCGCCGGGTCCGAGCAACGGGATGTCATATTCGTTGATGGAGCAACATTGTCGATATTTCATATTAAATCAGCTCGTACAATTATAAACATACACTTCAATTCTATTTAAATCGAACATAGATGTACCTAAATTGGAATTCCAAGCATGAAATATGACTAAATTATAAAATTTCAAATTTAAGGGTTTAATATCGATACTTGATTGTTTGGTACTGATACTTTATTGAAATTATCGATACCATCATTTGGTATCAATACCAAAACGTGAATATATTTGTTTTTCAAAATTGGTATCGATACTTGGCTTATTGGTATCAATACCCATTTAAGTATCAATACGGTTTTGGCATTCTGTTTGTTCGAGAAAACTATTCAAATGGTCACGTATCGATACCTAATGTCAGAGTATCAATACTTTCTTGCTAAAATGTAAAAAAATTCCTTTAACATGCCCATTTCATGCTCAAACACTTGACATTCAAATGGTACCTCTATAAACTTGTAAACCAAGTCAAGTTCAACCACAATTCTTTCATACATCCTATAGAAAACCAATTCATTTATCATACCATATTTGGCACCACAAAACATCATTCAAAATCTAATAATACAAGCAATTCTATCAAGCATTTCAAGCTTCCAAATCAACTATCATTTACTTATCTCCTACTCTATTCAACTATCAAGATATACATCAATCATAACATGCTTTATATTCACTTCTAAACTTCTAACATATCTTTCACACATTAGTACCTTATAAATCTATTTGATCATGCCAATTTGAACATAAACATGGCTTAGCACATTATTTAATTATTCTACCAGCATCATCATTCAAGATACTTATCTACTTAAATATATATATATATATCCTCACACCTATTTCACATATCATGGATAAACACAACACATATAATTCATACCACCATTTACTAACATTAACATATACATATACCATATCAAAATACCAATTCATTCATCAACTTAACATTATATAAACATAAGACTCCAGGTACACACCACAAAAATAATAAAATATCACCAACATGATGAGTCTGGAATCACGACTGGATGCTGATATTGATGAGTGTAAAGATTGAAACCTAACCTGCACACAAAAAACAAAACTGTACGCTGAGTATAACTCAATGGTATTTCTATAACCCATATATTAAATCATATTATAAATCATACAAAAGCAATGAATTGAAGATTCAACTATTCAACTATGCTATTTTATCTTATTTACAACCATTTCATCATCTAATGCTTTTATACCATAGTTGACATCACAACAAATATATCTTCACATTTCTATTTCAATTTCGAGTTTTCAATATCAATGATCATCATAAATTTTTATCCTAATTCATTTCAAAATTCATTATTTTGTTTTACATTTTCAACTCCCTATAACCTGACTTGGACTCAGACGGATACACGAATCCAACCAATCACACCAATTTGGCACATAGTGCCTATATGATAAATCCAAAATAATAAGTTGTGCCCAACACTGGTTAGTATAACTGACAAATAGGTGTGCCCAGAACTCCTCAACTCGTAGTCGTAATAAACTGAACTCTTCCTATCTTATGGCATGCCAACTATATCCAACTCTGTCCAAACAGTTAATAGGGTAACCATTCTCTATTTCCATTATAAGCTAATTTCTCAATTCAACAAAATATGTTCATTAGCCAATCATCAATACATATATATTTGCCAACATAATTCATCTTAATGCATATTCAATTTCACATTTACATCATTATACAATAACCTATTCAATTTAGTCTTTACCGTAAACAACAAATCAATTCAAACCGATTTAGCTCAATTTACAATTTCAACTCACCTTATGATCTTACCAAGCAATACAATTCATAATTTCAGCAATTGAAATGGTTTCATATTATAGAAACACAAACCGTAACCTCTGATCTATTCATCGACGACTTTGTCTTTTCCTTTCTTCTTTGAGGAATCTAGGTAGACATTAGCTATGAATTAACATAAACATACCAAATCATCAATAAACAAACAAATTCACACTCAATCGCAACCTTAAATAAATTTTACAATTTAATCAATTTAGTCTCTAAAAAAGGGACTAACATAACTTTCAATTTAGAAATCATATTTTCAATTCGTTTTCACTATAGTCCAATTGAGGCTTACTAATTCTCATTTCTACCGCAAATTTCAAAATTTGTGCATTTTAGTCCCTATTAAGCAAAACTAACAAATAACTTCATAATTTAGTTCATTTTCACTTCTAAGCTTGTAATCTATCAATTTAGTACCTAAAACTTCAAGATATCATAATTACATTTTCCAAAGCTTTAACAGTTTCGGAAAACAACATGCGGGTTAGCTAGATTAAGCTCCTAGGATTTTAAAAAACATAAAAATTACAAGAAAAAGACTAGATTGAACTCACCAATTTAAGCTTCAAATATCAAACCCTTAAGTGTCAAAATTTTCTTCTCCAAGCTATGGAGGTTCGACTTTGAGAAGATGAAGAGAAAATAAATGTTTCTCTTTCTCCCCACTAAGCTAATATATTTCCATTTATTTTATTTTCTTTATTTTTATTTTCTTTTCACTAAAGTTTTAATGAAATCAATTTATCAATCGTCCACTATGCATGTTAGAATGGCATAATTTTCATTTTGACCCTTGCTCCTTGTTTCTAGTTAAAAGTTATCTTGAAATTGAATTGTTACTACTTTTACAGTTTAGCCCCTATACTTAATTAAACACTAAATTGTAAAAATTACCTATCCAAAATTTAATTCACTTCTAATATAACACTCTATAAATATTTTTTAAAAAATATTTACTGCCTCGATTTTCAAAAATAAGGTCTCAGAATTGGATTTTTTGATACTAATGACTTTTGGGTCATTACAATATTTTTAATAGCTTAAATATAAATTTACATATTAAATAAACATTTTAAATGTTAATAACATATTTTTTTTATATAATTCCAACTTCTACCCATAATACTCCCAAACCTTTTAATTGGAGGAAAAATGCGGTCCATCATGCTCGAACCAATGTTTTCTTTATTGTTGCAGTAACAAATTTAAAATCAAGCAACATTAATTTAAAAAATAATAAAAGAAACATTAATTGCAAAAAGAAAAAAGAGATAGCAAACATTTATTGCCCATGTATTGATAAAGAAGATAAAAAATACATTACATAAAAAATTTCCTTTCTTTTTTTAACAACAGTAAAAAAAAAATTGATGTTTCATCTTCTTCCTCAAGATTCAGTTTGATATGTTGTAAGGTTTAGATTCCTTTTCTTATAATAAGCATTTTATTTTATTTTCCTACAATTTATTTCTTTTTTATTGCTCTGTTCCGAGGTTTTTGGTAAAGGATTTCCCCCTTTTATTTACAAGTACATTATCCTTGTACGAGCTTGCTTGCATTTTAAAGTTTATAGGTTGTTCACCATCCCTAAATGGGGGAAAATTGCATTATTTTCTAATCAAATATCATATTTTTTGTCGGTCTTGAGATATATTCTATTACATGTATATACATATGTATATATATATATTTTTCAATCTTGAGAATACTCACATTTTTTTTTATAAATCTCCTACAAATTACTTAAGTATATAATTTAAGATTTTGATTTTGGGATGGATTTTAAGGTTTCAAATTTGATTAAAATTGATAAATGACTATATCTTAAACTTAGTGCTAAAGCAACTTATACTTGGTGGTAAATACATTTGTTATGTACAATGACTATATTCGTATCATCATATTTCTTTCATCTCTCTCGTTTTTGGCTATTTTCCTTCAATTTCTTGATTATTTGAGTTGTTTAACCTTTATTTTTTTTACAGCCAACAATGACAATGACTCAATCATTTTACCCTTTAAAAGATGCATCAGATACGGTGAGAATTAATTCTTTACCTTGATTTTTCTTTTGAAGTTTATGATTGTACAAAATAAATTTATGATTGAACATTTATTATTGTAGTATTCTTCTAATATGTGTATGAACGACATGATTTCTAGTAGTGTCGATAAATGCGGTTTCAAAATCTCATTTTCATAAATCGAGTTCACAAATATAAAATGAGAATATTTGTGGAGTTAATATGAAAATATAATAAAGATTGGTTAAGTAATTTAGCTAAAAAGATAGTTAATTAAAACTTTGGGACTAAATTGTAAAAATCCAATCGCTATTGAGTTTTAATTAAGAAAAGACTTGGGGACCTACATAACAATTATCCAAATGACTAAAGTGATTAATAAACCAATAATGAATGGATGATACTAGAGTGTGATGATGAATTACAATTAAAATAATTTAATAATTAAAAATGTGTAAATGCATATTAATTAACAAATTAATCATGCTTAATTATAATAATTAAAATACTAGTTTGGAAATATATATATCTATGAAATTTGAGTGGAAGGAAGTATGAAAGCTTGTCATTTTCTTTCTTTGCCTGTTTCCATTAAAAGAGAAAGAATAAAATTTTCAAACTTTGCAAATTACATTTAGCAACCAAAATCTTAAAATTAAAGATGACGTTAGGCCGTCATGAGAGAAAGGAAAAGTGAGAGTTGTCGACAAGTGACGAGAGAATTTAGTTTGTACTTTTATGATTCGAGATTATTATATTTATGTGCATATACATATTTAATGCATGATCGATAAATGAGGTAAGTTTATGCTAATCATATGAATGATTCATGTTGATGATATTGGTTAAGAATTGAATCAAGATGTGCATGCCGTAAATGAATTCAATATGAAAATTGATACTGATTCATGTGATGAATTGAGTAGAAATGAAATGGTGATATATGATATATGATATGATGAGATAATGAAAATGGTATGAAACTTGATATGTAAGCATGTAAACAAAGTATAATTGGAATAATGGTTACCCTATTAACTGTTCGAACAAAGTCAAATATAGTTGACGTGTCATAGGATTAGATTATGTACGGGTTTATGCACTTCGTGTACCAAAATGCACTATGTAATGCCTCAAAAATACTGAGCTTTAATTTTGCGTGTAGTGAAGTAAATTGCATGTTTGGTGTGATAGTTGGGCGATTTGAGTGTATTTGGGTGTGCTTGAGGGGCCTGGGTTCAAGTCTGGTCTTTGGCAAAATTTTGATTTTTGCTCTTAAGGTAAATCTGGATGTTAGCTGATAGGCTTATATTTAGTTGTGTTTACTTTCTGTCACAAAAGAGCCTTGTGGCATAGTGGCAAGTGGCGTGCTTAGACTACTGAGAGGGTTTGGGTTCGAATCCTATGGCAGGCGAGGAGTGTTTATTTTGTTACTTGGGACCGCAAGAGTTTGAGGTGGTTTCGAACTCTATTGGGTGAGAGTTTGAACTGGTCTTGGTGGTTGGTTGGAGAATATCAAGGAGGGATAAGGGGAGAGATTTATGGAGATTTTCAGGGGATTTAAAGACTGGGAGTATTGTAGCCGAATTATGCATTTCTAACATGGGTAAAATTTTAAACTTTGCTAATACTTCAAATTAATCCTTGGAAAAGCTAGATTAGGTTACGAGGATCTCAAAAAAATAAAAATAATTAAAACGAGGCAAAAACGGGCTTACAATCGAGCTTGGAAGCTTGAAAACCCTAGCCATGGTTTCCCCTTGAGAATTTCAGCCATGGGGAAGAAGATGGACAAAAATTGGCTTTTAATTTGACTTTTTAATTCATTTAATTACGAAATGACCAAAATGCCCTTAATGAAAAACTTTAGAAACATACCTAACCATGTCCAATTTTGTCCACCAACTTAACCAATGGTCTAATTATCATTGAAGGACCTCTAATTTAAAATTTCATAACAATTAGACACCTCTAACCTATAGAACTCACATTTTGCACTTTTTACAATTTAGTTCTTTTGACTAAATTGAGTGCCAAAATGTCAAAGTTTTCGAACGAAATTTTTATGAACTCATTCCGTAAAACCGTAGACCATAAAAATATATTAAAAACTAAATTTCTCTGCGTCGAATTTATGGTCCTGAAACCACTGTTCCGACTAGACCCAAAATCGGGCTATTACAACTCTTCCCCTTTAGGGATTTTCGTCCCCGAAAATCTTACCAGAAAAAAGGTTAGGGTAATGTTCTTGTAGTTTCCCTACCTCATCGAAGAGTCCTTTTCAAGGCAATACTTTCAGAAGCACTCTGTCATCAATCTAGAATCCAATATCTTAAATTTTCAATTCTGTATACTACTTATGTCAGTGCGAAGTTGCTTTCAACTTTCAGGAATCACTTTCACCCCTTTTTACCTCAGAATCACAAATCAATTTCACCTCGTACATCTCTTACCAATCACCTTTGAACTCTGAAACAAAGTGTCGGAGCATATTGTCAAAAATCTGAATTACTCTCTGAATGAACAGACGAGCTATTACTGAGTCTCGTACAACATTTACTGCATAAGCTCTAAATAATTCATCATGAGAATTCTTTCTCGGAGTAATAATAATAGAAATCAAAATCAAAATTTGTCTCCCACTGTACTCGTTTAGTTTACCACTCACTATTACATTCTTGAGGTTCTCAACCTTGCAAAGAAGACATTGTTTTAGCCTTTTACTTTAGCTAGATTCAGACTTCCATCAAATAAGATTACTCATGTAACCAACACTTACAAAATGAACAAAGGCTTTTCCATTTAAGCACCTGCAACTACATCTACTTCTCCAAAGGTTAATCGTTAATTATTCACAATCTTTCAATAATTCAGGTCATCAAGAAGCACTTGACATTTTTCGTTGATTAAATGATGTCATCAATTTCTCAACATAGACATACTAACGACCAACTCTAAGTCACTCGTTGAACAATTCTTTTAATGAGACTTTAACCGTATGAAAACATAAATTGTCACTTTACATTCTTGTAGTAACACACATTCCAATTCGCTCGATAGTGTATCATTGAAAAATCATGAATTCTTTACTCGAGCCAAACAGAACGCAAAACCAGTGCTTCAATTAATAACACCTTCAACTATTTTCAACTTAGCTAACATGCAACAGACTGTTCAAACTTTCACAAACGTGATAACTTTATCAATCCTAATAGTCTTTTATAATTTCTTGAACATGCTAATCAAAGATCTTCACAAATACATTAGCTTAAGAAAACAAAATATCCTGATTGAACTTGCTGACCTTAATCGAACTTACCTGAGAAAAGAAAACCATCATACAATTCAAGCTTGAGTTTCCACTATCTATACCTTTTCCGATGTCAATTCCTTTCACAAAAATTAGAGAAATCTCGATACCAGAATCACCATGTTCCTATGATCGAACCAGAAATACACCCATAATACATAGTTACCACAAGTCAAAGAACACACTTTAAAGATGAGCCATGATTGATAGTTTACGAAATAAGGACGATAAGCAAACCGAGATAAAGAAATCTAAGATACGATACCACACTGAAAGTCCGAGAACATAACTCACAAGAAAATAATAAAGATCTTGATGATTCCTCAGAGAAACCCAGAAGAAAAACAATTATTACACGCTCTGAAATCAATTGTAATAGAAATAACATACTTTCCAAATATAGAATAAAGCAACATCTAGCAAATACAGAAGAATAGCCTCGTATAAATTTTCACTATCAGCTTTTAATCCAAACATAGTAGAATAATACCTTAAAGAGAGAGATAAGCTATGATAATCATCAACCAACCAGACCAACAGTGCTTTCTTCTAACATTATAATCAATAGCATTCTCATTCGATAAGAATTTCATCAGAGAATGAACAATCACATTTATCTCCAAGGTTGAATGAATATATAAAATACCGAAGAGAGATCATCATATTCTATTCAATCACAACTATTATGCTCAGACATCTTTACGATTCATATATTATTTCTCTGACTAATTTTGTCATCACTAACCCCGTATTATTCCATTCACTAACAAAAATCAATCCGGAAGAAATTCCAGCAAATACATACTTTAGACATCGTACCTGAATAAGTCGGTTAGCTGAGATTAACTTTTTCTTTAACCTGACATTACGAAATCCGGATGGTCTTTAAAAATAACCAGGCATCTTTTCCAAAACTATATTCTCTTATCAAACTATTCTCAATTCTGACCATATTATTAGTGATTCCGCTATTGAACTCTTTAGTCTCTCACTTGTGAGCTCATTTAACATAAATCTCGTGAAATTTCATTATAAAATGACACTTTAGTAAGGGGGTGAGGTCGTAAAGCCTCTAACTAGACTCTTGTATATATGCACGCATGTGACTTAACATTCATCATCATCCTAATATCATCACAGTTATACGATTACTTCAGGCAAGTATGTGTAACAATTTACAAATATGCAATTCATTAACTCTTCCTGCCAACTACAATTGTCCAAATAATGAAATTATTCAACTGAGCTTATTCAGTATCTCTACAACTTAATCACTTATCTTCAAGTATTACTTACCAACTTCGTCAAATTAGAGAACGTCTTACAGAATTTGGTACTTCGTTTTCTCGATGCTATAGTCCAAATATGGCCTTACATATATCCATATATCGATGCCATAACCCAGCTATGGTCTTACACGAAATCGAGGATTGATGTCATGTCGCAGACATGGTCTTACACGAAATCACATAGTCACGCACCGATGTCATAGCCCAGCTATGGTCTTATATGGAATCCAATAATCGCATACCGATGCCATAGCCCAGCTATGGTCTTATACGGAATCACATATCACATGTTACCTTGGTCCAACCATGGTCTCTTCCGTCAATTCATATTTAGTCATTGAATGATAGTACTTGACCTTGCATTCTACTGAATTTGAACATTTAATTAAATTTTCACAATATCTATAATTTTCCTTAATCGAACATATAAAATAATACATCATACCATTTCTAATTTAATATTCTATCTGTTTCATAAATCACCATAATCCATGGAAATACAATGTTCAACCGGATCAATGACATTTTACCCATATGTCTTAACAGATGGTTATTTCATTTTGTAAATCGTCATATACATATCATGAACTATTATTCATATCTTTCCAACTTTCGAATCATCACAAACACATTTTACATTACCTTGGTATCACTTTTCGTGTTTTCGTAAGTAGCTCGGTTGGAAACATCTCTGTCTTAACAAAACAATTTCATCAGAGTCGGGAGATATCACACTATCATAAGTTATATGGCATGTATAGCTAGACTCTTACACATGCTAGGTTAGTCTGAGAATCAACTAAACCATAGCTCTAATACCACTAAATATAACACCCCTTACCCATGTTCTACGCCGGAACATGATACGAGATATTATTGGACTTAAACACAAGAAATCGTACAAAACTGGCCATATATTTCCATCAAAATTTAAAAATTTTCACATTCATTCACATTGTCCCTAAAATAAGCCTATGAGGCCCAAGATATACTTTGGAAGTGGTTCGAGACTAAACCGAGAACTTCTAAAAATTTTACAAACTTATAAAAATTTTGCCCTAAACAGGGGTCACACGCCCGTGTGGATATAGGACACGCTCATGTGGGTAGGCTGTGTGGTTACATGCCCGTGCCCATACCCAATGTAACTCTCTGTTTATGACATCATTAGCTAAATAAAACCACACTGCCAAGCCACACGCCTGTGTGCTAGGCTGTGTGACGAATTAAATTCTTGCAAAATAGGTGCAAACTTCACACGCCTTGGGCACACGCCCGTGTTCAAGGCCGTGCTGTCCACACGGATGGGACACACGCCCGTGTCTCTGCCTGTGTGCTCCACACTGGGCATTCTGTTTCTCAAAATTAAGGTGCAGGGGACACACGACCTGTTCACACACCCATGAGGCTGACCGTGTGTCACACACAGCCTAGACACACGCATACTTATACATCTCAATAGCATTTAACATGGCATTAATTGGCAATCAAACATCCATAAACATGGCTTGAACATGGCATTCCCACAACATCAAAGGCATTAACTCATACATGCACATATAAATAGGTTTACAACCTTATTAGCCAATATAAACCATATCTCATGGCCAAATACAAATGAATCATTAGACCATTATAAGCCGACACACTAGGCTAATCAATAATGACACATATATCAAAGTAATCTAGTCCCTATACATGCCATAGACTTAAAATGCTTGAAAACATTGATACCAAATTGTTAGCTTGATAGTGTGATAGAATCTCCAATGATCTCCAACCCGAGCTAGCTTCACGGCACTATAAAACATGAGAAAGGAAGGGGAGTAAGCTATATAGCTTAGTAAGTTCATATGCAAATAATAAGCATCTTAAAACACAACTTAATCATGCAATTATAACATAAATGTCATTTAAAATCTCATAGCTATAACTTGCTTAAACACAACCTTACTAAGAGTCCATCACTTATCAAGTTCGTTACTTATGAAATAAATTGCTGGAAGGCTCATAATTATTACTTATTTGGTCACATTATCTGCTCTATCAATTTGCAAGCATAATTTAACATGTCTTGACATTAGCCTAATCACCACAGTCTCTTCATTATAATAGGTTACCACCATTATCCAATCATTCTCAACCTCATAATAAACATGCATATTAATTATGAATATTCACTTTCTAACATTTATTTTAACATCCTTCAATTGTTTAAGGCACACATTTTTCCCATTATCGTTTCAATAGTCAATTATGCCAATCTTTCCTTTTTCTCATATCTGATAAATCACAGTTTGTGCGAATAAAACATGCTACATCATAATTCAGCTTGGCTCGAAAGCCAATTACATAATCGCCAATCGAATTTATCATGTATTTCATACATCACAAGCATGGACCAATAATCACAAGTCTTGTCTCATATTCATCATTTTACACACTTAACAATTCATTTAATATAATAAAAACTTGCATAAATGTTATTAACCTCATAATCATAACTTACTCAATCATCATCTTATCAAGGTTGGACACATATCGAGCTCATTTCTTATGAGGTTTAAGTACATACTTGTACCAATTCGTAAAAAAGCCACATATTTTCACATCTTTTACATTCCTGTTAGATAAAATTTATAATTCAATTCAATCCAATGCATGTTTTTCTATTTCCCAAAATAAATATTATTTACTAAATAATTTAAAAAATAAAATTTTTCGAATTAGATAAAATTTTCAACCCAATTTTAATTCCATTAAAATCATGACAACTTTATTGTAAAAGAATTTATGAGAAAATATATTTAATTTCTACATTCATTGGATTCACTATGACTAGTTAATTTAATTCCATTTTCGAACTTCAATTAATTAAAAAATATTTGGAAAAACTTAAATTAATTATTAGGTCATTCCATACTTAGTGAGAAACCACATTCATTTTTGAATGTAACCCATTTCTCTATCTTTATCATTTTTATCCTTTTTTTGTTAATTTGATTGAGCATGTAATTCATTTATGGTTTCAACGAGCTAGCAGAGGGACCAACTGGACACATGTGATTAGGGCTCAAATGAACAATTAAGTTCCAACTTTTCACCTAGTAACTATAAACTCAATTAGTCACGATCATTCCACTATAGTATTGTGCTTGAGCTCTCCTTAATGACATGCCATTACGAAAACTGCTTGATCAGTGCTCGTCCCATGACCTTGTCATAAGTGTATTACCATAATAGGATATCCTTAATCTCTTTAGGATAAATTCATTCTCCCATTATGATCCTATTTTATCTCATGGTAACCATTACATCTTCCTTTATGAAAAGTCAGTTACTATCAAATAGTAATTAAGTCATTCATCACAAAGACGAATAAGCGTGACCACATTTACTTTTCATATATCATGTAATTACAATGAGATGATATCATTTGTTCATTTCTTGGGATATGAATTCCACTATTGTGAATGATGCTAAATATTGCAGAAGTTGTATACCCAACACACCAGCTTTTAGTTCCTTATCTGTAACACCCTAACCCGTATCCGTTGCTAGACTAGGGTTAAGAGGCATTACTGAACAATTCACATCAATATATAAACATTTCATATACATTGATCATATATCATCAAATCATATTCATTTATAATCACAATGCCCCTTTAGCAGGTCTATGAAACCTTAAACATGCTTTAATGAAGGTTCGGTACTAAACCGATCACATATAAAAATTTTTGTAACTTGTAAAACTTTCTAACTTTTAAACGTCACACACCCATGTGACCAGGCCGTGTGCCTCACACGGCCACCAGACATGCCCGTGTCATAGACTGTGTGGAAATAGGGCATACATACTGACTTGGGCTACATGGCCGACCGTACGCTCGTGTGCCTGGCCGTGTGAAAACTAGAGGGTATACTGACTTAGGTCACACGGCCAGTCACACGCCCGTGTGTCCAGCCCATGCGCCTATTCGAAATGGCTTCACATGCCTATGTCCAGGCCATGTGCTCAGCCGTGCCAAACCTGTAGGGTATACTGACTTGTACTATACGGCCAGTCACACGCCCGTGTGTGAGGCCATGTAGAGCATACTGACTTAATTTGAATTGCCACACTAAGGGACACACGGCCATGTACCATAACTGTGTGTCGGACACGGTTGAGACTCACGCCTGTGTCTCTACCTGTGTGGACAAAAATAAGCCATTTGCAAAGCCAATTAGCCACCCCAAAAGAGTTAAACCTACAAGCATAAATCAAGGCACCAATTTACACTCAAATGACAGCCAAAACATATCCAAAATATGCACATTTTTTATCCTAAAATCATAACCAATTCAATACACATTTGCTATACTAGAACACACCAAATTCGCATGCTAAATCATTCATTCCATCTAGTCTCCACATAACATATACTCATCATTCAATAAGCCAATTCAACCTCTTAATCTCATACTAAAACTAAACCATTCCACAACCATTATACATCATCATCAACTTACAAGTTACTTATTTATTCAATCATCAAAATGACCAATTCAAGCACTTCCAAACATGATACATTATAAACACATCATGTACCATATACCATTTTCAAAATGAGCCAATTAACATGGCCAAATACACACCTACATTAACATAATTTAAAAGCCAAATCACATGGCTATAATTCACAACACAAAATTTACCATATTGACACTAGCTATAACACCCCTTACCCGTATTCGATGCCAGAACTGAGTACGAGGCATTACCGGGATTAACATACTTAATCATACCAAATCAGGCCATAAATTTTTATTCCATCTTAAAACTTTTCATTCGAATTCATAACGTCCCTATTATGGGCCTATGAGACCCAAAACATACATATAGAGTGGTTCGGGATTGAATTGAAAGCTTTCAAACACTTTGAAAATTTTTGCTCAAGACACAGCCACATGCCCATGTGGAAAGGAACACGCCCGTGTGGGCAGGCCGTGTGGTCAAACAGGCCCATGTCCCTAGTCTGTGCGGGTTTTATTTCTCATTTCAAACCTACAGGGGTTTTCACATAGCCTGGTACACGCCTGTGTCTATGGCCTCTGTCCCTCACACGGCTATGACACGTCCATGTCTTAGCCCGTGTCTGAAAACCTTGACATTTTGTTTATGACGTCAGCAAACATTTAGGGTCATACGGCCAAGTCACACGCCCGTGTGCTAGGCTATGTGGCGAATTTAATTCTCGCAATTAATGTGCAAACTTCACACGGCCTCGGCACACGCTAATGTCCTGAGGCTATGTCCTTCACATGGCTGAGACACATGGCCATGTCTCTGCCTGTGTGTTTACTATTGTGCATTCTATTTTGCTAAATTTGGATGTAGGGGACACATGGCCTATCAACACACCCATGGGGCTGACCGTGTGTCACACACTGCCTAGACACATGCCCGTGTGTCTACCCGTATGGATAAATATAAGGCTATTTACCAAGCCATTTGCCATCCTGAAACGCAATCACACTTATTCTATTTCCAACAACACATAGCATGATAATAATACACCTCTAATATCCACAATCAAGACATCCACACCTCAATTTCATACTACGTTCATCATGCATATACTTCACACATTACTCATTCAATTGCGTAAGCTTGCACTTTATGAATTTCATTAGCATTGAATAGATATAACTTAACTAGTATTGGCCAATTCCAATGGCCATTTACAAAATGAAATAAGTAGCATCACTACCGAACACATTGGTTAACCAATATGACACATAACAAAATAACCGAGTTCCTATACATGCCATACCCAAAATAATCAAACTTTACTATACCCAAAAGAATAGCTTGATAGTGTGAATCGAGTTCCGATGTCCTTCGATCCCCGAGCTATCTTGGCGATATTACAAGAAAAGGGAAAAGAGAGGGAGTAAGCATAAAGCTTAGTAAGTTTGCATGTAATAGATAACAACATAAAATCTTGTAATAACATCCACCTATTACATTATGAATTAACACAAAATTCTCAAGTAAACATTGACATGGCTTAGTCATGCTCATTCTTACCGACCACATATCACATGCCAGACTCATTTCTTGTGAGTTTTGCATATGTACCTGTATCACTCCATCACATAATTTTAGCCCGTTTTCATCTTTAACAGAAACTTTAATTCTTTTCCCCGTTGAACTACTTAGAATATCAAAGGATACTTGGAAAATGTCATATACGTGGTAAGATGCCAATGCCATATCCCAGATATGGTCTTACATGGGATCACATGTCGATGCCGATGCCATATCCCAAATATGGTCTTATACGGGATCTCATATTGATGTCGATGCCATATCCTAGATATTGTCTTACACGAGATCGTATATCGATCCTATGTCCCAGACATGGTCTTTCACGATTTCATACTGAAGCTAGGTCCCAAACATGGTCTTACATGGAATCACTATTCGATGCCGATGCCATATCCCAGATATGATCTTACACAGGATCTTAATTGGTGCCGATACCATATCCCAGATATGGTTTTATACGGGACCTTATTAATCTAATGTTGTAACACCCCTATCCCGTAACCGTCGCCGGAATAGGTAAGGGGCATTACCGGACTTGTAACATATATCGGAGCAGTAAAAATTTTAAACTTTTTAATCAAGAACCATCAGGTATCATCTATCATTAGAGCATGCTTCAATTGATCATAAAATGATGCATATAACTATTGGAAATCTAATTGGAAACATGCTAAAAGATAGGAGAAAATTTGCAAAATTTTCAAAGTTAGGGACACACGGCCGTGCCCTTTTCCCCGTGTTCTTCACACACGGCCGTGTCCCTCCAGACACGCCCAAACCTTTCAGCCTGTGGTCGAAACTGACTTATCCCATATGGCTGTCCAACACGCCCATGGGGTTAGGCCGTGTGTCGCCCACGGCCTAGGCACGCCCGTGCCCTTACCCCGTGGCCGAAACTATCAAATATCACACGGTTACTTGACACGCCCGTGTACAAAACAGAGCAGACCGTGTGACTATACTGCCAAATTTCACACGGCCACAAGTTACCAGACACGCCCATGTGTCTAGGCCGTGTACCAAAACTGACCAAAACATCAAGGTGCAGGGGACACACGGTCGAAGCGCACGCCCGTGTTCCCTGGCCGTGTGGCACGTTATAGGCTCGGTTTAAGCCAAATTTGCCACCCAATATGGGTCATTTCTACTAGCCATTAACCAACAACATTTCATGCCATTCTACCAACCTAAAACATACCAAATTCAAGCACAAAATGGACCCAAAATCATGTAAATTTATTCACAAATCAAGCACACCAACTCAAAGGCCTAAATGACCATTTCCATGCACACATCCTCACATATATCCATATCAATTATGCAAGCTTATAGTCTCATCAAAATCACATATCTTTCCATAAGCACATATAGCCAAAGAACAACTCTAATACTTGATTATAAACACATATGACCCAAGCCACATCTCATAGCTTGATCATTTACCAAAACATATCATGTTCACAAAAGTACTAGCCTATACATGCCATGACCATTTCATTTACAAAAGGTTTAAAAGTACCAAAGTTTGATAGATAGTGTGATGGCGATCTCCGACTTGTCTGATTATCCGAGCTAGCTTCCGAATCTAAAAGACAGTGAAAGAATTGAACAGAGTAAGCTTCTAAAGCTTAGTAAGTCCGTATAATATAGAAATTAAACCTTACCGAATCAATGCGATAATTACAACAACAATGCCAATTCAATTCATATACTCAAGTTGCCTATTTCACAAGCATACACTTGTTAGTTCATGTAACATATAAATTCATTAATGTACCAACCACAATATTCATGTATCATATCATTGCTCAAATACTTGAACATGTATTTCATATAACATATACCATATAATCCATGTAATTCTCATGTCTCATATAACATGTAATACATATATCATTCAATCTTCATGTAACATGTATCGGTAATTGCCCGTTAAACCTTTAAGAACATCGAGGGATACTCGGGTGATACACACACAGTGTATATACATATAACCTGTAATCCGTCAATGCGTCATATATGCTCTTTCGAGCCTATACGGTAAGCCCGGAGGCTGAACATATAATCCTGAAGGATAATCGGTAAGCTCGTAGGCTGAACATGTAATCCCGAAGGAAAGACCTGTAGCTCATGAGCACGTGGTGAGTCCGCAACAAATGCAGGAGCTCGAACCACCCTGTATCCCTAGTGACATGTCACTCGTATCCTATCGACTTCTACGGTTCTAACGGGGCTCGGTATTCAATTTATCACTTGTAACAATTTAACATTTCTATTTCAATCTCATATATACTCGTTCCATTAAGCTGTTTAATCATCTAGCATTTCATATTTTCAAATAACAATACGTATGAACATATATAAATACATTAAATTCGTTATACGAACTTACCTCGAAATCCCGTATTTACTCGTCTATTTTCTATTTTCCCCGATCAAGTTCCGGGATTCGATCGTCTTTATCTAAATTAAATCAAATTCAGCTATTTACTAACTCACATATTCAATTCAATCCAAAAACATATATTTTGACATATTTGCAATTTAGCCCCTATAATTTCAACTACTTTGCAATTTAGTCCTCTCATCACAAAAATGACAAATTACACAATCAATCCCCCAATTCACTATAGCCGAATATTCAAGGGACTTATACAGGCATACATCTTTCAATTAATCACAAATTTAACCTCAAAAATTCTACCTTTTTACAAATAAATCCTTAAACTCACTTTCAACAAAAATCACTTTAAAATTCTTGTATTTTCTCACATAATATACAATAATTCATCAAAATCTATCAATATATCAAGGATTCATCAATGGCATTTTTCAAAAACATAATAAAAATCAAAAATTAAGGTACGGGTCGGTTAATATACGAAGCAACGATCTCAAAAACGTAAAAATTATCGAAAACGGGACAAAACGAACCTTAATTTGAAGCTTGAAGTAGCCGAATGGAAGAAAGCTTTAAACCCTTTTTCTTTGTTTGTATAATCGGTGTAAGAGAAGAAATTTTTAAAGCCATTTTCATGTTTTAATTAAACATATAACATATAATAATTTAAAAGACAATTTAGCCCTTTATAAAATAATTAGAAAACCTTATAAAATATGGACATAATGGTCCATTACCAACCACTCCAATTAAAATGGCATAATTGCCATGCAAGTACCTCCTTTTATAAAGCCATGCTCAAATAAGCCATTTATAAAATAGAACTCTAATTTATCGCTTTATGCGATTTAATCCTTTTTATCAAATTAACCGATCAGACAGTAAAATTTCAATATGAAACTTTCACACCATATATCTATCGTACGGTAAAACATATTAAAGCATTTAAAATAATATTTTGACTCGGCTAAGTGGTCCCAAAACCACTCGTTCTGACTAGGGTCTAAAGTGGGCTGTTACAACTCTCCCCCCTTTAGGGATTTTCGTCCCCGAAAATCTTACCAGTGAACAAGTTAGGGTATTGTTTGCGCATAGTTTCCTCGAGTTCCCATGTAGCTTCCTCTATTCCGTGTTTACACCAGAGAACTTTTACAAGTGCTATACGCTTATTTCTCAACTCTTTCATTTCTCGGGCCAGAATTCTAATCGGTTCTTCACTGTATGACAAATCAGACTGTATTTCAACATCAGTGGGAGAAATGATATGAGACGGATCAGATCGGTATCTTCGAAGCATTGAAACATGAAATACGTTATGAATTTTTCAAGCTCAGACGGTAACGATAATCGGTAAGCTACAGGTCCAATTCGTTCCACAATTTCATACGGCCCGATAAAACGAGGACTTAGCTTCCCTTTTCTGCCAAAACAAAGAATTTTCTTCCACGGTGATACTTTCAGAAATACTCTGTCTCCAACTCTAAACTCTATTTCTTTCCGTTTCAAATCAGCATATGATTTCTGTCTGTCTGAAGCTGCTTTTAAACTGTCACGTATCACTTTCACTTTTTCCTCTGTATCTCGGATTAGATCAACCCCGTGTAACTTTCTCTCACTCAATTCTGTCCAGTATAGCGGTGTTCGACATTTACGACCATATAAAGCTTCATATGGAGCCATCTTTAAACTCGTTTGAAAACTGTTATTGTATGCAAACTCTATCAGAGGTAAGTATTTCTCCCAATTACTTTCAAATTCAAGGATACAACACCGTAACATGTCTTCCAGAATCTGAATAACTCTTTCAGACTGACCGTCGGTCTGGGGATGAAATGCTGTACTGAAACTCAATTTTGTTCCCAAAGCCTCTTGAAACTTCTTCCAGAATCTCGAGGTAAACCTCGGATCTTTATCGGATACAATGGATAACGGTATACCATGTAATCGCACAATCTCAGATACATATAGTTCCGCTAATTTATCCAGAGAGTAATCAGTACGTACCGGTATAAAATGTGCAGACTTCGTCAACCTATCAACGGTAACCCAGATTGCATTTTTCTTCTTCGGAGACAGAGGTAGTCCAGATACAAAATTCATAGTGACTCTGTCCCATTTCCATTCCAGAATCATAATAGGCTGTAATAAACCTGACGGTACCTGATGTTTAGCTTTAACTTGCTGACAGATCAAACATTTCGATACGAATTCTGATATGTCACGTTTCATTCCTTACCACCAGTATTGCTGTTTCAAATCGTTATACATCTTAGTGCTACCCGGATGAATTGAAAATCGACTATCATGTGCCTCATGCAGAACTTTCTGAATGAGTTCACTATTTTTTGGTATACAGATTCTATTTCGGAACATTAAACAATCATCATTCCCTATAGAAAAGTCAGAATCAGAATTAGACTCACAGTGAAGTTGTTTAGCTTGCAGATCGGGATCAGTCCTTTGAGCTTCTAAAATTTGATGCAGAATCAACGGTTTAGCCTTTAGCTCAGCTAAAACAGATCCATCATCAGATAACGTCATTTGAGCATTCAGAGCTCGCAAGGCAAATAGAGACTTTCGACTTAACGCATTAGCTACAATATTAGCTTTCCCTAGATGATAATCAATTACAAATTCATAGTCTTTTAGTAGTTCGAGCCATCTCCGCTATCGCATATTCAAATCTTTCTGTGACATCAGATACTTCAGACTTTTATGATCGGTAAAAATTCTACATTTCTCACCATATAAGTAATGCCGCCAAATCTTTAATGCAAATACTATAGCAGCTAACTCAAGATCCTGCATCGGGTAATTCTTCTCATGCGGCTTTAACTGTCGGGAAGCATAAGCTATGACTTTCCCGTCTTGCATCAATACACAGCCCAATCCAATAATAGATGCATCACTGTATATAACAAATTCTTTCCCCGATTCGGGTTGAACTAAAACCGGAGCTTCTGTTAACAGGGCTTTCAACTGTTCGAAACTCTGCTGACATTTATCAGTCCACTCGAATTTCACATCTTTTTGTAGCATTCAGGTCAACGGCACTGCAATCATCGAGAATCCTTTAACAAATCTTCGGTAATATCCCGCTAATCCCAGAAAACTTCTAATCTCAGATATGTTTCTCCGGGGTTTCCAGTCTATAATAGTAGATATTTTACTCGGATCTACTCTGATGCCTTCCGCAGAAACAATGTGACCCAAAAATCCAACTTCTCGAAGCCAAAATTCACATTTGCTGAATTTGGCAAACAACTGCTTATCTCTCAGAATTTGTAACACAGTTCTCAAATGTTCAGTATGCTCTACCTCATCACGCGAATAAATCAAAATGTCATCAATGAATATTACAACGAACTTGTCTAAATATGGTCTAAAAATATGATTCATCAAGTCCATAAACACTGCCGGAGCATTTGTTGAACCGAAAGGCATGACCAGAAACTCATAATGTCCGTATCGTGTTCTGAAAGCAGTCTTCGGTATATCTGAATCTTTAACTCGCAACTGGTAATAACCCGATCTCAAATCAATCTTTGAAAATACAGTAGCTCCTTTTAACTGATCGAATAAATCATCAATCCGCGGAAGAGGGTATTTATTCTTCACTGTCACCTTGTTCAACTGTCGGTAATCAATACACATTCTCATCGTTCCATCTTTCTTTTTCACAAATAATACGGGAGCACCCCAAGGTGAAAAGCTCGGTCTCGCGAAACCTCTATCCGTCAATTCTTGTAACTGTGCTTTTAGCTCCTTTAGCTCAGTCGGTGCCATTCTGTATGGAGCTATCGATATCGAAGTAGTGCCCGGTAACAATTCAATACCGAATTCAACTTCTTTAATCGGCGGTAAACTCGGTAATTCTTCCGGAAAAACATTGGAAAACTCACAAACAACTGGTACAGACTCAATTTTTAATTCTGTCTTGCTAGAATTCATCACATACGCTAAATACGCACCATAGCCTTTTTTGACATACTTCTGAGCCCTCATGGCAGAAATCACTATCGGTAATTCATTCGAATCATTTGATTCAATCCAAAGAATCTCACCATTCTGACATTTCAATTTTATACTCTTACTTTGACAATTCACAATAGCTTCATGCACATTTAGCCAGTCCATGCCCAGTATTACATCGAATTCTCAAAAGGGAGAAGCATCAGATCAGCCGGAAAATAATATCCCCGAGTCATCAACGGACATTTCTTACATATCTTATCAACTAACACAGACCTTCCTAACGGATTCAATACTTTAACTACATATTTAGTAGACTCAACATGTAAATTCTTTTCAAACACTAATTTCATACAGATATAGGAATGAGTTGATCCAGGATCTATCAACGCAACAATATCAGTGTTATAGAGAGAAAAAGTACCGGTAATAACATCAGGCGACGAGGCTTCCTCGCGTGCACGTATTGCATAAGCTCTCGCAGGAGTACGCATCTCAGATCTCACATTAGCATCTCTCGCCACATTGCGATTTCCACTTTGGTTCCCAACACTTCGCGACGGTCTACCTCTCGATGCAACATTATTTGTCTTAGTCGACTGTTCTCTATCAGGTACAGATCTTTCAGGACAATCACGTAAATAGTGATCTAACGATCCACATCGAAAACAAGCTCCGCTTTTCAATCGGCATTCACCAAAATGTTTCCTATTACAATACTTGCATTCAGGTCCGGGAGTTCTCACACTACCCGCACTAGCTGCAGAAGTCGTCTGAGGTCTCGAACGAGAAGTCTTAACACTTTTCTCTCGGATAGATGTGCCCGTAGAAGCAGCAGGACGAGGATGAAAATCCTTTGATCTTTTAGATCCAGACTGATACGGTTTACCCGCAAACCTTTTTCTAGCTTCTCTGAATTCAGAATCGGGTTTTCTCTTTTCTTTAGCAAGCTCTTCGGCTTTATAGGCCTGATCAACGAGAACTACAAACTCTCTCAGCTCAAGTATTCCGGCTAATAGTCGAATTTCTTCATTTAGCCCATCTTCGAACCTTTTGCACATTGTTGCTTTGGTGGAAACACATTCGCGAGCATATTTGCTGAGTCGAATGAACTTCTCTCGTATTCAGTTATAGACATTCGACCCTGTTTCAGCTCTAAAAACTCTTTTCTTTTCTGATCGATGAATCGTTGACTGATGTATTTCTTTTTGAATTCTGTCTGGAAGAAATCCCAATCGACTCGTTCTCGTGGTACAACCGAGGTCAATGTATTCCACCATTGATATGCTGAATCCCAAAGCAAAGAAATAGCACATCTCAGGCACTCATCAGGAGTACAAGCCAGTTCATTAAAAACTCTAATCGTATTCTCAAGCCAAAATTCAGCCCTCTCAGTATCATCACTTGCTGAAGCTCGGATTTCCTCAGCACCATACTTCCGTATCTTATTGACAGGAGGTCTGTTCAATCTCAGAGGATCCACAACTCGTACACTATCAGGGTTAGGTTGTGGGACGGGGGGGTGGAGGTTGCGGAGCAGCCGGGTTTGCTCGCACAAACTCACTAAACCAACCAGACATCATTTGGAAGAAAGCTTGTTTAATTTCTTCCTAATTGGCCACAGCAGGGCCCGATTCAGAAGGCACAGCCCCTTGAGTGGGTGCTGGCGTAATACTTTCAACATCGTCAGCTAAAGCTCGATTCGGATCCATTATTATATAAAACAGATTTTCAGAGGATGTCAGGAGATATCACACTATCACATTTCATGTACATGGCATGTATAGCTAGACTAATACTCACTACGGCAGTCCTAAATCGACTAAACCGTAGCTCTGATACCAACCAAATGTAACACCCCTATCCCGTAACCGTTGCCGGAATAGGTAAGGGGAATTACCGGACTTGTAACATATATCGGAGCAGTAAAAATTTTAAACTTTTTAATCAAGAACCATCACGTATCATCTATCATTAGAGCATGCTTCAATTGATCATAAAATGATGCATATAACTATTGGAAATCTAATTGGAAACATGCTAAAAGATAGGAGAAAATTTGAAAAATTTTCAAAGTTAGGGACACACGGCCGTGCCCCTTTGCCCATGTTCTTCACACACGGCCGTGTTCCTCCAGACATGCCCAAACCTTTCAGCCCGTGGTCGAAACTGACTTATCCCACATGGCTGTCCAACACGCCCATAGGGTTAGGCCATGTGTCGCCCACGGCCTAGGCACGCCCGTGCCCTTACGCCGTGGTCGAAACTGTCAAATATCACACGGTTACTTGACACGCCCGTGTACAAAATAGAGCAGACCGTGTGACTATACTGCCAAATTTCACACGGCCACAAGTTACCAGACACGCCCGTGTGTCTAGGCCGTGTACCAAAACTGACCAAAACATCAAGGTGCAGGGGACACACGGTCGAAGAGCACGCCCGTGTTCCCTGGCCGTGTGGCACGTTATAGGCTCGGTTTAAGCCAAATTTGCCACCCAATATGGGTCATTTCTACTAGCCATTAACCAACAACATTTCATGCCATTCTACCAACCTAAAACATACCAAATTCAAGCACAAAATGGACTCAAAATCATCTAAATTTATTCACAAATCAAGCACACCAACTCAAAGGCCTAAATGACCATTTCCATGCACACATCCTCACATATATCCATATCAATTATGCAAGCTTATAGTCTCATCAAAATCACATATCTTTCCATAAGCACATATAGCCAAAGAACAACTCTAATACTTGATTATAAACACATATGACCCAAGCCACATCTCATAGCTTGATCATTTACCAAAACATATCATGTTCACAAAAGTACTAGCCTATACATGCCATGACCATTTCATTTACAAAAGGTTTAAAAGTACCAAAGTTTGATAGATAGTGTGATGGCGATCTCCGACTCGTCCGATTATTCGAGCTAGCTTCCGAATCTAAAAGACAGTGAAAGAATTGAACAGAGTAAGCTTCTAAAGCTTAGTAAGTCCGTATAATATAAAAATTAAACCTTACCGAATAAATGCGATAATTACAACAACAATGCCAATTCAATTCATATACTCAAGTGGCCTATTTCACAAGCATACACTTGTTAGTTCATGTAACATATAAATTCATTAATGTACCAACCACAACATTCATGTATCATATCATTGCTCAAATACTTGAACATGTACTTCATATAACATATACCATATAATCCATGTAATTCTCATGTCTCATACAATATGTAATACATATATCATTCAATCTTCATGTAACATGTATCGGTAATTGCCCGTTAAACCTTTAAGAACATCGAGGGATACTCGGGTGATACACACACAGTGTATATACATATAACCTGTAATCCGTCAATGCATCATATATGCTCTTTCGAGCCTGTACGGTAAGCCCGGAGGCTGAAAATATAATCCCAAAGGATAATCGGTAAGCCCGTAGGCTGAACATGTAATCCCGAAGGATAAACCTGTAGCTCATGAGCACGTGGTGAGTCCGCAACAAATGCAGGAGCTCGAACCACCCTGTAGCCCTAGTGACATGTCACTCGTATCCTATCGACTTCTACGGTTCTAACGGGGCTCGGTATTCAATTTATTACTTGTAACAATTTAACGTTTATATTTCAATCTCATATATACTCGTTCCATTAGGCTATTTAATCATCTAGCATTTCATATTTTCAAATAACAATACGTATGAACATATATAAATACAATAAATTCATTATACGAACTTACCTCGAAATCTCGTATTTACTCGTCTATTTTCCGTTTTCCCCGATCAAGTTCCGAGATTCGATCGTCTTTATCTAAATTAAATCAAATTCAGCTATTTACTAACTCACATATTCAATTCAATCCAAAAACATATATTTTGACATATTTGCAATTTAGCCCCTATAATTTCAACTACTTTGCAATTTAGTCCTCTCATCACAAAAATGACAAATTACACAATCAATCCCCCAATTCACTATAGCTGAATATTCAAGGGACTTATACAGGCATACATCTTTCAATTAATCACAAATTTAACCTCAAAAATTCTACCTTTTTTCAAATAAATTCTTAAACTCATTTTCAACAAAAATCACTTTAAAATTCTTGTATTTTCTCACATAATATACAATAATTTATCAAAATCTATCAATATATCAAGGATTTATCAATGGCATTTTTCAAAAACATAATAAAAATCAAAAATTAAGGTACGGGTCGGTTAATATACGAAGCAACGATCTCAAAAACGTAAAAATTATCGAAAACGGGACAAAAACGAACCTTAATTTGAAGCTTGAAGTAGCCGAATGGAAGAAAGATTTAAACCCTGTTTCTTTGTTTGTATAATCGGTGTAAGAGAAGAAATTTTTAAAGCCATTTTCATGTTTTAATTAAACATATAACATATAATAATTTAAAAGACAATTTAGCCCTTTATAAAATAATTAGAAAACCTTATAAAATATGGACATAATGGTCCATTACCAACCACTCCAATTAAAATGGCATAATTGCCATGCAAGTACCTCCTTTTATAAAGTCATGCTCAAATAAGCCATTTATAAAATAGAACTCTAATTTATCGCTTTATGCGATTTAATCCTTTTTATCAAATTAACCGATCAGACAGTAAAATTTCAATACGAAACTTTCACACCATATATCTATCGTACGGTAAAACATATTAAAGCATTTAAAATAATATTTTGACTCGGTTAAGTGGTCCCGAAACCACTCGTTCTGACTAGGGTCTAAAGTGGGCTGTTACAAATGTCGTGACAAGGGTATCCTTTCTATTCCTAAGGTTCAACTGAGACTTCGATATAGCATGACTTCATCATTTCTTCATCAAGACCTCATTAACCAATTTCATAAAAAGAATATACATTTCATGCAATATCAAGCATCTAAATACATGATCTCATAATGTTGATTTATTATACACAAACTTACTTCGGTACCAAAATATAGATAGTTGTTTAATTTAGTCCACCACCTTGTTCTTTCCTCGATTTAGGTCCAGACTTCGTGTTTCTTGATCTATAATGAAAATTTTCACTTATTTAATTATCACATTGACTAAAACAGCCCATGAATAATACTTTGGCAAAATTATAATTTTGCCTCTAAACTTTTACATATTTGCAAAATTGTCCCTAGGCTCGTATGATGAAATATACTCATTTTCTTAGTTACCCAAGCCTAGCCGAACCTATCTTAAGCTTATAATAGCTCACATTTTCCTTCAAATAAGTTTTTACTACATATTTGATCACTTTTACAAATAGGTCCTTTTTAGGTGTTTCCATGAAAAATCACCTAGAGAATGATGTTCATCACACATCAGACTTCCTTATTCCTCCATTAAACATCAAAATACATGCATGTCATACATGGGTAAGTTTTTGAACATGAACCCTAACTTAAAATAAGGGCAAAAATAGCTAGATCATGTTTCAAGGATCTCAAAAATGTAAAGAACATTAAAAATGGGGCTAAGATGCACTTACTTTGAGCTTGAAAATGAACAAAATCCTAGCTATGGATTCTCTTCAATTTTTGACACTTGGGGAAGAAGATGGACACAATTTTGACTTGATTTTTCCCTTTTTATTAATTTATTAACTAAATGACCAAAATGCCCTTTAGGCCATTCCTTGAGATTTTTCCCTTCCATGTCCATTTTTGTAGATCATGAGATATAATTGTCTAATTACTAAATAAGGACCTCTAATAAATTTTCTAATGCTATTTCATACTTAAAACTTCTAGAATCTCATATTTTGCAATTTTTTCAATTTAGTCCTAAAAGACAAATTGATCACTTAATCATAAAATTTCTTCATGAAATTTTCACACAACCATGCAAACATGCCATAGACCTCATAAAAACCATAAAACATATATTTCTACTTTGGATTTGTGGTCTCGAAACCACTATATTGACTTTTCCCTAAATCGGCCTGTTACAATTCTCCCCCCTTAGGGATTTTTGTCCCCGAAAATTTTACCGGTGAAAAGGTTTGGATATTGGTTTCTTATAGCCTCCTCAGGCTCCCATGTAGCCTCTTCTACCCCGTGTCTTTTCCACAATACTTTCACAAGAGCTATACTTTTATTTCTTAACTGTTTGACTTCTCGAACGAAAATCTTAACCGGTTATTCACCATAAGTCATGTCTGGTTGAATTTCAACCTCTATCGGCACAATCATATGTAAAGGGTCTGATCAGTATCTTCTTAACATGGATACATAAAACACATCATGAATCCTTTCTAACACTGACGGCAAAGCTAACCGATAGGCTACCAGCACTATCCTCTCGGTGATCTCATACGATCCGATAAAACACGGACTCAATTTGCCTTTCCGGCCAAATCTGAGAACTTTCTTCCATGGTGACACTTTCAAAAATACCTTATCACCAACTTGAAACTCAATCTCTTTCCGTTTCAAATCCGCGTAGGATTTTTATCTATCCGCAGTAGCTTTTAAACAATTTCAAATCACTTTTACTTTCTCTTCAGTTTCTCTGACCAAATCGACCTCTTGAATCGATTTTCTCTGAGTTCGCTCAAATACAAGGGCATTTGGCACATACGCCCATACAATGCCTCATAAGACGCCATTTTCAAACTTGAATGAAAACTCTTATTGTAGGCAAATTCCACTAACGGTAAATACTTTTCCCAATTACCTTGAAATTCCAAAACACAGAATCGGAGCATGCCTTCAAGTGTCTGTATCACCTTCTCCAACTGTCCATCAGTTTGCGGATGGAAAGCTGTACTAAAATTCAACTTTGTGCCCAAGGCTTCTTGCAACTTTTTCCAAAACTGTGATGTAAATCTCAGATCTCTACCAAAAATAATCAACAACGGTACCCCATGAAGTCTCACAATTTCTGAAACATACAAATCTGCCAACTTATCAATTGAATAGTCAATGCGTACCGGTATAAAATGAGTCAATTTCGTAAGCATATCAACCACAACCCAAATGGCATCTTTCTTACTAAGTGTCAAAGGCAATCCTATCACAAAATTCATAGTAATATGGTCCCATTTCTAGTCGGAAACCATAATAGGCTGAGTAAACTGGAAGGTACTTGGTGTTCAACTTTCACTTGCTGGCAAATCAAACACCTCGATACAAACTCGAAAATATCTCTTCATACTCGGCTACCAATACCATTTCTTCATGTCATTATACATCTTTGTACTACCAGGGTGAATAGATAGATGGCTACTATGTGCCTCGTGTAAAATTCTCTAAATAAGTTCATCAGCTTTCGGTACACAAATCCTGTACCGGAACATTACACAATCATCGGATCCAATCTAAAAATCTGAATTGATATATGACTCATACTGAGCCTTCTTGGCTTGCAATTCACCATCACATTTCTGAGCTTTGTAAATCTCTTGAAGAAACATCGGTCTAGCTCTCATCTCTACTAAAATAGAACCATCATCAGATATGGCCAATTGTGTATTCATAGCCCCTAATGCGCACAATGACTTCCTACTCAATGCATTGGCAACCACATTTGCCTTTCCTGGGTGGTAGTCAATCACTAGCTCGTAATCTTTTATCAACTCTAGCTATCTTTGTTACCTTAGATTCAATTCCTTTTGAGTCATCAACTGTTTTAGACTTTTATGGTCAGTGAATACCCGACATTTCTCGCCATACAAATAATATCTCTAAATCTTCAATGCAAATATAATAGTGGCTAATTCTAAATCATGGGTCAGATAATTCTTCTTATATGGCTTTAGTTGTCTAGATGCATAAGCTATTACTTTGCCTTCTTACATGAGTGCACAACCTAATCCACTCGAGGATGTATCACTGCAAAGCACAAATTCTTTCCTCGGTTCAGGTTGCACTAAAATAGGAGCTTCAGCCAATAATGTCTTTAATTTTTCAAAACTCTGTTGGCATTTTTTTGTCCACTCAAACTTAACATCTTTTTGTAGCAACCTCGTCATCGGAGTAGCTATCATGGAAAATCCTTTGACAAACTGTCTGTAATAACCAGCTTGGCCTAGAAAACTACTAACCTCTGATACGTTCTTTGGCGGTTGCCGAAATCTTTCCTGAGTAAACTCTAATGCCATCATCCAAAACAATGTAGCCCAAAAATCGACTCCTTTAAGCCAAAATTCACTTTTACTAAACTTGGCATATAACTGTTTATCCCGTAAAATTTGTCAAACCATCCTCAAGTGCTCAGCATGCTCACTCTAATCATGAGAGTAAATCAATATATCATCAATAAAGACTACAACAAATTTATCCAAATATGGTCGAAAGATGCAGTTCATTAAATCCATAAACACGGTAGGGGCGTTTGTTAAACCAAAAGGCATAACTAGAAATTCATAGTGATCATACCTTGTCTGAAATGCAGTTTTTCGCACATTTGAGTCTTTGACTTTCAACTAATAATAACCAGACCTCAAGTCTATCTTGGAAAACACAGTGGCTCCCTTCAATTGGTCAGACAAATCATTGATCCTTGGCAAGGGATACTTGTTCTTACGGTTACCTTATTAAGTTACTGATAATCTATACATAACCTCATATAACCATCCTTCTTTTTCACAAATAATACGGGAGCACCTCACGGAGAATAACTCGGTCTTACGAAACCCTTATTTGTTAACTCTTGTAACTGAGCCTTCAATTTTTTCAACTCGGTCGGAGCCATCCTGTACGGAGCAATCAAAATAGGCACAGTACTAAGGGCTAACTCAATACCAAATTCAATTTCACTAACCGGAGGTAATCCGGGCAATTCTTCCAGAAATACATCTAGATACTCACATAATCAGCATTGCTTCAATTCTCAACTTAGACTCTTTTGCATTCATTACAAAGGCAAGATAAGCTTCATATCCCTTTCTTATGTATTTCTGAGCAGACATAAAAGAAATTGCTACAGGCAATCTATCCTGTTCATCTGATTCAACCCGAAGAATATCCCCATTTTCACATTTCAATTCAATAAATTTTCTTCCACAATTCACTATCACATCATGAGTAGTTAACCAATCCATACCAAGAATTACATCGAATTCAGCAAACGGTCTGCCCTGAGGCTTACGGACAATGCTACGTACCATTAACTGAACTGGCAGTTTTACTACAATATATTGGTATAGCATGTTACCGCATTGCATGATACCGCATGTAGATTACCTACGCTACGTACTAATATCTGATCTGGCAGTTCCTACTGCATGTCTATACCGCAGTTCATCGTATTACACAGTACAGCTTACACGCTAGCTTTACTGCGTAATATACTATTAGCCCCAATACCCAGAGGGTCGAGGGCGGTCCCAATACACTGAGGCTCATTGACAATGCTGATGATCATCGTTGTCGGGCAACCCGAGATGACATCATATGGAGTGTAGGGTTGGATGGGCTTTGCGAGGTCCTATATGGAGTGACTGGTTGGATGAGCTTAATAGCTCTTATGGGAGTGATGAGGGACGGAGAGGTGTGTTGGCTGGATGGGTGGGTTTACTTTAACTCAACTGCATTTATATACATCATATTGACTATTTGTGTGTGCGATTGTCCATTTGTTTAACTGTTCAACTGAATGGCACTTGTGCCTATGTGGATTCTGTAAACTCTGACTGTATCTGACTGTATCTGACTGACTAAACGGATACTTCTGATTGTATGAGAATTACTAATTCTGTAACTGTTTGGGAATTATTACTATTGTGTCTGAATGGTACGTGTGACCTTGTGTGTCAATTTGACCCATATGACTTGAAAGTACATATGGTGTGTGTTTGACTTCGGGTAAATTCGCTCAACTGTCATCTGTCTGTAAGTATAATCTGCTTCTGAACTGCTTCTGATTCCCTGTTTTCGTTTCTGTAATTTAGCTAGTTTGATCTCACTCTGAGCTCGAGTAGCTCACCCTCTCTTCTATTTCCCCTTTCAGGTACATTTTAGAGTTTTAGTTGCTAGACTCAGTATGCCAAGGACTCAGACAGGCTCGTAAACCATGGTTTCTCAGTTTTGCTTCCTACTGTAATTCTATTTGTAACATCCCAAACCCGTATCTGTCGTCAGACTAGGGTTACGAGGCATTACAGAACAAATCACATCATTAAACAATCATTTCACATTCATAACTCAGATGTCATCATAACACATTCATTCATAATCACAAAGTCCCTTTTTGAAGGTCTATGAGACCTTAAACATACTTTAAAGAAGGTTTAGGACTAAATCAATCACATACAAAATTTTCCAAAACTTTAAAATTTTTCTTAGAAACGGAGGTCATAGGTCGTGTGCCTCATACGACATTAGACATGTCTGTGTGTCTAGGGTGTGGGAAAATAGAGCCTACATATTGACTTATCCACACAGCCACCAGACACACCCATGTGCTAGGCCGTTTGAAAATTAAAGAGCTTATTGACTTGGTCACACGGCCAGTCACACGCCTGTGTGTTAAGCCTGTGTGCTTATTCGAAATGGCCTCACACGCCCGTGTCTGGGCCATGTGCTCGGCCGTGTCAAAACTGTAGGGTATACTGACTTGGCCACACAGCCTGCCACATGCCCATGTGTGAGGCCGTGTGGAATGCCCAGGCTCAATTCGAATTGAACCTTTGAGCAATACGGCAAAGACACACGTCCGTGTCCCCGCCTGTGTGGGCAAAAATAGGCAATTTATAAGGCCAATTTGCCACCCTTTAAGGGTCATCCCTACAAGCATCAAACTAAGCATAATTCATGACGAAATAGCATCCAAATCCATACCAATACATACACATTTCAATCCATAAAGTCATCAACCAATTCCATACTCATTTCCAACTCGAATTACACCCATTTCATGAACCAAAATCATACCAAAACCATTTATCTCAAACAACATTTTTACACAATTCAATTCATACCAATTCCATAATAAAACATACCATTTCTCATTTACCAAAACAAACATCATTTTACCATATAATCCATCCATTTACTTAACAAGGCAATTATACTAAAATGACCATATCATAAGGTCTATCATGTACACATTATATATACAACATTTCATCACATAACATATATCAAAACAAATCCATCATCTTAAGCCACATCTCATGGAAAGATTCACCATATAAAACATACCATAACATTCCTAGCCTATACATGCCATATACCAATATTTACAACTTCAAAAGTACTGAGATATCGTTTGATACTGTGACGATGATCCTTGACGATCCTCAAGCTCAAGTTAGCTTTGATTATCTATAAAACAAGGAAAACACACACAGAATAAGCTTTCAAAAGCTTAGTAAGCTATATACAAATAAAATCATATGAACATTCATAATGTTAATTTACCAAAGCTAAACATAGCTTGTAACCAACACATATACTACCTTTTCACATGAAATTCATATCAATACTTTCCAAGTTCACACTCACCTTTCTTTATTGATTTTCATATACATTTCATACATACCTGAATCGGTTAACTCATTCACATATTCATTCACTTCTCGACATTGCCTGTTGAACTGTTTGGAATCGACAAGGATACTCGGATAGCTCGTAAATCTCGTACAATGCCATATCCCATATATGGTCTTACATGTTATCATAAATCGATGCCACTATCCCAGATAGGGTGTTACATGAAATCATGTACGATGCTAATGTCTCAGACATAGTCTTTCACGTACTCTCAAATCGATGCCAATGTCCTAGACATGGTCTTACATGAAATCACATCTCGAATCCTAATGTCATGACATACGTATCCTATACTATTCCTATGGTTCGTATGGGGCTTTTGGATGTCGTAACACTATCAATACTTTCTCGTATTCACATATTTAACATCCAAAGCAATTCAACATCATGTAACATATATAATTCATTCAAAATACATTTATTTGCATATGAACTTACCTTGGAGATGAGAAGAATTAAATGAGTCGATTATTCAACAACATTCGACTTCCCTCTATCTAATTCTAATTTCTTTCGTTCTTGATCTATATAAATTCAAATTTGAATTATTTAATCACACATTCATTCAATTCAATCCACAAACACATAACTAGACCTTTTTACACATTAGCTCTTATAATTTCATATTTTTTCAATTTAGTCCTTATTTCATAAATACATCAAATTTACAAAATTCATCAAAATCATAGCTTAGTTGAATTCTAATATAGCTTCTAACAGCCCATACCTTTTATTTATTTCACATTTCAACCCCTCAATTTACACTTTTCATAATTAAACCCTTAATATACAATTTCACTAAAAATCACTTTATAAAACATGTATATCTATCATCAAACACTTATTTTTCATCATCAAACATCACAAAACTCATGGATTCATCAATGGCACTTTGAATCTTAAAAAAATTCATAAATTAGGGCATGGGCTAGCTAGAATACAAAGCAACTATAAAATCCCAATTTAGGGCTTAGTGAGAATAGTGGTTTCAAGACCACAAATCTGAAGTATAAATATTTGTTTTATGATTTTTTTGAGGTCCATGACATGTTTTCATGATTGTGTGAAAGTTTCATAAAGAAATTTTTTGAATAAGAGTCCAATTTGACTTTTAGGACTAAATTGCAAAAGTTGCAAAATTTGAGATTGTAGAAGCTTTAAGTATGAAATAGCTTTAGATTATTAATTATAGGTCCGTAAATAGCAATTTTCCCAAATTCTATATTTTTAGACAAAAATGGGCATGCATGGATAAAATTTGAAAGTTTAGTAAAAAAGGCATTTTGGTCATTTGGTTAATTGAAGATTAAAAAGGGAAAAATCAAGAAAAATTTGCTCATCTTTCTCATGTGGGTGCTGAAATTTTAAGGGAGCCATAGCTAGGATTTCTTCACTTTTCAAGCTTGATAGCAAGTGCATCCTAGCCCCGTTTTTAATGCTTTTTACATTTTTGAAGTCCTCGTAACCCGATTTACTTATTTTTACCATTATTTTGAGCTAGGGCTCATCTTCAAAATTTTACCCATGTGTGACATGCATGTATTTTGATGTTTAATGAAGGAATATGAAAGTTTGATGTGTGATAGGTGATTTTTCATGAAAACACCTAAAAAGGACTTATTTGTAAAAGTTGTAAAATAAGTGGTAAAAATCTAATTTGAAAGAAAATGTGGGCTGTTATAAGCATGAAAAGTGTTCGGCTTGGCTTAAAGTACAAAGAAATCAAATGAAAATCATTTTACGAGCCTAGCGACTAATTTGTAAATATGCAAAATTTTAGGGGCAAAATTGTAATTTTGCTAAAGTATGATATATGGACTATTTTGAGCAATGTGATAATTAAATAAGTGAAATTTTCCATTATAGATCAAGAGAAACAGAGTCCGGACTTAAACTGGGGAAAGAACAAGCTTTTGGACTAAATCGAATAGTTAGTCATATTTTGGTACCGAGGTAAGTTTGTGGGTAAATAATGCAACATTTCATTATTACGTATTCAATACTTTAATATTGCATGAATTGTGTAATTGTTTTCATGAAATTGATTAATGATGAAACGATGACGTTGTGACGAATTTTCGATATCTCGAAATCCCGCTTGAACCTTAGGAATAGATAGGATACAAATGTCATGAAATTAGGGTTATTGAGATCCCGTATAAGACCATGTCTGGGATATGGCATCGGTATGTGATTACGTGTAAGGCCATATCTGGGATATGGCATCGTTATGAGATTTCGTGTAAGACCATGTCTGGAACCTGGCATCGATATGAGACATCGTGTAAGACCATAGCTGGGTTATTGGCATTGATATGTGATCCCATGTAAGACCATATCTGGGATATGGCATTGGCATCTTGCTATGTGTATGAGATTTCCCAAGTATGCTTTAGTATTCCAAGCGGTTTAACGGGTAACTCAAAGTTTATGTCAAAGAAATGACGAGGTATGAACATGTTGAAAGGGTACAAGTATGTACACGAAACTCATTAAACATTAAGATTATGACTCGACAAGTTCTCGATAAGAAGTGAATGAAGAATATTATGAGCATGAGTTTTATTGTTTACTATGTGAATGACATGATTAAGATGTATCTATGATATTTGATGACATTATGACAAGTCATATTTATATTATGTGTATGGTATTGCATTATTAATGTTGTTAATTATTTACATGAAAACTTACTAAGCTTTATGCTTACTCCCCTTTCTTTTCCATTTTTCTTATAATATCGCAAGCTAGCTCGGGGATCGAAGGATGTCGGAGACTCGATCACACTATCAATTGGAATATTTGGGTATATCTAGTCTTAACATTTTAAGTATGGCATTTATAAGGACTTGGTCTTTTTGTTATATGTCATATTGGTTTAGCCAAGTATGTTGGTTATGATGATACTTGATTCATTTTGTATAAGGCCATTAAAAGTTGGCCAATATTGATACTTGATATATGCATATGGTGATGTTATTCTTGATTGATGTAGTTTGCATGTTTAAGTATCTAAGTGTGTGAGATATATGCATGATGGATGTGGTATGCAAATTATATATAGAAGACTTGATTTAAGGATGTTTGATAACTTATGTTATGTTATGTGCTTTTGATGTGGTGTAAGTGTGCTTGTGTTTCAGGGTGGCAAAAGGCTTGGTGAATAGCTTTATATTTGTCCATACGAGTAGACACACGGGTGTCTGTCTAGGCCGTGTGTGACACACGGTCAGCCCCATGGGCTTGTGAACAGGTCGTGTGTCCCCTGAACCCTAAATTTTAAGCAACAGAATGCCCAGTATGGAGCATACAGGTAAAGACATGGGTGTGTGTCTCAGCCGTGTAAAGGCCAAGGCTTAGAACATGGGCATGTACTAGGTCGTGTGAAAACTAGTTTAGCTTTGAAATGAAAAATAATTCGACGCGAGCTGAGCACACAGGCGTGTTTCTCAATCGTGTGGATGGCACGACCTTGGACACGGGCGTGTGCCAAGGGTGTGTGAAGTCTGCACTTAATTTATGAGAATTTAATTTGTTATACGGCCTAGCACACGATCATGTGGCTTGGCCATGTGGTTTCATTTGGTTGATGACATCAGAAACAAAGAGTTACATGGGGTATGAACACGGGCGTGTGTGACCACACGGCCTACCCACACCGGCGTGTCCCATATCCACACGGGCATGTGACCCCTGTTTAGGGCAAAATTTCTTTGAGTTTGTAAAATTTTTTGAAGTTCTCAGTTTAGTCCCGGACCACTTCCAAAGTATGTTTTGGGCCCCGTAGGCTCGTATAAGGGACGAAGTACATGTGTATGAATGGTTTTAAATTGGATGAAATTTTATGGTCTGGTTCTGTATGAATATTTACATTTAAGTTCTGTAACGCCTTGAACCCTATCCCGGTATCCGATACGGGTAAGGGGTGTTACATTTAATGATATTAGAGATACGGTTTAGTCGATTCTCAGACTACGTAGCATGTGAAAGAGTCTAGGTATACATGCCATACATATATTGTGATAGTGTGACGACTCCTGACGATTTTAAAGTGTCTTTTCATATAGTAAATGGATCCCGACAGAGCTGTGGCAGATGAGGTCGAAAGTCGCGCCTGCTCCTACAAAGGGAAAGTGCTGCCAGCGAGTAGACTCGTGACTATGAGTCAGGGAGGAAGAGAAGGAGCTAGGGAAGCCTTTCTCCATATGATGAGCGTATGGTATACGGAGTCCGTTTGAACAAAGTCGAACGCCCAACCCTCTCCACCACCACCTATTCCTTAGAATGCCCCTGTAGCTCCCCAAGTTGTGGAAATGGTAAGAAGGGAAAGGCCTCCGATGGACAGAATTTGAAAGCAAGAGGCCGAGGAATTTTGAGCTAACAAAGATGATGATCCGGAACGAGCAAAATTTTGGCTTGAAAATACCATCAGGGTATTCCAAGAGTTGTCTTGTACACCTGAGGAATGCATGAAATGTGTGGTATCACTCTTACAAGATTTGGCCTACCAATGGTGGAATACCCTTGTGTCGGTTGTACCGAGGGAGAGGGTAACTTGGAAATTTTTCCAGGAAGAGTTCCGTAAGAAGTACATTAGCTAGAGTTTTATCAATCAAAAGTGAAAGGAATTTCTTGAATTAAAGCAAGGCCGAATGACCATAACTGAGTATGAGTGTGAGTTTGTGAGACTTAGCAAATACGCTCAGGAATGCTATCTACTGAGGCCATTATGTGTAAGAGGTTTGAGGATAGGTTGAACGAATACATTCGATTGTTTGTTGCACTCTTGAGCTGAAAGAATTTGTTGTGCTTGTAGAGAGAGCTTGTAAGGTCAAGGAGTTGGCCAAAGAGAAAAGAAAAGCTATAATGGAGTCTCGTGACTCAAAGAAGAAACAGATGGGAAAGTCATTTCAGTCTTCATCCAAGAAATCGAGAGAGTTCACTACTCGATCGAATGCTTCATTTGGGTTTTCAAATAGAAATATGGGTAAACAGTATTCGAGTCATAAGGCTCAAACCACTTCGATTGCGAGTGTTGGTAGTGCTCGACCAAATAGACCGGAGTTTCTGCAGTGTGGTAGACGTCACCTCGGTGAGTGCTGAGTGAATGATAGGTCTTGCTTAAGATGTGGTTCACAAGACCATTTTATTCGTGATTGCCTCGAGATGGCAGAAAAAGAGAAATTTCATAATGTAAGATCAAGTAATGCTGCTAGTAAAGGAAGACCACAGAGAAATCCAGGAAATGGAGCTAGTAACAAGGGTGCACCTAGAGAGTCGGCTATGAGACCCGAGGGTAGAGTACTTGCGAGGACCTATGCCATTCACGCTCGCGAAGAGGCTTCATCTCCTAATTACGGGCGTGTGTCTAGGCAGTGTGTGACACATGGTTTGCCCCATGGGTGTGTGAACAAGTCGTGTGTCCCCTGCACCTTAATTTTGAGAAACAAAAAGCCTAGTATGGAGCACACGGGTAGAGACATGGGCATGTGTCTCAGTTGTGTGGACGACACGGCCTTGGACATGGGCGTGTGCCAAGAGCGTGTGAAGTTTGTACCTATTTGTGAGAATTTAATTCATCACACGGTCTAGCACACGGGAGTGTGGCTTGGCCGTATGGTTTTCATTGACTGATGACGTCATAAACAGAGAGTTACACAGGGTATGGACATGGGCGTGTTTGACCACACGACCTACCCACATGGGCGTATCCCAAGCCACACAGGAGTGTGACCACTGTTTTAGGTAAAAATTTTCTAAGTATTGACAAACTTTCCAAAACTCTTGGTTTAGTCCCGAACCACTCCCAAAGTGTGTTTTGGGCCACGTAGGCTCGTAATAGGGACATTATGAGTATGTATGAAAAGTTTTAAATTTGGATTAAATTTATGGCTTAGTTTTGTACGATTTCTTGTTTCAAGTCCGGTAATGTAATTGCATGGTTTTGAGTCTAGTCGGAGCAGTGGTTTCGGAACCACAAATCCGAGGCAGGAAAATTATTTTAAAATTATTTTATGTGTTTACAATATGAGATTATGCATGTGTGAAAGTTTCGTGAAATAAATTTAGCGTTTGGTTATTTAATTTGGCAAAAAGGACCAAATCGCGTAAAATGCAAAATTAGCATGCTATGTTAAAAGTGCTTAAATGCTATGTTTTGTTAAATGTGAGGTCCTTATGTTGATATTAAACCACGGATAGTGGGATTTGTCATAAATGACCTTATAATGGATGTTTTAAATGGTTTTTCATTAAGGTTAGAATTGTAATTTGATTATTAAGTTAATATTAATAAAACAAAAGCCAAAAATTCATTCATTCATCTTTTTGGCAACTGAAAATGGAGAAGAAAACTAGGGCTTGAAGCTTTTTTAAATTCAACACTTGGATAGCTTATTAGGTATGTGGTTTTAGCTCAATTTTTAATAAATTCTATGTTTTTAGTATCGTTGCTTCGAATACTAGCTAGCCTATGCCCTAATTTTTGAGCTTATTGTTGATTTTGAAAAGTGCCATTGATGAATATTCAAGCTTTGTGATGATTGATGATGAAAAATGAAAGTTAGATGTTAGATTAATACGTTTTGTTAAGTGATTTTTAGTGAAATTGCATATTAGGGATTAAATTGTGAAAATGAGAATTATGTGGTTAAAATGTGAAATAAAAATGAAAATATGGGCTGCTAGTAGCATGTAATAAATTCGGCTAGCATGGGTTGCCAAGAAATTTAGTGAATTTGTGATTTTATGCAAAAAGGACTAAATTGATAAAAAAGTGAAAGTTTAGGGGCTAATGTGAAAAATCCTCAAATGTGTGTTCTTGAATTAAATTAAATGAATTGTTGATTGAATGAGATGAATTTGATATAATATAGATTAAGAAAGGAGGAACCCGAACTTAGATCGAGGCAAGAATAAAGTACTTGATTGATCGGCTAATTTCATCGTTTCTACATCCAAGGTAAGTTCATATGTAATACATATTGTTTTAACAATGGTTATATGTGATGAAAAGAATGGAATTGCAAATATGGTGTATAATTATGTTCAAAGATGAATCGAGGATATGTGGCACTAAGTGTGCAAGAATGAAATAGCTACGGTTATATAAAATGGCACTAAGTGTGTGAGATCAAGATAGCTTCGGCTGAATAATTGGCACTAAGTGTGCAATACCGAGATAACTTCTATTTAATGTGATGGCACTAAGTGTGTGACCTCAATAGAGCTTAGGCTAATTATTTCTGTAACACCCCGTACCCGTATCCATTATCAGACTAGGGTTACGAGGAATTACTGATTAAAACACATCAATATACAATAACCTTACATTCTCATATCATTCATTAACACATAATTGCCATACATAAACATAAAGTCCCTTTATAAGGTCTACGAGACCTTAAACATGCATAAGGAATGAGTTGGGACTAAACCGATAACATTTAAAAATTTTACGGAACTTAAGAAAATTTTTCTTTTAAACAGGGCACCCGCCCATGTGGCTAGGCCATGTATTCCACATGACCGTGTGTGTCCAGCCCGTGTGTCTTCCTAAATTAACCACATGGTCACCAGACACACCCGTGTGTCTAGCCTGTGTTCTATACTGACCTCAATGACTACAAAAATAGGGATCAGACGGTCACTAGACATGGCCGTGTGTCTAGCCCATGTACTATACTAACAAAAATACCCAGAAAATAGGGGTCACACGATTGAGACACACGCCCGAGTTATCAAGCCGTGTGGCACAAACTAGGCTTGGTTTAAGCCATTTTTCACACCCCATTATATGCCATGTACCTACAAGCATGAAATTTGCAACATCTACATCTCAAAATTAGCCAATTTCATGCTTAAAACATACACCATTAAGACTAGTTCATTAATAGCCAATTCACACACCAAATCTATATCAAACATACTATATTACAAACCACCTTCATATCCATACCTATATTTCATAACTCATTGAATACTCCTTCCTATTCATATTCAAAACTTACTAAAACTACCATTTGATTCATATCAAAACGACCATTTCAAAAATAGGCCAAATATGCATCATAAGGCTTACCAAATAAACATCATTTATCACATACCAACACAAGCATATACACATACTTAGTTAGCCAATTCACTTGGCATAACATATATACAACTCAAAATATATTCAAAAATACCCCTAGCCTATACATGCCATACTTACCATGAAAGGTACCAAGTTAAGTTCAAATGGTGCGATGAATATCCTCAACGATTCTAGAGCCTTCAGTAGCTTCGGTAATCTATAAAACATGAAATAAACGCACCAAGTAAGCTTTTAAGCTTAGAAAGTCATAAGCAAGTAATTCAACATATAATGTCAATAGTAAATCAACCATTTATCCAAATCATATCATAAATATAATGTGACAAACCATTATCTATGCCTTACCACATGGTTTACCCAACTACATGGACTTTCCTTCATTGATTCAAACAATTTCATCAATTATTTCCTCATAAACAAATATGTACATCATACGTACCTGCTCATTTCGTACAATCTCTTCTAAATTCATAACCGTAGCTCATTCATTGAATCATCCAGATTAAGAGTAGAATATACAACCATTTCATCCGATAAGTACCTATACCATGGGCCGTAGCCAAATCAAGGTAACTTATCCCGGAGCATATATACCATGGCCCGTAGCCAACTCAAGGTCGCTCCCTCATAATACCTATACCATGGCTCGTAGCCAAATCAAGGTATTATTCACACCCGTAGTGCCAATATCATGGCCCAAAGCCAAAATTAAATCCTAGTGACATGTCACTACATTTCGAAACTAATCCTACGGTTCAACTGAGCTTTCTTACAACATATTTCCATACCATTCCCTTCCGTAACAACACATTCACTAATCCCATCTCATCCGGGATTTCATTCATCACGTTTCATTCGATATTAATGCAATTCATAGCATTTATAACTAGATTACTACTTATGAACTTACCTCAAGTGTGATTTGTTAAAAAGAGTCGATTACTAGTCGACTTTCGATTTCCGATGATCCAAGTCCGGATTTCACTTTTCTTGATCTTAATCAAAGAAAACAAAGCTGAACCCTAGCTTGAGTTTTCCTTTCTCTTTTCTTTTATTTATTCGGCTATGAACACTAAAATGGGCCATAATTTAATGCTTTTGTTTTATTATAAAACATGTTAATTCATACATTATCAATTTGCCCTTGTTTCATAAACCATATAAAACATATTTAATATGGATAATTATGATCACTCATGATTCAAATGGTTTAATTTCCATTTGAATCCATCATATTTAAAAGCCAAGATCAATTTAAACCTTTAACAATAAGCAAGCAAGTTTTACCTATTATACAATTTAATCCTTTTTTCACAATTCAATATCCAAATAATTAAATTTTCTTACGATACTTTCACACATGCTAATTCACATATTATAAACACGAAAAATAATATTAAAATATTTTTTGACTCTGATATATGGTCCCGAAACCACTATTTTGACTAAGGTCTAAACCGGGTTGTTACAATTTGGCACTAAGTGTGCGAGTTCATTGATTGATTAAAGACTACCGAATGATTTAGAGTATCAAGCCAAGAAGTGATAAATGCGGTAGATAAATACGTGATGATACAGGTATGTACGGAACCTATGTGGTTGATGAAATTTGTGTATGAAATAGATGGAAGGGTATAAGAATGAATATTGACAAATGAGTTGGATTCAATAGAATTATGAATACAATTGATTTGTTAAATTGATTGAGTAGTATTTAATTGATGAGTAGATTGTATTATATTGTGAACTTACTAAGCTTTAAAGCTTATTGTGTTAAATCTTCTCTATTTTACAGTGAAAAAAAGCTAGCTCAAATTAAGGGATCGTTAGCTACATCATCACACTACGAACATCTTTTTGGTACCTTTTGAAATTTTATAAAATGGTATATGGCATGTATAGGCTACTAGTAGTATTTGGTTATGAATATAGCCATGTGATATGGCTTGTTAATGAACATATTTTGACGTGCATATATCTTTTCTTATGAAATGGTATGTTTAGTATGAATGATGATAAGTTAAGTTGTGCTTATGGCAAATGGAAATGTAATGTATCGTATGGGATAGAAATGATTAACTTGGTGTTGTTAGATTGAATTGTTGTGGATGACCAAATTATAGGATGAATGTTGATGTATTATGGATGAGAATTGGCATATTATTAGCAAGTTTGAGTTTGATTTTCTAGTTGGATATGTGAAGAATTGATGAATGAGATATGTGGTTTTGGGTAGGATTTTGGCATATAAATTTGGTGAGTTTTGGCTGCCTATTAATGTATTGAAATGGCATGAAATATTGTGTTTTAGGTATGCTTGAGGAGGGGAAAGAATGAAGCTTAAACCAAGCCTATTTTTGTGCCACACAGTTGAGCACACAGGCGTGTGACTCGACTGTGTGATCCCTCATTTTTAAACAAATCAAGTCAAAGTGTTACACGGCTTAGACACACAGGCGTGTCTATTGGCCATGTGTGGCACACGGGCTGGCACATGGGCGTGTGACCGGCCATGTGACGCAGGTCAGTAACCCCTCTAGTTTTCACACGGCCTAGCATATGGGCGTGTCCTCAGCCATGTGGTTCAAGATAGTATGTATGCTCTGTTTTCACATATCCTCTGTTACTTAGAAAAATTTTAAAGATTTGAAAATTTTTATACGAGATCAGTTTAGTACTTAACCTTTTCTAAAACATGTTTAGGGTCTTGTAAACCTCTTAAAGGGACTTTATGTTTATGTTTGATTATGATATGGTGATATGAGAATAATGTATGAGAAATGTTTATATATTGATGTGATTTGTTTGGTAATGCCTCTTAACCCTAGTTCGGTGATGGATACGGGTTAGGGGTGTTACAGGTAACCCCTCGTATCCTATTCTGACATGAATATTGGTAAGGGGTGTTACATAACTCGCGATAGATGAAACACAACTAGGATGGACATAAGGCTTCCCATAGGTCTACGAGCTAGAATTATTGCGAACAATGTGAGAGAAGACACCTTGGTGAGTACCGAAAGATGACTAAAGGTTGTTTCAAGTCTGGTTCTAAGGATCACTTGATAATAAACTATCCACAACGTTTGTAGGGTTCGCAAGTTCAGATTGCGACCCCCATTCAAGTATGTGTTGGTACTCGAAGTCAAAGAAAAGGCAAAGGTTGTGAAATAAGGCCAGTTGGGCAACGAACTTTGGCTCACACTGTTGCGATCTAAGAAGAAGAGTCAGGAGGCCTCGTACGAGTTTATGCCATGAGGGAACCTCATGAGCAAGGTGCCACTAATGTTATTATAGGTGTCTTTACTCTGTGAACTATTCCATTGTTTTCTCTAATTGACTTTGGTTCCATACATTCATATGTTTTAAGTGAACTAGTTAGTGAACTGGGCATTCTAGTGGAAACCATAGATAAGGGAGTGACTATCAGTAGTTCATTTGGGGACAGTGTGTTGGTCAATAGAATGTACCGTAGATGTCCTTTGATGATTCAACGTCAAGTTTTCTATGTGAACTTGATGGAGTTGCCATTCTATGGGTTAGACATGATTTTGGGAAAAGATTGGCTTATTGAACACAAAGCCAAGATCGACTTTTAGCTCAAGAGAGTTACATTGCGAAGTAGTGAAGGTTAGGAAATTGTTGTGGTTGGTGGGTGAACTTAATTTATGTTGTGGTCTCAGCATTGAAAGTAGAGAAGATGCTGGGTAAAGGTTATGAAACTTATATCACTTTTGTAATAGGTTCACATGATGTGCGAAAGGTGTTCAAAAGATGCAAACTATGAAAGACTTCCCTGATGTGTTTCCTAATGAGCTACCTGGATTCCCTATAGACCGTAAAATGGAGTTCTCTATTAAGTATTATCCTGGTAGTTTGCTAGTGTCTATTATGCCATATCATATTACACACAAGGTAAAAGAGCTAAAGATACAACTTCAAGAATCGATGATTACAGGTAGTTGTGAAGAAGAAGGCCGGTAGCATGAGGTTGTGCATCGATTACAAGTAGTTGAATAAATTGACTGTAAAAAATAAGTACACTTTGCCAAGAATCAATGATTTGTTCTGCAATCTCATTACTACAAACTCAAGGTAAAGGTGTATTCACGAATTGAAGAAGATCATGATACTTATTTGTGAACTGTATTGGAAATTCTTCGTGAGAAAGTTATTCGTGAAGTATAGCAAGTGGGAGTTTTGACTCAAGGAAGTTACATTTTTTGGGCACATCATTTCAACTAAAAGGGCTTACGTAGACCCAAAGAAAATTGAAGTTATTGTGGAGATCGCCAAGAAGTGTGTTTGAAGTGCGAAGCTTTTTAGGGCTCACAGGGTACTATCGCAGGTTTGTTGAGGGGTTTGCCACTATAGTAGCACCTTTAACAAAGTTGTTCCAGAAGAAAGAAGAGCTTTGAAAAACTTAAGGAGTAAATTATATCATACGCCACCAACCTCTATATCATAATCATTGCCATCATCATCACGTTTCTTTGTAATATCTTTTTCATTTATTATAGTTGCATTCATCCTACAATCTAGAATTTATGAAAGACAACTTGTTTTTCTTTACCACCAATGTTACATCCCAAAAATCGAGTTAGAAGAAATTAGGTTTGTGAAACTAATGGTGGTAACGTTCTGTTTTTGAATTAAGGTTGTAGGAATTTTTTCAAATGTATTGATTCGTTGTAGTGGTTAAGTGTTGTGCTTGTATGTGAGAGGCTTTGAGTTTGAATCATTTTCATTGAATTTTTGCTACTTTTGTCCCAACCCCTATCTTTGAATGTCTGGTTAGTGGTAAGGTGTTTCTTTACCCTTTGGTCAGGTGCTTGAATCCCTACATATGCTAAGTCAAAATTAGTTTTTGTTTTAAACTTTAGGAAAAATTTGATAAGCATAACTAATCAAATTTATTGGGAGTTACAAGGTGGTTTAAAAAAAGAAGAAGAAGAGAAGAGAGAAGAATCTCCTAATTTTTCTCTCCAATTCTCTCTCAAAATTTTCTCTCTCTCACACCCTCATTATGCCATTCCTCATTCCCACTACTTCCTCTCTTATCACATTTCTTTTGTTTTTTTCCCTCTTTCCTTTCACTCCTCTTGAGATTTCATTCTTTTCTTTTCTTTTCTTTGTTTTACTTTGCATTGCTACCATTATGACATTGCGGAATAACTTTTTTTATCTTCTGTTTTGATCATAATCCAAAATTAGTGTAAGTGACATCGTTCTATTTTTATTGTTTCTTTTATATTTAGTTTTAATTCATTCTTGGGCAAGATAGGTGTTGGATTAGTGTTAATTTTTTATCCTTGTTGTGGTAAATGTTCTCGTGGTCCTTAATTAGACGAAGGGTGTGAGATTTGAGACCTTCCAATGGAGTAGTTGTGGTTTTGGACACTGTCATTCTGAGAAGTAAGTGTTTGTAATTGGTTTTTAAGGGCTGATTTTTTAGAAAAAGGTGTTATCAAGTGAAATATTTGGCTAAATCTTGTTTATTTCTCTATGCAATTTGTTGTCATGTGTAGGATTCATGAGTTTCCAATTGAGTGGTTAATCAAAGATAACATCAGATGTGTGATTTTAACCCGAAACATCACTGAAAACTCTAAAAAAACTCGAAAACAAAGACTATTTTAGAAACAACACTACATCACATGGAATTATAGCCGGCCATGTGTGCCACACGGGAGTGTGTCAATCTGTGTGGAGCACACGGGCGTGTGCGATTGCACCGACATTTTAGGTAGGCTGTGTGCACCACACAGGTGTGTGGTTGGCTGTGTTCCAGGCCGTGTAGAGCACAGAGCGGGTGTGATTACATGGGCTGAATAGGTTGGCCATGTGGGTCACACGGTTGTGTGGGCCCATTTTTCAAAACTTTTCATCTAGGCCTGTTTGACTCAAAAATTCGTAATTAGACCTTCCGTGGGTTCTGTTGGCTTAAATAAGACTCTGAATGTGATATTTGTAGTTATATGTCTACGTGTGCCATAGGTTAGGTACTCAAAAATACGTTTACGGTTTGTGTTCTAATAACTTCGAAAGCATGATTTTATATGATAAGTATGACTCGATTTAATAAACTCTATGTAGGCGATATGATTTAATCTATGTTAATGAAATTTACATAAGCATGCCATATTTCTGATTTGTTATGGCTGTATTTTCGCATGTTAAAGCATGTGCATTTGGATGGGTTTGGATATGATGGAGGAAGTGTTTGTTGTAGTACCACCACAATTTTGGCAGTTGAACTGTAAATTATTTGTCTAGCAGCACAACTGCATATTTAATAGTGGCATACCACCACTTTCTAATGTGATTGGATGGATGGACTTATGTAGTTCTAATTGGTGTGATTAGTTGGTTGGATATGGTGTGTAGCGGATGAGGGTAAGATTTGTTCTGATCTGTTATGACATTTTGATCTGATATATATATGTTTCTGAAATTATGACATTTTGATATGTTATTTGCATATGTGAACACTATAAGTAAAACTCTATTTTGATATTTGCAATTGTGCATGTTATAATAAAAATATTTTGTATATGGGCAAAGTCACACACTAAGCTTCTAGCTCACTCGTTTGTTTAATATGTTTTAGGTGATCTTCAAACTTAGGATTGGGCAGCGATTCCGGAGCTCAATTCACACAGTTTCAGTTTACATATGTTTTGGGTTTTAAATTTTAGGCTTTACAAACTTCTGGACTTTTAATTTTGTTTTGGGACTTTAACTTTGGTTTTGGTATTTTTTTTGTAAGCATATTATCTATAACCAAAATTTTAATCAAGACGACATAATTAAACAATACAATGTAGTTTTATAAGACAAAGGTTCTAAAATGTTTTCCACTACAAAGCTTTTAAAAATCTGATACGATGTTTTACAACTCTATTTTTTAGCTTGGGGATTGTTTTAATAAAGTTAATAAAATAAGTTTTCATCTAAATGCTTTCACACGATCTTCTGGTTACCGACGTTTTTGATAAATTAAATAACTTTATTCTCTGGAGATAAAACTAAGTTTTCACGTAAGCTCTTCGACGATGTTTTTCTATAATGATGTAACCTTCATAATATGACCGTAATGTCTAGGTCGAGTTTAGGGTGTTACAACAAATTGTAAGTTACTTTAACATTAGGTTCAGGATATAGTTGTTTATAAATTTTAATTAAAATTTGAAACCTTAAAATCCATCCCAAATTATACAAAAGTTAAAGAAAATATGTGTAAATCATGCATGATTGTGAAGGAATAGTGTTTCTCAAATAAAACGTAAATCCACTTACAAAATCAAAATATACAAAAAGTTATCTAAAATATATCATACCCTTCTAACCCTATTAGCATGCCAATTGTATCCTATCCTTTCTTATGCCCATCTAGGCACATTTAACACATTAGTTCATTTCTTTACAATTCAGTCCATTTCTCACATTTTTGTACCATTTTATAACCAATTCAAAATAAAATCACAAGATAATTTCATAATAAAACATATCCAACATATTTACAAACATAACTATACCATATGAACTTACCAAACAAAAAAGGCAATAAGCGAAGTGTCGAGGACTAATCCATAATTTTTTTCTTTTTATTTTATCTTTTGGTTGATTCAAATCTTGATCTATACGATAATTCATTTCAATTCATCAGTTTCAATTACCTTATAACATATTACTCTATACATATAACATTTTAATTTAACTTTTTACAATTTCCCTAAAGTTTCACATTTTATTCAATTTAGCCCCTAAAATCAAAATAATCACATCTTTCACATTTAAGCCTCATTTTTCAATCTGATTTTAATCACATTCTTCTATAGCCCTCTAATATCTATAATTGTAGAATTTTATCATAAATTTTTAACTTTTTACACTTTAGTCCGTATGTTCAAAACTAGCAACTTTCACATTACAAATTAGTCCTTTTTCATAACTAAGCTAAAATTCTATTAATTTGGTACCAAAAGCTTTAAGATTCAACAATGAAAACTTTTATAAATTTTAACAGTTTTACAAAATAGTACTGAAGTTAGTTAAATCGAGTTACTACGATTTCAAAAACATAAAATTTATGAAAAATGGGCTCAGTTTAGCTTACCATGCAATGAAAGACACTTGGTCGAATTTTCCCAACTTCAAAAATGGTGGAAATGGTTAAGGGAAGAGGAAAAAGAAGATGGAAATGGCCATTTACCTTTTGTTTTATATTTTAATATATTTTAACATTAATATAACATCATTATAACATATAATTTACAAAAATTTTAAGCCCCAACCATCCATTCCTCCTTAAAAGTGGTTATTTGCCACTTAAATCCTTGAATAATTATCATTCATGTAACACCCCGTACCCGGGTTCAACGTTAGAATCGAGTATAAGGCGTTATCGAACGATAACATAACCATTCATACATGATCGAGCCATAAAATTTCGTTTCAATTTAAAACTTATTCATAAAATATCATACAATCCTAAAAATGGGCCTACGAGGCCCTAAACATAGTTTGGGAGTGGTCCGGGACCAAACCGGAAACTCAGAAAAATTTTGGAAAATTTGGCCAAGTACAGGGTACACATCCATGTAAGACAGGGACACGCCCGTATGGGCAAGCTGTGTGATCACACACGCCCGTGTCCCCAACCCGTGCGGATTTATTTCAAATTTATTTTTCATTTCGAACTTGCAGGGGTTTTCACATGGCCGAGCACACGTCCGTGTTCCATACCCATGTCCTTTACACGATCGACCACACGCCCGTGTCTTAGCCCGTGTGAAAACTTAGGGGTATTCTGCTTATGACGTCACCCCAAAAACTTTATCACATGGCCAAGCCATACGCCCGTGGGCTAGGCCATGTCTATCACACGGTAGAGACACACGGCCTTGTGTTCACCCGTGTGTTTCCTACTGGGTAATTAATTTTTCATGAATTTAGGTGCAGGAGACACATGGTCTATCCACACACCCATGGGGATGGCCGTGTGCGACTAGACACATACCCATATGTCTACTCGTGAGGACAATTATAGGCTATTTTCCAAGCCAATTGCCACCCTGAAAATACATACAAAATTATACCATTTTCATCACCACACACCATGACATTATTAGACATCCAAATGGCCACATTTGATAGTTTAACAACATACACCAACTCATTTCCACACATGCACACCAATTGTTTCATGAATTACCTCATAATGATATATATAAACTAACATCATCATTTGCCATATTTCATGGCCTTAGTTACAAAATACTTATCAAAAGACTTGTACCCATATGGTAGCCAAATCACATTGACACTTACAACACAACTAAGTCCCTATACATGCCATAGTTCAAGAGAATTTATACCACTATACCAAAAGAATGTTGTTGATAGTGTGAGTGATCCTCCGACGCTTCCCAATCCTCGAGCTGGCTTGACTTTGACTGCTCTATAAGACAATGGAAAAGAGAAAGGAGTAAGCTTTAAAAGCTTTGTAAGTCTATATGCAATTAATTAACAAAATACTAACTTTCATAATTCCAATAGTCATATCTCAACACATCAACTTACCACCTAATATTACCATTATTCACATACAAATCAAGCACATTATTTACATATTCTTAAGTTCACATGCACCCTTACACACATATGCAATTTGCCCACAATATTACTTGCTCATAAGATTTCACCTGCACTTACACACCATATAACCACACCAACCTCTTTAGTAAGCCTTCCCAATGAACCCTTCGGAATAACATTCGATACTCGGTGATTTCAGCACATAGCTCCACCAACACATAAATCTGGCTCTCGTGTACACATGGTGAGCTCTTAATATCACCCATGTGACCTAGCCATAAAAATCTCGTAGCTCTCGTGTCTACATGGTGTCCAACCTTCGGATCTACCCATGTGACCTAGCTACTTAAAACATAGCTCTCGTGTCTACATGATGGACCTTAGGTACCATACATGCGACCTATCTATTTTTGATCCGTAGCTTTCTTGTACACATGGTATACATACTGTATTACGCATGTGACCTAGCTACCTCATAATGTCTCGTATCTCTCGTTTTTTTGAAGGTTCAATCGGGAGCACCAAATTTCTCATAATTCACCAAATCATAAAAATTATTCAACATTACCTATAACAAGCAATAATTTGAAATTATGAAATTAGAAACAATGTATTACTTACATATAAACTTACCTTAACAACAAAAAGCGATAATTTGCAATTTAGTCCAAAACCTTGCCTTTGCCTCGATCAAGGTCAATTCCTCATTCTTTTTGATCTATAATAACATATTTAACTTGTTTAATACACACATTACTCAATTTAGTCCAAAATCATCCTATGAAAATTTTTACAATTTAGCCCCTAACTTTTTCAATTTTACACTTTAGTCCCTAGGCTTAGTTTATGATTTTCATGCAACTTCCATGCATTTTAAGCCTAGTTGAACCATTTTTTTCCTTATAAAAACCCACAATTTCCACCATATCACCACTTATACACACCACATTTTATCTTTTACAATTAAGTCCTTCCTCCAATTTCCATAAAAAATCACCTAGTGCAAATTGTTCTCCACACTTTAAACTTTCATATTTCACCATTAGACATCAAAATACATCCATGACATCTATGGGTAAAATTTTAAAAATAAACCCTAGCTCAAAATAATCGTAGACATAGCAAGAGTAATTTACGAGGATTCCAAAAATACGAAGAACATTAAAAACGGGGCTCGATTGCACTTACTTGTGAGCTTGAAAATCAACAAAACCCTAGCTATGGAGAGCTTGCTATATTCGGCCAAAGGAGGAAGAAATGAACACATTTTTGGCCTATTTTTCCTTTTTTATTTCTGTTATTAACTAATGACCAACATGCCCTTCATTAAAAACCTTTAATATTCCATCCTTCCTTGGGCATTTTTGTCCAAACTTAGTTAAAATGGTCTAATTACCATATAAGGACCTCTAATTTAAGAACCTAGGTCAATCAAGTACCTTTATGGAATAAAACTCATATTTTTCACCTATTGCAATTTAGTCCAACATATCAAATTGGACATGTAAACTACAAAATTCACACATAAAAATTTCACATAATTATTTAAACACCCAATAAACATCAAAACTAAATCAAAAAATATATTCTTTTCCTCGGATTCATGGTTTCGAAACCACTATTCCATTTAGCCCCTAATTCGGACTGTTACAATTCAAATCTTTTAACTAATAAAAATAAATAGCGATTAACTTTTATGGTTTTTACGACTTAGTCCTTGTACCTTAATTACTAACCATTCAATAATATTACTGGACCAAAATTCAATATAATACTACAATAGACTCGTAAATATTAACTAATAATATTTATGAACTCGATCATTGAAAAATAGGGTTTTGAAATCGTCATTTCTGATACCACTGTAAAACGAGATCCTACAACACTAATCTGACACTCAATGCCTCATTAGAACATCCAAAGTATAACTTGTGACCAATGCTCATTGATATAACCGAAGAAAAATGTATGCTCAACACCTATCAGAATGTCCGAAGTAATATGCGCCCAACACTCATCGGCATATAATCGATGTATAATTTGTACACAATCTAATCCTATGACATGCCACCTATATTCGACTCTGCCCTTACAGTTAATAAGTGTAGCAACCCATTTTTAGTTATGTCGAAAATGGAAAATGGTGGTTTCAAAGCCCCATTTCCGACAATTAAGTGAAGTTAGTATAAATTTTAATTAAAGTTTGGTCCATTAATTTTGTTAATCGGATAGTTAATTAAGGTACAAGGACTAAATTGTAAAGTGTTAAAAGTTAATCCCATGAATTTTTAATTAATTGAAGGACCAATTGAGCAATTGGACATTCTTTATTATGTTAAACGGTGGTGGTGGTTGACAATTATTATCCTCCAAAATTAGTTAAGTGTGATTAGTGTGGTTAATTAAATGTTAATTAGGTTAATTATAATAAATTATATGTTAGTCTTAGTATAAATAATAAAATAAAGAGAAAAACAAAAACATTTGCTTCATCTTTATCATCTTCACAAAAAAGGAAAATTTAGGGTTCTAAGCTTTGAAGTTTTGGCTCTTAATTTGGTAAGTTCAATTTAGTTTGTTTCTTGTAATTTCTATGTTTTTGAAGTCTTGGGATCTTGATTTAGCTAGCCCGTGTACTAATTTATAACATTTTAAAATTATTCTAAATTTTCTATTGTTGAATTCTTGATGAAATTGGTGTTAATTTGTTAGATTTTAAGCTTAAATATGAAAAAGGACTAATTTGTAAATTAAAAGTTGTTAGTTTTGAATATAGGGACTAAAGTGTAAAAAATTCAAAATTGATGTGAAATTTTTTTAATTATAGATATTATATAGCTGTAGAAGGATAAAAGTAAGATCGGTTTTGAAATCGAGGCTCAAATTTGAAAGTTATAGCAATTTCAATTTTAGGGACTAAATTGAATAAAATGTAAAAATTTTGGGAACATTCAAAAAGTAAAATTAAAATTTCATATGTATATAATAGTATGATATAAGGTATTTGGAATTCATAAATTGAATTGAATTATCATTTAGATCGAGAATTGAACCAAGTCGAGGATAATTAGGGAAAAGGCAAAATTACCAAATAGTCCTTGCAATTCAACTTGTCTGTTGATTTTATCAGGTAAGTTCGTATGGTGTATAGTATTTATATTGTTATATACTTTAAATTGTAAATATATGTATGTTTAATTTAAATTTGAATTGTTTATGATTTGGTACAAAATGTGGGATTTGGACAAATTGTAAAGAAACATAAATGAACTTATATGTTGAAATTGCCTTGAGGAAACTCTGTAAATGTCTTGTACACATGGATACATGGTGCTTACTGATGATTACTGAGATCTGACATTGTTTGCAAACTCGAAGATACATGTGACACATGTTTAGCTCGAATGAGTAACCTGATGTTGTTTCAAAGATTTAGCCCAGACAGGTAACCTGAGATGTATGTTTACAGCTTTGGCCAAGCATCAGATGTATTAGTACTAGTGAATTCGAGTTCATTTACTAAGTTTCATCGAGTAATATTGATAACGTGAATGAGAAATTGAAATGTTACAAAATATATTTGATGTTCTATGCAATATTAACGAATGATTTGAATACATAGTTTTGATATACATGTATTAATACTTTATCCATGATTAATATAAGATTAAGATGGTTACTTAGATGATATGTATTGACATGTTATAAAATAAGCACATGATTAAAATAATGTCTTCACCTAAATGTAGTTAATTAACAATATTGCAGTGGCAAATTACTCGTAAACATTGTTAACCTAAAACAATTGCTAAGTACCAAGCTCATTGCTGGCAGAAGTGTAAAACCCCAACCTGACCCATTCGCCAAATTCGAGTATGGGCGTCACAACAAAATCGGGTTATCATTTATACTAAAATCTTACTAAGTTAAAAACAAATTGTATTACCTATTCACAAATTAAAATTACATCAGAGACACAAATTTCCAAATAAGTTTTGTTGTCCCAACTACGGACTCTAAGGAATATAAATATATACAACATAATTGTCCCCTTGCGAAGTTCCTAAAGGTGCCCCATTCATATGTTCATGACTCTATTCTAATGATAATTCCTTAATTTTCCATGATCTGGCTTGGTTCTTTCCTCGAGTTTTTTATTCTGCAGTTACTGTAAACACATATCACACTTTGATAAGTTCAAGTGAACTTAGTAAATTTATTCATTACAAAAACCGTTCCCCACCTTTTTGGGGTTCAATTAAATAATAATGAAACAATAAATCCTTACTCATTTGGGACATTTCCCTTATCCTTTGATGAATAGATTGTTGAGTGGTTTCCCTTTGGTCACTCTATCAGCATTCATAGTTCCTCTAGATGTCTCGCCATCTCTATGGACTCTATCCTCTCTTTTACATTAAACTCTTTCTTCCACTTAACCTTTAATGTGATTTCTTTCTTTTACTAGGTTTCTACAGAGTAGTTTACTACCTACCCTTCTATTGATCCTTAAATATTTCCCCTTAGATGACCATTTCAATTTGGTTTAGTCTAGGGTGAGCTGCACGTCTTGCCATAGTCCCAAAGGACTTACCGTCATTTCAACTTCTAGGTTAACAAATGCAATTTCCAATCTCTTAGCTGATTTAGCCCCCTCTTTGGACAATAACAATTGGTTTATTTCATCGTAATCCATTTTTTTGAGGTACTATGCTCGAATGTAGATCATATTTGTCTGTTGTGGGTCACTCAGACCTTTTGTACTCGTTGACTATTATCAAAGTGGTTACTTACGCCTACTATTCCTCTCATGTTGGTCCCCTACGGATCTAACCATTTTGCAGGTACTTTCCCAACGTTTTCCCCCTTTTGGTACCTTTCTTTATTGTTGGGTTCTGGCTAACCCCTCCTATTCTTATGGACTGATCGGCGTTCTTTCAATCAACCACCAACATATAGGGTTCCTTGAACACCCTTTGAAGATTCTTGATGGTGGATCTTTATCTAAGACCCCCAATTAAACCTTATTTCTCATTCGCTTATACATTAGGCTCCACTAGTACATCAACTTCTATGACTACTTCCTGTTGGTTATCATCATTATGTCCTACTGGTTTGCACAACTACTATTCCAGTAGTTCTTTCTCGTTTTGTAACACCCTTTACCCATGTCTGACACCGAGATAGTGTTCGACGCATTACTAGACTTGAACACACGTAAATGTACCACACTGAGTCATAAAATTTGCCTCAAATTTAAAAATTTTCAAACATAATCATAACGTCCCTATTATGGGCCTACGAGGCCTTAAACATACATTAGAGATGGTTAGGGACTAAATCGAGAACTTTGGAACACTTAAAATTTTTTTCACGAAAATAGGGTCACACGCTCGTGTGACTTGGGACACGCCCGTGTGGGCAGGCCATGTGGTCACACAAGCCCGTGTCCCAACCCGTGTGAAAAACATTGAGCATTCTGTTTATGACGTCATCAACCATTTAGGGTCAAATTGCTAAGTCACACGCCCATGTGCTAGGCCATGTGGCGAATTTAATTTTCGCATTTATGGTGCAGACTTCACATGGCCTGGGCACACGCCCATGTCCTAAGGTCGTGTCCTTTACACGGCTGAGACACACGGCCGTGTCTCTGCCCGTGTGTTTACTTCTGGGCATTCTATTTTGCCTTATTAGGGTGCAGGGAACACATGGCCTATTCGCACGCCCATAGGGCTGACCGTGTGTCACACACAGCCTAGACATACGCCCGTGTGCCTACCTGTGTCGACAAAATATAGGATATTTTCCAAGCCATTTGCCACCCTGAAATACAATAGCACATATGCCCATTCAACAACACTTATCATAACACAAGTGAACAGCCAAACTTTCACAATCAAGGTATCCACTCATCATTCACATACCACAATCCCCATGTATGGACATTACACAATTATCAACTTATTCATGCATTCAACCATATTCATGAGAGACATCTTTAATTGATTATACCAATAACCCACCTTTGCCAATTTCAAATAGCCATATACAAAATGGACTTTCAACTAACTTAGGCCAACATTTTTGGCCAAATCAAATATGACACAAAATAAAATGACCAAGTCCCTATACATGCCATACTTACAAAAAGATCAAAAATTTCAAATTCCCAAAATAACAATTTTGATAGTATGATGTGAGCCTCCGACAAGTCCCGATCCTAAGCTAGCTTGGTGACATTATAAAACAAAGGAAAAGAAAGGAGTAAGCTATATAGCTTAGTCAGTTTATATGCAAATAAATAGCATCTTAACCATGCAAATTCACATAAGGAGAGTTAATACATTTACCCTTGAGCTCATATGTGTTAAGCTTACTCAAGCATAACTTACCACGATATCACCACTTATAACGTTCATACTTATGAATTTCTCGTGCACACCAGTACCACATTATCATACAAACACAAGCATATTTTCATATCTTTTGTTATTCTCATTGAACACATTGGAATACTAACGGATACTTAGAAAACTTGCAAAATAGTGCCACATATATGTAGCCAAAGCTACCACTTATCACATTTTACATATATGCTCATTTTCGAGCTAGTCATAGTCTGCTCACACAAGCTGACGGTCGAGATGTAGCTACTCAGTGTTGCTCACACAAGCTGACAGATATATGCAACACATGCAGGATTACCTAGCCACTAGTAGTCATACAAGACCAGCACCCGGACATCACATAATCACATAATCACACTTAGGCCCTAGTAACATGTCACTTGTATCCTATTTTATTCCTAAGGTTCAACCAGGATATCACTTTCACACTTATCGCTTATCGAAACTTTGTCGATTATGTCACATATAATCATTCACACATTTATACAACATTAGAACATTAAATCATAATAAAATGATGCGTTATTTACATACAAACTTACCTAGGTACAAAAATCGCAAATTTGGCGATTTAGTCCACGACCTTTTCTTTCCCCCGATCAAGGTCGATCCCACATCTTTTTTGCTCTATAATAACACATTTAGCTCGTTTATTGCACACATTATTCAATTTGACCCAGAAATCATATTAAGGCAAATTTACATTTTTGCCCCTAACTTTTCACTTATTTACACTTTAGTCCCTAGGCTCGTAAAATGAAATGTATTCATTTTTCCCAAAATCCAAGCCTAACCGAACCTATCTTATGCTTATAACAGCCCATATTTTCTTTCAATTCAGATTTTTGCCACCTATTTTACAACTTTTACGAATAGGTCCTTATGGACATTTTCACCGAAAATCACTTAGTAAAAGTTGTTTATTACACAACTAACATTCATTTTCTACCATTAGACATCAAAATACATGCATGTCATACATGGGTAAATTTTTAAACATAAACCCTAGTTCAAATTAATGGTAGAAATAGGTAAATCGGGTGATAACGACTTCAAAAACGTAAAGAGCATTAAAAATGGGGCTAGAATGCACTTACTATCAAGCTTGGAAGTTGAAGAAACCCTAGCTATGGCTTCCTTGTGATTTTTGGCCAAGGTAGGAGAAGATGGAAATAATTTTTGACTTATTTTCCCTTTTTATTCTTTTATTAACCAAATGACCAAAATGCCCTTCACTTAAAACTTTGATGTTTTGTCCCTTCCATGTCTATTTTTGTCCAAACTAAACTATATTAGTCTAATTACCACATAAGAACTTCTAATTTAAGAACTCATCACAATCAAATCCCTTTAGCAATTAAAACACACATTTTGCAACTTTTTCAATGTGGTCCTAAAAATCAAATTGGACACTTTATCACTAAAATTTATTAACCAAATTCTTACACATGCATTCAATTGTATAATAAACCTCAAAAATTTATTACAATAAATTTTTCTACTTTAGATTTGTGGTTCCGAAACCACTGTTCCATTTAAGCCCTAATTCGGGCTATTACAAGTTTCCATTGCATTCTCATTCATAGGCGTATTCCTTCGACCTACTGCTCGATTGTTGCATGTCCATACTTCTATTTTCTTTCCAACCCTTTCCCTTATTTTTGGGTTGTCCCACGCTTTCTGTACCGATTTTTTATTCGTTTTTATTTTCCCAACAGACTATCTATGCTACCATAGCTGAGCTATGGACTTACATAGCACACCCTACGTTTGATGTCCTAGAGGACTTCTTTGGCTGCCATAGTCTAACTATGGTCTTACATCTTAAGATCCCCATGTTTACTATCTCGGTCGACTATCCCATGTTTAACGTCCCATCAGACTATCCCGTATTTAATGTCTCGTCAGACTATCTATGATGTCGTAGCATCTTTTAGCTAAGATTTTACACAGTATAACCTCGTGTTTATTGTCTTAACGAACCATCAAAGGATGTTATAGTGTCTTTCAACTATGGTCTTAGTCGTTGTTACCATGATGCCATAGCGTCTTTCAACTATAGTCTTACTCATTTTTAGGCGTATAGCCTCCAACGGTCCCATAGCCTAGTCATGATCTTTCTTATGTACCCTTTCCTTCGTATTCCTTCTATTCCTTCCATTCGTTCATTTTACTATTCCTAACCTTGATGATTGAACACTACAGTGAACCATCCGTAAGGCCTAGAGCTTTGCTCAGCACGAGTGCACTTAGAAACACTATATGGTAGTATCTAACAAAATTACTCTCTTTCCCATTCCTAGCTGTGGCTAACCCATCATTTATCTCCATTCTTAATTCCATATGCAATACACATATTTTTTTGAATAAAGCATCATAGATCATGCATACTAAACTAAAATGGCGAATACTCATAAACTTCTATAATCATGTAACATACTTTAATAGTTTAGGGTTGAAGTACAAAAACTCACTTGAGGCTTCTTCATCTCATCAACTTAGGTTTTTCAAACTCTAAAGCTTTCATCCTTTTGGAAGCTAAGCATGACACCAATTCATGGGTTAAACTCAGAAATCCCAATTTAAAATTTGTTTTCCAGAAACATGTAGAATCCTTAAAATGTTTTCTAAAAGCCTTTAACTTTGGTTCTTAAATCTTATGTACACTAAACGACTTAAAACCTTACCAACTTACTAAATTCTCCACTTTTCGACTTAAATCTCTCGATCATCGCTCCATACAGAGCTTTCTTTAATCATTGCTTCCTCAAAGCAACCAAGGAAGAAGATAAAAAAGGGAGGCAAGTGAAACGGAATAGAGTTGAATCCTCCCCAGAAAGTCATTTCCTACTATTTATAACCCTTCATGCATGGTCTTCCCATTCATCCATAATCAATTTATCTTCTGATAAGAAAACTGTTGGTTCTAATCCAACCAAACCAGACTTGAATTTCAACCTTACCTAGTTTCCTTCCCAACTTTTCTCGACTTTTTAGTAGAGACTTCCAGTTTATGGTCTCTTTTGATCTAACCCCCAAATTGGTTCCTAATTTTTGGGTTTAAAGGAAACCGAGTGTGACAAGAAGTAACTGGGAAGTTGACACTTCTCCAAGCACTACACAATATAGAACAAAAGTAGGGGACAAAAAAATTTTGTTTATGCAGTTTGATTTCCCTACGTCTATAGAGCCTAGCTCAATGAGAAATATTCACTATCTTCAAACACTTACAACAACCAACCTAAATTTATCACACCTTGTGACAATTTCCTCACTTTTGCGCCTTTGAAAACTAATACTCTCACAACTAAATTCTCCCCTAAGAACTTAGCTTGTAAAACTACAATACAAAGGTTTTACAATCAAATAAACTCACACAAATATTGTTCATCACTTGAACAGATTAAGTGCTCTCAATTCTTGGTACATAAACTTATACTAAGTATTGAAAAACTCTTCTCCCCTGAGAACTTAGCCTGTAAAACCACAACAAAAAGGTTCTACAATCAAATGCACTCACACAAATATTGTTTATCACTTGAACAGATTAACTGCTCTCAATTTTTTGTACATAAACCTACACTAGTCTTTCAATTATATAGAGTTTTTCGAGACTTGCTAACATAATGAAGATCTATCACAATTTTGATTAGCAACAACTAAACTAGCTAAAAATAATATAATAATAACAAAAAATAAATAAGGATTATCAATAGCTAAGTCTTTAATGTTCCAATTTGATCCAATTTTCTTGATCTAGTTCTCCAAACAAGTTTACCCAAGTGATATGATCTCATTGATGGGCTAGATAGAATCCACAATCTCAGCACAACAAAGCTCAATTGTAACATCATACCTTCTAGAAAGTCTTATACGATGCGATTGTCGAAACCATTTTTTTCAATTTTGAAAATAAGGATTGATTTAAAAAATCAAAAACGGAGTTGCCACCGACCTTTTTCGAGGTGTGATCGAATCACCTTGAAATTGATCATTTTAATAAAACTTTGATTTATTAAAACAAATTTTGGTCTACAAAACTCGAGAAAACAAGTTTAGGAGTCTGTTACGTACGAGGAAGGGTTAGCACCCTCGTAATGCCCAAGATTGGTACCTAATTGATTAGTTAATATCCTAACATCGAACGTTTGAAAAGATTTTAAAATATGATCCTTTTATTTACAAGAACTCTTGAGTAAACCTAAATGAATACCGAGACCCACTTATCTTAAAGAAATAAAATTCCATACCCAGTAAGTTAGGATGCTTCATTTCAATCCTTCGAAATTAAGCTTGTCTTTTTATTTTGAAAAACTCATGCACTTAAATTCAAAAAGAATATTTAATTATTTGGGTCAAATGAAAAATCAGAACCCAGTAAGTTAGGGCTCAATTTCTCAAAAATCCAAACATAGAATATTGTCTTTATTTTTTGAAATTTTTATCTCGAGATGATAAAACGTCACATCCAGTGAGTTAGGACGCAACATCTCAAATTCTCAAGAGTAAGCTTTTATTTAAAATTTTATGTGTTTTCACCTAAAAAGAAAAGGGCACTCGATTGCTTAGGTTTAACGAGAAAAATCGAAACCCAGTGAGTTAGGGCACGATTTTCTCGAAGCTTCCAAACACGAGCATCATTTTATTTTAAAAACCTTTGAATAGAATGATTTTAAAACTTCAATGATATTAAACATGATTTCCTTAAACAAATGAAATGTCATAGAATGATAGTATACAAAATAAAGTAGCAATTTACACACAAAATTTTACACTAATGTATCACAACAACCGATAAGTACAAATTAAGAAACACGAAACCCATTATTGCGATAACTACAAAATATGAAATAATAAAAATAATAAAAAGATAAGAACAAGTTTAGAATAAGTAATAAAAAAATAAAAAATAACAAAGGTCTAAAACATGGAATAAAAAACAAATGAAAAGGGAAAAAAATTTAAAAAGTATACTACAAACAATAGTGATATAAAATAATTTAGAAGAGTTAATATATAAAATGGTTTAAAATAAAACAATATATAAAATCATTTAAAATAATTGATCTATAAAACAACTCGAATTAATATATAAAAGATTCAAATTAGATGACCCATAAAAAGAAAATTTAAAATGAATAATGTACATAAAATATGAAATAGTTTAATATAAACAATTTACAAATCCTCATAACAAATAATCATAAAAACATTTTAAAATCAACAATATATAAAGATTTTAGAATAGATAATACGTAAAATAATTCAAACTAGATAATACATATATTTAAAATAAGTCACATATAAAAGTTTTTTTTTAAGTGAATAATATAAAAAGGGTATTTAAAATAAACAATATGTAAATATAATAGAAATAATGCACATATAGAGTTTAAATAAATAGAAAATAAAAGGTTAGAATAGATAAAACAAGAAAAAGGTTAAAATAATAATAATAATAATAATAATAATAATAATAATAATAATAATAAAATAAACAGAAAAGTAAGTAAACAAATAAACTAAAACATTTAGTTTTTTTAAACATTTCACTCCAAAAAAAATAAAAAAAAAAGGGACTTCTCCCCCCTCGCTTCTCTGCTAGGTTTCCAGCCTAGGCGCGCCACGCCACCGCACCCCTACTGTATCTGGTGGTCGGTCACGCGTGAACAGGGGCTTTTCAGCCCCACTCCGAACGGGTCCGCAACAGCAAGAAAGGGATCTCCTTTCGTTCCCTTTTGGTCTGATTCCAACACGGAGGAGACCTCCGACGACAGACGTAGGAACGACGAAAGCGATCGCAAGATACTCCGGTAAGTACTTTCTCCTTTTTTATTTTCGAAAGTAAAACTAAAATAAAAAGGAAGATAATGAAAAAAATAAAACTCGAAGGCACAAATCGATCAGAAAAATCAAAATAGGATAAAAATGCAACCTTTTTCTATTGATTTGCTGTGTTCTATTTCAAACTTCTCTCTTTTTTTTCTCCGTTCATAAGAGATTTACAAAATGTTTTCTGGCTTCTTTTATAGCCGAAAAGAAAAAGATAAATACAAAAAATCCATTTTTTGCTACTGTTTTCCCTATTATTTGCTGTTGTCGTTGTCTGATTTTGTAGGTACAATGGTGTAGATGTGGTGTACGAAGGCCCGTGGTGGCATGCGTGGTGGCGTGCGTGGAGGCACGCGTGGTGCTGCTAAGGTTTCAGATGGATGCGAAAATTTTTGGGCCATTCGGGCCATCTTTGGTTTTGTAAATTGGGCTGATCAGGGTATTGGGTTGTTAGGTTTAGATTTTGGGTCTTAGGTTTGTAATTGAGTGGGGTTAATTTGGACTGTAATTTGGGTTAAAATTTGGGTTTTGGGTTTTAGTTATTAGTTAGGCTCCTAATGTTTGTAAATGGACACTGGACTTTTTATTGTTTTTATTTATTTTGTTTTTTTTTGTTTAATTTAATAGACCGGGCTAAATTGGTCTAATAAAGCTACTCCTCTTTGCTTATTTTTGTGTAAAGAGAATAGAGCAAAGACTTTAAAAGGGCCAATTTTGCCCGATTTTGCTGAGTCTTGACTTATTGGCACTTCTTTTCCTCAAACAGCCTCACTGCGCCTTCTTGGGTATAGGAATTGTTGCTTTTATCCACTCCATTGTAATTTTAGGGAGAAGGGATTCGTAACTTCGACCTACTCCGCTGGAACTTCAAGGAGAGAAAAATTGTGGTGCCAATGTGGTTCCAGGGAAAAGAGATTTGTAGCTTCGATCTTTTCTATTAAAACTTTGAGGAGATAAGAATTTAAAGAGAAGAGATTTGTAGCTTCAATCTTCTCGACTGAAACTTCAGGGTCTATTCCATAAGGCTTGTACCATCCTTAAACAATCCCACTACCACTAAGGCTTAAAGGATTTGTATTATTTTCTGTCACACCATTCTCTAGGTATCACGCATGAATACAGAATTTCTTCTTTAAGAATGATCTCTTTCTTATTGCTCGTTGGTTAAAGCCTTATCTCTGCCATGATATTTTGTTTGAAATTTCGAAAAGATCATCACTATTTAGACTCTGCCTTTTCAGATGTTTCCAAACCTTAGGTCTGGTGAGTTCTAAATAATGGTCCTGTTTTAGGTTCTTGTATTATTTACAAACCTCTAGAGTAATATGCAGAACTTCTTCTATGAAAGTATTATTAGTCCATTAATCATTATTTCAATGCAACATGCTTGCAAAAGGTAATAACAATAGATAAGAATAGAATTGATGTGAAGCATAGCTCAAGATAAATAAATTATCCAAGAAAACAGAAATAAAAGAAATTGATTGAAAATGCACATCTTGAAAAGAACAAAGCATTCGAAGATAGCAAATTCAATATGAATAAGAACGAACACTAGGTGCCCTAGATATCGCAGCCTGAGTTTCTCTGCACGAGTTTTTAGAAGACTGTTTTGAGTTTGACATGTGTTTAAGAGATCTTAAGTACTTTGTCAATGCCCCAAGATGTAGCATACCCCTTCCTTGTTAATTCAAGTGTAGTAGGATCACCGCATGTCACGATTTGAGCTGCCCTTTTTGGGTTTTCAACTTAAATCCTCTTTGGTCTCAAGGCACCCTTTGCGGGTTTTCACTTTGGCCTCTCCCCTTTTTTTTAAGGCTTCAAAGCGTCTTTTATGGGTTTTAACTTTGACCTCTTTCCTCTCTACATGTATTACTTCTTGACTGAATCTAAATTTACAGGATTGGGCAAGTTTTTCCTATCTATTTCGGCCAAAATCAGTGCTCCTCCGGAGGAAGCCTTCTTTACCACGTACGGTCCTTCCCAGTTTGGCATCCATTTCCCTCTGAAATCCTTTTATATAAGGAGAATTTTTTTCAATACCAAGTCTCCCTCATGAAATTCCCTTGGGCAAACCTTTTTGTCATAAGCTTGCATCATTCGTTTTTAATACATCTGACCATGCTGGATAGCCCTTAGCCTCTTTTCCTCAATCAAATTTAACTGATCATATCGAGACTGGATCTATTCTGCTTCATCTAACATTAGCTCTAACAAAACTCAAAGGAAAGGTATCTCTACTTCAATGGGTAAAACCGCTTCTATTCCATAGACTAATTGGAAAGGCATTGCCCCCGATGGAAGTTCTGACAGACGTTTGATAAGCATACTAATTTTTCATGCCAATTTCTATAAGTTTCAGTCATTTTCCACATAATCTTCTTAATGTTTTTATTGGCTGCTTCCACTGCACCATTCATTTTTTTGCGATACGATGACGAGTTGTAGTGTCTGATCTTGAACTGACTACAGACTTCTGCTATATGCTGTTGTTCAAGTTGAGTGCATTGTCTAATATGATCTTCTCAAGCATCCCACATCGACATATGATTTCCTTCTTTAAGAATCTTCTAACTGTCGATTTAGTGACACTGGCTTATAAAGCAGCCTCTACCCACTTGGTGAAGTAATCAATGACCACAAAAATGAATTGATGCCTGTTCGAAGCTTTTGGTGAAATTGGTCCAATGACATCCATGCCCCTCATAAAGAAAGGCCATGGGGAAGTTATAACATGCAAGGACAAAGGAGGCACATGAATCTTGTCCCCATAAATCTGGCATTTGTGACATCTCTTGGCATAGTTGATACAGTCTCCTTCCATGGTAGACCAATAGTACCCAAATCTCATAATTTGTCTGGCCATTGTAAAGTCGTTGTCATGGGTTCCGCAAATGCCTTCATGGACTTCTTCTAAAATTTTCTTAGCTTCAACAGCATCCACACATCTCAAAAGTACCTGATCCTTTCTTCTTTTATATAGGATCTCCGCATCTAAGACATAATTGCAGGCTAGTCTTCTCAATACCCTTTTTTCATTCTCAGTTGCCTGATCAGGATATTCACAATTTCTCACGTATCGCAATATATCGTGATACCAAGGGTGATTATCTCTTTCCTCTTCATCCACATTGTAACAATGGGCTGAGGCCTCGTAAATACTCATTTGAATAGGCTTTACATCCTCTTGTTTGCTTACTTTGATCATGGAGGCCAAAGTGGCCAAAGCATCTGCCATCTGGTTTTCATCTCGTGGGAGATAACTAAAAGTGATATCATCAAACTCCTCAATTAACCCCATAACTATCTTTCAGTAATTGATCAATTTGGAGTCTCTTGTCTCCCAATCACCTTTTAGTTGGTAAATCACTAATGCAGAATCTCCATATACTTCTAGCACTCTGATTTTGCGCTCTATGGCTGCCCAGAGTCCAATGATACATGCTTCATATTCTACCATATTATTTGTACAATTAAAATCCAATTTGCAAGTGAATGGATAATGCTATCCATTTAGGGATTCTAAAACTGCCCCAATTCCATTACCGACAGCATTTGATGCTCCGTCGAAATTCAGCTTCCAAAGATGATCCTTTATGGTGTCTTCCTTAACAGTCGTTACATACATTAGATCTTCGTTGTGAAAATCAAAATTCAATGGTTCATAATCCTCTAAAACTCTGCTCGCTAGAAAATCTACTATTGCACTCCTTTTTACAACTTTTTGACTCACATAGACTATGTCGAATTCAAAAGGTAGAACTTGCCATCTAGCTATCCTTTCATTTAAAGTAGTTGACTCCATCATATACTTTAGAGGATCCAATTTCAATATCAACTAAGTCTTGTGGTACAACATGTATTGTCTTAACCTCCGAGTTGTCTAAATCAGGGCGCAACACAATTTCTCAACTAGTGAGTATCTCATCTCGCACTCAGTGAATTTTTTACTAAGGTAATATATTACTTTTTCTCTTCGTCCTGACTCATCATGTTGTCCCAGCACACATCCCATAGAGTTATTAAACACTGTCAAATACAGTATTAATGGCCTATCTGGGCATGGAGGTGACAATACTGGGGGACTTGACAAGTAGTGCTTAACGTTTTCAAAAGCTCTTTGGCATTCATCATCCCACACGCCTGGGATTGTGTTTCTTAAGAAGATAAATATGGGCTCACATTTCTTAGTTAGTTGTGAGATGAACCGAGTGATGTAATTTAGCCTTCTAAGGAAACCTCAAACTTCTTTCTGAGTGCGCAGTGAAGGCAGTTCTTGTATAGCCCTTACTTTATCTAAGTCAATCTCAATTCCTCTTTCACTAACCATAAAGCGCAGCAATTTTCCAAATCTAGCTCTGAAAATATAGTTTGTTGTATTGAGCTTTAACTGGAATTTTCTCAATCTCAAGAATAGTTTCCTCAAAACTTGGATGTGTTCCTCTTCTGTTCTGGATTTTGCAATCATATCATCCACATAAACTTCAATTTCTTTATGCATCATATCATGGAACAAAGTCACCATGGCCCTTTGGTATGTAGCTCCTGCATTTTTCAACCCAAACGGCATCACTTTATAACAGAACATACCCCACAAAGTTATGAAGGTAGTCTTTCCCATGTCCTCAAGGTGCATCTTTATCTAATTGTATCCCAAGAATCCATCCATGAAAGAAAACAACGAGTAGCCTGCTGTATTGTCCACCAGAGTATCAATGTGAGGCAAAGGGAAATTATCTTTTGGGCTGGCCTTATTTAAGTTTCTATAATCTACACACATTCATACTTTCCCGTCCTTCTTAGGGACACGCACAATGTTGGCTACCCATTCTGAATTTTTGATTTCTTTCAAGAATCCAACATCAAATTGCTTTTTGACTTCCTCCTCTATTTTTAGCACAATATCCGGCATCATCCTTCGGAGCTTCTGCTGAACTGGCTTGCAATCCTCTTTTATGAGAAGGCGTGTACTACAACGTCGGTGCTTAAACTAGGCATATCTTGGTATGACCATGTGAAGACATATTTGAATTCCTATAGTAACTTAACGAGGTACCACTTTGTTTCTTTAGTTATGCATGTTCCAATATTCACTACCTTCCCTTCTTCCAATGTCACAGTTTCCACTTTCTCCTTATGAGGTAGAATATGTTTCTCTTCCTATTCTACCATTCTCAACAAGTCCTGAGATAAGTCACAGTCTATGTCATCTTCAAAGTCCTGGGATCCTTCTAAACACATGTCTTACTCAAAAGGAGATTCTGAGTCAATAGCAGCATCGCTTATGTCGTTGATATCTTGGAACCTATTGTAAGTTCAAAAGAATATGGAAAGAACAAATGAATTCATGAATGATTATTTGTATGGTATGATTATGAATAATTATAAAAGAATGATTTGAAGAGAATCACAGAATAAAAGAATCCAAAATAATACAAAAAGAATGAAAGAATGTTTGCTTCAAATGATAGCAAAGATGTACGTCATTGACATAATGATGTTTGAACATGAGCCTATTTCACAAAAGAAATCTTATTGTTTCTAGGCTTAAAGCAACAAGTGCATTTTGAACATTACTCTAAGTAAGCTCTAAATACTACAGGAATTTCTTCCTCAGTTCAATTGTCCAAAACGCTCCCAGGTTCATAAGGGTGGATATCTGATAAGGGCCCTCCTTCCATTGTGTCTTCGAAGATGGCATTGATATGTACGTCTCCCAGCATCTCTTTAATGGTTTCTTTTCTTAGCATCATTCGTTCGGGGTGAATAATCCCTTATGATACAAAAGTCTTTGATATGTGAGGAATTATCATGAGTTCTCACTTGATTTCTTCACCACTCAAGCGTGCCCTTCTTCTTTCATGTCTTCTTTCCAACTCTTTCTATTTTTATTTTCGCATCTGGCTTGAATCCTAAACCAAAGCGATCATGTTTGTCCTTCAACATTGGAACCTCAACATTTCCCTAGAGATATCTTCCCAGTCCTTTTCCTAGCAGAGCTCCTTTTCTTACCATCATCTGTAATCCTATTCTTGTGGTCTTAGATATTTTTGGTACTAAAATTCTGTTTCCCTCAGTAATAAAGGTCGCATTTATGAACTCTAGGGATCGAAAAGAGCACTCGATTGCCCCGTTATTCGTCTCCAGATATGGTGCATCACTGGTTACAGCCACAATAATGTCCTCTTCAGCATTTATTGTCACTAGCTGACCCTCTGATACTAGCTTCAACTTCTGATGTAGTGATGAAGGTACTACCCCTACCGAATGTATCCACGATCTTCCCAATAAGCAATTGTAGGAAGGCTTGATATCCATTACTAGGAAGTCGACCTCATATGTTGTTAGGCCAATTAACAAGGGTATTTCAATCCTCCCTATGACTTTTTTTGTGTGCCGTCAAATGCCCTAACTATATTCTGGCATTCTTTCATGTGGGAGCTATCCACTGGTAATCTATTCAAAGTGGATAAGGGCAGTACATTCAATGTCAATCCATTATCTATCAAAACTCTTGGCAATGTGCACCCTTTGTATCTAGTAGTGATGTGCAAAGCTTTAGTGGATCCCATACCCCCTGATGGTATCTCATCATCATTGAAGTAGATGAAGTTGCCAGCACTTATATTACCAATCAGCCGATCTAATTTATTAACCGAGATATCATTAGCCACATATGTCTCATTCAAAACCTTTATTAACGCACTTTAGTATACCTCTAAACTCAAGAGCAAAGTTAATACAGATATGCGTGTTGGTTGTTTATGCAACTATTCCATAACATTGTACTCACTATGTTTTAAAAATTTCAGGAACTCCTTAGCTTCCTCTTCTTTTACTGGCTCATTGACAGGCGACTCAGGCTCGACTGACTTTTCCTTCTTTTGCTCCACCATGGGAGCTTTCCCTTTTACCAAATCGTAGCGTCTCCCACTACGAGTATGAGAACCTACATCTTGACCCTCCTTTGAAGCACTAGCTGAATTCTCCTTTCCCAGAATTGCCACATTACACTCGTAATTCCAGAGAACCCTCTTGCTATCTTTATAAGTAAAGACCGCGGGTTTCTGTATTATCACCTTTGGTGCCATCTGCATCTTGGCTTCATTTCTTTTGGGCCGCAAAATGGCGACCATAGGATAATTGACTTTTGGAACCTTTGTTGTTGACTCTGACGCGCATATGCTTCTTTCATCTTCAATTTCTTCATAAAACTCTATCTCTTTGTTGTCCATCAAACCTTGCACCAAGGCTTTGAATTCCACACAATCTTGAATCTCGTGTTTCTCCTCATGATGAAACTCATAGTATCCCCTCGTCTTTTCACAACTTGCTTCTAAATCTGAAATAATTAGCTTCCTCCTCATCATCTCCTTCCAGACACACCTTAGAGGGGTTTTTACTTCTGCAATATTTGTCTTAATTCTTCTTCCTGTATTCTCCCCTATCGCGTTTACCCTATTATCAGTATGATTGGGTAGCGGATTTTCTACATTAGGCGTGTCATCCAATTTCACAATGCCCATGCTAATGAATTTTTCCACTAATTTCTTAAAAGCAAGGCTTTTTCTATTGAATACCCTGTGATCCTCGCATGGTACTCACACTGAGCATTTCAGTTATACCATTTGGGGTATAGAGGTTGCATTGGATTCAGGTGGTGAGGGGACACAACATGCGCATCAAATAAGCTTTGATACCACTCCTTATATATCATTGGGATCAGCGTCAATTGGAGTTTCTTAGTGTTCTACCTTGTGCCAGATTCTTTCCTTGATGAACCCTGATGCCCAGTAGTTACTATTTTTGGCTGATTAATGGTAATCAACTTTGAATACCCCATGCTTGTATTATTCACCTTATTTTCCTTCTTCCTCAAGGTTAACCTTTTATTACTATCTTTTGCATCTATCCTTCCATTTCTTATCGCGTTCTCAATCATTTCCCAGTCATTATTATGTCTGAAAAGCTTTTCGTGGCGCTTCCTAACATATGAGTGAGGAACAGGGCCTTTAATGTATTAATGAAGAGCATCGTGGCCTCTTTTTCTAAGAGCGGTGGTTGGACTTGTATAGCCACCTCCCTCTACCTTTGTGCGTACTGCTTGAAACTATCATTCGGCTTCTTTTCCATATTCTGCAAGGTGATTCTATCAAGAGTCATGTCTGTTACATGACTATACTGCTTCATGAATGCTTGAGTTAAATCCCTCCAAGAACCAATCCTGGCACGACTCAACTGGTTATACCATTTGGCCGCCGCTCCTACTAGGCTATCCTGGAAGCAATGGATCAACAATTGATCGTTATTAATGTATCCAGTCATCCTTCTATAGATCATAGTAATATGAGCCTCAGGGCAGCTTGTCCCATTATATTTATCAAATTCAGGCATTTTAAACTTGTATGGAAGCACCAAACCCGGAACCAGGCTTAAATCCTTGGCATCAATTCCATAACAGTTATCAACCCTTTCTATTACCCTAAACTTCTCATCCAGCCATTTACATCTATCTTCTAACTGCTTCAATAATTCTATCTTTGACTTCTCTCTTTCTGCCATTTCATCTAGATCGAGGACAGCTGGATTAGCTAGATTATCCCCTGGGTTAGAGCCTGACCCAGCTTGGAAATTCATGGGTATTGAGACACTAGCTTGGAATTATTGGGGCCTGATCGTGACAAATGGCCTTCGTAAATTTACTTCAGGTTGTGTCTATACATGTGATGGAGTAAAACCAGGGGGATATTGAGGGTACTTAGTATTCTCCTCAGCATTAACTATGGGGCTCTTTCCTTTATCCATAAGCCCATTCAGCAACTACGTCATCTGAGTCATTTGAGTTATCATGTTTCTCTGAGATTCCATCATTTTGTCCATCATGTCTTGTTGGATCTTAGCCATCTGCTCTTGCATTTGTGCTTGCATTTGTTCTTGCATCTCCTTCTGCATTTGTTCCAACCTTTCTAGTCTTTTATCCATTGCTTTAGTCTTTCTTCATGTACCATAAGGATGCGTACTTGGTAGATTTTTGTCAATTTCTAGATTGCTGAAATAATTTTTTAATTTATTAGGGTCTTTTCATGAAATTTAATGCATATGAATGTAATGCAAATGCATGAAATGAATGCAAAAAGGAGTCAATTCTAATTCAATTTCATTTAGAAAATTTTACTAGAAAACAAAATTCTTTACGTAAAATGGATTACAAGTACGATTTTGCCCTAATGCTCAGAGTTTTAACTTTCCTAAGCAACGAAGCTAGCTTCTGAACCCTATTTGATTCCAGCTTGTACTTCACACTTAGCATGTCTGCTTGAACTGCCAAAGTTTATAGGTGATCAGCTACCTCCCGAATCTGAGCCACGGCTTCACCCATAATGTAATCTCGGCTCCTAACTTGACTATGAGAGTGATGAAGTTGTTCCTTCCAGTGCTCCTCATTTACTTCAAAAAGTTCTACCCGAAGCTCACAATTTTGTAAAGCAGACTCCAGCTCTTCTATTCTTCCTTTCATTTGTTCAATCTTGTTCAAACTGGCTCTCAACTCAACTGCAGAATTACAATTTCTATACTGATGAAGTACTTTTTCAAGTTCTGCCATTTTTATCTTTAAGTCTCCTTTGTCATTTTGGGATTCTAATAGACTCCTTTCTAGTGCCTTTCTTTGAGCTTGAGCCTCTTGGAACTTTCTCTCTGATCGATTAGCTTTAGTCTTTTCTTCTTGAATTTCTTGCTGCCACTGCTCTGACATTTTTCCCAATCCAACATTTCTCATTGAGAGACGTAATTTCTTGTAAACCGTCTTCAAATCATCCAAATCCTCATCGGCTTTACTTTTTCCTTTCCTTAGCTTCTCGACCTCTAACTTTTGAACATCAGCATCTAACCTTAAATGCATCTTTTCTTCCTCTAATTGTTCTATCCTTTTCTCTAGCTCTAGATTCCTCTTTTCAAAATCTTACTTTATTATCTCCAATTCTGATGGGACTACCTGTAGATATTCTTCCATCAGTCGAACACCTTCTAGACTTGGCCTCGGGATATTATCATTAATCCTTCTACTGAACCATCCACTGTACTCGGGAGTAGTCATTGATCCTATAGTCAACTTTTTCATCTGACGAGTCCGATTCCAAGCAGTAGAAATCTCCTTGACCCTCTTATTGTAATTATCTCCTTTATACGGGAACTCACATTGCGCTAGGCCATGCGTTGCCAATATAAACTGCCTTGATCCATATTGCCATAATACCATCAAAGGAGCATAACCAACGGCTTCCCAAATCCCGAGCAAAGGAACCCAATCAAAACTTCCGCATCGAAATAGAATTTCATTGGATACCAACCAAGGAGCTCTCTATTCAATGTCCTCCTCTTGAAGATTTTGGAGAAGTGCTAGCCAATTTTCTTCTGATACGTCGTCTCTTCTTGGTGTAGCCATTATCTCTTTTAATGGGGAATAATTAACAGAGAAGACCCGGTAAGAAACCTTATCCACCTTCCAAAAATGGCTATGAAACTAGACTAACAACAACTGTGCGCACCCTATGAACCTGCCCTCTCCGGATCTTCTACATGCATTCAATGACCTAAAAGTCTCAGCCAAAATTGCAGGAATTGGCTTGACCCCTTTGTTGAGTCGGTCAATGTAATATCCCAAATTAGGGCCTAATCGGAATAGTGGTTTCGTGACCACAAATCTGAGATATAAATAATCATTTTATAATTATTTTGAGGTTTATGATATGATTGCATGATTGTGTGAAAATTTCGTGAAGAAATTCTATGCATAAAGTGCTTAATTTGAAATTAGGGACTAAACCGAATAAGTTGCAAGACTTGCATTCTAGAAGCTTTTAGTATGAAATTGCTTTGGAATATTAATTTGGAGGTCTTAAATAGCAATTTGACCAATTTCTAAAATTTTGGACAAAAATGGGCTTGTACATGAAAAATTACAAAGAAAGGCATTAAGGGCATGTTTGTCAAATGGTAATGGTGTTAAATTGAAATGTGTTTTATTTATATTTTTATGGTTTAAATCTTTATGAAATTATTTTTTAAAAAAAATTCGTACGAAAATTTTGACGTTTGGGCACTCAATTTAGTCAAAAGGACTAAATTGTAAAAAGTGCAAAAGTTGAGTTCTATATGTTAGAGGTGTTCAATTGTTATGAAAATTTAAATTGTAGGTCCTTAAATGGTAATTAGACCATTGGTTAATTTATTGGACAAAAATGGACATGAAATGGGTGAAAAAAATATTTTTAAGTTAGGGGCATTTTGGTCATTTAGTGATTAAATGAATTAAAAATCAAATTAAAAGCCAATTTTTGCTCATCTTCTTCCTCAAGGCCGAAAATAGCATGGAGAAACCATGGCTAGGGTTTTTCAAGCTTCCAAGCTCGATTGTAAGTCCGTTCTAGCCCCGTTTTTAATGATTTTTACGTTTTTGAAATCCCGGTAACATGATTTCTCTATTTCTACCATTTATTTGAGCTAGGGTTTGATTTCAAAAATTTACCCATGTTGAATAATTGTGTATTTTGATGTTTTATGATAGAATATGAGGTTTTAAATTATGTTAAACAATTTGTGCTACTCAGTTTTAAGTAAAAACGAGTAAAACGGCTTAATTGGTAAAAATACCAATTGTTCATAAGTGCATGTTGTAGTTGGAATTTGAGCTTGCTAATGGTAAATAAATGATCAGCATGTCCTAAAACATAAGAATTTGGGATAAAGTTTAATTTCCGAGCCTTGGGGCAAAAGTGTAAATATGCAAAAGTTTAGGGGCAAATTTGTAATTTTGAAAAGTTAGGGTCAAGGACCGTTTTGATTAATGTGAGTATTAAATAAGCTAAATGTGCTATTTTAGATCAAGAGAAACGAGATTCAAGTCGTGATCGAGGGAAAAACAAAGTTTACGATGAATAGGCCGATTGTTGATATTTTGGTATCGAGGTAAGTTCATGTGTAAATAATGTAACATAATTGTTATTTTTAAGTTAATTGATGTTATTTATATGATATGCTGATTTTTATCATGAAATATATGCTTTGTGGTTATTATCGAATAATATGCAAATTATGTGTGCTACTTGTTAAATATAAATTGCTACCGAGTATTGGTTTCGGTATTCTGTGGAAGACGGCAAGGATATGTGATTGAGGAAAATCTCGTTTGAACCTTAGGAATAGATTAGGATACAAGTGACATGTCACTAGGATGGTTGGGCATCCGAACTCGTTGAGTTGAGTCCGAGTTCACTTATGGATGCGAATGTCCGAACTCGTTGAGTTGAGTCCGAGTTCGTGAGATGTAACTAGGCATCCGAGCTCGTTGAGTTGAGTTCGAGTTCACTTATTGATGCGAACGCCCGAGCTCGTTGAGTTGAGTCCGAGTTCGCTTATGGGCGGGTTACATGGTTACTTATTATATATGTGGCACTTATGTGCAAATTATCCATGTATCCGAGTTATATTCCGATGTGTTCAACGGGTAAAATTTTAGCGAAATGGAAGAATGCGTGAGATGCGAATAATATTTTGGAAAGTGTTCTGAAATGGATATTTTGGACGGGTATGTACTTAACCCTCGGGTTGAAACTTGATACAACAACAATAATGTGGTAAGATGACAAATGATGATTAGCAATGTGATATATGTTTTGGTGATACCATGCTAGTGTTGTTTGGAAGAATTGCTTTGTTATGTTACTTGTTATTTGCATGTGAACTTACTAAGCATTTATGCTTACTCCCTCCTTTCCAGTCATTGTAGTTTTGGACAAGCTAGCTTGGGAATCGGGATAGGTCGAAGGCTCGTTCACACTATCCGAAGAACTAGTTTGGTAAAATGGCTTGCATAACTCAAATATGGCATGTATAACAATATACTTGTTTTGTATAATTAATCTTGCGATATGGTTGTGGTTTGGTTGAGAAAATGCCTGAAAATGATTAGTCCTTGGAATGGTTAATTTAGATCATGTATGAGACCATGTATGTTCAAAGTGTTAATAGTTCATGAATTTCCATAGAAAAGTGAAAATTTGTCATAAAACAGAATGTTGTAACAGCAGTGACGTGAGTTTGAAAAATCACTAAAAATAGTAGGAACCGAATTAGGTGATGAATTAAATATGAAATTGAAGCTTAATGTGTTTACTTTCATATGGACGAAGCAAAACAGGTAAAAGAGTTATATGTTATGAGATATTTGAGTTTTAGTGAAACAGGGCCAGAGCGATTTCTGGATCCCCTGTTCCAAATTTGGAAATTCACTACAAATTGTACAAAACTAATTAGGAGTCATGCTATATATGTATAGATTCCTTATTGAGTCTAGTTTTAAGATAAATAAATGGCATAGCCTTTTGAATACTGTATAGAGAGAAAAGTGGTTCGCAGTGAACATAGGTCAGAGCAGTCGAACACTGAAACAGAGGAAACTTTGACTAATAAACTGTACTAATTAGCCTGACCAAAAATTCTAGAAAAAAAATTAGTAGATAGATATATGAGTCTAGTTTCAGGGAAAATTTACGGATCTTAATTTCAAGTTTCGTAACTCGAGATATGATTTTTTGAACGACCATGACGCAGAAAGATAGCTTATTCCGAAAGTTAAAATAAATGGTTTAAAGTTGTTTAAATGGTAAATTAAGTTTAGTAACACCTCAAGCTCGACTCCGGTGACAGTCTCGGGTAAGAGGGCGTTACAGTCAAAGAGATCTGAGGCTACTTTATCTACATACCCTAAGGCCCTAGGGAATAGCATTAATCCATAGATGCTCAATGCAAAGACATCAACTCTCTTCTTCGTATCAGGATGAGCTAAAATCAAATCCCTCAAATTCTTCCATGGGATGCACTTACACTCGCCCTTTTGCTTACTCTTGGTTGTAATCCACTACTCACTCATTCCTGTAATGTTTATTAACTTCTTCCAAAAGGCTGGGACATAAGCAGCTCTCGAATAGAATTTATCAACTTGAACCCTTGGACAATGCAGTAGAGCTGTGTAGTCTTCCACGGTGGGTACCAAATCCACTCTCCCAAAGGTAAAGCAACTATATGCACGGTTCCAGTACTGAGTAAGGACTCAGAATAAATGCTCGTTTACCTTGATGTCAAGTAAGTACGGCAAATCCCCATAATTATGGTAGAACAACCTCTTGATTTCATCATTCCATTGATCCCGTATCACTTTTAACTCTTGAAGGTTATTTTGCGTAACACTAATACAAGTGTAGTCCCATAACTCTGACACATGCCCCATAGCTAGACTATCCCTCTTCTCTAATTATGTTGTCTCTGACCAAGTTCAGACAGCCGCGTTATCTTCCACTTTATCAAGAAATTCGTTTTCCACGACCAACTCTCTAATTTAGCAATCGAACCCGAATTGACACCTCTTAAATATGAAATTGCATGCAAAATATAACAAAGACAAAACACAAGAAGTCAGTACAATATACAAAAACAAAATTCAAAGCATATGAAAAAGAAAAAGGAAAAAACAATCAAGCACCTATCCAGGTGACCGCTAGGGTTTAGCGCAGCTCTACCTAGGGTGGGCTCTTAGGGTTTTTTATATGCAGTTTGGCTCTAAAGTTGAGGTACCTGAACCAACAGATTCCTAGATCCTTACTCATTATAGGCTCATACGGATCGAGTTCGGTTCAAAGGGATAAATTTCCCTATGGTTGCACGGAGATGAAAATCTCACGAAGACATAGGTACGGATGTATCCCGAAAGCGATTCACTATCCTGCACGAAGGTGAAAACCTTACGAAGGAGTAGCTTCTCACTCCCACTTAAAAGGGTATGACCACATGGTCATGCAATGCAATGTGCAAAATTATTCTACAAAATTTCATCCACAACAATCACATGAAATACCACAAACCAATTGCAATAAAAGGATCGTAATTTTTCGAATCAATTTTCAATTTTCGATAAAAGGACAACAAATAATCAATTTTACAGCTTGACTCTCCTATTATCCCCAGTGGAGTCGCCAAGCTGTCGAAACCATTTTTTTCAATTTTGAAAAATAAGGATCGATTTAAAAAATCAAAAACGGAGTCGCCACCAACCTTTTTCGAGGTGTGATCGGTCACCTTGAAATTGATCATTTTAATAAAACTTTCATTTATTAAAACATATTTTTGGTCTACAAAACTCAAGAAAACGGGTTCCAGAGTCTGTTATGTACGAAGAAGGGTTAGCACCCTCGTAATGCCCAAAATTGGTACCTAATTGATTAGTTAATATCCTAACATCGAACGTTTGAAAAGATTTTAAAATATGATCCTTTTATTTACAAGAACACTTGAGTAAACCTAAATGAATACCGAGACCCGCTTATCTCAAAGAAATAAAATGCCATACCCAGTAAGTTAGGATACGACATTTCAATCCTTCGAAATTAAGCTTGTCTTTTTATTTTGAAAAACTCATGCACTTAAATTCAAAAAGGATATTTTATTATTTGGGTTAAATGAAAAATTGAAACCTAGTAAGTTAGGGCTCAATTTATCAAAATTCCAAACATAGAATATTGCCTTTATTTTTTGAATTTCTTATCTGGAGATGATAAAACGTCACATCCAGTGAGTTAGGACGCAACATCTCAAATTCTCGAGAGTATGCTTTTATTTAAAATTTTATGTGTTTTGATTTAAAAAGAAAAGGACACTCGATTGCTTAGGTTTAATGAGAAAAATCGGAACCCAGTAAGTTAGGGCACGATTTTCTCGAAGCTTCCAAACACGAGCATTGCTTTATTTTAAAAACCTTTGAATAGAATGATTTTAAAACTTCAATGATATTAAACATGATTTCCTTAAACAAATGAAATGTCATAGAATGATAGTATACAAAATAAAGTAGTAATTTACACACAAAATTTTACACTAATGTATCACAACAACCGATAAGTACAAATTAAAAAATACGAAACCCAATATTGCGATAACTACAAAATATACAATTACAACATTATCAACGACGAAAATGACATAAAAATAATAAAAAGATAAGAACAAGTTTAGAATAAGTAATAAAAAAATTAAAAAAATAACAAAGGTCTAAAACAAAGAATAAAAGACAAATGAAAAGGAAAAAAAATTTTAAAAAGTATACTACAAATAGTAGTGATATAAAATAATTTAGAAGAGTTAATATATAAAATGGTTTAAAATAAAACAATATATAAAATGATTTAAAATAGTTTATCTATAAAACAACTCGAATTAATATATAAAAGATTCAAATTAGATGACCCATAAAAAGAAAATTTAAAATGAATAATGTACATAAAATATGAAATAGTTTAATATAAACAATTTACAAATCCTCATAACAAATAATCATAAAAACATTTTAAAATCAACAATATATAAAGATTTTAGAATAAATAATATGAAAAATAATTCAAACTAGATAATACATATATTTAAAATAAGTCACATATAAAAGTTTTTTTTCTAAAGTGAATAATATAAAAAGGTATTTAAAATAAACAATATGTAAATATAATAGAAATAATGCACATATAGAGTTTAAATAAATAGAAAATAAAAAGTTAGAATAGATAAAACAAGAAAAAGGTTAAAAATAATAATAATAATAATAATAATAATAATAATAATAATAATAATAATTAAATAGAAAAGAAAGTAAATAAATAAACTAAAACAAGTTGAGGACGGAATTAAAATTGAAACAAAATTTGAGATCTAAAAGCTAAACATTAAATCCATAGGAGGACCTAGATGGAATGCGCTCGCAAAGAATAGGGATTAAAAGAGTAATTATCCTAAACCTCTCAAAATGCGTCGTTTCAGCGCAGACCAATGAATCATTAGCAAACATCCTGGGGTGAAATTAAAAAAAAGAAAAAAAAGTAGGACCTCATTGCATAATGCCACAAAAGCGGAAGGGCTTATTGCGTAAATATTCCATTAATTAAAAACGCGCAGATCCTCCTCGGGTCAGGTCACTCGCGCGGGCATAGCCTCTTAAATGGCGCTGTTTTGCGCTTGGGGCCTAAAACCCAAAACAGTACCGTTTTGGTACCCCTTATTTAAACCCAAAATTTATTTTTTTTAAACATTTCACTCCAAAAATAAAAAATAAAAAAAACAAGGGACTTCTCCCCCTTTGCTTCTCTGCTAGGTTTTCGGCCTAGGAGCGCCGCCGTCGCCGTGCCACTGCATGTAATATCCTGAATTACGGCCTAACCGGAATAGTGATTTTGTGACCACAAATTTGAGATAAAAATAATTATTTTATAATTATTTTGAGGTTTATGATATGATTGCATGATTGTGTGAAAATTTCGTGAAGAAATTCTATGCATAAAGTGCTTAATTTGAAATTAGGGACTAAATTGAATAAGTTGCAAAACTTGCATTCTAGAAGCTTTTAGTATGAAATTGCTTTGGAATATTAATTAGGAGGTCTTAAATAGCAATTTGACCAATTTCTAAAATTTTGGACAAAAATGGGCTTGTACATGAAAATTTTCAAAGAAAGGCATTAAGGGTATTTTGGTCATTTGGTAATTAAAAGATTAAAAAAAGGGAAAAAGATGGCAAAATATGTCCATCTTCTTCATTAGCATGAAATTTCAAGGGTTCTCTATAGCTAGGGTTTGTTTCAAGCTTCCAAGCTCCATAGTAAGTGATTCCAAGCCCCGTTTTTAATGTTCTTTACGTTTTCAGAGTCCCGGTAACTTGATTTAGCTTATGCTAGCAATAATTCAATCTAGGGTTCATATTTGGAAAAATACCTATAGGTGAAATTTGTTTATTTTGGTGTTTTATGATAGAATATGAAGTTTTAAATTATGCTAGACAACTTGTGCTACTCGGTTTTAAGTGAAAATGAGTAAAACGGCTTAATCGATAAAAATACCTATTGTTCATAAGTACATGTTATAGTGGGTATTTGAGGTTGTTGTTAGTAAATAAATGATCAGCATGTCCTAAAACATAAGAATTTGGGATAAAGTTTAATTTCCGAGCTTTAGGGCAAAAGTGTAAATATGCAAAATTTTAGGGGCAAATTCATAATTTTGACAAAGTTAGGGTCAAGGACCGTTTTGATAAATGTGAGTATTAAATAGGCTAAATGTGTTATTTTAGATCAAGAGAAACGAGATTCAAGTCGTGATCGAGGGAAAAACAAAGTTTACGAGGAATAGGCTCGATTCCTAACATTTTGTACCGAGGTAAGTTCATGTGTAAATAAGGTAACATAATTGTTATTTTAAATGATTTAATGTTATTTATATGATATGATACTTATTATCATGAAATATTATGCTTTGTGAATTATTATTTAGTAATATACAAATTATGTGAGCTACTTGATAAATATGAAATGCTACCAAGTATCTGTTCCGACATTTCGAGGAAGACGTCCAAGAGGTGCGATTGAAGAGAATCCCGTTTGAACCTTGGGAATAGATTAGGATACAAGTGACATGTCACTAGGATGATTGAGTTCTGAACTCGTTGAGTTGAGTCCGAGTTCGTGAGATGTAACTAGGCATCCGAGCTCGTTGAGTTGAGTCCGAGTTCACTTATGGATGCGAACGCCCGAGCTCGTTGAGTTGAGTCCGAGTTCGCTTATGGGCGGGTTACATGGTAGCTTGGCTACGTAAATTTCGTAGGCTATTGAGTTGTCTAGTTATGGATATGACACTTATGTATGTGAAATCCGTGTATCCGAGTTATATTCCGATAAGTTCAACAGGTAGATTTTTAAATGAATAATGAGAACGCCTAAACGAAAGAGGTATGTTGGAAAGTATGGTGAAAGAGGAAGTTGGACAGGTATGAGCCTAAATCTCGAGTTGAGAACTTGGTAAGATAAGAATGTGGTAAAATAGCAAGTATTCTTGTGTCATGAATGTTTTAATGATATTATGTAATTGGTGGTTATGTTGATTTGCATAGTTATGTTACTTGTTATTTACATGTGAATTTACTAAGCATTTATGCTTACTCCATCCTTTTCATTCATTGTAGTTTTGACAAGCCAGCTTGGAAATCGGGAAGGGTCGAAGGAACGTTCACACTATCCGGGACAAATTGGTATAATGGCTTGTATTTTGAATATGGCATGTATAGCATTATAATCATTTTGTGTAAATAATCTTATGACATGGTGATGGCATGGCAAGGAAATGCTTGGAAATGATTAGCCATCGGAATGGCCAATCTAGATTATATTTGGTGTCATGTATGTTTGATGTGTTACTTAGTCCATGAAAAGCCATAGAAAGATGAATTTTGCTATAAAACAGAATTTTTCAGCAATAATGACGTGAGTTTGAAAAATCACTAAAAATAGTAGAGACAAGATTAGGTGGTGAATAAAATATGAAATTGAAGCTTATTGTGTCTATTTTCATATGGAAGAAACGAAACAGGTAAAAGATTGTATTTTATGAGATATTTGGGTTTTCGTGGAACAGGGTCAGAGCGATTTCTGAATCCCCTGTTCTGACTTTAGAAATTCGCTAAAAATTGTACAAAAATAATTAGGATTCATACTATATATGTATAGATTCCTTATTAAGTCTAGTTTTAGAAGAAATAAATGCATAGTAATTTGAAGTTTTTATAGGGAGAAAAGTGATTCGTAGTGAACAGAGGTTAGAGCAGTCGAACACTGAAACAGGGGAAACTTTAACTAATAAAATATACTAATTGGCCCATCCAAAAATTCTAGAAAAAAATTAGTAGATAGATATATGAATATAGTTTCATATAAAATTTATGGATCTTAATTTCGAGTTTTGTAACTCGAGATATGATTTTTTTAGCGACTGTGATGCAGATGGACAGCTTATTACAAATGCTGAAATAAATGGTTTAAATTCGTTTAAGTGATAAATTAAGTTTAGTAACACCTCAAGCTTGACTCCGGCGATGGTCTTGGGTCAAAGGGCGTTACACTGCACCCCCACTATATCTGGTGGTCGGTCACGCGTGAACAGAGGCTTTTCAGCCCCATTTTGAATGGGTCCGCAACCGCAAGAAAGGGATCTCCTTCCGTCCCCTTTTGGTCCGCTTCCAACACGGAGGAGACCTCCGACGACGGATGTAGGAGCGATGAAAGCGATCGCAAGATACTCCAGTAAGTCATTTCTCCTTTTTTATTTTCGAAAGTAAAACTAAAATAAAAAGGAAGATAACCAAAAAAATAAAACTCAAAGGCACAAATCGATCGGAAAAATCAAAATAGGACAAAAATGCAACCTTTTTCTATTGATTTGCTGTGTTCTATTTCAAACTTCTCTCTTTTTTTTTTCTCCATTCGTAAGAGATTTACAAAATGTTTTCTGGTTTCTTTTATAGCCGAAAAGAAAAAGATAAATACAAAAAAATCCATTTTTTGCTACTGTTTTCCCTATTATTTGCTGTTGTCGTTGTCTGATTTGCAGGTACAATGGTGTGGACGTGGCACACAAAGGCGCGTGGTGGCATGCGTGGTGGCGCGCGTGGAGGCACGCGCGCGGCGCTACTAAGGTTTCAGATGGATGCGAGAATTTTTGGGCCATTCGAGCCATCTTTAGTTTTGTAAATTGGGCTAATCAGGGTATTGGGTTGTTAGGTTTAGATTTTGGGTCTTAGGTTTGTAATTGGATGGGGCTAATTTAGACTATAATTTGAGTTGAAATTTCGGTTTTGGGTTTTAGTTATTAGTTGAGCTCCTGATGTTTGTAAATGGACACTGGATTTTTTATTGTTTTTATTTATTTATTTTTTGTTTAATTTAATAGGCCCGGCTAAATTGGCCTATTACAGTGATCATAGGCTTTACTCATGTTAATCATGATTACCATATCACCCTTCAATGCCCAACGTTTATTATTCATGTGATACAAAATCTCATAAGCTGTCGGGAAGTTGTCAGTAATCAACCTTCCTAGCACAAAAGCACTCTGACTATCGAAAATAATGGGAGGAGACACACTTTAAGACAATTAACAATAACTTTCTAAGCCAACTAGTAAATAACATTACGAAGAGAAGCAGGCTAGAATTCTGCCACCTATTTTGGTTGATGAACTTTTAGGATTAGGACTAAAAGTGTTTGATTAATCCCCTCAATTAAATCGTCTCTATTAAGACATGTAAGCATTGCTCGCATTATATCATCTTTCACAATACTCCAATCTTTCTGGTAAAAAATCGCAGGCATCTCATCTGACCCTGGGGCTTTGAGCGGGTGCATGTCTTGGAGGGCATGCTTAACTTCATCCCTCCTAAACTCTTTTAATAAAATGTTATTAGATCCATAGCCTTTTGTGGAACAACACGTAACATCTCATCCATGTTCGAAGCCTTAGCAGTAATAAACAAACTAAAGAAATATTGGGTTGCCATCTCAATAATCATACTTTGTTCAACTTGACACTCTCCTTGTTTGTCTACGATCCCACGTATTTTGTTCTTTCTCATTTTTGTCGATGACTAAAAGTGAAAGAAGGATGTGTTGCAATCTCCTTCTTGAAGCCACGAATTGCGAGATCATTGTTTCCATAGAAATGCCTCTCTCATATAGAGTTCATTACGATCACCTTTCACCATATTAGCGTTTTCATAAAGGAACCCCTCCCTTCTAAAACATAATTCAAGTTTGCGCTTTTGTGAACATGGCCAAATTGACATGAGTTGCACTCATTGAGTTGTTTTGCATATTTTTCAATGTTAGATATAGTTAAGTTCAATTTCTTTTTCTTTTTCTTTTTTGTGTGTGTACTTAAAGAGCTCTTTGAAGGTCTTATTGTCATGTCTAAATTCTTATTTGAGTCAGACACTTTCTCAAATTATTAGAGCATGGTACGTATAATAATTCTCAAATAAAGTGACAGAGATTAAGTAGCAAATTAGATCGCTCTCTTGATGATAAAAATTGATTTAAAGACTATAGCGATTCTTGGCACTCAACTTTTGAAGGCGGGCAATTAGATTAAATTTATATATTTTAATTAAGATATTTTCATTTGTGTAAATCAATTCCCATAGCAAAACAATTGTAAGTTTACAAAAAAAATTATGGATAAAACAAAGAAGTAACTTTACATTTAAAATATCCCACCCATAGGCCATGAAATTTCAAAAGAAAAAGGCATGAACATGTACTTACCGTAAAAAAAGAGTGTAATTGTTTTTTTTTCTTTTTTTTCCTTTAGACTTTCACTGATCTGTATTTTTTTCCTTTAAAAAAATTTTGCATTAATAAATCTAACAAAAAGTGAAACTAACAAAATGAAAGCATGAATATTAAGCTAAAACTTTCCACCTTCTTCCAGTGTCTCCACAACAAAGATAATTTGGAAGAGGGGAAAAAGAAAGTCATTCTTTGCTCTTTCAATTAGAAAGAGAACCAAATGACAACGTATTTGGTTAAACTTACAAGAGAAGCTAATATATTTTTTTAAATAATTAAGTTTTAAATTCAGATATTTATGACTTATTATGTCTTATTTAAAACAATTATGACATATAAAATTTAGGGTAAAAGATACTTATCCTTTATGTTGAGTGTAAATTACACTTATATTTATTGTTTCAACACTGTTTATTTATTATTTTAAGTGTGTTTCTGTATTTTTTTATTTTAATTATTAATGTTTTCGAAGTTTAATATTTTGACCATTCTTCGTTAAATTTATGATGGTGATCTTTTATTTATTGACATACTAATAAATTTAAAACGTGAATATTTATAGTATCTATCAATTTTTTGTCTTAATTTTAAAAAATTTAACAATTTAGCCCTCAAATTTATACTCCTATCAATTTAGTTTTACTTCTTAAAATATCAAATTTAAATTTTAAAATTTTAAAAAAACTTTTAAAGTACAAAATTATTTTGAAAAAGTTCATTTTTGAATAAAATGCATACAAGATTATAAGTAACTGAATACATATTTTTTCCCACATGAAATTTATTTATTAAAATAATAATTTTATAAATAAAAATATTTTAAAAATCCACAAAAATACTTAAACCAAACTCAAACTTTTCCTTTTCTTATTTTATTTTCTATGTAATAAATTTTATTATATGTTTGGTCTTACACCTTAGTCCTTGTCAAATTTGTCAAGCATTCGGCGTTGCCTTTACCAACAATCACTAATACTAATAACCCTTACTTTGAACCCCTTTATTTCCAAATCATTCATTATTGTGCCATCGAGCCAAGAATTGATTGTGGAATTGCTAGCATGGCCTTCCACCTTTTGAGTCTCGAAGACCTCATCCTCATCTATATATCCCTAGTCATGAGCGTAACTTCAAACACAATAAACCTGTCCTAGGCAACAACCTAAAGACATCAATTCTCACCTTTTTTGAACTCAGGCTATAGTTTTTTACCCAACCTGAACATGGTGTTAATGTTTCAAAAGGGAAAAGTTGAATTTGAGTAAGTCTTCTTCTTAGTTTTCCCCCTTAAATTGTTTTATTTACAATATTATCATTTGATTTATAAATTTATTATTCTAATACATAAATTTCATGTTAGAAAATTAGAAAAATAGATATTAATTTATTTATAAATATTTTTATATTTTTATATGTATTTTTATAAAATTTAATGTATTTTTATCGAAAAACAAAGTTCTATATAATTTCTATTTTTAAAGTTTTTTTTAAAATTTTTAATATTTAAGAATCAAGACTAAATTGAAAAAATGAGTAAAGTTAATGAATAAATTTGTTGAATAAAGTGATAGAATTTGTAAAAATTAAAGGGTTAAATTTGTTATTATGCTAATAAAAAATGTCATTGTTAGTGATTTAACGGATGAGCGATTAAAACATTAAATTTTGTCAACGTTAGTGACTAAAATAGAAATTTTTAAACATTAGTGACCAAAATATAATCACGCTAATAGTTGGTTACTATTTTACAGTTTAAATGAAAAAGATTCCAGAGAGCTATTTACTATACAAATTTTAAATGAAGAGACAATTATACCATTTATTATTTATCTATATCTAAATCTGTACATAAATATATAGATATATATATAGATATATATATTCTATTTCATTTATTTGCCTTTTCGGTTTTAATTACAAAGAATTAAAAATTTAATTATATTGAAGTGTTAAAAAATTGAATAAAAATTATAATTGACTTCAATTAAAATTAAGTATTTGAAATTTACAGTTATTTCTTAAATTATATATTAATTTTGAGATGAATTCATTAAATAATTTTTAGGTAAAATTAATTAATTATCATTTTTAGAAAATTTTAATGGAAAAGAAAATGATTAAAATAAGAAAAGATAAAAATAAAAGGAAGAAAAGATTCAACTAAAAGTTAATATATAATTAAAATTTAAATATTTAATTTGCATTTGTATAAAAAAAGTATTATAAAAGAAATAAAAAGTAAGGGAGAAGATAAAAACAAAATACATTAATCATTAATAACCATTTTTAAAAAAAATAAATTTATAGCGAATGGGATCTTAGTTTATCGGGCAAGGTTAAGACTTGAGAAACTTTAAGATGACAACTTCTAAACTTACTCTATGTAAGTAATGTAAAATTCTTAGTTCATATTTATTTTGGTTTACGTCTCATCATATTTGGCTTTTGTATAGATTTATTTTGGTTTAATTGTAGATAATTTTTTATTTATCAAATGTAATTATGTTTTATAATGATGAATTTTTATTCATTGTAATTGCAGCATGAATGTACTTGTAACTTTAAAAAAACTTTCATATAGGCTATGCTTATACTGGAATATAAAATAATTTAATAATAATAAATTTTTATAATTAGTTAGACTTGTATTATTTTTAATTGAATATAAAGATTGAAGGAACACCCCCAAAAATTTTTTATTAACCTTATACTAATATATGGAGGAATTCAGTAGAATTGTGAGATGAGAAAATTAGAAATCTAATGGATTAAGATTATTTTAAATGATTGAGAAGCTTTTAAAAATTAATTTTAATTGACTGGACTGTTACTGGTCCAACCGGATAAAAATATGAGACTTAAAGGGTAAAAAAATAATTTTTCCATTTTAGCCATTTAGAACATATATGGAGTATAAATGGACTTGACACCTTTTAAATGAAATTTTAAGCGATTGTTACCACGTGTAATTAATTTTGATTTGTTGACCAATTTAACATTATTTTATGTCATCAACGAGAATAAAGAAAAAGAAAACATCCTCTTCTCTTCAAACGCGTGGCCGACCATATTTAAAGGAAACCAACGCCAGTTTTCTTCATTTCTCCTCCATTTCTACACGCTTTTCTTTTCTTTTCTCAACATTCTTCCATCATTTTCTTACCAAACTATCTTAACAAATCCTTTATTGAGTCATAACCTTCATCATCCCCAGCATCCAAGTATTTAGGGTTTGAATCCTAGTGAGTGAAAGTGTATTAGAAGGAAGAAGAAAGGTAATCAAGGTTTGGGTTTTATAGTTTTTATCTCATGTCCTATTTATTTTAAGTTATTGAGTCATATTAATGGCTATTTAGTGATTATGAGTTAAGGGATATTTATTGTTTATGAAATAAATTGAAGAAGGAATGGGAAATGCTAGTAAGGGACGGGAAAAGCTAGTAGATTTAAGGTGGATTTAGGCTTCTTCGACACTTTTTGAATATTTTTGTGTGGTAAGATATATAAGAAATTCATTAACATGCTTATCTTAATTAATATTGACTTTTATTATTTTATTGTTATTAATTGAATGTGTTGTTATATACTAATGTTCAAGTGTTTATAAAAGTGTGGTTACGAAAAGTTCAACAATGTGGAACAATGATAACAATTTGGGTAGGAGCAAAAAAATGATTTTATTCATGACTTTCAAGTTAAGTTTCCTGGTGAAAATGTTAATGAAAGCTTGAATTTTGATTTGGTTAATGTTATGGTTGGAACTATTGTCTTGTGTTACGGTAGTTGTGATTTTGAATATTGTTTTGAAATGGTAAACTTATTTGAAACATTAATACGGATGTTCTGAAAATACTGTAACAAGATTTTAGTAGTTTAGTTAAATAGTTAGGATGACTGACATACTTTTGTATTTCGGTATTTCTGTTACTAGTACTTCGATGCTCCTATTCTTAGCACTATGGTGCATTTCTGATCTAGTCTACGCATATTAAGGGATGAAGTTAACTAATTATTATTTTGAGAAAAAATTGATGTCCACATGATAAAAGTGGATACTTCACCTGTTTGATGCAAATATTTGTACGTGTTATTTATGGTACTAAACTGTTCTTTGTTATGTAGTTTTCATTTACATTACTTCTAAATGTTTTGTAAAACATTGTGAGTGGTCCAGTCCACAATTTTTAAAGGTAAGTATATAAGGTATTTTGGTACTATCATACTAAGTTTTATGCTTAAAGCGCCATTGTTTTTGTACCTCGGTCTTGTGAATTAAGGTTGGATGCATATCGAGGATCACAAGCAAATATCATTGTCATCATTGAAGAATATGAAACATTTGTATTTGCAATTGGTACCTATTGACATGTACTAGAGAAGTGTTGGAAATTTGAGTGGAGACGATAGAATCGAAGACTTGTATGGAAATTAACAGTAGACCTCGAGGCACGAATGATATTTTCTAAAGAAAACTATTTGCCCCCACACAAAGTTGCTAGAGGGTTAAGACAAAGGTCCTCCTGGGATACAACGAAATTCTGAGTTTCCTTTGATTAGCAAAATCGAGGAATTCCTTAATTCTTACTCTTATCTTCTGAAAATAAGATTGGTTGTAATTGTATATTTTGTGAGCACCATAATGCCTCTATTTATATGTATACAATTAATACAATTTGAAGAGTCATAACCCTTCATATTGGACATACTCCTTGAAAGAAACATGTCCTGTGGAAATGTATTCATTGGATATAAATCATCACTTTTAATTTAAATAGTGCTCATATTAATTTGCAATTTATATTTTCCATCAAGAAGTCATATAGGGATGCATATATAATTTGTTTCATATTACTATAAGTTGTAATGGTGATGTTATCTATTTCTATTTTGCTTATTTTGATCGGCCTTGAGCCGAATGTTATATATTTTGAATGTATGTTTGCAGGCTTTGGTTTTTCATTCTTCTATTTTGGTTATTGAATGGTTTTATATAAGTTTAATATGCTAGTTTAACGTCTTGAATGTTTTGACATGTTTTGTCCTCATTTTGACTATGTTTAATGAATAAATATATTGGTTTTTAGCTACTTTTCAAACATATTTTATAAAAATCTAGTTTGGAGGTGCTTTATAATTTGTTTTTGATTATTAAAATGTGATTTTTAAGTTATTAAAGCTTGGTTTTTGATATGGTGAAGTTTGAGATTGAAAAGGGAGAGTTTTAGGACAATTTTTGACTTTAGGGATCGAAGTATTGGTAGAAAGGCTCAAAGGTATCATCACAAGTGTTACGGAATGTTGAAACTAACAATTCTAAACATTTGCATAGGTATAATTGAGTACTTGTACCGATACAATAGTGTTAGGGGAGGATCCCTGTACTGTTTTGCTAGTTTTAAGCCTTCCAAGATTTGTTTTGGGCCCCAGACACCTCCAAATTGACTCTAATTACTAATAACATGATTTTCAAATACTAAAATTGAATTTATTCATTTTCTAAGATTTTACTAAACGTTTTAATAATTATTTTCTTAGACAGAGTCAAGTGTTTTGATATAAAAATGTTACGGTTATACCTCCCATCCGTATGAGACATGGAATTAAGTGAAGGATGTTTCAATTAAAATCTTAAGAAAATAAGTGAGGTTTTGGGACCTCAGGAGCTTTTGTTTTCTTTTTATCAAACCTCAAAATATTTTTCCTTAATGCTTGTTTTGAAAAAGTAAATTAATTTGATTAATAAATGACTGGAATTATTAGGGCCAATTTCATTTATTTACTATCCGAATAAGTAAAAGCACTAATTAAAAGGGTATCCAAAATATTGGAGGGGTCTAGGCCCCTGTTGCCTCCTTACTAGATCTACCCTGTTAAAGAGATTGAATCGCATGTCGTGTCTAGGGATGTATAATGAGTTTAATCACCCACCCAAAAACCTTGTTAACCGATATAAGTTAAATGTATAAAATCCGATAAAAATTGAGGTTTTCTTTGCCAATAAATTTACACCTTTAAAATTTTAGGGAAGATCTTTTTAATAGATATAACAATGGTACAACAACTAAAACCGTGATTGCAAAAAACTAGAGTGAAAATAAAGCAAATACTAGAGCTAAACTTTAGCAATGGACGTGTATATTACCTTTAAGTTTATTACTCGATTGAGTTTTAGTTTGATTAATGTTGACATTATTATCAGTGCAGGAGGACGTGGGTTCGAGCATGCTGAAGCGTGTCTATTCTCCTATTTAAGGGTTGTATCAACTTAAGCTTGTACTAACCAAAATTACTTTAACCAGTTAATAGGTTTCAAACAAATTTCATTTCAGCTAAGAGATTTAAAATTTTGATTAATTTGATTAATGATAATTAGATTCAGATATTAATCGAACAAATCATTTGAACACCCCTATCGTCTATGTGTTAAAAGGAAACTCTAACCATAACTTTGCTTAACAATCTCTTTCTTTCTTTTTTTTTGTTTTTTTTACAACTGAAATTCAAACACAAACTATTTTTAAGAAAAGTAAACACTCAACTAACATATCACAAATTACTTAAATATGCTTAAATTAAATTTGTGTTCTTCGTACTTAAATACTAACCAAATATCAATATTTAAAAAAAAAAAGATATTACGAAATGAAGGGGAGAAACGTAAAAGAAGACTGGTCTGAAACTTTAGGAAGTGAAGCTTAATTAAATGAGAGTATGAAGAAGTACTTACAAAGTAAAGAATATGTGCTTTGTCACATGTATAACAGCAAAGTAATTTATTCCTTCTTTGAATGAACTCCTTTCACTAATCATTGATATCCTATTTATTTCTTCTTTTTAACCCAATCTTGACCAATGACCATCTTTATTTCAATAACCCATTTATATATAACCCAAAGCCTCCCATTTCCGCCTCACCCAAACCACATGATGAGGATATCCTTACTGTTCTCTCTTTTCCTCCTTGCTCTTGCCTCAGGTTTGTCCTTTCATCTTTCAATTTTGTGTGTTTGGATGATAGATTTCAAGTGGTAAATTCAGCCTCCAAATTCTTGGTAAAATAAAATCTTGAATTTGAAATAGGGATAGGAACTTTAAGTAGCTCCAATCTAAATCTACTGGAAATTGGTTGATTTTTTACTAAAAATTAGCCTTCATTATGTTTCATTCTTCAAATTCTATTCACACAAATCATTTCAATATATATATATATATATATATTATTTTTGTGCTATTGCATATTTTTCTTATTTATTTATACTACTATCACTTGTCTATTAATAATAAAATTCTGTTTCTAAAAAGTATTTACCCAACCAATACAATCGAATTCCAAGTGAAAAAAAATGGAATTAAAAATACTAATATTTTAAAAAGTTGGAATTTGGGATGATTATAATAAGTTTGTTGCCATCTGCAACAGCTGAGTTTGGACCTTCAATGGGTATAAAAGGTGGAAATGCAGCAAGGATCCCAGAACATACATGTCATAAAGTTATAGAGATAAACACATGTGAGTTGCAGAAATGCATCCACGAATGTTCCAAGGAACCTGCTGGTGTCGGGGACTGCACAGATTACAATGTTTGTTATTGCACCTTTTATTGTAAGGATCCCCCTCTGTGATTCATTCATATCCCTTTCAACACTTTGAATTTGTTCTTTTTCTCTTAGATCTAAAAATTGATAGCAATGGATCCCTTTCCTGTTTTCCTTGTCTTCCATGTTTCTTATGACAGATAATTAACGATGTTTCAGCCGTTGTCCAATTGAATTTATTTCATTACAACAGTAGAATTTTTGTTAGGGATGAACTTGTCGAGTTCTAATTTGGAGAAAGAAGTTTTTCAGTGTGGGGCAGGTTCATTTTTAATTAAGATTTTCGGGTCGGAGTGGGACCGGTTCACACAAAATTCGGCTTACCCAGCTTGATATATTTATTAAACTTTTTTCTTCTTCTTTTTTTTTTTTTTCTAAAAATTATAATTATATTTTCTAATCATGATTAATTAATTTTATAAGAATTTATAACATATATCTAATTTGATTTTGTAAAATATTAATAAAGTATAAAATTCTTGCACGAGAACGGAGTACATAAATAAAATTCGAATCAAAATCAAGGGGCTCAATTGCAATCGCTAAATTCAATGATAAAATGGGGGCGATTAAGTCTGTTAATGAAGTGACACTATTGCTTATATGAATTATGATCACATGGACTCCATTGTTTAGAATATACGAAAGTAATAAATAAATTATGTTTAAAATAAAATAAATAAATAATTAATTAATTAATTGGTAATTTGGGTAAATAAATTAATCTAAATTACAAAAAGAATATTAGCGTAAACAAATTTACTTATGGTGTTTGTATGTTGAAACATCAAATTGAATTCTCATTTATCTATAAATAAAAATAAAATAGTTAACTTTTGTGAATATGACTCATTCAATAAAGTGGCAAGTCAAAAATATCCATTGAATGAGAAAATAACAACAAAAAGTCCAGTGAAGCAAAGCTTATTCGATCCAAATTCCCTCAGCAAGCATTCAAATCGTTTGGATATTCCATCCCAAAAAGAAAAAAAAATCGTTTGGATCAAGAAATTAAATTCTGATCGTTTTTAAAATCTAAATTTTACTTTACCTAATTTAGTGCATTTATTTTTCTAATAAAATAATTTAATATAAAACATTACATCCGGATTGGGAATGAATTGAGTGAAAACAAAGTTTTAATTGATGCTAGCTTGTCATTAATGCTATTTCTTTTCTTCTTCTTCTTCTTTTTTTTATCGAAAATGTAATTGAAGCTACTTGGTACCATACCATATGTATAACTAGCTTGTTACCATGATGCATGGGACAGTTTTATTTCTTTAATATATATTAGATAAATTTAATTTATTAAAACATTTTTAAACAAAAATGTAATATTATCTTATAATTTATTATTATTTAAAATTTTAATATAATAAAAAGACATTATGAAAATTATTAAATTTATATTGAGGTATAACAAAATATTTAAAATATAACTTAATAATGCTTCAAAAAATAATAATAATCTGACCCATTTTCTTATTGAGCAAGGGGTACTATAACACCCTTATCCTGTAATCGTTGCCGGAATAGGTAAGGGGCATTATCGGACATGTAACTTAATTCAGAGCAGTAAATCATCAAACATTTACAAAATATTATTTCATCTCATTGATTTCCATTCATTCATACACTTAACATACTTAATTCAAGCATACAATGTCAATTACATGCATCCAGGTCTAATTTGATAACATATAAAAGGTATAGGAAAACTTAGAAAAATTTTCGTTTAAAGGTCACACACCCGTGTGCCTCACACGATCACCAGACACGCCCATGTGTCCAGGCCATGTCAAAATAGGGCAAACATACTAACTTGGGTCACACGGCCAACCACACACCCGTGTGCCAGCCCCTGTGTCCTACATGGCCAATAGACACGCCTGTGTGTCTAAGCCATGTAACTCACTATCCATTTTAACTAAGATGCAGGGCTTACACGGTCGACATACACGCCCATGTGCTCAGGCCGTGTGACACGAAAATAGGCTTGTTTTAAGCCATATTTGTACCTATAAGCATCAAATTACACCAAATTTATACACCAAATAAGCAACGAACTTAGCCAATTCAAGTCACATATAGACCATTTCATAATCAACCAATTCAATATCATTTATAACACAACTTATAACCATATTCATGTTCATTCATAACAATGCCAATTATACCATAACAAACATACAAAATATTCATATAATATCATTTGCTTCCAACTTATCAAATGCCATCAATATTCATCAATTTACCATATGCAAGCATATCATATAAAGCTTTCATATTAAGCTAACCATTTCCAATTCAAGCCATATCACATAGCTTGATCAAGTACCAAAATTCTCATCAAAACATTAGCATATAAGACTATATAATTCAACCCTTAAACTAGCCTATACATGTCATATTTACAACATTTGCAAAGGTTCCAAAAGTACCAAAGGGCCGTCTAGATAGTGTGATAGCAATCTCCGACCTCGTCAGAATCGAGCTAGCTTTCGAAATCTATAAAACACGAGAAAAATAAACGAAGTAAGCTTAAAAGCTTAATAAGCCCGTATTATATAGAATTAAACTTACCCATATGACATTAAGCAATTTAAGCAATATAAAACCAATTCATTTGCCCAATATGCCTATTCACAATATTCATCCAAAGGTTAGTAACTTATCCATATCATATACATCCATTTACGAGGATAAAACCAAACATATATTTCATGTAAAACTTCAATACATGTATTACATCATATATCTTTTACATATACCATATCCCAAAACATTTTCCATTTCTATATTTTTTTTTAACCTTGTACCTTTTCATTTCATATCATATTTACTCATATAACATTTAAATCATGTCAACCATGTAGTTCATGTAGTATATATCATGTAAATCATATAATTCTTGTGACATATAATTCATGTAAACATGTAATTCATATACCTTATAATTCATATAAAACATATAACACTTGTAACATGTATTCCATATATTTCACATCGGTATAATGCTCGTTAAACCTTTGGAAACATCAAGGGATACTCAGGTGATACGCATTAAGTGTATAAATCGGTAATCTGTCAATTCATCATCATGTATGCTCTTTCGAGTCATAAACGGTATGTTTATCCTGAACCAGTAAATTGTAAGCTCAAACGAGCTGAACGGTAAGCTCCGTAGAGATGAAACGGTAAGCCCCATAGGACTGAAATGGTAAGCTCCGAAGAGCTGAACAGTGAGCTCATAAAAGCTGAAACGGTAAGCTCATACGAGCTATGGTGAGCCTGCAACAAGCGCCGGAGCTCGACAAAATGGTAACCGTAGTGACATGTCACTTGTATCCTACGACTTTCTACGGTTCAAATGGGACTCGGCATTTAATTAGAACACATATTTAATAGGCAATTCAATTCAATCTCTCATTATACAATTATACAAATAATCAAATTCAACAATTTCAAATATAAATATAAGTTCGATTCTAATTTTACAAACTTACCTCGTATTAGCTCGTATATCTAACGTCTACTCATCTACCTTTCGTTTTCCCCGATCAATTTTCGGTATTTGTTTATCTTGATCTATATGAATTCAAATTTAACCTATTTATTCACCAAATTATTCAATTCAATCCATAAACATATAAATTTGGTAAATTATACATTTGCCCTTATACTTTTAACTACTTTACAATTTAGTCCTTTTTAACTAAAATGACAATGTACATATTTTTAACTAAAATTCCCCTTAGCTGAATTCTATATGGTATTATAATATCCCATATTTTCACTTATTTCACATTTCTAACCACAATATTTCTATCTTTTTCAATTTAATCCTTTTTAGACATTTTTGTAAAAAAAATCACTTTATAAAACTTGTATATCTATTAACAACCAACAATAATCTATCAAGAAACATCAAAATATACATATATTCAACAATGGCACATTGCAAAATCATCAATAATTTCAAAAATTGAGGTACGGGCATGATAGATTACTATGCAATGGTATAAAAAAACGTAAAAATTATCGAAAACGGATCAAAATTCATACCTTAATCAAAGATCAATATAGCCAAACCCTAAAAATGTGAAAATGAACTGTTTCTTTTCTTATAATTGGCTATGGATGATGATAATGGCTAAAATTTTCATGTTTCTTTTATTAAACATATATTTTAATACCAAAAGACTAATTTAACCTTAATGAAACCATTTGAAAATCATTCTTTCTATGGACACTACCGTCCATCATTAATAATGAGGGTAAAATTTCAATATAAGAACTTCCATTTAATAAGTCATACCCATTTAAGCCATTTTACTAATAGAACTCATGTTCATCGCTTTACGCGATTTAGTCCATTTTATCGAATTAACTATTTAATCAGTAAAATTTCTTTACGAAATTTTCACACGGTAATTCTATCATGCTATAAAACTTATTAATATGATAAAATAAATATTTTGACTCGGTTAAGTGGTCTTGAAACCACCTATTCTGATCAGACTCAAAATTGGGCTATTACAGGTAAGAAATAAATCAGATTGGTTTTTCGATCAAAATCACTATGTGAAATCTTCAATCCTATCCCATAGGTACAACATTTGAATCAATAGAGAACATTTTCCTCCTATATGAATCAATATTATTACATTCCAATTCTTTACAGATACCCTCAAGGAAAATACTGAATTGGATCCCAAATTGGCAGGTTAGTGCGAGCTTATCCATACAGTTATGCACTCTTCGAATAGGAATCCATTTTCTAAAAGATCTTGGCTTTCGTGCTTTGGTGAGTCTTTAAAATCCTTTCGATGACCTATGTTATGTTGAAGGAATATCTATATGATCTGATTGATTGTGTAAAGCCCGCAGTAGCAACGGAACTGGGGAAAGCATACAGAAAAGATAGTTCTTTCTTTCTATTATATTAGTATTTTCTATTCTATTTTTTCTATTCTATTAGTATTAGATTAGTATTAGTTAGTGATCCCAACTCAGTGAGTCCTTTCCTCTATGATTAACGGTTAGTGTTAGTCCTAGTCCTACATTACATTTTGTCCCTACGGACTATGGAGAAAGGGGGCTCAGCAGGAAGAGGATTGTACCATGAGAGAAGCAAAGAGGTCAACCTCTTTCAAATATACAACATGGATTCTTGCAATGCAATGGATTTGGGCTTTCATGTGGATCTGAATGAATCATATTTTCTACGGAGCTAAATCCTTACCCGTTAGGCAAGAGAATATCAAGTTATGAATTCTGTTTCGGTAGGACATGTATTTCTATTACTATGAAATTCATAAATAAAGTAATTAATCGTGGGGTTACCATCATCCTATTTGTGGTGACGAATCTTGTATGTGTTCCTAAGAAAAGAAAAGAAAATTTTTAAAATTTTGGGGTTTTAAAAAGTCGTGGAAGCACATAAGAACTTTTAATGGAACTAGAAAAGAGATGTAACATTAGTTCTTTTGGAAATGATAAGATCTTTGGTGCAAGAAGAAGGGGTTAATCCATATCATCTTGAATTAGATCTAATTTCTCTATTTTTTTAATAATACCACTTCTCCTACTCATATTGAATAGAACATGCTAAGGCAAGCCTTGTACCACCCCTAACCCATATCCGTCGCCGGAATAGAGTTACGAGGCATTACCGATAAACCACAACATAAATCATACATTTGTGCAATCATAATTAAAATCCATTCATCTCAATCACTTTGTCCTTTATAAGGTCTTACGAGGCCTTAAAACATGCTTAGAAGTAGTTCGGGACTAAACCGATAACATTTGCAAATTTTGGGAGACTTAGAAAATTTTCTTTGCTTTAAGGGTCACACGCCCGTGTGAATAAGCCGTGCGCCTCACACAGCCACCAGACACACCCTTGTCACAGGCTATGTAAAAATAGAGCATACATACTGACTTGCACTACACGGCCAAAGACACACTAGTGTACCAGGCTGTGTAAAAATTAGGGAGGTTACTGACTTGGGTCACACGGCCGACCACACACCCATATGCCAGCCCGTGTACCACCCACGGCAAATAGATACGCTCGTGTGTCTATGCTATGTAACTCACTGACTTATTATAACTAATGTGCAGGGGTCACACGGTTGAGTCACACGCTTGTGTACTCAGCCGTGTGGCACAAAAATAGGCTTGGTTTAAGCCACATTTCTCACCATTATTTCATATACACCTAGCCATCAAAACGGTATTATTTTAACACATAAATAGGCAACCAAAACATGCCATTTCAATCACATATCATACCATCTATCCACAACCATTTCAACATCTCAATTCCATATTCAAAACATACCAAAATATTATGCCAAAATCATCAAAACTTACATAAGTTCCAAATGCATTTACTCTTAATCTTATCATCTATTTCATGCCTCAAAATCAAGCCACAATGTATCATCTTTCAAGCATTAGCTTACCAATTAACAACTAGTTACTTGAGCAATCATATAATCATACCAAACAAGGCAACACATAAGGCATTATATACTTCACATATATCACTTATCAAACACATAATTTAAGCCAACATAAATGGCCATACACACCAACATTTACGAGCCAAATCTCATGGCTAAAATCATAACACAAAACATACCAAGATAACTCTAGCCTATACATGCCATACCTTAATATTTACAACATCAAAGTACCAAAATATCGTTTGGTAGTGTGACGATGATCCTTGAGGATCCCCAAGCTCACGGTAGCTTCGATAATCTATAAAATAATGAAAACAAACACAAATTAAGCTTTCAAAAGCTTAGTAAGCCATATACAAATAAACTTAAGACATAAGACAAATATAAGCCAATTTATCCATGAAATTCATAGTGTAACACATATACAAGTGTCACAATTCACATCTAACTCACTTGTTCATAATTCACTTACATATAACCACCATTCTTTCTCATAATATTCACGTATCATCATTTATATTCATACTCACCTTTCATTCCTTAAATTTCATATGTCATTCATATGTACCTGAATCGGATACTCATTCACATATTTATTCATTTCTCAATATTGTCCGTTGAACTGTTCGAAATTGACAAGGATACTCGGATAACTCATAAAGCTCGTACAATGCCATATCCCAGATATAGTCTTACATGTTATCAAATATCGATGCCTCTATTCCAAACAAGCTCTTACACGAAATCATATATGATGCCGATGTCCCTAACATGGTCTTACATGTAATCTCAGATCGATGCCAATGTCCCAGACATGGTCTTACACAATATCACATATCGGAATCCTAGTGTCATGACATCCATATCCTATACTATTCCTATGGTTTGTACGGGGCTTTCAGACGTCATAAGTCTGTTAATACTTCCCAAATTCGTTCGTTCATTATCCAAAATAATTCAATAGCATATAAACATAAATAATTCAATTTAAATACATTTATTTCCATATGAACTTACCTCGAAAATGAGAACAACAATAGGAGTCGATTACCCATTAACCTTCGACTTCCCCCGATCTAATTTCGATTTCTTTCATTCTTGATCTAAATAAATTCAAATTTAACTAATTTAATCACACATTCATTCAATTTAATCCACAAACACATAATTAGGCCTTTTTGCATTTTAGCCCCTAAACTTTCACATTTTTATCAATTTAGTCCTTTTTGCATAAAATCACAAATTACAACAATTTCTTTAAAACCCATATGCGCCAAATTTCTATGGGGTTTCAAGCAGCCCAAAACTTTTATTTACTTTACATTTTAACCCTACATTTTGTACATTTCACAATTTAGTACCAAAAATGCATTTTCACCAAAAATCACTTAACAAAATATGATAATCTATCATCACATGCTTATTTTCTATCATCAAACTTCACAAAGCTCAAATTATCATCAATGACATCTCATTAAGTCATCAACAATTTCATAAATTCAAGCATGGGCTAGCTAGAATGCAAAGCAACAATCTCAAAAACATAAAAATCATCAAAAACCGAGCAAATAACATACCTTAATCAACAATGTAAGTGCCGAAAGTTCAAACTCTATTTTTCATCTTCTTCTTTGATATATTCGACCATAGATTGATGAAAATGATGATGATATTTCAATTGTTTTTATTCAATTAACTTAAATTACTAAATTACTTTTATAACCTTAATTAAAACCATTTAAAAATATTCATTTAATGCCCATTTATGTCAAATTCCACTATCAATGGTCTAATATCAACATAAGGACCTCACATTTAATATGTCATAGCAATTAGGCACTTTTAACTTATAGCATGCTATTTTTGCATTTTACGTGATTTAGTCTTTTTCTCAGATTCACCACTTAAATGATAAAATTAGCACACGAAATTTTCACACATATATATTCACGTGCTGTAAACACCAAAAATAATATTAAAATATTTTTCGACTTGGATTTGTGGTTCCAAAACCACTATTTCGACTAGGCTCAAAACCAGGCTGTTACAACTCTCCCCCTTAGCGATTTTCGTCCCCGAAAATCTTACCAGTGAATAGGTTCGGGTATTGCTCTCTCACAGCATCCTCAGGCTCCCACGTAGCTTCTTTGACTCTGTGTCGATGCCATAACACTTTCACTAATGTGATTTTCTTATTTTGCAATTCTTTAACCTCGCGAGCTAAAATTCGGATCGATTTTTCTTTATAAGTCATATCTGACTAAATCTCAATCTCAGATGAGGAAATCACATGTGATGGATCGGATCTGTATCGTCTAAGCACCGATACGTGAAATACAGTGTGAATCTTCTCTAGCTCAGGTGGCAATAACAATCTATATGCAACTGGCCTGATATGCTCTATAATTTCATACAGCTCGATGAACCTCAAACTCAGTTTACCTTTTCTGCCGAATCGGAGTATTTTCTTCCACGGAGACACTTTCAAAAACACTTTATCCCTGATCTAAAACTCAATATCTTTTTGTTTCAAGTCTACATATGATTTCTGACGATTTGACGTTGCTTTCAAACTATCACGAATTACTTTCACTTTCTGCTCAGTCTCTTTTATCAAATTAACCCCGTGAATCTTATTCTCGCTAAACTCAGTCTATTATAACGGTGTTTGACATTTGTGACCATATAAATCTTCATACGGTGCCATTTTAATACTCAATTGAAAGCTATTATTATATGCAAATTCAATCAATGACAAGTATTGTTCCCACGTACCTTCAAACTCAAAAATGCAGCATCTTAACATATCTTCTAGTATCTGAATGATCCACTCGGATTGACCATCCGTCTGCAGGTAAAAAGCAATACTAAAATGCAATTTTGCACCTAAAGCCTCTTGCAATTTCTTCCAAAACTTCGAAGTGAACCTCAGATTTCTGTCCGATACAATAGATAGTGGCACCCCGTGCAATTGAATAATCTCTGAAATATATAACTCAGCTAACTTATCAAGCGAGTAATCTGATCGTACCGAAATAAAATGAGCTAATTTCGTTAGTCTATCAGCTACAACCCTGATCACATCTTTCTTTTTCGGAGATAGGAGCTAACCTGAAACAAAGTCCATTGTCACTCTATCCCACTTCCACTCAAGAATCATAATAGGCTGTAACAAACCAGATGGCACCTGATGCTCAGCTTTAACTTGCTGACAAATCAAACATTTCGAAACGAATTTTGAGATATCTCTTTTCATTCTAGACCACCAGTAAAACTATTTCAGATCGTTATACATTTTCGTGCTTCTTGAATGAACAGATAAATAACCGTATGAGCTTCATTCAAAATTGTCTGAAATAACTCTGGATTTCTCGAAACACAAATTTGATCTTGGAATTTCAAACAGTTATCAATATCAACCCAAAATTCTAAATCACGGTTCAAATCACATTGAGCTCTTTTCATTAACATCTCAGTGTCAACTTTCTGGGCATCACATATCTACTGTAAAAACAACGGTCTCATTTTCAACTCAGCTAAAACTAAACCATCATCAAATATATTCAATTGAGCATTCATCACACGTAGAGCAAACAAAGATTTACAGCTCAAAGCATTAGCAACAACATTTGCTTTTCCCAGATGATAATAAATTACTAGCTCATAGTCTTTTAACAATTCTAGCCATCTTCTCTAACGCAAATTCAATTCTTTCTGAGTTATTAGATATTTCAAACTCTTATGATCTGAATGCACGTGACATTTTTCACTGAATAAATAGTGGCGCCAAATCTTTAATGCAAACACAATAGCTGCTAACTCTAAACCAGGTGTCGGGTAGTTCTTCTCATGTGGCTTCAATTATCTCGAGGCATAAGGTATGACTTTGCCTTCCAGCATCAAAACGCAACCCAGACCATTCAACAAAGCATCACTATAAATCACACTCTTTACCCAATTCTAGTTGTACTAACACTAGAGCCTTGTCAATAGGGCTTTCAACTGATCAAAGCTTTTCTAACACTTCTCAGACCATTCAAACTTTACATCTTTCTGAAGCAATCTTGTCAATGGAGTCGCAATCATTGAAAAGCATTTTACAAACCATCTATAATAACCAACAAGTCCTAGAAAACTGCAGACTTCTGACATATTTCTCGGAGGCTTCTAATTTAGGATTGCTGAAATTTTGCTTGGATCAACTCGTATACTAGATGCTGACACAATATGCCCCAGAAAACCAACTTCGTGTAACCAGAATTCACATTTACTGAACTTAGCAAATAGCTACTTATCACGTAGGGTCCATAACACAATTCTCAAGTCCTCAGCATGCTCAGTTTCATCACGCGAATAAATCAATATGTCGTCAATGAATACAACAACAAATCAATCTATATACAGTCTGAAAATTCTATTCATTAAAACAATCAAGACTGCAAGAGCATCCGTTAGTCCAAAAGGCATTACTAAAAATTCATTACTAAAAATTCATAGTCCCCGTACCTCATTCGGAAAGCAGTTTTCAGTATGTCTGAGTCTTTAACCTACAACTGATAATATCCCTATCTAAGATTTATCTTTGAAAATATAGTAGCTCCTTTCAACTGATCCAATAAATCATCAATTCTGGGCAAATGGTACTTATTCTTTATCGTCACCTTGTTTAGCTGTCGATAGTTAATGCACATTCTCATCGTGCCATCTTTTTTTTCACAAACAGTACGGGAGCACCCCAGGGTAAGAAACTCGGTCGTACAAATCCTCCATCGGTCAACTCTTGCAACTGAGACTTTAATTCTTTTAATTCAGTTGGAGCCATCTTGTACGGAGCTATTGATATAGGAGTTGTTCCCGGCACTGACTCAATGATAAAACTCGACCTCTCAGATCGATAGTAATCCCGGTAATTCTTCAGGAAACACATCTAGGTACTCACAAACAACAGACACTGATTCAATTTTCTTTTTAGTCACTTTTGAATCAATCACATACGTGAAATAAGCTTCACAACCCTTTTTCACATAACTCAAAGCTTTCATGGACGAAATGACAGCCAGTAACCCATTCAAATCATTAGACTCAATTCAGATTATCTTATCATTCTGACATCTCAAATCAATAATCTTCCGTTTGCAGTTTACTATAGCATCATGCAATGTTAGCCAATCCATACCCAAAATTATATCGAATTCATCAAAGGGTAATAACATCAGATCAGCAGGAAAATAGATATCTCGAAACATCAACGGACAGTTCTTGCACACTTTGTCAACCAGGACAAACTTGCCTAAAGGGTTCAATGCTTTAATCACAAATTCAGTAGACTCTACAGGAAAATTAATACTGAATACTAAGTTATGCATATATACAAATTTGTCGATCCTGGATCTATCAATGCAATCACTGAAATATCATATCATAAAGAGTAAAAGTACCAGTAATGACATCTAGAGACGAAGCTTCTTCGCGAGCGCGAATAGCATAGGCTCTGGCAGGTGCTCTAGCCTCGGCTCTCATAGCTGTATCTTTAGTTGCTCTCTGGCTACCACTCACATTACTAGAGTTTCTAGGTGGTCTATCTCTAGCTATAGTATTACTCGACCTCGGATTCTGTACAATCTCTTGCTCAACTGACTAGGACAATCACAGATGAAATGATCTAAAGATCCACATTTGAAACAAGCTCGATCATTCAGTCTACAATTGCCAATATGTCTTTTACCACAATGTCTACACTCAGGTCGATCAGATCTCACACTCCCAACACTAGCTATCGAAGTAGCTGGAGCTTTAAAACTCGAATGTGGCCTTACACGATCTCTACTTGAATGACCCACATTAGCCTTTGAACGGCTATAATCATCTTAGAATTTTTTTGATGCCGACTGAAATGACTTACTCGATGATATTTTTTTTGCATCTCTAGCTTCTGATTCAGCTTTTCTTTTCTCTTTCCCAAGTTCTTCAGCTTTACATACTTGATCAACAAGTACAACAAACTCTTTTATTTCTAAAATCCCGACTAATAAGCGAATGTCTTCATTTAAGCCATCTTCAAATCTTTTTCACATTATTGCTTCAGTCGAGACACATTATCTTTTACACATTATTGCTTTAGTCGAGACACATTCCCATGCATATCGGCTCAATCTCACAAATTCTCGCTCGTATTTCGTAACAAACATACAGCCTTGTTTCAGCTCAAGAAACTCTTTACGTTTGGAAGAAATCCCAAGTGACTCATTCTTTTGAAACCACATATATCAACGTTTTCCATCATTGATACGCCGTATCTCTCAAAAGTGAAATAGCACATTTAAGACATTCATCAAGAGTACACGACATTTCATCAAAAACTCAGATCGATTTTATCGAGCCAAAACTCAACTCTCTCAGTATCATCATCCAAAATGGCCCTAAACTCTTCAGCCACATATTTTTTGATTTTATCCATATTTGGCTTACTCAATCAAATCGAATCTATCACTTGTGGCACACTTGGGACTTGTTGGGGAACAGGTGGGGGTGGAGGTTCTTAAGCAGCCGAATTCGTGTGAACGAATTCTGTGAACCACTCATTCATCATTTGGAAAAAGGCTTGCTTTGCCTCTTCCTCGTAGTCACTAAGAATCGACCGAGAATTAGCCAGCCCTGCCCCTTAAGCGGGAGCGGGCGCATTGCACTCAACACCATTAGCTATGGCTCGTTCGAGATTGATTACTATACAAAAAACACATTTTAGCTGTTAAGATTCATTACACTATCGCAATACATATATATGGCATGCACAGCTAGACCCACACACGCTATGTTAGTCCTAGAATCGACTAAACTGTAACTCTAATACCAACCAAATGTAACACCCTTAACCCATATCTATCACTGGAATAGGGTTACGACGCATTATCGATCAACCACAATATAAATCATACATTTGTGCAATCATAATTAAAATCCATTCATCTCAATCACTTTGTCCCTTATAAGGTCTTACGAAACCTTAAAACATGCTTAGAAGTTGTTCGGGACTAAACCGATAACATTTGCAAACTTTGGGAGACTTAGAAAATTTTTTTTGATTTAAGGGTACATGCCTGTGTGAACAGGCCATGTGCCTCACACGGCCACCAGACATACCTGTGTCATAGGCCGTGTGAAAACAGAGCATACAAACTGACTTGCACCACACGGCCAAGGACACACCCGTGTAAAAATTAGGGAGGTTACTGACTTCGGTCACACGGCAGACCGCACGCCCATGTGCTAGCCTGTGTGCCACCCACGGCCAATAGACACGCTCGTGTGTCTATGCCGTGTAACTCAATGACTTATTATAACTAATGTGCAAGGGTCACATGGTCGAGTCACATGACCGTGTGCTCAGCCGTGTGGCACAAAAATAGGCTTGGTTTAAGCCACATTTCTCACTATTATTTCATATACACCTAGCCATCAAAACGGTATTATTTTAACACATAAATAGGCAGCCAAAACATGCCATTTCAATCACATATCATGCCATCTATCCACAACCATTATAACATCTCAATTCCATATTCAAAACATACCAAATCATTATGCCAAAATCATCAAAACTTACATAAGTTCCAAATGCATTTACTCTTCATCTTATCATCTATTTCATGTCTCAAAATCAAGCCACAATATATCATCTTTCAAGCAATAGCTTACCAATTAACAACTAGTTACTTGAGCAATCATGTAATCATACCAAACAAGCCAACACATAATGCATTATATACTTCACATATATCACTTATCAAACATATAACTTAAGCCAACATAAATGGCCATACACACCAACATTTGTAAGCCAAATCTCATGGCTAAAATCATAACACAAAACATACCAAGATAACTCTAGCCTATACATGCCAAACATTAATATATACAATATCAAAGTACCAAAATATCGTTTGATAGTATGGCGACGGTCCTTGACAATCCTCGAGCTCATGGTAGCTTTAATAATCTATAAAATAATGACAACACACACAAAGTAAGCTTTCAAAAGCTTAGTAAGACATATACAAATAAACTTAAGACATAAGTCAAATATAAGCCAATTTATCCATGAAATTCATAGTGTAACACATATACAAGTTTCACAATTCACATCTAACTCGCTTGTTCATAATTCACTTACATATAACCACCATTCTTTCTCATATAATTCACGTATCATCATTTATATTTATACTTACCTTTCATTCCTTAAATTTCATATGTCATTCGTATGTACCTGAATCGGATACTCATTCACATATTCATTCATTTCTCGATATTTACCGTTGAACCATTCAAAATTGACAAGGATACTCGGATAACTCATAAAGCTCGTACAGTGCCATATCCTAGATATGGTCTTACATGTTATCAAATATCGATGCCTCTGTCCCAGATAGGGTCTTACACGAAATCATATATGATGCCGATGTCCCTAACATGGTCTTACACGTAATCTCAGATCGATGACAATGTCCCAAACATGGTCTTACACGATATCACATATTAGAATCCTAATGTCATGACATTCGTATCCTATACTATTCCTATAGTTCGTACGGGGCTTCCGAACGTCGTAAGTTTGTCAATACTTCTCAAATTTGTTCATTCATTATCCAAAACAATTCAATAGCATATAAACATAAATAATTGAATTTAAATACATTTATTTGCATATGAACTTACCTCAGAAATGGGAACGACAATAGGAGTCGATTACTCATTAAGCTTCGACTTCCCCCGATCTAATTCCGATTTCTTTCGTTCTTGATCTAAATAAATTCAAATTTAACTAATTTAATCACACAGTCATTCAATTTAATCTACAAACACATAATTAGGCCTTTTTGCATTTTAGCCCCTAAACTTTTACATTTTCATTAATTTAGTCCTTTTTGTATAAAATCACAAATTACAACAATTTCTTTAAAACCCATATGTACCGAATTTCTATGGAGCCTCTAGTAGCCCAAAACTTCCATTTATTTTACATTTTAACCCTACATTTTATACATTTCATAATTTAGTACCAAAAATGCATTTTTACCAAAAATCACTCAGCAAAATATGAAAATCTATCATCACATGCTTATTTTCTATCATCAAACTTCGCAAAGCTCAAATTATCAATAATTTCATCTCATGAATCATCAATAATTTCATAAATTTAAGCATGGGCTAGCTAGAATGCAGAGCAACAATCTCAAAAATGTAAAAATCATAAAAAATCGAGCAAATACGTTACCTTAATCAATAATGTAAGTGCCAAAAGTTCAAACTCTATTTTGCATCTTATTCTTTGACATATTTGGCCATAGATAGATGAAAATGATGATGATATTACAATTATTTTTATTTAATTAACTTAAATTACTAAATTACTTTTATAACCTGAATTAAAACCATTTAAAAATATTTATTTAATGCCCATTTATGTCAAATTCCACTATCAATGATATAATATCAACATAAGGACCTTACATTTAATAAGCTATAGCAATTAGGCATTTTTAACTTATAGCATGCTACTTTTGCATTTTATGCGATTTATTCCTTTTCCCAAATTAACCATTTAAGTGATAAAGTTAGCACACGAAATTTTGACACATATATAGTCATATGCTATAAACACCAAAAAATAATATTAAAATATTTTTGTAACTCGAATTTGTGGTTTCGAAACCACTATTCCGACTAGGCTCAAAATCGAGTGTTAGAAGCCTTTTTCATGTATAACCAGCTTTATTTAAATTGAGATAATCTTACGGTTTTATGAAACCATGTGTATATGGCTCAAATCTATAGTCAATCCTATTTTCGATAAAAGCAGTTGACAATTGAATCCAACTTTTTCCACTATTTTCGTATCCATAATAGTGCGAAAGGAAAGCCTGACTCCAAGTTGTTCAAGAATAGTGGCATTGCTGAGTTTCTCGATCCTTTGACTTGTGATTAGTCAATTCTCTTTCTTGATGGACTGGGAAGGGATATAACTTAGTGGTAGAGTGTCATATTAACATGGTTGAAGTCATTAATTCGATCTTGATTATCCCTAAACCCAATGTGAGTTTTTCTATTTTGCCTTACCCCCTACTGTGATTGAATAAGAATTGATAAGAGGCTTGTGGGACTAACGTGAGGGGGTAGGGATGGCTATATTTCTAAGAGTGAACTTTTATCGAATATGAAGCGCATGGATACAAGTTATGCTTTGGAATGAAAGACAATTCTGAACTGGCTTTGTCTACGAACAAGGAAGCTATAAGTAATGCAACTATGAATCTCATGGAGAGTTCGATCTTGGCTCAGGATGAAGGCTGGTGGCATGCTTAACACATGCAAGTTGGATAGGAAGTGGTGTTTCTAATGGTGGACGGGTGAGTAACGCGTAAGAACCTACCTTTAGGAGGGGAACAACAGTTGGAAACGACTTCTAATACCCTGTAAGCTGAGGAGCAAAAAGAGGAATCCGCCTGAGAAAAGGCTCATGTCTGATTAGTTAGTTAGTGAGGTAATAACTTATCAAGGTAATGATCAATATCTAGTTTGAGAGGATGATTAACCATACTAGGACTGAGACATGACTCATACTCCTACGGGAGGCAACAGTGGAGAATTTTCTACAATGGGCGAAAGCCTGACGGAGCAATACCGCATAGAGGTAAAAGGCTCACAAGTCGTGAATTTCTTTTTCTGAAGAAGCAATGACAACATATGAGGAATAAACACCAACTAACTCTATGCCAATAGCTAAGGTAATACTAAGGATGCAAGCGTTATCCTGAATGATTGGGCGTAAAGCGTCTGTAGGTAGCTTTTTAAGTCTACCGTCAAATCCCAAGGCTTAACCCTAGACAAGCAGTGGAAACTACCAAGCTGGAGCATGGTAGAGGCAGAGGGAATTTTTGATGGAGTAGTAAAATGCGTAGAGACAGGAAAGAACACCAACGGCCAAAGCACTCTGTTGGGTTGACACTGACATTGAGAGAGGAAAGATAAGGGAGTGAATGGATTAGATAACCTAGTAGTCCTAGCCATAAACGATGTATACTAGGCATTGTGCGTATAGACCCATACAATGCTATAGCTAATGGGTTAAGTATCTCACATGTGGAGTACGTTCGCAAGAATGAAACTCAAAGGAATTGACGGGGGCCCGCACAAGCAGTAGACCATGTGGTTTAATTCGATGCAAAAATGAGAACCTTACTAAGGCTTGACATGCCGTGAATCCTCTTGAAAGAGAGGGGTGCCTTCGGAACACGAACATAAGTGGTGCATGGTTGTCGTCAGCTCATGCCATAAGGTGTTGGGTTAAGTCCCACAACAAGTACAAACCCTCGTGTTTAGTTGTTACCATTGAGTTTGGAACCCTGAGCAGACTACAGCTGATAAGCTGGAGGAAGGTGAGGATGATGTCAAGCCATCATGCCCTTATGCCCTGGGCAACAGCTACAATGGACGAGACAAAGGGTCGCAATCCCATGAGGTTGAGCTAACTCCAAAAACTCATCTTCAGTTCGAATTGCAGATTGCAACTCGCCTGTATGAAGTAGAAATCGCTAGTAATCGTCGGTCAATCATACGACGGTGAATTCATTTTGGGCCTTGTACACATCGCTTGTCACATTATAGGAGCTGACTATGCCCTAACCGTAAGGAAGGGAATGCCAAAGGCAATGCTAGTGACTGGAGTGAAGTTACAACAACGTAGTCGTACTGGAAGGTGCGGCTAGATCACCTCCGTTTTAGGGAGAGCTAATGCTTGTTAGGTATTTTGGTTTGACACTACTTCACACCCAAAAAGAAGCGAGCTATGTCTAAATTAAACTTGGAGATGAAAGCCTTCTTTCATTTCTCGATGGTGAAGTAAGACCAAGCCCAAGAGCTTATTATCCTAGGTTGGAACAAGTCGATAGGATCCTTTTTACACCTCTGGGTCCCTCTCATGTGGCGACATGGGGGCGTAAAAAGGAAAGAGAAGGATGAGGTTTCTCTCGCTTTTGGCAGAAAAAAGAAATGAAAAGAAAATAAAAATAACCATAGAAATAAAAATTATTATTTACTTTGAAAATTTTTAATAATAAATTATTATTTAATCAAAATACAAGAAACGTGTATGATTGTGAAATAATTTAAAATAATTTAAAAGGAATTTAATTTAATGATTAAAATAAATTTAAATTATAAATAATTAAAACTATTTAATATTTTATTTATTTAAAGATTTAAACTTATGTTAATTTATTAACTTTCATATTATCTTAATAAAAAATAATTTAAATAATTTAAAGTTAAAAAATAAATTAAAATACGGAAATTATCTATCATAGAATAGTTTTTTTTTTCTTATATGTGTTGTAAAACTATACAAAGAGTAAAAGAAAACTATTAAAAGATTCATTAGATATATATTTATATTAATAAAGAATATATATCAACAAAATTGTTTTCTTTGCCTTAAAGTTAAACGCTAATTTCATATTTATAGGTTTTCAAAAAATATATATATATAAATAATTAAAATTTAAAATCCATTTAATAAAAATAAATTTAAATAAAGAAATGAAAATCAATATCTTTTAAAATTATAAAAACGAAACATATATTCCATTTAACATTATCAATAAATAAAAGTAGAGAAAATAAATTAAAATATATTATCATAAAATACTATCTTAATAGAATTTAAAATTATTTATTAATTTAATTTAATTAAAATAAAATATTAATAAAAATATAAATGTAAAAGAAATTCTTTATTGAGCAATTATAAAATGCTTTAATACATTATATTTATTATCTTTAATACATTATCGTAAAATCATAAACATTCATATATATATATATATATATATATATATATAAAGTTGACATTTAAAAAAATCCTCTAAGTAATATATAAAAAAAAAAGCCTCAAAGTATGAATAGACGAAGAAAAAAATAATTTATATTAATAAATTGAACTGAATTATTATATAGATCGGGAATTGAATCAAACCGAGGATAATAGGAGAAAGGCAAATTTGCTTATTAGTCTTTAAAGAATTGTTCGTTTGTTGTTTTGCCAGGTAAGTTAACATGGAACTTACTATTTTATTCATGTTATGATTAAATTATATTTGTTTTTCTTATTAGTTTATATAAATGTGAATTGGTTAATTTTAGGCATCAATTAGACTAAATTGCAAAGTGTGGAATCTATTGTATTTATGAATAAGTACAAGGTACCAAAATGGAGATGAAATATTTATATGATTGAATGATATGTATATGTTGATATAGAGATTGAAATGATACGATTACAGTAATAAAGCTCGTGTGAACTTAGTAAAGGGATTAGAATACATATGGCATGCCATTAGGGATAAATATAAAATCAATCAGGGATTTGCATGATTATATGAGATCCAACATTTGTTGCAAATTCTCGATACGATGTCAACTTGTGTGAGCAACCCTAACATTGTCAGCTTATGTGAGCACTATAGTCCCGTGTATCTGACTTCAGTTACTGAGGTTCTCTCGGGTGAGAAATTGGCAATTTATTGGAAATGAAATTGTTCAATTGATTTGAATACGAATCGAATTATATATTTTTTTCAATTTGAATATGAATTAGATCATTTATGATGCTATATTGAATTGTTGTACATGTATATGTGACTGGTATTATATGTTCTTGATATGCAAAAAAACTAACTTATTTGTTGTATTGTTGAATTTCATATGAAAGTATAAGGATGCCATGTTATATACCATTGTGTTTAAAATGTTAAATTATTGAAATGTCAAGGTAAGTTAAGTAAATTTCATATGGACTTACTAAGCATTCAACATGCTTACTCCGTTGTGTCCCTTTTTCCTTATAGATTGCCAACTTGCGGGACGTGTCTAGCGGATCGACGAGAAGCTTACATTATCCTGTTATTGATTTGGTATTCTTTTAATCGTTTGAAGCTCATTTTTGTGGCAGGTAAATAGGTGTTATGTATTTTTGAATCTTAGAATGATAGTTTTGGTTTGAACCACTTTTTAATGTTTGATTTTGGTAGAGTTAAAGCCTACTTGCATATATATGTTTTGGTAAAATGTTGAGAAAGGTGAATGGCACTTAAAATGGTATGTTTATGTATGAATTAGCATAGTAAGAATATGGTAATAAATGGCTAAGTGAATGGTTGAATAGTTTGAAATAGAGCAAGTTGAATTGATATCTTTTGATGCCAAATTGAAGTATATTAGATTGTTTGATTTGAAATGGTTAAATGAAAAGTTTTGGTATGTATTTGGGATGATTTTTGTGCAGGTAAAGTTTTGCAAATATGCACCAAATGTGAAGTTTGAAAGGTAGATATGAAATAAGTACCAAATGGCCTAAATTTTACCAAAAACAAAGTCGATATCCCGATGAGCAATCTTCCTCGTCACAACATTAGTCGATATTATCTGACGTCGCAACGTTGAGTGGTATGACTTCTTGACGTAAGAAAATGTTTGGCAATGTCACGATGTTAACCCTGATATTTTGAAACTTTGCAATTTGGTTCTACTTCATCCTCAGGTGAACAAAAGAGCTTTTGTAAGCTTGATTAAGGCTCAGATTTAATTGCATATCATAATGAGAATGTGTTTATGACATGTTTGAATGTTTGATTGATTTATTTACGATTTATTTGACAGTGGTTGCTCCGACAACTGATGTAGCATATTGTAGTTCGGACCCGGTGATTTGGTCGGGCAATGGGAATTTCAATTCTCATTATGCATGTGTTCTCAACTTTGGTATTTGATTCATTTATGAATCTTACCTTTCATTTTCAATTTTCATCCCTAAGTACTTACATAATTATTAACTCACCTTACTAATGCATTAAAGGTTTCAATCATACTACAATTTGTTTAGATGTTTAATTACACCACTTTCTTGAAGGCTTGCTTTTTCATTTTGGTTCAGTTAATACCGTTTTAAATAGAAATTCGGACTTCATACAATGGTTTATAAAGCATTTAAAATTAGTGTTAATAGCATCTATTCAATGATTTGGAAAACAAAACCTAGTTTAGTACCACAAATAATAGCATCTGACAATTTCAAGAATTCATTCATTATAACACCCCTAACACGTATCCGTCGCTGAAACAAGGTTTAGAAGTATTACCGGAGTTAAATAGATCATATTCAAATATTTTATGTTATTTCACAATCGTATTGAAGATTAATTATAATTCAACTATATCGTCCCTTCTATGGGCACTTGAACCCCAAATCATACATTAGAACAAGTCGGGAATAAATCGGGAACTTAGAAAATTTTTCATAAAATCTCAAAATTTTTTCTAGGTTTAGGGGTCACACGCCCGTGTGGTCAGCCACATGGCCAAGTGACATGCCCATGTCTCAGGCCGTGTGGCATATGAGGTAGGGCACAAGCTCGTGTCCCTAACCCGTCAAATCATGTCCGGGAGTACTCATTAGAGCACTTAAACAGAAAGCTCTCTCTCAAGCACTATATCGGGAAGCTCATTGAGCCATGTAGTAGAGAGCATATCCGGGCAATACAAATAAAAGCTCACAAATAGCTTATGTAATACCTCAAACTCGGCTTGGACGTTATGGCTGAATCTAGCAATATCACATGCAATGGGATTTGAAAATGCATTGATAAACAAAAACCGTTCACCAGTTTTTAACTCCTATTTAGTTTAGAAAAATGTGTACTAATTAATTTTCCTTAAAAAATATAATTTATATGCAGGCTTTTTAAAACAAGTTCATTTATGTAAACCATAATTACTTCCAAAACCTTACTTTCATAGAAAACCAAGCGTTTTTAGTGAAACTAAATTTTCATCATGCTTGTTAAAGTTTAAAAATAAATCATCAATAGTCTAAAAGCCAAATTAAAAAACAAAAGACCAAAGTCCAAAAAATTACATCAAAAACCTAAAATAAATAACCAAATCAGAAAAACAACAGAAATCAGTCCAAAATTTTTACGAGTGGCCACCGTCAAGTCCTCTGCTACACCAAACCATCAAGTGTGGGGATTACCTACACAGATTAAACAGAAAAGGATGAGTTTTTGCAAACTCAATGTGTAATCCCCACAAAAATCACACATACAGACTACACATCAGGTGTCATAAATATGCAGTTCGGGCTGAAGCCTTTTTCAGAATCAGTTAGGGCCTTAGCCCACTCGGTTACAGAATCAGAAATAACTTAAGGCCTTAGCCCATCTCAGATATAATATGCAGAACAGAACAGATTAACTAAACCCAACCCACCGGCCCTGCACACCAACTCTATCCAACCCAACACACCATGTGGGGATAAAATTGACCCACTCATCCCAACACACCATGTTGTACCAAAATGTGGCACATAGCCAGATAATTGCAGCTGAGCTGGTAGATATCAGGCTTAAGAGCCTTTCAGAATACTTCTTCCATACACATCAACCCAACCCCAATGCAATGCAACATATAAATATGATATGCTATAGTGTAATTTATCAGATTATACAATCAGTCAGATATACATGCTAAGTGTAACATGCTCATTTCATATATCACATAATCAGATCATGGAATTAGGGGTCTAAGTTATGCTTACCGACCCTACGATAGGTCACTGTCGACTTGGGCAACCCTTGCAACCTTACAAAATTTTCTAGAAGAATGGGCTCACACGCCTATGTAGCCTGCCCATGTGGCCTAATTGGTCGAGCCCGTGTCTCTCACATGGCCTCGCCAGCCATCATATGGCCGCGTCATGTGCCCGTGTCATGCGCGCACGGCTTGGCCTCGTCAATCACTGTAACAGCTCGAATTAGGGGCTAAACGGAAAGTGGTTTTGAAACCATGAATCCGAGGTTTAAAATATTTTTCTAATTTAGTTTTGATGTTTATTGGGTGTTTGAATAAATATGTAATACTTTGGTGTGTGAATTTTATTAGTTACATGTCCAATTTGGTATATTGGACTAAATTGCAATAGGTGAAAAATATGAGTTTTATTTCATAAGGTACTTGATTGAATTAGGTTTTAAAATTAGAGGTTCTTATATGGTAATTAGGCCCTTTTTAACTTATTTGGACAAAAATGCCCAAAGAATGGTGGAATACGAAAGGTTTTTAATAAAGGGCATTTTGGTCATTAGTTAATAAAAGAAATAAAAAGGGAAAAATAAGGCCAAAATGTGTCCATAATCTCTTCTCCTTGGCCGAATATGGTGGGAAGCTATAGCTAGGGTTTTGTTGATTTTCAAACTCACAAGTAAGTGCAATTGAGCCTCGTTTTTAATTCTCTTCGTATTTTTAGAATCCTCGTAACTTGCTCTAGCTAATTTTACCATTATTTTAAGCTAGGGTTGATGTCAAAAATTTTCCCCATGTATGACATGCAAGTATTTTGATGTCTGATGGTGGAATATGAAGGTTTAGGGTGTGATAAACTATGATTTCTAGGTGATTTTTCATGAAAGTCCCTAAAAAGGAACAAATTGCAAAGTTAATAAATTGAGTGGTAAAAGTATAAATTGATGAGAAATGTGGGCTGTTTTGAGTGCCATGGGTATTTGGTTAGGCTTGGGTAACCAAGAAAATTAATACATTTCAATTTACGAGCCTAGGGATTTAGTTGTAAAAATTGACAAAGTTAGGGGTAAAATGGTAAAAATTATCATAGGATGATTTTGGACTAAATTGAGTAATGTGTGCATTAAACAAGTTAAATGTGTCATTATAGATCGAGAAGATTGAGGAATCAACCTTGACAGGGGCAAGGGCCAGGTCTCGGATTAAGTTGCAAAATACCGTTTTTTGTTGTCGAGGTAAGTTTATATGTAAGTAATGTATCCGTTTTATTTGTACATTAATGATTCTAATGGATGTTATGAAATGTTTCTATTGAATAATCTTCTATGATGTTGCAAGCGTGGAAATGAGAGTTCCTATTTGAACTTTCGAAAATAACGGGTGATACAGATAAATATGGCTAGGTCACATGTGTGATAAAGTGAACTTCACCATGTAGACCCGAGAGCTATCGAACTTAATGGTCACCATGTGAACACGATAGTTACGAGACTAAATGGCTATGTCGCATAAGTGATAAAGTGAACTTCACCATGTGTACATGAGAGCAATATCATATGTAGCTAAGTCACATGGGTGATAAAGTAAACTTCACCATGTGCACATGAAGGTTACGAGATTAAATGGCTAGGTCACATGGGTGATAAAGTGAACTTCACCATGTGTACCCGAGAGCCAGGCTTTTGTGTTGGTGGAATCATGAGTGGAAGGTCCGCCAAGTATCGAATGATAATCCAAAGAGTTCAGCGGGAACACTTACTAAAGAGATTTTGTGTGGTAGTGTGACATGTGGGTGCATGTGTTTTCTTTTGAACAAGTGTAATTTGTGGGAAAATGCATGTGGATGCAAGGGTGCATATGGACTTAAGTAGGTGAAAATAATGTGCATGATTTGTATGGAAATGTTGGTAAGTTTAGGTGGTAAGATAGTGTGTGAGAGATAAATCTTGGTATGGCTAAATGTTGTTATGATGATAATTATTTACATATAGACTTACTATGTAACACCTCTTACCCGTGTTCAACGCCGGAACAGGGTACGAGGCATCACTGGATTTTTACACTTACAAATACACAAAACCGGCTATAAAATTTCTTTCAATTTAGAATCTAATACATTCTTATCATATATACATTAATTCATTTACTAACATGCAAGCATACTCGTTCAAGTATTGTACCATTATGACTCATAACATAGCTATTATTAGTCATATCACATGGTCTTATACAACAATAAAATTTCCATTAATTTAGGCCAACATTCTAGGCCAACTCAGTAACATATATACATATATTCAAGTCCTTATACATGCCATAAACTTATAAATATTTAGGAATCTTTTAATACTAACCTCAGCCTGATAGTGTGATAGTATCTCCGGCGACCTCCAACTCGAGCTAGCATTTGAAACTCTCTATAAGAAAAAGGAAGGGAAGGGAGTAAGCATTATAGCTTAGTAATTAAATCTATAAATAATAATCAATTTATTACAAGCTTTTATAAAACTTCATAACATGTTCTCATAATAGTATAATTACAAATACACATAGTCCTACCATTTACTTAAGCCCTTTTCAAGTTGTTTACTCAAGTAATAGTCACTAATTTATTTTTATCCAGAGCTACGGAACTCCAAATTAAGACCTGCCAATTTTCTCAAAAACTAGACTCATATATCTTCTTACCAAAAAAATTTTAGAATTTTTGGTTTGGCCAGTTAGTACAGTTTATTCATTGAAGTCTCCCCTGTTTCGCGGTTCAGCAGTTCTGACCACTCTTTACTAAAATTTAATTATCTTTTGGTACAGAATTCAAATGAGGGTTTTGTTTCTTTCTTCTATTTTAAGGAGTCTAACCATATAAATTATGCTCCATAAATATTTTTTTACAATTTTTAATGATTTTTTCAAGTCAGAATAGGGGATCACGAAGTCATTCTGAACTAGTCTCACAAAAATATAAATATCTCAAAATACAGAATCCCTTTGCTTGCTCTATTTCTTTTATATGAAAATAAGCTCAATAAGCTTTAATTTCATTTCTCATTTAACCTCAAATTCAATTCCTACCATTTTTGGTAATTTTTCAAAGTCACCCCACTGTTGCTGTACAAACTGTTTTATTTCAAATCTCATCTCACCCATAAATTTTCTTATATGGGTTTTCCAAATAACATTTGCCCACATCAAATTTACCGAAATTCGATCATTCATTAACGTTACTCATGTACATATATACACATATACCTGCACTTAGTCAATATATACACTCACTTCCAATTGGCTATTTCACAATTTCATTCATTTTCACTTAGCCACTTTCCATTGTACACAACGGAATGAAATAGTAACAAATGTTCAGTGGCCTGCACGTAGTACCACCTTCGTGGCTGAAGTTAATTGGTGCACATAGTAGCCTGCACTTAGTACTACACATGTGACCAATTTCATCTCTTACACATAGTGGCCTGCACTTAGTACCACACATATGATCGAAGTTATCGGATACGCATAGTAGCTACACATAGTACTACACATGCAATCCCAACTATATGATACACGTAGTAGCCTACACTTAGTACTACGCATGTGACTTAATCCATCTTGAACACATAGTAGCCTACACGTAGTACTACACATGTGTTCCCACCACAAATCATTTGTATCTTTTCTATTCCATGAGTTCAATCGGAAAATATACAATTTACCAATTCAGTCATTTTCATTATAATTTTGTAATTTTTATCAAATAACCATCCAATATTCAACTTCATCTTGCATAATATAACAAAATATTGAAACATAAATAATAACAATGTATTATTTACATATCAACTTACCTCAATGCAAAGGATGATAAATTTGCAATCTAGTCCACAACTTTTTCTTTTCCCTGATTCGAGTCGATTCCACGTGTTTCTTGATCTATAATAACACATTTCACTCATTTATTCCATATATAACTCAAATTAACTCAAATTTACATTTTGGCAAAATTTAAATTTTTGCCCCTAAACTTTGTCAAAATTACGATTTTGCCCCTAGGCTCGTACAATAATTTTATTCAATTTCTTTGCACTTTAGGCCTAACTGAACCATTTCATAAATATGGCAGCCCACAATTCTCATTAAAAGTCACACTTATTACCAATTTTATAAATTTTACGATTTAGTCCTTTCGAATGTTTTCATCGGAAATCACTCGGCAAAAACTGTTTCTCTAACCATAAACATGCATAATCTACCATAATTTATCAAAATGCACAATTATTCAACATGGGTCAATTTTTTGAAATCAAACCCTATCTCAAATAAATGGTAGAAATAGAGAAATCATGTTACTGCGATTTCAAAAACGTAAAAATCATTAAAAACGGGGCTAGAACGGACTTACAATCGAGCTTGGAAGCTTGAAAAACCCTAGCCATGGTCTCTCCATGCTATATTCGGCCTTGAGGAAGAAGATGAGCAAAAATTGGCTTTTAATTTGATTTTTAATTCATTTAATCACTAAATGACCAAAATGCCCCTAACTTAAAAATATTCTTTTTCACCCATTTCGTGTCCATTTTTGTCCAATAAATTAACCAATGGTCTAATTACCATTTAAAGACCTCCAATTTAAAATTTCATAACAATTGGACTCCTCTAACATATAGAACTCAACTTTTGCACTTTTTACAATTTAGTCCTTTTGACTAAATTGAGTGACCAAACGTCGAAATTTTCGTAAAAAATTTTTAAAAAATTAATTTCATAAAAATGTAAATCATAAAAATATAAAGAAAACACATTTCAATTAAACACCTTTACCTTCAAGAATGCATATTTTACTACTTTTGCAATTTGGTCCAATTTATCAAATTGGACACACAAACAATAAAATTTTGTAACGAAAATTTCACAAAATATTGCAAACACAAAATAAATTTTAAAACTCAATCAGAATAAATATTTTGACCTCGAATTTGTTGTTTCGTAACCACTATTCCGTTTAGGCCCAGTATCGGGCTATTACATACTAAGCTTTTAAAGCATACTCTTTTCTCTTTTCCCTTGTTTTATAGATTCAGTCAAGCTAGCTTGGGATTGGAACGAGTTAGAGGATCACCCACACTATCGACATTATCTTTTGGTATAGTGAAATGAACTCTTAAAACTATGGCATGTATAGGGACTTAATGGTTTTGTAGGTGTTAAGTTAGTTTGATTATGTTGGGGTAATTGTCATGGGATAAGTCATTTTGCATTCAAGGCTAAGTGATATAGCCATTGATGATGATATTTTGTTTATCCATCGTTATGAGGAAATTTATGGGATGCTTGGTGTGTTTGTGTGTTTAATTTGAAATGGGTGATGGATGGGTAAATGGAGTCATTTAGATGTCCAAAGATGGGTTTGTTGGGTGGTGTTATAAGTAGTAGTGATAGTAAGTGTTTTGGGGCAAAGTATAGCTTGGAAAATAGCATAACTTAGGGCCACACAGCCAGCCCCTACGGCCATGTGTGTAGGGCGTGTGAATTTTGCATGGGATTTTCAGAGATTAAGGACGTCACAAGGCCTGGTCATACGGGCGTGTCCCGTGGCCGTGTGGCCAAACTTGTATGCTGACGTCATAAATAGAATGTCCCAGTTTTTCACATGGGGAGGCCACGCGGGTGTGTCGAGGTCGTGTGATAGACACGGGTAAATGACACAAGCATGTGCTCGGCTGTGTGAAAACCCTTGTAGGTTCGAAATGAAAAATAATTTTCCAATAATTCAACATGGGCAGGGGACATGGGCGTGTGTGACCACACGGCCTACCAACACGGGCGTGCCCTTGTTTCACACGGGCGTGCGCCATGTATTAGGTCAAATTTTTTTAAATTTTTCTAAGTTCTCGTTTTGGTTCGAACCATTGCAAACCATGTTTTGGGCCTCATAGGCTCACTTTAAGGGTTGTATGGTATTTTACGACTAAGTTTTAAATTGGAATGAAAATTTATGGTTTGATTCTGCATGAATGATGGTGATATTGTTCGGTAATGCCTCGTGCTATGGTAAGGTGATAAACCCGGGTATGGGCTATTACAATCACATAGCCGTGTATTACCACACAGCCTACTACACGGGTGACCACACGCCGGTGTGGCATCCATAGTTTCGTTTTTTGCTTTCGCCGATTCTCATTTTCTGTGTTTTCAGGTACACACCTGTATCGTTTTCACTTCTAACTGCAGTCCTGTATCTCCAAAACCTAAAATGGACCATTAATACACCAATTAAGCCACTTAAGACGCTATTCGATTGAAAACTTTAACGCATAACCTGAAATACTACGTCTATCGACGTTTTAGAATCTTACCGAGTCGAATACGACTACTAACAGTCACCCCCACAGAGAACCTGATTAAAGCCTTCCAGCAACACCTAGTCAAGAGTAAAATAAACCTTGGTTAACAGCCTACTCAACTAACGATAGAACCAAGGAGAAAACCATTTACCGAGCAAGGAAATACAACTGTAGCAAAACGGAGATAGCTTGAATACGGAAACCACAGTAAGAAAAAAGGGTAAAATGAAGGAAACGAAAATGACAGTAGGAAAGAGGAAGGATTTCGGTAGAGAATAGAGGGAAAAAAGAAAAGAAAAGTAAAAAAAAAAGAAACAAGTGAGAAGAAGATGAATATTTTTTTTTCTGCAGAGAGAATTTTGCCACTTCCAACAACAACCGAATATCCTGATAACTCCCAATCCCTTATTTTTCTCTGCACCTCCCCACTCCACACATCTACTCAGAATTCCTGTTTGACCGAAATTCTTGATCAGTCATGTAACACCCCAAACCCGGCCCAGATGTTATGGCCAAGTCTGGTGTGTCACATTGAAGTGTTTTTCAAAAACCATGTTTTCATTGAAAACCCTTCTTAGTGTTTAGAAACTTCTACCAGTAAACTTGTATAAAACCTTAGCTTGTGTTTTCAAAACGTGGTTCATTGAAATAATAATTCCCCTTTCAAACATTGTTAACAACTTTGTAAAATTTTATGGAAAATTGTGAAAGCTTGTAAACCTTTGTACTTTGCGGCAACATGTTATTTTTAAAACAGTTTAAGTATCGGAAAATTAGACCTTCTTCGTTATGGCTTAAAGTGAATGGATACTATGCACCAGGTAGGATTCCAGAAAAGAGGAGGTGAGTCAATTAGACTGCTTAAGTACCAAGCTCTCCCTAGATCCAATCCTAGACATGCACACACCCATTGCCACACTTTAACCTTCTGACTTGTCCATGAACAACAAATTAGGTTTAAGTCTATTTAAAATATTTATTTATGAAAACGTTTACGTTGCGGAAGCTTTGCTCTGTTCTTGTGTTATTTTGAAAACAAGTAACTTTTATAAAAGCGCCTTAGAGCTATCCGATTTCAAAACGATTTAAACAATACCATACTTAAGCTAAAAACAAATTAAATAATTAGAGCGGCCTTATTACAAACCCAAATTAAAAATAGAAACAATTAAAATAAATAATTAAATAATTAACTTAATTAAACCGAAATTGTCGTCCACGTGGCCACTCTAAATCCCTCCCGACTTCAAGTCTACTAGTCTAGGGCTCACCTGCGTGGATGGAAGAAAAGGGGTGAGTTTGGAAAACTCAGTGTGTAAAGAAGCCCGTCCAGAGCCTAAGTCAGCTCAAGCCCACTGGGCCTAAGCCCTATCCAGTCTCAAAAATAACTGGGCCGAAGCCCTATTCAGATATAGTAAACTAGGCCTTGGCCCTTTTTAGATAACAGTACGACCCATAGGCCCATTACAGTAACAGAATAGATATTGTCGAAACCATTTTTTTGAAATAGATGGAATCGACTTGAGGGTTTTGAAAATGAAAATTAAAACAGGAGTCGCCACCAATCTTTTTTGCTGAGGTGTGATCGGGTCACCTCGAAAAGTGTTTTTTAATAATCAATTTGATTTTATTAAAACAGTGATTTGGGTCTACGAAAATCAAGAAAACGGGTTCGGGAGTCGGTTACGCTCGGGGAAGGATTAGCACCCTCGATACGCCCAAAATTGGCACCTAGTTGATTAATTAGCGTCTTAGTGTCGAAGATTTGAAAATTCGAAAGAATTTAAAATACGATCCTTTCTTTATTTAAAAGGTTTGAATAAAATGAAGTAAAATGTTGGAAACCATTCTCGTCTCGAAATAGTAAAACGTCGAGTCCAGTAAGTTAGGATACGAAGTTTAGAACCTTTGAGAACGAGAGTGCTTTGCATTTAGAAATCAAAAGGATATTCGATTATACAGATTAAATGAAAAATCAAAACCCAGTAAGTTAGGGTACGAATTTTCGAATTTCCAAGTATTGAACATTGCCTTTGTAAAAGCATGAACAAAGTTTAATAAAATCATGAGTTTGTAAGGAAATGCGGAAGTAAATTAATACCAAAATATGTACAAATAGAACAAATACATTAATAAGAAGTAATATAAAAGACGAGAATAAACTAAATTAACGAGCATGCACAATGATTACAAATCAAAGAATAACAAAAATAATACTAAAAACTACATGATTAAATTGTATGCATGAATAATAAATAAACAAACAAATGAAAAAGCAATGATAAAAATTAATAAAAAACATTAAGATATAATATTTAAAATATTTAAAACAATAATAATGATGATAATAATAACAAGAGAAAATGATAAAAATAATAGGCTGATATAATAGTAATAGTAGAAAGTGATATGTATATAAAATATATATATTAAATATTAATAATGGAAAAGAAAATGATATACTAATTTAGGAGTATTAAAATAAAATATAATAGTTAATATAATATTAAAACAATACTAAATATAATACAATAATAAAATAAGACATATATAAAAGGTAATAAAACGTAATATCGAGAATAATATTAAAAGTAATAATAAAAATAATAAAAATAAAATGAAAACGAAAAATAATAATAATAATAATAATAAAGTACAAAAAGCACATGTGATATGATAATATTTAAAATAAAGTAATAGATAATAATAGTAAATATCAAATATGTATATATATGTAAAATAATGAAAAAGGATATAATATAAAAATAGAAAAGGATTATTAAGTATAATATAATAATTAATAATAATACTAAAAGAATAACAATAGTGTATTAAAAATAATAATGGTGCAAGAAAATAATAATAAAGATAAAATAAGTAAATACTAAAAAGAATATATTTATAAAGTATGATAATAATAATAATAGTAATAATAATAAAACAAATATAATAATAATGGGAATAATGCAAAATATTAATCAAAAGGCGAAAATGGGCAAAATTGATGTTAAAACAAAATACTTGGGGTGAATCTGAAACAAAAACAAATAAAAAAGGCTTTGAACGCGCATGAATCATGGAGGGACTTCAAGGGTAAATTTCCCGAATCTTTAAAACACTGCGCAGCACAGAGGACATTTTATTTCGTTTTTTCTATTTCTTGAAATATCCGTGTGTAAAAAAATGGGGTTCCCCCGTTACATTCTGATTCTTGTGGCTTTATAGCCGAAATGATACAAGTTTGGCTATTGTTTTCTTGCTCTGTTCTCTGTTGCTGCTTTCGTCATGCTTGTAGGTCTCTGGAGATCGATGGGGGGTGATGAGACGGAGGCAGGTTCGGCCAGGTCTCTAGTGGCGGTGTCAGAAGGCCCTAGGTGGGCGCACCTAGGGTTTGAAATTTGCTTCTCGGGGTTTAGGGCATTCGGGCTGCCGATTTGGGGTATGGGGTTAAACTTAGGGTTTTGAATTACTGTTTTAGGGTATTGGGCCTGGTGGGTCGTTGGTTTGTAGGGATTTTGGGCTTTTGGGTTGATTGGGTTAAGGGAAATGGGTTATTTGTATTGGGCTAATGGGTTTTGCAACGGGCCGGGCAGAATTGCCCTGTTACAGATATCATGCATGAATGCAAAGCCCATCACATGTGGGGAGACTACTCAACCCACCCAACCACTACACTCCACCCGTACCAGCCCTACACACCTTGTGGGAAAACTACTTGACCCACCCAACTGCTACACTCCACAGAAGCAGCAAGCTGCTCAGATAATGTGTCCAGTAACAGAAAGATAAGGCAAAGCCTCTTTCAGAAAACAGAATAGGCAAAGCCCTTTTCAGATATCAATACGAGGCAAAGCCTCTTTTAGAAAATGTGGCAATTGTGGCGATGCCACTTGCACTTCCTCCATCATCAATCCCAAAACCCATGCAACAGATAATCATGATATGGCATACAGTAAACAGAAACAATAAATCATGTATTTCAATCAAATTTAGCCCTAGGGGTATAACAGTCATTTCGCACCTAGAGGTAAAATAGTAATTTCGCACCCTTAAGGGGTATTTCAGTGATTATTCCAATTTTTAGGGTTTTACGCATTTAACAGTCTCATTTTTGTTACAGCAACTTATCTTGCCCACTTTAGCAGTTTTTAGTCACTGGGCCCTAAAACCCCCTAATGGGCCCTACAGTGTCTACTAGCTACTTAAGCCCATTTAGTCCAAGTTTAATAATCGGTTTACCAGCCTTAACAGTTTTGGACCGACAACCTACCAAAGCACGTTTTTGGTTTATTTTACCCATATGGGCCCATAAGCCCATTGGGCCCACATTTAGCCCATCGAGGCCCAAACTTACCGAAGTGCATGACATTGCACACTCACCAACCTTATCGATTTCGATTATAGATCTACCGCTTCCAACTGACCCACTAGGGTTCGCACGCTCGCTAGCCCACAAAATGCCAGAATTTCGGCATTTCAGCTTTTCGGCTTTTGCCGATTTAGACTACAGAAGGGTGTTCAATACATACCTGATTTATGACGAACGCTAACGAGATCTCCCACGCGGTTCCTCTTTGCCAAAACTATGACTAGATCTAGATCTAGTCTCCCAAACGGTCCTAGCCTTCCAAAGTTCCTTGATCAACAACTTTTAATCCACCGAAGATCTACTAGACGAGAATACTTCTATCTTAGATTTGACGTAGATCTAACCTCAAGGCTCGAGTAGAGAATGGATCTAAGTAATCTTGGGGTTCAATTGCCGAATTACTCTGAATGTGGAGATTTCGGCTTTTACTGTGAAAAGAAGAAGATGATTTGAACTATGGGTTGGAGAAGAGGTGTCGGTAGAGTTATGGTGTTGGGTTTTGGCTTTCAGGGGAAATCGGTACCAAAAATTTAGAAGATAATCAAAAGGGGAAAGAATTTCAAGAATAGAAGTAGAAAATTTAGGCTTGGCAAAGAAAAGGTGAACCAAAAAGAATGAAAGTTGATAAAAAAATATAAAAATATAATAAGAGAATTTGAGCGGAAAAGAAAAAGAACAATTCATCAAAGTCAAAATTTGAGAGCTATTTTGGCATTTAATTGCCCATAGCCAACTTGGTACCCACGGCACAATAACTAGCCTTGAATTTTAACCATCCATCTAGTTTGAATTCAATTCAAATTCTTCCTACCAGCTGCAGCCATCCATTCAAATTAAATCCATCCTTATCTCCAACTGAAATCCTCCCGGCAGCATCCCTCTTCAATTCGGACACTGGATGTTTAGCAAAAAAAAAAATAAAACTCCAATTCGCGCTTGCAATAACTCAAACCCCAGACCTCACTACTGTCGCTGCCCTCACAACACAATGCTTGCCACTGCAACGTAGCTTCTTCTTTGCTATAATACAGTCACGTTTAATTATAAAGCTTACCTACTTCAGTCACAGGTTCCTTAAAAATAAAACTAAAATTTCGCCTGCGCCTGGTCTCAAACTCGCATCCACTTAGCATTCCTAGCGCGTTGCTGCCACTGTGCCACAGGTGCTCTTGTGGCATAATCCAGTTGCAACTTTTCTTAACACCTATTTAACCGCAACCTGATTACTAAAAAAAACCCAAACGTTGTGCGCATCGTGCCTTGAACCCAGGCACCTCCCACGTCCTCCTAGCGTGCTTAGCCGCTGGGCCAGGTGCTTGCTTGTGCTTAAACCTAGCCCAACTTGTTTATTAGGCCTACTGCCCGAATTCCTTAAGGTAGCATAAAAATAAAAATTTTGCTTAAGCCCTGGGCCGAGCCCAGGACTTTTCCCACACTATAAGTCCCTCTTAATTTATTTAATTACTAAACTAAACACCAAATTAATAACAATAATATTTTTATTTTTTTAATAATTAAAACATCTAAATTATTCAGGCCGTCTTCTATCCGAACCTAGACTCAAAGCCCAATAATTTTAAGCCCAAATTCAGGGTGTTACAAGTCAAACGAACAAAAATAAACTCATTTGCTTGAGTAGAGATTTGAACTCTAAACCTCCCACACACCAACAAACACCTTAGCCACCAGACCAACAAGCTCATTCTGCCATGTTTTAACCAACTTTTACTTAAGAGCCTAATGAACCCAGATTAAGCTTTATTCATAAAAATACCAAAATTTACCCAAGTTGTGGCTTGAACTTGGGACCTCACACACACACCCAGAACACATAACTACTGAAGTAGACAGATATTTGTGCCATAAATACATGGAAACAAATATACAAATTTTGGGGCGTTACAGCTTATAACGGGTAGCTCCGAAGAGCACTTAACAGGAAGCTTTGAAAAGCACTTATTGGGAAGCACGAATAGCTTATAACAGGAAGTTCAAGCGAGCACTAGCAGGACGCTCATATAGAGCTACATTTGTGTCTGCAACATATGCAGGATCACAACCAATCGAATATCAGGACGCTCACAAAGAGCTACGGTAGTTCGCAACACATGCAAATTACTACCGATCGAGATGCTCCCAAGAACACTATGACAGGAAGCTTGATAGGGCTTATTACGGGACGCTCTTTTGAGCTATGGTATATCTGCAACATATGCAAGATCAATACTAATCGAGAAAATCCAATATCCATCGACTTTCATTTATTCTAACGGGACGACATTTTTTAAGTGTTGTCAGATATGTGATCATTTATATATATTTATGGCATTTATAAAAAATCATATATATATACACTTTTATCAGAAATTCAATCAATTTCATTTACATAGCAATTCTACAATTCACATGTATAACATATATTTCAATCATATAAATAAACACAATTTAGTTACACGAACTTACCTCAACAATTATTCGTGTATATACAATCTACTAATTTGACAGTTCTCTTTTCTTCGTTCTAACTCTAAATTTGGTTTATCTAAATCTATATGAGGAAATTTAACATCAATTCATACTTAATTCAATTCAATTTACATTTTAGCAAAATTATCGTTTTGCCCTTATACTTTTAATTAATGACGATTCCGTCCCAAGGCTTGGAAAATTAAATTCTTAAAATTTAATCCTTATTCCAAGCCTAGCTGAATTTTACATGTAATTTACAACCCATGTATTTCATAAAAATTAGAATTTTTCCATAGATTTCACATTTTTACAATTTAACCCCTAAATCACATTCTCATCACAATTCACTTTGCAAAAGTTGTTTATCTTTCAATAATCTTTCATTTTCTACCATAAAACTTCATAATTCATGCATAATCATCCATGGCAAAACCCTAGTACTTTAATAACTTTACAAATGAATCCCCGAGATAGCTAAATTAAGCTGTTACGATCTCAAAAATATAAAAATTATTAAAAACGGAACAAGAAAACATACCTAATCAAGCAAAATAAGTTGGCTTGAGCTTAGGCTTCCATAGCTAGGGTTTCCATGAATTTTAGTTGGGAAAGATGATAAAATGATGATATTTTGTTTTATTTTATTATTTATCATTTATCATCTTATTTTTCCATCTTTCCAATTTTGTCCTTTTCTTTATTTTATTTTCCATGGATGAATCAGCATCCTTAACCACTAAGCATTTTTAAATGGTCTATTTACCATATAAGGACCTCTACTTTAAATTTGTATAGCTATTTAATCCCTTTAGCTATTAAAACTCAACTTTTGCACTTTGTGCAATTTGGTCATTTATTAAGTTAGACATGTAACCGATAAAATTTCTTTACGAAATTTTCATATAACATTTCCACCATACTATAGACCATACAATAATATTAAAATAAATTTCCTCTCTAGAATCGGATTTGTGGTCCCCGAACCACTATTCTGATTTCTACCAGAAACAGGCTGTTACAACTCTCCCCCTTAAGAATTTTCGTCCTTGAAAATCTTACCAATAAAGAGGTTTGGATATTGCTTCTCAGGTTCTCAGGTAACTTCTTCTATATCATGTCATTACTAGAAAACTTTTACTATAGCTACCTTTTTATTTCATTTATTTCACTTCACATACCAGGATTTCAATTAGTCCCTCACTGTAAGTCATGTTAAGCTGAATTTCAATATCTATCAGAGAAATAACATGTGACGGATCTAGTCGAGACCATCGTAACATATACACATAAATAACATTGTGAATTCTGTCTAGCTCTACCAATAAAGCCAATTGATATGCAGCAAATCCAATTTTTTTCAATGATCTCATATGTCTCGACAAACTGCGGACTTAATTTGCCTTTATAGCCAAACTAGATAACTTATTCCATGGCAAAATTTTCAAGAATACTTTGTCACTAACTCAAATCTCTATTTCTTTTTTATTTAAAACCCGCATAAGATCTCTAGACAATTAGAAACTGCCTTAAAACTATCTCAGACCACTTTCACTTTTCTTCAGTTTTACGAATCAGATCAACTCCATGTATCTTTTTCTCACTAAGCTCAATCCAATACTATGGAGTTTTACATTCATGATCATACAGAGCTTTGTACGATGGCATTTTAATGCTGAATTGATAACTATTATTGTATGCAAATTTAACTAAAGGTAAATATTTTTCCCAATTACCTTCAAATTCTAATACACAGCACTGAAGCATATCTTTAAAAATCTGAATCACACACTCAGACTGTCCATCAGTTTGAGGATGGAATACGGTATAGAAATGTAACTGTGTACTTAAAGCTTATTGCAATTTATTCCAAAATCAAGATATGAACTGTGGATTTCTATCAGAGATAATAGATACTAGCACACCATGTATCTGACAATCTCAAGAACATATAATTCAGACAATCTATTAAGTGAGAAATCCATTCATACTAGGAATAAATATGCAAACTTCGTTAGATAATTGATGATTATCCACATAGCGTATTTCTTTTTCAGAAACAAGGGTAATTCCGATACAAAATCCATAGTAACTCTATCCCATTTCTATTTCAGTATCATCATTGGCTGTAACAATCCTGAAGATACCAATAACTGATGTTTAGCTTTTACTTACTGTTATATCAAACATTTAAATACAATTTTAGAAATACCACATTTCATTCTGAACTACCAATACATCTATTTTACATCGTTATGCATTTTATTATTCCTCGGATGAACAGACATAGTACTATTGTGAGCATTCGTGTAAAATTTTCTGTGCAAGCTCTGAATCCTTTAGTACAAATGCTATACCTTGGAATAAAATACAATTATCAGATCCATTCCGAAATTCTAATTCAGAAGTTGACTCACTCTGTATTTGTTTAACTTACAACTCTTTATCACTGTTCTAAGCTTCACAAATCTGTTGTAGAAACATCAGTTTAGCTTTATGCTAGCTAAAATTGAACCATTATCAGACAATTACAATTGGGTACCCATGGCTCACAAGGCAAACAGAGACTTTCTACTCAGAGCATCAGCAACTACACTTGCTTTTCCCAAATGAAAATCAATTATCAAATCATAGTCTTCAATAGGTCTAGCTATCCATGTTGTCTTAGATTCAAATCTTTTTGTGACATCATATAATTTAAACTTTTATAATCAGTAAACATATAACATTTTTCACCAACTAATAGTGTCACCAATTTTCAGTGCAAATACAATAGTTGCAAATCTAAGTCATGTATCGGGTAATTCTTTCATACGGTTTTAACTCTCTAGAAATATAGGCTATTACTTTGTCTTTGTGCATCAAAACACAATTTAAACCATTTAATGATGCATCACTGAAAATCAAAAATTCCTTACCCAATTCAGTCTGAACTAGAGCTGGTGTTTTGGTCAACAGAGTTTTCATCTGGTCAAAACTTTACTGACACTTATTAGACCATTCAAATCTTGTATCTTTCTATAATAACCGTGTCATCAGGGTAGCTATTTCAATTATTAACACCGAAACTTTGAATTTTTCTCAACATTAATATTGCACTTCAACATAAAAGAGGAAAACCGAAAATAATCCCAATAACAACCAAGGCAGTAATATAACTTCTATAATCTGAGATCCATATTACTGAACTCTCATGATCAAATCAGTATTTATAACACTAAATGCAATTTTCCTCCGGCCAATGAATATCTTTTACAGATAAACCATGTTTGCTGGATAAGATTAAGCAGTAAAAATGACAAGAAAACCAAGATAATGAAATCGAAAATGTGAAGCTATATTGAATTTTTGATAATAAAAACCACATTAAATAATAAAAGATTGATGATATCTCAGAGAAAGTCTAGAAGAGCAATATCACACATACGCACTAGAAACAGCTATGATAGAGACAATATAAATTGCATAATTGCAATTCAGAGCTTTAACTAGTAGAAGTAGAAAATAGTATCATATGAATCTTATCATCAAATCTTCTCTCAAACATAATTGATTAGAAAACCAAAGGAAAATAGAGCAATACCACTCATGAATCAACTAGACTTACAGTAGTTTCCATCTAATATTATAATTAACTAGCCTTTTTATATGATAAATATAACATCTGAAAATGGACATTTACATTTGCTTCTGAAAATAACAGAGCATGTAAAATACCCAGAAGAGATCGCTGTAAGATATCCAATTATAACAACTGCATTCAGACATCTTTACAATTTCATCACTATTCCATTGACTACTAAAGTCATTAATGATCCCACATTTATTCAGTTCACTAAAGGAACTAATTCAGAAGAAATTTTCCAGTTAATATATTCTATAGATACCATAACTAATTAAATTATTTTTTTATGAATAACTTCTTCCTTAGTAGTAACATTGCATATTTTGAATAATCTTCAGAAAAATTATGATATCTCTTTTAAAATCGTCTTTTCTTACTAACTCATTCTCAGCACTGATTGCACTATTAATCATTCAGTTAATGAACTCTTCAATTTCACACTTGTGAACTTAATCAATATAAATCTTGTAAATTTTATTGTATAAAATTGTACTAGTGAGGGGGTGGAGACCGTAAAGCCTCAAAATTTGACTTTCATACATACACACTTATAACATGATATTTATCATCAACATGTTTCTTGCAAACATTTATTCATACCTTTATGAGTCTCTACTCATCATAAGCAACCTTTTAAATTAGATACTTAAGTATCATTTTCAACATTATCGGAATTAGCTTGGTTGAAAAACATCTCTGTTCATTAGTAAAACAGTTCTCATTAGAGTTGGGAGATATCACATTATCACATGTTATATAATGACATGTATTTCTAGACTTCACATATGCTATGTTCAATCTAAGAATCGACTAAACTGTAGCTCTGATACTAACAAATATAACACTCCTAACCCGTATCCGTCGCCGAAATAGGTTTAGAAGCATTACCGGAGTTTATATATCATATTCAGATATTTTATGTTATTTCACAATCGTATAGGAGATTAATTATAATTCAGCTATATCGTTCCTTCTATGGGTCCTTGAGGCCTAAATCATACATTAGAAATGAGTCGGGACTAAATCGGGAACTCAAAAAATTTTTCATAAAATCTCAAATTTTTTTCCTAGGTTTAGGGGTCACACACCTGTGTGGTCAGACCGTGTGGCTCACATGGCCAAGTGACATGCCTATGTCTCAAGCCGAATGGCATATGAGGTAGGGCGTAGGCCCGTGTCCCTAACCCTTGTAACTCTATGACTTGCAACTTAATTAAGTGTAAGAGCTACACGGCCAAGTCACATGTCCGTGTGCTAGGCCATGTGGTTAATTTTGAGCATTCTGTTTCTCAATTTTAGGATGCAGGGGACACACGGCTAGAACACACGCCCATGTGTTAGGCCGTATGTCACACACAGCTGAGACACACGCCCGTGTCTCTACCCATGTGGACAAAACAAGGCCATTTCCTAGCCCTATTTCTCACCAATTTTCTCTTCCTCCTACACCAATACTTTAACATGTTCACAAGCCAATTTAAAATAATTAATTCAATGTAAAAACCAAGTTTCATGTATAACATATCACCACATACAACTAATGTGCTCTTAAGCACTCAAATGACATTTTACCACTTTGTAAGCAAATATTTAAACTAACTTAACTTATCAATTTCACTTGTATGCATATTTTACTTAATATGCTAAAATCATCAATATGCCAACATGACCTCTATTAATCAACAATTTAAGCACACAACAAACATGTTATATTCTCATTTATACATATCAAAACACATTCATCACAAGCCATTCCAATGGCTAGTTGCAACCAAAATATTTACATGCCAACGTTGGCTAATTAACCTATACATGCCATTATAACCATAATTAATTTACCGTATATACCGAAATGTGCCAATGGATAGTGTGAGTGATCTCCGCCGAGCTTCCAATCCAACGAGCTTCTGAATTACTAGATAATAGGGGAAAAAAAGTAGAGGAACATATAATGCATAGTAAGTTCGTATAACATGGTAATTAACTTACCATTCATTTTATATTCAAGATAAACACAATCTGTTTGATCACGAGCCCTAACACATATCCTTATTATCCTTGTTAGTCATATAATTCATGCAAATATCAAGAAACATGTATGGGCTCAATAATAACTAGATTTCCATATTCATATGCTTTTCACACCATGTATGCTTATAACTCATATACAAATCATATTCATGTAATTTCATGTACATTTTCATAATAATTCATATCGAGTTCAGATTATTTCATGTTGGAACTTTACTCATTTAATCATTTGAAACCTTAATGTTATATAGGTAGTACAATCAAGGTGCACAATTCTATAATCACAAATGAACATATTCATCAATCAATTTCTATGTTCATGTATCATCATCTCATATTTCCATATTTCATATATCATCAATTTCATGTACTTCCGGCAAATACATGTAATAATTCATTTCATGTTCATATCTTTTTCTGTCAGAATTTTACCTGTTGAATCATTGAAAACATCGATGGATACACCAGTAGTACACTCAAAGTGTACAATAAAGAATCTGTCAAATCATGTCTGGGAGTACTCATTAGAGTACTTAAACAGAAAGCTCTCTCTCAAGCACTATATCAGGAAGCTCATTGAGCCATGTAACAGAGAGCATATCCGGGCAATATAACAGAAAGCTCACAAATAGCTTATAATAGGTAGCTCTGAAGAGCACTTAACCGGAAGCTCCGGAGATCACTTATTGGGAAGCACTGGATAGCTTATAATGGGAAGTTCAAGTGAGCACTAAAAGGATGCTCATATAGAGCTGCGTTTGTGTCCGCAACACATGTAGGATCACAACCGATCGAATATTAGGACGCTTACAAAGAGCTGCGGTAGTTCGTAACACATGCAAATTACTATCGATCGGGATGCTCGCAAGAACACTATGACGGGAAGCTTGAGAAGGTTTATTACAGGATGCTCTTTCGAGCTACGGTATGTCTGCAACATATGAAAGATCAATACCAATCGGGAAAATCCAATATCCATTGACTTTCATTCATTCTAACGGGACTTGACATTTTTCGAGTGTTGTCGGATATGTGATCATTTATATATATTTATGAAATTTATAAAATTCATATATATACACATTTATCAGAAATTAAATCAATTTCATTTACATAGAAATTCTACAATTGATATGTATCGTAATGATCCAAAATTCACGGGCATCAAAAAAGTACATTATCGAGCCTTCATTTTAATGAAATGGGTTAATAAATATTTATTAAAAATATTTACGAAGTTAGTTATGCATTTAATTAGGTCTTAGTTAGGTGAATTTGACTTTATTAAGAGTAATTAAGAAAAAGGATTAAATTGCAATAGGGGTAAAAGTTTAATTATAGATTAAAAAAAGTAAAAAGACCAAATAGGCAATTAGGCCATTTTAGTAAAATGAGGCAGTTTACTAATGAAAAATCTAAGATTTTTTTAAGTTTAATATATAAATATAATATTATAATATTTAATAATAATGTAACGCCCCTTACCCATGTTCGACGTCAGAACAGGATACGAGGCGTTACTAGACTTAGACATACATGTAACCGATCATTTTCGAGTCATAAATTTCCATTCAAATTTAAAAATTTTCACTCATACTCATGATGTCCCTAATATGGGCCTACGGGGCCCAAAACATACATCGAGAATGGTTAGGAATCAAACTGAGAATTTTCAAAACCTTTGAATTGCTTGGAAAAATTTCCTATTTTGGAGAGTTACTCGCCCGTGTAGGCAGGCCGTGTGGTCACATACGCTCGTGTGGCTCAGGACACGTCCGTGTCCTCCACCCATGTAACTCTCTATTTATGACATTATCGTTCATTTAGGGTCACACAGCCAAGTCACACGCCCATGCGTTAGGCTGTGTAGCCACTCATGTAAATGAAAGTGAGGCTATTTTCCTGGCCTCTTTCAACCAATAACACTTACACACTTATACTAATTTCATCATCACATAATTGACATTTTTAGGCATTCAATTGGCCACATTCAAGATATAAATTCATTATTCATTGACACATTAATCATGCACATCATCACACACAATTTAATCATTAACCATGTGCAACTTACACCATCACTATTATGCCACAATTAACACTTCAACATCATGAACACTCACTCACCCAAATCATGTATCTTTTACAATCACTCACATGCCACTCACCAAATTCATACCTTCATTCATTCATACACATACAAGCACACTCATTTATAGAACACCTCAGCACAAACTTATAACATAGCTAATATTAGCCCCCTTAAATGATTTTATACAATACAAAATTTGTCAAAGGGCATAGGCCATCTACTTAGGCCAACCCATAATAACAAATATACTCACACTCAAGTCCTATACATGCCATAGACTATAAATACTTGATAACCTTTTTATATCGACCCATAGCTTGATAGTGTGATTGAGTCTCTGACGACCTCCAACTCGAGTTAGCATCTGTGATACTATAGGAAAAAGGAAAGGAATGGAGTAAGCATTTTAGCTTAGTAAGTAAGTATGCAAATAATAAGAAAATTCATTAACATGCTTTTATAAGTCTTCACAATATGTCCTCAAAATAATATCATCATAATTGCACACAGTTCCACTTTTACTCATGGTCATCTTAAGTTGTTTACTCGCGTTATAGTCACTAAATTATTTTTATCTTGAGTTATAGAACTCCAAATTTAGATCTGCTAATTTTTCCTGAAACTAGACTCAAATATCTCCTTACCATAAAATTTCCAAAATTTTTGGTTTAGCCAATAACTTCATTTTATTCATTAAAGTCTCCCCTGTTTTGCTATCTGACGATTTTGACCCATCTTCACTAAAAATCAATTATCTCCTCATACAGAATTTAGATAATGTTCCCATTTGTTTCTTTTGAAAGTAGACTCATTAATAAATTTAATCATATAAATTATAAACCACAATTATCTTTATACAATTTTCAGTGATTTTCCAAATTTGGAATAGGGAATTCCAAAATCCATCTGACCCTGTCCCACAACAATATAGATATCTCATGATATGAGATTCTTTTGCTTACTTTCTTCTTTCATGTGAAAATAGACTCAATAAGTTTTAATTTCATATCTCATTAAAACTCTAATTCAATTTCTACCATTTTTGGTGATTTTACAAAGTCACATAACTGCTGCTATTCAAAATTGTTTGATTTCTAATTTTACTCTTTCATGCTTTCCTTGTATTACTTCCATTTATGCACACATAACACCAAGCATGTTCAATGCTAGCCATTCCAATAGATAGTCATCATCAAATATTTACAAGTATTCATAGTAGCACACACTCCAAATCAACCTTACCACAAGTTCAATCACATGTCGAACATATTGCTTATAATTTACCCACACATACCTGCACTCATCATTCACATAGACGCATTTGTTCACACTTAGTCATTTCCTATTGAACACATCGAAATATTAATGGATACATTGGGATAGTTCACATTTAGCACAATGCCATGGACTTATTTCACTTAGCACATTACCATGGACTTATTTCACTTTCCACATTACCATGGACTAATTTCACTTGGATGCCATGTATTTATTTTACTTAGCACATTACCATGGACTTATTTAACTTAGATGCCATGGATTCATTTCACTTAGATTCTCACATAGATTTTCACATAGATCCCCCGTATCCATTTACTTCCTAGGGTTCAACCGGGAAATTTTCTCACTTTTCTATACTTCGTCAATTAAAATAAATACTCAGCCACATTATACAAAATACATCAAAATGTGAAAACTTAAGTGAAAACAATTCTTTATTCACATACAAACTTACCTCGATACCAAAATCGGTGAAATGAGCCTAATTGTCACATACTTTGTTTTTCCCTCGTTCTAAGTCTGAATCTCGTTTTTCTCAATCTATAACAACAAATTTAACTCATTTATTCAATATACAACTCAAATTAATCTAAATTCACATTTCGGCAAAATTTACATTTTTACCTAACTTTGTCAAAATTATACTTTTTCCCCTAGGCTCGTAAAATAAATTTTATTCAATTTCTTTGCATTTTAGGCCTAGCCAAACCATTTTAATAACTATAGCAGTCCATAATTCCCATTTAATCACACATTTACACACATTATTTACAACTTTTACAAACTAGTCTTTTTAAATGATTTCGTCGAAAATCACCTAGTAAAAGTCGTTTACTACACTCCGAACATTCATATTCTACCATTAGACATAAAAACACAAACATTTCACCTATGGGTAAATTTTCAAATCTCAACCCTAGCTCAAAATAATGGTAGAAATAGCGAGATCATGTTACAGGGATTTAAAAAATACGAAAAACATTAAAAACGAGGCAAGAACGGACTTACTATGAAGCTTGGAAGCTTGAAAACCCTAGCCATGGCTTCCCCCATGCTACATTTGGCCATAAAAAAGATGAACAAGTCTTTTTGGCTTTTATTTTGTCTTTTAGTTCATTTAATTGCCAAATGACCAAATTGCCCTTTTGACCTTTCTTTCAAATTTTTACTATTCATGCCCATTTTGTCCATCTTAAAATATAATGGTCTAATTACTACATAAGGACCTCCAATTTAAAAACCTATTTTAATTAAACACGTTTACCTTCTAGAATGCACATTTTACTACTTTTGCAATTTAGTCCAAATTATCAATTGGACACCCCAAACAATATGATTTTATAACGAAATTTTCACACAACATTTCAAACACACAATAAATTTTAAAACTCAATCGAAATAAATATTTTGAGCTCGGATTTGTGGTTTCATAACCCCTATTCTGTTTAGGCCCTATATCGGGCTATTAAAAATAAAGATATTTAATAGTTTCTATTATTATATTATTATAATATATCATTATTATATTTTATATATATATATATATATATATATAGTAAAGAAAGAAAAAGAAATAGAACCTTAAAATTTAAGGATGAAACAGAGAAGAAACATGGGAGAAAGAAGAAAGGAAAATAAAAGGAAAATTTAAGGTTTTCAAGATTCTAATTCAAATTGCCAATGTCACACCGGAGACATTTACGAAGAAAGGGAAGGAAAAAGTGGACGAGGATTGAATCAAGAAAATATACGGTTTGTGTAACATCCCAAAATAGGGCCTAATCGGAATAGTGGTTTCGTAACCACAAATCCGAGATAGAACTAATTATTTTTATAATTATTTTGAGGTCTATATTATGATTGCATGATGGTGTGAAAATTTCGTGAAGAAATTCTATGCATAAAGTGTTTAATTTGAAAGTAAGGACTAAATTGAATAAATTGCAAAACTTGCATTCTAGAAGTTTTTAGTATGAAATTACTTTGGAATATTAATTAGGAGGGTTTAAATAGAAATTTGACCAATTTGAAGTTTATGGACAAAAATGGGACATGGAGGGAATTTTTGAAAGTTTAATAAGGAAGGGCATTTTGGTCATTTGGTTATTAACATGAATTAAAAAGGAAAAAGATGACAAAATTGATCATCTTCTTCATTAGTTGCTGCCGATTGTTGCTCTCCACCATAGCTAAGGGTTCTTCAACTTTCAAGCTTCATAGTAAGTGCATCCAAGCCCCGTTTTTAATGATTTTTATGTTTTTGAGATCCCGGTAGCTCGATAAAGCTTATGTTAGTAATATTTTAAGTTAGGATTCATATTTGGAAAAATACCCATGGGTGAAATTTGTGTATTTTGATGTTTTATGATAGAATATGAGGTTTTAAATTATGCTAGACAACTTGAGCTACTCGGTTTTAGGTAAAAACGAGTAAAAGAGCTTAATTGGTAAAAATACCTATTGTACATAAGTGTATGTTATAGTAGGAATTTGAAGATGATATTGGTAAATAAATGATCAGCATGTCTTAAAATACAAGAATTTGTGATAAGTTTTAATTTCCGAGCCTTGGGGCAAAAGTGTAAATATGCAAAAGTTTAGGGGCAAAAATGTAATTTTGCCAAAGTTTGAGTAAAGGTCTGTTTTGATAAATGTTGATATTAAATAAGCTAAATTTGCTATTATAGATCAAGAAGAACGAAATTCGGGAGTAGATAGGGGAAAAGAGAAAGTAAAGGACTAAATTGTAAAGTTTAGTCACAATTTGTATTGAGGTAAGTTTACGGTAAATAAATGCAATATTTCATTGTTTTACATTGATGTTGTTAAATTCCAGCATTTATATATTTACTTTATGAAAATATTCAAAGTCGAAACGAAGAAGAGAAGACAGAGAGAAAGTATCAAAAAGCCCCGCTTGAACCTTAGGAATGTTAGGGGATTTGGGTTAACAGACAGGACAGTATTGCGCCATGTAAGCCCATATCGTGTATATGGCCTTGGAGACAGGATAGTATTGAGCCATGTAAGTCCATATCGTATATATGGCTTTGGAGACAGGAATATTTCATGTAAGACCATGTCAAGGACATGGCATTGGCAGTATTTTATCAGACAGGAATAACCCAAGTATCCCTAGTATTCCGAGTGGTTTAATGGGCCATTATAAAGATTGAATTCATGAGTATTTAAAGGTCAGGTGAGAAAGAAAGAAAGTGTATCAAAGCAGGAAGGGTAAGGAAAGTTTAAGATGTTGAATGGTAAAATGTACAATTATTGTCATGATAAATATTGTGATTTATTTGCTTGTAAACTTACTAAGCCTAGTGCTTACTCCTTTATTTTCTTTCTTATTATAGTTCTTGCCAAGCCTACTCGGGGATCGAAGGAAACGTCGGAGTTCAGATCACACTATCAAAGGAGTTATTTTGGTATAACTAGACGTTTCATTTTGTGTATGGCATGTATAGGGACTTAGTCTTTTATGGAATGATATGTTCAATATATGGTGTGTAAATGCTTGGAAGTGAATAGCTAATGAAATGGCTAACCATGCATGTGTTTAATGGTATGTATGCTTGAATGGTAACTATCACATGAAAACTATGAAAAGTATAAAAGTAGCTTGAAAACAGATGCAAACAGCAGCAGTGACGTGAATTTGAAAAATCACTAAAAATAGTAGGAATGGAATTAAAAGGTGAACAAGGTATGAAATTAAAGCTTAATGAGTCTATTTTCATGTGGAAGAAACAGAGTAGGAAAAAGAGTTGTATATTATGAGAAATTTTCAGTTGAGTGAGACTGACTCTGTGATCCCCTGTTCTGACTTAAAAAATTCACCATAAATTGCACATAAATAATTAGGTATTATAGTTTATATGCCTAGATTCCTTATTGAGTCTAATTTCTAATGAAACAAACAGCATGCCTATTTTAATTTTGTACAGGGAGAAAATTAGTTCGTAGTGAACATAGGTCAGAGCAGTTGAGCTGTGTAACAGGGGAGACTTTAACTAATAAACTGTACTAATTGGCTAAGTCAAAAATTCTAGAAAAAAATTAGTAGATATATATATGAGTCTAGTTTCAGGGAAAATTTACGGATATTGATTTTGAGTTTCAGAACTCGAGATTTGAATTTTTAAGTGACCTTGACGCAGAAAAATAGTTTATTCCGAAATTTAAAATAAGTGGTTTAAAGTTGTTTAAAAAGCAAGATAAGTTTAGTAACACCTCAAGTTCGACTCCGGCGACGGTATCGGGCGTGGGGCGTTACAGTTTGTATTACTATAATTCAAGCTACTTATTATTAAATATTAACTATTAAATTATATGTATGGTAACTAAATTGTGAGGTAAGTATTATTATTGAATTGAATGGAAATTGAATTGAATGATAATTATGTATTGGTATTGAATTGAATATTGATTAGAAAGTGAAAAGTGAAATTGAATTGAATTGTGAAATTGAATTGAAAGTGGAATTGAAATTGAAAAGTGATTTGAGAACCCTATTAACTAGTCGGGCTGAGTCGGATATAGTTGGCATGCCATAGGATTGGAAGTGTTCAGGGATACTTCGACCTCGAGTCGAAGAGACAGTAGGTGTCACTATATTTCTTTGGATAGATTCGATGAGGTACTAGGTACCTACTTTTTTTGGCTTGGCCGATGAGACATTGTGTGTCAACTATTGCTTCGAACTATCCGATGAGGCGCCCATTGGAGTGTTTGGTTAGATCCGTGTATCTGCTAAGGTCCGAGTCATGTTAATAGGGGAAAATAAATGAAATGGCCATTCGAATGAATTTGATTGATTGTGCTATCCAAAGGAATTGAGAGATTGAATTGTGGAATGAAAATGTGAAATACATGAACAAAAGGTTCATAATGTGATTAATTATTAAATGGAATGTAAAGTGATAATGAAATGATAAATAGCCAAGTAAATTGCTATAGATGAAAGTAAAATGTAGCTAAAGTATAAATTAGTACCTTAAGAATTAAATTGTTATAAAGTTGATTGTGTACATGTTATTATTTATTTTATAATTTGAATTATGGTAATACCATTGAGTATATCCATACTCAGCATACGGTTGTTTCCGTGCGCAAGTTAGTAGAAATCAAGTGTCCCGATTCAGCATCCAAAGCAATCCCGATCTAAGAGAAACTTTGGTGATGTAACTTTCTATTTGGTAAAAGTAGCATGTACCTAAGTTAAACTTATAGGTCAATGTAGTTTGTGGTTGTAAACCATGTCAAATGATGTTTTGGAATTTGTTAAATGAAATGGTAAAGAGATTAATATGGCATTTGGTATTAAGTTTGAATGGGAAATGAATGAAGTTTACTAATTCAATTTAAATGTTATTTATGAATGGTCATTTAGTAAATTCTAGGGTTAATGTTTTGATATGTTCTAGGTGTAATTACATATGAATTGTATTGGTTGTGATATTGGTTTTGAATTGGTTGCGATTTAAATTTGCAGGGTTGGTTAGATTATTGTAAAAGGGTTATATTGAGTCCACACGGCCTGGCACATGGGCGTGTGAACCCTGTACTTAGGAAAAATTTTGAAATTTCAAGAAAAATTTTAGAATTTCAAGAAAATTTTCTCAAGCACTCGAATTGGTCCCTAATTAATTCTAACACGTATTTTGAGCCTCGAAGGTCCATTAAAGGGACATCATGAATATTTTATAATATGTATGATGTTTATTCGTACAATGTTTGTAAATTATTTGAAAGGTCCGGTAATGCTCTGAAATTTTATTCTGGTGACAGTTTAAGGTTAGGGGTGTTATATTTGTTGGTATCAGAGCTAATCAAGTTTAGCCAATTTTCGTACTAAATCGAGCTCGTAATTGAGTTTAGAGGTACATGCCATTGTTGAGTCGAAATTGAGTCAGGATTTGGATGCTGACATATTTGTTTATTTTTATTTTATAGTTAGATGTCAGATGAACGTATTTATTATACTGACCAAGAAATGTATACTAGAGATGTGAATCATATGGACTAGGTGAAACAGAATCAGTTACACCTAGTGTAAATCCAATACGAAACCAACCCCTTAGTGAGGAAAGAGGAAATGTCAGAGATAGGGATAATTCTCATTTATTATGAGTTATTGCTGATGCTTTGCAACAAGTAGCGGGGACTACTCCTGCTACAACATCTGTACCTACTCTCAGATGGGCCCCAATTAAAGAATTACAAAAGTACGGTATTACTGAATTTCTGGGTCTAAAGGGAGTTGATCCATCCACAGTAGAAAATTGGATGGAGTCAACTAAAAGAGTTTTGCAACAACTAAAGTGTACCCCGAGAAAGTCTGATATGTGTTGTTTCCTTACTACAAGGAGAAGCATAAAAGAATGATGTATCCAAATGTCATCTTCATTCATACTACAATCCTAAAAAAATCTGTGTATCCAATATATATTTTAATTATTGTAAAATAAAAATCTAAGCATAAAAGAATAAATTTAACTTTCATAAATAATAAAAATTTAATAACTAATAATTTTTAATATAATATAATTTTTATTAATTAAACAAATAAAATATAGAAAAGCTAAAAGCCCATGCGTAAGAAGATATTAATTGAAATGAGATTGGAAAATTTAGTGAAAGCGGAAGACAAATTCTACTTTATTAATACAAATTACTCATCAAACTAGTAATATATTTTTTTTAAATTGAGTGATTAAAGTATAAATTTATTAATAATTTAATAATATTATGTGAATTTTACCTATAATAAGTAGTGAGTTAATATCTCTTAGCCATTAGTTAATAATTTAACAATTTATTGACTAAAATAACAACTTTAAATAATTTCAATAATTAATTTGTAACTATTTAAAATTAAGTGATAAAAATATAAAATTACTAATAATTAAGTCACCATTTTATCTTAAAAATGCCCAAATGGGTAATTCTGCGTACTAAACACGAAGAAACACGATTTTGTTAAACGCAAGGGCTGGCGAAGCCGGAGTTTTCAGTCAAACGAATAAGCCAAAAGGATCGTTAAAAACAGTTATATGGATATAAAAACGAAAAACATGGGCCTGTTCGTTTTAGCTTTAGCTTCCTTTTTTTCAGATTTTCTTTTTTTCTCTTTTTTTGAGAGAAACAGAAGTTTTATTTGATCATAATCTCTGAATTCTCTGAAATTCAAGATGATGGAGGTATTTCTTTCTTCTTTTCTTCCTTTTACGTGTTGCTACATTTATGATCCGTTTAAGATTAAGAATTTATTGCACGTTTTTATTTTCTTATTTTTTTAATTTATTTTGTTGAAAGTTTTGGTGTTTAGATCTTTGGAGAAGTAATTGAGATTTTGTTTCATATCAAATTAAGCAAAAGAATGTGCTAAATTATTTTCAACTTGTTCTTAGGTATGGTTTAAATTATTCCTTATATATATAATTTTAGCTTTAGCTCTTCAGATTTTTTTCCCCTCGTTTTGAGAGAACCAGAGTGGTCAAGAAAATTAAAGCCAATTTTAAGGATTAAATCGTCTGATTTCTGAATTCTTCAGCATTTGGTAAGGAGTCGAGTATTTAGTCTTTTTCTTTTCTTTTTTTTTTCCCCTGTTACATTTGATTAATGGGATAATTAGAATTTGATTCTCCAGTTATGATCCCTTTGAGATTAAGAATCTACTGCATTTTCTATGTTTTATTTTATTTGTTGCCCAAAAATTGGGATTGTTTATATTGAAAGTTTTGGTGATTGGATTTTGAGAAAACGAATTGAGATTTGTTTATTATCAAATTAAGCACAAAGATTGAAGAAATTGAAAATTTATTCATACGTAGGGTTTTAAATATATCTTAGTACTGTTTACCCCTTAAATAGTCAAATAGCTAGCTGAATATATTTCACAGGTTCATAGATCGAGGTTTTAAGTTTGACTATCGGCGGCGTTGTTTCCTGAGAAATCCGTTTATCGATATCTCTGAATTTATCGTAGAAATTTTATCAACATGTTTCCTTGTTGCTGAAAGGCTATTAGATTTAAAAGATTTTAAGTCTACAATGCTTTTTGGTTGCCAATTAGATTTGTTATCAAACCAGATAGATGCTGTAGTTGACATCATTTTTTTGTAGGCATCGCCAAGTACGGGTCCTCCTGCAAGTACAGATGCACCTGCAACTATGGATCCACCTGCAACTACGGATCCGCCTACAACAACTGATCCGCCTACAAGTACAGAGCCACCTGCAGGTGATGTAGAAAATGTACCTGAAAAGATCAAAGATGCAAAAGAGGCAGGTCCTGCATTTCACTGTGATCTTTGTGATGCAGAACTGCTTTTCAAGATAACTCAAGCACTCCTCCCAGGGTTAGCAACGGCTTGTGTTGACAATACAACCGGTGGTGTTTTCAGGTCCCCGGGTTCAGTAGCTGCAGACTTAAGAAAAGAAATGGTGGAGTATCTTACACAAAGAACTGAAACTTATGTGGCTGAATCTGTTGTCTTGGAAGGTGGTCCAGAGGCGGAAGCATACGACAATCCTTACGATATCATTGCTTTTCTTATTGACGAATTTGCAGTTTCGAAGAGGAATTTGTTTAGTCGAGTTTCAGCATTGCTGCTAAGCGAGAGGAGAGAAGACAGAATTGATGATTTTGCTCAACAGATGGAAATTAATGGGTTTTGGCCGGTTGACAAGAGAGAAGCCATTGTACAAACGTTGCTGAAGAATGTCGATGTCAAGAATGAATATCACTGTAGCATGAAATTCGAGACTGCAGAAGAACTTTCTCTGCATGTGCCAACTTGCAGCTTTAGGGTAATGACTTGTGACAATGAAGGGTGTGACGATAGATTTTCGGCTAATAAATCAGAGAAGCACGATTCCACTTGCCCTTTCAAGATAATTCCATGTGAACAAAAGTGCCCAAATTTCATCATGAGACGTGATATGGACAGACACTGCATAACCGTCTGTCCTATGAAGCTCGTAAACTGCCCTTTCTTTTCAGTGGGATGCAAAGCAGCCGTACCCCATTGTAAGATCGATGAACATCAATCTGAAGAACTCCATTATCACATTCTTTATATTCTTCAAGGCTTTCACAAGGGAGCATCTGAGGAGGTTTTAAAAGAACGGGTAGATCAAATAGAAGAGGTAAGTTGAGATGTGATTATGAATTTCTTGCATAAATACATATATTTTATTCAAGCATTGGATATCTTTCTGTACTGTTTTGAAGTCATTCGATGAATCAGCATGATGATGAACTTTTAAAGAATTACATAACTTAAATTTCTTACTTACAACAATTGAACTTGGAGAAAGCTTTACTAACCCGCTGTTTCAAACATATCAGTTAGTAAGTAGTTAATATTACCAGGGAAACTTTATGTGCAGATAAAGATTGTTAATGGAAGATACATCAGAGATGTCTGCAAGATTTAGGATATTAATATTGATATGATATTTGAACGCTTGCTAATATGAACATACATTTAGCGGAATTCCTTGGTCGATTGCTTCTCAATATGTACTTTTATAGACAGTCAATGCACATCTACTTGTGAGCTTGATTAACTGGTTGTTGCATATCACAGACTGTTTCCGAAACCCCTAACCTTGCACACTTTTCCTTTATGGAAATCGTTAATGGCCATGTTGCCACACAGTTTTCTTTAATCTTCTTTTAACATCTAAATGACAGGCTTGTCTCTTTTAGTCAAAACTCTTATATTTTCGTTTTCACTGCAGATGTCCGCTGGTAGGCTAGCAGGAGCAAAAAATGTGCGATCTCTGACATCAAAAGTCAAGGATCTTGATGCGCGGCTCCCACCTGTGGTAATTGAGACAAAGAAAAATGAAGAAGAAACTTCAGAGACAGAAGCAAAGCCTGAATCTGTGGAAGCTAGTGGCACAAATGAGGATGCTGAAAAAGCTGCTGGAACTAAAGAAGCCACAAACTCTGAAGCAGCGCCTGCATCAGAAGCTGCTCCATCAAGCAAAGATAGTGAAGAAGCTAAAAAAACTGAAACCGAAAATTCCGAAGCAAAGCTGCCATCACAAGAGTCCCCACCTTTAAAGAAAGAGAGTGAAGAAGCTTCCAAAAATGAAGTTGAAGTTCCTGAAGCCAACCCAGCTTCACAAGAAGTTCCACCATCAAAGAAAGATAGTGAAGAAGCTTGCAAAACTGAAATCAAAGATTCTGAAGCAAAGCCACCATCACAAGAAGTTGAACCAGTAAAGAAAGATAGTGAACAAGCTTTGAACACTGTCGTCAAGGACTCAGAAACTATGGCGCAGTCTTCCGAAGATTCTACAACAAACAAAGATACCGAAGAAGCAGCAACAACAGAGAATTCGGTCAAGGGTTCGGAAATTAGCACTAATGAAGATTGAAGATGGTAACAGGGACTTCAAATCATGATGTTTGGACTTTAACCAGCCATAGACATGAAATGAAGCAAGCTTTCAGCCTCTACAATATATGTGGATTTTTTTTTTCCTATATTCTTTCACTTCGGTTGAATTTTTGGATTAACATTTTTTTACTCTTTAACTTGCATTTCTTTTTTAGCTTGTTTTCCATTATAATGTTGAGAGAATTAAGGAGGAAACTTGTTTATTCTCTACCATGAGAAAAAAGTATTTGGGGAGGAAAAAAAGAAGATAAATAAAATTCAAAAGTTTTTTAAACAATCTCGGGTTCTAATCATCTTTGTTCTTTTTGACATAATGTTTAGGAGTATTCATAGTCTCTTTTCAACTCATAAATAGGAAGATAATAGCTTTATATTCATGGAAATCGAGTCTTACATGCAAATAAATATTAGCAGTAAAGAACCATTCAATAAATCATATAAAATCAAGCCATTATAGAAAAAATGCCATAGGAAATCCCTAGATTAAAAATTATGGAAGTTCAACAAACTTCTAAATTCTGGACCGGAAACAAATAACTAAACCACAAATTAATGATCACTCCCTACTCCCCGGTCGAGACTGACCATCCGACCCAAAGCATACATCTGAGAACTTCTCAGTCCTGAACCTTTCCTACCGGAATATCCACCGGATCCTCGGGACTGACCTGATCGATCTCATGAATAACCAGCTTCAACAGAATGGCCTAATGCCAAAGGTTGGCCACCGGCACTATACCCGTAACGTGCAGAACTACCCTGCCTGCCTTGAGTGAAGGAAGAGTCTTGCCACCTACCGCCAACACCAGTCCCAGAAGCACATTCTTGGTTATCTTGCCGCCTTTGGGGAAGATCCAGTCCGCCACCACCACTACTCATGTCTACCACTCTTTCGTTACTTTCAGCAAGAACTTAAAGCTTCTCCACCAGCTGTAATGCCAAAGCCTGCACCCTAGAATGGTCGACTTCGTGGAAGATGATGCACTGCGTTGGCTGGTCCCATCTTCATTTATCATCATCCTGCTAACCGTTCTATGAACCTGAGCATCCGAAAGGTCAAACATTTTCGTAAGCTGATCCAAGCTTAGCGTTTCATAGGCCGAGCAGTATGGTAAAAGGTAAGATCTTAAAGCCTCTTCCTTGATCTTTGCTTTCAACATTTCAAGCAGTCTCTCGATTTCTAAGAAGCTTCCAAACATCAAGAGAATTAATGACATCAAAGGCCTTCTAGAAATCTCCCTTTCGAAGGGCTTGGGTTGCAGCTATCACATGGTCCCGCACATTTTCAGGGGGACCCATAAATGTCTGCCTCTCACTCACTTCGAGCAACCGCCTAAATGTCTTACTTATCACCTTGTGTTTGGCATCGAGGGTGTTGCCTGCCATGTTAGGCACATCAAGCAGCATGGCACAAGTTAAATGCACAGCCCCTAGAAGCTCGAGGTTTATGTGCATACGGTAAGGCATTTGACGCCTCCGTTCCGATCTTTCCTGATAGAATCCACAGTTTCACGTGTTAGTCCTCGAAACAATTATATAATAGCATTGAAGTTCAAAATTATACAATGATCGGCATCTGTTCAGGAGTTTTCTCATGATATTGAGTTTGCGAGACGCCTTGTGCGCGCAATTCCTTCACTCTCCGCCGGAGGACAGTTCAGAATGGCAAATATGTCCTTCGACAATTGCCCGGTTAAAAAGTATCTGTGTTGAAATGTCGATATGTTGTATACTATCCGGCAAATAACTCGTCAACAACAAATCGTGACTTAAAGAAAACCCATCAGAAAGGGCGTGGTGATAAAAATCACAAAGCATGGCACAGGCTTTGGTCCGTTCATCTCCGTTTTTGTATATGAGAGTCACTAGGATATCCATTAATGCTCTTCTGTTTTCAGGGAAGGTGGGTTTCCGAGAAACAAGCTCTGGTGTAACAACCCCTTCTTTTTCCCACTTCAGGCTCATCACCATCTTTTTCTACACCACCAGCTTCCGAAAGCTCAGCCAGTTTCCGCATAGCATCATAAACCTCTTGAGGCTTATAATAGGTGAGTTCAACTCGCCTTAAAGCAACCTTAACAGCGGATTTCAAATCACTGTTACGCTCTAAATACTCCTGGACATTTTGAGCGAGTACCAGAAACATAGGCTCGTCTCTCAGTCTTTCAACATACTCATAAGTATGCGGATCAATACACTGCAAGCTCTTGAAGAACTCATTATCTATTCTCTCAAGGAAAGCCACCAAATTTCCCCAAATGTGGATTGTGTCATTATAATCTGCTCCCTTCTGGGATTCATTCCCATCAGGCTCGATCATATCGTCAACAACAATGTTTGGGCACTGAACGAGAATGTTCAATATGATAAGCGTAGTCTGCACATACTTCTTCCATACATTGATAGGCATATGTCCATTAAGACCAGGATTAACATCGAACCGTGCGGAATAACACTGAAAAGAATCTCAAGCTTTTGTGCAGGAGCTTTTGCAACTTTTGTCAAGAAGGTGAGCTGCTCGACCTGTTCGAACTTTCCGGTCCCCTTCTTCCCCTAGCCGCCACAACTTCTTTGAACTTCTTGTTAACAGTATCCCACGTGATCTCACTCGGGTCCTTAAATTCCCGATCCATCAACCGATTTTTCTTGCTTGGTTTCTTGTCCCAACCCCCATCAGCAGTATGGTCCCCCAGTTCTTCCACCTCATCACGCTTGTCACCAGATTCAGACTCAGCTATCTCTGATGGATCCTCAAACTCAGAACCGGATCCCTCAGATTCTTCATCCTCATCCTCATCTTCCACCTTCTCCTCGTTCTCGGGATTCTCCCTATACTTATTAATCAATTCCTCATACTGCTTATTCTTCTTCTTCAGCTTCTGTTTCATCGCATTCAAAGCTTTGTGATTATTACTACTAATTTTCTTTTTTGCTTCCTTATTAGCCAAAGCTTCGGCGGTTTGTTTGTGATTACTACTACTCATTTTCTTTGTAAGAACTCGGAGGCTTGTTTGGCGGCGGGGATGTGCGAAGACAGTCGAGAGATGGTCGGGAAATTTTCAACAAAACTTTCTTTATATATAATTTTATTTGGCTTAAATGTCCAAAAAGCAATTGATATGGAAAAATTATGACGTGAAAGCTAATGTGGCGTTTGACATGAAAATATAATGCATACTTAATTGACTTTTGTAGGTTTGATTTGTTCTTTTAATTATTTTATGATGTGTTATTAACTTTTAGGAATTATAAAAAAATATTTTAAAAAGATAAATCTTAAAATTATCTATTAATTTTGATTTAATGTGCGATTGTATATATTAATTTTAATTTGGTACAATTATATACGTGAAACTCTAATTGTTATTTAAATGTATACTTGAAACTTTAATTTTGATTTAATCATACACCTCTAAATAAATAAATATATCAATTTATTTTTATACTGGATAAATATAATTATTTATGCATGCAATATATAAACATAAAATGATGTTGTATCAATAATTGTGTTAATAATTTACATGAATTGGATTAAATCAAAATTTTATGTATGAAATTGCTCAAAATCAAAGTTCATATATACAAGTGCACATTAACCAATAGTTCATGTATTGTAATAGCCCGATTTTGGGCCTAGTCAGAATAATGGTTTCGGGACCACAAATTCGACAAGGGAAAAATTTATTTTTATTATATTTTTATGGTCTACAATTTCAAGGAATGATTTCGTGAAAATTTCGTTCGAAAATTTCAACGTTTGGGCACTCAATTTAGTCAAAAGGACTAAATTGTAAAAAGTGCAAAAGTTGAGTTCTACATGTTAGAGGTGTCTAATTGTTATGAAATTTTAAATTAGAGGTCCTTAAATGGAAATTAGACCATTGGTTAATTTATTGGACAAAAATGGACATGAAATGAGTGAAATAAAATATTTTTAAGTTAGGGGCATTTTGATCATTTAATGATTAAATGAATTAAAAATCAAATTAAAAGTCAAATTTTGCTCATCTTCTACTCCATGGCTGAAACTTGCATGGAGAAGACATAGCTAGGGTCTTTCAAGCTTCCAAACTCGATTGTAAGTCCGTTCTAGCCCCGTTTTTAATGATTTTTATGTTTTTGAAATCTTTGTAACAAGATCTATCTATTTCTACCACTAATTTGAGATATGATTAAAGTATAGGGTTTTTACCCATGATGAATATGTGTGTATTTTTTTATTTAAGGGTAGAAAATGCATGTTTATGGTTAGAAAAACGACTTTTACTAAGTGATTTTCGGTGAAAATGCCTAAAAGGATTAGTTTGTAACAAGTTGTAAAATGTGTGTAGGTGTGTGAATAAATGCAAATTGTGAACTACTATAGTTATGAAAATGGTTCGGCTAGGCCTAAAATGCAAAGAAATTGAATAAAAATTATTTTACGAGCCTAAGGGCAAAAGTGTAAATATGATAAAGTTTAGGGGTAAAAATGTAATTTTTGTTGAATTATGAATTTGGGTTAATTTGAGTTGTATATTGAATAAATGAGTTAAATGTGATGTTATAGATTGAGAAAAATGAGATTCGGATTTAGAACGGGAGAAAATCAAAGAAAATGTCGAATACGTTCGTTTGTCGCTTTCAGGTTGAGGTAAGTTTGTATGTAAATAATACATTGTTTTTATTTATGTTATAATATTTTGTCATATTATATGAGATGTGGTTGGATATTGAATGACTATTTGATGTAAAATGGTGAATTGTGATTGACTATGGATGAAATTGACAAAGTGAGAATAAGTGAGAAATTCCCGGTTGAATTTTTGGAATAGAATAGGATACGAAGAATGCCATGAGAACTCATGTGATACAAAGAATGCCATGAGAACTCATGTGTAGTTCTATGTGTAGGCTACTATGAGTATAAGATAGTTATGGTCACATATGCAGTACTAAGTGCAGGCTACTATGTATACCGAATAGCTTTGGTCACGTGTGGAGTACTATGTGCAGGCTACTACGTGTATCGGATGATATTGGTCACATGTGTAGTACTAAATGTAGGCTACTATGTGTACCAGATAGCATTGATCATAAGGGTGGTACTATGTACGAAACCACCGTGTATCTGTTAATATTCCGATGAGTTCAACGGGAAAATAACTAAGTGAAAATGAATGTGATCATATGATGGTTAAGTGCAGGTATTTGTATATGTATACCCATGAGCAATGTGCTTGGTATGAGATTGAAATGTGGTAAGGTTGCAAAGGAGTAAGTGAAGTGATAAAGTCATGTATCATGCATGCAAGTTGAATTTTGTTTTTGAATGTTGAACATATTGTTATGATGTTTCATGAAAGAGTGAAATTTGCATTAAAATAGTTTTTTACAGCAGCAGTTGTGTAATTTTGAAAACTCACCAAAAATTGTGGAAATTGAATTAGAGGTTTAATGAGATATGAAATTAAATTTTATTGAGTTTATTTTTACATAAAAGAAACAGAGTAAGTAAAAGAATTTCATATTATGATATATTTGAGTTTTAGCGAGACAGGGTTAGAATCATTTCAGAATCCCCTGTTTTGAATTGGGAAAATCATTAAAAATTGTAAAAAGATAATTATGGGTTATAAATTATATGCTTAAAATTTTTGATGAGTCTATTTTCAAAAGAAACAAGCAAGAACATAATCTGAATCCCGTATGAGGAGATAATTAAATTTTTGTGAAGAGGGGTCAGAACTATTGAACAGTGAAATATGAGTGATTTTAAAGAATAAACTGTACTTATTGGCTAAACAAAAAATTCTAAAAAATTTATGGTAAGAAGATACATGAGTCTAGTTTCAAGGAAAATTAGCGGATCTTAATCTAGAGTTTTGTAGCTCCAGATATAAATAATTTAGTGACTATGACTTAAATAGACAACTTGTTTTGAACTTGAGTAAATAGTGGATCTATGTGTAGTAATGATTGTATTATTTTGAAAATATATTGTGAAGATTTATAAAAGCATGTTAATAAATTGCTTATTATTTGCATACTTACTTACTAAGTTATAATGCTTACTCCATTCCTTTCCTTTTTCCTATAGTGACACAGATGCTAGCTCGAGTTGGAGGTCGCCGGAGACTCAATCACACTATCAAGCTATTGGTCGATATAAAAAGGTTTTCAAGTATTTATAAGTCTATGGCATGTATAGGGACTTGGTTAATTGTTTATATGTTATTATGAGTTGGCCTAAAATATTGACCTATGCTATTTGAAGGTCTTTGTTGTATAAGGCCATTTAATGTAGCTATCATTGGTTATGTTATAAATTAAAATGATGCAATTCATGAATGAACATGATTGCATATGTGTGTGGATGAATTAGTGTATGATGTTGATGTGATAAATATGACATAAGAATGATTGTGTAAGAAGTATGTTTTGGACTTCGTAGACCCATTTAAGGGACTTTAAGGTGAAATATGAATAGTTTTAATTTAAATGAAAGTTTATGACTTGATTTAGTACATGTGCATGTGTCTGTCTTCTGGTAATGCCTCGTACCCTGTTCCGGCACTGAACATGGGTAAGGGGTGTTACATGTATAGTTTTGATATTTATTCCTTTTAAAAATTATAAAAAATAGATTGATAAAATTTATAAAATAAGTAGTATTTTTAAAATATTTTAATAATTTATAAATCTTTCCTATTTTATTTTTTTATAATACCTTTTTAATTTTTAATAATTTTTAGATACTTTTTAATGAAAAATTATTATTCTTTTTTTGTTATCTCCCACACATTACCTTACATTATATTTTAGCTGATACTTACTAACTTTTGTCGCATCATCTCTCATCAGCCAAAGCCATTACTCATCACTTACCTTAAGTTATTAAATATTACATTCATTGTCACTCAAGCCCCTCACTTGACACACCATACAATATGATCACCATTACATTTTAAGCTTTTTATTTCCTTATCATCGAAACTAAAGAATCCAAACTTTTATTTCAACCTTTGGTTGTTGGAAATGATGATATATTGGGCAGCAACTTTGAACCGGTTTCAAGCCTTGGTTGGTGGTAATATAAAGGGGCTAAAGAGGAAGGAGAATATATCGTTTATTTTTGGTGGACTCGGTTTGGGTGAATTTGACCCGGAGACTTCCTTAGCATCTAAGATGCAGTTTCAGCGATGTAAGCCATTAGACGTTGTTGCTTTGAAAGATCCAGGGGATAAGTCTGTGGAGATAGGAGTGGCCATGGAGGAAATTGTTGAGGCTATTGATAGTGCGTTTGTGTATACTGCTCATGATGAACATTTGGCATCGTGCAAAGAGAAGATGGATGCGAATTGTGGAGGTAATATAGTTACATCTTCCTATTTGTTTAATGTCATTGATGGGTGTGTTTTGGTGCTTAGGGTTATTGTTACTATTTATGGATTCAAAAATTATTTTTTGGAATAGTCAAAGAATGGGGCATTCTCGTTTCCATAAAATTATTGCTGATATAGGCATGAATTTAATTCAGCTGTTTTTATGTTTATTTGAGACTCGGATTAGTGGAGTTCGAGCAGATGGGATCATTGGTAAGTTAGGGTTTCCTAATTCTTTTTGGATAGAAGCTATGGGATTTTCTAGAGGGGTTTGGATTCTTTGGAAGGACACTATTTTAGTTGATATTATGGCTCTACACCCTCAGGTTGTTACTATGAGAGTTCGTGACAATCTTGGTTCAACTGATTTTTCTCTACTCGAAGGTTTATGCGAGTCAATTATCTTCTAAGAGGTTGTTATGGGATTATTTAAGCTCGACTGCATTGAGTACTGAGGGCCATGGCTGGTTGTGGATGACTTTAATTCTATACTGGATGCTTTAGAATGGTTAGGAGGACCAACGACTATGTGCAGAGGTTGTACTTTGTTTCAGAAATTTGTTTTTGATGATGGACTTTGGGATATGGGTTGTGTTGGTTCTAATTTTACCTGGAGTAGAGGTGGCTAACCTCAATGACTAGATAGGGCGATTTGTAATGAGGATTGGGATGTTACTTTTCCTAATTATAAGGTGAGGAATCTCCACCATCTTAAATCTAATTATAAACTCATTCTAGTGACTTTAAATTTAAAACACAATAACAGTAGTCATCCCTTTCGATGCTTGGATAGTTGGATGCTTCATGGAGATTTTTAGTCATTAGTTCGAAATAACTGGAAAGGTGAGGCTTCGATAGTGGAGAACTTGGAGGGGTTTCATTTTATCATTATGGATTGGAACTAGAAAGTTTATCAGAATATCTTCAAATGTAAAAGGCAACTCGCTATTGAACTTAAACGCATTCAACGTGTTCCGGTGTTAAGAGGTTCTAACAAAATTTGTAGGCGAGAGTGGGAGCTTCGACAGGAAATTGATAAGGTTCTAAAACATGAGGAGATTTTGTGGTTCTAGAAATCTCGTGCAATGTGGCTTGTTAGTAGGGATTGTAATACAAAGTATTTCCACAGTTGTACTTTGACTAGACGGAGGTGCAATCGTATTGAGGGTTTTAAAATTGACGATGATGTGTGGTGTTTTGATGATTATCTTTTGAAACATCATGTAGTGGGTTTTTTCATTGGTCTTTTTTCTATAGATTATTCAGTTGATGGGCACTTCCCTTGTAGAGGCCGGTTTCCAAACCTGTCGTTACTTGACAAGAATGCTCTTGAATTGACTATTTCAGACAATGAAATATATAATGTCGTGTTTGGAATGGCCCTTCTTAAAGCACCTAGAGTAGATGGCTATCATGCAAAGTTTTATTAGTTGCATTGGGATGTGGTAGGTCTTTTAGTTTGTTCCATGGTTCGTCGAGTTTTAGATGGTCATATGATGGATCCTAATCTTAATAGAACTTTGCTGGTGTTAATCTCAAAGGTCCTTGGACCCAAAAGGATTAGACAATTTCGTCTGATCAGTTTATACACAGTGTTTTATAAGATCATTACTAAAACGGGGGTTAATAGATTACAGTCGTTAATGAGGCACCTTACTAGTCCTAATAAAGCCAACTTTGTGATAGGGCGTAGTATCATAGACAGTATTATTGTTGCACAGGAGGAAGTTGCAACACCCTTAACTCGTCTCCGTCGTCGGATTAGGGTCACAGAGTATTACTGTATAAAAAAGAACATTTACCTTCAAAACAGGATAACAATTCAACTTCGTATTAGTTTCCAATAACTCATATAGACATAGCAAACATACACATTTAGGCCTTATATCGTGCAATCAGTGCCCTAAAACCAATTTAAAAACAATCGGGGTTCAATTTGAAACAAATCAAAATATTTTGGAAAAAAATGAAAAATTGGGAAACAGGGGTCACACGGCGGTGTGACATAGCCCAGACTGTATGGACATTTGAAGTAGGGACACACGATCGTGTCCCAGCCTATGTGACTGCCCGTCTGGGTATTTGAAATAGGATCACACGGCTGCATCGTAGGTCGTGTGCCAAATCATGTGTATATTCGATGTTGGGTCACACAGCTATGTCACGGGTCGTGTCTAGACCGTGTAACAACTTATTTTGAGACACATGGCTGTGTCATAGACCATGACTCAGACTATGTGAAACTTGCACCTAATATTTTTAATAACACATGGTTGTGTGAGGTGACTGTGTGTGGCACACGACCGTGTGACAGCTCGTGTCCCAAGTCATGTGCTCCAAATTTAACCCCTAAAACAAGTCATTACAATACCTATCCTTGCCCAAAAAGATACACCATTTATATGTGCATTCAATTAACCAAAACACTCTCCAAATACACCCAAAACATACCAAACCAATCAACTTATAAGTTCTAACCAATATGCCATTCAAAGGCACCTCAGTTCATATCAATTCAAAATCACATTATAACCTAAACATACATCACCACAACCACAAACCTTTCTACTAGTTCAACCTTATATGTCAAGTCGTGTATTTATATTTCACTCAAAGTGACAAAACGACACATTCTTACTAAGCATGACAAGTTCAAATTAACATATACGCAAAAGGCATAACCACACCAAGTTGGCCAAATAACATAATCACAACATCTATTATATATAAACCCTATACATGCCATTTATAACCATATCCAAGGTAACTAAAAACTACCAAAATGACTTTTGGATAGTGTGATAGGACTCCGGCAGATTCCAGCTGATCGAGCTTCTGATGATCTACAAAATAGAGGGAAAACAACTATGTAAGCAACTAGTGCTTAGTAAGCTCGTATAAGACAAACTCAAACTTACTAAACATCAAAATTAACTCATTAAACCATTCTTATTAAATCATATAGAATCTTTTCTTTCTTATTCACAACAATCCACATAGTTAGTAGACAACTTAAAAATATATCATCAAAGAAACATGGCATATATCATGAATTAAATTGCAATAGTTCATCTTTTCTCACATGTTTGATTATTAACCCTTTCTATTCAATTGTAAATACAACATTTTACATTTCATAATACCATTAACAACCATAAATTTGTATTCATACATTTCCATTAGCCTTTACTCGCCTGTTGAACCATATAGAATTACGATTGATACTCGAGAATACTCACACATAGTGTGTCTTTTCATATAACTATATCCTTTTCAATAATGCTCACACGAGTTGTGAATTGGGCCTACTCACATGAGCTGTGGGTCGAGAGGTTAGTTAGACGATGCTACTCACGCAAACTGTGAAGAATTCGCAACAAATGTAGGACCTCAACCATCGGTAGGAAATCCAGGACCAGCACCCAAAACCATACAATCCCTAATGACAGTCATTTTTATCCTAAGTATTCGTAAGGTACAAAAGGGACATATTCCATGTCAAATTCCTTAACTTCTTTCCATTACACCATTTCAAATATATATATCCATAAAGTTCACATTTTCCATATGTAACCATCAATGATACTATCATTACAATTTAGTCTAAAATACTAGTTAACAACTTATAATCAATTTAAGTTATACAAAACACAACATTACTCAATTATTCATTTAAAATATAAATTGACATGTTTAACCACTATATGAACTTACCTCAATCACCACAGTCATTACAACTAAGTCGAAAACTAATCCGAGACTTTTGCTTTCCCTTGATTCAAGTCCGTTTGATTCTTTTCTTGATCTAAATAGTAATTTAACTCAATTAAGTATTTCAAATAGTCAAAAATAATTAATTAGAGTTCATAACTCATTTTAATGTGAAATTACGAAATTATCCCTAATATTTTACCCTTTGTCCAATTTAGTCCCTAATTCTGAAACTTGAAATTCAACCATTTTTAATTGAAACTCATGTTAGCCAATTTTTCCATATACCTATATCAACCCACATTTTTCCTTATTTCACCAAATATACATGGAATTTACCATTTAAACAAATTAATCCTTCAACCCTAAATTCACCAAAAATCACTTAACAAAACATGTTCATTTAACAACCAAATTTAAGTATCTATCAATTAACTTCACAAAAAAATAAAATTCATTTATGACAATTCCTTCAAGCTTTAACAGTTTTGCCAATTAACCCCCGGGCTAACTAAATTAAGTTACAACAAGTTCAAAAATATAAAAATCACTAAAAACAAGGATCAAAATCATACCATGCATGAAAGGAAGCTTGGGAAAATATTTCTTAGCATAACAATGGAGGTTTCAACAAAAGAAAAATGAAAATGAGAAAGGTGATAGCTAATTCTTTCTTATTTAAGCACTTATTTATTAAATTACTACTTTACCCTTTGTTAATAAACTTATAAAATAATCAAATAATGTCCATCATTATCCACCATATTTATATATGGCATAATTACTATCAATATCCATTAATTTATATTTCTAAGGCCATTTAATATATTTAATTAATAGAAACCATCTTTCGCATGTTTTACGATTTGGTCCTTTTTACCTAATTAACCATTTAAACTCTAAAATTTCTTAACAAAAATTTGATACAAACTTAAAATAACCCTATAGACATTAAATAAACATTAAAATATTTACTCACTTGTCACAATTGTGGTCCAGAAACCACTGTTTTCGATACCACTAAAAATGGGTTGTTACAATAGTTCACTCTTTAAGGAATTTCAAGGGGTAGAGGTTTGGGATGGCAATGAAGATAGACTTGGAGAAGGCTTATAACAAAATCCAATGGGATTTTTTAGAGGATACTTTGGTGGAGATAGGGCTTCCATCTTTGTTAGTCAGGGTCATTATTCACTGCCTATCTTCTTTTCACTACTTTGGAATGGTAATCTTACAAAGGACTTTAGGCCTTCGTAGGGAATTTGGTACGGTGACCTATTGTCGCCATAATTTTTTTCTTTGTATGGAGAAATTGGGTCATCTAATTGAGGAATCCATGGAACAAGGGAGATGGAAACCGTTTTGGTTGTCTAGGATAGGACCAGCTTTGACACAACTATTCTTTGTAGTTGATCTGTTTTTATTCAAGGAGGCTAAAAGCGGGTAAACTTGCTTAATTAATGACCTATTAAATTTTTTTTTCCATTTCTCAGGGTAAAAAGTTAATAGGAGTAAGTCCCAAATCTTCTTTTCTCCCAATGCTCTAGTTGATATAATGAATGATATTTGTAACATAGTCAATTTTGAACATAGTCAATTTTGAACATGTGGACAATTTGAGGATGTATTTGGGCATGCATTTGTTCCATGAGAGAGTTGGAAGGCAAACTTTTGATTTTGTTGTGGACAAAGTTTGAAAGAAGCTTAATGGATGGGATGCGAAAAAGCTTTCTCTGGTAGGTAGAATTATGCAAGCGAAGGTTGTTCTGTTAGTTATACCCAATTATTTTATGGGTACAGTTCATATGTCTGTTTCTATTTGCGAGGAAATTGAGAAGCTAGCTCGAAATTTTGTTTAGGATTTGACTTCGTTGGATCATAAACTGGCACTCTTAGCTTGGCAAAATTACTATCATCCTATGTTTGGTGGGGTCTTGGGCTATAAAATTTAGTTGATCAGAATAAAGTATTTCTTCTCAAACCATGTTAGTTGTTGACAAATATAGAGCCATTTTGGGTTCAAGTTGTAACAACCCGATTTAGGGCCTAAACGGAATAGTGGTTTTGAAACCACAAATCTAAAGTATAAAAATTTATTGCAATTAAGTTTTGAGGTCTAATATATGATTCAATGCATGTGTGAAAATTTCGTTAAGAAATTTTATCGATAAAGTGTCCAATTTGAATATTAGGACTAAATTGCAAAGGTTGCAAAATAAGTGTTCTAGAAGCTTTTAGTGCTTAATTGAAATGCATTTTTAAATTGGAAGTCCTTATTTAGTAATTAGACCATTATATGTCATGATGGACAAAAATGGACATAGAAAGGTAAAATTTTAAAGAAAGGCCCTAAGGGCATTTTAGTCATTTGGTTAATAAAAGAATAAAAAGCGAAAAATCAAGTAAAAATTGGTGTCCATCTTCTCTACTTGGCCAAAATTCTCAATGGAAGCCATAGCTAGGGTTTGGCCAACTTTCAAGCTTGATAGTAAGTGCATCCTAACCCCTTTTTAATGTTCTTTACATTTTTGAAGTCGTTATCGCCTGATATACCTATTTCTACCATTAATTTGAGCTAGGGTTCATGTTTAAAAATTTACCCATGTTTGATATGCAATTATTTTGATGTCTAATGGTTGAAAATGAATGTTAGTTGTGTAATAAACGACTTTTACTAAGTGATTTTCGGGGAAAATGTCCATAAGGACCAATTTGTAAAAGTTATAAAATAGGTGGTAAAAATTTGATTTGAAAGAAAATGTGGGCTATTATAAGTATGAGATAGGTTCGGCTAGGCTTGGGTTTTGAGAAAAATGAATGCATTTCATTTTACGAGCCTAGAGACTAAAGTGTAAATAAGTGAAAAGTTAGGGGCAAAAATGTAAATTTATCGTAATATGATTTTTGGGTCAAATTGAATAATGTGAGTAACAAACAAGCTAAATGTGTTATTATAGAGCAAGAAAGACGTGGAATCGACCTTGATCGAGGGAAAGAAAAGGTCGTGGACTAAATGGCAAAAATAATCATTTTGTATCGAGGTAAGTTTGTATGTAAATAATACGTTTTTATATTTGTGTTTTGAATGCTTTAATATTGTATGCATTTTGGATAACTATCTAAATGTGTATATCGACCAAGTAGCGATAAGTGAGAAAATCCAGATTGAACCTTAGGAATCGAATAGGATACGAGTGACTTGTCACTAGGAAACCGAGTGTTTAAGTGATTAAGTGATCCAGGTGCTGGTCTAGTACGTCCTACCAATGGAGGTAATCCGGCATGTGTTGCAGATACCTGTCAGCTTGTGTGAGCAGCACTATGTAGCTACGTCACAGCCGTTAGCTTGTGTGAGCAAGCCCATGATTAGCTCTCAAGTGAGCTCTTAAGTGATAAGTGGTAGCTTTAGCTACAAATAAGTGTGACACTTACGTGCAAAACTTGTGAGTATCCTTTAGTATTCCAAGTGGTTCAACGGGTAGTTAAATGATATGGCATAGTGTGAAAGTGTAACACCCTGAATTTTGGGCCTAGAAGTATTGGGCCTTGGTTAAGTTTTTTATCCTAGCTTAGTATTTTTAGGAGTTTATTTTGGCCTTTTAGAAGGTTGGAAGTGGCATGAAGATGGACTCTAAGGAGAGTGATCAGAAGAGAAAATATAGGAAGAGGTTAGGAGAGCTTATCATGGAGAAAAATTAGGAGATGGGATGTGGATGAAGTGGAGCCAATTGGGACTTCAGGGGTTCGGCTTTGGGTATTTATTGGGGGTGCTGAATTCCTTTTGAAGAGTTTCCCTTGCTTTGCCAAACCGAATGCTTCATTCTTCTCCTTCTTTCTAGTTTTTTTCCTCTTTTGCAAAAGTCGAATACCTATATCCCCTTTGCCGATTTCTTTCCTTAATCTCTTAAAAGCCGAATACCCATATCCCCTTTGCTGATTTCTTTTGCTTTCGTCCATCACAAATTTGTTTTTGTTATTTACAACCTTTAATCAAGATTTTAAAAGTCGATCACACCCAGTAGATATCTAGGCCGCAAGATCAAAGACTAGTTTGGGTAAGTACTTAGTTAACCATCTTTTAGTAGATATCTTGTCATTAATCCTGTATTAACAAGGGGTAGGGTTCAAAGATTTCAACCGTTGTAAGGATCTTTAGCAAGTGGTAAGTGTACTCATTCTCAATTTCAGTTTCGTACGTGGCCGAATATAAGTGTGGTTCATAGGGGTGACTCGTGTGGAATATGAGCCACTTGATGTTGATAGTATATGTGTGTTAATGCAGATCTAGGAATATTCGAGACTATTTGCTAAGGAAAGGCTAGAAAAGTCGAAGGTTCACGGTAAGGCTATGGTAAGGCTTCAGGATTTGATAAAGTTTTAGTAAGGTTTGGAGTTGATTTGGAAGTGGTTTTGATTGTAGGTCAAGACTGAGGATAGTGTAGGTGTGAGTTGTCAATCAGGTGTGTACAAACACTACACACACAACGAAACGGCAAAAGCTGAAATCTTGAAATCCCGAAATCCCGTATAGGCCTGCTAAATTTGTGGGCCCAAATTGGCAAAATTGTGATATGAAATTCTATGATGAAATGATATGCATGAATTGTATGATTGAATTATGATTGGGCTTAATGGGCTTTATAAGCATGATTAGCTTTAATGGGCTTTATGAGCATGTTTGGACTTTGTGGGGTTGTAGGAATGCATGCTAGGGTTTAATGGACTTTAGTCCTAGTTAAATTGACTCTCAAATTTTCATAAAACTTAACTAAGTAATAAACATGTCTGTGAACAAGTCAATAGACTAAGGTGTGGTAATCGACATATGCATGTTTAGGATTGGATCATGGAAGAGCCTGGTACTTAAGCGGTCCGAGTGACCCACCTCTTTTTCTCTTGAATCCTACCTGGTGCATAATGTCCGTTCATCTTAGCCGCGAGGACTTGTTGATGGGCCAAAATTCATAACTAAAATCTGTATAATTAGGAAATTATGAAAATACCCTTTTAGGATAAAATTACGAAAATACCCTTCTAAGGTAGAATTACGAAAATGCCCTGTAAGGTAGAACTACTGAAACACCCTCGCAGGGTAGGAGTATCGTAATACCCCTGCAGGGTAGATTTACGAAAATACCACTAGGTAGTGAAATGACCAAAATACCCCTAAGTGCTTAATATGTGAAAATGTGTGAAAATGTGTATGATGCATTCATGAATTGTATGTTGCACTTAGGTGGGTTTTGATGATACGGAGGAAGTGTTTTGATGATCGCATAGTCGCTTGACAACCGTGGATCCACCGTAGGCTTTCAAGCCACTGAGTAGCTTAGCTACACCGTACATATATAGTAGCCTTGCTGCAACGCGAGTAGTGCCACTGTGTGTGCTACCATTGGTGTGTAGAGGATGGGTGGGTTGATGTAGACATCCCTACAAGTGTGTTGGGCTGGTACGGGTGGTGTGTAGTGGTTGGATTTGGGATGGGAATTTTTGCATTCATGAAATTCTGATATGATATGAGGTCAATGTGGGCTAAGGCCCAGGCCACCGATATTGATGAGGGCTTAGGCCTAATGTGATATGTGCATATTGAATTGATTTGATTGCCAAGGGTCATACACACTGAGTTATGAAACTCACACCCTTAATTTAAATGTTTCAGGTGACCCTCAGTAGGCGGCTAGACGTGGGAGAGGACTCGGAGATGGCCACACTACAAGTTACTTAGGAATTTTCAATATAGATTTATTAAGTGTTTTATGATAATTACTTTAAATCTCCACTGTGACGTAATAAGGCTATGTATCTTTGATTTCATTATTTACTTGGGATTTTATTTAGTTACTGCTATATTTAATAAACATGTTTTTTCCTAATTATTCATTTAATTTAATTCTTCGAATTTTTAACTAAGTAAATTCCTATCAAGCATATTTCATTTCGAACTAGGTTTTTAACTAAACCATTTTTTGAAAGTAACCCTTTAATGTGACATCGCCAGATTCGAGCCTAACTTCTAGGCCGGGTTTGGGGTGTTACAGAAAGCAAGTGGAAATGGTTGTGTTATGAGCTGATGTTGGTATGAGTGCAAAATTTGTAAGCAACGTGATCGATGTGTATATTGGACCTATGGTAAGGTTGAAATGAGTAAGTTGAGAACATAAAACTTTAGTGTGATTTATGCAAATTCTTTCATATTAATTGTATGCTTCATATGTTTGAGACGTCCATTATTTACATATAGACTTACTAAGCTATGAAGCTTACTCCCTTTCTTTTCTGTTTTCCGTATAGAGTTATCAAGCTAGCTCGAGGTCTGGAGATGAACAAGGTTCCATACACATTATCAACAATTGATTGGTATTTTGAAAATCAACATTTGAGATTATGGAATGTATAGGTGACTTATTCATTTTGTTATGTGTCATAACTGTTTTGGTTGAAAATATTGGCTTACTAATATTGATGGTTCATTTTGTAAAAAGGCCATTTGGAATTGGCCAATATTAGTTATGTCTAAACTTCAAATGTTAATGTGGTTATGAAGGTGCAAGCTTGCATGATTAAGTTGAGTAATGTACGATGTGTATGTGTGATGAATGTTGTATGTAGTTGATGTGTGGATGTCTTAATTTATGAATATTTAGTTGTATAATTATGCCTTGCTATGTGTTGTTGAAATTGGTATGAATGTGTTTACGTTTCAGGGTGGCAAATGGCTTGGTAAATAGCCTTATTTTTGTCCACACGGGTAGACCATAGACGTGTGAATAGGTCGTGTGTCCCCTGTACACTAATTTTGAAAAACAGAATGTCCAATAGTAAACACACAGGCAGAGACATGGCCGTATGTCTCAGCTGTATGAAGGACACGCGCTCAGGACATGGGCATGTGCCCAGGCCGTGTGAAGTCTGCACCTTAAATGCAAAAATTAAATTCACTACATTACCTAGCACATGGGCGTGTGACTTGGCCGTGTGACCCTAATTGGTTGATGACGTCATAAATAAAATGCTCAATGTTTTTCACATATGTTGGGACATGGAGTGTGTGACCACACAGCCTGCCCACAAGGGCGTGTCCCAAGTCACAAGGGCGTGTGACACTGTTTTGATGAAAAATTTTCTAAGTGTTCCGAAGCTCTCGGTTAAGTCCCGAATTGCTTCCAAAGTATGTTTTGGGCCCCGTAGGCTCATTTTAGGGACGATATGAAAGAATGTGAAAAGTTTTAAAATTGGACACAAAATTTATGGCTCGAAATTGTACGTGTGTTTGTGTTTAAGTCCAGTAATTCCTCGTAACCTGTTCCGACGTGGATACGGGTAAAGGGTGTTACATTTAGTGGTATCAAAGCTATGGTTTATTCATTTCTCGGACTAACATAGCATGTGTGAGAGTCTAGCTATACATGCCATAAATATAAATTTTGATAGTGTGATGGTTCCTAACCTTTTTAAACTCTATTTTCATATAGTAAATGGATCTCAACCGAGCTGTAGCTGATGATGTAGAAAGTAATGCGCAGGCTCCTATCGAAGAGACTGCGCCACCTGATCGTAGGCACGTGACAACTAGTCATGGAGGAGAGGCTCGAGAAGCCTTTCTCCATATGATGAACAAGTGGTATATAGAGTTTATTTGGGTGAACCCGAATGCTCAACCTCCTCCGCCCCCTCCCATTCCTCAACTATTTCTCGTAGATCCCCAAGGTGTTGAGATGGTATGATTGAATAACCCTCCAATTGATAAAATTTGTAAATATAGGGCCGAAAAATTCAGGGCTAATGTAGATGATGACCCCGAGAGGGCAGAGTTCTGGCTAGAGAACACTATCAGGGTGTTGGATGAGCTTTCATGTACCCCCGAAGAATGTTTAAAATGTGCTATATCTTTGCTGAGGGATGTGGCATATCACTGGTGGAAGACACTTGTAACACCCCTTGTAACGCCCCAAATTTTAGAATTTTTGAATTTTTGCTTGAATTTATTTGTGCATGTCTTGATGTGTTGAGTTATGTTTTGGGTGTGTTTATTGGACCTTTAGAAGGCTTAGGTTTAAGTCTAAGGCTTGGCAGAATTTAATTTTTGGCCTTAGGTGAGAGTGGGCTTTGGCAAGTGGGCTTTTAAATTAATTTTTGTGTTTTAAGGCATAAGGGAGCCTGTGTTAAAGTGGCAAAGTGGCGCCACTTAAAATACAGGGAGGTGGCGTGTGGAATCTTGTGAGGGAACTAAGGATCGAATCCCTTGAGGAGTAAGGTTTTTATTTTATTGCATGTGCATAGTAGGAGGTGGAATCCAAGTTAAACTCTGAGGGAAGGTGTTTGAGTTGCTCATGGGATTGGACTAAGGAGTGATAAGGTGAGATTTTCAAGGAGAAAACTTAGGGATGAGATGAGAAGGGAGTGTTGACCGATTATGGGGTTGTTGGCAGTGCATTTCGGCTAGGGGAAATAAGGTCAAGCATTTTCGGCTTTTGTGGTAGGGGGTGCCGATTGCTTTTTGCTATTCCTTCGGGATTTACATTTTGGTTATTCTTTAATGCCAATTAGGTAAGGTTGAAGTGTGCCGATCATACCTCTCTTCATTTTTTTTCTCTTCTTTTATTTCTTCAAGAGCCGAAAGTCCCTAGACCCTTAATCATTTTGGCCGATTGGCATAAGAGCCAAACCTATCTTCTTCTTCTTCTTCTTCTCTTTTCTCCATTGCTCGAATTGGTCTCCTTAAAACCTTTTCTGGCCGATTTCTCAAAAGCCAAAATCCCAAAATACTTAGTTTCTGTGCCGATTTCTCCTATGGCCTAACCCTTATTGTCTCTACTCTTACAAAAGCTGAAACCCTCAAGCCTCCCATCTCCCTGTCGACCATCTCCTCTCTTTTCTTAACTTCTTCTTCTTCCACATTTTCTTTCAAAACCGAAACCTCCACTCACTCTAGTGTGCTCTTCTCAAAAGCCGAACTCTATCTTCTATTCTCTATTGTTTTCCAACCCTTCTATTTATTCATTCTCTCCCTAGTGCTTTGGTTAGAATCAAGTGCAGATCTGGGATTAGGCTAGTGATTGGGGGCTCTCTTCTGGCAAGGCAAGCAGGCGAACTTTTGGCTAAGTGGTCTCCTTTCTTATGCTTTTCTTTCGGGTGTTTGATAAAGAGCCGAAATCCCTAATCTTTTACACTTGTCGGCTTTCATCTTTGGAAATTGATTCAAGGTTTTCTCTTGTTGTTTGCTTGTGATTCTGTAGTCGATCTTAAGGCTTGATCTCATGAAGGGTGTTGGTGGACAAGTGATCGCAAGGCAATCTAGATCTATTTGGTAGATCTCGGCCAAGGTAGGTGTCTATTGGATTATTTGGTTTGGCTGAATACTTTAGGGGTAGATGTTGATAGTTGTAAATTCGATTATAGATTTGACATAGTGATTAAACTGATGTAGGTTTATCATTCGAAGGATCTCGACGTAGTTCGCAAACAGGTGTGTAACGACACCCTCTAATAGATTGATCGGTAAAAGTCGAAAAGCCGAAATACCGAACTGCCAGCATTTCATGGACTTACGAGCGTGCGAACACTCGTGGGTCAAACCGAAATGGTGAATCTGGAATAATGGACAGTAAGGGCTGCTGTGCGCGATTTCGTGCACTTAGATTGTTTTGGGCCACGATGGGTCAGAATTGGGCCCAATGGGCTTAAGGGCCCATATGGGTAAAAATATGCGGTAAGTGTTTTCTGGTAACTGGATATTAATTCTGCGATGATATGTGTAAAATTAGACTGAGTGGGCCACAGTAGCACGTTGGCTCCCTCGAGCCTATTAGGGGTTTTCGGGCCCGATGTCACTATATAAATGTATGGGCTATCTAAGTCGCTCAGAGCGACGTTAGACCTACTAGGGGGTCGTTTTAAGCATGAAACTTGAAAACATAGCAAAATTACTAAAATGCCTCTGAAGGGTGAAAATTACCATTTTACCCCTATATGCTAAATGACTATTTTACCCCTAGAAATAGCTGACTGATTTGCATGTTATTGTATCTGATATTCTGTATGCCATGTCATGTAGTACGTTAATTTGCATGGGGTTGGGTTATGGATATGGAGGAAGTGCTTAAAGTGGCATTGCCACGTAATCTGCTTAGAGGCTTTGCCTCATATTTCTATTCTGGTGGCTCTGCCACAATTTCTGTATTAGCAGCTTTGCTGCAACTGTGGTGTGTAGGGCTGGGTGGGTTGAGTTATTACCCACATGGTGTGTAGGGCTGGTACGGGCTTGGGCTTTGCATACATGCATATATACATATATATATATACTCTGATCTGTTTCTGTAAATAGGCCAAAGGCCCATTCTGTTTCTGAAAAGGGCCAAGGCCTAGTTAAAACTGTATCTGAATAGGGCTTCGGCCCAGACTGAGCTTGGACTGATCTTTGATACTGGTTGGGTTACATTACACACTGAGTTTTCATAAACTCACCCTCTCATTTCCATCCATGCAGGTAACCCCGACCGTAAAGGACATGGAGCTGTAGGGATTCGGGGTGGCCACGTGAATCATGCTTCTGGTTTTTAATGCTTTCATAAATTTAATTTTAATTATAATTTTTCTTTTCAGTTTTATGTTGTAATAAGGTCGCTCAGGTATTTTATTTTGGATTTTCTTTATTACTTATTTCTACAACGGTAGACTAGTTTATGCGGGCTTTTCAAACTTAATCAAACGTTTTTAAACATGCAAAACATAACGAATGGATAATTTAACAACGATAACGTAACTATAAGATCTTTTACAAAGTGAATCTTACTTGGTAATAGATACGATTTTTAAAACTAATAATGTTTCTTAATTACAAGCTGTTAAGTACAGTTTTTGTTACAATCAACATAACGTTTTATTAAAAGAAGATCAAAGCTTTGCCAAATGTCCATGTGACATGTAACAGCCTGATGTAGACCCTAATCGGAATGGTGGTTTCGGGACCACGAATCTGAGTCAGAAAAATATTTTAAAATTATTTCCTGTGTTTATTTTGTGTGAAATTATATCTATGAAAATTTCGTAATTTAATTTTGTCGTTTAGGTATCCGATTAAATAAAAGGACTTAGTTGCCTAAATTGAAAAGTGGGTAGTTTATTTTGTAAAGGGCATGTTTGTTAATGGCTTTTTAAATAGGAGTAGCAATGTGGAAATTAGTCCATTATATATAGTATTGGACGGTAATAGACTTAAGCTATATGAAATCATATTTATTTCATTAAGGGTAAAAAAGGGAAATAGAATAAAAGTCATATTATAACTTAATATAACATAAAAAAATAAAACCATGTTCATAATGTTTTCTTCTTCACCGAATATAAACAAAAGAAACAAAGAAAGAACAAGGGCTAGGTTCAGCCATCTCTCCTAACTTGATACAATGTTCGTTTTTAATTGATTTTTGATAATTTTTATGTTTTTGGGATTGTTGCTTCGAGTACTACAAAACCCAAGCTCTAATTTTTGATTTTGTTGAATATTTTGAATTGTGCCATTGTTGAGATTTTGTGATTTTTGTTGTTTGATGGTAAATTTTGGAAGATATGAGTGGGTTAACATAATTTATAAAGGAATTTTTGAAAATTTTTAGTAATTAGGACTTAATTGCAAAAATAAAAATGTGGGAGGACTATAATGTGAAATTGATGAAAAATATGGGCATATTAGGACCCTAGGAGTATTCGACCACCCTTGGATGTGATTATTTTGGTATTTTTTGAATTTTATGTAATAGGGACTAAATTGTAAAAATTGTAAATGTTAGGGGTAAAATGGTAAATTTCCCATTTATATGTGTGTGTACTAAATAGAATGAAAATATGTTTGAATAAACTTAATTTGAATATGTTTAGATCAAGAATTAAAGAAATCAGATTTGGATCGGGGAAAAACGAAAGTGGTCGACTAGCAGCTCCGTTCCGTTTTACGATGTCCGAGGTAAGTTTATAAGCAAATAAACGTATTTAATTTCAATTAAATGTAAATTATCGATGCTGAATTGAAATGTTTGATATTATAAATGCAAATGTCAAATGTGTATATATATACTTAGTAATCATGTGCGAGCATTCGCTTTGATCGAGATACAGTGTCCGGAAGCCCCGAATGAACCTTAGGAATAGCTAGGATTCCGGTATAAGTGTGCGAGTAAGTCCATGGCATCGATATGTGATGTCGATATATGTGTGCGAGTAAGACCCTGTCTGGGACAACGGCATCGATTTGTGGCTACATGTAAGACCACGTCTGGGACGTTGGCTTTGTACAATTCATGTGAGTATCCGAGTGTCCTACCTAATTCCGAATGGTTCATCGGGCAAAGGTTAATCGAATTCAAATGTGTTAATTGAACTATATGACATGTATGAATTAATATATTACTTACTTGAGGTAAGTTACATAAACACGGTGACTATATATTATAAATCTTGTATGGTGCAAATAAAGGATATATGCAAATGTGATATGTATACTAGACTTTGTGAGTCAGTAGCTTATTTATCATGAATAATTTTTAATCATGAGCATATATGATTAGGTAATTTCGGTTACATATTTAATATATGAATATAATGAATTATTTTGATACAGGGGTTTAAGTATGCAAGAGTAATCTGCCTTGTAATTATTATTGAAATGAAACTTAGTATTAGATATGCATGACTTAAGTGTTCGGCTTCATAATTAGCATATATATATGAAACCATGCAACTATACATGAGTTTATTTGTCTTCATGAGTGTTCGGCCAGTGTGGTATTTGAGTGTGAAAAAAATATATTTATAATGTATTATAAATATTTGGGTCTGAAAGGTTATGATTTTATAATTTAGTTGATTTGAATAAGTTGATAATATTATTGGGATGTTAAATTGCTTATGACTTACAAAGCTTTAAAAGCTTACTCTGTGTTTTTTTTATGTGTATCTTATTTTATGGATTTTGGATTCAAGTTACGAGCTCGAGGATCGTCAGCAAAGTCTATCACACTATCAACAGCTTCGGTACTTAAATTTTTGAATACAACTTATGGCATGTATAGCCCGGATTTTATTTTGAAAATATACCGGAAGTTAGTTGTGTATAAAAGCCATGCGAAAATGGCTATGAATGATGTTCAAGCTTACGTGTTTTTGATCATGTCAAATTATGTGATGCGCATAATATGTTTGCTAATGGTTTTAATGGTTTGGTTATGATATATATATATATTGAGTGTTTGATATGTTTTGATAATTCTTGAGATTTATTTTGGTAGTTTTGGTTAATGTTCTTTTTGTTAAAGATGCTAAAGATAGATGTGAATTTTGGTTGTGGCTTAATTATGTTTGGTAGTAATGTGTATAAGTACAAATGGCTAATGCTTTGGAAGATATTTTTATCAGTGTGAGATGAGTAATTCGGTATGTATATGTGTAATTGAATGTGGTAATGCTGAATACATTGTTTATTTTTTTATTATTTATTTAAGAATTGAATTGGTAAACTTGAGCTCAATTTGTTCGATAAGGACTTGCATCATCTATGTGGTCATATTGAAGGCCGAATGGAAATTTGATATTTTAGCCTTATGATTATATTTTAGGCGTTATAAATTAACATGTAGCTTAAGTGAAATCCCAAATTGATTCATGTGCTCAAAATGTCTCTAATGATATGATAAATTTGATATGTGAATTGGCGAATGGTCTTGTGTTTTGAATTAAGGCATGTATAGTTTTTAAATGTTATATATATATATATATTTAGATGAACTATGTATAAGAGCATGATTAATACCGCATGTGTATTTAGATAAAAGCTTTGATGTATGATTTGATGGATTTAATAGGTATATGTATTCAATTACGAATTATAATGGTTGATATTTACTAAGTATTTGAATACCAATTTAATTATGAACATTCAATTCGTGTATGTAATTTAAAGCTTATTTTATATATGATTATGATACATGTTTATTAAAGTGTATTTCTGACTATCAGCATGTTTTATATATGTTTATTAGATTTGAACCTTTGTTATATGATATTGCTTGTTGTGCTAAAAATAAATTAGTCAAAAATGTTTCGTATTATGATTTTGTTTGGTTTAAGATGTGCATGTATAAATTTATAAAAGTAAATGTTTTAAATAGCTTGAAAACGTGTACATACTTACGTAAAAAAAAAAAGGGATATGTTTGATATTTTGCTTATGAAATATGTAATTATTTGGAAGTGAGTCTTGTCCGATAATGCCTTGCATCCCTAATTCGGCGATGAATACGGGTTAAGGGTATTACATGACACGCCAGATCTGGCGATAACATCTGGGCTGGGTTTGGGTTGTTACACCCCTTACCTGAGTTCAACGCTGGAATGGGGTACGAGGCGTTACCGTACTTAGTCATGCTTAAACGTGTAAACTTGGGCTATAAAATTTCTTTTCTTTAAAAAAAAAACTTATCATTCATTCTCTTAATAACCTTATCATGGGCTTACGAGGCCCAAAACATATATCGGGTATGTTCCAGAACCGATCCGAGAACTTTTGGGCACTTAGAAAATTTTTACCTAAAACAGGGCCACACGCCCGTGTAGAATGGAACACGCCTGTGTGGGTAGGCCGTGTGGTTTCACAAGCCCATGTTCCTAGCCCCGTGTCTAATTTATATTTATTTTCAACCTATAGGGGTTTTGACACGGCTTGGGCACACGACCGTGTCTATGGCCCGTGTCCCTCACATGGCCTAGACACCCCCGTGTCATTATCCTGTGAGCATTCTGACTTAAACACTATAATCATCAGGGGTGCACACGGCTAAGGCACACGCCCATGTGCTCAGCTCGTGTTCTATTCTAACTTAGCTAATTTGGATGCAGGGGACACACATTCCCATAGGGGCTGACTGTGTGTCATACACGGCCTAGGCACACACTCGTGTGCCCAACCGTGTGGACAACTATAGGCTATTTTCCAAGCATTTTTACCACCCCAAAACTGAACGAGAACAATACCAACTATAAACTCACAAATCAATATATCAACATGCATAATATGAATTTCATCTTCATTTTATAATTATCACTTAGGCAATATTAGCCGATTTATATGGCTATTACCAAATGACACTTAACAGCACAATTCATCATCCTATACATGCCATACGACAAAAGATTAATGTCAATATACCAAAATGAATTCTTTGATAGTGTGACTTCGAGCTCCGACTTCAAGTAATCCCTGAGCTAATTTCGACAAATCTACATGGAGAGGGAAAATGAGAGATAGTAAGCACATAAAATGCTTAGTAAGTTGCATGAATAAAATAGCAATAAATCATGAAACATCGCTCAAGCAAATATCATAAATTTCACGTAGTTTCTTACTCATTCTCATGTCTTACTCAGTCATATACTTACGCATGCTTCTCATGTTGTAACTATCATAACTATGCACTTTCAATTACCCGTACTTACTCGAATATAAACCTGCAACACTTAATATGAAACTTTAGCCTTTCTCTTGAAACTTATCATCTTGAATACTTTTCTCATCTAAGTTTCTTTTAGAAATACTGAAGGATACCCGTAAGTCAATCTCATGAGATGATGCTAATGCCATGTCCTAGACATGGTTTTACATGGGATCACACATTGATGTTGATGCCATGCCCCGGGCATGGTCTTACACAAGATCACACTTTGATGCTGATGCTAGGTCCTAGACACAGTCTTACACGGAATCTCATTTCGGATGCCCAAACCATGTCCCAGACGTGGTCTTACAGGGGATCCTTATCTCCTCTCTATTCCGAAGCTATGTCCCAGACATGGTGTTATATGTGACCTCACCTCGATGCCCATGCCATATCCCAGACATGGTCTTACAGGGGATCATATCTTGATGCCAATGCCATGTCCCAGACATGGTCTTACATGGGATCTCGGTTCAGTACCGATGCCATGCCCAAACATTATTTTATACGGGACCTACAACTACTCAAGATATGTTTACGGTATCCTTTGTATTCTTACCAACTTGTATGTAATATCACTTTTATGTTTCATCATTTCTCAATAGAATTTCACATCATTGTTCTCATGGAACTTACACATTATCTCAATAGTCAATATCATGTATCTTATTCATAATTCACAAGATTATTTTCACGGCATCATGGAATATCAAAATTTCATAGAAAATCATTATAATGAAATTTACATAACATGTAAGCTAAATTATCACATACAACTTACCTCGGGTCTAAAATGTGGGTAGATGCTCGATTTAGTCGACAACTTTACTTTTTCCTTAGTTTCGATCCAAGCTTCGTGTCTCTTTATCTAAAATGATAAATTTAACTTACTTAGCACCAACATTGACCAAGTAGCTCATAACTCATATTTTGGAAAAATTTATAATTTTGCCCTAAACTTTTACATATTTGCAAAATAGTCCCTAGGCTCGCATAATGAAATGTATTTATTCTCTTGGCTACCCAAGCCTTGGCTACCCAAGCCTAGCTGACACTTACTAGTGTCCATAAAAGTCGACATTGCTCATAATTTTATATTTTTACTACACATTCTCATACTTTACAATTTGGTCCCTATTAGGGACTTTCATGCAAAATCACCTAGAGAAAGGTGTTTACTACACTTTAATCTCTCACTTTCTACCACTAAGCATCAAATTACTTGCATGCCATGCATGGGTATATTTTTAAATATGAAACTTAGCTCAAATTATGGTAGAAATAGCTAGATTAAGCTGCAAGGATTTCAAAAATACGAAAAGCATGAAAAATGGGGCTTGAAGTCACTTACTTGGAGCTTGAAAATGAAGGAAACCCTAGCTATGGAGGACTCTTCAATTTTGGCACATTAGGGAAGAAGATGATACCATTTTTTCTTTCTTTTTCCCATTTTATTACTTAACTTTACCAAATGACCAAAATGCCCTTAGGTCCTTTATTTGATATTTTTCCCTTCCATGGGCATTTTTGTCCATCATGCCAAAAATTGGTTTGATTGCCAAAGAAGGACTCCTAATAATTTCTCTTATGCTATTTCATACTAAACCTTCTAGAACTCATAATTTGCATCTTTTGCGATTTAGTCCTAAAGGACAAATTAATCACTTTTTTTTTTAAAATTTCCTTCAAAAAATTTTCTCAATATCCTGTAAGCATACCATAAACTCAAAATTAATCATGAAATAAAATTTTCTACCCCAGATTCGTGGTCTCAAAACCACCATTCTGACTAGGCCCTAATTCGATCTGTTACAATTCTTCCCTCTTAAGTATTTTCATCCCCGAAAATCTTACCGATGAACAAGTTAGTATATTGGTTCCTCATGGTTTTCTCAAGTTCCCATGTTGCCTCATCTACCCCAATGCCTTTACCATAGCACTTTCACAAGGGCTATACTTTTATTTCTTAGCTGCTTGACCTCTCGAGCTAAAATCTTAACCAGTTCTTCCCCATATGTTATGTCCGGTTGTGTCTCGATTTCTGCCTAGGTAATCACATGGAAAGGGTCCGATCAATAGCATTGTAGCATGGAAACATGGAATACGTCATGGATCTTTTTCAATTCGAGTGGTAAAGCTAGCCGATAGGCTACCGGCCCTATCCTCTCAGTAATCTCAAAGGGTCTGATAAAGCGCGGACTTAGTTTGCCCCTTCAGCCAAACCTTAGAACTTTTCTCCATAGAGAGACTTTCAAGAACACTTTGTCACCGACTCGGAACTCTATCTCCTTTCATTTCAGATCGGCATACGACTTTTTTCTATCAAAAGTAGCTTTCAAGCAGTCGCAAATCATTTTTACTTTCTCTTCTGTTTCCTTGTCTAGATCAACCCCGTGAATCTAATTTTCCTTGAGTTCTGTGCAATACAAAGGCGTTTTACACTTATGCCCATATAAAGCCTTATAAGGTACTATTTTCAAACTCGACTAAAAACTGTTGTTGTATGCAAATTCGACCAAAGGTAAGTACTTTTCCCAACAACCTTAGAATTCCAACACGCAACATCTAAGCATGTCCTCAAGCACTCGTATCACTCTTTCTGATTGACCATCAGTCTATGGGTGAAAAGCGGTGTTGAGATTTAGCTTAGTGCCCAAAGCTTCTTGTAGCTTCCTCCAAAATTGTGACATGAATCTCGGATCTCTATCCGAAATGATTGACAACGGTACTCCATGTAATCTTACAATCTCTGAAATATACAAGTCAGTGAACTTATCGAGTGAATAATCCCTATGCACAGGTATAAAATAGGCCAACTTTGTAAGCTTATCAATCACAACCCAAATAAAGTCTTTGTTCTTCGGAGTCGTTGGTAAACCCGTTACAAAGTCCATCATGACACGGTCCCATTTCCACTCGGGAACCATGATAGGCTGTAGTAAACCGGAGGGCACTTGGTGCTCTGCCTTCACTTGTTGACAAATCAAGCATTTCACTACATACTCAAAGATATCTCTTTTCATGTTTAGTCACCAATACCATGTCTTCAAGTTGTTGTACATCTTGGTACTGCCGGGGTGGATAGACATTCGGCTATTTTGAGCCTCTTGTAAAATTCTTGCAATAAGCTCATCGTCTCTTGGCACAGATATTCGATCTCAGAACCTTATACATCCATCTAAATCAATCTGGAAGTCTGAATTGGTTTTTGACTGGCATTGAGCTTTCTTGGCTTGTAACTATTTGTGTTTTAGCTGTGCTTCACCAATTTCTTAGATGAACATTGGTCTAGCTCTCATCTCTACCAAATCGAACCATCATCAGTTAAGGACAACTGCGTGTTCATGGCCCTCAAAGCAAAAAGGGCCTTTTGACTTAAGGCGTCCACAACAACATTTGCTTTCCCTGGATGATAGTCAATGACCAATTCATAATCCTTTAGTAGCTCGAGCCATCATTGTTGCTGTAGATTCAAGTCTGTTTGCGTCATCAGGTACTTAAGACTCTTGTGGTCCGTGAACACTTGGCACTGCTCACCGTACAAATGGCGCCTCCATATCTTTAGTGCAAACACTATAGCAACCAACTCCAAATCATGAGTCGGATAATTCTTTTCGTGGGGTTTAAATTGTCTTGAGGCATAGGCAATCATTTGCCTTCTTGCGTAAGCACACATCCCAATCCGTTTAGCGAAGCATCACTGTAGACAACAAACTCTTTTCCTAGTTTGGACTGCACTAAAATAGGAGCTTTAGTCAATAACGTCTTTAACCTCTCGAACCTTTGTTGGCATTTTTTGTTCCATTCGAACTTAACATCTTTTTGTAGCAACCTCGTCATAAGAGTGGCGATCATAGAAAATCCCTTAACAAATCTCTGGTAATAACTGGCCAAACCCAGGAATCTTCTAACTTCAGATATGTTCCTTGGTGGTTTCCAGTCAACAATCGTAGAAATTTTACTTGGGTCTACTCTTATGCCATCACCCAAAACAATGTGGCCCAATAATATGACTTCCTTGAGCCAAAATTCACTTTTACTGAACTTGGCATAAAGCTGTTTATCTCGCAAAGTCTGCAATACTGTCCTCAAATGCTTGGCATGCTCGTCCTCATTAGAGAATAAACCAAGATATTGTCAATAAAAACTACCACAAACTTATCTAGGTATGGCCAAAAAATACGGTTCATTAGGTCCATAAATACTACCGAGGCATTATTCAAACCAAACGGCATGGTAAGAAACTTGTAGTGACCATACTTTATGCGAAAAGCAGTATTAGGCACATTGACCTCCTTAACTCTTAACTGATAGTACTCGGACCTCAAATCTATCTTGGAGAACACTATGGCTCCTCTAACTGATAAAATAAATCATTGATCCTTGGAAAAGGATTTTTTTCTTCACGGTTACCTTATTAAGCTATCGGTAATCGATACATAATCTCATCGAACCATCTTTCTTTTTCACAAATAATACGGGAGCACCCCATAGAGAATGACTGGTTCCTGCAAAGCCTTTGTCTGTCAACTCTTGTAACTAAGTCTTTAGTTCCTTTAACTAGGTTGGAGCCATTCTATAAGGAGCAATAGAAATGGGTGTAGTGCCAGGAACCAACTCTATACCAAACTCTACCTCTCTAACTGGAGGTAATCCGGGCAACTCTTCCGGAAATACATCTTGATACTTGTAAACTACGGGTACTGATTCCATTCTTAATTCTGACTCCTTCGTATTCATCACAAAAGCAAGATAAGCTTCATACCCTTTCCTTAAACATTTTCGAGTAGCTAAGGAAGAAATTACTTGAGGCAAGTTCTCAGATCCATCTGATTTAACTCAAAGTGTATTACCATTTCCACATTTCAGTTCAATGTATTTTCTACCATAGTTCACTACCACATCATGAGTGGTTAACCAATCCATACTAAGAATTACATCAAATTCATCAAATCGTAAAATCATAAGGTTAGTTGGGAAGCAATGACCCCTAATCATCCAAGGGCAATCCTTACATATTTTGTTTACTAATACACACTTGCCTAGGGGATTAGATAATTTTATCACAAATTCTATGAATTCTATGGGCATACTCATTCTAAGAACTAATTTCATGCAAATATACGAGTGTGTAGATCCAGGGTCTATCAAAGCAATAACAGAAGTTTCATGAAAGAGAATGTACCTGTTATAACATCGGGCGAAGACGCCTCTTCGGTGAGCGCGAATGGCGTAAGTCCTCGCGGGGGCTCTACCTTCAGATCTCGCTATCTGTTCCTTTGGTACGCCCTTACTACTCGCTCCCATTCCCGGGTTTCTCTTAGGTCTACCTCTGGAAGGAGCATATACGACCTTGCACTCTAATCCTTGTCATTTTTCGCCATCTCAGGGCACTCTCTAATGAAGTGATTTAGAGAGCCACAGTTGAAACAAACCCTCTCGTGAGCTCGACACTCGCTGAGGTGACGTCTACCACACTAAGGGCACTCAGGTCTATTTGGTCGAGTGTTACCTATACTCGCAACAGAGGTGGTCTGAGCTTTAGAAGCTAAATACTGTTTGCTCTTGCCTTTACTAGAAAACCTCGCTGAAGTAGCTGATTGTGTAGATAATTCCTTTGATTTCTTGGAAGAGGACTGAAATGACTTGCTAAATGGTCTCTTCCTTAAGTCACGAGACTCCATTTCAGCTTTCCTCTTTTCTTTGGCCAACTTCTTGGCCTTACAAGCTCTATCCACTAGCACCATAAACTTTTTTATCTCAAGAATACCAACAAACATCTTGATGTCCTCGTTTAATCCATCTACAAACCTTTTGCACATGATGGCCTCAATAGACACACATTCTTGAGCGTACTTGCTGAGTCTTACAAACTCCCGTTCATACGCGGTTACGGTCATCTGACCTTGCTTCAACTCTAAAAATTCTTCACACTTCTAGTCAATAAACTGGGGACTGATATACTTCTTAGGAACTCCTCTTGGAAGAACTCCAAATTAACTCTTTCCCTTGGTACAACTGACACAAGGGTGTTCCACCACTGATAGGCAGAATCTCGTAGAAGAGACACCATACACTTCATGTATTCTTCAGAGGTGCAGATAACTCATCAAATGCCCTAATGGTATTTTCTAGCCCAAACTCAGCTCTTTCCGGGTCATCATCTTTAGTAGCCTGAAACTCTTCTGCCCCTTGTTTCCTAATTCTATCAACTGGAGGCTTTTCTTGCCTTACTACCTCTACTATCTGAGGATCTACTGGGGTAGATTGAGGAAATTGAGGGGGTGGAGCTTGGTGTTGGTTGGCCGGGTTCATTCGAACGAACTCAGTGAACCACTCGTTCATCATTTGGAAGAAGGCTTCCCGAGCCGCTTCTCCATGACTCACAGTAGCTGGCCTATGCTCTGTTTTAGCTGGCACCGTCCCTTCTACGAGAGCTGGCATATTGCTTTCTACATCATCTGTCGTAGCTCGATCGGGATCCATATACTATAATAAAACACATCTAGAATGTCAGGAGTCGTCACACGGCATGTATAGTTAGACTTGTACATGTGCTAGGTTAGTCCTAGAATCGACTAAACACTAGCTCTGATACTATTAATGTAACACCCCTTACCCGAGTCCGATACCGAAATGGGGTACGAGGCGTTACCGTACTTAGTCATGCTTAAACGTGTAAACTCGGGCTATAAAATTTCTTTTCTTTAAAAAAAAACTTATCATTCATTCTCTTAATAACCTTATCATGGGCTTACGAGGCCCAAAACATATATCGGGTATGTTCCAGAACCGATCCGAGAACTTCTGGGCACTTAGAAAATTTTTACCTAAAACAGGGCCACACGCCCGTGTAGAATGGAACACGCCTGTGTGGGTAGGCCGTGTGGTTTCACATGCCCATGTTCCTAGCCCCGTGTCTAATTTATTTTTATTTTCAACCTATAGGGGTTTTGACACGGCTTGGGCACACGACCGTGTCTATGGCCCGTGTCCCTCACATGGCCTAGACACCCCCGTGTCATTATCCTGTGAGCATTATGACTTAAACACTATAATCATCAAGGGTGCACACGACCAAGGCACACGCTCATGTGCTCAGCCCGTATTCTATTCTGACTTAGCTAATTTGGATGCAGGGGACACACATGCTATAGGGGCTGACTGTGTGTCACACATGGCCTAGGCAGACGCCCTTGTGCCCAACCGTGTGGACCACTATGGGCTATTTTCCAAGCCTTTTTGCCACCCCAAAACTAAACGAGAACAATACCAACTATAAACTCACAAATCAATATATCAACATGCATAATATGAATTTCATCTTCATTTTATAATTATCACTTAGGCAATATTAGCCGATTTATATGGCTATTACCAAATGACACTTGACAACACAATTCATCATCCTATATATGCCATACGACAAAAGACTAATTTCAATATACCAAAATGAATTCTTTGATAGTGTGACTTCGAGCTCTGACTTTGAGTAATCCCCGAGCTAATTCGAGTAAATCTACATGGAGAGGGAAAATGAGAGAGAGTAAGCACATAAAATGCTTAGTAAGTTGCATGAATAAAATAGCAATAAATCATGAAACATCACTCAAGCAAATATCATAAATTTCACGTAGTTTCTTACTCATTCTCATGTCTTACTCAATCATATACTTACTCATGCTTCTCATATTGTAACTATGATTACTATGTACTTTCAATTACCCGTACTCACTTGAATATAAAACTACAACACTTAATATGAAAATTTAGCCTTTCTCTTGAAACTTATCATCTTGAATACTTTTCTCATCTAAGTTTTTTTTAGAAATACCGAAGGATACCCGTAAGTCAATCTCATGAGATGATGCCAATGCCATGTCCTAGAGATGGTATTACATGGGATCACACATCGATGTCGATGCCATGTCCTAGACATGGTCTTACATGAGATCTCACTTTGATGCTAATGCCATGTCCTAGACATGGTCTTACACAGAATCTCATTTCAGATGCCGAAGCCATGTCCCAGACGTGGTCTTACAGGGGATCCTTATCTCCTTTCGGTGCCGAAGCCATGTCCCAGACATGGTCTTATACGAGACCTCACCTCGAATGCCCATGCCATGTCCCAGACATGGTCTTATTGGGGATCACATCTCGATGCCATGCCTAGATATGATCTTATACGGGACCTACAACTGCTCAAGATATGTTTACAGTATCCTTCGTATTCTTACTAACTTGTATGTAATATCACTTTTATGTTTCATCATTTCTCAATAGAATTTCACATCATGGTTCTCCTAGAACTTACACATTATCTCAATAGTCAATATCATGTATCTTATTCATAATTCACAAGATCATTTTCACGGTATCATGGAATATCAAAATTTCATAGAAAATCATTGTAATGAAATTTACATAACATGTAAGCTAAATTATCACATACAACTTACCTCTGGTCTAAAATGTGGACAACTTTACTTTTTCCCCAGTTTCAGACCAGGCTCCATGTCTCTTTCTCTAAAGTAATAAATTTAACTTACTTAGCACCATATTGACCAAATAGCTCATAACTCATATTTTGGCAAAATATATAATTTTACCCCTAAACTTTTACATATTTGCAAAATAGTCCCTAGGCTCGTATAATGAAATGTATTTATTCTCTTGGCTACCCAAGCCTAGCCGACATTTAATAGTGTCCATAAAAGCTAAAATTGCTCATAATTTTATATTTTTACTAAACATTTTCATACTTTACAATTTGGTCCCTATTAGGGACTTTTATGCAAAATCACCTAGAGAAATGTGTTTACTACACTTGAATCTCTCATTTTCTACCACTAAGCATCAAATTACCTGCATGCCATGCATGGGTATTTTTTAAATATGAACCGTAGCTCAAATTAGTGGTAGAAATAGCTAGATTAAGCTGTGAGGATTTTAAAAATACAAAAAAATGAAAAACGGGGCTTGGAGTCACTTACTTGGAGCTTGAAAATGAAGGAAACCCTAGCTATAGAGGACTTTTTAATTTCGACACATTAGGGAAGAAGATGATACCATTTTTGCTTTCTTTTTCCCATTTTATTACTTAAGTTTAGCAAATGACCAAAATGCCCTTAGGTCCTTTCTTTGATTTTTTTCTCTTCCATGGGCATTTTTGTCCATCATGCCAAAAATTGGTCTAATTGCCAAATAAGGACTCCTAATAATTTCTCTTATGCTATTTTCATACTTAAACCTTCTAGAAACTCATAAATTGCATCTTTTGCAATTTTGTCCTAAAGGACAAATTAATCACTTTTTCATAAAATTTCCTTTATAAAATTTCTCAATATCATGTAAGCATACCATAAACTTAAAAATAATCATGAAATAAAATTTTCTACCTCGAATTTGTTGTCTTGAAACCACCATTCTGAGTAGGCCCTAATTTGGGCTATTACAACACTAGTATCTATGGTTTCGAGAGAGTGTGTCACATGGGATTTCTTTTAGAAGGAATTCCAAAAGAAGTATATAAGTCAACGGTTCATCGCTCAGAAACGTAAGGAGTTTTTGAAATTAAAGTAAGGTCGTATGACCGTATCTGAATACAGGCAAGAGTTCGTCAGACTTAGTAAGTACGCTCGAGAATGTGTGTCTACAAGAGCTATTATGTGTAAGAGGTTTGAGGATTGGCTGAATGAAAATATTAGAATGTTTTTTGGAATTTTAGAACTGAAAGAATTTGTTGTGCTAGTAGAACGAGCTTGCAAAGCTGAAGAGTTGAGCAAGGAAAAGAAAGAAGCTGAGCTCGATGTTAAAGATGCGAGAAAGAGAATGATGAGTAAGTCTTTCCAGTCTTCATCAAAGAAATCAAGGGATATGCACGTTTGTTTGAATGTTTCAGCTGGGAATCCTAGCAGAGATTGTAGGAAGCAATATTCGGGTTCTAAGGTCTGAACTACATCCATAGCGAGTGTTGGGAATGTGAGATCTGAAAAGTCTGAATGCCAACACTATGGTAGGCGACACCCCGGTGAATGTTGGATGATCACCCGGGCTTGTTTTAAATGTGGCTCCTAAGATCATTTCATTAAGGATTATCCTGAATTAGTTGAAAAAAAAATACTCAGAATGCTAAGTCGAGTAACACCGTTGCTAGAGAGAGACTAGTAAGAAATATTAGAGATGGGGCCAGTAGCAAAGGTGTACCTAAAGATTCGGCTGCAAGATCGGAAGCTAGTGCGTCTGCAAAAACTTATGCTATCCATGCTCGAGAATATGCGTCATCCCTTGATGTTATCATTGGTATATTTTCTCTTTATGATACTAATGTCATTGCTTTGATTGATCCTGGGTCTACACATTCTTATGTTTGTATGAACTTGGTAACTAATATGAATTTATCTGTTGAGTCTACTGAGTTTGTGATTAAAGTGTCAAAACCCTTTAGGCAAGAGTGTGCTAGTTGATAAGATTTGTAAGAATTATCCTTTGATGATTCGAGGTCATTGTTTCCCGGCTAACTTAATGTTGTTTCCATTTAATGAGTTTGATGCTATTTAGGGTATGGATTTGTTGACATTACATGATGCCAAGGTGAATTGTAGGCAGGCAACTATTGAATTGAAATGTGAAAATGGTAAGGTTCTTCAGGTTGAAATAGATAAATCCAGTGAGCTACCCACTGTGATTTCGTTTATGTCTGCTCAGAGGTATATAAGAAAGGGTTGTAAAGCATTTCTTGTGTATGTATTGAACACCTAAGTGCCTGAATTGAAGATTGAATCAGTGCCAGTAGTTTGTGAGTATCTAGAAGTATTTCTAGAAGAGTTTCCTGGTTTGCCTCCTATTAGGGAAATTAAGTTTGCTATTGATTTGTTACTAGGAACTACTCCGATATTGATTGCTCTATTAGAATGGCTCTGACCGAATTGAAAGAGCTAAAAACCCAGTTGCAAGAGTTGACAGATAAGGGATTTGCGAGACTGAGTTTTTCTCCCTGAGGTGCTTTGGTGTTATTTGTGAAAAAGAAAGACGGATCAATGAGACTTTGCATCGATTACCGACAACTCAACAAGATGACCATAAAGAATAAGTATCCTTTGCCGAGAATTGACGATTTGTTCGACCAGTTGAAAGAAGCGACAATGTTTTTGAAAATAGATTTGAGATTCGGCTACTACCAAGTGAGGGTTAAAGACTTGGATGTGCCGAAAATTACGTTCAGAATGAGGTATGGACATTATGAGTTTCTTGTTATGCCGTTTGGCTTAACTAATGCCCTGGCTATTTTTATGGACTTAATGAACTGAATTTTTTGACCGTACTTGGATAAATTTGTGGTTGTGTTTATAGATTACATTCTGATTTATTCTCGAGATGAGTCCAGGCATGTCGAACACTTAAGAACAGTGTTACAGACTTTGAGAAAAAAGAAATTGTTTGCTAAATTCAGTAAAAGTGAGTTTTGGCTTTGAAAAGTCAGATTTTTGGGACACATTGTTTCGAGTGATGGTATTAGAGTTGACCCAAGTAAGATTCTGGCTACTGTTGAATGGAATCTACTGAGGAACGTGTCAGATTTTAGAAGCTTTCTAGGCTTGGCCGGATATTATAGATGCTTTGTTAAAGGATTTTCGATGATTACTTCTCCTATGACCAAGTTGCTGCAAAAGGATGTTAAGTTCGAATGGACCAATAAGTGCCAACAAAGTTTTGAGAAACTAAAGGTAATGTTGACTGAGGCTCCGGTGTTAGAACAACCTGAGTTTGGAAAAGAATTTGTAATTTATAGTGATGCATCATTGGACAGTCTTATATGTGTATTGATGCAAGAAGGCAAAGTGGTAGCTTATGCCTCGAGATAGCTAAAACCACATGAGAAGAATTATCCGACACATGGCTTAGAATTGGCTGCCACTGTGTCTACTTTAAAGATTTGGTGTAACCATTTATACAGTGAGAAATGTTGTATCTTTACCGACCATAAGAGCTTGAAGTACTTGATGTCTTAAAAGGATTTGAATTTACGGCAACGAAGATGGCTCGAGCTATTAAAAAACTATGAGTTAGTGATTGACTATCACCTGGCAAAGGCAAATGTGGTCGCCGATGCTTTGAGTAGAAAGTTATTATTTTCTTTGAGAGCTATGAATACGAGTTTGACCTTGTCTAGTGATGGTTCAGTCTTGGCTGAAATGAGAGTTAGACCGTTATTTCTTCAGCAAATATACGAAGCTTAGAAAAGTGATGGTGATTTGCAAGCCAAAAGAGCTTAGTGTGATCGACGAGTGAGTCAGATTTTCGAATCGGGTCCGATGACTGTTTGATGTTCCGAGATAGAGTTTGTGTTCCACAAGATGCTAAATTAATTCAGAAAATTTTACACGAGGCACATAGTGGTTGCTTATCAGTTTATCCAGGTAGTACCAAAATGTACAATGATTTAAAGAATTTGTATTGGTGGCTAGGTATGAAATAAGATATTTCTAAATTTGTATCAAACTATTTGATATGTCAGCAAGTGAAAGCTGAGCATCAAGTGCCTCGGGTTTACTTCAGCCAGTGATGGTGTCCGAATGGAAATGGGATAGGATTACCATGGATTTCGTAATGGGGTTACCTTTGACTTTGAAGAAGAAAGATGCCGTTTGGGTTGTTGTGGATCGATGGATGAAATCAGCTCACTTTATCCTGGTACGTACCAACTATTCACTTGATAAGTTAGCAGAGTTGTAAATTGTTGAAGTCATGAGATTGCACGGAGTACCTTTGTCGATCATTTCAAATAGAGACCTGAGATTTACTTCGAGGTTTTAGAAAAGGGTGCAAGAAGCCTTAGGTACAAAGTTGAACTTCAGTACCGCATTTCATCCGTAAACTGACGATCAATCTGAAAGAGTAATTCAAATCCTTAAGGATATGCTCCGATGTTGTGTATTGGAATTCCAAGGTAATTAGGAAAAGTATTTACCGTTGGTAGAGTTTGCCTACAACAACAATTTTCAGTCAAGTATAAAAATGGTACCATATGAGGCATTATATGGCCGTAAGTGTTGGACTCCTTTGTATTGGATCGAACTAAGAGAAAGTCAGTTTCACAGGGTCGATTTGGTCAAAGAAATTGAGGAGAAGGTAAAAGTTATCCGTGATTACTTGAAAGCCACTTCAGATCGACAAAAGTCATACGCGGATTTGAAAAGAAAAGAGATTGAATTTCAGATTAGTGATAAAGTGTTTCTGAAAGTGTCTTCGTGGAAAAAGATTTTGAGATTTGGCCAGAAAGGCAAATTAAGTTCGCGTTTTATTGGATCATAAGAGATTACCGAAAGGATAGCGCCGGTAGCATACCGGTTAGCCTTGCCATCTGAGTTGGAAAGAACCCATGATGTGTTTCATGTGTCAAAGCTACGACGATATCGTTCCGATACTTTGCATGTGATTTCTGTAACACCCATCACCCAAGTCCGATGCTGGGACAAGGTACAAGGAATTACCAGACGAACACATAATCACTCAATCTCGACATACAATTTCTACAAAAATTTAAAACTTTTTCGATCTTATTCAAAACACTCTTTTTAGGGGCTTATAAGGCTCGAACTATACAAGGGGTGTAATCCGGGACCAAACCGGAACTTTTTGAACACTTATAAAATTTTAACTCAAAATAGGGCACACGCCCGTGTGGAACAGGGACACGGCCATGTGGTCACGTACGCCCGTGTCCCCTACCCATGTGAATTTATTCTGAGTTTATTTTCCATTTCGAAACTATAGGGGTTTTCACACGGCTGAGCACACGCCCGTGTCCTTCACACAGCCGGGCATATGCCCGTGTCTTAGCCTGTGTGAAAAACTAGGGGCATTCTGTTTATGACATCATTGAGAAAACCTTGTCACACGGCCAAGCCACACGCCCGTGGGCTAGGCTGTAACATCCTAAATTAGGGCCTAGTCGAAATAGTGGCTTTGAGACCACAAATTTGAAGTAGAAATAATTATCTTATGATTTTTTTGGGGTCTATGACATGTTGGCCTGATTGTGCGAAAGTTTCATGAAAAAATTTTATGCATAAAGTGTCCAATTTGAATTTTGGACTAAATTGAATAAGTTGCAAAATATGAGATTCTAGAAGCTTTAAGTATGAAATAGCTTGGATTTTCAATTTGAGGTCTATAGTGTAATTGAATTGTTGTGTGAAAATTTTGTTAGGAAATTTTATCTATAAAGTGTTTAATTTGGTTAGTAAGATTTAATTTCAATAATTGCAAAATGTGTGTTTTAGATGATAAGGGATGTAATTGTGATGGGTTTTTTAAGTGGGAGTCCTTATGTGGAGATTAGCCCATTAGTAAGTTAGTGGAAGATATTTGTTTGGTATTATTGAAATTAGTTAGAAATTAAAAGGGTAAGGTGGTAATTGAGTTAAAAAGTTATAATAAGACAAAAGATGATAAAAAGCTATCATCTTTACCTTCTTTTTTCCCCAACCGTTTGGGAAAGAAAAATGATAGCCATGGATGAAGGTTCAATTTGTAACACCCCAAACCCGGCCTAGAAGTTAGGCCCAAATCTGGCGTGTCACATTGAAGTGTTTATCGAAAACCATGTTTTCATTGAAAACCCTTCTTTATGTATAAACTTGAGTAAAATCCCAGTTACATTTGTTTGTTTTAAAATGTGGTTTATTAAAAGTCATTCTCTTGTAAAACGTTATTACCTTTAAAACCCTATTTGTTGCTGAAGCTTAATTTAAAATAGTTGCAGAAAAGTGATATTTTGAAAACAGTTATTGTTTTGAAAAAAATCGTGTTCTACTAGCAAATATAAAATTATAAATAAAACTTCAAATTTAAAATCCAAAAATTCTAAAGGCCTTATTATAACCCAAATCAAAATACTTAAAAGCAAATAATCAAAACAGAAAGCATAAGCAGTGTGTGTGTCCTCTCTAAGTCCCTCGCAGCTCCGATCTGTCCAAGGCTGAGGATTACCTAAAAAAGTTAATAAATGGGGCGAGTTTATGAAAACTCAGTGTGTAATCCCCTTACTAAGGTAACAGTTAGTAAACAGTAACAGAAACAGTCTGGGCCTGAGGCCTTTAACAGAAATAGTATAGTTTAGTTCAGAGCATAATGGGCATAAGCCCCATACAAATCATTTGGGTCTCAGCCCATAACAGAATCAACTGGGCCTAGCCCACATCAGAAACAAAGCATAAATGAATGATGCATGATGCATGCAAACCCATCCAACCAGCACACCACTCCATCCAACCCTGCACAGTCTGTGGGGATATAATCAACCCACCTATCCAACACACCAAGCTTAGCATCGGTTGCGGCACTAAGTCAACAGAATGACTCAAAGCTGTAAACAGAATGGTATAGAGCCATAATCAGAATGGCACAAAGCCATGATAATATGCATGGCACAAAGCCATCGATAATGGGTCTATAATTGGCACAAAGCCCGTGATATCGGCACAAGGCCTTTGGTAATGGCATAAAGCCCATAACTACGGCACAAAGCCCATAATAATGGTACGAAGCCCAGAATAATGATACGAAGCCCACAATAATGGCACAAAGCCCATAATAACGGCACACAGCCTTCGGTAACATAATCGGCACTCAGCCATCGATCTGTCCATAATCGTCTCGGGTGACCTGTGCGACTTTATCAGATCAATACAGATAAACGACTCTAAGCCTTCGGTGGATCCACAGTTGTCAAGCAACCATGCGACCCTAGTAGATCAGATCTTCCTCCATACAAAATCCCAACCCATGCAACATGTCATGTATGCAGAATGTCATGCCCCTAATCGGTCATACAATCATAGTCAAATCATATCACAACCCAGTCATTTGTATATATTGAAAGCACATCAGGCATACATAACCCAAATAAACATTCATCCTATCTCTAGGGGTTTAATGGTTATTTTTACCTAATAGAGGTATAATATTCATTTTACCCACTAGGGGTAAATCAGTAATTTTACACTACAGGGGTATTTCGGTAATTTTGTACTACAAGGGTACTTCGGTAATTTTGCACTGTAGGGGTATTTCGGTAATTTTGCACTACAGGATATTTTAGTAATTTTACACTACAAGGGTATTTCGGTAATTTTACACTACAAGGGTATTTCAGTAATTTTGCACTACAAGGGTATTTAGTAATTTTGCACTGCAGGGGTATTTCGGTAATTTTGTAGTCCGGGGTCTTAACGACCCAACAAATAGTCCACTATCGCCTCGCGTGACTTTAGTGATCTAAACAGACATAACGGTGTAAATGGGCCTAAGGCCCATTACTCGGCCCAAGTGGGCCCATACACTCATGTGGCCCAATTAGCCCCAATTTAGCCACGGCTATGCGCACGACACAACCCACTCCAAAACTTACCACAAAACATACATTTTATCCGTGTAGGCCTACAAGCCCATTGGGCCCACACGGCCTAGTCTGGCCTAACGTGGCCCAGAACGGCCTATGCCATGTACGCGACAAAATAAGCCCAACCATTTCCCACCTAGCAGTTAAATTTACACAAGCAGGCCCATGGGCCCGTCGGGCCCGTTCGGCCCATTTAGCCCAAATTCAGCTAAGGCTAAGCGAACACCATAGCCTAGATCATTAATGGTCACTTATCGTAGATTTTATCCTTGTGGGGCCCATGAGCCCATTGGGCCTACACGGCCTATTATGGCCTAAGCCCATGAGTTCGCTCATGGCGGCCTTTTCTATCGTACACCCATGTTCCGTGGGTTCGGTTTACCACATAGCAATCGCGTGCTCGCGTTGCCTCATACGCCGTATTTTTGGCTTTTTAGCATTTTTTCGATCTACAATCGAATCAATGTCGAATACATACTCTATCGACTTTCGCTCGATCAACTATCAGAATAGGGTATACAATTATACTACTACACCCTCTTTCGGCTCTTTCGCTGGCTATCAGATATAGGTAGAGTTACGCACTTGCTAGAAAGAAGAACACCAATCACCACGCGCCCCAACCTAGATTCACGTATGATCCAATGTTAGTTCTTAAATCGCTAGGGTTACTAACTCTTAAATCCCCAATCATACCATTCACTTACCTTGATTAAGCCAGCAAGGTTTACTCCTCTCATAAACTAGTGATCAACCGTTCATTGCCAAAGATCTGCATTAGAACCTAGTTTTGTTAAGAACCTACTCAAATACAACCTACTTGAACCAAGGGCACCACTTACCTTAATGTAGAACTATGGGTGAAGAAAGTAGTCGATTCATAGTTTTCCCCCAAAAAAATGCCAGAACAAAACAGCACTAGCATAAATGGCTCCTACCAAGGTCAGTAGAGAAATAACACAGAAAGGAGTTGGCACACCAAGGGTAAGTGCAAGAACAATATTCGTCCAAAGAGTAGATTATAATAGAGATGCAAAGGAAAAGAAGAAAGAGCAAGAATGATTCGATCACAACAGGTCAGAACCAAAAGAGGTGGAGAGGTTGGCAGACAATGAATATTTGGCCAAATCCTGGAAGGGAGGAAATGAATTATTTTTGAAAAATAAGAGGGTTGTATTCGGCTTTAGAGAGAGAAAACTAAATTGAGAGAAAGAAGAACAACAATCGGCTAAGTCAATTGCTTGAGTGGAGGATTGAGAGTATTTGACCACCAATGGTGAAGAGTAAAAAGAGAGGTGTACAAGAAGGAGAAAGGTGAAAAGATTTGGCAAAAAATAGAAGGGAAGAAATAAACGTATATACCAAAACAAGTGCTAGATTTTGGCCTTTGAGAGGAACAGAAAAGGTAACAAACCCGAGAGTAAAAAGAAGGAAATTCAGCAATGCCTACTTTTCAGAAAAGAAAAATAAAGTGACCAAAAGCCGAAAAATGCACAAAACTGAACTCTCAATTCCCTAAAAAAATTCGGCTACAAGACCTCCCAAATTCAAATTCCTCGAATCACTCCTCCTATTCCTCTTTCAAATCCACCAACCTTCATCCATATCCCATGAATCTCTCCCGCCAGACCAATCCCACAACCACCTTGGCAAAATTTCACTACAACACAAACACTGGCATCACAGCTGCAAAAATGAATACCCAACGCTCCCTCAAGACTCGAACCTTAGATCTTCTGCCACGCCAGTAACACCTCTTCCACTAGGCCACACTACTCCTTATGATGTAAAACAGTCACAACTAAATATAAGTCCTACATGCTAGCATTTAGGTTTACTTATGAGAAAACCAAAATAAATTGCAAGAGCCAAGACTTGAACCCAGGCTCCCTTGCAACCAAATGATGCCACAACCATTAGGCCACATGCTTCCTTGTGTCATAAGTCCACCATTAATATTAATAAGGCCTTCAACCTAAAGCCAAGCTCACTTAAGAGAAAAACTAAAATTTGTGCTAAAGCCCTGGTTTGGACCCAGGACTTTTCCAACACTTCTCAAGACCCCTAACCACTAAAGCAAACATTTAATTACGATATTATCAAGCACAATTACACATTTCTAAGCCGCCTTCTAACCGATCCCAACTCAAGGCCCAATACTTCTAGGCCCAATTTTTGGGGCGTTACACAATCAGCCAAGCTCTATTGCTCTTCTAAATAAAGAAAAATGAAATTCGGACTTAGATCAGGGAAGAACACGATTATGGACTAAGTCAAAATAATTTGCGATTTTGCATTCGAGGTAAGTTGGTGTGATAATAATAATGCAATGCTGCTGCTGTTGTTTATGTTTGAAGCCTAAATTGATAAGGCTTAAAATGAGTAAGTTTATATGTAAATGATATATCTTTTATTGATGCTTTACATGTAGATGTTTTATATGAGATGTAAATGATTATTATTGTCATTGTACGAAATTATGAAAAGTGTGGATATGGATAAATTCCATGGAAATTTTAATATCGGTAGGCTATGTGAGATCCACCAGATAATAGCTAATATTGGTGGGCTATGTGCGAAACCATTGGGTAATTATTGAAATTGATGAGCTAAGTGCGAATTATTGTGAAATATCAATACTGGGTATGTGTGAAACCACCGGGTAGTTATTGAAACTGATGAGCTAAGTGCGACTTACCGTGAAATATCAATATTGGTGGGCTATGTGCGAAACCATTGGGAATTATTGATAATGGTGGGCTATGTGCGAAACCACCTTATAATTGCTAATATGAATGGCTATGTGTGAACCATTGAGCATGATTTAATATATTGAGGTGTGTATTGAGATTATGATTAAGTGAAATTATGAATGTGGTGATGATGAATTAGTGCAGAGATTGAATGTGGAAATGTGTAAATTATGTGCATGCCATGTGCTTGAGAAACGTGGTATGGTTGCAAATGAGTAAGTTACGCATATGAGGATGATTTTGTGATGACCTAGTGATTATAGGTCTATATTTACGATGTATGAAAGTGTGGTAAAATCGTTAGGTGACATGTATGCTTAAAAAAGAAGTTAAAACAAAGAAGTCATGAAATAGTGAAATTAGCAGTCAAATAGTACAAGACAACAGCAGTTACGTGAGTTTGAAAAATCACCAAATATGGGGTAAATTGAATTAGAGACTAAATGAGATATGAAATGAAAGCTTATTGAGTCTATTTTCTTATAAAAGAAACATAGTAGGCAAAAGAGTTTTATATTATCAAAAATTTGAACTTAAGTGAGACAAGGTTAGAATGAATACGAAATCCCCTGTTCTGACTTGGGAAATTCATTAAAAATTGTACAAAAATAATCATGGAATAAAATTTATATAATTGAATTTATTAATGAATCTATTTTCAATAAAAACAAACAGGAATGTCATTTGAGTTCATTACAGTGAGATAATTAATCTTTAGTGAAGAGTAGTTGAAATTGTCAGACAGTGAAACAAGGGAGATTTTAAAGAATATACTCTATCGATTGGATAAACAAAAAATTTTGAAAATTTTATGGAAAGAAGATATGTGAGTGTAATTTCAGGAAAATTTACGAAACTTAATTTAGAATTCTGTAGCTTAAGATATAATTAATTTAGCTACTATGACTCAAGAAGGTAGCCTAAGTTGTTTATGAGTAAAAAGTGGAAACATGTGAAATAGTAATTTTATTTTCTTAAGAATACATTGTGAGGACTTGGAAACATCAGGTTAATTAATTACTTATTATTTACATGCCAACTTACTAAGCTATAAAGCTTACTCCTTCCTTTCCATTTCTTTTAGTGTTGTTAGGTTAGCTCGAGGTTAGAGATCGTCGAAGGCAGCGTCACACTATCCGATTGTCAATTCGGGGTAATGGCATACTTTAAGTGCGATTAAGTGAGTGGAATGTATAGAGACTTAGCTCATAGTAATACGTATTCTTGTGATTGAGCCAATTGTATTAGCTTGCATTACTTCATAGTGTATGGCCATGAGATGTGGCTCGTTTTAACTATGAATATGTAAAACTATTTTAGCGGGAAAGAGCTAAAAACCTTGTGTGATGTAATCATGTTGGTTGATTTGAATGATTAGTGATATATTATATGTACTAATGAATTGTACAAGAGTATAAAGAATTAAGGGCAACAGAAAGGCTTGGAAAATAGCCTAAGTGTTGGCCACATGGGCAGAGACACGGCTGTATGGAGGACACAGCCTAGCATACGAGCGTGTGACTTGGCCATGTTCCCCTAAATGTTTGATGGCATCATCAACAGAGAGTTACATGGGTGGAGAACACCGGTGTGTCCTGAGCCACACGGGCATGTGAAACCACATGGCCTACCCACACGGACGTGTGACTCTCTAAAGTATAGAAATTTTAATTGTATCTCAAAAGATTCAAAAGTTATTGGTTTAGTCCCGAATCATTACTAGTGTATGCTTTGGGCCTCGGGGGCCGTAGAAGGGACTTTGACATGAAAATTGAAAAGTTTTAAATTTGAACAAAAATTTATGACTCAGTTTTGCATGTTTATGTGTGTTTAAGCCCAGTAACTCCTCGAACCCTATCCCGGCATTGGATATGGGTGAGGGGTGTTACATTTAGTAGTATCAGAGCTATGGTTTAGTCAGTTCTCAGACTAACCTAGCATGTGTGAGACTCTAACTATACATGCCACAAATCCGTGATAGTGTGATGTCTCCCGACACGAATGAGGACTATCTTGTTTAAACAGAGGTACACTCCAACCGAGCTACATCCGACCATGTTAATAGTGGTATTAAAGTATTTCAGCAAAGCACAGTTATGATGAGACAAAACTTAGAAAGGTATGAATAGAAGTTTATGATATGTATGCGTTAATGTACGAAGTAAGATAACCATGGGTTGAGAAATGTGGAAAAGTAGAATAAAGTGAAAGTTTATATGGTGATAAGCCCATCCGTGTTTATTTGGCATGCATATGATGTTACGTACTCAACATATTTGATTAAGTGTAAATGATGAGCAAATTTACTCAGATAAATAGAATTTGTGTTTATGTACACTTACTTGAATAAGTGTAAATAGTATGTTCATATGGTAGAGTTCTATGTTATGTGAGAAACTAGAGATAATACGATGTTTTATTTTGTGTCCTTGCTATTGAGCCATGAATATTATAATGGTATGAAAATTGAATGGGAAGATCAAATTGAGTAGAACGCAGGGAATGAATACGATCGTTTAATGAGGAATTGACAGATAAGACCATGGTTAGACCAGGGGAGTACATGCGAGTACATGTAAGACCATAGTTGGGCTATGGCATTGTGATACGTGTAAGACCATGTCTGGGACATGACATCAATATGAGATTTTGTATAAGACCATAGTTGAACTATGGCATCAAGTGAACGACGTACTCAAACCCATAAGGGGCGTTCTCTAATTTGACAAATGTGGTAAGAAAAGTTGAAGCTAAGTGTTGGAAGTTTAATTAGATATTAATATTGAGCTCGAGTAAGTAAGCTCATTGTTTGAAATTATGGATGACAGAAAACATTTGTATAATAAATAAGTGTGTTAATTTGCTTGGAATGAACTATGTAATTTTGATGATATCATGTTAGTGATGAAAGCTAAGTCATATGTGTGTACGTAAGAGAGTCAAGTTAGAGGCTTTATGACCTCACCTTTACCAGAGTTGTCTTATGACGAAATTTTGCAAGAATTGTGTTGAAAAAGTTCATAAGTGTGAGCTAATGAGTTCGGTGGTGACATAAATAATAATGCATACAGAGATGAGGATAGTTTGGAGAATGTATAATCTCCGATACAAAAGAAGTCCAAACTGATGTATTTCTAGATTCGATAATGAGAATGTGGTGATTCTGATATCCAGATTTCTGTAACTTTCATGAAAAGACTTGACAACAGTAAGGTATAAATGATGAGAGAATGAGCTCAAAATTTTATGATGGATCTTTCTTTTATACAGAAAGTTTGATCAAAGCTGATGAGTTTAATTAGGATAATTGTTTCCTTGAGCTAATATGGTTGCAAGACCTTTGAATTGCTTGTTAGGAGAATTCTGAACAAATGTATGTATTTAAGTTGTGGTAGTAGTAAGAAGAAAAGAGTATTTTGACATGTTATCATTTGATAGTTGAAATCAACCCGATTGTTCTCATCGAAGTAAGCTAGTTTATTGAGATGTGGTTACAGTTATATGTATTTAAGCATGTCCTCAGCTAAGAAAATAAATTCTATGCACTCACGAGTATAGATTGATATTGATGGATAGCCTGAGTGAGGAAATTAAATTCTGGAAATTTAAATACAGATGTATGCCTATTGAATTGTTTAAATCGAACGATGTTATTGTGAATAAAAGCTGGATCGATCGATAGAGTCATCACACTATGAAAGTTTGAATGATCTATGTATAGTTACAAAGATATAAACATAAGAGATTACTATTAACCAAAGCCTTAGTTCTAAGTTCATTTTGAATAGAGTGAAGAATTTGCAATTTTTCAGTGAGATATTATTAAACAGATTGGAATGTGTTTTAATACAAAAATGTAAGATGATGGTTTGCATGTTCAGACGATTAAAGTCGTATTAAAAAGAACTGTTCGACTAAGTGATTTAAAGACAACCACTTTTATGACTGTGTTGGGAGTTTGATAATATCATGTATCTAATGGAAATATGTCATATACTCCCCGATCTTGATGGCTTAAAGTGTCTAATGCTACAAAAAAAGATCTGAAGTTTAAGATTTTGTCAATGGATTAAGATGATGAGAGATTATGAGAAAATTTTCGATCAATCATTGAGAAAGTAGTTCTAGTTATAGAAGCCTAGATGGGAAATCTTTATATATTTTTGTAAGTACTAGGTACTTGGCTGATCTTAGTTGATGTTGGTCTAAATTCTAGCTATATTAAATGCTAAAGCGAGGTTTTCCTTGCGAAGCTGAGAAACTCAAGAATGTGATAGTGAAAGATAATCTAAATGGGTTCAAAGTGAGCTTACCTCTGATATTGAATCCCAGGTCGAACATAATTTCTGTTGTTATAGATATGTCGAGACAGACTTGACCTATTGATGAATCCAGAACTTATATAGAAGTTTTGGTACAAGGCTCAATAGTAGCACGTTTGTTCATCCAAGAATAATAAAATGTGCGGTTATATGAGTAGGTGTTCTGGTGACTAAGTGAATAACACGATAGTTGTGAGGCTATGTTCGGATATCTATTTGCTAGCAAGTAAGCTGAAATCAAGTGTATCCAAGACTAATACAGTCAGTGATGGAACGAGAATGATGATTAGATAGAGTTACCATAAGTTTCAGAATTGGGATTATCATAATCTCCAAAAAGAAAGATGTTATCTGGATTGTGGTTAATTATTTGGCAAGGATCCGTATGACACAGAATTCTTATTTGACGGATTACTGAGTAAATGTACTACAGAGAAAGAGAGGAATTCAAATTTTGATGATGTATTCCGGCACTATAGGTTAAAGTTTAAAGGTTATTAAACTGAGATATACAAAGTTACACCGATTTGTGATTCTGGAAAGATTATGAAAGTATCTCTTTAGGGATGAAAACAACTTTCTTGGGTAAGATTTTTGGGGATGAAAATCCCTAAAGGGGGAGAGTTGTAACATTCCAAATTGGGGCCTAGTCGAAATAGTGGCTTCGACACCACAAATCTAAAGTATAAATAATTATTTTAAGATTTTTCGGGGTCTATGACATGTTGGCATGATTGTGTGAAAGTTTCATGAAGAAACTTTATGCATAAAATGTCCAATTTGACTTTTGGACTAAATTGAATAAGTTGCAAAATATGAGATTCTAGAATCTTTAAGTATGAAATAGCTTGGATTTTCAATTTGAGGTCTATAGTGTAATTGTTGTGTGAAAATTTCGTTCAGAAATTTTATCGATAAAGTGTTTAATTTGGTTAGTAAGATTTAATTTCAATAAGTGCAAAATGTGTGTTCTCGATGATAAGGGACGTAATTGTGATGGGTTTTTAAAGTGGGAGTCCTTATGTGGAGATTAGCCCATTAGTAAGGTAGTGGAAGATATTCGTTTGGTATTATTGAAATTAGTTAGAAATTAAAAGGGTAATGTGCTAATTGAGTTAAAAAGTTATAATAAGACAAAAGATGATAAAAAGCTATCATCTTTACCTTCTTTTTTCCCCAACCATTTGGGAAAGAAAAATGGTAGCCATGGATGAAGGTTCAATTGGCCAAGCTTCTATTGCTCCTCTAGATCAAGAAAAACAAAATTCGGGCTTAGATTAGGGAAGAACGCGGTTATGGACTAAGTTGGAATAATTGTCACTTTTGCATTCGAGGTAAGTTGGTGTGATAATAATAATGCAATGTTGCTGCTGTTGTTTATGTTTGAAGCCTAAATTTATAAGGCTTAAAATGAGTAAGTTTATATGTAAATGATACGTCTTTTATTTGATGCTTTACATGTGGATGTTTTATATGAGATATGAATGATTATTATTGTCATTGTATGAAATTATGAAAGTGTGGATACGGATAAATTCCATGGAAATTTTAATATAGGTGGGCTTTGTACGATCCACTGGAGAATAGTTAATATTGGTGGGCTATGTGCGAAACCACCGGGTAATTATTGAAATTGATGAGCTAAGTGCGAATTATTGTGAAATATCAATATTGGTGGGCTATGTACGAAACCACTGGTTAATTACTAAAATTGATGAGCTAAGTGCGAATTATTGTGAAATATCAATATTGGTGGGCTATATGTGAAACCACCGGGTAATTATTGAAATTGATGAGTTAAGTGCGAATTATCGTGAAATATTAATATTGGTGGGCTATGTGCGAAACCATCGGGAATTATTGATAATGGTGGGCTATGTGCGAAACCACCTTATAATTGCTAATATGAATAGCTATGTGTGAACCATTAAGCATGATTTAATATATTGAGGTGCGTATTGAGATTATGATTAAGTGAAATTATGAATGTGGTGATGATGAATTAGCGCAGAGATTGAATGTGGAAATGTGTAAATTCTGTGCATGCCATGTGCTTGAGAAATGTGGTAAGGTTGGAAATGAGTAAGTTATGCATATGAGGATGATTTTGTGATGACCTAGTGATTATAGGTCTATATTTACGATGTATGAAAGTGTGGTAAAATCGTTTGGTGACATTTGTGCTTAAAAAAAAAGTTAAAACAAAGAAATCTTGAAAGAGTGAAATTAGCAGTCAAATAGTACTGGACAGTAGCAGTTATGTGAGTTTGAAAAATCATCAAAAATAGCGTAAATTGATTTAGAGGATGAATGAGATATAAAAAGAAAGATTATTGAGTCTATTTTCGTATAAAAGAAACAGAGCAGGCAAAAGAGTTTTATATTATGAGATATTTGAATTTAAGTGAGACAGGGTCAGAATGAATACGAAATCCCCTATTCTGACTTAGGAAATTCATTAAAAATTGTACAAAAGTAATCATGGAATAAAATTTATATGATTGAATTTATTAATGAATATATTTTCAATAGAAACAAATAGGAATGCCATTTGAGTTCTTTACAGTGAGAGAATTAATCTTTAGTGAAGAGCGGTCGGAACTATCAGATAGCGAAACAAGGGAGATTTTAAAGAATATACTCTATCGATTGGCTAAACCAAAAATTCTGAAAATTTTATGGAAAGGAGATATGTGAGTCTAGTTTCAAGGAAAATTTACAAAACCTAATTTCGAGTTCTGTAGCTTAAGATATAATTAATTTAGCGACTGTGACTCAGGAAGACAGCCTAAGTTGATTATGAGTAAAAAGTGGAAACGTGTGAAGTAGTAATTTTATTTTCTTAAAAATACATTGTGAGGACTTGGAAACATCAGGTTAATTAATTACTTATTATTTACATGCCAACTTACTAAGCTATAAAGCTTACTCCTTCATTTCCATTTCTTTTAGTGTTGTCAGGTTAGCTTGAGGTTAGAGATTGTTGTAGGCAGCGTCACACTATCCGATTGTCAATTCGAGGTAATGGCATACTTTAAGTGCGATTAAGTGAGTGGCACGCATAGGGACTTAGCTAATAGTAATATGTATTCTTGTGATTAGGCCAAATGTATTAGCTTGCATTACTTCATGGTGTATGGCCTTGAGATGTGGCTCGTTTTAACTATGAATACATAAAACTATTTCTGTGGACAAGAGCTAAAAATCTTGTGTGATGTAATCATGTTGGTTGATTTGAATGATTATTGATATATTATATGTGCCTATGAATTGTACAAGAGTATAAAGAATTAAGGGCAATAGAAAGGCTGGCCACACAGGCAGAGACACGGCCGTGTGGAGGACACGGCCGTGTGGAGGACACGGCCTCACATACGGGCGTGTGACTTGGTCGTGTTCCCCTTAAGTTTGATGACATCATCAATAGAGAGTTACACGGGTGGATGACACGGGCGTGTCCTGAGCCACACGAGCGTGTGAGACCACATGGCCTGCCCACACGGGCGTGTGACTCTCCAAAGTATAGAAATTTTAATTGTGTCTCAAAAGATTCAAAAGTTATCGGTTAGTCCCGAATCATTACCAGTGTATGTTGTGGGCCTCGTTGGCCCATATAAGGTACTTTGACATGGAAATTGAAATGTTTTAAATTTGAACAAAAATTTATGACTCAAATTTGCAAGTTTATGTGTGTTTAAGCCCAGTAACACCTCGAACCCTGTCCCAGCATTGGGTATGGGTGAGAGGTGTTACATAGGCCGTGTCTATCACACGGTCGAGACACGCGGTCGTGTCTCCACCTTGTGTGTTTACTACAAAACATTTAATTTTCATAATTTCAAGTGAAGGGGACACACAGCCTATCAACATACCCGTAGGTTGACACACGGCCTAGACACACGCTCGTGTGTCTACCCTTGTGGCTAATTATAGGCTATTTTTGTAACACCCTGAAATTTGGCCTAGAAGTATTGGACCTTGAGCATGGGATCGGTTAGAAGGTGGCTTATAAATATTTGGTTGTGCATGAAAATATCACAAATTGGTTATTTGCAGTAGTGGCTAAATGAAGTAGGAGGAGTTGGGGGTGTTGGAGATGTCCTAGGTTCAAACCTGGGCTTTAGTAAAATTTTGGTTTTAGGTGAATAAAACCCTTGATGTTAGTGGGTAGGCTTTAAGAATATTTTTGGTGAAAGCTTGACACAAGAAGCAGGGTGGTCTAGTGGGTGTGACGCAACAAGTATGGCAAGGTGGTCTAAGGTTCAAGCGTGGGGTGTACAATAAAGGGATTTATTTTTGTCACTCTATGTGGCTGGAGTTTGAGGTGCAGTAGAACTCTGTTGAGTGAGAGTTTGAATGGGTTTTGTGAGTAGTTGAGGAGGATATCAAGGAGTGGATTTTGGAGGAATTTTTGGAGGAAAAGTAGGGATTTGAAGGGAGTAGTAGTAGGTGTGTCGATTGTGGACTCTTACTTTTGGCACTTTCAGCTTTTGGGTAAAAGGTGAGCTTTTGGTCATTGTGTGGTTTTGGCTCTTTTTTCCTTGGTAAATTTTAACCTCTTCGTTTTGGTCATTTCGCTTTTGGTCATTTTAGGTCTTACGAATTGTTTCTTTTAACGTTTTGGGTTACCAATTTTCATTGTTCCTGTTCTCTCTAGCATCAAGACTCTTTGGCCAAATATTCATTGTCTGCCTATGTAACACCCTTAGCCCACATCCATTGCCGGAACAAGGTTACGAGTATTACCAATCAAAATTATAACTCATACTTCGATTTAATAATACATAAATCATTCACGAACCCAGAAGCCATAACTTTACTTAATCTTTTGAACCAAAACTCATATTTCAAACCATACTCTAAAAATCAACCAAGTCATTGTCATTTATTTATTCAAATAGTCAAACCAACTAATATATATATCTATATCATATTTCACATGCATCATAAATCCACTTTTCGAATCACATGTATATCTTATTTGTTCTACCATCCTAATCAATCATAAGAAACTTATATTTAACAAATACAATCGTGCTTATTTAACTCTTTCATATATATAAAATCATATTACAAATGCTATATAAATCCAAGAACCAAACCATATAACCTATAATCATAACATGCGAATATTCAAATCATTAATAAGCTTATCACATTACATTAATTAAATATAAAACGTATCTTTTATAAAACTATGCTCATTCGAATTATTAAGTCATAACAAGACATACCTTATGCCTTTAATAACATCTATACAAGAAACATTATCAAACATTACCACATAATAAAACATGGTCTTGTACTTTACTAATTCATATGCAAGTCACCATAATATCATTTTATTGATTTCGGACACAAATACAAATTATAATACATCCATTTTGCAAGATCAAAAACCGATCCAATTTAATATACATATACCTAACCATTCATCTCTTCATTTATTTAGCTAACAAATTACTTATGAAGTCTATACCCATTTTATCAAAATAAAAGTTGAACCCTTTTTAGCAAAACTGATAATTCAAGCTTACCTATTTCGCATGCAATTTACCATGTTTAAACCTTCTATGTCTGACCATTCAAATAAACACCTATTCGGTTATCAATTTAACCTCAGTAAATCATAACATTCTTTTTAACCTTACAAGCTAATCAAATAAACCACATACCAAAGCCGAATTTACTAATACATATATAGCACATTTCATAATCACTCACTTTATTATTTTATCAAGCTATATTATACCACTTTTCATACTTCCAAAATGAGCTAACTAATAAACCGAATATACACCCTACTTACCATTCCTTATTGTCGAATCATGTAACCAACATTGCAAATTATTTACCATGAAACTTACCTCCCAAAATTAAGCTTATAACATGAGCTAATATAACCATCGACATTAGCATTATGATCAAGCCATTTTCACATGGCTATGTACATATACAATTTCAAAGCTAAGTATATCAAAACTGGCCTATACATGCCATGGTTCCGAAATGTAACTTTATAAAATACCGAAGGCGATCGATAATGTGATAAGCTTCTCTGACAATTCCCGAGCTTGAATCTTGAATTCAAAATCTATAAAATAAAGTAAAAACAAAAACACAAAGTAAGCTATTACAGCTTAGTAAGTCATAAGCAAATAATAAATTATTAATATAATCACTCAAATAAATTTGACCAGACGATAATTTCATTACCACATTTAACCCCATACCTAGCATTTCAATAATGATGCATATACTTTCATACACAATTTACATCTTAACCGAATGCTCAATTAACTATATTAACAAAACACCATCTAAATTTCAAAGCCAAAATGTCATGTTTTGACCAAGTAACCTTACACCCTCATCTATATACAGGTTAATGGATCAATATATATAATATCTTATGCATACACTTTTATGTGGCTGAAGATACATAATTTATAAACTCATATTCAAAGACATCCCAAAAGTATAAGTAATGTTTGTCCCCCAATATTCACTCTATATTCCCATGCAATTTCCATATAGACAAATACACATATAAACCTTGACACAAATAAGTAATTCACATTACTTTATCTTACATGTATACATATCTTTAAACCGAATATGACTAACCACATACTTAGACATATAGTTTCATTCACTTCATTCATAGTTCAATTCTTAGTTCAAATAGCATCTCAATGGCATTGATAATTCATTAAGGCATAATTAAGCCATACTTATAAAATTTAATACTAAACATTTATCTAAACAAGAGTTTTAACATTTCCAGTCACACATGGATTCATTAACCTATTTGGTAACACATAGGCCATACTTGGCCGAATATATATACTTCCATATAAACACATCCAAAGCTCAACTTTTAAATAACTACTAATCGGATGTACATAAATCCTTTAATAACGATATGAATTTCACATTTAAATTATTCCTCATGTAACATTAGGCCAAATATAAGATCAAGATCAAAATTAATATCACATATTTATACATTAATCCACATATAGGTTTTCATATACACAATCACTACCATTAGCATCATTTATAACTTACATCACATATCAAACAATCAACTTACCTTATTTTTGAATAGGTAAATAAATTGTCACATACCTTGTCGCTGAAACTCTTATCCACAATTGATATTACATCGGCATGAACATAAGCTCATAATAATTCACCGGTATAAATCCTGCTAGGCACGAGCCTGATATCTCACACCGGCACAGGGCCTGCTAGGCACTAAGCCCGACTTAATTCACCAGCATAAGGCTTGCTAGGCTTTTAAACCCGATATATCCATCGGCATAAGGCCTACTAGGCACACTGAGCCCGAATATTACTGACATAAAATTTGGTCTCACACATATCATTCATATATCAGAGGTCTTATGAACTAAATCCATATCACATTTTCAACTAAGCACTTAAGTATACATATAACATTAATTCATTCCTTAACAACCTATCAATCACTTCTTTTCATATATTCATTTATAACAAATCATAGCTGAATCAGTAATCAGCCATTAAGTAATATCGAGTGATCCCCAATTCAAACTTAATGCCGAATATCAATGCATTTGTATTATCAAATATAAACCACATATGTATATCAAAACATATCAATATATAAAGATTATCGAAACCTTGTACATATATAAACTTTTCCATTTGATCATAGTATAAAATCTTAAATATCAAAATAAACAACATTTATTTGCCTATAAACTTACCTCGGATGATGTAAAACGGAACGAGATGACTAGTCGACGACTTTCATTTTTCCTCGATCTAAATTCGATTTCTTTGATTTTTGATCTAAACATATTCAAATTAAGCTCATTCAAATATATTTTCATTCAATTTAGTCCAAAAACACACAAATGGGCAAATTACCATTTTACCCCTGACATTTACACTTTTTACAATTTAATCCCTAATGCACAAAACACAAAATTATGCAAAATTAATTCCATCTAAGGAAGGCCAAATATTCCTAGTGTCCAATTAAGCCCATATTTTTCATCAATTTCACAATTTAGTCCCTCCACATTTTTATTTTTGCAATAAAGTCCTAATTACTCAAAATCATCAAAAATTCCTTTATAATATATATTAACCCAATCCATACCTTTCAAAATTCATCATCAAACAATAAAAATCACAAGCCCTCAACAATGGCACAATTTAAAATATTCATAAAAATCAAAATTTAAGCATGGGTCGGATAGTACTCGAAGCAACGATCTCAAAAACGTAAAAATTATCAAAAATCAAAACCAAACTAACCTTGAATTTGGATCAACAATGGCCGAATATCATGTGATTTCTCTTTTTCTTTTCTTTTACTAGTTTCAGTCAAATAAAAATGAATACATGCATGTTTTCTTTTTATGTTTTATTATATTATAACATATTATTCCATTTACAATTTTTAACCTTTTAATTTTAATATAAAATCATTATAATCTAAAGCCATTACCATCCACTACTCATAACTTTGGTCTAATTGCATTATAAATGCCTCCACTTATAAAGACAACAACAATTAAGCACTTTCACATTTAACCACCAACTTTTTCTTTTACGTGATTAAGTCCTTTTATTTAATTGGACACTCAAACAATAAAATTAAATCACGAAAATTTCAGAGATATTAATTCACACATAATGAACACAAAAAAAATTTTTTTAAATATTTTTTTGACTCAGATTCGTGGTCCCGAAACCACCATTCCGATTAGAGTCTAAATCGGGCTTTTACAGTCTATCTCTCCATCTCTTTCGGTTTTGATCTGTTGTGATCGAATCATTCTTGTTCTTTCTTCTTATTCTTTCGCCTCTCAAATACAATCTACTCTTTGACCGAATATCGTTCTTGCACTTGCCTTTGGTGTGTCGATTCCTTTTTGACTTATTCTCTATTGATCTTGGTGGTAAGTGCTGCTATCTTAATTCTGTTTTATTCATCCCTTTCCCATTCTGTCGAATCTATAGTCTTCCTTTTAACACCTTCTTTTTCTGGCCGTTTGTTGTTGAAGGTCTACCAAAACCCCTTGATCTATTGGTAAGTGTTACGGTAGGTTCTCCTCTCAAAGGGTCGGCTTGTGTATCTCTTGGGCCAATTGTTTATATCTCCTCTTTGTCTCTATGGGGAGATAATCTTTTAACTCTTCTTTTTGTGTGAATGATGTTGGGGACTCAAGTTCATAACAAGGTGTTAGGCTGATTATTTATCCTCTACAAGTGATATCTCTTTTATTAGTAAGTGTTTTAAGTCCTAGATGTTTGTATGTGGGATTGTAGATTCTTATGAATTGGTTAGCAATTTGGTAAGTAGTTATGATTGATTAAGCATTCTGATGTTATGATTTTGGATTAACGATGGTTTTGGCCTAATAAAAGATTGTATTTAACCATATGCTCTCAACTTCGAAAGCATCTTGGCCACAACTCCCTAGCAGGTGTGTATTTGTACCTTGTAAACGGTAACAGGCATAAAAACCGTAGAGGTGTGTAACTTTGTGATCTGTTGATGATTCGCTGAAAAGCCGAAAGTGTGTATTCACACTGTAATGATTGTAGATCGGCAGAAGCTGAAATGCCAAAATGGGCCGAATAGGCCTGATGGGCCCGTAAGCCCGCTTGTGTAAATCTAACTGCTAGGTGGGAAATGGTTGGGCTTGTCATGTCGAGTACATGGCATAGGCCGTTCTAGGCCACGTTGGGCAAGACTAGGCCGTGTGGTCCCAATAGGCTTATAGGCCCACACAGATTAAATGTATGATATGTGGTAAATTTTGGATTGGGCTATGTTGTTCACATAGCCATGGTTAGCTCTAGGCTAAAAGGGCCACACAAGCGTGTAGGCCCACATGGGCCAAGTAATGGGCCTTAGGCCCATTTAGATCGTTATGTCAACCTAAGTTGTCTAAGTTGCTCAAGGCGACTGTAGACCTTCCAAAAGGTCGATTGTCTGGGCAGAGACCTCGAAGGGTAAAATGACCAGAATACCCCTGAAGGGTAAAATGACTGTTTTGCCCCTTGTTGGTAAAGGACTGACTTGTACTATGATTTGAATGACTTGACGTGTTTGTATGACCGATTAAGGACATGACATTTTGCATACATAACATTTTGCATGAGGGTTGGGATATTGTACGGAGAAAGATTTGATTTGTTAGGGTCGCACGGGTTGCGCGAGACGACTGCGGACCCACCGAAGGCTTAGAGCCGTATATTTGTACTGATTCGGTATGGTTGCACGGGTCACTCGAGATGACTATGGACCTACCGATGGCTTTACGCCACTTAATATGATTATGGCTCTGTACCAACCTAATTAAGGCTTTGTGCCATTTGATGGCTTTGTACTATGTATATTACCGTGATTGATGGCTTTGTGCCAATTATATTATCGTGATTGATAGGCTTTGTATTGGTTGTACTACAGTTATTGATGGCTTTGTGCCGATTATAGTACCATTATCGATAGGCTTTGTGCCTGTACCTATGGCTTTAGGCCAATCTGTTTACTAGCAGCCTTGCTGCGATTTTGGTTGGTGCTACAACCGGTGCTACCTTGAGAGTGTAGGGATGGGTGGGTCGATTTTATCCCCACAATAAGTGCAGGGTTGGACGGAGGCAAGTGCAAAGATGGATGGGATAACATGCATCATGCATCATACATACTGCATACTCAATTGTTTATTTATTGGGCTAAGGCCCACGTGTGTCATGTTTCTAAATCTGTAATGGGGTAAGGCCCATCTGTTACTGTCTGCTATATTAGGCTTAGGCCAAGATTGTTATAGCAATCTTTGTATGAATGACTGTTCTTTTTATATAGTAAGAGATTACACACTGAGTTTTCGTAAACTCACCCTGTTTATTAACTTTTCAGGTAATCCCCAGCATTAGGAGGATCGGTGCTGCGAGGGACTCAGAGATGGCCATACAACTGCTTTTGTTTCCTTTTTCGTTTAGTTATTTTTAAGCACTTTAATTTTGGTTTGGCTTGTAATAAGGCCTCTTTTAATTTCAAGATTTTGATTTGGGTTTCTTTTAAATTATTTTGATCTATATCTATTAGAAGTAGAACTTGGTTTTTCAAAAATGATAATTGTTTTCAAAATATCACGTTTTCGCAACTTTTTTGAAAAAGTTTCGCGACTCAATTTTTAAACATCATGTTTTCATAAATTGACTTTTTTAAATTAAGATTCCGCAACAATTAATGTTTTCAAAAGGAATAACTTTTCAATGAACTTCATTTTCAGAATAAACTAACGTAAACTGGGGTTTTTCACAAGTGTTAAATGGCAAAAAGTTTTTAAATAGTAAGAAGCGTTTCAATGAAAACATGGTTTTTGAAAAACACTTCAATGTGACACGCTAGATTCGGGCCTAACTTCTAGGCCTGGTTTGGGGTGCTACAATTTTCCAAGCCAATTGCCACCTTGAAACACAAACCAACATTAACCAATTTTGCCAATACACATTATAACATCAAAACTCACCAAAACAACCACATTTTGGCATCCACACAATACATTTTACCGACCACACACAAGCATAACACATTTATACCATAGCCCACATATACTTAGCCAATTTTGCACTAACATATTACAACACTTTAACAAGTATAACTTAATCAAATTTTGGCTCATTTTGATTGGCCAATTACCAATACAATACCAACAACAATGGGCCCAAAAGACTATGACATAAAACTTAAACATTGAACCACCTATACATGCCATAATTTCAAGGTTCATAATTAAAATACCAAAATAGCTGTTGATAGTGTTGATGGAATCCCGTTGATCACCGAACCTCGGGCTAGCTTGACGAACCTATAAGGGAAGGGAAAAGAAAAGAGGTAAGCTATAAAGCTTAGTAAGCCTATATGAAAAATTTATGAGTATATAAAATCATGATCCATACAATTTACAAATAGATTCTCTTATGAGCACATTGGGTTTGAAAAAGTTACTTACTCAATAGCCTTACCTCATAACTCAATACATACATTTAGTGCTTAGTATACATGGTAATTTATCATATAACCTACACATACACATACTCAACACACGGTCAAATCATTTCTCCTACAATCATATTTTATCATATCAGTTTGATTAACTTGTTGAACCACGTGAAATAGTAAAGGATACTCGAATAAGACACAAGTGCCACACATGATGTAGCCGAAGCTACCGATGGATTGTAGCCAAGGCTACCACATAACACAAAACACATAGAGGCTCAATAATGAGCTAATCATGGGTCTGCTCACACAAGCTGACGGTATAGTTGAAGCTACTCAGTGCTGCTCACACAAACTAACAGGTATCCGCAATAAATGCAGGATTACCTACCTATTGATAGTCAAACTAAACCAGCACCTGGTATCACATATATATAATTGATCATTATCAATAGGTCCTAATGACATGTCACTCATATCCTAATGATTCTTAAGGTTCAACCGAGATTTTTCTTCACTATCGATTTTATCAAAATACATATTGGACAATTTATTGAAAAATTTTGACTTACAATAATTAAGATAATTAAACATGATAATCATAATAACTCATTATTTGCATATATGACATTCCTCGGTACAAAAATGCCAATCTTTTCGATTTAGTCCGACGCATTGCCTTTTTTAAGGTAAAGGTCGATTTCGCATCGTTCTTGATCTATAACATCAAATTTAACTTACTCAACACATACATTACTAAATTTGACACAAAATCATCCTATGGTAACTTTTACCATTTTACCCCTAACTTTGTCAATTTTTACACTTTAGTCCCTAGGCTCGTAAATTGAAATGTATCTATCTTTCTACATTCCCAAGCCTAGCCAACTATATCTCTCTCTTATAGTAGCCCAAAATTTTCAATATTTCACAACTTATACACATATTTTACAACTTTTGCATTTTAGTCTCTAAATGCATTTCCATGAAAATCACCTAGCAAAAGTTGTTTGCTACATATCAAGCTTCCATTTTCTACCAATAGACATCAAAATGCCTTCATGTCACACATCGGTAAATTTTTAAACATGAACCCTAGCTTAAAATAGTGTTATAGAAAGCTAGGTCAAGGTGCGAGGATCTCAAAAATACGAAGAACATGAAAAACGGGGCTAGGAGTCACTTATTTGAAGCTTAAAAAGTTGAAAACCCTAGCTATGGAGTCTCCAATACATTCGGCCAACACTTGGGGAAGATGGACACTTTTTTTGCCTTATTTTCCCTTTTTATTTCATTTAATATTTAAATGACCAAAATGCCTTTGATGGCCTTCTTTGTAAATTTTTCCATCCATAGGCATTTTTTGTCCATCATGCCCAAAAATGGTCTAATTGCTAAGGACCTCTAATTTATAATTTCATTTCAATTTCACACTAAAAGCTTCTAGAACTCATATTTTGAAACTATTACTCAATCGAACACTTTATCAGTAAAACTTATTTACTAAATTTTCACTTATGCATTCAATCACACAATAGACCTTGAAACTTTATTGAAATAAACTTTTCTATGTCAGATTCGTGGTCCTGAAACCACCATCCGTTTAAGCCTTAATTTGAGTTGTTACAATTTCTCTGATAGAGGTTGAGATTTGATCGGATATGACATATAATCGATTAAGATTTTGGCCCAAGAGGTCAAACAATTGAGAAATAAAAGTATAGCCTTAGTGAAAGTGTTGTGGCAAAGACATGGGGTTAAAGAGGCTACATGGGAACCCGAGGAAGCCATGAGAAAACAGTACCTAAACCTTTTCATTGGTAAGATTTTTGGGGACGAAAATCCCTAAGGGAGAGAGTTGTAACAACCCGATTTAGGGCCTAAACGGAATAATGGTTTTGAAACCATAAATCCTAAGTATAAAAATTTATTGTGATGAATGATGTGTGAAAATTTCGTTAAGAAATTTTATCGATAAAGTGTCCAATTTGAATATTAGGACTAAACAGTAAAGTTGCAAAATAAGTGTTCTAGAAGCTTTTAGTGCTTAATTGAAATGCATTTTTAAAGTGAAAGTCCTTATGGACAAAAATGGACATGGAAAGGTAAAATTTTAAAGAAAGGCCTTAAGGGCATTTTGGTCATTTGGTTAATAAAAGAATAAAAAGGGAAAAATCAAGTCAAAATTGGTGTCCATCTTCTCTCCTTGGCCGAAATTCTCAAGGGAAGCCATAGGTAGGGTTTGGGCAACTTTCAAGCTTGATAGTAAGTGCATCCTAGCCCCGTTTTTAATGCTCTTTAAATTTTTGAAGTAGTTATCACTCGATTTACCTATTTTTACCATTAATTTGAGCTTTACCCATTATGACTTGCATGTATTTTGATGTCTAATGGTAGATGTAACAGCCTGAATTAGGGCCTGGTTAGAATAGTGGTTATGAGACCACAAATCTGAGGTTGAAATATTTATTATGATTGAGTTTTAAGGTTTATTTAGTGATTTAATGCTTGTGTGAAAACTTGATAGAGAAAATTTATTGTTTTGGTGTCCAATTTGAAAAGTTGGACTAAATTGCAAAAGGTGAAAATGTCTGTTTTATTCTATAAAGTTGCTTGATTGAAATGGGTTGTTAAAGTGGAGGTCCTTATAGGTTAATTAAACCATTTTATTTGAGATTGGACAAAAATACCCATGGAAGGGAAAAATTTTAAAGAAGGGCATGAAGAGCATTTTGGTCATTTGGATAATTAAAGAAATAAAAAGGGAAAATAAGTCAAAATTAGTGTCTATCTTCTCCTCCTTGTACCGAAATTTGGAGGACTCCATAGCTAAGGTTTTGCCAACTTTTCAAGCTCAAAGTAAGTGACACCTAGCCCCGTTTTTAATGCTCTTTATATTTTTGATATTCTCATAGCTTGATTTAGCTATTTCTACCACTATTTTGAGCTAGGGTTTATGTTTAAAATTTTACCCATGAATGACATGCATGTATTTTGATGTCTAGTGGTAGAATATAAAAATTTGAAGTGTGGTGAACATCTTTTACTAGATTTTTTTGGTAAAATAGCCAAAAAGAACTTGATTGTAAAAGGTGAAATATTATGGGTGTAAAATGCAAAATAGTGGAAATTGTGGGCTGTTATAAGAGGGAATATGAATCGGCTAGGCTTGGTTATGTGAAAAATGAACACGTTTCATTTTACAAGCCTAGAGACTAAAGTGTAAAAATTGAGAAAGTTAGGGGCTAAATTACAAAAAATTGCCATAGGATGATTTTGGACTAAGTTGAGTAATGTGCGTATTTAATGAGTTAAATGTGTCATTATAGATTGAGAGGAACTAGAATCGACCTTGACTGGGGCAAAGGCAAGGTTTCGGACTAGTTTGCAAATTGACACATTTTGTACGGAAGTAAGTTTATTTGTAAATGATACCTTCATTTAATGATGTTTTTATTTGTGGATTCCTTATATGAAATGTGATTGAATATCATCGACATTGAATGAAATTGTGACGAGTAAGGATACAGACAAGTTCCGTGAAATATTGAAAATGGTGGGCTACCTGTAAACCACCGAGTAATCGTTGAATTTGGTAAGCTAAGTATGAATCGTCTTATTACTTTGTTAATACTGATGGGCTAAGTGCGAACCATTGTGAAACATTGATGTTGGTGGGCTATGTGCGAAACTACTAGGAATAGTTAATGATGGCAGGCTATGTGTGAAACCGCATTATAATTGTCGATATGAGTGGCTATGTGCGATTTATTGTGTATGGATTTATTATGTCAAAATGTATGTTGAGAAATTATTTAAGTGAAATTATGAGTATTGTTGTGATGAGTAATTACAGGGAATAAATGTGGTAATGTATGAGCTTTGTGCGTGCTAAGTGTTAAAAATGTTAGGTAAGGTGTGAGACGAGTAAGTGAAATCATAAATTTGAATTATTGGTATAGTTGCATTATGTTTTGAATGCTAAGTGTGTGGTTATGGTATTTATTGTTTGCATATAGACTTACTAAGCTTAAAGCTTACTCCCATTTCTTTTCCCTTGCCTTATAGAGTAGCCAAGTCAGCTCGAGATGCGGAAGACGTCGAAGGATCATCCACACTATCAACACTTTTTGGGGTATATTGATCTTACATTGAGTTATGGCATGTATAGGACTTGGTCATTTTGTAAGTTTCATAATTTGTTGGGCTATAATGTAAGCCTATGTTATTTGGTATCATCCTTTGTATAAGGCCATGAGATGTGGCTAATATTGATTGTGCTAATCATATCTTGACGTATTTCATGAATGAGTTTGATTGCGTATGTGGGATGTATGCTAATATGAAATTGATATGTGGAAATGTGATGAGTAAATAGTTGTTTACATGCATGATGTTTGGGCAATGTGTGTGAGATTAGGTTGAATTGTGAATGTGTGGATTGTGGATAATTTGATGTGTGTTTATACCATGTTGTGTATTGGCAAGATTGGTATAAGTTTGTTTGTGTTTCAAGGTGGCAAAAGGCTTGGTAAATAACCTTATATTTGTCCACACGGGTATACACACGGGCATGTGTCTAGGCCATGTGTGACACACGGTCAGCCCTATGGGCGTGTAGTATGGTCATGTATCCCTTGCATGCAATTTGCAAAAAATTGAGTTCGTCACATAGGCTAGCACACGGGCCTTGGCATGGCCGTGTGACCTAAAATGCATGCTGACGTCATAAACTGAATGTCCAGGTTTTTGCACACAGGCAAAGACAAGGGCATGTGTCTCAGCCGTGTGAAGGACATAACCTAGGACACGGGCATGTGCTCGGCCGTGTGAAAACAACTGTAGGTTCAAAATGAAAAATAAAATCCACACGGGCTGGGACATAGGCGTGTGTTACCACACGGCCTGCCCACACGAGCGTGTCCCTGTACCACACGGGCGTGTGCCCTGTTTTGTATAAAATTTTCCAAAATTTTCTAATGTTTTCAATTTGGTTCCAGACCATCCCCAAAGTATGTTTTGGGCCTCGTAGGCCCGTAATAGGGACAATTAGAGTATGAATGAAAGTTTTTCATTTTAATTGAAAGTTGGTAACTCGAGAATGATTGGTTGTACGTGTTATTGTTCAGTAATGCCTCGTACCCTATTCTGGTGTTGGATATGGATAAGGGGTGTTACAATAGAAAATGAATGTTACTTGTGAAATAAACAACTTTTACTAAATGATTTTTGGGGAAAACGTCCATAAGGACTTATTTGTAAAAGTTGTAAAATAGGTGGTAAAAATCTAATTTGAAAGAAAATGTGGGCTATTATAAGAATGAGATAGGTTCGGCTAGGCTTGGGTTTTAAGAAAAATGAATACATTTCATTTTACGAGCCTAGGGACTAAAGTGTAAATAAGTGAAAAGTTAGGGGCAAAAATGTAAATTTGCATTAATATGATTTTTAGGTCAAATTGAATAATGTGAGTAATAAACGAGCTAAATGTGTTATTATAGAGCATGAAAGACGTAGAATCGACCTTGATCGGGAGAAAGAAAAGGTCGTGGACTAAATCGCAAAAATAATCATTTTACATCGAGGTTAGTTTGTATGTAAATAATGCATTGTTATATTTGTGTTTTGAATGCTTTAATATTGTATGCATTGTGGATAACTATCTAAATGTGTATATCGACCAAGTAGCGATATGTGAGAAAATCCCGATTGAACCATAGGATTCGAATAGGATACGAGTGACATGCCACTAGGAAATTGAGTGTTTAAGTGATTAAGTGATCCAAGTGCTGGTCTAGTACGTCCTACCAGTGGCTAGGTAATCCAACATTTGTTGCAGATACCTAATAGCTTGTGTGAGCATGCCCGTGATTAGCTCAAGAGTGAGCTCTTAAGTGATAAGTGATAAGTGGTAGCTTTAGCTACAAATAAGTGTGACACTTATATGCAAAACTTCCGAGTATCCTTTAGTATTCCAAGTGGTTCAATAGGTAGTTAAATGATATGGCATAGTGTGAAAGTTAAATGATATGGCATAGTGTGAAAGCAAGTGAAAATGGTTGTGTTATGAGCTAATACAGGTATGAGTGTGAAATTTGTAAGCAATGTGATCGATGTGTATATTAAACCTTTGGTAAGGTTGAAATCAGTAAGTTGTGAACATAAATCTTTAGTGTGATTTATGCAAATTCTTTCACATTAATTGTATGCTTCATATGTTTGAGAGTCCATTATTTGCATATAGACTTACTAAGCTATGAAGCTTACTCCCTTTCTTTTATCTTTTCCCTATAGAGTTGTCAAGCTAGCTTGAGGTCCGGAGATAAATAGGGTTCCATACACACTATCAACAATTGATTTGGTATTTTGATTTCAACATTTGAGATTATGGCATATATAGGTGACTTATTCATTTTGTTATGTGTCATAACTATTTTGGCCGAAAATGTTGGCCTACTAATATTGATGGTTCATTTTGTAAAAAGGCCATTTGGAATTGGCCAATATTAGTTATGTCTAAACCTCACATGTTAATGTGGTTATGAATGTGCAAGCTTGCATCATTAAGTTGAGTAATGTGCGATGTGTATGTGTGATGAATGTGGTATGTATTTGATGTGTGGATGTCTTAATTTATGAATATTTGGTTGTATAATTATGCCCTACTATGTGTTGTTGAAATTGGTGTGAATGTGTTTACATTTTAGGGTGGCAAAGTGCTTGGTAAATAGTCTTATTTTTGTCCACATGGGTAGACACACGGGCGTGTGTCTATGCCGTGTGTGACACACGGTCAGCCCCATGGGCGTGTGAATAGGCCATGTGTCCCTTGCACCCTAATTTTGCAAAACAGAATGTCCAGTAGTAAACACACGGGCAGAGACACGACCGTGTGTCTCTACCGTGTTAAGGACACGGCCTTAGGACATGGGTGTGTGCCCAGGCCGCGTAAAGTTTGCACCTTAAATGCAATAATTAAATTCACCACACGGCCTAGCACACGGGCATGTGATATGGTCGTGTGACTCTAATTGGTTGATGACATCATAAATAGAATGCTCAATGTTTTTCACACGGGTTAGGACACGGGCGTGTGTGACCACACGACCTGCCTACACGAGCGTGTCCCAAGTCACACGGGCGTGTGACACTGTTTTGATGAAAAAATTTCTAAGTGTTCTAAAGCTCTCGGTTAAGTCCTGAATTGCTTCCAAAGTATGTTTTGGGCTTCGTAGGCTCATTTTAGGGATGATATGAAAGAAGGTGAAATTTTTTAAAATTGGATGTAACTTTTATGTTCGAAATTGTATGTGTGTTTGTGTTTAAGTCCGATAATGCCTCGTAACCTGTTCTAGAGTGGATACGGGTAAAGGGTGTTACATAAGTGCTGCCAAATAATTTTAGGATTGATGGGATATTATTAGTTTCTATCTCAAGGAATAATTGCTCTTATGTTTGGAGGTCTTTGTCGAAGGCGTGGTATGAGGCCTTCAATAATGTCTTCTGGTCCATTAGTAATGGTAGGACGACTAATTTTTGGAATGAGATTTGGCTCAAGTTACATAGACCACTTGGAGATTTCTTGTAATGCCCCAAAATTGTTAACTTTTGATTTTGTGAATGTGTGACAAATATCTGTCTACTTCAGTGGTTAAGTGTTCTGGGTGTGTGTGGGAGGTCCCAAGTTCAAGCCTTGACTTGGGCAAGTTTAGTATTTTTTTTTGAATAAAGCCATAACTGGGTCCAATAGGCTTATATTTTATTGTTTGTAGTATGCTATCAGAATGGGCCTACTAGTCTGGTGGTTAAGTAGGGTGTTGGTGTGTTGGAGGTCCTGTGTACGATTCCCTATTTTGGCTTTATTTTTGCACAGTTATGGGGAGGAGTTTGAGTGGCAATAGAATTCTAAGTGGTGGGGAGTGGGTGGAAAGAATTAAGGGATGTGGATCTGAGGGTTATCATTTTTTCTTTTTCTGTTCAACCTTTTCCCAAAAGCATCAAATTTTAGTTTCCCTCTTCTCCTCAAAAACCCCTACCGATTTCTCTTCATCTTTTTCCCCTCTTGCTGCCGAATTATTGTTCTCCCTCATCTCTTTTTTACTCAATTTCTTTTCTACTCGATCTCGTGTTGTTTCCCAGGTTGATTGCAATCATTCGATTCAAGAGCTCGAAACTGTTTGCTGGAGACTTAGATTTTTGGGAATCATTATTGTTCTATTGAAGGTGCTGGTGATCTTGGGATTGCTTAAACAATGAAAACGAACCTGGTGTGTACCCGAAATACAAAAAATGAGTTTTAGAAAAAAGCCAAAAAAGCTTACTATCGACGCCACACGGGCGTGTGATGGCTAGATAGGCCGTGTGCAACACACAGGCTAATCTGAATTAGGCCGTGTGAGCCACACGAGCATGTAGGATTTTGGGCCAGGCAGTGTGATCCACACGGCGAAGGCCGATTTGGGTCGTGTGGGCCCAATAAGCATGTAAGCCCATTTTTCTTGAAAGTTCTATAAGGTAGCACGGGTCGCCCAAGTCGACTATGGACCTACAGTAGGGTTGGTAAGCACTACTTAGACTGCTTTATGTGTGATTTGCCTTTTTGATTTCTATACCAAGCATGACTTATGATATCTAAATGTATGTACTATTAATTGCATAATGGCATGACATATTTTGTATGTTGCATTGCATCGGGTGTGTGTTTAGAGGAAGTGTCTGAAAGGCTATTAAGCTTGTTATCTGGTAACTTAGCTGCAAATTTCTGATTATGTGCTACATTTCGGTATAGCATGGTGTGTAGGGATGGGTGGGTTGATTTTATCTCTACATGGTGTGTAGGGTTGGACGGAGATGGTGTGTAGAGGCTGGTGGGTAGGATTCTAATTTTCGATTGCCCTAACTGAATCTACTATAGGCTTCAGCCTCAGACTGTATTTACCTGTGATCTGATATGTTTCTGTATGCATGTTTTCTGGGGGGGATTACAAGCTGAATATGCAAAAACTCACCCTTTTTCTATTTAATCTATATAGGTAATCCCCAGACTTGACGGGTCAGTGTAGCGGAGGACTCGACAGTGGCCACACGTAAATTTTAGCCTATTTTCAATAATTTTTAGACTTTATAACTTATATGGGTATTTTCTGTATTCGAACTTTATGGACTATTTATTTAATACTTGGGACTTTATACTATTTTTATGGAATTTTTTTAAACTCCAAGCTCAACAAAACACAGTTTTTCCTAAAACTAAGGATTTCATAAATAGGTGATGGTTTACTTAAATTAAATGGTTTTAGTAGCTTCCGCTCAAAAGACATGTTTTAAGTCAAATCAACTAGTACCCATTTTTCCGATTTAAGTAAAAGCTAAACTAACTGGAATTGTTTTAACTTGACAATCTCGATTACAAACCCTATTCCTTATGACACCACCAGATTTAGTCATAACGTTTAGGCTAGGTTTGGGGTGTTACATTTCTATATTGGTATAGGTCAGCCAATTGACACACTACGTGTTTGCGATGTAGTGGAAGCTTCAGAAGGATGGGATTAGGTTAGATTGAGGAGATGGCTTCTTAGCTCGATTCTGACTTATATTGCAACTGTGATTCCTTCATCATCGACAAATGCGTCAGATCAACTGATTTGGAAATGGATGGTAAGCAATAAGTTTTCATCAAAGGAAGCTTATAAAAATTTGCATCAGATTAAGTCTAATGGCTTGACTACTCAGTGGGAGCTAAGCTGGAAGGCCAAGATGCCCCAACGAGTAAAGGTCTTTCTATGGCTTCTATGATAGAATAGGCTATAGACTAACACGAAACGCTTGAGAAGGCATATGACCATAGATAGCCACTGCTTGATATGTGAATATGAGGTTGAATCTAGTATTCATGCGGTAAGGGATTGCTCCTTTCCAAAGGTTGTTTGGTTGACATTAGTACTAGTTTAGAGCCAAGTACATTTTTTCTCTTTACCTTTAGAGGATTGGCTATAGTGGAACTTAAAATATCTTAATTTTTATCCCAACGATGGGATCATTTGGCATTCTTTATTTCCCATTATTTGTTAGCTACTATGGAATAATTAGAATATGTTTGTTTTTTCAGATGCCCACAGTTGTATTCAAAAAATAGTGGATATAGGCACAAGTTGGACGCGAAGTGTTTTATCAACATATTTTGAATCTTCTCATTCTTCCCCACAGGTAATAGGTTCACATTGGTCCCCTCCTAAAGAAGGTTATGTTAAACTTAATACTGATAGTGTAATGTTCTCTTCAAGAGCTTGTGCCTCTATTGGTGGTGTTACTAGAGATGCTAATGGGTTGTGGCAATATGGTTTTTCAATGTCGATTGGAGAAGGTACAATATTTCAGGTTGAAGTACGAGCAATGCTTGAAGGGCTTCATTTAGCATAGAATAAAGGATTCCAGAAGTTGGAATTGGAGTGTTATAACGCTTTGTTGGTTGAGATTTTTCTTGCTGGTGTGCTGCAGATAGTAAGCTGACGAAACTCCGACAAATGCATCACATGCTTTTTCGATCTTGGAAGGTTCATGTCAGACATATTGTAATAGCCCATTTTTCAGTAGTGTTAGAAACAGTGGTTTCAAGACCACAATTCTGATGTGTCGATCTGTAAATATTAAATAATTAATATTTATGAGTTAATTAGTTTCATATTAAATTTTGTGAGTTAAATTTGGGGGTTTTATGTTTCAATTTGACCATAATAATGAATTATGGCAAGTTAGTGGATGTATGAATTGAAAAACTTGTATTTCAATATATATTTATTAACTAAACATAAGTTAAAGTAATAAAATAAAAACAACAAGGCATCCATCATCTTCTTCCTTTTATTTTTCTTAGCAGAACGCCATTGTAGGGAGGAAGAAGCTTTGGTTTTTCTATGTTGATTACATGTAAGTGTATTTAGCTTTCACTTTTAATGATTTTTATGATTTTGTAATAGTTTTAGCTTAATTTAGCCAAATCAATGATTAATTTGTAAAATTGTCAAACGTTTAGAAATTTACCATTGATGATTTTGAATGCTTTTGATGTTAATTGGTTTTGTTGCAAGCTTGGTTGTTAGATATGATTAAATTGTAAAGTGATTTTTAGTAATTTTAAGTTAAAGGACCAAGTTGAGAAAATAGAAATTTAGGCATGGAATTTTGTGAAAATTTTGAAAGTTAGGGACTGTATATAGACCCTAGAGTATTTGGCTAACATGAGTTAAGTTGAAATTATGTTAAATTTTGGAAGTTTTGGTTTTTAGAACTAAATTGCATAAAGTGTAAAAGTTTAGGGAAAATGTGAAAAGTTGTAAATAGGAATAAATATGTACTAAATTGAGTACTAAATGATATTGAAGCTAATAAATTGAAATAAACTATTTGATAGATCAAGAACAAGTAGATAATCAAGGAAAAGAGAAACTTACTGAATAGTCCCTTAACTTTTGTCATCACTGCAGTTTAGCCCTGGTAAGTTCAAATGGTTTGGTTTTGTATAAAATAAAATGTTATATTAATTGTGAGTTGATATTGTTGGATATTCTGTAATTATTGAATTGAAGTAAATGGATGTGATTCAAGAAAGTAATTGATTTAAGCATTGTCACTCGATAATATATTGAGCCAATGAACATAGGACAGGATAGAATTGGCATGCCAATAGGTTTTTAATGCGTGCAATATGGGTTTGACTTGTGATGAGATGGTGATTATTGATTCGTTACTGTTCATTGAATATACTGAAGTTCGATATTTGTTGCGGACTTTCGTGTTATATTTACACTGATTCTGGTGTTTTACTGGGGGCAAATATAAGGCTTTTATGCATAGCACTTAGTGCCCCGGTGTGTTTCTGAGGGATGTTAGGATACAGGCTAGGTACTTGATGCCCAAGTGTGGTCTCGGTTAGTTAAGCACGTTTGAGCGTTCTAGATGGTTAATCACGTATTTGAATCTGTTGTGTCGTTCATCAGGTAGATTTTCACTGGTAATATGATTTGTAATTCATATTATAAATGGTTTTTATGATTTTCTGATTGGTTAATATGAGTTGATACTGAATGATCTAGTATAATTGAATTGATTATTTATTATGAGTATTGATGTAAAGACTCACCTGTTGAATGGTTGTGATTGACAAAATTATAGTTTGTTAACTGTTATTGTGTGATTTATATCTTTTTATGGTAAGTTTATTATTTTAACCATTGAACTTACTAAGCTCTATTAAAGCTTACTCGTGCCGTTTCTTCTATTTCTTTGTAGATTACGTTTTGTGGAATCGAGTGATCGGATCAACTCAAAGAATCCAACTATCTGGATATCTTTTGGTAGTTTTTTTATATGTTTATCTTTGGGCTTTGCGGCATGTAATAGGCATGTTTTTTTTTTTTTGAATATTTACTACATGTGTTACTTATGAGACTGATGCAAAAATGCTTAAGCTTGGTATTAGGTTGCTTGTGTATATGCCTTTAGTCTTAGTGTGAATATGTTCATATAAAGTTCTTTTGGTCATTTGATATAAACCTTATGTAAGTGTTCGAATCATGGTATGAATGAATGTGAATGAATAAGAAGAAATGGTCAGTTTGGCATGAGTTTTATATAACTTTTGAACTTGAATGCAAATTAGTTTGGTGTAACATGTGAATTGAGGTTGATAATTGAATTGTGCTGTCAATGAGGACATATTAGTTAGGAACTTAGGTTGAATGTTTTGGCATGTTTTAGGCTTGTTTAAATGTGTTTTTAAAGTATGAAAATGGTTGCTTTTGATTTGGCTTGGTACCTAAGTTTTAATGAAATTGCCTTGTTTTGGAAGCTTTTTAAGGTGCACACAACTTGGGACATGGGCTGTCACATGGTCTTGTGCCACACCTGGCTATGTAACTTATAAATTTTAGGTGCAGGATTTTTTTTCACACGATCACAGTTAGTTACACTGATAAAGAATGAGGCGGATGAACGCAGAAATGGATCGTAAAGTTTGTTCAAGTCGCAGATTTGACTTAGGGCTCTAAACGTTCAGAAAGAAAATTGGATTTTGACACAACCTGAAACACAATAAAATCCAAGCCAGATAAAATAATTAAAATAAATAACTAAGATAATTAAAATAGAATAATAACTTGACAATTAGAACAATAAGAAGAAAATAAAAAAAGATAGATGGAAAGATAGAACATGGTATGTAAAAGTCCGAAGAAGCCTGGGAAATATGAAGAATCTACAACCCCTTCAAGCGGCTTTAATTTCCCTCCAAGAAAGCAAACTTTTCAAGGAAAAGATTGTTTAAACTCTTCTAAAAGAAACTCAAGAGAAATTCTTGAAAAAAGAAAACTCAAACATAATTTATTACCTCAAAAGAAAAGTTGAATAGTGATGAATTTTATGATTTGTGTACAATGCAACAACCTATACATAAGCTAACTGAAAAAAATCTAAATATAACTCTTAAGTATACTAGAACTCTAATTTAATCTAAACAAGAAGTAATTTTAAACTACTTGTTAACATAAAACTCCTAAATAACTTAAAATACTTATTAATTATCAAATATTTAGAATAAAATAATAAAATAATAAGAGCTGATAAATACAATATTGGGCTTGTATATAATAAAAATTAAGCTTAAAACCTGAACCCAATATGAAACATCTAGGCTTGTGGGATCAATTAGGGTCCTTAAAGTGAAGTGCCTAAGCTTGTAACATTTTCCATGTAGGCTTGTCATCATAAATTGAAAGTTTAGAACCACACACAAAACTAGCCCCTTCTAATTCATTCTTACTCCAAAATACATCTTCTTGAAGCTTCAACTTTTCTTCTTGAATTTTGTTTGTGATAAAGTCTAGAATGAATAAGTTGAGTTTTCCCTTTAGCTGCTTTGATTTGGATCTTGTAGTTGGGCTTTGAGGGAAACTAAGCCCATTTTTATTATGGTCTTTGAATTGAACTGAGTTGCTCGTATCATTCCCCCTTTCACAAAACGATTCGTCCTCGAATCTACAATATCAAAAGGAGAAAGGTCAGCGACATTAAAGGCGACACTAACATTATACTCACCAGGAAGACTGATTTGATATCCACTATCATTAATGCACTTGAGTACTTGAAAAGGTCCATCACACCGTGGGTCCAATTTTGTTTTGCATTTAGTTAGAAATCATTCTTTTCGCATATGGAGCCAAACCTAGTCATCGAGCTCAAAGATAATTTTCTTGCGCCCCTTGTTAGATTTGTTGGCATTTGCTTCATTTGTTTTGGTGATTCGTTGTCTTGTTTTCTCATGCATGGATTTCACCAATTTAGCTTTCTTCTCACCATTCCAACTAGAAATGTTTTCTATAGGCAATGGCACAAGATCAAGTACAGTTAGTGGATTAAAACCATAAATAAGTTCAAATGGAAATAGGAAGTTGTAGAATGAATAGATCGGTTATATGCAAACTTAACAAATGGCAAACATTCTTCCCATTTTTTAAGGTTCTTACCCACAATAGCTGGTAGTAAAGCATCTAAAACTCGATTGACTACCTCAGTTTGTCCATCAGTTTAGGGGTGACATGTAGTAGAATATAATAATTCAGTACCAAGCTTACCCCCACAATACTTTCCAAAAAGTAGCTTAGGAACTTTACGTCTCTGTCAGATACAATGGTGCGAGGTATCTCATGTAGGCACACCACCTCTTTAAAGAATAAGTCAGCTGCGTGTGTAGCATCATCCATTTTGTGACAAGGAATGAAGTGAGCCATCTTTGAAAACATGTCAACAACAACAAAGATACTATCTCGAACCTTTTTTGTTCTGGCAAACCAAGAATGAAATCCATGGATCAACCTACCCATGGTGAAGAAGGAATCGGCAAATAAGTATAAAGTCCATGAGGCATTACCTTAGATTTTGCTTGTTTACAAGTAATAAATTTAGCCAATGAAAATGTTCATGTAGAATACCTAGTATCTTGGCGACACCAAAGTGTCCCATTAAGCCTCTACTATGTGCCTCACGAATTAATAACTCTCTCATGGAACATTGTGGAACACATAACCTGTTTAGGTGAAAAAGAAACCCATCTACAAGATAAAACTTGTTAAAGTCACCATTCCTACAATCAGAAAAAAAATATTTGCAAAATCAATATCATTTAAGTATAAATATTTTATATGTTCAAACTTTAAGACTTTAGCATTTAATGTAGTTATCAAGGAATATCTAAGAGATAAGGCATCAGTAACTACATTTTCTCTACATGTTTTATACTTAATTGCATATGGAAATGTCTTTATGAATTCTACCAAACGAGCATGTCTCTTGCTCAACTTACCTTGTCCATTTAACAATTTTAGGGATTCATGAACCATATGGATAACGAACTCATTTGGCAACAAGTAATGTTGCCAAACTTATAAAGCTCGAACTAATGCCAGCAACTCTTTGTCATAAGTTGAGTAGTTTAATTGCGCCTCAATCAATTTTTCACTAAAATATGCAATTGCCCTTTTTTTTTCTTGTATCAACACGGCACCAATTCCAATACCTGAAGCATCACATTCAAGTTTGAAAGTATTAGAAAAGTTAGGTAATTTAAGAATAGGAGCAGAACATAACTTATCCTTTAAAATTTGAAAAGCCTTTTTTGAGCTTCTCCCCACTTAAAACCCATAGTCTTTTTAATAACCTTAGTTAATGGAGTGATAATAGTGGAGAAATGCTTTACAAAACCTTTATAAAAACTTGTTAAACCATGGAATGATCTCACCTTGATAATTCATTTAGGAGTGGGCCACTCCCAAATTACCTTTACTTTGTCCTCATCAACATGAATACCTTGAGCACTAACTATAAAACCTAAAAAGATTAGTTTATCACAACAAATAATGCATTTATCAAGTTTGGAAAATAACTTTTTAGTTCTCAGAATGTCCAAAATAGATTTAACATGGAAAACATGATCATCTAAAAAAGTTGAGTAAATCAGCATATCATCAAAATATACTATCACAAATTTACCCAGATAAGGTCTCAAAACATGGTTTATCAAGCGCATTAAAGTACTAGGTGCATTAGTCAAACCAAAAGGCATGACTAGCCATTCATATAAACTAAACTTAGTTTTAAAGGATGTTTTTCCATTCATCCCCCTCTTTCATTTGAATTTGATAGTAGCCATTTTTTCAATCAATCTTTGTAAAGATACAAGCACCATAAAGTTCATCAAACATATCATCAAGCCTTGGAATAGGATGTCTATACTTAATAGTAATTTGGTTAATTGGTCGAAAATCGACACACAATCTATATGTACCATCTTTCTTTGGCACCAAAATTACTGGCATTACACAAGGACTTAACTTTCACGAATGTGACCTTTCGCCAAAAGTTCATCCACTTGCTTTTGTAACTCCTTCGTCTCCTTGGGATTGCTTCGATAAGTTGGTCGATTTGGAATTATTGACCCAGGTACTATGTAAATATGATGCTCAATACCCCTCAAATGTGGCAATACTTTAGGTGCCTTTTCAAAAATATCTTCATATTCCTACAAAAGAGACACAAAAACACTAGGCAAAGAGTCAGGAAGGTTAGTCAAAGATAAACAATTTTGCTTAAATCGGACAAGGATAAAAGGTAGTTTAGTAAGTAAGGCTTGTCGCATATCTTTTCTACCCGCATAAAAAGTATGAACTACTCTTTTTTTCTCACAAGAGGCACTCACCATTGGGCGATCATTAATTTGGCTATTTTCACTAGAGGCTTCTTTTCTCTCAACCTTTTTTGAATTTTGTTCCTTACTTCCGATAACCTCCTTACAGAACTTCATCATCTTGATTTGATCATTGTGAACATCTTTCAGATTTAAAGGAGTGAAAATATATTTCTTCCTATGAAAAACAAAGGAATATTGATTTAATTTACCATGATGAATAACATCACAATCGTACTGCCATGGTCTACCAAGCAATAAGTGGGCAGCATGCATGGGAATGACATCACACCAAACATCATCAATGTAAGTCCCAAGGTTAAAAGTGATCAAGCACTGTTTTACCACACGGACCTCTGAACTTTCGTTAAGCCATTGAAGATGGTATGGTGTAAGGTGTTTGCTACGTGGTAAAGCAAGAGAATCCACAAGGTAGCTACTTACAATGTTAGCACAACTTCCACTATCAATGATAAATGAGCAAAGTTTACCTTTAATCAAACACCTCAATGTACTATATTTGTAATAGCCTATTTTTCAATGGTGTCGAAAATAGTGGTTTCGGGGCCACCAAATTCGACGACTAAGTTTGTAAATATTATTATTTAATATTTACGAGTCAAATGTGATTTTTTAAAAAATATTTTTGATTTGATAATTTATGTTATATAAGTGATTTATTACATTCAAGTGGTTTTAGAAAATAAGGTATTGGGACCTTGTTTTATAAACTGAGTTGTATATATTTTTATAAACATTTACGAAGTGTCATTAAGTTGGTATTAAAGTTTCGTTAAGAAATTTTAACGTTTCGATGGTTAATTAATTAAAAATGATCAAATTAAAAAAGTGCATTCCCGAGACTCCATTCCCGTAAATTGGACTCTTAAATATTTTTAATAAATATTTACGAAGCTAGCTGTGCAGTTAATGAGGTTTCGATTAAGTGAATTTGTTTGAATTAAAAGTAATTAGGTATAAGGACTAAATTGCATATAGGGTGAAATATGAATTATAGATTAAAGAAAAATTAAAGGGACTAAAGAAGTAATTATGCCATTGTTCTTTAATGAGGCGGCATAAGTTAAGATTTTTTTAAATTTAATATAAATAATTATAATAAAATATGTTTTACTTAATATATAAGTATATATATTTTATATTATACTAATAATAAAACAAACAAAATAAAGAAAGAAAGAAAAGGAAATAGAACGGTAGAAAGAAATAGAGAAGCAAAAATGAAGCAAGAGAAAAAGAAAGAAATGAGAAAACTAGGTTTCAAAGTTCCAAGTTCAATTGGTTACTCAATTTAGTCCCTTTTTCTTTTAAATTTTATGTTTTTGGAATCCCGATATTAAATACTACCCGACCCATGTCAAAACTTTAGAACTTATTGAGTTTTTAAATGTTGTTAATGTTGAATAATTTTAGTATTAGGGATTAAATTGATAGATTTTTAAGTTAGAAATGAAAAAGGATTGAATTGTAAAATAAATTATAAATTTTGAGTATTAAGGACTAAATTGTAAAAATTTCAAAATTTAGGGATTTAAGTGAGATTAGAGAATTAAATCTAGGTTAAAGTGTGAATTGAATGAAAATATAGAATTAATTATGAAGAAATAAAGTTAGTCTCGATTTAGGGACTAAATTGGAATTTAAACAAATGTTGAGTAAAAATTGAAACATGCAATATGAAACTGAGTTGTATTGTATTGATGAATTTTAAGTGTTTTAATTCCGTAGCTAATGCCATACCGAAATCCTCAACTAAAATGGGAAAAGATAAAGTCCATGAGGAATAGCTGAAATTTCTGGTTTGTGTTTCTATTAACCAAAGCTAGTTATTAATTATTATAATTTTTATTTAATGTATATGTAAGTGTTGAGGTGAGAATATTTGTGTTTTGCAATTGAAATAGATTGATTTGGTATATGATGAAATTCTTGAATTTATGTTGATTAAATTGAATTGGAATATATATTATGAATATATATATATGTGTGTTTGTGTAAATGTAATAGTGTGCAAATATGATATTGGATATTATCATTGGAAAGTGAAATTAAATCTTATTAACTGTATCGGGCTGAGTCGGATGTAGATGGTATGCCATAGAATTGGAAAAGTTCAGGGATTTCTTCGACTTCGAGTCGATAAGACACTGGGTGTCAATTTACTACTTCGGATTAATTCGATTAGGCACTAGGTGCTAATTTACTTCGATTTAGTCGATGAGACACCGGGTGTCAATTTATTGCTTTAAATTAACCAATGAGGCACTGGGTGCGAAACTAGTGTGTTTTGGTTGGATCCGTGTATCCATCTGAGTCCGAGTCGTGTTAATAGGGGTAGATGAATAATAAAGTTTTATAATTGATATTGACATTGCATGGTATGAGAAGTGGAAGTGAAATAGTGAATTAAAAATAGAATCTGAAATATGTTGCAAATATATGGAATATATGAGTTATATACTCATGAAATGACTATGGAATGGATATTGCAATTGTATAATGAAATGTGAAATAAATTGTGAAAAGCTATTTATATAGCAAGTATGAGAATTGAGATATTTGTGAAACAAATGAAATATGATATGGTAGTTGTAATAATTAAATATTAATATGTGTTTATATTTCAATTGTATATTTGTAATTTCATATCTTTAAATATTCAGACTATAGAAATATCACTAAGTTTATACTCAGCGTACGGTTTTGTTTCCCATGCGCAAGTTAGGTACTTAACTTTTGATTGTCGATTCAGCATCCAACAACGATCCCAAACTCAAATGTGGTGATGTTTATCCTTTGTGTCGGCATGTACCTGGGGTGTCTAAATAATAGTTATTTTGTGGTTTGACTGCAAATAAGGTTATAAGTTAAATTTTGGATAGTTTTATGCATATAAATATGTGTTTATTTTTTAAGCCATATTATGGCATGGTAAATTGAACTAAATCTAGATAGGTGCATGTGAATTGAATTCTATATTTAAGTACTCATGAACTAGGCAAAATTTATTTGGATTTGATATGTTTATAATTTGGATTAAAATGATGCTTTGATGACTTGTTTTGATGATATGAAATGTTTGAAATTTCTATCTGCTTGATATGAAAAACTCCGATAATGCTCCATAACCTGGTTCCGACGAGGGATACGGGTTAGGGGTGTTACAATATTACTCCTTTGAAGATCATGATCATCCTTCAATTGGATGTTGAGGGTATGCCTCACAACTACACAACGGGAATGAGTTAGTGGTTCCACCAACTCTTCTTCACTACAAAACTCAACTCCATGCCCTTTGATAAATAAAAGTCTTGTGTTGGCACAATCACGACAAAAGTGCCCATGCCCTTTGCAGTTAAAACATTCAATCTCACGAGCTCTTTGTTGTTTTGTTGAAAAGAATAGTAGAAGTGGGCTGCTTAGAAGATGTAGAATAAGCTTTTGTAGGAGCCCCACTTTTCCACTTAAAAGGTTTAGTTTCATAATGTTTTAACATCAATTTATTAGTAGATAAGGAGGTTTCAAATTCGTAAAAGTAGATTTAAAAATAGTACCTCTATAATATTGTGATGCACCAAATGGATGAGATTAATGTTGTTGAAGCTGCTGCTCAATCTCAATGGCCTTGTGTACCGCATCCTCAAGATTAATGTAGGTTTGAAGATTAAGAACATTGGCTATCAAAATGTTCAAGCCATCTACGAATCGCATCATGGTAGGCTCATCATCTTCTCGTAAATTTTCTCTTTGCATAAGCATCTCTATCTCTTTCAAGTATTCATCAACAAATTGAATATATTGAACAAGGCGTTGAAGTCATCACTTAATATCCCTATAATAGTAAGGTGGGATAAAACATTTTCTCATGATTTGGGTTAACTGGTCCCACGAATCAACATCTCGTTCACTCTTCTTTGGCAGTTCAACACAAGTTGAGTCCACCAACTCAATGCATTATCTGAAAATCCCAATGTAGCAAATGGAACTTTATCCTCCTCCAGACATCTATAACAACGAAACATTATCTCAATTTTAGCCTTCCAATCATAATATGCATATAGATCATTCTTCCTTCGGAATGGTGAAATGTGGAACTTTGGTTTACCTATAGAATGTTGGCCTCGATCAGGAATACCCAAAGTTTCATCAATATGACAATATCCTTGTTTACCAATATTAGAACGAATATGAAGTTTTTCATTGGCCCTATCATCAACACTATCACGAGCACGCGATCATTGGTTTAAAGGAGTCTCCAAACAAGCAACAACTTGAGTTAGCATTTGAGATTGATTGGTAAGCTGATTGGAAAGCTGATTAATGTTCTCTTGTAGTTCCGTTCGGCAGTTAATCAAATTAACCTATAGTTCCGTTTGACACTTAGTCAAATTGGCCTCAAATTTATCACGTACCTCGTTCAATTGTTGATGTTGAAATTTTACCATCCCCACAATATTATCAAATGTAACATCTTATTTTTTTTGTCATCGGATGGTATCTCATCACGGTTTTTACAGTTATGAGTGCCACGAGCCATTGTGAAAGCTTGGAAAAACACAACACTCAAAAGAAAAATTAAGCAAACCTCATCTTTATGCACTCAGAAATAAAATTAAATTCTCAATGAGATAAGAATTAATATTGTGAGTCTTTTAAAAAATGTCTGTATTAATCAATTAGAAGGTATTAAAACCAACTAACAAAGCAAACCTAATAGCACTATGTGTAACGCCCCAAAAATCTAAGTCTTTAATTTTTGTATCCTGAGGCAATTGCAAGTTTGTTTTAGTGACTAAGTGATTTAAGAGTGTTTGGGAGTCTCTAGGAAGCCCTGGGTTCAAGTATTGGCTTATGGAGAATTTTTTTAACACTTAAAGGAACCCTGACTTTCGTTTTTAAGCCTTTTAAGTAATTGTGAGTGAAATAGACAGAAAAGAGCCTGCTGGCTTAGGGGATAAGTGGCGCCTCATAAGTGTTAGAGGATTGGAGTTCGAGGCTTGGCCTGTGCAATAGAGGTTTTATTTTGCTCCTGTGCCATATGAGTTGTTGAACTTGACCGAAACTCTGCAAGGTAGAGTTTGAATTGGTCATGTGGAGAGAAAATCAAGGGATGTGGATAGAGGTTGGTAGGGATATGAAGGAGAAATCGGTGGAGTAAATCAAGGAGGTTTAAATCAATGGAAGAAGAGTGCCGAATGAGGACTTTGGTCACTCATGAATTCGGCGAGGGGCAGTGGGATTACTTTTGGCTTTGGGAGTGTGTGAGTGTCGAATGTTTCTTGTCCCTTCTCGGCATCCTTTTGATTTCAAGTTTTATGGCCTCTCGTTTTTCTTCTTTTCCCTCTGATAACAGGATAGGCATTTGTTTTCTCAATTCCTTCTCTGTACCAAAACTGAATAGTGCTTCTCTTCTCTACTCTCTCTCAATAGTTTTTGCTTGTGCTGATTTTCCTCTCTTCTCTTCTTCCCAATTCCTTTCTTCTCTTCTTGCTTCTTTTTCAAACTGTGATAGAATACTATCTCTTTCCTTCTTTCAAAATCTTTTGATTCTAGCATTAGGTTTATCGGTTCTCTCCTTCTTCATCGCTCATTTTCTTTTTTTACGTTTCGATTTGATATATTTTCTCTGACAATAGGCCAAATACTGCACCACATTCTTCCTTCTCTTGTCACTCGACTTTGTGTAAGTATACTTGATTTCATGCGCTTATACTATTTCCCTATTTAGTTATTTCGGCTTCTCTTTTCTTCTCTCTTTTTGGAGTAATCGAATATTCCATCTCAGGGGTGAGGGTACTATGGTGTGCCGTGCTTGTAGGTAGAGCTTTGTGGGCCAATTACTGCTTCTCTACAGTCACAGTCAATTATTCAGTAAGTGATCTTTTGGTTTGATTGTTACATGTAGGATTTTGGTTAACAAAGGTAAGGATTAGTCCATTGTTTATGTGTGTCATTTTTCCCTATCTCGGGTTCTCAATAAATCTCTATGTATGGGTTCTAACCATACGTATATGCAACCATTGCTAATAGACTCCGTGGGTAATTTAGTGGTTCGACAAAGAAGAAGGAATCAACCTTCATTAACGGTTTACACGAGTTAAACCCCGCTTGTTCTGTCAAGGCAAGTATCAATTTTGGTTTCGATTTAAGCATTTAGAAGAGGATAACAAATCCTATTAATTGAAGGACTAACTTAGTGCCTTGATCGAATATAGGTCTTACGCTTGTGGGATTCTACGCCTTTTCGTTATCAAGATCTGTACTCACCCTGTATGAATCGTAGAACGGCAAAAGTCGAAAAGCTAAAAAGCCAAAAAGTGTAGCAACTATTGCCACACAAGCATACGAACGCATATGTGGAAATTTGATATGATGGTAGAGGCCACCATGAGCGATCTCATAGGCTTAGGCCGTTTTTAGGCCATGTTGGGCCGAAATAGGCTGTGTGGGCCCAATGGGCTCGTGGGCCCCACAAGGGTACTTATCGCGGGCATGCGGGAAATATTGGACCTAGCTATGTCGATCACATGGCTAAGGTCAATTCTGGACTTAGCAGGCCACGCGGGCGTGTGGGCCCCACTTGGGCAACATAATAGGCTTTAGGCCCAATTACACTATTTGATTATTAAGGTTGCATGGATCGCAAGAGACGACTGTGGACCTACTGATGGGTCGGTAAGTGTACTTAGACCCCGAACTTAGAAATGACCGTTATGCCCCTATAGGGTAAAATGTCTATAATACCCCTATGTGCTATGTGTTTGATTAAGTATGCTATATGATATTTATGTTTTGCATTCATGTGTGATATTGTGCTGCATGGGGATGGGATCTTGTAATTAAAGGAAGTGATTGATCTGTTAGGGTCGCACAGGTCGCACAAGACGACTGTGGACCCACCGATGGCTTAAAGCCGCATATATGGTTGGCAGGTTTGCTGCGATACTGGTTAGTGCTGCAACCGGTGCTAGCAATTGAGTGTAGGGATGGGTGGGTTGATTTAATCCCCACAGGAGTGTAGGGTTGGATAGGAGATGGAGTGCAGGGTTGGTTGGGGTTATTTACATTACATATTCTGATTTCTGATACTGCTACGGGCTAAGGCCCAACCAAGGCTGTTACGGGCTAAGGCCTAATTGCCACTGTTATTATAATGGGCTTAGGCCCAGACTGATGTGTTGCATGTTATTTGTTTGTTGGGGGTAGTGCACACTGAGTTTTCATAAACTCACCCCTCTATTTAATTGTGTAGGCAATCCCTAGTGTTAGACGGTTGGAAGCGTCGGAGGACTTAGAGGTGGCCACACTATGGATAGCTAAATTTTTAGTACATTATTTTATTTTTGTTTTATTATTTTGGTTTTATTGTAATAAGGCCTCTCTATACTTATCTTTAATTTTGGGTTTTTATGTCACTTTGGTTTTTAGCTACTAGTTTAGGTTTCTAATTTTAAAAGAAAACAACGTTTTACAAGACGAACGCAAGTACACAAAGGTTTTCAAAGAAAAGCTTCTGCTGTAAGCAATTGTTGAATGTTTAATAGCGTTTTTAAAGAAAGAAGTTTTGTTAACAACATAAGGTTTTGATCAACCCTTAAAATACTCAAAGAGCCGAAACCTAATTTGGATTTACAATGGCATTTCGTTTTAAAAGCTAATAACTCAACAAACGACGCACGTTTTGGAAGTGAAAACCCGTTTTGAAGTTACTGTTTAATAGTGAATTTACCAAATGATTTCAAGGTTTTTCTACAACATTGAATTCTATGTTTCACCCTCCAATGTGATGCCACTATATTCGGCCATAACGTCTGGGTCGGGTTTGGGGTGTTACACTATGAGTCCAAAATTGGCTAGACACCAAAGAATTGTGTTGCACGAAGGGATGAATATGCAACGTGTTTTAACCCACTAACACAAGAAACAATAAAGTGTTAAAATGCGTACAAGAATAATAAAAACCAAAAACAATGGAAAACCTAAGGCTAAGAGTGAATGAAAATTACAGAAACCTGAAAACCCGAAAAATTGCTAGGCAACATGACAAACTTCGTTCAAGGTGTTCTTGATTTCCAAAAATAATGAAATTTAAACTAGAGCCTCCTCAAATAATGTAGATTTGATCTAGAAAGTTTTGGCACAAAACTCAACCCACAAAATATTTTTTTTAGTTTTTTTCATATTTTTCTTTTTTCACTTTTTTGATCACCTTTTTTTGTGGGAAATATTTTTTTCAATATTCTAAAAGAGTGCCAAGAATCAATATGTAAAATTTCATATTGTTTGAAAATTTTTTACCCACTGAAAAATAGTTTTTTTGAAAACTTTTTAGGTACAAAAATTTGTTTTAAGGTTGTTTGCTGGAAATCAGTTTATAAGAAAAAAAAGAACAACTAAAACTCCCAAATCTAATACCAAATGATAAGGAATGAGGTGGATGAATGTGGAAGTGGATCGTAAAGTTTGTTCAAGTCACGAATTTAACTTAGGGCTCTAAACGTTTGGAAAGAAACTTGGATTTTGACACAACCTAAAATGCAATCAAATCTAAGCTAGATAAAACAATTAAAATAAATAACTAAGATAATTAAAATAGAATAATAAATCTATTATTAGAACAATCAAAAGAAATTAAAGAAGATAGATGGAAAGATAGAATGTGGTATGTAGAAGTCCGAAGAAGTCTTGGAAACATGAAGAATCTGCAACCCCTTTCAAGTGACTCTAATTTCCCCTCGAAGAAAGCAAACTTGACAAGGAAAAGTTTGAAGATGATCCCCACAAAATGAAAAGATTGTTTAAACTCTTCTAAAAGAAACTCAAGAGAAATTCTTGAAAAAAGAAAACTCAAAGAGAATTCATTAACTCAAAAGAGAAGTTGAATAATAATGAATTTTGTGATTTGTGTACAATGCAAAGGCCTATATATAGGCTAGCTAAATAAATCTAAATAAAACTCTCAAGTATACTAGAACTCTAATTTAATCTAAACAAGTAGTTTTAAACTAAACTTTCTTATTAACATAAAACTCATAAATAACTTAAAATACTTATTAATTATCAGATATTTGGAATAAATAATAATGAAATAATAAGAGCTGATAAATACAATATTGGACTCATATATAATAAAAATTAAGCCTAAAACCCAAATCCAATATCAAACGTCTAGGCTTGTGGGATCGATTGGGGTCCTTAAAGTGAATTGCCTAAGCTTGTTAACATTTTCCACCTAGGTTTGTCATAATAGATTAAAAGTTTAGGCCCACACACAAAATTAGTCCCTTTTAATTCATCATTACTCCAAAATCCATTGTCTTGAAGCTTCAACTTTTCTTCTCGAATTTTTTTCGTGATAAAGTCTTAAACGAATAAGTTGAGTTTTGTCTTTAACTGCTTGGATTTGGATCTCGTAATTAGGCCTTGAGGGAAACTAAGCCCATCTCTATTATGGTCTTGAATTGGACTGAGTTGCACGTATCATACTCAGTCTAAACACATGGGCGTGTAAAGTAGCCACACGGCCAGGTCCCTGAGCCACACAATCTAGGCTCTGTTACACGGCCGTGTGATCCCTGTTTCCAAAATTTTCAAAACTTTTCATGTTTTTCTGTTTTGATTTAAATTAGTCATTGATTGTTCCCAAACTATTTTTAGGGCATTGTAAGCTCGTTTTAATGCCCGTAAATTTTATTTTGCTATGAATGAAATGCATATTCGAATGTTGTTATTTAAATTAATAAATGAATAGTTTAATGATTTAAATTGTTTTAATATGTGTTGTAAAACTCTAAAATCCTAATTCATCGACGGAGATAAGTTAGGGGTGTTACACATATTCCTCGGGCGTAGAGTATAGTGGCAAATCTTTTGGCCAAAATTGAAGATCCAATGTTATTGCGTTTTCATCTATTGGAGGAACCAGGAGCTACTCATGGCGGATTCTAATCCGTCCGCATCGAACTAGGGTGTCCTTTTGTCTCGCTTATGCTATTTTACTTTACCAAAAGAAAACTATATTTTTTTATAAGTTATTAATAATATTATAATTTTTAAATTTTTTATCATTTTAATAATTTTATATAATTTTCAATAACTTTTTAAATTTTTAAATACTTTTCTATAATTTCTAAATTTTTATAATATTTAATCATTTTTATAGTTTTTCTAAATTTTATAATTTAATAAATTATATAGTTTTTTTTATGATTTTCTAAAATTTTCTAAATATTTTAATAATTTTTAGGCTTAAATAATTAAAAAAATTAATTAAGCCATACACATTAATATTTTTCACATCAAATGTCACATCAATTGCCATATTATCATTTTGTCACATATCAGTTAACAAAAAACTATATTGAAGAACTCTATTAATTACTAACTGTTGATTAAAGGCTCAACTATTGCATTTTTCAATTAAAGAGTTAATTGACTTTTTTAACTATTTTATAAGGACTCTTATTTATATTTCAACCATTTTATTTTTATAAAACATATATTGATTTATGATTTATATTATTTTTAAGTAGTGTTTTGGGTTTTTATTTTAATAATAAAAAATATATATGCAACAAAATAAATTTACAAGAAAGTTAAATTTTGGAATTATTTTTTAGACGGTTAACTCATTATTTAAACTGAATTTTGAAAAATACCTTTTTTTTAAATTATCTTATTAGTTCGTTTTTTTTTTTTTGAAAAATGATGGGATTAGGCTGAAATAATGAAGTTGGAAGCGTTTTCCACTTATTTGAAGGAAAACGCTTCTAACTTGTGTTCCATTTTTTTTGGAATAGGTTTTTGTTTTTTTAAAGTAGGGTTAGGGTTTTGTAGGGTTTTGAGTTTTTTTTTTTATATTTTTAAGCTTATTATATATTATTTATTTTTTTATAATTTTTTAAGATGTAAAGTTAAGAATTATTTAATTCGATATTTACAAGTATCGTATTTGCACCAATCGTATATTTGAATTATTCGAATTGTAAAATTCATTCAATTCATAATCGAAACTTGAACTACTTGATTTGATTAAATCTTAGTTTGTAATTTGCTTCGATCTTTTTTAATGCAATTGAGTTTTGATCATTTTTTTACGGGAGGTTGAGGTCGATCACAATTTTTAGTGCATTATTTTCAAACTTTTAGTACTTTTTTCTTCAAAAAATATATCTCGAGAATCCCAGGATATCTGATGGGTGAGTGGGAAAAAGTCTGAAGTTGAAATTGCTAGAGAGAAAATGCTCCATATAGGATATGTTTTCAGTGCACTATCAGAAAAAACACTAAAAGCATGTCTAGCTAGACCCGATTTCAATTGACATGGTAGGAAAATGCATCTAGCTGGATGCACTTTCAGTGCTTTATTCTAAAATTGCACCAAAAATGCATCCTACATGGAGCGTTCTCTCTCTAGCAATTTCCACTCCCCACTTGCCCAAGAAAACTTTCAGAATCAATTATCACTCACCCTTGGGTCTATAAAAGCAGTCTATTTCAGCATTAAGTGGCATAAGGCATTTACGAGCAAAGAAAGCTGTAAGAAGATTAGAAGAAGAGAAGTTCAAACTTAAGGCATAATTTGGAGGTTCTGATGCTGGTCCAATTCAGAAGCCCGATGTCGATGGTTCAAAAATTACATTATTTTCTAAACCAGAGTTGATTCCAACTGAACCAGAAGATGGAGGTTCGAGCGTTGAAGTTGGAAATGAAGTTGCTGAAGAAGACCCACGGTTCAAGGCATACTCACCTCCAGCCCACATGCATAATGTGGACCTATCAATAGAAGATGTGTAACACCCCTAACCCGCCTCCGTCATCGGATTAAGGTTACAGAGCATTACCGTACAATCGAAAACATTTAAACATCATATTATTCAACATGTTCATAAAATTGTAAACCATTCATTCACATGCATACTATCCTTTAATCGAGCCCTCGAGGCCCTAAAATTAACTTAGGAACTATTCATGACTAATTTGAAACAAAATAGGAAGTTTAGGAAAAAGTTGTAAAAATTGGAAATAGGGGTCACATAGCCGTGTGGAAACACCCCAAGCCGTGTAACTTTCAAACTAGGGACACATGGTTGTGTCCCAGCCTGTGTCCTCACTCGTGTAACTCACTGAGTAGCGTCACACAGTCATGTCACACTCCCGTGTGCTGGGTCATGTAACTCACTGACTTGAACCCTAAGAAATTCTAAAATGACATACAGCCATATCACCAGACCATGTGAGACACACAACTATGTCAGACACCTATGTCCCAAGTCGTGTGGACCAAAAATTTACCTAAAATCAAGCCATCTCAAAACCATTTCATGCATAAACTTTCAACCCATTTAAGCACACTTTAAAGGGACCTAAAAATCACCCAAACACATATCAAAATGCCATTTCAACATCCTAATTCAACTAACCAATATGCCATTCAAAAGTGCCACAATTTGAATCCAAATGACACTTACCTAAACATGTTCACATGCCTCCTTTCATGCATACAAACCTAGTCTATTTAGGTACTAAAACATACCACATTTAACCATTTCCAAGCCATTCAAAACATACCATAAGAGCCATATTTAAAAGCCTTAACAAATACCCAAAATGACAACATTTAGTAAACATAAAAGTGCATCAACCAAACATAATCTTTAATACCTAAACAAATCAAAGCACCATTTGTAACACTCCAAACTCGGCCTAGACGTTATGGCCGAATCTGGCGATGTCACATGATAGTGTGTTTGAAAACTAATTATTACAATAAAAATTGTTTCCATGTTATTACCTTTCTTTATCTCTTATTAATTCTAAAAGAAATTTTTGTACTTATTGAAATCATTTGCTTTAAAATGTTACTCGTTGCGGAAGCTTTTCTAAAAATAGCTTATGTATCATGAGTTTAGAAAATACTTTAACTTTTTGAAAATCGAATTTCCTACGACTAGCAGTTTATAAATCCACAAAAACAAATATAAACCAAGTTTAAGTAAGAGTCCCAAATAGTCCGCATATTACATAAAAAAACCAATAGTAAAACAAAACCAAAAGTAATAAATTAAAACCATGAAGCCTAGGAATTGTGGTCACTATCGAGTCCTCCACCACACCGATCCGTCTAGGTCTGGGGATTACCTATGCACATTAAACAAAGAGGGGTGAGTTTACGTAAACTCAGTGTGCAATCATGCAGAAAACAAAATATAGTAAACATTGTGCATAATCAAAAATAGTATGGGCCTAAGCCCTTTTTAGTATCAGTAGCAGTTTGGCCTTAGCCCAATTCAGTATCAGTATCAAGTATGCATTAGGGCCTTATCCCATCATAGTATCAATATAAGTCAATCAATATTCAGTAGCAAAGTCCTACCCAACCAGCCTCTACACACCATCTCCGTCCAACCCTACACTTTATGTGGGGATTAAATCAACCCAACCATCCCTACACTCCAGGTAATACCGGATGCTGCACAATACAATAATTTGTAGCTGAGCTACCAATATAATAGGCTTAAGAGCCTTTCAGTACACTTCCTCCATATAATATCAAACCCAACCCAATGCAATGCAACATACAATGATATGTCATGCTATCACAAGTCTATTAGATACACTTATAGTTCAGTATACATGCTAGTATATAACATGCTCAGTACAAATTTCACATAATCAGGATCATTCAGTTAGGGGTCTAAGTAGTGCTTGCAGAACCTACGGATCACAGTCCACTTGGGCAACCTATGCAACCTTAACAAATATTCTAGTAAAAATGGGCTCATACACCCATGTGATATGGCCGTACGGGCCAAATTGGCCTTGGCCATGTGGATCACATGGCCTGGCCCAAAATCCCACACGCCCATGTGACCCACATGGCCTTATTTAGTCCAGCCCGTGTGTAACACAAAGCTTGCCTGGCCATCACACAGCCTTGTCCTTCGCGCATGCCTGGCCTCATCGTTCACACAGCTTACCACACACCCGTGTGGCGTCTACAGTCCATTTTCTACATTTTCGTGTACACACCTGGTTTCAATGGATGCTAAACCAATCCCCGAGCACTCTAGAACCTAAAAACCGATATTTCAATATCCAAATTCAATGTTAAAACGAGACTTAAGCAAAACCCAATAGAGGCATTAGCCCAAAAACTCCCAAAAACCTTACCTTCAATCGACCAACAAGGATTCCATGTCCTTAGAACGTCGATGAATGATATTCAACCCTTTAATAAACCCCTAGACACCAAACAAACCCTTCTTAACCTTTATCCACAACATAGTTAAAGTTTAACCAAAAATTACACTTACCGAACGAACAAAAAGGACGTTGTGCAGGGAGGAAGTAAAAATAAAAATGGAAAGGGGAAAAACCAAGTAAAATTCGGTAGCAAGATAGGTAGGAAATCGACAGTAAAATTAGGAGAAATGGGGAAAAAGAGAAAGACGAATTTTTTGAGAATGAAGATAAAAAAATAATCTAGATAATTCCTCCTACTTCACACTAACCCCTCAAACTCAAACACTTAGTATCTTACTCCGCTCCCAACTCTATACGGCACCAATAACAAAAATATTGCTCATGCACAGATTCGAACACAAGACCTCCCATAGACAAACACTCCCTTTATCCACCAGACCAGCTGGCCCATTCTATTAATTATTTATCAACTTTTACTTAAAAGCTTACAAACCAGAGATAGGGCTTTATTTATAAAAATACAAAATTTGCCCAAGTCATTTGAACTTGGGATCTCCCACACACACCTAGAATACTTAACCACTAAAGTAGACATATATTTGTGTCACACACTCACAAAAACAAGAATAGAAATATTGAGGTGTTACACCATTACACAACATCCTATACATACCATTATAAACCTTAGCCAAAATGCTCAAAAAACTATCGAATTAATTGCTGGATAGTGTGATAGGCCTCCAGAGCTTCCAACCAAATCGAACTTCTGATAATCTAAAAAACAAATGAAAGTAACTATGTAAGCAACGAGTGCTTAGTAAGCTCGTATAAACCTTAAACATAACTTACCATTTCTATAATATCAATCACAGAATAGTTATAAACCAAATCATATGCCATAAGCTTAGTATGAGCCTATATAATATCATCAAACTCACAAAATAGTAAGTTCATCAACATCACATATAAATTCAATTATAACATAAGTGGATTTTATAAGATACATCACATATTCAACAACCTTTACATAAGATTATGAACGATTCAATTTACTTACCTATTATTCCATTCCAATTGCTTAGTATAAGCCTAATCAACATAATCAATTCACAAGTTAGTGCACTTGTCCATGGTATAAATAAGTTCATCCATAACATAAGTAGATATCCCATATATAAGTACATCATTTAACTCATCAATCTTTTTATAACATCATGTTACATCTCAATTGTGAACATACCATTTCATTCTCTTTTCTTACCCGTTGAACTATCTAGAATTACATTAGATACTTGGAAAAGCTCACACACAGTGTGCCTTTACATATAACCGTAACATTTCCTTTACATCATTACTCACACGAGCTGTGAAATGGGCTTCCTCACACGAGCTGTGGGTCGGAATGCAAGTTACATGATGCTGCTCACACGAGCTGTGGAGGATCCACAACAAATACAAGATCTCAACCATCGATAGAACATTCAAGACCAGCACCCAAAACATGAAATCCCTAATGACATGTCATTTGTATCCTAAGAATTCCTAAGGTTCAACTGGGACTTGATAATCATCAATTCAACATAGTATGGATACATTTATAGATATTAATTCAATTATATTACAACAACATAGCATAGCTTCAATGAACTAACATTAAAACGAACACAGTTCATACGAACTTACCTCGATAACTAGGGCATAGAAGTAAAATTAAACTAGTCCAAAGCTTTAGGTTTTCCTCGATCTAAGTTTGAACGTGGTTTATCTTGATCTAAATAGGTAATTTAAATCAATTAAATAATTCTAGTATTCAATTTAATCCACATTTCATATTTATTCAAAATTACCAATTTGCCCCTAACATTTTAACTTTTCACAATTTAGTCCTTAAGCTCATAACTTAAAATCTAACCATTTTAATCTAAATCAATGTTAACCATAGATACAAGGGACTTGAAACAACCCATATTTACCATCATTTCACAATAAAACCTTAGAATTTATACCTTTAACAATTTAATCCCTAATTCTAAATTTCATCAAAAACCACTTAACAAAACGTGTTTATTTTTTAACAAGGATTCATAATCTATCATTTAACATCAAAAGTCATTCAAAAGAATTCAAGGCAAGTCCCTCAACCTTTAACAGTTTTGCAAATTAACCCTTGGGCTAGCTAGATTAAGCTAAAATAGACTCAAAAACATAAAAATCATTAAAAACTGGGCCTGAAAACTCACCATGCAACCAAACTAAGCTTGATCGAATGTTCTTCTTCTCCAATGGAAAATTTTAGGGTTTTAAAATCAAAACGATGAAGACAACCTCTTTATTTTATGTCTTATTACTTATTTTTTTCTTTTTTTATTTATTGATTTACTTAATTAACCTTAATGAATTATTTAAACTACCATAAAACCTATCCATCACAATCCATTATCTTGCAACGTGGTATAATTTCCATTCAAGTCCATTAACATTCCTTTCCATAGTCTTTTAGCCACTTTTAACTAATAGAACTCAACTTGTACACATTTTATAATTTTGTCCTTTTTTACTTAATTAATCAAGCAAACATCAAAATTTCTTAATGAAATTTTAATACGACCTTAATATAATCTCATAAACGTTAAAGTATTAAAATAATATTTTACTCGTCAAAATTGTGGTCCCAAAACCACTGTTTCCAATACACTAAAAATGGGCTATTACAAGATAGGTTGGAGTTTGCAGAATTACCACAAAAAAGGACTGGGTCATGCAAGTTCTCCGTTGGATTCAAGTGATTTAGAAGTGGGGAAGGAGTTTTCCTCTAAAGATGGTTTTTTTTTTTACTACAGTGAAGCGATACAACATCAAGAATAAGGTAAACTTCCACGTTGTTAAATCCCAATCTAACAAGTTCGAGGCGAAGTGCGTAATGAGAGGCAAAGAATGTGCATGGAAATTCATGACTTCTGTTAAGAAGAAAACGAGGTTGTGAACCATAAAGAAATATACCAGTTCGCATACGTATGTTGCTGCGGATACTGTATCAAGACTATTTTATATTTGGAGAGTTGAATTGCTAATTTTAATGTACTTGTGTTGCTACAGGTATTTCACGGGATCATCCAAAATTGGATATTAAAATGATTACGGACATAATACTACCTATGGTCAAAGTGAGTTCCAGGGCTGCTATGCCAATTTTAATTTCAAATATTTATAGTCAATTTGATTACACGTTGTTGTACCGCAAGGCGTGGATCGAAAAGCAGAAGGCATTGGAGAATATGCATAATGGGTGGGACACATCGTACAATGATTTATGGCAGTAAAGTCAAGCATTGGAGAGGTACGTTCTAGGTTGCGTAACTGATCTGGAAACAGTACCTGCATACTACAACGATTGGTTGCTCCACGGATTTTGCATGTTCCATCATTTATTTTGGACTTTCAAGCAATGTAGACAAGGATTCTAGTACTGTAAACCACTGGTACAAATTGATGGTTCCTTTATGTACAGGAGATATACCCATCGATTTTTGTTAGCTATGGCACAAGATGGCAATTAGAAAATCCTACCGATTGCTTTTGCAATAACACCGGGAAAGTTAGTTCACGATTGGAATTTCTTCCTATCTCGGTTGAAAAGGCATGTTCGCCCCTAACCTGATATATGCATCATCTCTGACAGGGGACCTGGAATACTAGTCGTAATTGTCTAAGATATGTTGTAGCAAACTACCATAAACAACACGATTATTCTGCTCAGTGCACACAAGTGATCAACATGGGTATGTATTCGCCACAATTTCAATTGCTTGATATTTAACCACTCAGCAGATGTTGGGCATTATAGATAAACTGTTCACTTTTATTCGATAGGGTAGAAGCTCGACACAAACCGTTTTCATGAAATGTTGGAAAACTTATGGGCAAGTAATAGTGTCGGGGTGGGGTACCTCTCTAACATACCCTTAGATCAGTGGATACAATCGTATGACGAAGGCCTAAAATATTGGCACGTGACGACGAACCTGGTGGGATGCATCAAATCCATATTGAAGGGAACGCATCATTTTTCGATAACATCGGCTGTCAAAGAAACCTATTTCCATTTGCCTAAAATTTTTTTAAAGCGAGTGGAAAAATATGTTGGATAGATGCAAGGCGGCCACGTTTGGATTGAAGACATATTGAAAGAAATTAGGAAGGCTACAAAATGAGTGAACTATATGCACTTAGTGTGCCACTTGCACGAAGACCTATTGTTTTGGGTTATGGAGTTCGATAGACGAAACCAATGTATTGTTAGGGGAGCGTACTGCGTACACCTAAGACAATAGACCTGCAACTGTGGGAGATTTGATGCACTTCGTTTTCCACACGCTCATGAAATTGCAACATGTGGTAATCAACTTTTGAATCACATAAGCTTTGTGGATGCAATGTACAAACTAGAACACATGTATAACATGTCGAGAAACGTATTCCCACCAGTCCTAGATGAACATATGTGGCCACTTATATCAAGCGCTCTATTCAAGTTGTTACTCGATAGATTATTGCATAGCAAACCAAAAGGTCGATTGATATTAACTAGGATATACGACAACATGGATATTTGGGAGAAGTCAAACCAACCAAGGTTATGTAGGTGGTGTAAGAGTCTAAGGCATACAATGTAGTCATATCCACATCGACAGGATGATATAAGAACAATACCTTATTAAAAAAATTATTAACTTTTTAACCTATTTATTAAATTCTTAACTGCAATCTATTTGTTGATTTTTTTCATTCATACTCAAATTTTGTTGTAATTTCTAAACACGTGTTTTTATTATACCATACAAATCAATAAAATATACAACTTTGTTCCATTCTTCTCGTGCAGGCTTGATTTAATAATATGAAATGACAATGACAACCAATTTTGATGCAAAAATGATATTATTTAAAAACATAAGGATGTACAACATTGATACAATAAAAACATTTCATATTTATTTAAAAATTTACATGAAAAGTAAAAAAATAAAATAAATCAATCCAATCCTCAATTAGAATGTGTGCCATATCGGGGTGGTCAACAGTTGCGAGCTAGATTGCTTATTAGTTCAACCTCCAGTACAAGTTATGGTCTCAACCTTTCATCTTCTTCGTCTTCATCTGTAATTGATTGTGATCGGTTGCTCCTCGATTTCCATCGTGTATCCTCTAGTCTAAGAATAGGTGGTTGTGAAAATGATCCAGCTTCACAAAATAATGATCCCGAAGGTGTTTTCGATACTGTCGGCGTATAGGTATGACTATATTGTGTCTCATACACTGGTGATATAATGATCAAACTCCCAGTTAGTACCCCAAACATAGATGGCCTATACGTCATCATCATTTGAAATGTCAATGGCATCTGCGTGTTATATGCCAGGGACGAAGGTCCATAAACAAAACCTAGTACAAAAGTAGAAGCAAAAAACTGTGGTGATATATGTGGTGCTTGTGTAAAAATGACAAGGAATGTATAAGCACCAGAATAAGTCGAGTCATACTGACCGGGGGTGGTGCGACCATCAGTGTCTGTTCTTGCGTAGGTGTAGGCAATGGATTTGCCTCGGTAGCTCTACCAAACGTTTGATGCCTAGGCACCCAACGTGGCCTCCTCGTATGTGGTTGCCTACCCCTCGCCTCTTCACCTGGCATATATAGCTTGCATGGACCCTAAACCATGGCATGTACTCCGAAATGTAAGCTAACTCCTAAGCGATAATGACCTCGCGAGTAGGTAAAAACTCGTACCTATTGTTCCATATGTTGATATATTACACATGGAATGTAAGCCAATGCTCATCCGCTCTCCCCGGTAAGCCAATATGATGCAGATCTTTGATGTCTTAGGGTGACAGTGGAATTGATTCCCTGATCTCGAATTGTCGCAACACTCTATCCGACTCGTGCATCTCCATAATAGTGTATACTACCAATGGCACCTTCATGTGCCAGATGTTGGGATTCACCAAAAACTTGGATGGGATGCATTCTTGAATTATCGGACCAGAGTATGGCATCAATTCAAACTACATTAAAATTATAACACTCTTTACTCGATCTGGTCACCAAACCTGAGTAATAAAATGTTATAAACAATTACAAACCATTTCAAACAAATTATAACTTAAATCTCAATTAATTATCATACTATTCATGAACAATCAAATTAGCATGTAGTTCAATGAATTTTGATTTAATATCACAGGATTAATAAGGATCAACTTAAAATAAATTTTAAGAAAATAGGAAAAATCTACATTCATGGGTCATAGGACTGTGTCCCCTAACCGTGTACGAAAGCTAAACCCGTGTGTGATGAATCATACAACCATGTCACTAACCTGTGGTTGAGCTCAACCCGTGTCAGATAGGTCACACATTCGTGACCCTAGACCGTGCAACTAATTGTGACCGTGTGCACCAAAATCACCTAAATTTTTACAAACCACACGGTCGTGCCATGAGCCCATGTATGAAACACAGTTGTGTCCCAAGTTGTGTCTCAGGCCATGTGAACCTATAGTTACCTTTCAAAACATGTTTTCTAGCATAATTCACTTAGGTTACAAGTCATCCGTTTTAAACCATATTCAACCACTTCAAAAGTAAATCTTATGAGTAGATTATTATTATTTTTATTATTTTGATTTTTACGGTATGCAAGAAAGGTCGTATAAAAATATTGTTGAGAAATTTTTACGTTTGCATGATTAATTAAGTGAAAAGGACTAAATCGTAAAAAGTACAAAAGTAGAGTTCTATTAGCTAAAGGTGTCAAATAGCTATGGAACTTTAAAGTGAAAGGACTTAGATGGTATATAGACCATTTGAATGGTTGTAACGCTAAGGTTTGTGCAAGTGTACACGGTCGTTATCAAGTAATAAGTAAGTATCGAGTTATCATCTCCATAAGTATTGTATTTATGTTAAGTCACGTAATTGTAAATTTATAATAACAACTTGGTAAATAAAAACACAATATAATTTGGAAGTGTTGATTGAAATTAAGTATATCAAACTAAATGCAATGATCCCTAATGCAATTTATCCTAAATATTCAACTATATGAATGAAATAGATTTTACCAGAACTAAACACAATTTGCAACAATTATAACATAAATAAACTAGGGCAATTACTTTAATTAAACTCAATTTATCATCAACATGCTTAATAATATTTGGAAAAACATTTCATGGCAACTTGATCTTTCATGAGTTTGGAAACCACACTAGGTCCTTTCAGAATCCTTTACTTGGTAAATATGCATTTTCCTGATCCTTATTTACTAAGGGTTTCTTAGCATTAGTGTGAGGTAACAGGGACGTGCTAGGTTTGAAACAGTTTAATCACACAAATATAAAAACTATGCAGATAATAGAGCTTGGTCAGAGTTGTTATGCAACCTACAATTTAATCGAGTCAGGATCTAAATTGAGCATGCACATTTCAATTATGTGTCAATTAGCCGTCATCTGGTCAGGATCGCTCAACTAATTCAGGTTTGTTTCAATCACATATGAACGAAATACAGACTTGATTTTAATTGAAAACATGATCGATTGAGGCACAAACATTATAAGAATGAATTTAATAAATATTATTTAATCAAAGCAATCATCCTAACTTAAATAAAATTAAGCTATCATTGTTGTAAATAAGAACAAAGAACACATAGCAAACACTTTTAGATTAAATTAAAGAAAAGAAAGATTAAACCTAATTCAAAGTGGCTGTCACCCAAGACTCTAAACGATAAGGGCTCTTTCATTCCTTCACTTTGCTCCTATGCTGATGGCTCTCCAAGGTGGCCGACCAAGGGCTCTTTAAGAGGCTTAAGTGCTAAAATTTTTATGAAGAGATGATGCTAGGCATGGGAAGATGGAAGAATTGAGAGAAGAGAGAAAGATGAGAATGAGAGATGACTGATGAAATGATGAGGGATGAGTAGAAATGTAGGAATGAGGTCTTATTTATAAATGAGGGGAGGAGGATAGTTTACTAAAAATAGGAATTTTCATCTCTTCAAGTATCTTCACTATGTGACCGGCCATAAATTGAGGAAGTTGAGCTGATTTTTGCTTGATTTTTGCTCAATTTAAGTCCCACAACAACTCCGGACTGAGACTCGGTTGACTTTAAATTTTTAGGTAAATCTCTAAATTCTTCAACGTTGCACGGACCTTGTGCAATTAAATTAAAAAGTGGTTTATGGACAGCCATATGCAGCTGAATTTAGGGTTGACTTGGTCCCCAATTTGGACGGTTTTGTAATCCAATAAAGCTACCAAACCTGTCCAAAATAAATCAATATATTAGAGAAGCAAATAATAAAATTTATCCAATTTAATTAATTAATTAAAACCCAATTTATTAATGAAATATTTACAAATGAATTATTAAATATAATCTTATAATTTATTATTTAATTTAATCATGCATGGCCCACTTTATAAATATATTATGCTAAAAACAAATATAAAATAAATCATTTTATGCATGAAAACTATATAATAAAGCACAAAATCACATTTTATAAATTTCTATGTCCTATTTTCATATTTTCATATATTTCATTAATTTATTAAACAATTACTTAGTTTTAGCAACAAATTTAAGTAAAAAGGTGATGATTTACATAGGAAAAATCCTGTATATTTTTCAGTTTACACACCCCTAAACTTAAATCATTGCTTGGCTCGAGTACTGTTTATGCACAGCAAAAGGTCTTGCTAAGGCAAATTTGCTAATAGTGTAAGCAGCATCAATCTTTGTCCCATAATCATTGCATTAATAACTTCAGGTTCAAAGATCTTCTTTATTAACAAGTAATATGTAAACATTTTGAAAATTTTATACGAAGTTTCAAAATATGCCAACATGAATCATAGTTTGTATGTATGTCACAGCCACAGATAATATTTTTTATTCAACATAATTTCTCATCAATCAAGCAAAACAATCATAAGGTTTATTTATGATCTTCATCTGTTGAACTTAGTACTTCCTCTCCACTAATGTAGTGACGTAATCATCAAATCAATAGGTCTTGTATAAGGTTGTAATGGGTTTGGTTAAAGGTAGGGATTTTAAGAGATGAGACATTTCAGTTTCAAAACCTTAACCTTTAACTTTGTCTTGGATTTCTCAAAGTACAACCTTTTCCTTTAAGTGATCTTTTGGAACACCCCCAAACTTATTTTGAACTCATTCTCATACATTTTTCTTTGTGGAAACTGAGCAAACTTCTCTTCGTTCTCTTTTTTTTAAGCATGAGCACATATATCTTCTGAAAATTTCCTCACACCAAGACAACTTTAGCTAAGATGGGTGCACAAAATTAGGATAACTTCAAAAGATGGAAATGTGGATTATAAAGTAGGTTCATTGCAATAAACAGGCCTTTAAGCTTAAAATTATAGTTTCAAGGGTCTAATATCATAAGGATGGCTTGAACAGGCTCAAACGATCCAAAGAAATAATGCCTATACCATTTTTGGTTTTTATGTCTCCTAGGATTTCGCCTTAAGAAAGTTAGTAAGTCAATTCTAAAGATATAAACCTTCATACATGTCTAATCTCAAAAGAAACTAAGTCTTCATGGCAAACATTACCTAAGGCTAAGATCATCCAAACATTCCCTTCTACATGATAACGTACAATCACTCAAATAGAATCACCATTCATGCTTACATACAAACTATCTCATAAAAAAAATCTCTAAACAGTCATTTATTAAAACCCTATTTTAAAAAGAAGCAATGTCCTCATTGTAAGAGCAAAACAATGACTGAAAACTGAACACCAGGTAGGGTTGTAAAGAAAGAGAGGTGAGTCATTAAGACTGCTTAAATACCAAGTCTTTCCTCATAACCCAATCCTAGACATGTTCATTCCCATTACTACATCACTTTGTCTTTTTTCTTTCTAAAGAAGTATTTATTCATGCTTGCTATGTTTTATTTTGCAGAACTAAATCCTAATTACGAAAGAAATAAATTCTAATTATGAAAGAAATAAATTCCTAAAGACCTAAAAACAATTAAATAAATAATAAGACAAGAACCCACTTTTTTATTTTCCTGGCTCATTCCCTTTGTCTTCTTTAGCTTTATTTCCGCTTGCATAGTCAACATCCTCCATCCATGTCTCAAAGATAACATCTGGGAACCCAGGAACAAAAGTGTTAGAGATATTCTTTAAAGTATGTTGAATTGAATGATCCCTAATTTTTGCATATTTCCAGTAAAATTGTTGTTGATTATGCATAAACTTGCACATATCCATCATAATTGACAACTCCGATTTCTTTGAAGTATTTGTAGAAGTCGGCATTGAGTTGTAAATTTAGGTTCAACACTTAGCTTGACTGTTTCTTCTTTTGGCTCAACCCTAAGTTCAGGATTTGCAGATCCTTCAATTGGTCCTGGACTACCCGGTTCCTTATCAGATTCTTCTTCTTCAGTTTCTGTAATTGAATTAGCTTCAGTTTTAGTTTCATTTGTTGACTCTCTGACTTAGTTGGCTCTTCTTGCTCGCTTTGATTTAGCTCATGCACATTCTCTACTAACTTTTCAAGGTCATGATTTGCAATGCACCCTTGAACATATTGCCCCTTCAGATTTGCTTGTGTTTTAACATGAGCCTTTAAGCAAAGTGAAGTGATTAATGATGGGAAATAAGCACTTCTCGTTTTCTTTTTAGCACAATCATGAATCTCCTTGAGAATAATTTTTCCAACATTAATGGACTTTTCTGTTAAAATTGCATATAACAAGAGCATCTGTTCCATCGAGATGGTGGAACTGTGTGAGATAGCCATAAAACTATAGCGAATGAAATAAAACCATACCTTTGCTACTGGTTTTAGGTATTCCCTTCGGCAAGAATGGCTCCCATACTTTCTTATAATCCATTGGGATCTCGAATTTGTCACAACATCAAGCACTTTTTAGAGAAAATCCCAATTGATATTATTCATCATAGGGTAGTACTCATCTTCTTCAACATCGGTAAGTTAAACAAATCATTGATGGACTTAAAAGTAAGAGATACCTTTTTCTTTCGAACAATGACCTCAGTAGCATCTTGTGTTGTCAAATTCGCATAGAACTCTCGAACTAGTTCATCATCGGGAAGTGAGCGAGCATCACAAAATCATTCCCACTTGAGAGCATTGATTATTTTTCTAATTGGCACAGGAACAACCATCAAATCATTACTTTTCGAGTTAAAACCTTTTTCTAGCATCATCAGTTAATGCTTGAAAATTGAATCAAATCTCTCTTTCACTTCTTCATCGATCAAAATTGGGTTTTCAGGAGTAGTCTTTGACAATCTAGTTCTTTTCCAAGACATGGTTTCTTTTCCCAAAAATTTGGCAAAGTTTCGGCAAAAGGGGGAAAACAAAAATCGGCAAGGTGGGTGGGATTTGCTACAGCAAACACCCTGCAATGGGGAGGAGGGTATGGTGGCGACGATAATGTGTGACAGCAACGGCGGTGTGTGACGGTAATGATGGTGCTCTGGCAATCTTCTTGCTTCAGCTCTAGGTGCTTTCGACAAACAAAAGGAAGGGAACTGGGGGTTTCTTTCGAGATTTAAGGCTAACGGCACAAGAAAGAGATTTAGGGAAAAATTAGGGCAACATGTAGCAAAAATTTAGCTACATTAGGGTTACTTGGGCACCAGGTAATGGAAGTGGCAGCAATAGGTATAGAATTTCCCCCTCCTTTTTGCTGTCTTGGGCCTCAAACTCATATTGTATTTATAAAATTACTTAAAAAAACTGATTAGTACTTGGGCCAAATTTTGACCCTCTTTATTAACAAAAAATTTAAAATTAAAACAACACAAATTAAACTTAAAAATTTTAAATCTTAATTAGAAAATTTCTTCTTTAACAAATTACATTAAATTAATTCCCAAGAGAGGTTGAAGGGGTCACAGCAGTCCTACTTAAGTTCCAATCTCTTTAGACAGAATTAATTAAATGCACTAAACTAAGAAAATAAGTTCTAACTATTTATTTACAAAACAAGTTCGTGAAAAATCATGGGTTTGCTAATTTGAACGAGGATTCAACTTGCTCAACTTCGCCATCCCAATAATCTTTGAGACGTTGACCATTAACTTTAAACGTACCTCCAAAATTGTTGTATAATTCAACAGCTCTATAAGGATACACTTGGTAGATGGTATAGGGTCTTTTCCATCGGGATTTAAGCTTCCCAGGAAATAACTTCAACCTTGAATTAAACAACAAAACCTTTTGACCTTCTTTAAACTTGTAACACCCCAAACTCGGCCCAGACATTATGGCCGAATCAGGTGGTGTCACATAGCAGGGTAACTCGCACCAATCCGACACATTGAAAAACTTAAGTCTATTGTCTAGTTGTGGTTTAAATCTTTGGTTTGATTTCAAATCATCTTCGCTAGAAGAATACTTAAGGATAAAACCATTTGAAACTTTACCCGTTTTAAAAGGTCAAGTGGGTTAGATAAAAGCTTTGATTTTGGAAGAAAAAGCCCATATTTAAGAAGAATAATAATTTAATTATGTTGACTTTGAAAACATGTTTATGTTTTTAAGAAAACTAATAATTCAGCAGTAAACATAAAAAAAAAAAACAATCTCAGTGTAAATACGTACCGAAGATGATAGGCCTTATTACATCCCAATGAAAACAATAGTTAATGATAAAGTAATTTGAAATTATTAAAACTCCTAATTAACTTGTAGTGTGGCCACCTCGGAGTCCTTTCCTACGTCGAGCCGCCTACTGAGGGTCACCTGAAAAAAATAAAAAATGGTATGAGTTTTCGAAAACTCAGTGTGTACGACCCTCGGTAATCATATCAACATGCAATTAACACATTGGGCCGAAGCCCTATCAATATCAGTGGCCTTTGGGCCTTAGCCCACAGTGGCCTCAGTTGGGTCTTAGCCCATACCATATCAATATCAATAACACATGTATGCAATGCTCCCATCCTAATCCAACCCTGCACTCTATTTTCCCTTCCAACCCTGCACTCTTGTGGGGATATAAATATCAACCCACCCATCCCTACACTCCAATGGTAGCACCAGTTGCGGCACTACTCAGTCGTTGCAGCAAGGCTGCTAAACATATAATGGGCTTAAAGCCACCGGTGGATCCACGATCGTCAAGCGACTATATGATCCTCACATATCTTCCTCCATACCATCAAACCCACCTAAGTGTAACATACATCTCATGAATGCAACATACACTTTTCCACATATTAAGCACTTAGGGGTATTTTAGTCCTTATTACAATGAGGGCATTTTAGTCATTTCATTCGGTATTCCTACCCTACAGGGGTATTTTAGTAATCATACCCTATAGGGGTATTTCAGTAATTCTTAATAGTACGGGTTTTAATTATGAACTTTGGCCCTTCAAAAAGTCCTCGTTAGCTAAAATGAATAGACAAAATGCACCAGGTAGGATTCCAGAGAAGAGCATGTGGGTCATTAAGACTGCTTCAGTACCAAGCTCTCCCTAGATCCAATCCTAGACATGCATATGCACATTTCCACACTCTAACCTTATGACTTGTCCACAGACATGCTTGATTAATTAATTAAAATTCATGCGCTTAAGGATTCATTAGAATCTAGGCCTAAAGTCCATTATAAAACCCTAACAAGTCCACATACTTTCATAAGTTCATATGGCCCACCAGGCCAAATCATATCTATTTGGCCCTTAGGCCCAATCACAAATATCCTGCGCATCAGGCCCAATCATATCCAACCCATTCAACCAACTTTACCAGATCATCACTTAATAGCACATATCAATTGTTACCGATTTGGGTCCACGAGCCCGTCGGGCCCATTTAGCCCATTTTGGCCCGGTTGGCCAAAAAGTGGCCCGAGACCATGAGATCGCTCCCTTGGCCCCAGTTGTCGTATCGGTATCTCCACACGAGTGTTCGCACGCTCGTGTGGTTGTCGGCGCCAGCCTTTCGACTTTTTAGCTTTTGTGATTTCGGCTTTTGCCGATTTGTCGTGTGTACGGTGTATGTACACACCTGGTAAATGAGACGTGCTACACTCTCCTTAGCCACGAACCTACAACCAACACCAACCTTTAATAAATCACATGCTTAACCATAATATTTACCAAGAACCGAAGCCTTACCATAACCTTACCGTGTGCGACAAGTCCTAATAGCTCCTCCTTTAACCACTAACTGCGATTTATCCTATATCTGCACTAACGTAACCATTAGAGCCTAAGTAATAGGTGACTTGCATCCAACACGAGTCACCTTAATATCATATGTGACCATTCGGCCACCCCTAAAACCAAAATGATGAACACTTACCCAAATCTCGAAACATAAGGAATGATTCAGTAGAGATCTAAAGAATAGAGATTTGATACCACCCCTACAAAATCAATTATGATAGTGAGGGGGATGGAAAGTCGGTTCATAGACAAATTGATTTTTTTTTTAAAAAGAGAAAAGGTAAGGTCCTTACCAAAGATCAGTCGCCAATATTGAAGAAGGTTGTGACAGCACACAAGGATTTGACCACAATTGTATTCGGCCCTAGAGTCCGATGTGGTGGAAGGAGATATTTGGAACAAGATGAGAATAGAAAATTGGCTAATCTGGTTTAACACCCAATCGGCTAAGGTTCAAGAATGATGAAATAAAGAGAGGGTTGTGAAGAGAAGGTTTCAGCAACAATAAAGAAAAGGAGATTTCGGCTTTTAGGCAACTAGATATCGCTTAGAGAACAAAAAGAAAAACTTGATATAGAGCTTTTTAGAATTTGGCTAACCCTAGAAAAGACTAAATTTGGCCGTTGAGCATTTACCTATGCTGAAATTGGCCACCCTACTCACCCATTCGGCTCCAACACTTCCCTTATCCCCATCTCCTACTTTTTCTCCACGATAAGCTCCCCAATCCCCTTTTCAAATTTCTCTTTTGATCACTCCCTTTAGAGTCCACTCCAACGCCACTACCATCCTTCCAAAGTACAAAAATAAAGTCTCAAATAACACCACTCTAGGCCTCAAACCTTGGATCCCCTTACATGTTAGTGACGCCACCTATAGCTCCCTAAGTGGCGCTACTGCCACTGTACCACATGCTCACTTGTATCCTATTTCTTCTTCTTTTATTTAAGAGCCATGCAACTCAATACCAGGGTTTTTTTAGTACTTAAACTAAATTTGCCCTACTTCTAAGTTCAAGTTTAGAGCTTCATGGAAACTACCCAACACTAAAGAAAAAATTTACCTAACTAGAAAATCATTCACGCATTCCATATCCAAAATCGTAAAAATGAAGGTTCAGGATTTTTGGGGCATTACAAAACTCGCGAGGTTGTATATGCCTATCATGCCATATTTTTTTATCTTTCTTTACACATTTTAGCATTCTTATAGGAAAACAACCTCAGCTCTTCCAACTTATAAAGTTGTAACATCCTTCTCTCACTAGCTTGCTTAAGATCAAAGTTCAACTGCTTCAAAGCCCAGTGAACTCTATTTTCTAACTCTAATAGCAAATGGCATGCCTTTCCAAAGACTAACCAATAAGGAGTCATTCCCAACGGTGTCTTAATGTTGTTCGATAGTCCCATAATACATCATGGAGCCTTCAAGACCAATCTTTTCTGCTAAGGCGTACTATCTTTTCAAGGATACCTTTGATTTCACGGTTCACTCTTTCAACTTGCCCATTAGACTAGGGGTGATAAGTAGTAGCAATCTTGTACTTAATGTCATATTTTTGTCAAGCAACCACATGAGCCATTTGTTCACAAAGTGAGAACCTTCATCACTAATAATAGCTCTTAGTGTCCCAAATTGTGTAAACACATGCTTCTATAGGAATCGCATGACTACCTTAGCATCATTTGTAGGGTATGCTTTAGCTTCAACCTATTTTGATACATAGTTCACAACAACTAAGATGTATTTGTTCCCATACAAAGAAGGAAACAGGCCTAAAAAGTCAATGTCCCATATGTCGAATAATTCAGTCTCCAAAATGTTTGTTAAGGGTATCTCATTCCTCCGTGATATATCCCCAGTCCTTTGGCATTTATCACAGTTCTACACATAAGCATAAGCTTCTTTAAATAATGTAGGCCACAAGAAACCTGCTTGCAAAATCTTTGTTGCAGTATGTGAACCACCAAAGTGTCCCCCACTTAGAGATGAATGGCAATGGTACAAGATCTTAACAATCTCACTTTCAGCTACACACTTTCGAATTATATTATCAGCATACTATCTAAACAAAAATGGATCCTCCCAAAAATAATATCGACTATCATGAAGGAATTTCTTCCTTTGTTGGTATGTCATTTCTCTAGGAATTATTCCACATGAAAGATAATTAGCAAAATTAGCAAACCAAGATGTTTCATGAATTTGACTTACCTCAAATAAGTGTTGATCTGGGAATTTCTTGTTGACAGGCATACATGATCGAGTTGCCTCATCTTATTCTAACCTCGACAGATGATCAGCTACTTGATTTTCAACACCTTTTTTGTCTTGGATCTCAAGGTCAAATCTTAGAGTAAAAGTATCTAATGAATTAGGCTCGATTTCGCATCTTTATTCGTGAGCAAGTATTTAATGGTCGCATGGTCAGTAAATACTGTAACTTTGATACCTATAAGATATGAGCGGAGTTTTTCAAAAGCAAAAACTATAGCAAATAATTCCTGTTCAGTTACTGTATAATTGAGTTGGGCTTCCATCAAAGTTTTGCTTGTATAGCAAATAGGGTGAAACACTTTGTTTCTTCTTTGACCCATAACAACTCCAACAGCATAATCATTTACATCGTACATCAACTCAAAAGGTGAGTTCCAGTCAGGTGAAAAAATTATTGGGGCTAAGAATAACCCTTTTTTTAGATCTTCAAAAGCTTCCAATCATGCTTTGTTGAAATCAAACATTGTATTATCTCTAACAACAAACAAAATGACTTAGAAAATTTTTAGAAATCCTTGATAAACCTTCGGTAAAAATCAGCATGGCCTAAGAAACTTTTGACTCCTTTCACATTAATTGGGGCTGATAATCTTTCAATTACGTCCACCTTTACTTTATTGACTTCAATCCCTCTCTTTGAGATTTTATGCCCTTAGACAATCCCTGCCTTAACCATAAAATGGCATTTTTCCCAATTAAGGACAAGATTCGTCTCTTTGCATCTCTTCAGTACCTTAGCTAAATTACTCAAACAATTATCATACGAGATACCAAAAATAAAGAAATCATCCATGAAAACCTCAACAAAATTTTCAATCATATCAGTGAATATTGCCATTATGCATCGTTTAAATGTTGCAGGTGCATTGCATAAACCAAAAGGCATTTGCCTAAAAGTAAACGTACCATATGGACAAGTAAAGGTTGTTTTATATTGGTCTTTTGGAGCTACAACTATTTGGTTATATCCTGAATAACCATCTAAAAAACAATGGAATTTATTACCTACTAGTCGATCTAACATTTAATCCATAAAACGCAATGGAAAATGGTCCTTCCGAGTAGTTTTATTCAACTTTCTATAGTCAACACAAATTCTCCAACCAGAAACAATTCTCATTGGAATCAACTCGTTAAGCTCATTTTCAACACTTGTGATTCCACCTTTCTTCGGTACAACACTGCACTAGACTTACCCACGAACTATCTGAAATAGGATAGATAATTTCTGCATCTAACCATTTGATCACTTCCTTTCTCACAACTTCTTTCATAATAGGATTCAGCCTCATTTGCCCATCAATTCGAGCTTTTTCACCTTCCTCTAAAATAATTTTATGCATGCAAAAAGAAGGGTTTATACCTTGAATATCAGCTATAGTCCAACCAATTGCTTTCTTAAATTTCTTTAGAACAATAATTAGTTGCTCCTCTTGATCTTTCGCCAATTCTGCTAAAATAATCACGGGAAAAGTGGAACAATCGCCTAAATAAATGTATTTCAAATGGGAAGGAAGTACCTTTAGTTCTAGTTTAGGTGGTTCTTCAATTGACAACTTGAGTTGCACAAATCTCTGACTTCTGAATCCAATGGTTCAAACCATGTGGATTGAATAAATTTTCTCAGATTGGCTTCCATCAAAGCCATGTTTTCTTCACCTTATTCACCCTCCAAAGGGTTCAACTCTAAGGCTTTCTCCAATTGATCTTCTTCAAAACTGCTTTCCATAGAAACGAAGGTTTCTATCTCTTCCATAATTGAACATTCTTCTATCAGATCGGGAAATTTCATCGCTTTAAGAATGTTAAAGGTTGCCTGATCATCTTGAACTCACATGGTAAGTTGTCCTTTTTGTACATCAATTAACGTTCTTCACGTGGCTAGGAAAGGTCTCTCAAGAATGATCGACACTTCCTTATCTACTTCAAAATCTAAGACAATGAAATCAGTAGGAAAAATAAACTTATCGACTCTTACCAAAACATCATCGATCTTTCCCTCAGGATATGCTAAAGATTGATCTGCTAGCTAAAGCGTCACAGCTGTAGGTCTTATTTTACCTCTCACTAGTATCTTGAAAATGGACTTAGGCATCAAGTTGATACTTACTCATATGTCACACTAAGCTTTACCACAGTAAGATTCACCAATGTTACAGGGTATCATAAAGCTTCCTGGGTCCTTCAATTTCAGTGGCAGCTTGTTCTACAAGAATGCACTACACTCCTTTGTCAAGGCAACAGTCTCATACTTACTCAGTCATTTCTTCTTGGATAGTATATCCTTCATAAACTTCACATAATTCGGTATTTGTTCTAAAGCCTCCGCCAACGGAATATTGATGTGTAACTACTTCAGAACATCCAAAAACTTCTTGAATTACACCTCTTATTTCTGCTTGTGTTGCTGCAATCTATGCAGATAAGGAGGTGATGGAACTTTTGGTTGAATCTGTAACAGCTCGGATTAGAGGCTAAATGGAATAGTGGTTTCAAAACCATGAATCTGAGGTCAAAAATACTTTTCAATTTAGTTTTGATGTTTATTTGGTGTTTGAATACTTACGTGAAATTTTAATGTGCGAATTTTGTTGTTTACATGTCCAACTTGATATGTTGGACCAAATTGCAATAGGTGAAAAATATGGGTTTTATCCCATGAAGTTACTTGATTGGAATAGGTTTTTAAATTAGAAGTCCTTATATGGAAATTAAACCATTTTAACTTAGTTTGGACAAAAATGCCTAAGGAATGATGGAATATCAAAGGTTTTTAATCAAGGGCATTTTGGTTATTAGTTAATAAAAGAAATAAAAAGGGAAAATAAGGCCAAAATGTGTCCATAATCTTCTCCCCTTGGCCGAATGTGAAGAGTCACCATAGCTAGGGTTTTGATAACTTCTCAAGCTCATAGTAAGTGATTTCTATCCCCGTTTTTAATAGTCTTCATATTTTTGAAATCCTCGTAGCTTAATCTAGCTATTTCTACCACTAATTTAAGCTAGGTTTTATGTTTACCCATGCATGAAAAGTAAGTATTTTGATTCCTAGTGGTAGAATATGAAAGTTTAAAGTGTAGTAAACACCTTTTTCTATGTGATTTTACATGAAAGTCCCTAATAGGGACTAAATTGTAAAGATAGTAAAATGGGTAGCAAAAGTATAAATTGATGAGAAATAGGGGCTGTTATGAGCACTTCTAAGTTCAGCTAGACTTGGGTAACCAAGAAAATAGATACATTTCAATCTATGAGCCTAGGGACTAAAGTTTAAAATTGAGGAAGTTAGGGGCTAAATTGTAAAAATTGTCGTAGGATAATTTTGGACTAAATTGAATAATGTGTGTATTAAACAAGTTGAATATGTTATTATAGATCGAGAAGAACGAGGAATCGATCTTGACAGGGGCAAAGGCAAGGTTTCGGACTAAATCGCAAATCGGACTCATTTTGTAATCAAGGTAAGTTTATATGTAAATAACTTTGATTAATTATGTTAGAATGTTTATTTTATCATGTGGGGTGAAATTGGGTATTAAATGGTTCTATAACACAAATTGTGAATTGTGGAAATGTGATGAGATTAAATAAGAAAATTTATGAGAAAACCCATTCGGATATGAAAATTTCATGAAAGGGGCAGAGCTATGTGCCGAAACCAGTCGTAGATACAAGCATCAAAATATTGTGGAGCTATGTGCTGAGACAATGAATATAATGCATTATGTTGACATTGTAAAGCTATGTGTTGTTACTACGATAAAAATACATTGCATTGTTTTAGAAGAGTGGAGCTAAGTGCTGTTACCACGACTAAAGAGAATCATTTTATTAAGGTGTAGCTTTATGCTGAAACCACCAAATATCGATCGATAGACCAAAGGGTAAATGTGGAAAATTTCTAAAAGATGTCTCATGTGGAATGCAATATATAGATGCAGGGATATATGCAAATATATGTAAGTGTAAGCATTGGTATATAAGGGCAAGGGTGTTGTAAGTATATGCACGGATAAGAAATATGTCATGAGGTATATGAAGAATTGGTAAGGTTACAAGAGTAAGTGAGATTGATAAGAACTCAAATTTTAGTTATCATGATCTTAATTTGAAAATATGTAGTAATTTTGTTTATTTACATATAGACTTATTAAGCTTTCTAAAAGCTTACTCCTTTTCTTCTTCCTTGTCTTATAGTGTAGTCAAGCCAGCTCGAGATCGGGACGCGTTGGAGGATCACCCACACTATCAACATGTTTCTTTTGGTATAGTAAAATGAATCCTTTTGAACTATGGCATGTATAGGGACTTAGTGGTGTTGTAAGTGTCAATGTGAGTTGGCTACCAGATGGGTACAAGTCTTTTGATAAGTGTTTTGTAACTAAAGCCATGAGATATGGCAAATAATGATGTTAGTTTCTATACATATATCTTTATGAGGAAATTCATGGACAATTGTTGTGCTTGTGAATGGTTAAGAATAATATGGTGCATTAATGATTAAAATATGGTTGTTTGGATATGTTTTTATGTCTTCTTGTGTATTGGCAAAAGTGGAATAAGTTAGTATATGTTTTTAGGGTGGCAATTGGCTTGGAAAATAGCCTATAGTTGTCCACACAGGTAGACACAGGGGCATGTGTCTAGGCCGTGTGTCAATGGGCGTGTGGATAGGCTGTGTGTCCCCTACACTTATATGCATGATGAATGTGTGGATAGGCCGTGTGTCCCCTACACTTGTATGCATGAAATATTAATTGCCCAATAGTAAACACACGGGTGGAGACACGACCGTGTGTCTCAACCATGTGACAGACACGGCCTAGCCCACGAGCATGTGGCTTGGCCGTGTGACGAAGTTTTCGTGATGACGTCATAAACAGAATACCCCTAAGTTTTCACATAGACTAAGACACGGGTGTGTGCTCAGCCGTGTGGAAACCCCTGTAGGTTTGAATTGAAAATAAATTTTGCACGAGCTGGGGACATGGGCGTGTATGATCACATGGCTTGCCTACAAGGGCGTGTCCCTATTTCACAAGGGCGTGTGCCCTATACATGGCCAAAATTTCCAAAATTTTTTTGAGTTTTTGGTTTGGTCCCGGACTACTTCCAAACTATGTTTTGGGCCCGATAGGCCCATTTTAAGGATTGTATGATATTTTATGAATAGTTTTAAATTGGAATGAAATTTTATGGTTCGATTGTGTACGATTGGATGTGTTATATTTTGGTAATGCCTCGTACTCAGTTCCGGTGACGAACCCGGGTAAGTGGTGTTACAAAAGCGAAAAACTCTTCTGAGTAGGTAAATCTATATCCAAAGAAGATGTTAAAGTATATGAATTCACTATGTTAGGATTTACCTTATCAGTTTTCCTAGATTCTGACCTTTTGATGTAGGAACTTTAATAGCGGTTTGACTTTCCTCATTCTCGACAAGCTCATCTTCAACATCAATCAATCGGGGCTCTGGGATTTTACCACTTCGCAACACTACTGCCTTGATATGCTCTTTACCCAAATTTCTTGGATTCTCAGTATTGCTCAGCAATGTTCCTTGTGGTCTATTACAAAGCTCCGTAGCTAACTGACCCATTTGGTTTTCCAAATTTTTCAAGTTTGCTACTTGGCTTTAGATCAAAGCATTATTCTTTGCCATGTACGCTTTCAACAAGTTCTCCAAACTGTTTGATGACTCAGCTTGAGGTGGTTTTGGAGCTTGTTGATTAAACCTTTGAGATTCGTTGGGTCTATGCTGCATAAAGTTGTTGTTCGATCCATTTCCTTGGTTGCTCCAAGAAAAGTTAGGATAATTATGCCATGAAAGATTGTAGAAGTTGGACTAGGGACAATGTCCACTCCTATTTTGATGTTTCATCCCCACATAGTACACTGACTCAGGATTTGATGGACAATTCTCAAAAGAATGACCCTCCCCACAGTCCACACAAGAAACTACTTCAAACGGACTTGGTGGCTAAGCTGCAAGATTATTAGCACTATTAGCGGTAAACTATTTTAACATAGAGGAAATAGATGATACCGGAGCTGATAACGAAGTGAGGGCGTCAACTTCATGAACTCCGACTACACGTCTTCTTAAAGTTGTTCGATTTGTTGGCCATTGACAATTATTGCTTGCGATCCTCTCACTAATCTGATAAGCCTCATTATAAGACTTAGACAAAATTGCACCATTCGTAGAAGCATCTACCATCAATCTTGTATGCGCATTGAGACCATTATAGAATGTTTCCAACTAGATGCACTAAGGAATCTGTAACACCCCAAACCCAGCCCAGACGTTATGGCCAAATCTGGTGCCTCACATCAACGATGTGTTGAAACACATTCCTTAGTTGTTACGATTAGAGTGAGTTTGCAAAATCATTGTTAGAAGTTTGGAAAGAAAACCAGGTTTTTAAATTGGCGAAAGTCCTATCCACTACCAGTTTATAGTTTATCTTATTTCAAAAGTCTTGTTTGTCTTTATGTTATCCATTTGATATGTGTGGTATACTTTGAAATCGTTGCTTAATTTTATAAAAACCCGCGTGGCCTAAGTTCATCCATTTTAAGCAAGTTATGATAAAAGAATTGAAAACCAATTTAAAATACTTAAGAGCGGCCTTATTACAACTGGAACCGAAAAAGGAAATAATTTAAATAAAATATTGAAAATAAAATAACTTAAGAAAAGTTAACCAAATGCACTCCACATGGCCACTCCGAATCCTTCCAGCTCCAAGTCCACTAGTTTAAGGCTCACCTGCATAGATGAAAAGGAAGGGGGTGAGTTTGGAAAACTCAGTGTGTAAAGTAAACCCAACCAGAGCCCAAATCAGTTCAAGCTTTACTGGGCCTAAGCCCTATCCAGATTCAGTATTAACTGGGCTTTAGCCCAATTCAGTAAATAGTATTAATTGGGCCTTAGCCTTATTCAGAATTCAGTACGGCCCTTAGGCCCATTACAGTAAAAAAATAGAAATTATGCATGTATGCAAAGCCCAACCCAAAGCCAACCCTACACACCACCCGTACTAGCCTTACACACCATGTGGGGAATAAATCAACCCACCCAGCCCTACACACCACAGTTGCAGCATGGCTGCTTAATTAGATAACGTGGCCAAGCCACTAACAGTAAAACGAGGCAAAGCCCCTAACAGTAAACGTGCCATTGCCACTTAGCACTTCCTCCATCAAAAACCCAACCCCATGTAACAGTATAATATCTCATGGCATACAGAAAACAGATTTAACTTAGCATGCATTTCAGTCAAGATTAGCACTAGGGGTATAATGGTCTTTTTGCATGTAGGGGTAAAATAGTAATTTTCTACCCTTAAGGGGTATTTCAATAAATTTACCAATTTTTAGGGTTTTATGCACATTTTAGTTGTTAACAGTCCAAAAATCATCTAGGCAACCTATTTAGCCCATTTAGTCCAATTAGAGTTATCGGGCCCTAAACCCTTAATGGGCCCTACGGTGTCCACTAACTGTTACGGCCCACTAAGCCCAAATTTCCACATTCGTTTTAGCAGTCTTAACATTCAGATTACTAGGGTCCACTTCCTGCTCGTTTTCACCCATATGGGCCCCGTAAGCCCATTGGGCCCAAATACAGCCCTTCGAGGCCCAAATTCACCAATGTGCACGAAATCGCACACACATCCTCCTTACCATTTGTGATTATAGTTTTTACCGAGTCAACCGACCCACGAGCATTCACACGCTCACAAGCCCTCGAAATGCTAGAATTTCGGCATTTCGACTTTTTAGCTTTTGCCGATCTAGTCTACTAGTGGGTGTCGTTTACACACCTAATTTGCGATATACTACGACGAGATCTCCCACGCGATTCACCTACAATCATTTCAATCTATATGTCACTAAAATCTAATTGAATAACCAACATCAATTCAACATACCTATTCGGCCAACACCAACTTAGGCCCTTAGTCCCTTACCTTTGCCGAAAACAATTACTAGATCTAGATCTAGTTGCTCTAATGGTCCTAGCCTCCAATACTCCTTGACTGATAGACTCCAGTCCACTAACACATAATAAAATGAAAGATAAAACCAATAAACCCTTTAGCCTTAATCGACAGCTACCCCCTGGTATTAGGGGTTTCAGCTTTTCTTGAACCACAAGTTATTGAATGGAAAGGAGATCTGAGTACTTACCAAAGATCTACTTGTTGAAGAATGTTTCCAACACCTTTCTATCTCAGATCTGTTGTAGATCTAACCCCAAGATATGAGTAAAGAATAGATCTAATGATTCGGCTTTTAAAACCTACTCTAAGGTTTGTTTACTTTGGTTTGAGAAGTGAATAGAAGAAGAAGAAAGGTTTACCAAAGTAGAAGAGGTGATCGGCAGATGAGATGAGAGGTTTGAGATTCAGCTTCCTAAAAAGAAACAGCAATGGGGAGAAGTTTTGGTCAAGGTGAAATCAACAACACTACTTTTGGGTTTCGGCTTTTATCAAAACGGTCAAGAAGAGTTTGGCTCGAAGAGATTCAAGTTTTAGTCTTGAAGCAATCGGCTAAATGGGGTTTAAGGGGATCAATGAAGAAAAGAAGACGAAAAGGAAAAAGGGAAGAATGATGAGAGTAGGTTCGGCTAGAGGGAAGAAATCGGCAAGGAAAAGTTTAAGGTGTAGGGTTTCGACTTTTAGAACAGAAAAGAGAGGAAAAGTATGAACGAAAGAACCCAACTGCTAAACCTATTCGGCAATCAAGGTAATTGACAAAAATCTTGAAAGTTAACCCCAAGAAATCAGCACTCAACTAGCTCCTAATGCCGAAACTACAACCTCCCAAATCCCTAGCCGAATGTGCAGCTTCAACCCTCCAATCGGCCAACACACTCTCCTATTCAAAACTCCTAAAATTTCTCCCCTTATCCCTCATTGACTCAATCCGATGAACACCTCAAACTCTTCTCAACAGAGTTTCACTTGGAATCCATCACATGCCTTGCACATGCATAAAATAAAATAAATAGTTCCTTGCGTATCATAAGACTTGAACCCAAGCCCTTGCACAGCTTCCACATGCCACCCTTGTCCTCTAAATGGCATTACATTACCACCTTACCACTGGCTCATTTGCATCTTAAATTACCCATTTTTTCTTAAAAGCCCTCATACTCAAGACCCCTTCTCTTTAAGTCTACAATTTCAAAATTCTTCCGGGTTTTAACTTAGGCTTGGGCCTTCTAAAGGCCCACTAACCTACTCAAAGCATAAATTATAAAACCAGACAACAAGGTTTTAAGTTCACACCAAAATCGTAAAAATCCCAAAAATCCCAAAAAATTAGAGCGTTACAAAATCCCATGATGAGGACACTTTCTAAGTAACTCCTTAAATCGCTCCCAAGCCTCATACAAAGACTCGTAATCTAATTGTTGGAAAGTTGTGGTCTCATTCCTCAACTTAGCATTTTTTCTAGGCAGGAAATACTTAACCAAAAATCTCCCTGCTAATTCTTGCCATGTAGATATGGAACTTGGTGGCAATGAATTAAGCCATGCTCGTGGTCAATCTCACAACAAGTATGGAAACAACTTCAACCTTAGTGCATCTTTAGTCATATCGGCTATCTTGACTGAATCATTCACCTCCATAAACAATCAAAGGTGGAGATGTAGATCTTCCATGAGCATACCATTGAATTGGCTCACTGTTTGGAGCATTTGAAACATCACTGGTTTCAATTCAAATTGATTTATCTCAATATGTGGCCTTCTAATTCCTGGATTTAACTCACTGAAGAGTGGCACAGCATATTGTCTGATGCATCGATCCCTATCATCGACAATGAGGATGGGATTTCGTACATGATCGGCTTCATTACCTTGGTCTTGATTCTGATTTCCAAGGTCCATCTCAACTTGTCTTTGAGTTGTTCGTTCACGTCTTCTTTGTCTGAAAGTTTGCTCAATTTCAGGGTCTACAAGGAGTAAGTTGATAATCTGATCTACGCTCATAAACACCTCAAAAAGAAGAAAAAAATTAAATAGAATAAGTTAGTAACATTAGAAATAAACCAAATTGAAAGTAAACAATTTCACAAAAAATAATTATTATGGCAACAGTTAACAATCCCTGGCAACGGTGCCAAAAACTTGTAACGCTAAGGTTTCTGCAAGTGTACATAGTCATTATCAAGTACTAAGTAAGTATCAAGTTATCGTCTCCACAGGGATTGTATTTGTGTTAAATTACTTAATTGTAAAATTATAATAACAACTTGGTAAATAAAAACACAATATGATTTGGAAGTGTTGATTGAAATTAAGTATATCAAACTAAATGCAATGATCCTTAATGCAATTTATCTTAAATATGCAACTATATGAATGAAATAGATTTTACCAGAATTAAACACAATTTGCAACAATTATAACATAAATAAACTAGGACAATTACTTTAATTAAACTCAATTCATCATCAACATGCTTAATAATATTTGAAAAAACATTCCATGGCAACTCGATCTTTCATGAGTTTGGAAACCACACTAGGTCCTTCTAGAATCCTTTACTTAGTAAATATGCATTTTACTAATCCTTATTTACTAAGGGTTTCTTAGCATTCGTGTGAGGTAACAAGGACGTGTTAGGTTTGAAACAGTATAATCACAAAAATCTAAAAACAATGCAGATAACAGAGCTTGGTCAGAGTTGTTATGCAACCTACAATTTAATCAGGCTAGGATCTAAATTGAGCATGTGCATTTCAATTATGTGTCCATCAGCCGTCGTCTGGTCAGGATCGCTCAGCTAATTCGAGTGTATTTCAATCATGTATAAATGAAATATAGACTTGATTTTAATTGAAAACATGATCGATCGAGGCACAAACATTATAAGCATGAATTTAATAAATATTATTTAATTAAAGCAATCATCCTAGCTTAAATAAAATTAAGCTATCATTGTTGTAAATAAAAACAAAGAACACATAGCAAACATTTTTAGATTAAATTAAAGAAAATAAAGATTAAACCTAATTCAAAGTGGCTGTCAACCAAGACTCTAAACAATGAGGGCTCTTTCGTTCCTTCGCTTTGCTCCTATGCTGATGGCTCTCCAAGGTAACCAACCAAGGGCTTTTTAAGAGGCTTAATTACTAAAATCTCTATGAAGAGATGATGCTGGGCAGGGGAAGATGGAAGAATTCAAAGAAGATAGAAAGATGAGAATGAGAGACGATTGATGAAATGATGAATGATGAGGGATGAGGGATGAGTAGAAATGTGGGAATGAGGTCTTATATATAGGTGAAGGGAGCATGATAGTTTACTAAAAATAGGAGTTTTCATCTCTTCAAGCATCTTCACTATGTGGCCGGCCAAAAATTGAGGAAGTTGAGCTAATTTTTGCTTGATTTTTGCTCAATTTAAGTGCCACAATAACTCCGGACTGAGACTTAGTCAAGTACAAATCTTCAGGTAAATCCCTAAATTCTTAAACATTACAAGGACCTTGTATGTAACAGCCCAAAATCGGGCTTAGTCAGAATAGTGATTTGAAATCACTTTTCAAGGATTGAGAAAATTATTTTAATGTCAAATTATGTGTTGTAGTATTTTTATTAGTGTGTATAAAGCTTTTGGCGAATTAATTTACACAATTGAAGGCTTAATCGCGAAAAAGGACTAAATCGTGTAAATGGTAAAAGTCATGAATTACTAGTAAATTGCCTAAATTGGCTAGCAAAGTGAAACTTGAGGGCTTAAAAGGACAATTAGGCCCATGAATTAGAAGTGGTCAGCCATGTGACTAAATGAGAAAGAAAAGTCAATTTTTTTTTAGCCTTAGGTGGGATACTTTGACATTTCAATAATAGCCTAGTGCCTAGCTCTCATCTTCTTCATTTCTTCTCTATTCTCACCAAAAATGGCAGCAAGAATGAAGGCTTAAAGTTCAAAAAATTTCAACTACCTCTAACACTCACTAGTAAGTGAGTTTTAGGTCATTTCTTGTATATTTTTACATTTTTTAGACCCTAGTAGCATGAGCTACAAAATGAGGGGACTATTGGGTATTTTAGATGAAAGTTTAAAATCTTACCATGAGTGTGTAAATGATATTTGCTGGAAATTTTGGGAAGAAAATGAGCCATGGTGGTTAAATAAACAAATTGTGAAAGTGTGTGCATGGGAACACATAGAAAATGAGCTTATTGGCAAAGAAAAATAGTTACTTTGTTAAATGCTTGAATGTTGGATATTTGAAGTTGTCTTTTGGATAAAAGGGCTTAGATAGGCTTGGTTGATAAGGAAATTTGATAAAAATAAATTTCTGGGCCTAGGGGCAAAATGGTTAATTTGCCATAGTCTAGTGGCAAAATGGTCATTTTGTCAATTTGTAAATTTTAGATTGTATGTATTAAATTAGTGACTAAATGGGCGAATTTTTATTATTATAGATCAAGATTTGCCAAATCCAATCTTAGACTGAGGAAAAGCCAAGCAAGTCGAGTAAATCGAATCGACACCTTTATTTTGTATAGTAAAGTAAGTTGTAAGTAAATAATACAACATTTCTAATCCTTATGCTTGGAATCAATACATTGTAGCGAAATCTAGAGTTGTGATATGAGAAAAGGGTATAATAGAAAATCGAGCATAAATTATGGTATTGATGACTAGCATTATAAATTATTGAGAACTTGCGTAATAGAACCCGTTTGAACACTTAGGATGGGATTGGATATTCATGTCGAGACAGTAGGTGATGTGTGCGCTAGTGTAAGACATGTTTGGGACATGCATCAGTCACACTACAAGAGCCAGTGTAAGACATGTCTGAGACATGCATCGGCCTCGAGATTTATAAGCTAGTGTAAGACACGTCTGGGACGTGCATCATCTTGAGACGAGTGCTAGTGTAAGACATGTCTGGGACATGCATCAGCCTCAAGTTATACAAGCTAGTGTAAGACCTATCTGGGACATGGAGTCAACTTGTTGCGAGTCAGTGTAAGACCTACCTGGGACATGGCATCAGCTCAATACCTTACAAAAAGGCTCACTAGATATCTTTTAGTATTCTAAGTAGTCCAACGAGAAAGTTTCAGTTATTACTAAGTTGATAAATGATATGACAGTTTTGTGTGGTGCAGGTGCCCAAATGAATTGTATGTATTATGAGCTCACTATCATCTTGTATAATTAGTAAAGGATGGAATTGAGTAAGTTATGTGGTAACTTTTCTTGATATATGCATGATTGTGAAATAAATGCAAGTTTAGCATGACTTGATATATTGTTGTTATTTATTTACTTGCAACTTACTAAGATTCATGCTTACCCCTCTCCTTTCCATTTTTTTAGAGCCGCCTAATTAATTCGAGGATCTAAGAGTGTCGAAAGCAACATACACACTATCCACCAAACTACTCGGTATGGTCATATTTTGTATTTTGAGTAATGGCATGTATAGGATAAATGGTCATTTTGTTGTAAGGTACATTAGTGAGCCAATTGTGTTGGCCATTTATGACATTAAGCTCATTTTGTAAATGGCCTTTGGAATTGGCCTAAGACCATTCATTTTGATTAATAAGATGAGTATGATTTGCTTAAAAATTTAGTAATCTAGTTTAGTACTTGTGCATGCTTGTTGGACCTAGATTGGTTAGTGCGTGGGCACCTATTTAGGGGTATTTAGATGTGTATTTATGATATTTTTTGTTCTATAAAGATTCGGTTATACTTGTGATAGTTTTAGGGCAGCTAAGGGCTTGGTAGATAGCCCTATACTGCCCACACGGTCAGACACACGGGCATGTGTCTAGACCGTGTGAGATACACGGGCTGCACACGGGCGTGTGGCTCGACCGTGTGTCCTCTGCACCTTGCATGAGATGAATTAAATGTCCAGTAGTAAACATACGAGCTGAGACATGGTTGTGTGTCTCAACCGTGTGGAGGACACGGCTAAGCACACGAGCATGTGCTCTGGCCGTATGGAAGAAACAGAATACCCAGGTTCTTTCACACGGGCTACAACACGGGCGTGTCATGGCCATGTGACAGACACGGGCTGAGCACACGGGCATGCGCCACCGCCGTGTGTCTGCTGACGTCAAAAATAGAATGCTCAAGTTTTTGCACACGAGCCATGACACGGGCGTGTCAAGGCCGGGTGAGGGACACAGGCTGGGCACACGGGCGTGCGCCAGGTCGTGTGAAAATCCCTGTAGGTTGAGGTTGGAAATTAAATCCATACGGGAGAGGGGCACGGGCGTGTCCCGAATGTGCTTAGGTTGTTTGAGGTACACGGGCTGCCAACGTGGCCATGCTTAGAGGTCACACGAGCATGTTGCCCTCCCACACGAGCGTGTGCCCTGTGTTTACTAGCTTTTAAAGAAATTTTATTGAGTGCACGAGATGGTCTCGGGTCAGGTTTGAACATGATTTAAGCCTCGCATGCCCATAAGGAGGCTCGTAGGATGATGTTTGAAAAAGTTTTAATTGAGACACATTTTTATGAGTTTAAGTCAAGGGCTTACCTAAGTTTTCAGTAAGGTAACTCCTCATGCCCTATCCCGGCGTCGGATATGGGTAAGGGGTGTTACATTGTGCAATTAAACCAAAAAGTGGTTAATGGATAGCCATATGTTGCTTCCCCAATTTGGACGGTTTTGTAATCCAATAGAGCTACCAGACATGTGTAAAATAAATCAATGAATTAGAGGACCAAAGAATAAAATTTATCCAATTTAAGTAATTAACTAAAACCCAATTTATTAATGAAATATTTACAAATGAATTATTAAATATAATCTTATAATTTATTATTTAATTTAATCATGCATGGCCCACTTTATAAATATATTATGCTCAAAATAAATATAAAATAAGTCATTTTATGCATGGAAACTATATTGTTTGAATTAAATGACTCGAATCCTTATTTAAATAAACTACAGTGGTAAAATAAAATAAAAGTATAATCCATATAGAACTACACTTCTTTTATTTTATTTCAGAATAAGGTTTTTTAAACCTTATTAAATTCCATATATTTTATATTGATTAGAATAAGGTGTTTCAATCTTACTAGAAGATGGCTTTACAAGCCTATAAATAGATATAGTCTATTCCTCTTGTAATAATTTGAATTCGACATAGTGAATTTTCTTCTCCTCTGCCCGTGGTTTTTTTCTCGAAAGGGTTTTCACGTAAAATCTGTGTGTTCTTTATTTTATTTAGCTTTTCGTTGTGATATATTGTTATTACCAATATTCTATTTTATTTTTTCACAAATTGGTATCAGAGCTTCTAGGTTGTTCATCTCGATCATGTAATGGCGTCTTTGAAGTATGAAATTTCGGTATTGGATTGCAACACTAGATTTGCGTTGTGGCATATTAAGATGCAAGCAGTTCTTGTGCAAATGGATCCAGAGAAAGCCCTGCTAAGGATAGATAAGATATCTTTGACATTAATGGACGAATAGAAGAAGCGTAAGGATCGAAAGGCATTAATACAATTAAATTTGTATTTTTCTAATGAAATTTTGTAGGATGTGATGAAAGAAAAGACCGCCGCTGCATTATGGAAGAGGCTGGAACAAATATGTATGTCAAAAACTCTAATCAGTAAGTTGCATATGAAGCAGTATTTTTATGCTCATCCTTTGGGGAAAGGTGCGTCTATGCACAAACACTTAATAGTGTTTAAAGAAATTCTCTCAAACTTGGAGGCCATGGAGGTTCAGCATGATAAGGAAGATCTAGGGTTGATTCTACTTTGTTCGTTGCCCCTTTCTTATTCAACCTTTGGAAACATGATTTTATATAGCCGTAAGTCTCTCACTATTGTTGAGGTTTATGATTCTTTGACCTCGTATGATAGGATAAAGCATCTTATGGTTAAACTCGACTCTCAGGGAGAGGGTCTCATTGTTCGTGGAAGACAAGATCAGAATGCTAATGATGATCATGGAAGGACACAGGAACGAAATCCTCGCAGTAAATCTAAGGGTAGATCGAAGTCTTCAAAAAGAGGTAAAACTTTTAACTTCTGCAAGAAGAAAGGGCACATTAAATCTGAGTGCTATAAGCTACAGAATAAGATTAAAAGGGAGGCTGCGAATTAAAAGGGAAAACAACCAAAAACTTCTAGTGAAGCTGATGTTGTAGAAGACTACAGTGCTAGTCGCTTCTGTCAACAATTCTAAAGTGGGTGAGGAGTGGATACTTGATTTAGGATGCACCTTCTACATGAGTCCCAATCGAGATTGGTTTACAACTTATGAAATAGTGTCTGAAGGTGTTGTTTTGATGGGAAATAATGCTTCATGTAAAATCACAGGTGTTGGAACAATTAAAGTTAATATGTTTGATGGAGTTGTTAGAACACTTAGTAACGTACGACATGTTCCAGAATTGAAGAGAAATTTAATTTCACTGAGTAATCTTGATTCAAAAGGGTACAGATACATAGCTGAAAATGGGGTTTTAAAGATTTCCAAAGGTTCCCTTGTTGTGATGAAAGGGCAGAGAAAGACTGCCAAGTTATGTGTTTTGCAGGGTTCTAATATTACTAGTGATGCAGCTGTCGCTTCTTTTTCCTTTTCAGATGATGATATTACTAAACTTTGGCATATGCGCCTAGGGCATATGAGTAAGAATGGCATGGTAGAATTGAGCAAAAGAGGACTTCTTGATGGGTAAGGAATTTGCAAACTAAAGTTCTATGAGCACTGTGTTTTTGGGAAGCAAACGATAGTTCAATTCACCAGGGTAATCCATAACACGAAGGGAACATTGGAGTATATTCATTCTGATCTGTGGGGGCCATCCAGTGTGCCTTTGTGAGGTCGAGCTAGTTATATGCTAACTTTTATTGATGATTTTTTCAGAAAAGTTTGGGTGTTCTTCCTGAAGTAGAAAAGTGATGTCTTTTCCACATTTAAGTCTTGGAAAATTATGATTGAAAAATAGATGGGAAAACAAATAAAATACCTCCGCACAGACAATGGCTTAGAGTTCCGTACTGATGAGATTAATAGACTGTGCAAGTTAGAAGGGATCGTGAGGCACTTGACAATTCGTCATGCTCCACAGTAAAATAGTGTTGCAGAACGAATGAACAGAACAATCATGGAGAAGGTTCAATGTATGTTATCAAATGCCAACTTACCAAAGTCGTTTTAGGCAAAAGTAGCTTCTACTGCATGTTTTTTTATCAATTGATCTCCATCCATTGCCATTGAGAAAAAGACTCCACAAGAGATGATCTGGTAATCCTGCTAATTGTTCTGATCTAAAGATCTTTGGGTGTCCTGCGTATGCTCATGTTGATAATGGAAAATTGGAACCGAGATCCATTAAATGTGTTTTTCTTGGTTATAAAGCTGGTGCAAAAGGGTATAAGTTATGGTGTCCTGAAAATAGAAAAGTTGTGATTAGCAAAGATGTTGTTTTTGATGAAATTGCTATGCTAAATAACTTATCTCTTAAATACTCTTCCAATAAAGAAAATCAAAAGCATGTGGAGTATCAGATTAATACAGAGTCGACTCTTCATGCCAGTACAAAAATTGAGAATAGAGTTGTTTCTTCACCATAATACTCTATCGCCAAAAATAGAACTAGAAGAGAAATTAAACCTCCAAAGAAGTATGTTGAGGCTGATCTAGTTTATTATGCTTTAAATGTAGATGTAACGCCCTAATTTTCAAGATTTTTCGAGATTTTTGTGATTTTGGTGAAATCATGAAATTTTGTAGCCTAGTTATGAAATTTATGCTTTAAGTGTGCTAGTGGGCCTTTAGGAGGCCCAAGCTTAAATTAAAACCCAGTAGAATTACCGAATTTTAGACTTAAAGTGAAGGGGACTTGAGTAGGTGGGCTTTTAAGAAAAAGTAAGTAATTTAAAACACAAGTGAGCCCTTGGTAAAGTGGTAGTGTGGCGCCACTTAGAGCCTAATAAAGTGGCGTGTGGATGTGTGCAAGGGCCAAGGTTCAAGTCTCAAGGTAAGCAGTATGGTATTTTATTTTTGTTGCATGTGCTAGTCATGTGATGGAACTCAAGTGAAACTCTACTGAGAAGAGTTTGAGATGCTCATGGGATTTGATCAAAGAGGAAAAGGGGGTGAAGTTTTAGGAATTTTGAAGGAAGCAAAGTTGGCCGACTGTGGGAGTTTTGGGAAGGCACATTGGGCCATGAGGGATTAGGGTAGTGGTTTCGACATTAGGGGCTAGTTGAGTGCCGATTTCTTGAGTTAGTTTTTGGGATTTGGTCAATTACTTTGGTTGTCGAATAAGTTTAGTAGAGGGCTCTGTCGTGTATTCTTTTCTCCTCTTTTCTGTTCCAAAAGCCGAAACCTTACACCTTAGGTTTCTCTTGCCGATTTCTTCTTCTAGCCGAACCTATTCTCTTCCTTCTTCCCTTCCTTCTTTTCTTCATCTTCTTTATTGACTCCCTTAAACCCCATTTAGCCGAATACTCTTAAAAGCCGAAATCCCGAAAGGTTTTAGTTTTGTGCCCATTTCTCCTTGGTTGAATACCCTTACTCTTTTCTTCTAGCCGAATCTTACAACTTCCATAGCCTTGTCGACATTTTCTCCTTCTCAGTACAAAACTTCTATTTTCCTTCTTCTTCATCATACCAAAAGCCGAAATCTCCACATTCATAAGTGATTCAGGAATTGAATCCCTAGATCTCTTATATTCATTCTCTGCTCGTGTTTAGAGGCTAGATCTGCGTCAGATCTGAGATAGAAAAGGGTTGGAAGCATTCTGGTTTAGTGAATCATCGGTAAGTGCTCGGATTCTCATTCTCATTCGTTATTTTGGGATTAAGGAAAGCTAGAAACCCCTATGTGCATAGGGTGGCTGTCGACTAAGGCTAAAGAGTTATTAGTGTATTATTTGATTTGTTTTGTGCTAGTGTGGACTAAAAGCTACCGATCAAGGAGTGTATGGAAGGCTTGGACTTTTGGAACGGTTAGACCTAGATCTAATCAGTAGTTTCGGCAAAGGTATGTAGTTGGGGCTTTAAGGGTTATTGGCCGAATATAGTAAGCATGGTTACGATAGTTGTCATTGATTCATAAGCCTAATATTTTAGTGACCGATTGTAGGACACACATGGGAGATCTCGTTAACGTCTGTCGCAAATCAGGTGTGTAAACGAACACCCTCTAGTTGACTAAATCAGCAAAAGCTGAAATACCGAAATTTCAGCATTTCGTGGGCTTGTGAGCGTGCGAGCGCTCATGGGTTGGTTAAGACTGGTAAGAACGGTTGTCACAATTGGTATGATAGACGTGTGCATGTTTTCGTGCACCTCGATAAATTTGGGCCTCGATGGGTTGAATTAGGGCCTAATAGGCTTACGGGCCCATATGGGTGAAATCAAGCGATAAGTGGGTTCTGGTATTTTATAGGTTAAAACTGTTAAAACAATTGTGAAATTTCGGCTAAGTGGGCCAAAATAGCTAGTGGACACTGTAGGGCCCATTAGGGGTTTTAGGGCCCAATAGCGCTAAAATTGGTAAATGGGCTACATTGGCCACTTAAGTGAAAATTGGACTGTTAATCACTGTAATAAGCATGAAACCCTAAAATTGGTATAATTACTGAAATACCCCTTAAGGGTGGAAAATTACTATTTTACCCCTAGGTGCAAAATGACCATTATACCCCTAAGGTTAATTTTGACTGAAATGCATGATATACTTTATCTGTTCACTGTATGCCATGACATGTTTAACTGTTGCATGGGATTGGGTTTATTGATGGAGGAAGTGCTAAGTGGCAATGCCACGTTTACTGAAAGGGGCTTTGCCTCGTTTTACTAAAAGGGGCTTTGCCTCGGTTTTACTGTTAGTGGCTTGGTCACGTTATCTGATTAAGCAGCTATGCTGCAACTGTGGTGTGTAGGGCTGGGTGGGTTGAGTTATTCCCACATGGTGTGTAGGGCTGGTACGGGTGGTGTGTAGGGCTGGACATGGGCTGGCCTTTGCATACATGCATTATTCTGTTCTGTTACTATATTGGGCCTATGGGCCGCACTGATTACTAAATAGGGCTAAGGCCCAGTTAACTGATTACTGAATAGGGCTTCGGCCCAGCTCTTACTGAAACTTGATAGGGCTTAGGCCTAGTAAACTTGAGCTGGTTCGGGCTCTGGATGGGCTTTCTTTACACGCTGAGTTTCCAAACTCACCCCTTCCTTTCATCTTTGCAGGTGATCCCTATACTAGTTGGCTTGGAGCTGAAGGGATTCAGAGCGGCCACGTGGACTGCACTTGATGGTTTTTAATTAAGTCTTTTACTTTCATATTTATTTTAAATTATTTTTTATTGTGGTTTTGGGTTTGTAATAAGGCCGTTTAAAGTATTTTAATTTGGGTTTTTAATTCTTTATTTATAATTTGATTTAAGTGAGTAGACTAAAGCTGCGTGGGTTTTTACTAAAATTAAATAACGTTTTCAAAATGAAACACTAGTATCAAATGGATAACGAATAGAAAAACAAAATCTTGTAACAAAATGAATTCTAAACTGGTAGTGGTTAGGATGTTCACAATATTAAACACGGATTTTCTTCCCAAACTATATTTACGGTTTTGCAAAACTCACCCTAATCGTTATAACCAAGGAACATGATTAATCCGTTATTGATGTGACACACCAGACTTGGTCGAACGTCTAGGTCAGGTTTGGGGTGTTACAGTGGATGAAGATATAGATGCAAACCAAGAGTGTAACGCCCTGATTTTCGGGATTTTTCGGGTTTTGTGAATTTTAGTGAAATTTTTAAAATTTTGGTGTTCTAAAGGTTGATAATGTATGTACATGTGTTAGTGGGCCTATAGAAGGCCCAAGTTTAAGTTAAAACCCGGTAAAATATTAAGTTGGATTTTCAAGTGAAAGGGGACTTGGTTAAGTGGGCTTTTAAGAAAAACCGTGTAAAATATGTCACAAGTGAGCTCTTGGTAAAGTGGCAAGGTGGAGCCACTAAGCTCCTAGAAAAGTGGCGCCTAAGTGGATATTCAAGGACAAGGGTTCGAGTTACAAGGTAAGCGTAGAGTTCTTTTTAATTTTTAAGCATGTGCCGGGCATGTGCCTAACTTAAGTGAATTTCGGCAAGTGGGCTTTAGGGACTTGGGCCGATTGCTTTAGAGGGACTACTAGGGTTATATCATTTTCTTTTTTCTGTCATGACAATTAGGGTTAGCCACCTTAGGAATTTTTCTCTGTTCTACTGTCAGAAAAGCCAAAAGTTGCCTCCATGGAAAGCTCATAGCCGAATTCTTCCTCTCCACCTCTACCATTGTTTTTTTCATTTTTCTTCTCCCCCTTTGATCTCTTCCCTAGCCGAATACCCACCTTGCATAGATCCACTCTTTCTTTTGCTTTCATTCCTCTTAAAATCAACCATAACCGATTGCTCAAAGTGCCAGAAATCCCGAAAACTGCTTCCTTTCTTGCCGATTTCTTGTAAGCCGAATCACCCCTATTCCTTTCACCTGTTGTGGCCGATTACTACACTCCCTTGAATCACACCATTGTCGACACCATCACCCAAAATCTACACCCAAAACGCCATCCTCTTCTCTTGTTGAAAAGCCGAAATCACCATAGTTGTAGGGAGATAGCCGAAATTGCAAATCTCAGAGATAAGGTTTCTACTGACGTTTAAGGGTCAGATTTACATCAGATCTGCATAGGAACTGAAGAGAAATTGTTGGTAAGTGTTTAATACTTCAGATCTGTTCAATATTTCATATTTGGAAAAACCGAAAGTCCCTAAAGTTAAGGATTTTGTCGTTTTGGACTTTTGGTAAATCAAGTGGTGTTTTCTTTGTTCTTTTTGTGTGTTAGTTAGAGAAGAAGGTGATCAAACAAGGAGTTGAAGACATTGGAACATCAGATCTAGATCTAAAGGGATTTAAATCGGCAAGGTAAGAACATTAAGGCCATTGGAGGTGTTGGCCGAATGTGTAAGTAAGGCTTTGGGTAAGTTTTCAATTCAGATTAAGTGTTGGTATGGTCTAATCAATTAAGTATTGGATTGTAGGGATTAACGCATAGGAGATCTCGTAGGAGAAACTGCAAAACAGGTGTGTGTTTCGAACTTCTTTCAATGTGCAAATCGGCAAAAGCCGAAAAGTCGAAATGCTGAAGTTTCAGTATTTCGAGAGCTTGTGAGCGTGCGAACGTTCTCAAGTTAGTAGGAGAAGGTTAGTTTTGGAATCGGTACTGTTAGGCGTGTTGACCGCTAAATTTTAGACATTATGGTAAGTTGGGCCTCGGTGGGCCAAATATGGGCCCAATGGGCGATTTGGGCCCATGTGAGTAAAAATGGGTTTTAAGGTAATATTGTGAACTGTAGGCGTGAAAACAGTTAAAACAAGGTAACTGATTATGAAATTGGGACTAAATGGGCCTAATGGGCCAATCGACGTAATAGGGCTCATTAGGGGTTTTAGGGCTTGAATGCTAAGACTGAAAAACTGAGTTAACCGAACTTCTGTGACAACTATGTGATTAATAAATACTGTAATAAGCATAAAATCTGTAACAGGAGAGCAAAATTACTGAAATACCCTTAGGGTAAGAAATTACTGTTTTGCCCCTAGGTAGAAAATTACCGTTATACCCCTAGGGCTAAAATTGACTATGCTGTTTGACATGACTGTTACTGTTATTGTATGCCATGATATATATCTATTGCATGGGTTGGGTTTTGATAATGGAGGAAGTGTGAGCGGCACAGCCACGTTACTGAAAAGGGGCTATGCCTCGTACTGTTTCTGAAAGGGGCTTTGCCTCGTATACTGTTTAACTGAGCAGCCATGCTGCGACTGTGGTGTGTGGGCTGGGTGGGTTGAGTTATTCCCCACATGGTGTGTTGGCTGGTACGGGTGGTGTGTAGCGGTTGGTGGGTTGAGTAGTCTCCCCAATTGGGTTTGCATTTATACTGTATTACTGTACTGTACTGTTCTGAGCCTATGGGCCAATCTGTTATCTGAATAGGGCTTCAGCCCAGTATCTGTTATAGGGCCTTGGCCCAGATTACTGTTTTCTGAATAGGGCTTCGGTCCAGTATCTGACTGAGACTGGTTAGGGTTTAGGCCCAGTGGGCTTGAGCCAATTTGGGCTTTGGATGGGTTCTACACACACTGAGTTTTCCCAAACTCACCCTTTCTTTCCATCCTTGCAGGTGAGTCCTAGATCGTGACTTGGACGCTGGGAGGGATTCAGAGTGGCCACGAGGACTGAACATTCATCATAGTTGTTTTTTTATTATTTATTATTTAACTACTTTTTTTGGTTTTATTTTGATATGGGTTGTAATAAGGCCGCTATAACTGTTATTCGGGATTTCTCTACCGTTTTATTTCAAACACAAACCTACACCGTTTTCAAAATTAAACAAACATTTTATTAACCAACCTGACATTACTGAGGACTAAGGAGGACAATAAGACTAAAATGAAACGATTAACAAATGAGATAGAAATTAGGTTGAATAATAATTAAATCGGGAATTTCAAGAAAAACAAGTATTACTTTTCAAAAATCTCAAACATCAGACTTAGTATATAGGACGGCGTAGCATAGTCTAGGTGGTGTAGCACACCGGACATGGCCATAACGTCTGGGCCGGGTCTGGGGTGTTACATTTAGTGGTATCAGAGCCAAGTTGCAATAACTCGGCTGTGGATCGGGTCCAAAAACAAAGGGGTTTCAAAAATCTAAAAGTCCAGAAGGGTATCTTTGGAAAATCGAATTTTTTGAAAATTTTCTTTTGGTTTCAAACAAACTTGTAGTTTTTAAACATTGTTTTTTTAGAGGCCTCAAAGTATTTGAACTACTAAACTGGAAAGTGGCACACTGAATCCCCGGCTCCAAGTTGTAAGTATGTTCTGCCTTAAATTCTGTACTGTACTGATAATAAAACTGTAGATAGCACTGAGCCTTAGATAGAATACTATGGATGAGGTAGTATTAAGGCTGTAGCACTGAGACGGTAGGGTAAACTAAACCCTAGGAAACTGAGACAGTAATTAGACTACGTTGCGCAAGAACAACTCTGAAATTCTACCTGTTCATAAGATATTCTGTAATAAAAACTGAAACATTGAGCTAATGTCATAAAACTTTGTAAATCAGATAATCGATATGAGTACAAGGGCTACTCGTGGACGAGGCCGTGGACGAGGCCGAGTTAATGCTCAAGCTGGATCCTCGTCTTCTGAGCATAGGCCAGCAGGAGAGGCACGACCACCGATTGAGGAAAATGGGCCGTACAATCGGGCCGCAGGGGACGACGCTCTGTCCCAGGCCATGCTGAGAGTTCTGGAAAGGGTGGCCGGAGCTAATGTTGGGCCGGTGAATAGGGGGTCCATTTCTGAGTGACTTCGGGCCAATGGAGCTGAAGTTTTTAGGGGCATATCTGGAGTGGCCCCGAATGTGGCTGAGTATTGGTTAGAAGCCACAGAGCGAATTATGGATGACTTGGATTGCCACCATAGTTGGATCGTATTCATGACGTTTTTCATGTGTCTATGCTGAGACGGTATCAGTCGGACCCATCGCATATTGTACCAGTGGAGGAGATTGCAGTGAATACCGATTTGACCTTCGAGGAGGAACCTGTGGAGATCTTAGATCGTGAAGTCAAAGTCTTAAGAAGGAAGTCTGTTCCATTAGTTAAGGTGCTATGGCGTAATCATGGTAAAGAAGAAGCTACTTGGGAGCCAGAGGAAGCGATGCGTCAACAATACCCTCAGTTATTTGGGATCAGGTAAATTTCGAGGCCGAAATTTCTTTAAGGGGGTAGAGTTGTAACGCCCTGATTTTCGGGATTTTTCGGGTTTTGTGAATTTTAGTGAAATTTTTAAAATTTTGGTGTTCTAAAGGTTGATAATGTATGTACATGTGTTAGTGGGCCTATAGAAGGCCCAAGTTTAAGTTAAAACCCGGTAAAATATTAAGTTGGATTTTCAAGTGAAAGGGGACTTGGTTAAGTGGGCTTTTAAGAAAAACCGTGTAAAATATGTCACAAGTGAGCTCTTGGTAAAGTGGCAAGGTGGAGCCACTAAGCTCCTAGAAAAGTGGCGCCTAAGTGGATATTCAAGGACAAGGGTTCGAGTTACAAGGTAAGCGTAGAGTTCTTTTTAATTTTTAAGCATGTGCCGGGCATGTGCCTAACTTAAGTGAATTTCGGCAAGTGGGCTTTAGGGACTTGGGCCGATTGCTTTAGAGGGACTACTAGGGTTATATCATTTTCTTTTTTCTGTCATGACAATTAGGGTTAGCCACCTTAGGAATTTTTCTCTGTTCTACTGTCAGAAAAGCCAAAAGTTGCCTCCATGGAAAGCTCATAGCCGAATTCTTCCTCTCCACCTCTACCATTGTTTTTTTCATTTTTCTTCTTCCCCTTTGATCTCTTCCCTAGCCGAATACCCACCTTGCACAGATCCACTCTTTCTTTTGCTTTCATTCCTCTTAAAATCAACCATAACCGATTGCTCAAAGTGCCAGAAATCTCGAAAACTGCTTCCTTTCTTGCCAATTTCTTGTAAGCCAAATCACCCCTATTCCTTTCACTTGTTGTGGCCGATTACTACACTCTCTTGAATCACACTATTGTCGACACCATCACCCAAAATCTACACCCAAAACGCCATCCTCTTCTCTTGTTGAAAAGCCGAAATCACCATAGTTGTAGGGAGATAGCCGAAATTGCAAATCTCAGAGATAAGGTTTCTACTGACGTTTAAGGGTCAGATTTACATCAGATCTGCATAGGAACTGAAGAGAAATCATTGGTAAGTGTTTAATACTTCAGATCTGTTCAATATTTCATATTTGGAAAAGCCGAAAGTCCCTAAAGTTAAGGATTTTGTCGTTTTGGACTTTTGGTAAATCAAGTGGTGTTTTATTTGTTCTTTTTGTGTGTTAGTTAGAGAAGAAGGTGATCAAACAAGGAGTTAAAGACATTGGAACATCAGATCTAGATCTAAAGGGATTTAAATCGGCAAGGTAAGAACATTAAGGCCATTGGAGGTGTTGGCCGAATGTGTAAGTAAGGCTTTGGGTAAGTTTTCAATTCAGATTAAGTGTTGGTATGGTCTAATCAATTAAGTATTGGATTGTAGGGATTAACGCATAGGAGATCTCGTAGGAGAAACTGCAAAACAGGTGTGTGTTTCGAACTCCTTTCAATGTGCAAATCGGCAAAAGCCGAAAAGCCGAAATGCCGAAGTTTCAGTATTTCGAGAGCTTGTGAGCGTGCGAATGTTCTCAAGTTAGTAGGAGAAGGTTAGTTTTGGAATCGGCACTGTTAGGCGTGTTGACCGCTAAATTTTAGACATTATGGTAAGTTGGGCCTCGGTGGGCCAAATATGGGCCCAATGGGCGATTTGGGCCCATGTGAGTAAAAATGGGTTTTAAGGTAATATTGTGAATTGTAGGCGTGAAAACAGTTAAAACAAGGTAACTGATTATGAAATTGGGACTAAATGGGCCTAATGGGCCAATCGACGTAATAGGGCTCATTAGGGGTTTTAGGGCTTGAATGCTAAGACTGAAAAACTAAGTTAACCGAACTTCTGTGACAACTATGTGATTAATAAATACTGTAATAAGCATAAAATCTGTAACAGGAGAGCAAAATTACTGAAATACCCTTAGGGTAAGAAATTACTGTTTTGCCCCTAGGTAGAAAATTATCGTTATACCCCTAGGGCTAAAATTGACTATGCTGTTTGACATGACTGTTACTGTTATTGTATGCCATGATATATATCTATTGCATGGGTTGGGTTTTGATAATGGAGGAAGTGTGAGTGGCACAGCCACGTTACTGAAAAGGGGCTATGCCTCGTACTGTTTCTGAAAGGGGCTTTGCCTCGTATACTGTTTAACTGAGCAGCCATGCTGCGACTGTGGTGTGTGGGCTGGGTGGGTTGAGTTATTCCCCACATGGTGTGTTGGCTGGTACGGGTGGTGTGTAGCGGTTGGTGGGTTGAGTAGTCTCCCCAATTGGGTTTGCATTTATACTGTATTACTGTACTGTACTGTTCTGGGCCTATGGGCCAATCTGTTATCTGAATAGGGCTTCAGCCCAGTATCTGTTATAGGGCCTTGGCCCAGATTACTGTTTTCTGAATAGGGCTTCGGCCCAGTATCTGACTGAGACTGGTTAGGGTTTAGGCCCAGTGGGCTTGAGCCAATTTGGGCTTTGGATGGGTTCTACACACACTGAGTTTTCCCAAACTCACCCTTTCTTTCCATCCTTGCAGGTGAGTCCTAGATCGTGACTTGGACGCTGGGAGGGATTCAGAGTGGCCACGAGGACTGAGCATTCATCATAGTTGTTTTTTTATTATTTATTATTTAACTACTTTTTTTTTGTTTTATTTTGATATGGGTTGTAATAAGGCCGCTATAACTGTTATTCGGGATTTCTCTACCATTTTATTTCAAACACAAACCTACACCGTTTTCAAAATTAAACAAACATTTTATTAACCAACCTGACATTACTGAGGACTAAGGAGGACAATAAGATTAAAAGGAAACGATTAACAAATGAGATAGAAATTAGGTTGAATAATAATTAAATCGGGAATTTCAAGAAAAACAAGTATTACTTTTCAAAAATCTCAAACATCAGACTTAGTATATAGGACGGCGTAGCATAGTCTAGGTGGTGTAGCACACCGGACATGGCCATAACGTCTGGGCTGGGTCTGGGGTGTTACAAAGAGCCATATAATTATTCTAAGGCGATTAGCTGTGAAGTGGATGTTTGCTATGCAAGAGGAGATGGAATCACTCCACAAAAACAGAACATGGGATCTTGTGGAACTTCCTAAAGGTAAAAAAGTTGTTCGTTATAAATGGGTGTTTAAAAAGAAAGAAGGGACTCTAGGAGTTGAAGAACCCAAATAGTCATTGAATAGTCATTCTGGTCCATTCGTGTTCGAACAAGGTAAGTTCATAAGTAAATAATCATTGTTAATTTCATATAAAAATGTGTTTATTTTGGTTATTTCAATTATTATAAATGTTTGAATAAAGTGCTCGATTGATCGACTAGTATCGTTGTTTCTACGTCTGAGGTAAATTCATATGTAATACTTATTGCTTGGTTATGTTTATTTATGAATAGATGTGAATGTGATTTGTTGATATTTAGCACTGAGTGTGTGAGTATAAAATAGCTATGGCTATAAGAATGGCACTAAGTGTGCGAAACTAAAATGATGGTGATTGAATAATGGGCACTAAGTGTGCGATACCAAAACCAATCTGGTTTAATACGAGGGCACTAAGTGTGTGATTTCATTACAGCTTCAACTAATTATTTAGCACTAAGTGTGCGAATGACTAAAGGTGATCGAACGAGTTAATACATCGAGTTATAAAGTGGTAACAGTGATATATAAGTACGTGATAGTATAGGTATGTACCGAACCTATGTGGTTGATGATACTGAGTTTTAACCTATGTGATTAATATTAATAAATGTGAAATAGATGAAAGAGAATGATAATGAATAATGTGTTATGCAGGCTCGTTATATGAAATCGTGGTCCTGTGTTTTGGACATGAGAATTATGAAACATGAAACATGATTTTGATGTGTAATATGCTATGGTTATTCGGGTTTGGAAGTGCATATAAAGAAATTGTATTAACTTTATGCATGAAATGCAATAAATAACTATGTTTCGGTTGGTTATGTAATGAAATTGTGCAAGCTTGATTCATATGTATGAATTAATGGTAGTTATTTGAATTTGAAAACATGGTTTATATATTCATTGATAAATGAAACTAATGAAATTACATAATGTGGGAATGATGGATTATATGAGAAAAGTGATTTAATATTTGTATGAAATTAACTAAATTTGGCTTATTCAAGTTGAATGATATATATATATATGATCTTGTGATGATTTATTTGCTTATGGCTTACTAAGCTTCCAAAGCTTACTCTATGTGTTTTTCCTATGTTTATAGAGTTTCAGAATCTTGCTCGAATTGGAAGTCGTGGAAGATTTCATCACACTATCCAGATTTCACTTCGGTAATTTAAATGTTTTGAAATTTGGTTAAGTGGCATGTATAGGTTAGTTTTAATATAATTGGATTTGAAATTTGTATATGTATATAGCCATGCAAAAATGGCTTAATCATTATGCTTAATTTCGGTTTTATATATTCATGATTAATATGTTTGATGTGTTTGGTTAATAATGACTTTGTAATATGCGTATAAGTTGAAATGTGAAAGAAGTATAATTGTTTACATGATATTGCTTGCTATTATCTATTACCTTAATGAATATTAAGCTATGTGATATGGTCAAGTTGGCATATTGTATAAATGTGTAAAGCTTGCAAATTTGGTGTACTAGTTTCAACAATTGACCTTAGTAATAACTATCGTCATTATAGCATAGTACGTATGAAATTGGATGGTATTAAAATTATACTTGACCATTTGGAAATACTTGTTAATGACTTATATTTGGATAACTAATAGGTTGTATATTATGGATTAGTTTGGCTTGATATTAATGTTAATGTTTAAGCATATTCGGTCTTATAAATAGCTTAATTAATAAGTATAATTTAAAGTATAGTTGGTGTGATGGAATGGTCTTGAGATTTGGCTTGATTAAATAGGTAAAATGATAATTATAACACAGATGATGTAATGGTTAATTCAGTGTATGTGATGCAAATGTAGGTGATGATTATAAACTACCTTGTGAATTCGGCAATGATGGTCTAATTATGTGGTTAAGTAATTACTAAAATATTAATCTTAAATTTAGTTGTAATTGCTATGTGTTGACCATGCTATGTCATAGGAATTTGACTATTGTTATGATTTGTAAGGATCTACGTTTTGAGGTGTAATTTACTGTAGCTCAATTTACCAAACATGACATCTGGTATGTTTTGATTATATGGATATTTGCAAATTCGGTTTGAGTGATGTGCATTTATGACTGACTAATGATAGTTAAAATAAATATAAATATATATATATATATAAGCCTAGAGTATATTTAATTTGTGATTCATTATATATTCGAAAAGATTATTTTAATATGCAAGCTAGACATGATATGTTTTTTTTTTGGTGTTCGAAAATGGTTTAGATTGATGTGGTGACTATGCGCATATATACATAGATATTATTAAAAGCATATCTGACCATGTTGTATTAAATTAATGCCATATATGTGAATGATTATTAAGTAGTATGGTTCGTAGTGTTTAAAATACACATGGGCAGGGGTTATTAAATGATGTGCTTGATATTTAGTTAATGACATGAATTGATAAGGTTAGTTGTAGTTTGGATATAAAATGGTTATGTACTATTAATATTGGTGGTATAAGCGTTTGATATATGAAATGATACTTACCTAGTTGTAATTTAAGTAATCGATTGTCACAGATTTGATATCTATATGGCTTGAATTTTGTAAATATGAATCATAGGTAAATCAGTTTTGTTGTATAACAACTTAGTTCGAGTATTTGGAATAGACCAATAATATTGATGTGATTGAATTTATGAAGCATGATTCATATATGCATTATAAGTAATACAATTTGAATAATTTTATTTGTTATATGTTTCATATTTGATAAATTAACTTATATATTAGAGTCAATGATCGCTATTTAACTTAAAAGTTTTATACATGACGATTGAATACGAGATGAGTTACATGACTGTACTAAACCGTGGGTTGTCCGGTAATACCTCTAACCCTATTCTAGCGACGGATACGGGTTAGAGGTGTTCCACCTTAAACGTATAAATGATTTATCCCATTTGTTTACTTTTCATGAAAAACCTAAACATTCATCCTCTACCAGTGATGTAAATGAGACACTAGTGCTCGCAAGCTACTCGAGTTCAACTCAAAAAAATCAATCTCGATTTAGTAATTATACAACTGAGCTCAAGCTCGAGCAACTTGAGCTATTGATCAAGTTGAATTTGAGCTTATTAATACTTAAATCGAACGGCTCACAATCCTTATCGAGCTTTTTATATTTTTATATTATTAAATTACGTTATTGTCCTCAATATATAGTATTAACCATAAGCTTGATTATTGAATCGAGCTTAGGCTCTAGTATAAAAATTGGTAAATAATATAAAACGCGAGTAGCTCAATTATACCTCAAGACAAGCTCGAGTTTATAAATAGATATTTCAAATTTTTGGCTACTAACTTTCAAAAGTACCAAAACTTGAAGTATGGGTATTGATACCCACTATGAGGTTCCAATACCGTACCTCATACCAGATTCAGGTTAAATTTTTGCAACAAGCTTGTAACACCTCAAACTCGGCCTACACGTTATGGCCGAATCTGGTGATGTCACATTAAAATGTTTTCCATAAAACACATTGTCATTAAAACCCTTTTCTTTTCTATTTAACCTCCTTGTTATTATCTTTCACTAATTTGAAGACATGTCATTCATTTCAAAAAGTTATTTATTATTTAAGCCATTTACTTTAAAAAAAATGCTACGCAATGTCAAAATCTCATTTTATAGTGGAAGTTTATGTTTTAAAAAAATATGTTACGTAATCGTGATGTTTTGAAAAGCATTAATCTTTTGAAAATTCGCGTCCTACTACTATTAGATATGAATCAAACTAAATAAAACCCCAAATTAAAGGTTAAAAATTTAAAAAGGCCATATTACATAAACAAATACCCAAAATTAAAATAAAAATACTTAAAAATCAAACATGATAGTACGAGCGGTTGTGTGGCCACCTTTGAGTCCCTCGCAGCATCGATCCGCCTAAGGCTTGGGATTACCTGTACAGATAAACAGATGGGTGAGTTTACGAAAACTTAGTGTGTAATCCCGTATAAGCAAACAGTCAGAAAACAAGCACAGTCTGGACCTAAGCCCTTTAAAGTAACAATGATGATATCAGTTTGGGCTTTAGTCCAACTCAATATAGAAACAGTCATGTGTGCAGGCCTTGGCCCATTATAGTAACAATAGACAGTGTGTAACAGTAAAAAGTGTAGTAGCAGTAATCAATGTAGTGATAGTATACAAGTCCTACCCAACTAGCATTTACAATCCATCTCCGTCCAACCCTACACTCCATGTAGGGATATTATCAACCCACCCATCCCTACACTCCAGAATTAGCATCGGTTGCAGCACTAACAGAAATATGCAGCTGGGTTGCCAATAATTTAGGCTCGAAGCCTTTCAGTACACTTCTTCCGATCAGTATAACCCATCCCCATGCAATGCATCATAAAGTCATGTCATGGCATATTATAGAATCATACATGCATCCATTACAATTTAAAAAACATTCAAAAATACGGTCATACATGCATATATATAAATATATACCTCACATAGGGGCATAACAGTCGTTTTACCACATAAGGGAAAAATAGTCAATTCATTCGATTGGGGTCTAGGTATACTTATCGACCCAACAGTAGGTCCACACTTGTCTCGGGCGACTCGTGCAACCTTAACAGTCAAACAGTAAAAATGGGCCCAAAGCCTATAATGCGGCCCATGTGGGGCCACACGGGCAAAGCCCAAAAATGGCCTTGGCCGTGTGAGTTACACAGCTTGGCCCAATAATTTCCACACGTCCGTGTGGTTCAACCGTGCAGGGTCCACAAGTCCGTGGGGCCCAAACTGCCCAACTAGACCCAACGTGGCCCAAAACGGCCCTAGCCCATGAAATCGCTCATGGTGGCCTCTACGATCAAATGCACACATCCATACGTTCGAATTACCACACGAGCGAGCGCATGCCCATGTGGCATCAAAGGTCACATTTTCTAGCTTTTGCCGATCTATAGTTTGGGTAGTGTGGTTACACACCTGTTTCCAAAAATGTGTGAATAGTCCAAGAGCTCTAAAACATACATTCAATCAAGACTTCAATTAATCATTTGACAAAGGATTAACATCTCCTTTTACACTTATCTCAAAATCTTCACCAATACTTGCCTTGATTGAACAAATAAAGATCCCACACTTAAACTGACTCACAAGACCGATTACGAACTACCTTAGAGATTACCTGCATTCTAAACAACCTTATCAACTAATATATTACACGTACAAAATTTGAACCAAGCGTCCAACAACTTACCGAAGTTGTAATACCGAAAGAAATGAAAGAAAATAAATGGCCCACTGTCCTTAATTGAATACCCACTCCGATAGAGATCGAGCTAGCACAACTACAACCCCAACAATTGTCGGTAGCAAAAGAAGGTGTTAGAGAACAATTATTCAAATGGCAGAAAGGGATAAAGAGTGAGAAGAATCGAGTTGCGGTCATTACTGACAAAATCTTTATTTTACTTCTCCACTTACTCTTTAACTTTCCTGTTTATCATTCCTTTACCTTAACTTTCTTGTAACATAGCCTATATATTAGCCCGATGAACCGTTTGGAATACTAAGGGTACTTGGGTTTTCCTGCCTGATAATAGCCTGCCAATGCCATGCTCTAGGCATGGTCTTACATGGGATGTTCCCTGTCCTACCAAAGCCATATATCTAATATGGAATTTCATGGGATGTTCCTCAACTATCTCAACCTGCCAATGCCATATGTCTAATATGGACTTACATGGGATGTTCCTCAACTGTCTCAACCTGCCAATGCCATATGTCTGATATGGACTTACATGGGATCCTTGCCTTATATACTCACCAATGCCATGCCTTGGCAAATCATAGCTAAAACATACTTGCTTAAAATTCTCAAGGTCAGTCACATAACTCAATAATAATAATAGCAACAATTGCATAATAATAAAATACTACTCAACTTACATACTTACATTCTCAATCTCATCATATCCTTAGTTTATCTTACTTTCCTCAAATTATGCTATTCAATACTTTCTTGATCTTATACAAAGCCACATTACCATTATGGTCTTATGTGTAAACTTATTCGAATTCTCATTTTTAATATCAAATCATTATTGAACATTTCTCGATTATTATCATTATATTCAAAAATCTATACTAAAATTTTTATAACTAATATATCAATTTAGCATTCAAACATGCTTAATTAAATGCTTATTAAACACATGAACTTACCTCGATACCAATACGACCATTTTGACCAACTTTCCCGATTTTTGATTTTTCTCCCGTTCCAGGTCCAAATCTCATTTCAAGGGATCTAAAACATCATACTTCACTTATTTAATCAATGTACTAATCATTTCGGACCTAAAACATATTTTTACAAAATTTATATTTTTGCCCCTAAACTTTTGCATATTTACACTTTTACCCCAAAGCTCGGAATTAAATTTTTATTCAATTTCTTTGCATTTTATGCCTAACTGAACCATTTCATAAATATGGCAGCCCAAAATTCTCATTAAAACTCACACTTATGACCAATTTTATAACTTTTACGATTTAGTCCTTTCGGACGTTTTCGTCGAAAATCACTCGGTAAAAACCGTTTCTCTAACCATAAACATGCATAATATACCATAATTCATCAAAATGCACAATTTTTCAACATGGTTCAATTTTTGAAATCAAACCCCAGCTCAAATAAATGGTAGAAATAGAGAAATCATGTTACCGGGATTTCAAAAACGTAAAAATCATTAAAAAACGTAGCTAGAACGGACTTACAATCGAGCTTGGAAGCTTGAAAAACCCTAGCCATGGTTTCTAAATGCTATATTCAGTCTTGAGGAAGAAGATGAGCAAATTTTTGCTTCATTTTCCCTTTTCAATTCTTTTAAATTACTAAATGACCAAAATGCCCTTAAAGACTTTTCTTTCAAATTTGTCTTATGCATGCCCATTTTTGTCCAATAATTTAACCAATGGTCTAATTACTATTTAAGGACCTTCAATTTAAAACTTCATAACAATTGGACACTTTGAACATGTGGAACTCAACTTTTGCACTATTTACAATTTAGTCCTTTTGACTAAATTGAGTGCCCAAACGTCAAAATTTTCGAACGAAATTTTCACAAAATCTTTCCGTGAAATTTTAGATCATAAAAATATAGTAAAAATAATATTTTCCTTGTCAGATTTGGACCTCGAAACCATTGTTCCAACTAGGCACAAAATCAGGATGTTACATTTCTCCACCCTTAGGGATTTTTGTCCCCGAAAATCTTACCATATGACGGATTAAGGATTGATTTCACAAGGCACTTTCAATTTCTCGTATAGTCTCGGCATCCTTAGCATCTTACTGCTCAAGCTAAGATTCTGAATTATACTCTCTAATCATAGACATAAGAATCAGATTACTAATCTTCTCAAATTCTGACTGAAATACCTACTGATAAGTAACTGACCTTATTCTTTCTATAATCTCATACTCTTAGATGAACCGTAACTCACTTTTCTCTACTCACCAAAATGAAAAATTTTCTGTTAATAAGATACTTTTAGAAACACCTGACACCCCTCTGAGTTTCAATATTCTTGCCTTTCGATTCTATACACAATTTCTGATAATCTATCTCTGGTTTCAAAAATCAATTTTCACCTTTCTCTAATATTTTAACTCAAATTAACCTTGTGAGTTTCTCTTTCTCAATTACTCTTAATATTTAAAACACAATACAAAACTTACCTTTCTAAGAATCTAAATCACTTCCTCAATTTAACTACTAGTATTAGAGTGACACATAATAACATTCAGAAATCTCATACTCAAGACTTACTGTAACTTTTTTCTGAAGTTATAATACAAATCTCGGATTTCAACCATAACCAATGAAAATTTGGGCTCTGTATAAACTGACAACCTCAGGATAAATAACTCAAATAACCCATCAATAGAAAATTTTGATCATGCTGAGAAAAATATACATAAACTTCCTCGAGTAATCAACCATAACTCACATAATCTTTACCCTTTTGATGATAATACTAATTCTATTGTACAATTCTTCGAATTACCATTGCATTTCCACACGAATATCAATACTGACTGTAATAGCTTCTAAGATACTTTAAAAAAATCAACTTTAACTCTTTGAAAGTTCAGACATGAGGTTCAAAATTTGGTACATAGCATATCATTCTCTTACTAATGTAACTATTTCTGAGTATCCTCCATCTCTGTACTCCTTGAGTAGATAGATAATTATCACTATGTCAGGTTTCATAACTGTTGCATAATCTCTTTACTCAATTTAGACTGAATCATAACAAATACTTCGACTGTCAATTTCTTCAGCTGTTTATAACTTTACTAGCATGGATTTAAGCCAAATTAAACTTCATATAATGAGAACTCTAGCAATCAGACAACTTGGATTGGCAAAATCATACCTCAAATGCAACCCTTTCGATGTATATATATATAACTCTATATCATAACTTCTAGAATAGGTACTCTTCACTCAAGTCATTTATCCATTTGTACATAAGCAATCAATATTTAATTCTGGAACTGTGAATAATTTTAACATACATATAACTCAATCAGACTGCTCAACTGAATCAGTTTTGACTAATAGACAATAACTTTTCAAGAACTGCTCTTTTTTATGCTGTCATTATATCTCAGACATACATTCTATCATGATCTCTTCAAAAAGCTAATCATAGATCATTATCACTGCATAACTCGAAAGAACATAACATTCGGTCTTTAACTTGTTGATACATGGATCAAGATCATTTAAAAAGTAAAATTATTACATCGGTCTAAGCTAAATTTCTTATCACTCACATTTTGTCAAAGTCACTTTCTTTTCAAATCTATGGACAGATTAAACATATATTAGAATTTACATTAATTGTTTCTCATTGATGCACTGAACTATACTAAGGCCACCATACTCATTTAGCTTAAAAATCGTGGTGCCATAATAAGACTAACTTCTCAATTACGTTAGTAAATGACGTCCCAATTGAAAATAAAACATCCTGATCATCAGAAAGATTTAGGCACAAATTTCAATAACAACCACCGTAAAAACACATTCTTTGTAACGCCCAAAAATTTGGACCTCTTTAAATATGTTTTTTTGTCATACTTGCATGTTTGGTGCGTTGGTTAACTGATTTAGGAGTGTTTTGGGATGACTGAAGGATCTTGGGAACAAACCCAGGCTTTTGGAAAATTCTTGATGTTTGGCTTAGGTGAATCCAAGCTCACTGAACTTAAGCATTTTAAATAAATGCGTGGGTTGTAAGACATGAAAGGCACGCTTGTAAGGTGGCAAGGTAGAGTGTGATATGTACCTAGGGGTCTTAGGTTCGAGCTAGCCCATGTGCTAAAGACTATCTTTTTGTTTCTCATGCGAGGGAGGAGATGGAGTTTGACCGAAACTCCTCTAGGTGGAAGGTGGAATCGATCTTAAGGAGGAATTAAAGAGATTTGGATGAGATGGTTCGGTTGGAGGGAGCATTATGAGGAGAGGACAAAGGAAATTTGAAATGGGAAGGTGACTTGCCAACTGGGGGAACTTTTGAGTGTTAAATTCGGTCTTAGGTGTTGAGGTGCCGAAATGAGTCTTCTCTTCTTTGGGTTTCGGTCAAAGTGTTCATTTTGGGGTTTTTCTCTCAATTCCTTTATTGCCAAATGCACACTCGTGCTCTCTTTTTGCACTTTTGTTTTCTCTTCCTTTCGGTGGTGACCTCTCACGCACTTCTTTTCCTTTTCTCTCTTTTTCTCCAACCTCTTCTCTTTTCTTCTCATCCATCTCAAAAGCTGAATATTTTGAATAACCCTTCTGTAGTCGATTTCATCTCACCCTGTTGTTCTCTCAAATCCTTCCTCTTTCTTTTACTTTCAGTCATTCTTTTTTCTTGACCAATTGTTTTTCGTCCTCACATATTTCTCTTTACCTCACCTTGCCGAATACACCTCTCTTGTAGACTCATCTCTTCTTCTCAAGTTTCGTTTTCTTATTTATTGGTAAGTTTCTTAAGTACAAGTATTGGATTCACTATTTGAAGGAGGCCTATACCCTTAAACTTTTGATTATTTCCATCTTATTTGTGGTATTGTAACATCGTGTTTTGATCAAAATATGGCTAGGGACTCAATTTCATTAGAAAGGATTTTGGGCCGAACCCCCTATCTCTTTCAAGTGGTTACTCCCTCTTTTGGTAAGGATTCAAGTTTTATAATTTGGGTTGTGGTGTTATAGATATTCATGAATAGGTTTTTATTTGCTTATGAAGGTTAAACCTTCGAGGAGAACATTACTGTTAAAGCGAGAGAAGGTCTTGCGATTCATCTTTGGTAAGTGACATAGTGGGTTAAGGTATTGTTCATGCCATGGATTAGATTAAACATGGAATTTTGACTGACGTTGGAATTGTTGTTATCTTAGGTGCTCAGTTTTTGGAAGCAGCTAGTATCTACCTCATTACAGGTGTGTTAACCATACTATTAAACTACGAAGGCAAAATGTCGAAGTGTCAAATACCAAAAAGCTGACGAATTGAGCATTTGGCCACATGGACGTGCAAACGCACATGTGATCGGCTGGGGTCATGATTGTGGCCCTACATCAAAAAATGATCATCACAAACGATTTTATGAGATGGGCCGAAATGGGCCCTAGGCCGCTAGATGGGCCCTGGGCCGCTAGATGGGCCTTAGCCTATATACGAATTTCTAGACTATTTGGTTGTCTGTGTCACTAGACGATCATGGGCCTACTAATGGGCTTCCACATACTTAGGCCCACACTAATAAATGACTTAAATGCCCGAAGGGCCAAAATGACCACAATACCCCTTGTGGGTAAAATGTCGTTTTGACCTTGTATGTTGATTGGATGATTATACATGCTGTGAGATAATATATATGTTGATACTCTGCATTATGATATAACATGACATTCATTATGTTACATTGCATGGGGGTTGGGTATATGCTTATGGAGGAAGTGTTTTGTACTGGCAACTTCGCTGCATTATTCCAATAGCTTCTAGCCTAATATTCTAGCAGCTCTGCTGCATTTTATCAATAGTGCCACATCGGTACTACACTATGGAGTGTAGGGTTGGGTGGGTTGATTATATCCCCACGTGGAGTGGTGGGCTGGACGGAGATAGAGTGTAGAGGTTGGTTGGGTAGGATTCTATATGCATGCTATACTGTTTTGAAATGGGCTTAGGCCCAGATTGTTTCCGTGAATCTGTTATGCACGAAATCACACACTGAGTTTTTGCAAACTCACCTGTCTATTTTTATTGTACAGGTAATCCTGAGGCATAGACGGTTCGGTGCTACGTGGGACTTGGAGACGGCCACACTTCATTTTAAACTGCATTTAGATTTAAGTTATTTTGGATTATTATTTTATCTTGGGTTTGTAATAAGGCCATTATTTAAACATTAAACTAAAATGTTGGGTTTACTTATTTCATTCAAAATCTATTGGCTCTAGGGTGCGATTTTAATCAAAGATATTTGTTTTTTTTTTTGAAAAAAACCACGGTTTTATAACAAACAAGGATTTAAGCAAAGCTTTTGCAAATAACAAGTTTTCAAAGTAAACTACTTTTATCATCAGATTAACTGAGATTGACGAATTAATGTTTTCATCTAAACTAAAAGGGTTTTGTATTAAATCAAAACATAATAAGTCCACGATTTCAAAACACTCTAATGTGACACTGTAACGCCCTAATTTTCAAGATTTTTCAGGATTTTTATGATTTTGGTGAAATCATGGAATTTTGTTGTTTGGTCATGAAATTTATGTTCTAAGTATGTTAGTGGGCCTTTAGGAAACTCAAGCCTAAGTTAAAACCTAGTAGATTTATTAAATTTTGGACTTAAAGAGAATGGGACTTGGTTAGGTGGGCTTTTAAGAAAAAGTGAAGGAATTAAGACACAAGAGAATCCTTGGTAAAGTGGCAAGGTGGCGCCACTTAGTTCTTAAAAAAAATGGCGTGTGGATGCATGTGCAAGGGCCAGAGTTCGAGTCATAAGGTAAGCATGGAGTGTGTTTTTAATTTTTGGGCATGTACCAGTCATGTGATGGAACTCAAGTGAAACTCTGCTGAAGAGAGTTTGAGTTGTTCATGAGATTAGATCAAGGAGGGATAAGGGGAGAGATTTTAAGAAATTTGAAGAAGAAGAGTGTGTGGCCGATTGGGAAAGTTGGGGTGCATAGTCGGCTAGGACTTTTGGGAGGCATTGTTTTCGGCAATTGAGTGTGTGAGGTGCCGATTTCTCTTAGTTGTTGCCTTTCGGGATTTGTTTTGGCCTCTCTTCTGTCTTGCCGAGTTAGGGTATAATACCTTAGGGTTCTTTTTCTTCTCCTTCTTTTTGCTAGAAACCGAAACCTAGGCCTCCATATTCTCTTAGTGCCGACTTGTCCATAACCGAATCTACTCTTCTCTTCTCCTCTCTTCTTTACTTTCATCTCTTTTCTCTTTAATTTCCATAGAAGCCGAACCCACTTTCCTTCTTTTCTATCTTCTTCTCAAGCCAAATTTGATTGAAGCAACCTCTTTTCTCCACTCTTCTGTCGACTATCATAAAATGCCGAAACCGAACCTGTGTTGTCGTTCACTTCTTTGACCAAAACCCTCTCTTCTCTTCTTTCAAATCTTTCAAGAAACTGAATCACAAATCTCTTAACCTTTCTTCTGCCGATAGTTCTATCACCTTGTGAACTCTTTTCATCCATTCTTCTCTAAAGCCAAAATTACCATACTCATAGTGGTTTGAAAGTCGAACCCTTAGATCTCTTAGATTCACTCTCTGCTCATGTTTAGAGGCTAGATCTGAGTTAGAGACAGGATTGGAAGCACTCTGGTTTAGTGAACCTTTGGTAAGTACTCAGATTCTCTGCTCCATTCATTATTTCAGGATTTAAGGAAAAGCTGAAAACCCCTATGTAGGGTGATTGCCGATTGGGGCTAAAGGCTCTATAGATCTTATTATTTGGTTTGTTATGTGCTAGGGTGGATTAAAGGTGAACAAGCGAGGAGTATTGGAAGTTTGGATCCTTGGAATGACTAGATCTAGATCTAGTCACTGTTTTTGGCAAAAGGTGAATATTCAAGTGACTAATGGGTGATTGTCAATTGTAAATGGATTTAGGTGATGAGAGTTTCAGTTAGAAGATAGATTAACAATATGGTTTCAAACGATTGTAGGAAAAATTGCGTGGGAGATCTCATCGTAGTAATCACAAATCAGGTGTGTAAATGAACACCCTCTAGTAGACTAAATCGGTAAAAATCGAGAAGCCGAAATGCCGAAATTTTGACATTGCGCAGATTTGCGAGTGTGCGAGCACTCGTGAGTCGGGTGGAATAGTGAGATCTGTAATTGCAACTAGTAAGATTGGTGAGTGCGCAATTTCGTGCAGTTCGGTAAATTGGGCCTCGATGGGATAAATTCAGGCCCAATGGGCTTACAGGCCCATATGGGTAAAAATTGCTGGTAAGTAAGTTCTAGTGATTTGTATGTTAAAACTGTAAAATCGGACATAAAATTTGGACTAAATGGGCCAAAATTGCTAATTAACTCTGTAGGGCCCGTTAGGGGTTTTAGGGCCCGATAGCTTTAAGGTTGATAAATGGGCTAGATTTACTGTTAGGATGGGAATTGGATTGTAAATAACTGAGATATGCATAAAACCCTAAAAATTGGTATAATTACTGAAATACCCCTAAAGGATGGAAAATTACTATTTTACCCCTAGGTGCAAAATGACCATTATACCCCTAGGGCTAAATTTGACTGAAATGCATGTTTTACTTTATCTGTTCACTGTATGCCATGACATATTTTACTGTTGCATAGGACTGGGTTTATTGATGGAGGAAGTGCAAGTGGCATTGCCACGTTTACTGAAATGGGCTTTGCCTCGTATTACTAAAAAATGGGCTTTGCCTCGGATTTACTGTTAGTGGCTTGGCCACATTATCTGAGCAGCTATGCTGTGACTGTAGAGTGTAGTGGCTGGGTGGGTTGAGTTATTCCCCACATTGTGTGTAGGGCTGGTACGGGTGGAGCGTAACGGATGGACATAGGATGGGCATTAGGCTTTGTATACATGCATTATTCTATTCTATCATTGTGATGGGCCTATGGGCTTTACTATTTATTGAATAGGGCTAAGGCCCAAATTAACTGATTACTAAATAGGGATTCGGCCCAGTATTTACTGAGACTGGATAGGGCTTAGGCCTAGTAAGCTTGAGCTGATTTGGGCTCCGGATGGGCTTTCTTTACACATTGAGTTTCCAAAATCACCCATTTTCTTCCATCGATGCAAGTGAGCCCTAGACTGGTGGACTTGGAGCTGGGAGGGATTCAGAGTGGCTACGTGGACTGCAAAGTTGGTTTTTAATTAAGTTCTTTACTTCCTTATTTGTTTTTAATTATTTTCATTTTGGTTTTGAGTTCTAATAAGGCCGCTTTAATTGTTTTGGGTTTTCAATTCTTTAATTATAATTTATTTTCAATTATTTGAATAAGGCTGCGCAAGTTTTTCTTAAAATTAATCAACATTTTCAAAACAAAACCCTCGTAACAAATGAATAATCAACGATCAAAATATGGTAACAAGATAACTTTTAAATGGTTAGTTGATAGGACAAACACTAATTAAACCTGGATTTTCTTCCCAAATTACAGAAACAGTTTTACAAAGCTCACCCTAATCATAGTAGCTAGGAAGCGTGATTAGTCCTTCGTTGATGTGACACACCGAACTTGGCCGTAACGTCTGGGCCGGGTTTGGGGTGTCACATTTAGTGGTATCAGATCTTGGTTGCAACAACTCGGTTGTGGATCGGGTCCAAAAAGTTTTTGAACAATTTAAAATCAAGGCCCAATAAGGGTATTTTGAAATCGGTTTTGGAAAATCTTTAAGAAAACCCTTTTCAAACATATTTTTCTTTGAACATATTTTTTTAAGGTCTTATTTAAAAAAAGTTTAAGTTTTCTGGGCTTTCTAAAATCTGGTTTCTGAAGAGTGGCACACTGAATCCCCGACACCAAGTTGTAAGTATTCTTCTCTTATACTGTACTGTACTAAGATGTTACTGTAGATAGAATTGAGACCCTATTATGATACTTTAGATAGGGTAGTACTGAAAACTGTAAGACTGAGACTGTAGGAAAACTAAACCCTAGAAGACTGAGACTGTAGTTAGCCTACGAATTCGTGAAAACAAACCCTAAAACTCTATCTGTGCATAAAATATTTTGTAATAAACAACCGAAATACTAAACTAATCTCATAAAATTCGTAATCAGATAAGACGATATGAGTACAAGGGCTGCTCGTGGACGAGGCCGCGGATGTGGCCGAGGTAGTTTGCAAGCTGGATCTTCGTCTTCTGGACATATGCTAGCTGAAGAGGTACGAGCTTTGCCAGCGACTGAGACTGGATCATATGATCAGGCTGCAGGGGACGACGCTATGTCCCGGGCCATGTTAAGGGCTTTAGAGAGGGCCGCTGGGGCGAGCACTGGAATTGTAAATAGGGGATCCATTTATGAGCGACTTTGGGCAAACGGAGTGGAGGTCTTCAAGGGCATATCCGAGTAGCCCCAAATGTGGCTGAGTATTGGCTGGAAGCCACGGAGCAGATCATGGACGACCTGGATTGCTCGGTGGAGCAGAAACTGAAAAGAGCGGTGTCTCTACTGCGAGACAAGGCATTTCAGCGGTGGATCACTGTGAAGGAGAGTACCCCAGCTAAACGGGTAACCTGGGAACTGTTTAAGACAGCTTTCAAGGGAAAGTACGTCAAAGTAAGCGACGTGGATGCGCATAGGAAAGAATTTCTTAACCTGACCTAGGGCAATAAGTTTGTTGCTGAGTATGAGGCGGAGTTTCTGAGGTTGAGCCGGTATGCCAGTGGTATAGGTGCTACTGAGTACGAGTGTAGCATTTGTTTTGAGGATGGTCTCAGGGATGAACTAAGGGTGCTGATAGCTCCACAAAGGGAGCGTGACTTTGCTGCGTTGGTAGAGAAGGCTAAGATAGCCAAATAGGTGAAACGAACTAAACGGCAAAATTGTGATAAGGACCGAAATCGATTCAGGAGGGATTCTGGACCCTCTGGTGCTATAAACAGGAATGTTAAGAGAGCTAGAGTGGAGGAACCGGTCTGAGCAGTTTCGGAAAATACAGTTAGACCACAGGCTTGTGGGGACTGTGGTAGAGTGCATCTGGGAGAATACTCGAAGCGTACTGGGGCATGTCTCTAATGTGGGTCCAAAGAACATAGGATCAAGAACTGTCCTCGGAGGCCAGCTCAGACTCAAGTTACTGAACAGAGGGTTGCTCAACCCACGCGAGGTGGACTGCTACCGCCGAGAGGCCGTGGTCAAGGTAGGGGCGGCAACAGAAATGGTCGTGGACGTGGAGCCCCTGACAGGGGTGCTGGTAATGCTGAGCCCACCAACCAGCATTGGTTTATGCTACTCGACGCAAAGAGGAGGGTGATGCACCTAACGTATAATTGGTACATTTTTTATCTCTAGCATGCCATACACTACTTTGATTGATATGGGTTCAACTCATTTGTATGTTGCATGTGATATTTCTGGGTCGTTGGGTGTGCACTCTGAGGAAACTATGAGTGGGGTAACTGTAATAAGTCCACTAGGTCACTCGGTTAGAGTAGACAAACTCTTTAGGGAGGTGCCTTTAGAGACTCAAGGTAGGATTTTTGCTGGAGACTTAATGGAGTTACTATTCGCAAAGTTCGATCTTATTTTGGGGATGGACAGCTTACTAAGCATAAGGCGACTCTGGATTGTGCGGCTAAGAGAATGGTGTTAAGGACTACCGAGGATGAGGAGGTAATGGTCATTGGGGAGCGAAGGGACTACTTGTCCAATTTTGTTTCGGCCTTAAGGGCTGAGAAGCTGATTTGCAAGGGTTGCGAGGCGTACTTGGCTTTCGTAAGTCAGAGAGAGACTGAGAAGGTGACTATGGAGACAGTTAGAACTATTAAGGAATTTTAAGATGTCTTTCCTGAGGAGCTTCCTGGATTACCTCTGAACCAAGAAGTCAAATTTGGAATTGACTTGCTACCTAGAACGGCTCCAGTGTCAATCACGCCCTATAGGATGGCACCGAAGGAGTTAGTAGAACTAAAGGCACAAATCCAAGAATTGTTAGATAGAGGTTTCATTAGACCGAGTGTGTCTCTATGGGGAGCACCAGTACTATTCGTGAAGAAGAAGGACAGGATGATGCGTATGTGCATCGATTATCGCCAGTTGAACAAACTGACGATAAAAAACAAGTATCCTCTGCCAAGGATCGACAATCTATTGGACCAGCTTAGAGGAGCTTCAGTATTTTCCAAGATCGATCTTCGATCTAGATACCATCAGTTAAGGGTCAATTAGGTGGATATTCATAAGACAGCATTCAGAACTCGGCCGGGTTTGGGGTGTTACAAACACTACTAGTTACGGCCATAACGTCTGGGTCGGGTTTGGGGTATTACATTTAGTGGTATCAGAGCCAGGCTACAAAACTCGACTGTGGAATGGGATTTTAAAAATTTTAAATTTCTATAAAATGTTTTCGAAGAATTTGGGGAGTTTTGAAAATATTACTTCTGGAAGTATGGGTCACCGAGTCTCCGGTGCCGAATCTACAAGTACTTTCAAATTCTGTTATCTGTTTAAATACTAAAATACTGAGACTTTTATAGACATGAGACTATGTTATGATACTCTAGATAGAATAGACTGAAACATTAAAAAACTGAAAACTATAGTATGACTTCGATCTGTAAAACCAAACCCCTAAATTTTTGTTACCATAAGAAATTGTTAATAATTACTGAAACTGTAAGCTAATTCATAAAACTTTTAAATCAGATAATAAGCAAATTGACATGAGCACCAAAAGAGGCAGAGGTTGAGGTAGAGGCAGTGCAAGTGCTAAGGCTAGGTCTTCGGCAGCGAGCCACATGCCTAATGATGAGGAAAGGGAAGTACTAGCCTCACCTGTAATGGAGGAGGGATCATTCGATCAAGCAGCTGGGAGCGATGCACTGTCCCAGGCTATGCTCTGGATATTCGAAAGGGTTATTGGGCCCAATAATGGAGCTGCAGGCCGTGGGTTAGTTACTAAATGGCTCCGGTCAAATGGGGAAGAGGTTTTTAGGAGTGTTTTTAGGGTAGCCCCTAATGTGGCCGAATATTGGCTAGAGGCCACAGAACGGATTATGGATGATCTTGACTGCACTCTAGAACAGAAACTGAAGGGTGCAGTGTCACTACTACGAGATGAAGCTTACCAATGGTGGCTTACTATGAAAGAGGGAGCTCGGCCTGACCAGTTGACATGGAAATTTTTCAAGTCTGGGTTCCAGGGGAAGTATGTGGGCACCAGCTACGTCGACACTCGTAGAAAAGAATTTTTGACATTAGTGCAAAGAGATAAGTTGGTATCTGAGTACGAGGCAAAATTTTTACGACTTAGCCAGTATGCCCATAGAATAATAGCTACTGAGCATAAACGATGGGTTCGATTTGAGGACGGTCTCAGGGATAGCCTCCGAGTGCTAATAGCTCCACAGAGTGAGCGAAACTTCGCAATACTAGTGGATAAGGCTAAAATTGTTGAGGAAGTTAAACGGACGGAGCGTCAGAACTGAGATAAGGAAAAAGGGAAAAATAAGAGGGGTGTGGAGCACCCTAATACTACTCAGAGGTCGGTGAAAAGGGTCAGGTATGATGGGCCAGTCAGAGCTGGGCCCTCTGCTACTACTATTAGACTACAAGCGTGTACTGATTGTGGGAGAAGCCACTATGGGGATTGTTGGAAGAGGACTGGAGCCTGTCTTAGATGTGGTTCGATGGGACACCATATCAGGGACTGCCCACATAGGCTAGAGTAGATACAAGTAACTGGTATGGGTAATATGCAACCACTGAGGGGTGGTCAATAATCGCCTAGAGGCCGTGGCCAGGCTAGAGGCGGAAATGGCATGGTTCACGGTCGTGGAGCACCTGGCAGAGGTATTGGTACTGTAAAGGCGAGGCAACCAGCATTAGTGTATGCTACATGTCAGCGAGAAGAAGGGGACGCCCCAGATGTGATAACTGATACATTCCTAATTCGTGGCTTGCCTTATACTGCACTAATTGATGTGGGGTCTACGCACTTATATATTGTATGTACTGTATCCAAGACTTTGGGTGTGATGTGTGAAATAACTGCTGGTAAGGTTACTGTATTGAGTCCATTAGGATAGTCAATTAGGGTGAACAAGTTGTTTAAAGAAGTGCCTTTAGAGGTTGAGGGAGAAACTTTTCTAGCAGACTTCATGGAACTTCCTTTCGAGGAGTTTGACTTAATCTTAGGAATAGATTGGTTGGCGAGGCATCAAGCGACTCTAGATTGTGCTGCTAAGCGGATGGTATTAAAGACTTTAGAGAGTAGTGAGATAGTGGTTATTGGGGAGCGCCATAACTATTTGTCCAACTTGATTTCTGCTTTGAGAGCTAAGAAACTAGTACGTAAAGGGTGTGAGGCATATCTAGCTTATGTTAGTAATTCGGATTCTAAGGGTCCCTCTGTCAAGGATTTAAGAGCATTTAAAAATTTTCCTGATGTATTCCCTGATAAATTACCAGGATTACCGCTGAACCACGAAGTTGAATTCGGGATTGAGTTGTTGCCTGGTACGGCTCCGGTGTCCATTGCCCCATATAGAATGGCACCAAATGAGCTTGTTGAGCTCAAAGCTCAAATTCAAGAACTGCTAGATTGAGGATTCATACGACCTAGTGTGTCTCCGTGGGGAGCACCGGTCTTATTTATGAAGAAGAATGATAGGACTATAGGCATGTGTTTTGATTACCGGCAATTGAACAAATTGACTGTAAAAAACAAGTACCTGCTACCGAGGGTCGATGATCTATTTGACCAACTTCGAGGAGTCGTGGTCTTTTCTAAAATAGATCTCCGTTCTGGTTATCACCAACTGAGAGTGAAGGAGGCGAATGTGTACATAACAGTGTTTAGAATGCGTTATGGGCACTATGAATTTCTGGTTATGCCGTTTGGGCTAACAAATGCGCTAGCTGCTTTTATGGACTTAATGAACCGTGTCTTTCAACCTTATTTGGACCAGTTCGTGGTGGTCTTTATAGATGATATCTTGCTATATTCGAGGACTGAGGAAGAACATGATGCACACCTGTGAGTAGTTCTACAAGTACTGAGACAAAAGTAGTTATATGCCAAATTCAATAAGTGTGAATTTTGGCTATGAGAAGTGACATTTTTGGGTCACGTGGTTTTTGCCGAAGGGATTATGGTTGATCCACAAAAAATCAAGGCTATTTTGGACTGGAAACCGTCTAAAAGTGTATTTGAGATACGAAGTTTCCTGGGTCTGGAAGGGTGTTACAGACGCTTCGTGGAAGGGTTTTCCTTAATTGTTGCACCTCTAACCAAATTGTTGTGTAAGGGAGTGCCATTTGTGTGGACGAAGAAGTAACAAGAAAGTTTTAAGAAATGAAGAAGATTCTAACTCAAGCCTCCGTTTTACTACAGCCAGAGTTTGGGAAGGATTTCACCATCTATAGTGATGCATCACACATTGGGTTAGGATGTGTATTGATGGAAGAGGGGAAGGTGGTCGCTTATGGATCTTGCCAACTTAAAACCAATGAGGTGAATTACCCTACACACGATCTGGAGTTGGCTACGATGGTTTTCACACTTAAAATTTGGAGGCATTACTTATATGGTGAGAAGTGTACCATTTACACTGATCACAAGAGCCTCAAATATCTTCTCACCTAGAAGGAACTTAATCTGAGATAGCGAAGGTGGATAGAGTTACTGAAGGATTATGATTACTCAATCGAATATCATCCTCACAAGGCTAACGTAGTAGCTGACGCGCTAAGCCGTAAGGCTATGTCTGACCTAAGGGCGATGTTTGCTCGCCTAAGTTTGTTTGATGATGTTGGATTATTGGCAGAGCTGCAAGTTAAACAAGTATGGACTGAGAGGATTAAAGATAAGCAATTGGTGGATGAGGCATTGATTCCGTTTTTTCGGCAGATTGAGATGGGTAATTTTAGATTTTTGGGCTGAATAAGGAAGGGGTGTTATGTTTCCGTAGAAAAATTTGTATTCCAAAAGATTCTGAATTGAGATAATCTTTATTGCAAGAGGCACATAATAGTCCATACGCTATGCATCCTGGAGGGAACAAGATGTATCGAGACTTACATGAATTGTACTGGTGGCCAGGACTTAAACGTGAAGTTACTGAGTTTGTAGGTAAATGTCTAGCGTGCCAACAGGTTAAAGTTGAGCATCAACTGCCTTCGGGGCTATTGCAATTGGTGATGATTCCTCTCTGGAAATGGGAAAGGGTAACCATGGACTTTATGAGTGGGCTGCCCTTAACGATTACTAAGAAAGACTCGATATGGGTTACAGTGGATCGCTTGACTAAATCCGCTCATTTTATACCAGTTAAAATAGACTACTCACTGCAGAAATTGGCTAAGTTGTATGTGGCAGAAATTGTGAGACTACATGGGGTGCTAGTGTCTATCATATCTGATAGGGATCCACATTTTACGTCTAGATTTTGGAGAAAGTTACATAAAGCACTGGGTACAAGGCTAGATTTTAGCACCGCAATTCACCCTCAGACGGATAGGCAGTTGGAAAGGGTAATTCAGATTTTGGTAGACATGCTTAGGGGTTGTATAATTGATTTCTGAGGTAGCTGGGAAGACTACTTGCCATTGGCAGAGTTCGCATACAACAACAGTTATCAATCCAGCATTCAGATGGCACCGTACGAGGCATTATATGGTCGTAGGTGTCGTACTCCTACGTGCTAGGCTGAACTGGGTGAGAGGCGAGTTCTAGGGCTTGGGTTGGTATCTGACACTGAAGATAAGGTGAAACTAATTAGAGACCGGTTGAAGGAAGCTTCTAACAGACAAAAATCTTATGCAGATCTTAAGCGTCGTGAGATTGAATATTCTATGGGGGACTTAGTCTTTCTCAAAGTCTCTCCATGGAAGCAGATATTAAGGTTTAGACATAAGGGGAAGCTAAGCCCAAGGTTCATTGGGCCTTACCGACTACTGAAACGTGTTGGACCAGTTGCCTATCAACTAGAAATGCCTCCAGAATTAGACAGAATCCATGATGAGTTCCATGTTTCTATGCTGAGACGTTATCGTTCTGACCCCAAACATGTTGTACCGATCGAGGAGATTGAAGTTAGAGTAGATCTAACCTTTGAGAATGAACCAATTCAAATTCTAGCCCATGATGTGAAGGTTCTAAGAAAGAAGACGGTTCCACTGGTCAAGGTACTTTGGTGGAATCACAATTCAGAAGAAGCCACATGGGAACTTGAGGAGGTGATGCGACGACAATACCCTCACCATTTCTGATCAGGTAAATTTTGAGGCCAAAATTTCTTTTAGGGGGTAGAGTTGTAACGCCCAAAAATCTGGACCTCTTTAAATCTGATTATTTTGTCATAATTGCATGTTTGGTGTGTTGGTTAAGTGAGTTAGGAATGTTTTGGGATGTCTGAAGGGTCCTGGGAACAAACCCAGGCTTTTGGAAATTTTTTAATTTTTGGCTTAGGTGAATCTAGGCTCACTGAACTTAAGCCTTTTAAATAAATGCGTGTGCTGCAAGACATGAAAGGTACGCTGGTAAGGTGGCAAGGTAGCATGTGATGTGCTCCTAGGGGTCTTGGGTTCGAGCTAGTCCATGCGCTAATGAGTATCTTTTTGTTGCTCACACAAGGGAGGAGATGGAGTTTGATTGAAACTCCTCTAGGTGGAAGGTGGAATCGGTTTTGAGGAGGAATTAAAGAGATTTGGATGAGATGGGTTTGAGCTAGTCGATGCGCTAATGAGTATCTTTTTGTTGCTCACGCAAGGGAGGAGATAGAGTTTGACTGAAACTCCTCTAGGTGGAAGGTGGAATCAGTTTCAAGGAGGAATTAAATAGATTTGGATGAGATGGTTCGGTTGGAGGGAGGATTATGAGGAGAGGATAAAGGAAATTTGAAATGGGAAGTGACTTGCCCAGTAGGGGAAGTTTTGAGTGTCAAATTTGGTCTTAGGTGTTGAGGTGCCGAAATGAGTCTTCTCTTCTTTAGGTTTTGGTCAAAGTGTTCGTTTTGGATAGTGTGCATTTTGGGGTTTTTCTCTCAATTCCTTTATTGCTGAATGCACACTTGTGCTCTCTTTTTGCACTTTTGTTTTCTCTTCCTTTCGATATTGCTGTAATTGCAACTTTAGGTGACCTCTCACGCACTTCTTTCCCTTTTCTCTCTTTTTCTCCAACCTCTTCCTTTCTCTTCTCTTCTCATCTAGTCCCAAAAGTCGAATATTTTGGATAACCCTTCTATAGTCAATTTTCATCTCACCCTGTTGTTCTTTTGAATCCTTCCCCTTTCTTTTACTTTCAATCATTCTTTTCTCTTGACCAATTATTTTTCGTCCTCACATATTTCTTTTTACCTAACCTTGCCGAATACACCTCTCTTGTAGACTCATCTCTTCTTCTCAAGTTTTGTTTTCTCATTTATTGGTAAGTTTCTTAAGTACAAGTATTGGGTTCGCTATTTGAAGGAGGCCTGTACCCTTAAACTTTCGATTATTTTCATCTTATTTGTGGTCTTGTAACACCGTGTTTTGATCAAAATATGGCTAAGGACTTGATTTTGTTAGAAGGGATTTTGGGCCGAACCCCCTATCTCTTTCAAGTGGTCACTCCCCCTTTTGGTAAGGATTCAAGTTTTATAATTTAGGTTGTGGTGTTATAGATATTCATGAATCGATTTTTGTTTGCTTATGAAGGTTAAAGCTTCGAAGAAAACCTTACTGTTAAAGCGAGAGAAGGTCCTGCGATTCATCTTTAGTAAGTGACGATAGTGGGTAAGGGTATTGTTCATGCCATGGGTTGGATTAACCATGGAATTTTGACTAACATTGGAATTGTTGTTATCTTAGGTGCTCAGTTTTTGGAAGCAGCTAGTATCTACCTCATTACAGGTGTGTTAACAACACTATTAAACTAAGAAGGCAAAATGCTGAAGTGTCAAATGTCGAAAAGCCAACGAATCGAGCGTTTGGCCACATGGGTGTGCGAACGCACATGTGGTCTGCTAGGGCAAAGGATTGTGGCCCTACATCAAAAAACGGTCATCATGAGTGGTTTCGTGAGATGGGCCGAAATGGGCTGAATGGGCCCCATGGGCCGTGGGTCGCTAGATGGGCCTTAGCCTATATACGAATTTCTAGACTATTTGGTTGTCTGTATCGCTAGACGATCATGGGCCTAGTGATGGGCTTCCACATACTTAGGCCCATATTGATAAATGACTTAAATGCCCTAAGCGCCAAAATGACCAGAATACCCTTCGTGGGTAAAATGCCGTTTTGACCTTGTATGTTGATTGGATGATTATACTTGCTGTGAGATAATATATATGTTGATCCTCTGCATTATGATATAACATGACATTGATTATGTTGCATTGCATGGGGGTTGGGTATATGCTTATGGAAGAAGTGTTTTGTACTGGCAACTTTACTGCATTATTCCGATGGCTTCTAACCTAATATTCTGGCAGCTCTAGTGCATTTTATCAACAGTGTTGCATCGGTACTACACAGTGGAGTGTAGGGTTGGGTGGATTGATTATATCCCCACTTGGAGTGGTGGGCTGGACGGAGATGGAGTGTAGTGGTTGGTTGGGTAGGATTTTGTATGCATGCTATATTGTTCTGAAATAGGCTGAGGCCCAAATTGTTTTTGTGAATTTGTTATGCATGGAATCACACATTGAGTTCTTGCAAACTCACCCGTCTATTTTTACTGTACAGGTAATCCTGAGGCATAGACGATTCGGTGCTGTATTGGACTTGGAGACAGCCACACTTCGTTTTAAACTGCATTTGGATTTAAGTTATTTTGGATTATTATTTTATCTTGGGTTTGTAATAAGGTTGTTAGTTAAACATTAAACTAAAATGTTGAGTTTACTTATTTCTTTCAAAATCTATTAGCTCTAGGGCACGGTTTTAATCAAAGATATTTGTTTTTTTTTTTTAAAACCACAGTTTTATTACAAACAAAGATTTAAGCAAAGCTTCCGCAAATAGCAAGTTTTCAAAGTAAACTACTTTTATCACCAAATTAACTGAGATTGATGAATTAATGTTTTCATCGAAACTAAAAAGGTTTTGTATTAAATCAAAACATAATAAGTCCACGATTTCAAAACATTCCAATGTGACACTATTAGATATGGCCATAACGCCTGGGCCGGGTTCAAGAGGTTACATTCTTTACACTTCTGATAAGTATACCTCTGTACTTTCATTATCAGGTCCGAACTCATATTCGTCAATAGAACATTTCTTGCTATTATCTCATGGCTAATACTTTGAACAATAATTTATTAAGAAACCTGAGATAACAAAATCTCAGAACATGGAGCTATACACAATTTTTGAAAATCACTTCTCATGTAGAACAGTTAAGGTCTCGATAGAATCTTAGAAAATTTCCAAAAATGAAAGATAATACTCACAAGCACTAAAATCAACTATAATAGAAACCATATAATTTTCCTTTATCTTTACCAAACAATAGCTAGTAGAACGGGACGCTAACTTCATACGAACCTTACCATCAACAATAACAACTCAAGCAAACTACAATGCCTTCATCTGTCTGTAAATTTAATTAACATCCTCATACAATATGAATTTCATCTGAAATCTTGTAGATATAAATATATATATACCTTTGAAAATAAATGTACACATATAATAGTCGAAAGAAATTTTTGAAATTTTCTTAACCAAAAACTCTGCATTCAGCTATTAATGCAGCTCAATCATTATTCCTCTATCTAATTCTATCATTACTGAATTCACATTATCTCATTCAAAATCAAAATTTATTTGGAAGAAAATCCAGCAATCATATACCTTACACATCATACCTGAATAAGTGCATTAGCTGAACCTAACTTTTCTTTAACTGTAACGTTTCAGAATCTGGATAATCTTCATATCAACCTGGCATCTTTTCTATAACTGTATTCATTTGCTAAATCATTCTCGACTCTAATTATGTTGTCAATTAATCTGCTACTGAACTCTTTAGTTTTTCACTTGTAAACCCATTCAATCTGAATTTCATGTAATCTCTCTTTGAAATACCTTGTTGAAAAGGGGGTGAGGTTGTAACATCTTTGATTTACCTCGTATATACTCATGCATATAACTTAACACTAATCAATATATAATATTATCACAGTTATACAATTTGCTTCAAGCAACTTAGCATACACGTTCATAATACAGAGACTTCCTTATCATCTTATGCAAACTAATGCACATGCATTCATGAATCTCAAATAACATTACTCATAACATTCACTTAACTTCTCTAGTTATACATATAGCATCATACAAATGTCAATTAACATGAACACTTATCTCAATATAAACTTTCCTTTCATCTTATCTCATCTTTCATATTTCCCAAACAGTTCTTATTCACAATTTATTTATTATCACATAAACATCATGAAATATTATTCTTACATCTTATGAGCCTCAACTCATCATAAACATACTGTCTGTACTATCAAACTTAGCTCGGTTGGAGTGCACATGTGTCTAATAAAATATTTTACATCTAGGTCAGAAGTCGTCACACTATCACAGTTCAATATGGCATGTATAGCTAGACTCTTACTCATGCTAGATAGTCCAAGAATTGACTAAACTCTTGCTCTGATACCAATAAATGTAACACCTCTTACTCGAGACCGTCGCTGGAGTCGAACACGAGGCGTTACCAGACTTCTCTTACTGGTTCGGGGCATAAAAATTTACTTTTAAAATTAATTCACTCACATTCTTCTAATATATCCCTAAAGAGGTCCCTCGAGGCCCTAAAACATGCAATTGAAATAGTTCAGGACCAAACTAGGAACATTAAAAATTTTTCGATTACTTACACAAATCAAAACAATTTATTTCACTATTCATAATAAAACTGTCCACATGCGTAATAGTCACTAAATTAATTATAACTCAAGTTACGAAACTCAAAATTTAAATCCGTAAATTTTCCCTGAAACTAAACTCAAAAATCTTCTTACCAAAATTTTTCCAAATTTTTTTCTTTGGCCAATTAGTACAGTTTATTCATTAAAGATTCCCCTATTTCGTAGTTCAACAGACCTAACCTCTCTTCACTAAAAATTGATTTCTCATTATACAGAATGCGGATAATGTTTCTATTTGTTTCTCTTGAAAATAGACTCACTAAAGAATCTAGATATATAAACTATAATCCTTAATTATTCTTGTACAATTTCTAGTAAATTTCTAAAATTAGAATAGGGGATCACAAAGTCATTCTAAACTAGTCTCACAATAATTTAAATATCTTAGAATATAGACTTCCTTTGCTTGCTTTGTTTCTTTCCTATAAAAATAGACTCAATAAGATTTAATTCTATATCTCATTCACCATTCAATCCCATTTCTACAATTTTTAGTGATTTTTCAAAATCACATCACTACTGTTGTCCCAAAACTGTTTCATAACCAACTTTTACTCTTTCATAATTTCTTTACATTAAACCTCATTTAGGAATACATAACATCAACACATGTTCTTATTTAGTCATTTCAATAGCTAATCATTATCATGTATTCGCATGCCATTCTTTAGCCATATCATAAGGACATACACACAAAATAACCAAGTCCCTATACATGCCATAACCTAAAACGTTTCAATGAAAATACCCAATTGGTAACTTGATAGCCGAAAGTGTGAAGCAATTCGTGCGACCCGTGTAACCCAAACAGATCATTCACTTCCTCTAATTACAAGATCCCACCCCCATGTAGCATAATATCACACATGAATGCAAAACATAAATATCAGATGGCATACATAATCAATCACATATCATATAGGGGTATTTTAGACATTTTACACTTCAGAGGCAAAACAGTCATTTCTCAGTTCGGGGTCTAGGTACACTTACCAACCCATTAGTAGGTCCACAGTCGTCTCGTGCGACCCGTGCAACCTTTTGCAATCAAACAGTACAATTGGGCCCAAGGCCCATTATGTGGCCCAAGTGGGGCCCACACGCTCGTGTGGCCCGCTATGCCCCAAATAGACCTTGGCCATGTGAATGGCATAGCTAGGTCCAACAATTCCCACATGTCCGTGATAAACACTCGTGTGGGGCCCATGAGCTCATTAGGCCCACACGGCCCATTTCCCCCGAAAAATGGCCTAAGCCCATGAGGTCGCTCATGGTGGCCTCTACCATCTTATAAAATTTTCCACACATGTGTTCTTGCGCTTGTGTGGCAATCGTTGCCGTACTTTTTGGCTTTTTCAGCTTTTCGTCGTTCTACGATTTGAAGCAGTGTGAGTACACACCTTACTGCGAACGTACGCAAATAGTCCACAAGCGCACCCTAACTTAGATTCGAACACAATAAACCATCAGTACCCTTATAACAGGATTTTAACAATCCCTTCTTACATCACTTAACCAAAATGTTACTTATCACTTGCCTTGATCAATCAATTGAAACTTACACACTTAAACCAACACAAGAAACTGATCACTTACTCTTTAGTGAATACCTGCATTCCAAGCGAATCTTATTAACATTTATTCGTATGAACAGTTTGAACCAGACGAATACTCACTTACCGAAAACACACCCCAAGCGTAGGGGAAAAGAAGAAATTGATTTACCCAAAAGAAAGTTGAAAGACGAAAGAGAAAAAAAGAGAACAACAGAGCACCCAAACTAAATTGGTCAAAGAACAATTTGCTTAAGTCGAAAGAGTAGCGAAAGGAAGAGGTAGAGTATTCGGCTACCACAACCAGATGAAAAAGTGGAAAACATTAAATCATAAGAGCTAAGAGAGAGCAAGAAAAGAATATTTGGCCTAAAGAGAAAGCTATGCGGTGAACTTTTGCCTTCTAAACTTTAACAAACGAATAAGGGATAAGGTGGCACGTCATACTCACAAAAGAAGAGAACAGAATAACTTTCAAATTCCTAAAGAGAGAAAAAGGAAAAGAGAGTAAACGATAATTGTAATTTTGGCTAAAAGGAGGTAATTGACTGAATATAAAGAAGATAAGAGCCAACCGAATCCCTTTGAGAAGGAGTCCAATTTCGGCACACAAAAGAAAAGTATTAAGGAAAAGATACTTGACACAAATAGGGAAAGGTTTGAAAAAACAACCCAAATCAGCAGAGAAACCAAAAAGTGGCCGGTAGCAATTCAAATGAAACAAAAAAATAGAAGAATTATTTAGGTAATCCGTAGTCAAATTTGGCTCAACCCCATACCACATCCAAATCCCTCCATTTCCTCTACCAAAATTGGCACCAACTCTCCCACAATTTCAAACTCCCTTGATATTCTCCTATAAGACCAATTCAAACTCCACCTTTAGAGTTTCGGTCAAGTTCAACCACTCACACAGCACAGGAGCAAAATGAAACCTCTATTGCTCCGTCCAAGACTCGAACTCCAAACCTCTAGCACTTATAACATGCCACTATCCCTTGAGCCAGCAGGCTCTTTTCTGTCATGCTTCACACACTAAAATTTAAAAGACTTACTACCTAGAGTCAGGGTTCCTTTAAATATTAAAAACAAAAATTTTCCATAAGCCAAGGCTTGAACCTAGGGCTTCCCAAAGACTCCCAAACACTCCTAAATCACCTAATTACTAAAGCAAGCATGCAATTGCCACAAGATATAGAAATTAAAGACTTAGATTTTTGGGGCGTTACACTACCATTTTGCATCGAGGTAAGTCTTATATGTAAATAATGAGTTGTTTTAATCATTTTTTCAATTATTTAATTATCTAAAAATTATGAATTCTATATTGAAATATTGCATATGCAATGTGATAGAATTTACAAGTAAAGAAAAGCCCTGGTTGAACCTTAGGAATCATTAGGATACGAGTGACATGTCACTAGGAAACCATCAACTGTTATCGACTATCTATGTGATTCCAGGTACTAGTCTAGCTCAACTACCAGTGGCTAGGAAATCCTGCATTTGTTGCGGATACCTATCAGCTTGTGTGAGCAGCACTGAGTAGAATCGACTACGCCGTCAGCTTATGTGAGCAGACTCAATAATAGCTCATTATTGAGCCTTATGTGATAAGTGGTAGCTTCGGCTACATATTAGTAGCAGCTTCAACAACATTATGTGTGTGGCTCTTATGCCTTATTTCCGTGTATCCTTTAGTGTTCCACATGGTTCATCGGACTAACCGAATTAATGTTATAATATGATTGTATGCGAAAAGATTTAATCGTACGTTCAGGGTTGTGTATGTACAGGTTATATGAAAAATATTATGTGTGCTAAGTGCTTAGTGTATGTATTGAGCATATGGTAAGATCTCATGAGTAAGTGATAAATTTCCAACTCTATTGTATGATTGGAAAAACTTATTTTTCATTAGCTAAGCCTATTTAGTTTAGATGCTTATTTGTTTACATGTAGACTTACTAAGCTTTATAGCTTACCCCTTTCTTTTTCCCTTCTCTTATCGTCAAGCTAATCCAAGGCTCGGTGATCAATGGGATTTCATCAACACTATCAACAACCTCTTTTGGTATTTTGATTACAAACTTGATAAGTTATGGCATAGGTTATGGCATGTGTACATGGTCTGTTGTTTTGGTATGTGACATAACTCTTTTGGGTCCATTTGTTGGTAGTGGTAATTTGATACTTGGCCATGGGAAATGAGCTATGAATGGTTAAGTCTTATTTTGTTAAAATGTTGTAATTTACTAATGAGCAAGCTTGCATAGTATGGGTAAAATGTGGATTGATGTGTATACTCGTGTATGATTGTTAAAATATAGTGTGTGGAAGCCAAAATGTGGTTAATTGGACGTGTCTTAGTGTTATTTTGAATATTGGCAACATTGATTTGTGTTGATTTGTGTTTCAGGGTGAAAATTGGCTTGGAAAATAGCCTATAATTGTCCACACGGGTAGAAACACAGGCGTGTGTCTAGTCCGTGTGTCACACGGCCATCCCACAGGCGTGTTGATAGGCCGTGTGTCTTTTGCACCTGAAATTATGGGAATTAAATGTTTTGTAGTAAACACTCGGGTTGGTGACACGGCCATGTCTCTAGACTGTGTGATAGACACGGCCCAGCCCACGGGCGTGTGGCTTGGCCGTGTGACAAAGTTTTCGCAATGACGTCATAAACAGAATGTCTGAATTTTTCACACAAGGAGAGGACACGGGCATGATGAGGCCGTGTGAAGGACACAGGCCAGAGGCATGGGCGTGTGCTCGGTCGTGTGAAAACCCCTATATGTTCGAAATGAAAATTAATTCGCACAGGCTAGGGACATAGGCGTGTGCGACCACACGGCCTACCCACACGAGCGTGTACCCTGTTTTAGGTAGAATTCTTCTAAATGTTCGAAAAGTTCCAATTTAGTTCTGAATCATACCCAATGAGTCTCTTGGGCCTCGTAAGCCCATAATAAGAGTGTTTTGAATAAGATTGAAAAAGTTTTAAATTTTTGTGAAATTTGTGAGTCGAGATCGAGTGATCGAGTGTTCATGAGTCCGGTAATACCTCATACACGATCCCGACATAGGACTTGAGTGAGGGGTGTTACATTTAATGGTATTAGAGCTATGGTTTAGTCAGTCTTCGGACTACCATAGCAAGTGTGAGAGTCTAACTATACATGCCATAACTGTGAATATTGATAGTGTGATGGCCCCTAATCTTTTTAAATTGAGTTTTCATATAGTAAATGGATCCCGACCCAACAGTAGCTGATGACGCTGAAAGCAACACACTGGCTCCTGCTCAAGGGATCGCGCCACCCGAAAGTGGAAATGTAGGATCTAGCCAGGGAGAAGACGCTGGGGAAGCCTTTCTCCGTAGAATGAGCAAGTGGTATACAGATTTCATTTGGGTGAATCCAAATGCCCAACCTCCCCCACCTTTTCCCATTCCTCAATTGATCCCAGTAGCCCACAAGGTGTGGAAATGACAAGACAAAGTAAGCCCCCCTGTTGACAAGATTCATAAGTATGGGGCTGAAGAATTTAAAGCCTGTGTTGATGATGACCCCGAAAGGGTAGAATTTTGGTTGGAAAACACCATTTGAGTATTTGATGAACTCTCTTGTGCGCCTGAGGAGTGCTTAAAGTGTGCCGTCTCACTTCTGAGAGACTCAGCGTATTAGTAGTGGAAAACACTAGTCTCGATTGTGCCCGCTGAAAAAGTTACTTGGGACTTCTTCTAAGTGGAGTTTCGAAAGAAGTACATAAGTCATTGCTTTATTGATCAAAAGAGAAAAGAGTTTTTAGAACTGAAACAAGGCCATATGACAGTGTCCGAGTATGAGCAAGAAGTCGTCCGACTTAGCAAGTACGCTTAGGAATGTGTTTCCACTAAAGAAATCATGTGTAAAAGGTTTGAGGACGGCCTAAATGATAATATCAAGTTCTATATGGGGATTTTGGAGTTAAAAGAATTTGTGGTACTAGTTGATCAGGCATGCAAAGCTGAGGAATTGTTTAAGGAAAAGAAGAAAGCCAAATCAGATGCTAGGGATGTGAAGAAAAGATTGATGAGTAAGTCTTTCCAACCATCATCAAAGAAACTGAGGAATGTGCCAAACCGGTCGACTGTTTCAACTGGAAATTCAAGCAGGACTCGTGGGAGACAAAATACGGGTTCGAAGGCTCAGACAACTTCAGTAGCTAGTATTGGCAATGTCAAGCCAAGTAACCCTAAATGTCAACACTGTAGTAGGAGACATCCCGGTGAGTATTGGATGGTCACTGGGGCATGCTTTATATTTGGCTTCCCGGGCTACTTAATCAAGGACTGTCCGAAAATGGTAGTTAAAGAAATTGCTCAGAATAAGAAACCGAGCAATGTACCAACTAGAGGGCGGCCTACCAAAAATGTGAAAGAGAGGGCTAGTAGTAGAGGCATAGCTAGAGATTTAGCTGCAAGATTAGAGGCCAGAGCGCCTGCAAGAACTTATGCTATTCGTGCTCGGGAAGAGTTGTCATCTCCTCACGTGATCACTGGTATTTTTTCTCTTTATGATGTTAATATAGTTGCACTGATTGATCTCGAGTCCACATATTTTTACATTTTCATGAAATTAGTGAATGATATGAAATTGCCTATAGAGTCAACCGAATTTGTGATTAAGGTGTCAAACCCTCTAAGCAAGAGTGTGTTAGTTGACAAAATTTGTAAGAATTGTCCCTTAGTGATCCGAGGTCATTGTTTCCTAGCTGATCTAATGTTATTGCCATTTGATGAGTTTTATGCTATTTTGGGCATGGATTGGCTATCAATGCTTGATGCTAAAGTGAATTGTAGATAGAAGGTTATCGAATTAAAGTGTAAAAATGGTGAAAGTCTTCTGGTTAAAACTGATGTGTCCAGCGGGTTGCCTACTTTGATTTCATCTATGACTACTTAAAAGTGTTAGAGGAAGGGGTACGAAGCATATTTGGCTTATGTATTGAATACAAAAGAGTTAGAGCTGAAAATGGAATCGGTACCAGTGGTTTGTGAGTTCCCAGATATATTTCCTGAATAGTTACCGGGTATACCTCCTACTAGGGAGATAGAGTTCGCCATTAACTTGTTGTCGGGGACTGTCCAATATCCATAGCCTCGTATAGAATGGCTCCAACAGAGCTAAGGGAATTGAAAGTACAGTTGCAAGATTTGACAGACAAAGGATTTACAAGACCTAGTTTCTCTACCTGGGGTGCCCCCGTGTTGTTCGCAATGAAAAAGGATGGATCGATGAGACTTTGCATCGACTATAAGCAACTCAACAAAGTGACAATAAAGAACAAGTATCCTTTACCAAGGATCGATGATTTATTTGATTAGCTGAAGGGAGCTATAGTGTTTTCCAAAATAGACTTGAGATCTGGATACTACCAGTTAAGGGTAAAAGAGTCCGATGTGTCGAAAACCGCATTTAGAACAAGGTATGGTCACTATAAATTTCTTATGATGCCATTTGGCTTAACCAATGCTCCGGCCGTATTCATGGATCTAATGAACCGAATCTTTCGATCATATTTGGAAAAGTTCGTAGTGGTGTTTATTGATGACATCTTGATCTATTCTCGTGATGAGATTGAACATGTCGAGCATCTGAGAATGGTTTTACAGATTTTGCGAGATAAATAGTTGTATGCCAAGTTTAGTAAAAGTGAGTTTTTGTTCAATGAAGTTGGGTTTTTGGCTCATATTGTTTCGAGAGATGGCATACGAGTGGATCTGAGTAAGATCTCAGCCATAGTTGATTGGAAACCGCCAAAAAATGTATCGAAGGTTAGAATTTTTTTGGGTTTGGTTGGATATTATAGATGTTTTGTAAAGGGATTTTCTATGATTGTTTCTCTGATGACCAAGTTATTGCAAAAAGATGTTAAGTTTGAATAGACTGAAAAGTGTCGGCAAAGTTTTGAAAGGTTAAGGATAGTATTGATGCAAGAGGATAAGGTGGTGGTGTATGCTTCGCGACAATTGAAGCCACACGAGAAGAATTATCTGACCCATGACTTAGAATTAGCCGTTATTGTCTTCGTCTTGAAAATTTGGCGACACTATCTGTATGGTGAAAAGTGTCGTATCTTTACTGATCACAAGAGCTTGAAGTACTTGATGTCAGAAAAGGAATTGAAGCTGCGGCAACGAAGGTGGCTTGAATTGATAAAAGCCTATGAGTTAGTGATTGGCTACCACCTGGGGAAGGTAAACGTGGTCGCCGATGCCTTAAGCCGAAAATGTAATAACCTGATTTTGACCCAAATCGGAACAGTGGTTTTGGGACCACGAATCCGAGTTGAAAAATATTCGAATATTATTTTTCTGTGTATTAATTGTGTGAATTCTTATGTGTTAAAGTTTTATGATTTAATTTTTGAAGTTTGAGTGCTTAATTACTAAGAAATGGCTAAATTGCATTAAATAAATTATATGTATGCTATCATGCAAATGCTAAAGTGACATGTTTATTTAATATTAGGGCCTTGAATGGCAAATAAGCCATTGAAGAAATGATGTACGGTAGTGGGTGTATGTAAGCATTATTATATGCATGATGATATATATATATATATATATATTATATAAAATTTGGTGATAAAAACAATGTGAATATGTTTATATATGGACGAAAATGGCCTTTAAATAATGGATAGGAAATGATTTTTATGAAGGCTAATGTTGTAATCTAATTAACCTATTATATGATAAAGAATAAAATATAAAATAAAGGAAGTCATTTGTTCATTTAACTTTTGCATGGCCGGTTCTTAAGAAAGAAAAGAGAAAGAATAAGCTTCTTAATTTCAGCATTGTTCAAGCAAACAATTAAGGTAAAATTTCATGTTAGTTTTTATATATTTTGATGAATTTGAAAACCTTGTTTGATTGTTTATAAAACCCATAAAGTAAATTTTGATATAGTTGAGGATTTTGCTATTCGGTCATGAATGGAAAATTATAAATTCTTTTGCATTTGATGTTAGAAAATTAAAATATAATTGTTAATTAAATGTCAAATAAAAGAATTTAGTTGTGTGTGTGTGAAATTGGCAAATGGTGAGCTTTGGTAGCTTTATGGAGTATACGGCATTGGTATATTCATGAAACTAATGCATGGAATTGGTGTTTTAAAGTTCAAAAATATGTTCCAAGGGCTTAATGATATTCGGCTAAGTGGTTAAAGTGTGAATTTCTTGTTAAATGTTTAATGATGGTGTTTAATTGATAATTTGATTGTTGGAGTTGTCGAATGAGATTACTAAAAGGGTTGATGAATTCGGCTTTAATGTATTAATAGGAAGAAATGAGTTGTTCATAGTTAAAATGTTGGATTAAATTGTAGGATTAATTTTGATATAGGATTATTATACTTGAACAAGTTATAGTGAAGAGCCAAATTTGTTAGCGTAATTAATAAACGAGCATATTAGCAATTAGAGTAAATTCGGCCAGGACACATCATGCCTAAATCTTTGATGTTAAAATTTTTCATGTGTATATTTATATGCACATATTTGAATGAAAACAATTTGGTTAAGAGATTAAACAAGTTAATTTGTTTAATTTAGCTCAAGAACAAAGGGAGTCGACTTCGGATAACGGGAAAACAAAACTTGTAGAATAGTTGATCTGTAATCGTTCGACGATAATAGAGGTAAGTTCATAAGTGTTTAAGCTTGATTCTTTTTATATGTCTAAGGGTTAAATTTATAGGGCAAAAAGAATGTTAATTTTATTTAATTAATGTGCCGAATATGTATTGATTTAATGTTATAAGCCGATTGTGGTTAGTATGCTTAAGTTAAATTGGATTTGGAAATTTGATGCACTAAATGAGTGTTACAATGAATGAACTATGATGTGTATGTGTTGGAAGAGAAATCACGATTTGTGATTATTGGATATCTAAAGAAAACCATGATGTGTATAAAATTATTATTAGTCCTATGTGGTAGCCGAATGTGGCTTGGTACTAAGGTGATTAAATGTGAACTTCGATGAAGTAAATTTTAGTGATCATTGATATAAGTTATACATTATAATATATATTCGGGTTTTAAACCTAGCAGGCATTGTGCCTTTATATTCGAATCAAATTGGTACTTAGTGAGCAATATGCTCGAACATTATTACGAGACTTTGGATCGATTGTGTTATTATGTGAGTTACTATACATGGAAAAGTTAAACATGAGCTAAAATTTGTTAACTCGTAATAAAGTACGTATGTGTTTTATTATGCAATTGAATTATATAAAATGTGTTTGTATGACGGTTATGTATCTGAAAGAGAATGGAATCAATGCTATAAACCGAAGATCGCTTGTATATCTAAGTTGAATTGGATATGAAAATATGATGTGTTAAATGAGCATTATGTTGAATGTACTATGTCGTAAGTATGATGAAAAGGGTATCACTATTTGTGATTATTAGAAACCCGAGAGTAACCATGTTAGATATGACATTATTATTAGTTATGTGTGAAAGCCGAATGTGATTGAGGTATGGGATTTAAATATAGTACAATATGTCAAATGTGAGTTTTATTCGAATGATGAAAACCTTTGTACAAATGTATATGTTCTGGCTATATATGTAAAGTTGAAGCATAAGTTACGAATATATGAAAGAATATGTGAAGTGATTATCGTAATGAGATATTCAGGCATTGGCCTAGCAAGCTTTAAGATGGTGAATAATATCGGGCCTCGAGCCTAGCAGGCATGATGCCAGTGAAATGATATCAGGCTTTGAGCCTAGCAGGCGTAATGCCGGTGTAATATTATCGGGCCTCGAGCCTAGCAGGCGTAATACCGATGTAACATTATCTGGCCTCGAGCCTAGCAGGCGTAATGCTAGTGTAACATTATCAGGCTTTGAGCCTAGCAGGCGTAATGCTGGTGAAGATATATCGGACTTATAAAGTCTAGCAGGCCTTGGGCCGGTGATGAATTCAGGTTATTATCTAGCAGGCTAGTTGCCGGTGAACTAATAAAAGTATAATATTATGAGGCCTTGTGTTAATACGACTTGTGGATTCGTTCAATAAATTATTTCATCCAAGTATGCATAACTTATTTATGTACAAGAAGAATATGTGGATTGGGTAATAGTTATGAACTGTAGTACATATGAAGCGATTATACATTTATGTTTATGTATGAACATTCGGCCTTTGTGAAATTATTTATGGAAAAGTATAACATATGTATATGTGATTGTGAACATGGAAGTTAATTATGGATATGATATTATATTCTATGCTGACTTGATTGAATTAAAGTTGGCTTTGAAATGTTTAAGTGTTCATGACTAGTTGAATTCGAATGAAATGATATGATATGATATAAGTGCAAATATGTGATTGTGTATATTCAGTCAACTCGTACAATACATAGATAATAACATATCTATGATTTCGAATAATTGGTTTAAGTAGATATTGTTTACAAAGAAACTTTAGATTTGTGAGCTATTATAATGAATCAAAAGTATATGTGGTTATGTATATTCGGCCTTTATGGAATTATACACATGGAGGTATATGTTTTGTTCATATGTGATCCTAATCATTGAAATTATAAGTGAATATGGTACCTCGAATTAACTCTATTATATAGAATCAAGGATTGACATTGTGCTATACAATTTCTGTGATTATGTGATTTTGTATTTTTAAAGAAATGATATGGTATCGATTTAGTAAGCAGTAACTGTAAATGAGAAAATTTAGCCTGGACAGCTTTGGGTTACTGCAGTGGTGTAACTTTGAAAATACACTAAAAATAGTGGGAGATGAGTTATAGGCTGAATAAAATATGGAATTAAAGTCTAATGAGTCTATTTTCATATAAAAGAAAGCAAAAGAATTTTCTAAAATGAGATATTTGAAGTTGGGTAAGATAGAGTCAGAATGACTCCGAAATCCCCTATTCTGTTTTGATAAAATCATCATAAATTGTAAAAAAATATCCATGAGTTGTAATTTATATTCTTATAGTCCCTAATGAGTCTACTTTCAAGAGAAATAGACGAGAATATTATCCGAGTCCTGAGCTATGAGATAATTGAACTTTAGTATAGAAGGGTCGAAACCATTAGTTAGCGAATCAGGAGTAACTTTGAGGAATAAACTGTATTAATTGGCCAAGTAAAAAATTCTGGAAATTTTATGATAGAAAGGTACATGAGTCTAGTTTCAAGGAAAATTTACGGAACTTGATTTGGAGTTTCATAGCTTCAGATATAAATAATTTAGTGACTGTTGCTCAGGAAGACAGCTTGTAGTGAACTTGTGAATATGTTGTAAACTTGGGTAAACTTATTAATAAGTTGTTTATTGTTTTCTTATGAACTTACTAAACGTAAAGCTTACTCACCCTTTCTTTCCCATATTCCCTAGGTTGTCAGGTTAGCTCGGGTTGGGGGCTGTCAGAGATATTATCACACTGGCAAGTTTACGATATCAGCGTAAGTAAATTCAAGTGTTTCTGAGTCTATGGTATGTATAGGGTTGTAAAGTTTAGTAGGTAATATTATGATTTAGCCAAAGGCATTGGCTTATGGTTAAGGTTGTAGGTATTCTTATAAATTGGCCTATGTCAGCTAATAATGTTATAGACCTATATAATTATTCTTATGCTTGTATATTATTATCTCTTGTGAAGTGGTTCATAGCATAATTGATTAGAAAAAAAAATTTTATGGCCTGATTTTACATGATTGGTTGAGTTTAAGTTTGGTAGCACCTTGAACCCTGTTCTGATGTTGAATACGGGCGAGGGGCGGTACAGAAAATCATTATATGCATTAAGGGCTATGAGTACACAGTTATCCCTATTCGATGATGGTTCAATTATGGCCAAGTTGAAAGCTAGGGTATTGTTTATTCAACAAATTTGTGAAGCCCAAAAGAATGATAGTGAGTAACAAGCAAAAAGGGCTCAGTGTCAAAGGGGTAATGAGATAGAATTTCGAATAGATTCAAACGACTGTTTAATGTTTCAAAACAGAGTATGTGTGCCTAAAAATGCTGAGTTGATTCGGAGTATTCTACATGAAGCTCATAATGGTTGTTTGTCCGTCCATCTAGGTAGTGCAAAGATGTACAATAATTCGAAGAGATTGTATTGGTGGCCTGAAATGAAAAGAGATATTTCCGAATTTGTATTGAAATGTTTAGTCTGTCAACAAGTGAAGGCTGAACATCAAGTACCTTCCGATCTATTGCAGCCTATCATGGTTCCTGAATGGAAATAGGATCGAATCACTATGGAATTTTGACAGGGTTACCAATGTATCCAAGTAGAAAGGATGCCGTTTGGGTTGTGGTTGACCAACTTACAAAGTCAGCCCATTTTGTACCAGTGCATACAGATTATTCTCTTGACAAGTTGGCTAGCTTATATGTTTCCGAGATAGTACGATTGCATGGAGTGCCATTGTCGATTATTTCAGACAGAAACCTGAAATTTACCTCAAGATTTTGGAAAAAGTTGAAAGAAGCCTTGGGTACCAAGTTGAACTTTAGCACTGCTTTTCACCCACAAATAGACGGTTAATCTGAGTGAGTGATTCAGATCCTTGAGGATATGCTTCAATGTTGTGTATTGAAGTTCCAAGGTAGTTGGGAGAAATATCTACCTTTAGTTTAATTTGCTTACAGTAATAGCTTTCAATCGAGTATCAAAATGGCACCGTACGAGGCATTGTATGGTCGCAAATGTCGGACTCCATTATATTGGGCTGAACTTAGTGAGAAGCAAATTCACAGGGTTGATTTGATTAAAGAGACTGAAGAGAAAGTAAAGATAATTTGAGATTGTTTAAAAGCTACTTCAGATCGGGAAAAGTCTTATGCAGATTTGAAAAGAAGGGAAATTGAGTTTCAAGTGGGTGATAGAGTGTTCTTAAAAGTATCTCCATGGAAAAAGATTCTGAGATTTGGCCAAAAATGCAAGTTGAGTCCGCGTTTTATCGGACCATAGGAAATTGTAGAATGAATTGGACGAGTGGCTTATTGATTGGTTTTGCAGATAGAGTTGGAAAAGATTCACGATGTATTACATGTGTCGATGCTACGGTGTTATCGTTCCGATCCGTCACATGTGATCTCACCGACCGAACTGGAAATTCAACCGGATATGTCTTATCATGAAGAGCCAATCAAGATCTTAACTCGAGAAGTGAAATAGTTACGAAATAAAAATGTGGCCTTAGTGAAAGTATTATGGCAAAAGCATGGTATAGGAGAGGCTACATGGGAATCAGAGGAGACTATGAGAAAACAGTACCCACATCTTTTCACTGGTAAGAATTTCAGGGACGAAAATCCCTTAAGAGGGGAGAGTTGTAACATCCCGAGTTAGGGCCTAAATGGAATGCTGGTTTTAGGACCATGAATCCGACATAGAAAAATTTATTCTGATTAAGTTTTAAGGTTTATTGTGCGATTGAATGCATTAGTGAAAATTTAGAAAATAAATTTTACCGATATAGTGCCCGATTGAGTGATAGGACTAATTTGGAAAGATTGTAAAATATGGGTTTCTAGAAGCTTTGAGGACGAAAATGTAATAGCCCGATTTTGGGTCTAGTCGGAACAGTGGTTTCGAGACCACTATTCCGAGGCCGGAGAAAATTATTTTGATATTATTCTCTGTGATATAGCATATTTTTTTAAAGGTGCATGAAAATTTTGATAAGTTAATTTTAGAGATTTCTAGCTTAATTTCGAAAAAGGGCTAAATCGCATAAAGTGTAAAAGTTGTGTATTAATGCATAAAGGTGTTAAATTGATTTAGAATTAAAATTGGGGGTCTTTAAAAGGCAATTAGGCCCTTTAAAAATGAATGGCCGGCCAAGAGAATAGAAGAGTAGAAAAGTCAAAAATGTTGGGTAAGATATTTTGTAATAAAATAAGAAAAAAAGAATAAAATGTTATATCTCTTTCATTTCTTCTTCTTCTCCACGAAATGGGCAGCAAGAATAAGGGTTTAGAAGCTGGAAAATTTCAGCAACTCATCTCCCTTGATAGTAAGTGATTTTAATGTCTTTTCTTGATGATTTTTACATTTTTGGAACCCCTAAAGCATGAGCTTTCAAAAGAGTGGACTATTTTGCAAATTGATAAAGAGTTTAGGCTTTTGCCATGAACATATATGTGTTGTTTGCTGAGTTTTTATGGAAGAATTTGAGTTGTATTTGTCTAATAAACACCTTTGTGAAAGAAATTTGCATGAAAATGCCTTAAAGGGGGTTATTATGCAAAGTTGTAAAATAAGTGCTAATGTGTGTGAAAATGATATTTATGAGTTTCTATGGTCTTGTAATGGTTTATTTAGGCTTAAGAAGTGAAGAAATTGAATAAAAATCAATTTTCGAGCATAGGGGCAAAATGGTCATTTTGCAAAAGTCTAAGGGCAAAATGGTCATTTTGCTAAAATTGTGAAATTTGGATTGTTTTAATTAATTTAGTGATTAAATGAGTGAATTTTATCATGTTAGATCAAGAAAAGCGAGATTTGGGCCTAAATCGGAAAGTATGAGATTATGGACTAAAATGGAGTAATTAAGCGGAATTGCCTTCGAGGTAAGTTCGTATGATTAAATAAGCATGATATTCATGTTATTACTAATATTTTTGGAAATTATCTTGCTATGTTGGTATTGGATTTTCTTTATTGGAAATATTGTATATGGAAAGTGATGCCAAGTGTTGAAAACAATTATGTGATGATGGAATGCATTGGGAATTTGATGGAATATGATATTCCATTGGAACAAGTAAGTGTTGAGTAATTGAATTTGGTATTTAATTTTAAATGCCATGATATACTTGTATGATAAATGAATGATGTCCCATTGTCCTTATCATAATAAGGTTATTGAGAAAGAAGCCTATTACATGTTTTTTATGTAGCCGAATGGCTATTAGAGAATTAAACAAAGAAAGAGATTGGGGACATATGCTTATGTATCTGTTTGCTTATTGAGCTAAAAGTTTAGTAAAAGAAGAATATATGTATTAGACTTGAATGATGTTTACGACACAAAGTCATTGAGTATGTTATATGTCTATATGCGAATGAGTGGACTTGAATTACAAATGTGATTTTGCTATGTGAAATGTGGTAACATGTGAATACATAAGACTCTGTGATGTGAATCCGGGATTAAAAACCCGAAGGCTATACGCGGAGATTATGTCCGGGTTAAGACCCGAAGGCTATACGCGGAGATTATGTCCGGGTTAAGACCCGAAGGCTATATGCGGAGATTATGTCCGGGCTAGAGACCCGATGGCTATGTATAGAGTTTACCCGAGCTAAAGGTCTCGATGACGAGGCGAGTAAAGTCTCGGACTAAAAGACTTCATGGTAACGATTGCTAATGGATATGAATTATATGTTAAATTCTTATATAGGATCATACATGGAGTCATATGGACTAACATGTGTGAACTTATAAAATAAGATACAAGAGCATATGAATAGAATTGGCTTTATTGTACATCTATGGATTATCTTAATGAATTGGAATGAGTATTTTATTCTTGATGATATTGAGATTTTGTTGTAAACATTGATAAAGCTTGTTAATAAGTTGCTTATTGTTTTCATATGAACTTACTAAGCGTAAAGCTTACTCCCCTTTTCTTTCCCATATTCCCTAGGGTTGCCAGGTTTGCTCGGGTTAGAGGCCGTCAGAGATATTATCACACTGTCAAGTTAATGCTATCGTCGTAAGTAAATCCTAGTGTACCGAGTCTATGGCATGTATAGGGTTGTAATGTGGAGTACGTAATATTATGATTTAGCCAAAGGCATTGGCTTGAGATTAAGGTAGTATGTATTCTTGTAAATTGGCCTACGTCGGCTGATCATGTTATGGATCTATATGATTATTCTTATGCTTGTGTGTTATTATCTATTGTGATGTGGCTCATAGTATGTATGCTTGAGTGATAACTATGACATGGAATTAAGGAAAAATGTGAAAGTAGCTTAAAAATAGAACTTCATAACAGCAGTGACGTGAGTTTGAAAATTCACTAAAAATCATAGAAATCGAATTTGATGATGGATTAGTTATGAAATTGAAGCTTATTATGTCTACTTTCAAATGGAAGAAGCGAAATAGGTGAAGGGATTATATGTTATGAGATATTTGAGTTTGAGTAAAACAGGGCCGGAGCAATTTCTGGATCCCCTGTTCCAACTTTGAAAATTCGCCATAAATTGTACAAAAATTATTAGGAGGATTAATTTTTATGTCTAGATTCCTTATTGAGTCTAGTTTTAAGAGAAATAAACTTCATAGTCATATGAAATTTGTACAGGTTCGTAATGAGTAGAGGTTAGTGCAGTCGGGTTCTGCAAAAGGGGAAACTTTAACTAATAAACTGTACTAAATGGCCCAGCCAAAAATTCTAGAAAAAAATTAGTAGATAGATATATGAGTCTATATTCGGGAAAAATTTACGGATCTTGATTTTGAGTTTCGTGACTCGAGATATGATTTTTTGAGCGACTATGACGCAGAAAACAGTTTATTCCGAAAATGAAAATAGATTTTGTAAAGTTGTTTAAATTGGTATATTTTGTTTAGTAACACCTCAAGCTCGACTCCGGTGACGGTTTCGGGCGTGGGGGCGTTACAGAAAAAGCATTAGAAAATTTATTAGAGGTCCTTATTTAGTAATTAAACCATTTTATAATATGATAGACAAAAATGTCCATGGAAGGAAAAATTTGCAAAGAAGGTCATTAAGTGCATTTTAGTCAATTGGTTATTAAATGAAATAAAAAGGGAAAATAAGTCAAATTTTGTGTTCATCTTTCTTCCCTTGGTCGAATGCTCCTTGTTCCCATAGCTAGGGTTTTGTTCGCTTTTCAAGCTCCAAATCAAGAGCGATGCAAAATCAACCTTGACTGAGGAAAAGGCAAGGTGTCGGACTAAGTAGAAAAGACTAACATTTTGCATCGAAGTAAGTCTTATATGTAAATAATGAGTCATTTTAATCATTTTGTTCAATTATTTAATTATCTAGAAATTTTGAAATCTATATTGAAATATTGAATATGCAATGTGATAGAATTTACAAGTAAAGAAAAGTCCCGGTTGAACCTTAGGAATCATTAGGATACGAGTGACATGTCACTAGGAAACCATCGAATGTTATCGACTGTCTATGTGATTCCGGGTGCTGGTCTAGCTCGACTACCAGTGGCTAGGAAATCCTACATTTGTTGCGGATACCTATCAGCTTGTGTGAGCAGACCCGATAATAGCTCATTATTGAGCCTTATGTGATAAGTGGTAGCTTCGGCTACTATTAGTAGTAGCTTTGACTACATTATGTGTGTGGCACTTGTGCCTTATTTCCGTGTATCCTTTATTGTTCCACATGGTTCATCGGGCTAACTGAATTAACGTTATAATATGATTGTATGCGAAAAGATTTAACTGTGCGTTCAAGGTTGTGTATGTACAGGTTATATGAAAAATATTGTGTGCTAAGTGCTTAGTGTATGCATTGAACATATGGTAAGATCTTATGAGTAAGTGATTAATTTCCAACTCTATTGTATGATTGGAAAAACTTATTTTCCATTAGCTAAGCCTATCTAGTTTAGATGTTCATTTGTTTACATGTAGACTTACTAAGCTTTATAGCTTACCCCTTTCTTTTTCCCTTCTCTTATAGGTTCGTCAAGCTAATCCGAGGCCTGGTGATCAACGGGATTCCATTAACACTATCAACAATCTCTTTTGGTATTTTGGTTACAAACTTGATAAGTTATGGCATGTGTAGGTGGTCTATTGTTTTGGTATGTGACATAACTCTTTTGGGTCCATTTGTTGGTAGTGGTAATTTGATACTTGGCCATGAGAAATGAGCCATGAATGGTTAAGTCCTATTTTGTAAAAATGTTGTAATTTACTAATGAGCAAGATTGCATAGTATGGGTAAAATATGGATGGATGTGTATACTCGTGTATGATTGTTAAAATGTAGTGTGTGGATGCTAAAATGTGGTTAATTGGATGTGTCTTAGTGTTATTTTGAATATTGGCAATATTTATTTGTGTTGATTTGTGTTTCAGGGTGGCAATTGGCTTGGAAAATAGCCTATAATTGTCCACACGGGTAGACACACGGGGGTGTGTCTAGGCCGTGTGTGACACACGGCCAGCCCACGGGCGTGTTGATAAGTCGTGTGTCCCCTGCACCTGAAATTATGGGAATTAAATGTTTTGTAGTAAACACGCGGGTTGGTGACACGGCCGTTTGTCCCGATCATGTGACGAAGTTTTCGCGATGACGTCATAAATAGAATGTCCTAGTTTTTCACACAGGGGGAGGACATGGGCGTGTTGAGGCCGTGTGAAGGACAAGGGCCAGAGACATGGGCGTGTGCTCGGCCGTGTAAAAACCCCTGTAGGTTCGAAATGAAAATTAATTCTGCACGGGCTAGGGACATGGGCGTGTGCAACCACACAGCCTGCCCACACGGGCGTGTCCCTGTCCCACACGGGCATGCGCCCTGTTTTAGGTAGAATTTTTCTAAGTGTTCGAAAAGTTCTAGTTTGGTTCTGATTCATACCCAATAAGTCTCTTGGGCCTTGTAAGCCCATAATAAGAGTGTTTTGAATAAGATTGAAAAAGTTTTAAATTTTTGTGAAATTTGTGAGTCAAGATCGAGTGATCGAGTATTCGTGAGTCTGGTAATGCGTCGTACCCGGTCCCAACATCGGACTTGGGTGAGGGGCGTTACAATTGTAATGTATGAAATACATGGTAAATTCAGTTAGCGATCGTGAAATTAATTTTCAGGCCAAATGAGTTATGATATAGCATGAGATATTCACACAAATTGTGATTTATCGGATATAAGAAAAATGAAAGATTGTCAATATTATCTATAAAAATGATTATGGAAGTATGAGAATATATGAGCTTTTAAACAATTGAAAGATGTAAGAAAAATATGCTCGAAATGTAAATTCTCATAATAAATGTGCATGACTATTATGAGGTTTGAAATGATTGGTTGATTGTGGTAATCTATTATAAGGGAAAGATTACAGTTGTTAGGCTGATGTCAAGTTGTGTTAAATTATGCTTGCAAATCGATAAAGCAAACAATGTGACCGAATAAGTTATAATTGTGAGTTTATAGTGTCGAAACCGTTTTTCTCGTTTTTGAAAAATGGGGGAATCGACTTTAAAATTTAAAATTGGAGTCGCCACCGGCCCTTTTTTCGAGGTGTGGTCGGGACACCTTAAATCAATTTAATAAAACATTTTGGTTTATTAAAATGATTTATTTTTGGTCTACGAAATTTTGAGAAATCGGGTTCGGGAGTCGGTTACATGCGAGGAAGGGTTAGCACCCTCGTCACGCCCAAAATTGGTACCGAATTGATTAAAAATGTCCTTATGTCAAAAGTTTTGAAATATGGTTTCTTTTAAAGCATTTGAACGGTTTAAGTTGGACGGAAAGATTCTCTCGTTTCAAAGGAATATAGCATCGCATCCAACACGTTAGGACACGATCCTTTAAACCCTCGAATCCATGGTCGAATCTTATTCCAAAAATTTACACGTTTAAAAATTATGAGAAGGGTGTCCACGTATTCGGTCTAATCGAAAGAACGAAACCCAACACACTAGGGCACGATTTCTCGGATTTTCGAACAGAGGACATTGCCTTACTTTGAAAAATTAAAGAAGTCGAGTGAGATCAAAAAGGGTATTTGATTGTTTGAACAAACGAAAGAATCGCGGCCCAGCACGTTAGGGCACGATTCCTCGAATTTCCAAACTAGAATGTTGCCTTATTTTCGAGAAATTGTCGAATAAGCGATTAAAACGTTGATTAAGAAAATGAGTTTATTTAATTAATTCGGATAAAATATTCGGGCGAGTAAGCGATGCGATGATGGAAATAAAGCATGATTATAAGCATGGAATATTAATGATGGCACACAAACAAGCTAATTCATGCGAAAGAATAAATTAAGGAATGCACCATAGTGATAATCTCACATCCACATTATGTTATTAGTAGAAACAACATTCAAAGTTTTATGAATTTAAAACCATTTCAAAACGAAGTCCCAAAACAAATAAAAGGACACATAAACGAGTTTTAAACAAGAATTTTGGAATTGGGAATTAATATAAATAGAAATGCTAAGGTTTGGCACTAGCTAAAGACATCAATAATATTTCAAAATCGAGCTATATATGTATATAACTATACTCCTAAGGAAATATACATGTACATAGGTGAATTTACAAAGAGATACCTACATGAAATGATATAAAAGCTAAGCATTTATATTACGTAAAATAATTTTAGGTAAAACTTGTATATATAATATTGGGACACATCAAGATAGGCTAAATACAATTTTAAACAAAATGTTTTAAAAGTACGAAATTAATATGTGTATACATATATAAAAAGGGTAATAATAAAAGGAATTTAATAAAAATAATAATGAAACCCTTTTAGATAAATAAATGGAGCTTTAAGAATATATGAAGTGATTTAAAACAAGTAATATATATATTTATTTAAAATAATGTATAAGAGTCTCTAAAGTAAAAAGAATGAAGAAAAATATATATTTTTATATACAAACATACATATAAAACCGTATAAAACAAATTTAAAGTAACTAACCTATACAAAGTTTAAAATAAATAATACATAAACTTAGCTTAAACTAAATAATGTATAAAAAATTCCAAAAGATAACATATACGTAATAGCAAGCGAAACAATGAAAAATAATGTAACCTTGAAAGAACATCAAAATGATTATCAAATCAAACATATAAAAATTAAAATAAATATTAAGAGTATAATAATAGTATATTAAAGTAATAATAAGAGGAAGATGGTAATAATATAAAAAATATTAATAGTAACAAAGGAATAATGAAATACAAAGATGATGAAAATAATAATGATAAAATAATAACAAACATAATATCAAATAAAATGAAAACATAATATTAAAACATTAAAAAATATATATTAAACATAATATAAAAGAAATCTTGAAATGATAATAACACCAATCTAAAAAATAAACACAACAATAGTAATAAGTATAAAATGAAAATGTAATAATAATAATAATAATAATAATAATAATAATAATAATAATAATAATAATAGTAATAATAATATAAACGGAAGGCAAATAAGTGAATATACTAAAACAGGTTGAGGATTAAAATAAAATACATACAAATATTAAAGGACCAAACATGCAAATATTTCCACTATTAAAACGGTGCGTTGAACCATGGATTGAAATGAACTCGGGACAAAATCTTATAGCGGAATTTAAAGAAAATAAAAGAAGCAAAATAGGACCTACTCGAACAGCACCACGAAACGCGAGGACTAAACACGCAAATGTACCCTCAGTGACCCAAAACACGCGGGTCTGCTCACGTGTGGGTCGGGTCATCGGGTCAAAAGCGGGTCTCGATCGGGTAGGGTGCTTATACGGCACCATTTAAATACAAAAATAAAAAACCTAAATCCCTAATGTCGGCCGCACTTCAAATCGACAGAAACAACAACAAAAAAAAATGAAACTCTCGGTTCTCCCTAGATCGATCGGAACAGGGGCTTCCATCAGTCCCGTTGGACGACTATTCGGCCATTGGATCGACCATTCGGTCATTGAATCGACCATTCGGCCATGGGATAGACCGTGGACGTCGCATAAAGGGTATGCCCGACGATTTTGCTGCCCTTAATCCTTCGAAAGCCCCTCTCGACTCCTATGGCGACGAGAAGAAGGGATTTGGGACTTCGATCGACGCACCCAGGTGAGGTTTTTAATCCTTTTTAAAAAATTTATGCTTATACAGTAGATTCGAAGAGAAAAAAGGGTTAAGCAATCGATTGAACAATACTTTTGTTTTTTATTTTCGATATTCCAAAATCGTAACCCCCTTTACAATGATTTCTTCAGCCTTTTTTATAGCAAAAAATACAATATATTTTTTGCTGCTGTGTCTCTTTGCTGGCATTTTTTGTTGTCTTTTGCAGGTACGCGACTACGTGGATGTACGGTGGTTCGCGGAGGCACGGGCACGTACGGAGGCTGCCTGGTACGGGGGTCACGCGCATGGTGGCAGAGGTGCGCTGGAGGCTCGCGTGGTGGCACAGGCATGCGCACGAGGGTACGGAGCCAAGCGGTTGGCTGCTTGCGGCGCGAGTGAACCCTAGGGTTTCTGAGAGCGTGTTTGCTGGCTCATTTGGGCTGTCTTTAGGTTCGGGCCATTCGGGCCTTAGGGTCTGCAAAATGGGTTAAGTATTTTGGGCTTGTTGTAAATGGACACTGAGGACTTTTAATTATTTTTGGTTTATTTGTTTTGGGTTTAGCGGGCCAAAATTAGCTATTACATATAGCAAATTATATTATCTTGTGTTTATATTGTTGGTTCTAGTAATTGATTAGTAAGAGTTGTTATATCTTCGTATGGACTTACTAAGCTATATAGCTTACTCCCCTTTTCTTTCCCATGTTTTATAGTTTTATCAAGCTAGCTCGGGTTGGAGATCGCCAGAGATTCTATCACACTATCAAGCTATCATTTTGGGTATTGATGAATCCAAGTAGCTAGAGTTTATGGCATGTATAGGGACTTGGTCTTGTGGCCATATGTGTTGGCTTATAATAGTTCGTGATTCATTTTGTATATAAGCCATTGGAAATTGGCTAATGTTGGTTATAAGTTTATTCATATGATGGTATCTTTCATGAATGTGGATGCTTGCACAATTTAAGTTGATAAGTATATGATGTATTGTATGATAGAGGTAACAGGTGAAGGAAGTATTGATGTCTTGGTTGTTGATGTGTGTGGTTGTGTGAATATGCTTGGATTGGTATTATGATGTGTTGTGAAGGTTTGTGCATTGAAGGGTGGCAAAATGGATTGGTAAATAACCTTTAATTTGTCCACATGGGTAGACACACAGGCATGTGTCTAAGCCGTGTGTGACACACGGTCTGCCTTATGGGCGTGTGGATAGGCTGTGTGTCCTCTACACCTAAATTTTGAGAAACAGAATGCCCAGTATGGAGCAACAGGCAGGGACATGGGTGTGTGTCTCAGCTGTGTGGACGACACGGCCTTAGACACGGGCATGTGCCAAGGGTGTGTAAAGTTTGCACCTATTTTGCGAGAATTTAATTCGTCACACAGCTTAGCACACAAGCGTGTGGCATGGCCGTGTGGTTTCATTTGGCTGATGACGTCATAAATAGAGAGTTACATGGAGTATGGACACAAGCGTGTGTGACCACACGGCCTACCCACACGGGCGTGTGTGACCACATGGCCCTTGTGTGTGACCCCTGTTTAGGGAAAAAACTTTTATAAGTTTGTAAAATCTCTGGAAGTTCTCGGTTTAGTCTTGAATCGCTTCCAAAGTATGTTTTGGCCTCGTAGGCTTGTTTTAGGAATGATATGACTGAATGTAAAAAGTTTTAAATTTGGATGAAAATTTATAGCCCAGTTTTGTACGATTTCTTGTGTTTAAGTCTAGTAATGCCTCGTATCCTATTCCGGCATAGAACACGGGTAAGGGGTGTTACACGTGTGGCCAAGCTGTGTGTCCCACACGGCCAAAAAGCATGCCCATGTCACAGGTCATGTGGACATTCGAAATGAGATCACATGGCCGTGTCTTAGACCGTGTCCGACCCCATGTAACTCTCTGACTTGTGTCACACGGCGAACCATATGCCCGTGTGACTGGCCCATGTAACTCACTAACTTGCTTTTTTTAAAAACTACAGGGGACACATGACCGTGTCACTTGACCGTGTGTCACACATGGCTGAGACACACGCCCATGTCTCTGCCCGTGTGGACAAAAATAGGTTATTTTCCAAGCCCCATTTCTCACCCAAATTGCATCAACCTAAACATGTCAAATGGCATATAGCATAGCATCAATATGCATTCAAACCAATCTCAACCAAGCCTAAATCATGCAATTCTAATACCAACAACTATAATACTCATAATATCATAATTTTTCAATCTAAAACATATCAATTTCACATCCAAAAATCACCTAAATGGTCACTTTCAACTATACATTATTTTACCTATACCATATGCATACCATATCTCAAATTTTCAACCATTTGGTACTCAAAATGCCAATTCACAATAAGCATTCACCTAGAAATTTTAAACCACATAATAAAAGGGTCATTTACACATATATATACATCACCAGGTGTACCAAAATAAGCCAAATCACATGGCTAAAAATATAACCTTTACATATATCATTTACAAGCCAATTCAATTGGCTAAACACATCACAATCATATAGACCATATTATCCATAACACCTATACATGCCATATAACCAAGTTCACTAAGTTCAAAAGTACCAAAATGATAGCTGGATAATGTGATGAGACCTCCAACGACTTCCAAACTAAAGGAGCTTCTGAGTCACTATAAAACATGGAAAAGAAAACAAAGTAAGCTATATAGCCTAGTAAGCTCATATAAAATAGAATTAAACTTACCATTTAATCACAATTTAGGTAATTAAAGATAATATATTCCAATCAATTTGTCAAATGCCTAAACACATGTATTCACCAATAGTTTAGTCATGTAAAGCACATATAATAACCAAATAACATAGATGGATAACATAGATGAGCACAACAACTAAACAAGTTTCATATACATATATCATCCATTTCATGCTTCAATATAACATGTAATACCATTTCCATGTAATTTATGTAACTCTTATGCTAGTTCTTATCAACTCACTTAACCTGTAACAGAGCTGTGCCCGTTGAACCACTTAGAATATCGTTAGATACTCGTTAGTACACACAAAGTGTACTGAACGGTAATCCATAAATTCTTGTACATGTATGCTCTTTTGAGCTATGAACGGTAAGCTCCTCCTGAGTTGAAATAACGGTAAGCTCTTACGAGCTGAAATATCGATAAGCTCATATGAGCTATGGTGAGTCCGCAACACATGCAGGATCTCAACCAAATTGATAACCCTAATGACATGTCACTTGTATCATACGAATTCCTAAGGTTCAAACGGGGCTCGGTATTCTTTATACTTCCACTATTAGGCATTCTATAGACATGTATTTTAGTTTCTCAGTTCACGTACATACATTTCAAATAAGTTTATATATAAATACTCAATTCTAATTATACGAACTTACCTCGTATTCAAAAGATGGATTTGATCGTATACTCGATAACATTGTCTTTTCCCCGATCTAATTCTGATCTTTGCTTTTCTTGATCTATATATAATCAAATTTAACTTATTTAATTATCATTCTATTCAATTCAACCCAAAACACAAATTTTGGCAAAATTACACTTTTTAACCCTCAACTTTTAAATACTCAATTCTAATTATACGAACTTACCTCGTATTCAAACAATGGATTTGATCATCTACTCGATAACATTGTCTTTTCCCCAATCTAATTCTAATCTTTGCTTTTCTTGATCTATATATAATCAAATTTAACTTATTTAATTATTATTCTATTCAATTTAACCCTGAACACATATTTTGGCAAAATTACACTTTTTACCCCTCAACTTTTGACTACTTTATAATTTAGTTCTTATCTTATAAAAATGCAATTTCATGCAGTTCAACCCACACCCATGCTAGCCAAATTTCATATATGCTTATATCAGCCCATATTTTTCATTTATTCACACATTTAACCACACAATTTTTACATTTCTCAATTTAACCCCTATTTGACATTTTCACTAAAAATCACTTTACAAAACTTGTTAATCTAACAATAAGGATGCATTTTCTATCATCAATCATCAAAACACATGCATATTCATCAATGGAAAAATCCAAGACTTTTAATACTTTCACAAATTAGTCCCTGGGCTAGCTAAATTAAGCTGTAACGATTCCAAAAACATAGAAATCATTAAAAAAAAGAATAAAAACCATACCTAAATAGACAATGGAAGCTTGGCCGAATGTTAAAGACAACAATGGCTTTCTTCTTCTTCACAATCGGCTGAAGAAACACAATTAAAGATGACAACTTTAATTGTTTTATTTATTTTATTTTTTTCTTATTTACTTAATTAACCTTTAAAAACATTAATATTTACACAAAATACCAAGTCATTATCATCCACTAACTCATTAATGATCTAATTACCATATAAGGACTTCTATTTTAAAGTTCTATAGCTATTAGACCCTTTTAGCTTATAGAACACAACTTTTACATTTTATGCAATTTAGTCATTTTTATCAAATTAAGCATTCAAATAATAAAATTTCTTAACAAAATTTTTACACAATCATATTATCATATTGTAGACCTCAATTTAATAATAAAATAAATATTTTCATGTCGGATTTGTGATCCCGAAACCACTGTTCCAATTTCACTAAAAACGAGCTATTACAAAGCCTAATTTCTAATTATTATCCATGAATAACAAGTTATCAAACCAACTCTTTGTTATCAGAAACCTCTCAATTTAACTTCTTGGAATGACCTGAATTACCAATTCCGAGACAAAATCAAAAATTTTTACATTGAAAAAATTTCAAGCAATTACCGGAATATTAAAAACCTTTTAAACATTTTAATACACTCCCTAATCGGACTAAAGATGTCACAATATGGCAAGGCAACGTTGCGACATAAGTGCATAATAACCAATTTAGTTTAAAATTTGATTAGATGTTGCAACGCCATATGGTTCACATTGTGATGTTGCATAATTTTTGCTCAAATGGCACCACACTTTCCATAACATGTTACGATGTGGTGGCTGTCAACGTCACGACGTTGACCAATATCTTTATTATATTTATCTATTATTTAAAAAATATATAAATATTTATATTAACAATAAAATTAACAGTATTGCACAGGTAAAAAGCTAGTGTTTTATATTTAATAATTGACAAAATCTCTATTTGTATTAAAAAAAAAAAGTTATATATCAGTAGTAGATTAAATTTTAAATAGTTATATTTGAATGTTTATAATATTCTTTTAATACAATATTTAAAACTATTTCAAATCTTTCTCAACCATTAAAATAGGAGGAATAACATGCTTCAACACGTTTGAACCCACATGCTCCTACACTAGTTATAACACTAATACTAATTGAACTAAAACTCGATCGGCACATTTATAATATTTTTAAATAGGAGCGTTTGATGTTTAAATATAAAGATAATAATTGATGCTCTGCCATTGTATAAGTCTCATGCATAGTTAAGAAACCACATTAAACTACCCCATTATTAGTAAAATAAAATAAAATTTTAATGAAATATAAAAAACTCGATAAATTTATTTAATTATAATTAAAATTATTTTTTCTCATCTTCTCAATAATTAATTTTAATTATACTTAAATAATTTTTAAAAAAACTATAAGTCCTTAAATACTTATTTTTTATTTATTAGTGAGGTCGCTTAATGTGGGTTATTGATGGTATACGAAACTTGTAAATTGGTGATGCATCAAATATTATCCTTTAAAAGTATTTAGAATTAATTCCTTTTTGTTGAGTACCATTTAAATTTTTAATTTACTTAATACGATAAATTTTAAATTAAATTTTATTAAATAATATAAAAATTAAATTTATTATAATTATTTATAATTGTATTAATATAAATGTATATTATTTACTTAACTAGAGGATATTAAAACTTACTGGTTAATATATATTTTATTATAAAAATAAAATAATAACATATCGCTAAGAGTATTTTCAATCAATGCTTTTTAGTTTTCACCTATATTATTAATTAAATCATTGAGTGTGTTGTGTCGTTAATCAATCGAGTATTAAATTTAGTTAAATATTTTTTATTAAATGATTATTATTATTTTAATATTTTTTTTAATTTTTATATTTTATATAATTTTTAAATAAAAAACTAAAATTAACATGGAATTGAACATATGCTAAATACATTTATAAACGAATTATTTATCATTAAGTCAATAATAATTTTTAAACAAACTTTTAAAAAAGATTTTTAATACAAAATATTTTCTCTCACCAATAAATATTATTTATTATATATTATTTTTACACATACTTTTTATGTTCTACGTAGTTTATACGTGATAAACTTTCTAGTGATAGTAAAAAGGTGTAAAATCATAAAAACATTTAAATACAAGCTAAGAATTAGAAATATAAATAATTTAAAACTAAAAAAGTATACTGATCGGACGGTCTCAACACTCCTACTCAAGGATCTACTAATAAATAACCATGCGCCTCACCTACACCCGCGGATAAATCCCAAAAGCCCTAAATCGAATCACGAAATGACCAAAACACCCAGATTAGAAACGCCAAATCCCTTGGGCATAATCGTCAATCAAAAAGATCTGCTTATATAACAACAACCCATCTAGGGTTTGCTTAAGCACGCCCTGTTCAAAACTCACAAGAGAAGCAGCCGCTCCTCCTTCCATCTCCTAAACAAGGTTCAGCCATGTATTCTCTTCTTCTCTCGCAGTTTTTGTTGTCGTTTTTAGTTATATTTAGCTTTAGATATGTTGCCGTTGAGTTAGCTTTAGGAATATGTTAGCCGATTATACGTGGAACCGTTCTTTTCAAGCTGTTTTCTAGGATATTTTTGTTGTTCTTTGCGAAATGGGTTTTCAAATTTATGGTCAGTAATCTTCTTCTAAAGGTTAAAGATCTAAGATTCGACTTGTTTTTGTTGTTGTTGCAGAATGGATTCGCAAATTAAGTTTGCTGTGGTGGTGAAAATAATGGGAAGGACCGGTTCAAGAGGTCAAGTGACGCAAGTGAGAGTGAAGTTCTTGGACGATCAGAACCGGTTCATTATGAGGAACGTGAAGGGACCGGTTCGTGAGGGAGATATCCTCACATTGCTGGAGTCTGAGAGAGAAGCTAGGAGGCTTCGTTGAAGGGTTATTTTTATACTTTTTGGGGTTTATGCTTGTTTTGAATTGTCTACCGTATTTCTTTTGAATTACGTTTAGTAGGTATTCGTATATCGAGACTTGCGATTTGGGAGAATGGTTGTTTCTTAAACCTGGATTTTATGATGATTATGTTGAAATGAACTGAATTGGTTTTGAGTTTTGGTTATATTTTTGCCTCCCATTTTGAGAAAATGTTCGGATTAGATTTGTTTGTTTGAATGATCACTTGTTATGATTATGTAAGTTGTATTTGTATTAATTTAGCCTCTTGCAATTTTTATATTTATGGAAGATGAAAGAAATTAAATTGAGGCCCTTAACCCTTCCCTCCTATGACATTAAGCTAATGCCCTTTTTGTTCTCATAACAACTTATACCCCTCTTATACCTTAAATCTAATCTCTATGCTATTTTACATTAACCCTTCAATTTTGACTTCTTTTACAAATTAGTCCATTAATCGAACTTCTCAAATAATGGATTATGAAACCAACTGGATACTTTTCAGTTTGGCTTCTCGAAATGAAATTTTGGTGGCGTTGCATTATCCCTGCGTTGATGGAAATTTTGGTGGTACAAAACTAGTTTATATACCTGTATATAGAAGCAAAGTACATGGCACAACCACTTCTCTGTTGCATTTTACGCTTTGGTTCTTCTAATACGTTTAAATTTAATATTTTAATTTATATATTTTTATTTTTAAATGTTATTTATTAATTCAAATAGTTAATGTAGTTAACTTTTTTATTAAAACATTATGTGTTATATATAATTTAAATAGCATAAGAATTTTAGGAATTAATGCATGGCTTTTCATTTCTTGTAGGGTTACATTGTTTTTCTTACGCTAAGATAATAGTGACCTCTAGGCTATATCAAAACTTGAGATTTAATGTATATAATTTAATAATTAGATCCCTCTACTTCTATAATGACATAAATTAGTTTAAATAATTAATATTATTAATTATTTCAATTTAAAATTTAATGTAAATTTTTGTTAATAATATTATTTCAACAAAAAATATCATTATGATAATCTCAAATGAGTGTGTTAAGAAAAAATCTTTATCAATATTTCATCATTATTTTTATTCTTACATATGAATATATATTAATTTCAAAATGTGATACCATAAAATTTAATAAAATAATTTTAGTGGTGGTATTAACTAGACTTGAATTTTTAAATATGAAAAGTGGAAGGCTATATTTTTTAAAATAGAAATAGAGATTAAATTCTAAATGTATGAAGTGTATAAGGATTTAAAGCATATTTTAACTTTTAAATTTTTACTCTATAATTTAATATGAACAATAATCAATCCAACACCAAATGCAGGGTTAGTTTAACATTACTTTTGAAAAGTTCTTTTAAAAAGTGTGGTGGAAAAATTTTTTTGAGAAGTATTTTTGAAAAGTTTGATTTAAAATTTAAATGTTTAGCATTGCTGTCAAAAAGTGCTTTTGAGAAATAAAATATCTATTTTAGAATGGTATTATAAAGTAATAAATATACATTCAAATAATGTTCAAATTAGTTAATATTATGATATTTTAGCAAAATATAAAAATAATTTATTATAACTTATTGTTAATATTTTAATATATGAAATATTAATTTTAAATATTTCTAAGTAATTAATATTAATTATTTATAAAATTTAATTAGAATATATCAACTATATTTTAAATATTTAAATATAATTATTAAATATTTGTAATTAGATATTAACACAGTTGTGTTATTTTAATTTTTTAAATTTTTAATTAATGATTTTAACACATTTGTATTATTTTATTTTAAAATGTAATTTGAATATATAACCCATATTATATATTAACATAACACAGAAAACAAAAACCTAACAAATTAAAGTTTCAAAAAGGGATAATATTTATATGCCAAATACATCATCAAAAATTTTACAGTAGCATTTACAATTTAAGTGAATTCATTAAACTAGAAGTTATAGCATATCTTGTTAATTCCATTTCAAAACCACTTGAATTGTTTGATTCACCACCATCATTATCATCACTTTCTCCATCATGCACATCTTCTATATCAATAATATTCTCATATGCCCTGTTAATATTTTCAGATTCCATAAAATCTGCATCAATATATCGCCATTGTAGCAACAACAATCATCGTGTGCTTTTCAAGGCTATAACTTGACATATCCCTTAAAATGAGCCTTTTTTTTTTCAAAATATCAAAAGTTCGTTCAATCACAATACATAATAATGAATGTGAATGGTTGAATATCTCTTCTTTACCAGATATCGGTCTACCTCTACAAAAGTAAGGTAAATGATATCATTGACCTCTATATGGTCCAAGATAACCTTTCATTTGAGGATATCCAGAATCAACAATATAATATTTTTCCTACATGACATAATATAACAAACAAGTAATTCAAGAATTGATTATTTTTTAAAGATTACCAATTAAAGAACTTATAATTTATTATTTTAAAAAAAAAGAAATTAATGAAATATCTTACCATTTGGTGGGTGCGGAAATTTGTATTTTGGATCTAAAATTGCATCAAGAAATATTCTAATGTCATGTGCTGATACTTCCCATCCAACCATAACAAAGGTGAAACACATATTAAAATCACACACTTGCATAGCATTCTGAGTCGAGACACCTTTTCTTTCAATGTAGGGATTGTTCATTTGGTGGAAGAATAGAGGCAGTATAAGTACCATCAATTGCACCTATGCAATCCTGAACAAATAATCATATTAGTCTCATGCATATTTTTAATCGATTAAAAATATTAAAATATAATAATATAATAATATAATATTAAGTTTTAGCCTTAAAATGCGGTATATATTTAGAATCATTCAGTATTTTTTGGGGTATTGAGCTAAAAAACTGATCTTTGGGTGCAATTAGATCAATAGCTATCCTTGAAACTTCCTCAAGCACAACTACAAAGTATTGACTTATTATTGCTCCAGACTTTTGAAATCTTTCTCGATATTAGGAAACTTTTGCATTAATACCCAAGATGTACAAAAAACAATTCCCAACATTTCACAAGAAGATATGTGTCTTGAAGTTTGCAAGTTGCATCTTGTCTCTAAAACTCTCAACAAACTTGTGAATACAATTTTAGACATTCTAAAATTAATTATACAACGTGATTCATGATCATCAAGGATCTCTCGAATCCATGCTTCACATGACTGTTTTGGATCCATGCATGGTTGCTTCAATATATACTTCTCATAATATAATTGTATGGAAGAAGATGCAACAACAAATAATCAGGTAAAACATTCTATGCATTGTAAAATCTCTTTCTTTTCCCTTTCATTTTCCCTTTCATCATCACCTTCATCACCGCTAGAATTGTTAACCATACTCATCACCTGTGAACAAATTTTATATCCAAAATCAAATATAAATAACTATTGATAAAATTAGATTACACATAAATAAGCAGAACATAGATTCAATATCCAAAAACCAAACATAAACAACTAATGATAAAACTAATTTAACATTGTTATTTAGTCACATAGTAGATGTCTCTAAACGTTAAAAGACTAGAATATTTTTAACTATCCTCCATTTCCGTCTTAACGTACACCGTGAATCACTGAAGCATAAATGAATTATGAGCAATTCCAATTCCGTAAAGAGCCCAAACAACTCACCAAAGTTATAACATAACCAAAGAAAAAAAAACTGGAGTCCTAAAACCTGAAGGTAAAAAGGCAAAACCCATTGATTAATTAAGAAATGAGTGTTCTACTAAAAGTGTTAAAGGCAAAAACCATGGATTGATCCTTAAGTTAGGGTCTAGGTCGTTTCCTTTTAGTTCAACCCTGAGACTGGTTTTTGATGAGGAGCTAAAACTTACTTTGTAGGATTTTTCTTTTCAATCCAGGCTTAGTGCTAAGAACTTCCACGTGGGGTAGCAATGATTATAAGATACTCGGACTCGGTGTTTGTCTTAGACAAGGGTATATTTAATTTTTTTTCTCTAAAATTTTCAGGCGTCGAATTTGATTTCTTCAAACGTAGACAAACTGATGAATGATAAGCATGAGAATTAGTGAAAAACATTTCTTCTAAAACTTAATTGGAAGGAGCAGCAAATCCTGACTGCTAAGCCTTCTTAACGTGACAAACAAATTACAAGAAGTATTTTTAGACTGAAAAAAAAAAACACTTGGATCAAGAATTGTGTCTGAGATGCATGTATTATAGTCATTAATCATGTGTTGCTCCATCATGCTTGCATCAGTTTAGTTCCAGCCTTCACCAAATAGTACCATCTTTCTTAAGCTAAAATTTCTGACACTATCAATATATTATTAGCCTTTTGATTGTTCAAAACAAGGGGATACCACAACTATGTCTACGACAGTAAATTTGTAAGTTGTGTTTTGGTTATAATAGCATTAAGGAAATAGCAAGTTGAAGGGAATGAAGCTCCCCAAAGCTTAGTTTCACATAAAATTTTCTCAAATTTAGGTGCTAATGTTGGATAGGGTATGTTAGTTTTTTTTTTTTTTCTTTCTTTTTGAAGGGTTCTTAGAGAATCATATTCCAGTACTCATATCCAATATACATCCGACATGAATGTCAAACACAGAGATATATATGTCTAATGACAGTAGCCTAATATGTTTTTCATTATGTTTCTAACTTCTTAGCACCATTGCTGCAAGCCGGCAACTTCATCTTCAGCAATACTGATGTTTTCTTTTTTACACTAAGGATCTAACTTAAAAGAGCATTTAATGTAAGGATCTAACTTAAAAGAGCATTTGACTCCTGAGCTTTATATCTATAAGTCTACGAGGGAGTTGTTTTGTTTCTTGAATCTTACCCATTTAATTTTAGCCTTAATTTGAGTGCTTGAACCCTTCTAATCAACCTTTAAACCTATTTCAAATAGGGAAAAATATTCTTGATCGATTGGCCAATTGGAACTCACAAATTGGGAAGCGTAAGTGCAATTAAGCATAAACTAGTTTGTTGTTTCGGCATAGTTGTTTGGTAAAGGTTATGGATTGATTAGATAAATGAATTTAATCATTATTATCTATTGAGTTTCTAGTATATTATTGAATTAGGTGCTAACCCGAATGTCCCAAATCAACCGTAAAGTTGAAGAACAATCGCACGTATGATTCACATCAAAACAATGTAAGAAATCTAACTAGTTTGAATTCGTAAAATAGTTATAATTTCGACGATTGGTTTGAACCCATAAGTGGGTATTTAGGGGTTGGATTGAAGGTAAATTAATTGAATTTATACTAAATTTTAGTTTGGGTTCGTATAAGAATTTATTAAGGAAAATTAGAAGATTCGTTAGTGTGCTACGAGGAAGCGAGAAATAAAGTGTAGGTCCTAACCTCATAAATTTGTTTAATAATGATAAACGTCATGGTATATTTGATAATTAGCTTGCTGATTGGATTGACTTAATATCCAAAATATTAGTTTTGTGAGTGGCCAAATCAAGTATGTTTTGAGCCTTAAAAGATTAATGTGTTGGTCAAATTGCTAGTTTGACAGTATGAATGTGTGATTGAGATTGTTATGCATAATTGTATTATGTGATATGAGAATGTTTGATTGAACGGTAGAATTATTGAGATATTAGGTTTATGCATGATTTAAATGTATGTAATATTTGCTATGATGTATATTCATGAGGTTGCTATTTATGCACAATGAAATTTGTAAAGTATGTGAAATTAAATGATATTGATATATACCATCTTAATGGTAATTTGAAAGTTGGAACACTATTTCCTTTTACCGAAAGTATGTGATTATTGAGGACATGTTGAACGCGTCAAATAAATATGAAAAGTATTAAAATATAAAAATGTATGAGTTTGTGTGACATATTGCATATGCATTGGGTTGAGATATTTTGTGGTTGATGAAGGAGTTCTGTGGAGTATCAGCGGCTTATTACGTCAGGATATATTCGTAATCAGTGCACTACATTTGGAGTACTAAATTGATTGTCGATTTTATCGCATATTATATGTTATTGGCGATTGTATTGCACTATTTGATATTCGATAGATTTTCTGCATTATTAATTATTGGTGGCTTTACCATATAGAGTTATGCTCGCAATTGTTGGAGTTTGGCAAATGGGTTCTGGGGAACTTGTGATGTGTAGTGGATGGTATGGGTAGGATCTCATATGTACATTTGTCACGATCATGTACATTTAAATTGTTATTGGTAATGTTTGAATGTGCTATGGGTATCTCTATGAAATTGCTTGAATGGATGCTTAATGCATGTTTGTTCAGTCTCACACTGACCTTGTTAAGCTCACCCTGCTACCTTAACTTCTCAGGTAATGAATGAACTTTAGGATCGGAATTGGTATGTGGACGTACGACGAACGTCAGGCTTAATTTCGTCATATTATTTTATTTTACTTTAATTTTTGGTTTATTTTCTCATTATTTTTATTATTATTCGATATTTGATTGTAAGTTATTTAAAACTATGGTTTGGGACTATTTGTGTTTTAGGGATTACTATGCGTGCATGATACTCGTACTTGGATTAGTTTTACGGATCTTGTATATTAAAATTGGACTATGCATGACACATGGCTAAGTTAATAATTTGACTAGTAATGAAAACTTTCTGCTACTAAAAAGGTATTCAAAATGATTTTTCAAAAGCAATGCCGATAATTAGGTTTTATAAAAATTTACCTAATTCACTAATTTGACTAAAATATAGTTGGACTAAGTAAAAGGATGTTTTCCAAAGTTAATAATAGAAAGCAAAATTTTATAAAAGAGAGTACTTGAAGGTTTTAAACTGTCATCTGAGTAGGTACGACAATAAAGTGGCCAATGTCACATTCACGATTTGGTTGTAACGTCTAAGTTGGGTTTGAGAGGTTATAGGTGGAAGGAAATGGGGAACCAAAAATAGCTTAACTTGAAATGAGGAAAAATGAAAAAAATGAAATGAGGAGTTAAAATGAGAAGATGTGATTAGAGGAGTAGAAAGAAAGAGGGAGAGTGAGAGCACCCTAAACCTTAAAGACCTTGAAGAAAATGGAAAAATAGAAGTGTAACACCCTAACCCGTTTCTGTAGCCGAATTAAGGTTACGGAGCATTACTGTACAATAAAAAACATATAACATCATAATATTTAAATAAATTAAACATATTATAATCCATTCAATCGCGTGCATTTCGTCCTTAAATCGAGCCTTCAAGACCCTAAAAATAGCATAGAAACAATCCGGGACTAATTTGAAATAATACAAAAAGTTTAAGAAAAAGATGCAAAAATTGGAAAACAGGGGTCACACGGCCGTGTGACATCACCCCAAGCCATGTAACTTTCGAATAAGGGACACACGACTATGTCCCAGCCCGCGTCCTCACCTGTGTAACTCATTGAATAGCCCTATATGCCCGTGTTCCAGGTCGTGTGCTAGGTCATGTAACTCTTTGAGTTGTCACATATGCCCATGTGCCAGACCGTGTGCTAGGCCATATAGCTCACTGACTTAAATCTTAAGAAATTCTCAGATGACACACGGCCATGTCGCTAGACCATGTGTCTCACACGGCGGTGTGAACCCAAAATTTACCTAAAATCAAACCATTTCATACCCAATTCATGCATAATTATCCAACCCATTTGTGCATACTTTTAAGGGACTAAAGCATCATTCAAATACACATAATCGTGTCATTCCAAACAACCTAATTTACCTAACAAATATGCCATTCAAAGGCAACATAATTTGTAACACCCCAAACCTGGCCTAGACGTTATGGCCGAATTTGACGTGTCACATTAAAGTGCTTTTCAAAAACCATATTTCTTTAATAAAAACACATTCGAAGGTTAAGGCCTCTTTGTTAATTCTCAAATCATCTTAGTTGTTTGTTAACCATTTTAAAACGTCGTTACTTCTAAAACATTATTTGCTGCGGAAGCTTAAAAATTGAGTTACGGAAACGTAGTGGCAGTTATCATTTTGGAAAACCGCGTTCTAATACTAGTAGTTAAAACAGAAGCAGATTAAAATCCCAAACTTAAAATAAAATCTAGAGAGGCCTTATTACACAGATAAAAACCCAGAACGAAATTTAATAGTAACTTAAAGCCAAATAAAGAAAGCAGGAGCAGTAGTGTGGCCACTTCCAACTACCTCGCAACACCGATCCGCCTATCGGTAGGGATTACCTGTACAGTTAAAAGCGGGGTGAGTTTACGAAAACTTAGTGTGTAATCCCCTACTATATAAAAAAAATAGTTAGTCAAATAACAGAATAAAGAAACAGTCTGGGCCTGAGCCCATTACAGTATCAGTATCAATTAGGCCTTAGCCCATTTCGATAACAGAGTCATAGAATACAGGTGGCCTAAGCCCAATACAGTATCAGTTTCAAGATCAGGTGGGCCTAAGCCCAATGCAATATCAATAAACTGAGTAGAAATGCAACAGTGCAACCCACCCAAATCCTGCCAGCACACCACTCCGTACCACGAACACACCATGTGGGGATTAAATCAACCCACCTAGCTAGCACACCAATATTGCAGCCGAGTTGCCAGTACAGTATATGTGACAAAGCCACTAGTAACAGTATATGTGGCAAAGCCACCAGTAATAGTATGTGTTCGACACAAAGCCATCAGTAGCGGTAATATGATCGACACAAGCCATCAGTAGCGGTAATATGATCGACACAAGCCATCAGTAGTGGTAATATGATCGGCACAAAGCCATCAGTAGTGGCACAAAGCCATCAATAATGGCACATAGCCATTAATAGCGGCACAAAGCCCTCAATAGCAACATAAAGCCCTCTGTAGCTGCACAAAGCCCTCAATAGTGGCATAAAGCCCTCTGTAGCGGAACAAAGCCTTCAGAATGACACAAAGCCTTAGAATGGCACAAAGCCTCAAAACGGAAAAAACCTTAGGTAGGTCCACAGTCGTCTCGTGCAACCCTGACAGATCAGTACAATACTTCCTCCATAATAATATCCCAACCCCATGCAGTATGTTGTGCATGTATGCATAACACATAAATATCATACAACATGCTCAATCAATCAAACATCATATAAGGGCATAACAATCATTCTACCCAATGGGGGTATTACGGTCATTTTACCTTACGGGGGTAATTCGATTATTTTACCCTTCAGGGGTAATTCAGTCATTTTACCCTTCGAGGGTAATTCGATCATTTTACCCTTTGGGGGTAATTTGGTCATTTTACCCTTCGGAGGTAATTCGATCATTTTACCCTTCGGGGGTAGTTCAGTCATTTTACCCTTCGGGGGTAATTCAGTCACATACCGACCTCCTAGAAGATCTATAGTTGCCTAGAGCGACTTATAAATCTAAATGGTCATAACAGTGTAAATGGGCCCAAGGCCCATTCCTCGGCCTAAGTGGGCCCAAACGCTTGTTTGGCCCATTTAGCCCAGATTTAGCCATGGCTATGCGAACTACACAACCCAGTCTAGTATTTGCCACGTAACGTGAATTTAATCCGTGTGGGGCCCACGAGTTCATTAGGCCCACACGGCCCATCTCGGCCCAACATAGCCCAAAACAACCTAAGCCCATGAGAACGTTCATGGTAGCCTCTACGATCTTACACCCACGTTCGTGGGCTTGGTTACACCACACGAGTGTTTGCACGCCCATGTGACCTTAAAGCCCAACCTTCTGGCTTTTCCGCTTTTTGGCTTTCGCCAAACTATAGACAGATTAGTATGAAATACACACCTTTATTTACGAAGAGTGCGAATAACCCTTGAATACCAAAACCTATATCCAATCACAAAACATGATTAATCGCATATCACTAGAAACATAACCAACCTTAATCAATATACTTCACCACTTAAGCCACAAACACCTACCTTGCTTGAACTAACGGATACTTGCACCTCACAACTGATCAAGAGCGATTACCCACTCCTTGGTTAATATCTACAATGAAACGAACCACTCATTAACATATATCTATGAAGATAAATGATCCTTCGTGAAACACACTTACCGGAATCACGATACGTGGAGCCCAAAAGAAACAGATGAGCTAAGAATACAATAGAACAGATTCGGTACAGTAGGGCAAAGGGTGATGGAAACCGGCCATAACAAAGAATAGCAATTATCCACACTTGGCAACAACCTTAGAAAATGCTAGATCAAAGAAAAGAAAGAGAAGTAAAATGCTCTCACAGAGGAAAACAATAATCATCGACCTAGGGAAAACTAGTCAAAAACCCAAATGGTTGAGAGGGGAAAAAGTTCAAAAGCGGTCGGTCCACAGTCTCTAGGCTACCAAACAAATGATGGACTTGAGCAAGGAAAGAAGTATATATATTTGGTTTAAAAGGAAAGAAGAAAAATATGAAGAATCAACTACTAAAGAAACCCGAAAAGAATAAAGGTAAGGGGAAGAAGTTGTTGTTGGCCAAGGGTGAGAGACGAAGAGAAAGGAGAAAGGAGGGTTGGCTTCCAACGCATTTGGTTCACCAAATACTGAGAACAAAATAAAGAGGGAGGAGTAAAATGTATTCAGTTATACTTACTAGATGGAGAGGAGGGAGAGGCAGTAAATTCGGCCAAAAGAGAAAAATAAACAAACACGTAAATGCCCCAAATGGTAATGAGAGGTTCAGCTTTCACCAAAAATTGACCAAAACAAACAAAATGACTAACGTTAGACCCAAAACACAGAGAGAAGAATACCCCCAAAAAGAAGTGTAAAATTCAGCTTTTAGAAAAAGAACCAAAAATGTACTAAGGAAATTCGGCAACAACTGATGCCTCCCAACTCCCCCAAACCAAATTCTTGTGTGCCTAGAATCCCTCTACGGTACCAACACCTTCCCTCAATGAAAATCCCTTCATTTTTCCCCTTATCCATCCTAAAATCTCTCCTATTATCTCTCCATGATTCACTCCACAACTTACCCTATATCCAATTCAAATTGCCTACAACCACTTGTGACCAATTCAAACTTAGAATCCCAGTCAAACTCCACCTCCTCCACAACCCAGGTAGCAAAATAAATACCTCTTTGAGCAAAGCGTGACTCGAACTCAAGCCCTCTTAGTTACAGTAACACACCACTTACCCCATTTACCAGCAGGCTCTTTATGTCATATTTTATTCACAACAATTTAAAAGCCTACAAGCCAAAGTCAGAGCTCAATTAAGTAAGTAGACAAAAATTCTGCATACGCCAAGACTTAAACCTCAGACCCTTCGCCATTTACCACTTGACCAACAACCCTTCCATGTCATATTTCAACCAAATTAATTTAAGAAGCCTACTATCTAGAACTAAGGGCCTTATTCACTTACAATTAAAATTTTTGCTAAAGCCCAAGTTTGAACCCAGGACTTCTCCAACACTTCTCAGGACACATAACCACTGAAGTAGACATTTATTTATGTCACTTTCTTCTACAACTAAACTTTTATGTGCAATTCCCTAACTGTTCCCTTGCTCAAGGCCTAATACTTCTAGGCCCAAATTCAGGGCGTTACACAATTATACCAAAACCTTTCATACCAAAAACAAGTCAACATTGCATTATTTCAAGCACTACAACCTAGTTCAATTACCTACCAAAACATATTAGAAATGACCATTATCAAGCTATTAAAAACATACCAAAAGAACCTATATACATGTACTTAGAAGTGACCAAAATGACATGATTTGGTAAAGGATTATAGTTCACCAACTCAAACATAACTTCAAGGCTTAAACTTACCAAAACTTACATTAACACAAATTCATTAAATATCATTACAAAACAACCTATACATGTCATTATTAACCCTGGCAAAAATATTCAAAACTACCGAAATATTTGTTGGATAGTGTGATAGGTCTCCGACGAGCTTCTAATGATCTATACAAATGTAACGCTCTTAACCCATATCCGTCGCCAAAATAGGGTTACAGAGCATTACCTGGCTTATTTCATAAATAAGCATACATTTCACATACAATTTCCAATTCTAAATGAACATCATTCTATATCAACCACATTGTCCTTAATGCAAGCTTACGAAGCCCAAATCATGTATTAATAGTGGTTAAGGACTAAACCAATAACTTATGAAAATTTTGGGAAAACATTAAAAATTTCTAAGTACAAGGGACACATGCCCGTGTGGCCAGGCCGTATGGACATTCGAAGTGGGATCACATGGTCGTGTCCCAGGCCGTGTTTGACCCTATATAACTCTTTAACTTGTGTCACACGGCCAAACACATGCCTATGTGACTAGCCCGTGTAACTCACTGACTTGCTTCTATTAGAAACTACAGGGGACATACGGCCGTGTCACCTGATTGTGTGTCACACACGGCTAAGACACACACCCGTGTCTCTGCCCGTGTGTCACATATGGCTGAGACACACGCCCGTGTCTCTGCCCGTGTGGATGAAAATAGGCTTTGTTTTAAGCCACATTTCTCATCCATAATGTTGTCAACCTAGGTTCAACAATATACAAATAACCAGTGCATAAATAGGCACTTATAACCAACCAATTTCAAGCCAAATTCATATACTACCAATACTAACAACCAAATGCTCATAAACACCCCAATGAATCATTCAAAATATGCCAATACCACATCCAAAAATTTCCTAAATGGTCACATTCAATTATGCCTTATTTTACCTAAAACTACATGCATACCATATTTCAATATCCAACCATTTGATACTCAAATTACCAACTCACAACAAGCAACTTCAATACAATTTAACCAATTGCTACCTTCAATACCAATTCAGAAACAAAACATTTTCATGACATCTATTAAGCACAAAACGAGACTTACCACATATATATATACATACCAACTCATATGCTAAAATTAAGCCAAATCACATGGCTAATTACATACCAAAACATATAGGCTTCATTAGCCAATATTATCAATTCGTACCATATAACCACAAGCCTATTCATGCCATATAACCAAAATCACTAAGTTCAAAAGTACTAAAACAATAGCGGGATAGTGTGATGTGATCTCCAGAGACTTCCAATCCGAGCGAGCTTCCGAATCATTATAAAACATGGAAAAGAAAACAGAGTAAGCTATATAGCTTAGTAAGCTCGTATGGCTAATAAGTGAAATATATCAATTCATTTGCACATTAAAGAAGTATAAGTAAATGTATATGAACTTCATTCAATCTAACATTTAGCACATTTCCATAACAATATGAATCATATTTGAATTCATCATCTATCACTTACTCATCATATGAAATTATCAACTCTCATTTACTTGTCAAGCTTATCACGAGTACCTGAACTGATCCGTGTCTTCCTTTATACTCTCATACTATTATCTTTGCTCATTGAACCATTCAGAATAATATCGAATACTCGGGTATCTCGTACACTAAGTGCCATGTACGTGGTTAAACCACCTCTATCACCTCTCATATACATGCCCACTCTCGAGCTATCACTGGGTCTACCCACACAAGCTGTAGGTTAAGACGTAGCTACACGGTGCTGCTCACACAAGCTATCAAGTATCCGCAACACATGCCAAAAAAATCAGCCACCAGTAGGACGTACAGGACCAGCACCCAAATCACATAATCACGGTAACCCTTAATGACATGCCATTTAGTATCCTATCTATTCCTAAGGTTCAAATGGGAACTATTCTCGATCGATGTCTCATCGAAAACTTCCGCCACACCATATTATCACAATTACACTATTTAAACATTTAAACACGTACAAGCTTATTAATCATACAAACTTACCACGATCGCAAAAAGGATGAAATGGATCAACTAGTCCGATACTTTATTTTTCCCCCGATCTAGATCCGAACTTCGCTTCTCTTGATCTATATAATATCATATTAACTTATTCAATTATCATTCTATTCAATTTAATCCAAATTTCATATTATGGCAATTTTACACTTTTGCCCCCATACTTTAGACTTCTTTACAATTTAGTCTTTAGCTCATAGAAATGCAAATTCATGCAATTTAATACAAACCATGCTAGCCAAATTTCACATATGCTTATATCAGCCCATATTTTTCATTTATTCTCACATTTAACCACACAATTTTCACATTTCTCAATGTAACCCATATTTGACATTTTCACTAAAAATCACTTGACAAAACTTATTAATCTAACAACAAGGATGCATTTTCCATCATCAATCATCAAAACACATGTATATTCATCAATGTAAAAACCCTAAACCTTTAAAAGTTCTGCAAATTTGTCCCTAGGCTAGCTAGATTAAGTTACAACGACTCCAAAAACATATAAATCATTAAAAACAGGACAAATTTCACTTACATGCAAGCTTGAATAGTGGTCGAATGTTTCAAGCTCCTTTAATGGAGTTTTCCTTAGTCTAAAATCAGTGGTGAATAGAAATAACAAAGATGATAACTTGTTTTAATTATTTTACTATCATATTTTTTATTAATTTACAATTTTAACCTTATTACTAAACATTAAAATAACTTAATACATGTCCATAATTGTCCACTCATGATAACAATCGTATATTTACCACATAAATCCCTTAACTACTCAATTTCATAGCCATTAAGCACCTTTAACTTATAGTACTCCAATTTTACATTTTACGTGATTTATTCATTTTTCACAAATTAAGCACTCAAACGATAAAATTTCTCAACTAAATTTTCACACAATCATACTATCATGTTATAGGCCTCAATTTAATAATAAAATAAATTTTTTGACCTCGAATTTGTGGTTCCAAAACCAGCATTCTGATTTCTCTAAAAACGGGCTGTTTACAACTAAAGGAAAATAACTACGTAAGTAATGAGTGCTTAGTAAGCTCGTATAATCTTAAAACATAACTTACCATGTCATTTATACAATTCAAAGATTAAACATAAATCATCACCAATGCCATAAGCTTAGTATAAGCCTATATAACATCACCAACTCACAAGTTAGTATTGTAACACCCCTAACCCGCAACTGTCACCGGAATAGGGTTAAGAGGCATTACTAAGCTTAATACACAATTACACATTCATATATCATAACTCATCATACATATGCATACTTCAATCATTCACAATCACATTGTCCCTTAATAGGGCCTACGAGGCCTTAAACATACTTTAGAAGTGGTTCGGGACTAAACCAATCATTCAAGAAAACTTTAGGAAACTTAGAAAATTTTTCATAAAACTAAGGGACACACGCCTGTGTGAACAGGCCGTGTGTCTCACATGACCACCAGACACTCCTGTGTCACAGGCCGTGTGGACATTTGAAATGGGATCACATGGCTGTGTCCCAGCCCGTGTCCTACACCATGTAACTCACTGACTTAGATCATACGGCCAACCACACGTTCGTGTGTCTAGCCCGTATGCCTATTCGAAATGGCCACACACGCCCGTGTGCCATGCTGTGTGCTAGGCCGTGTCAAACCTGTAGGGTATACTAACTTGTGTCACACGGCCAGTTACACACCCGTGTGTGAAGCTATGTGGAGCATACTGACTTGCATTTAATTTCAACACCATGAGACACACGGTCGTGTACTATGACCATGTGTCACACACGACTGAGACACACGTTCGTGTCTCTGTCCGTGTGGACAAAAATAGGCTATTTACCAAGCCATTTTGCCACCCAAATTTGCATACCCTACACAAGCACAATTTGCACCATTTTCATACACAATTAGGCAACAAAATCATATTTAAATCATCACCTTATAAAATAATCAATACCGACTATTTCAAAGCTTATACCACAGTCATTTACCCAACCAATTCACATACCAAATCATCATGATTCATTAACTATGTTTCACATTTATAACATATGCTACATTCTCACATTTTACTAACCAAAATGGTATTCAATTATCAACCAAAACTAAGCATATACCTAATACATACCAAATGACCATTTGTGCTAATTCAACCAAAATCAAACATACCAAAATATGCCATATCACATGGCAACATATGTACATCAAACTTTCAACATTTTCATGCCATTACACAAGGCCAAACATATTATCAAAACACATATCAAAATGACTCAAGCCTACATATGCCATATACCATAAATACACCATATCAAAAGTACCAAAAGAGATGTTTGATAGTGCGATGAAATCTCTGACGATCTCTAGATCCGAGCTAGCTCGATTTCACTATAAAACAAGGAAAAATAAAATGAAGTAAGCTTTACAGCTTAGTAAGCTCATATGATAATAAATTTAACTTATCCAGTGAATACAAATCAACCAAATAAACACATTGTCACATAACATCCATCTATACACAAACCTTTCTCATGTTATATACATGATTCAATATGAATTCATTATGATACATTCACTCGATATTCACATAGATTTTGTACATACCTGTATCACTTAATTCAATTGTACTTTCATTCTCATCTTGACTATGCCTGTAACACCCCTAACCCATAACCGTCGCCAAAATAGGTTAAGAGGCATTACCAGACTTTCAACTCAGTTCAGAACATTTAATCATCAAATATTATCCCATTTCAGTAGTTATCCATCAATCATATTCATAACAAGCTTAAATTGAGCATACAAAGCTTAATTTATACATTCGGGACTGAATCGGTAACATATAAAAGATTTGAGAAAACTTAGAAAAAATTTTCGAATAAGGGTCACACGGTCGTGTGCCTCACACGGTCACTAGACACGTCCGTGTCACAAGTCATGTGGAAACAGGGCATACATACTGACTTGCATCATACGGCCGAGGACACGCCAGTGTGCTAGGCCGTGTGAAATCTGAAGAGGTTACTGACTTGGGTTATACAGCCAGCCACACACCTATGTGTCAGCCCGTGTGCAACACACGGCCAATAGACATGCCCGTGTGTCTATGTTGTGTAACTCATTGACTTGTTTTATCTAACTTCAGGGGTCACACGGCCGAGTCACACGCCCGTGTGCTCAGACTGTGTGACACGAAAATAGGCTTGGTTTAAGCCACATTTCTCACCCTCCTCAAGCAAACCTAAACCACATCATTTTGTACCTTTTTCTAACACAAATATGCAGCCAAACCAATCTCCATTCATTACAAAAATATACCATTTCAATAGCAAACATTTATATACCCAAATCAATATGGTTCATAGACCAATATGCACTTATAACCATTCAATTATCAACTATCATTCAAGTATTTTCTGTTCACTTACTCATCTCATATCAAAATGAACATATGCATCAAGTCTTTCATTCTTAAACTTGCCAAAACATAACAACTTATATACATTCAACCATTTTGCCAAATCAGCCAAATCTCATGGCTTAAACACATCAAAAACATATGAGCTTTATAACCAAAGGTAACCAAAACTTCATTCTATTAACTAGCCTATACATGCCATATTTACACATTTTCTTTGAGTTCCAAAAGTACCGAAAAGTTGATTGAATAGTGTGATGCTTATCTCCGACGTCGTTTGAATCAAGTCAGCTAACAAACCTCTACAAAACACAGAAAATAAACAGAGTAAGCTTTATAACTTAGTAAGCCCGTATAATATAGAATTAACTTACCGAATATTCAATATAAGCAATTAAATTTAATACAATCCAACTCAAAAGTTCAAATGCCTATCATATATACACATCAAAAGATTAGTAACTCAATTTGCATATAAACAATAATTCAACCATGAAAGGTTTACTTGGCATTTAACTCATATAACATTTCATTCATACATTTCATATAACTCATATCCAATTCTATATCTTGTCCTATAATATATAACAATATTATACCTGTTGAACCTAATGAAATATCAGGGATACTTGGATCATACACACTAAGTGTCAATAATCGGTAATCCGTCAATTCATTATCATTTTCACTCTTTCAAGCCATGATCAGTAAGCTCCTCCTGAGCTGATAAATGGTAAGCTCTATCGAGCTAAAATGGTAAGCTTATACAAGTTGTGGTGAGTCCGCAACAAATGTAGGATCTCGACCAAAACGGTAACCCTAGTGACATGTCACTTGTATCCTACGACTTTCTACAATTCAAACGGGACTCTGTATTAATAATTCACATCAATTAGGCATTCTTACTTTATTAACATCAATAGTTCATTTCACATATGACCAATTGAAATAAATACAACTATTTGAAAGTTCGATTCTATTTATACGAACTTACTTTGTATAGCTCGGATAATTGTCGTCTACTCGTCTACTTTTTGTTTCCCCTGATCTAGTTCTGATATTGATTTATCTTGATCTATATAATAACAAATTAACATATTCAAACTTTCATTCAATTCAATTAAGCCCATTATTCATAATTTTGGCAAATTATACATTTGCACCTAGACTTTTGACTACTTTGCAATTTAGTCATTAACACATAAAAATGCAAATTCATGTAATTTAATACTTACCCATGCCTAACCGAAGTTCATAGGGACTCCTAGAAGCCCATATCTTTTATTATTTCACACTTTTAACCATCACATTTTACATTTTTACAAATTAATCCATTTTTGACATTTTTGTCAAAAATCACTTTACAAAACTAGTTTAACTATTAACAACTATTCAAAATTCATCATTAAACATCAAATAACTCAAACATTGGACAATAGCACTTTAAAAAATCATGAAAAAATTCAAAAATTAAGGCATGGGCTAGCTAGAATACAAAGCAATGATCTCAAAAACGTAAAAATCATCAAAAATCGAGCTCAAACCATACCTTAATCAAGCAAAATGTGTGTTGAACCCTAATATCTCTTCTTTGGCATCTTTTTATTTTGTTAATTGGTTATGAAGGGAAAAAATGATGATAATATGGCTTTTTTTATTTAATATTTACTTATTTAACATTTTACCATATTAACCTTAATTAAAACATTAAAAACATGCTTAATATATGTCCATACATGTCCATCTTCATTATACATGGTCTAATTTCAAAATAAGGACCTTTAATATAATAAGCCATAGCCATTAAACACATTTAACTGATAGAACTCATATTTTAAGTTGTACGCGATTTAGTCCTTTTTACCGAATTAGCCATTTAAACAATAAAATTTCTTAACGAAATTTTTATACTATCATTCTATCATGCTGTAAAAATCATTAATATAATAAAATAAATATTTTGACTCAGTTTTGTGGTCCTAAAACCACTATCCTGATCTAACTCAAAAACGGGTTGTTACAATGCCCGTGGAACCATTTGGAATACATTTAGATACTCGGGAATCTCGTATACACAATAATAATGCCATATCCAAAATATGGTCTTACATGTAATCTCATATCGATGCCAATAGCCCAGCTATGGTCTTACACGAAATCTCATATCGATCCCATATCCCAGACATGGTCATACATGTAATCTCAGTAACCCTAATGTCATGACATTTGTATCCTAAACTATTCCTAAGGTTTGCACGGGGCTTCCATCAGTCAAATCTCGGCCAATCATATTCAAAAGCTCATTTCCAACCCATTTCATGATTCAATTCAATAATAATACATTTATAACACAAATTAAACATCAATTATTAACATACAAACTTACCTCAGAAGTAGAAATGACGAGTCAGACCAACTAATCGATTACTTTGTTTTTCCCCTGATCTAAGTCTGAATTCTTTCTTTCTTGATCTAAACATAATCAAATTTAACTTATTTAATCAACCATTCATTCAATTCAATCCAAATCATACATTAGGGTTATTTTACACATTAGCACCTATACTTTCACATTTTTACAAATTAGTCCATATTTCACAAAAAAAAAACAAATTCATGTAATTTCTTTAATACCCATGCTAGCCGAATTCTTATAAGGTCCCTAGCAGCCTGATGTGATAATGATCATTCCCAAAACTAGACTGTAATCACGATAAAGGCAAGCGCACCTATCGAACAATAGTATAGCTATGGCAAGACCGGAATGTCGAACCCACAAGGACTAAAAGTACTAGTATTAGCTCTCTTTTTATTATCTAGCCTAAAAATAAAAGGATTTGTTTTAACTAAAATTTACTAAACTAATTAAACTAACTAAACTAAGAATGTATAGAGAGTAAACCGGGAAAATACTTTTGGGGAAATTGATTGATTAAGACAATTACCCAAGGAAGAATCCACCTAGACTTCACTTATTATTTGGCTCTGACTTAGACGATTTAGTCACTTGACTTGATCCGTAGAAATCCCTAATTTATGTTAATATCTCTTTTGAGACTAAAAACAACTAACTTTAAGTTGATTAATTGAAACTTCTTTCTAATTAAAACGCCTATTATTGCATTAACTCAATCTATAGATTTCTCTATTAGATTTGACTCTAATTCGGCAGATTTTCGTCGTCCTATATCTAAGATTGTAATCAACTCCGCCTACTTATGTTGGATCTACTCTTAGTCAGGGACTTTTGTTCCACTGAATAAGACATTCAACTTGAATTAATATCCTAAAATATTAACACAAGAATTAATAAACATAATTAAGAACAAATCAAGTATTTATCATATAATTCAGAAAATAATAAGATCCATCTTAGGTTTCATCCCCCTTAGGTATTTACGGGGTTTAGTTCATAATTATGAAAGAAAACATCGTAGAAATTGGAAAACAACAAAACATAAGAAAACCCAAAAACTTTGAAGGAAATTGAGGGGAGATCTTTAGTCTTGATGGAGATCCTGCTTCTGAGATGAATCAAATGGCTTTCTTCGAGTAATTTCTTGTTTTCTGCTTTGTGTGCCCTTTAATCCTCTCCTAGGGTGTTTAAATAGACTTTGGAATACCTAAAATACCTAAAAATTAGCCTTTTCCAAGTAGAATTAAAATAGGGCTCAGTAGGGACACGGTCGTGTGATCCACCCGTGTGAAGGTGCCTAAGCTATGTGCAATACTGACTTGGTTAATCGTTGACACGGTCGTGACACACGAGTGTGTGGCCAGCCTATGTGGTACACACGGGCGTGTAGTGTACACGTGTGGAAGTGTCTAGGCTGTGTTGAAAGCTGATTTTGGCTTATTTTGTCCCTTTTTGGCCCATTTCTTGCTCTTTTCACTTTCTAATGCTCACCTAAGTATAAAACATGAAATTAAAGGATTAGAAGCATCAAATTCATTAAATTATAAGGAAAATCATCTAAAAATATGCTAAGCATGGGATAAAAATATGTTACAATTATGGTTTATCAAATGTCCCCACACTTAAGCATTTGCTTGTCCTCCAGCAAAATCCTGAACTCACAATCAAAATTAATTCATCTCAACTTATAATTCTTATACACAATGTTTCGAAATAACCCACAAGTAATCATCCATTGAGAATTCAAATAAAAGAACATCAAAGTTTCAAGTAATCCAAGTTGAGCATTTTAGCACGAAAACATAAGTATTTCCCTTTATCTAAGTAGTCACCTTTAATTCAAAATTACAAAGAGTTGACATCCTCACGAAAGATTCACTCAAATCACTCAAGGTGTTTAAGGTTCAAAATAAAGCACTCAATTGTCAAACATGAAAAATTATTACCACAAGCTTGCATGAAAATCAAATCTCCACCACTATAAATTGAGATGATACACCAATCAAAAGGTCTTTGAAGGGTTGTAACGGGGCTTTGGTTAGGGGTGTGGATACAAGCTAAAAAATAAGGTTAGGATCGAGATTGAACTAAGTAATTACCTAGCTAGAAAAATAACTAAATTTGAGAAATTACATTACTGAATAATCATAAAATTGAGCTCCTCCTTATGGATTACCCTGTTCAAGCTCAAGTGCTATATCAATTTTTAATAATAAATTAAATGATAATTTAACAACTAAAATAACTTTGTATATGCAAATTTTTTTTAAACAAATCAAGTATGAAAATTTACTAATTGAATGAAATAACATAGCTAGGCAATTTATTCAAATCAAATCTCGACAAAAATGGGGATCAAATTAAATGGGGGAGATTCTCAAGGAATCAAAAAGGATGGGTTATGGGTTAATATCAAGGGTTAATTCAATAAATGGTTTGTTAGGCTCAAAGGGGCTCACCAAGGGTTAATTACGAATGTGGGTTTTTTATGGAGTAAATGGGTTAAGTCCTAAATGCCTTAATCATCTTGATATATCAAATCAATGGTGTCGTCTCGACGTGTATGATCGAAGCAAGTTCTAGAATAACAAATCAATGTTGACACACTCATAAGCAACAATAAAAGTGAGCAAGAAAGAATATATGCTCTAAAGGCTCAAGATCTCACAAAAATTATGGCTTTTGATGTCAAACCTGTGAATTTTAAATTTCAAGATAATACCTAAATTTGGAGAAATAACTTAAAAAAATTTTAATTCTCAAAAATCAACTTATCATGCTTGATTCTTTAATGACTTAAAGTTTAAACAATCAATGCACAAATACCTATGATTTAATCCAAAACATATCAACACAAATCATAAATCAATTAAAATTTATTCTAATAGTAATATGATAAAGTTACTTGAAAATAAGACAAAATCCAGGGATTTTCTGGTAATGATGTGATTAACCTCCCCACACTTAACATGTACATTGTCATTAATGTATAAAGATAGATCACAAGATTATAGGCATAATATCATAAGATAGGGAGAGAAGTGAAACTTCCTGAATTTTGGATGAAATCCTTAGAATAGTGAAAGCAGAAATGGAGGAAGAGCTACTTGAAGTGCATGATTCTGAGCTACTTAAGAAAATAAACACAACTGTGGAAGAGAATTAAAGCATTACTCAATAAGAAACAAAGTTCAAAAGATAAACAATGAGTTTTTAAAAGGGAAATTAAGAACATAAGAAATAAAGAAAATAAAACTAAAAATAATAAAAAAATTACAATAAAGATATAGGGACTTAAAGGTCCTCATCATCGGATGCCTCATGATGTGACGGTGCCGTCGGTGAGATGTGAAGGTGGTGGCAAATCTGTCGAAGAGTGGCATCGATGCTGTCGAACCGCTCAAAACACTACTGCTCGAAGTGAATAAGTCACTCGAATATGCCGTTCAATGTAGCAGCAGAATAAGTAGGTAGGCGACTCGGTGGTGGTGGAGGAGGTTGGTTTGGTCAAAGGGGAAGGCTGTTGAGGTATGGGGAGAGCGAGGCCGAGTGGTTCAAGGGGAGGAGAAAGAGGGGGCACGGGCATGGGGGCCAGTGGTGCGGCTTGGTTTAGTGGTTCAAGAGGGAAAGGGGTTAGGAGGAGTTGGTTGAAGGATAGAAAGAAGGGATGGAGGTAGGTTGGGGTTTGTGATTGTACAAGGGAAGGAAAGAATGAGGGGGAAGGGAGAAGGTGGTTGTGGAGTGGCTGACGGGCAGGGAAGGAGTGGGAGGGGGATGCGGCGGCTAGAGTTTTGGGCAAAATTTTGGGAAGAAGATGAATAGTGAAGAGCAAATTAGGGTTGGGGGTTTTAAATTGGCACGTCGTGTAACGGCCCCGTGCTAGGCCACACGGTCGTGTCACATGCCTGTGTGGCTCAAGGCTAGCCCGTGTCTGTCGAGGAATTTTAATGATCGTTTGTCATGTGGCCTTAGGACACGCCCGTGTGTCCACACGGCCGTGTCTTACAGTAGTGTTCTTTGTTCTTCGCTTCTCCCATGCCCGTGTAATGCTCACCATGCCCGTGTCTCCTTTCACACGCCCATGAGGCTAGGCCGTATCTCGTACATGGTCGTATGCCTTGCCTGTGGTTGCCTCTGACTTGGTTAAAAATTGAGGAATTAAGCTCCAGGTTTCAAACGGCCTAGGACACGCCCGTGTGTCCACGCCGTTTGGCCCACACGCATACGCATGTCAATATTTGGGGATTTTTTACCCTATTTCCACATGGCCAAGGACACGCCGTGTGTTCAGGCCGTGTGGGTTAAAAACTTGCACATTAAACAAGAAAAACAGAGAAAATAAAAGTAGTTAGTGATATTAGTGCTTGGGTTGCCTTCCGAGAAACACTTATTTATAGTCTAAGTTCGACTTACCTTAATTTCGCATGGTCACGGTGGTTCGAGAAGTTGAAACTCCTCTTTCCTGCTATCATAGTAAAGTTTGAGTCGAGTATTATTTACCTTGAAAGTGCCGAATTTGGAATATGTTATCTCGACTATATCGTAAGGAAAGATATTTACTACCATGAAGGGAAGTGCATCATTTGTATTAAACTCTAAAGTGGTCATTCGAGGGTCTGTTTTGTCTAATAATACCTGATCCCCAACCTTAAATTGATTCGTTATATATGTAGACCTGTCATGGATTTTCTTTGGTTCCTCGTGTATTCTTGATTTTAACTTAACCTGTGTCCGTATTTATCTAGTTCTTCGATCTGTAATCTTCGTTCCTTGAGAGCCGTTCTGTTTGTGTTGCATGAGTTTGATTGTGGCTCCATCACATTTTTGCAAGGAATTTCCTGCACAGAAGGTTGAGCCATAAGGTTACTCACATTAAGAGAGCTCGTAATATCATCTCTATCGTTAGATCTCCAGACAAAATCACGAGCTTGAAGAGTAATCATGTCATTGCCTACACGAAGTGTGAGTTCACCTGTGCCCACATTAATAATAGTAGTTGCTAAAAAGGGTCTACCCAGAATTAAAGGAATGTTGCTGACCTCATCCATGTCTAAGACAACAAAATCGATCAGGAATATAAATTTGTCAATTTTAACAAGTACATCTTCAACAATACCCCTAGGAAATCTAATAGTTTTATCAGCCAATTGTATGCTCATCCTAGTTTGTTTGGGTTTCCCTAGTCTTAGTTGTTTAAATATTTTATAGGGCATGACATTAATACTCACCCCTAAATCAGCCAAAGCATTTTTAACATCTAAACTACCAATTAGACAATGAATCGTAGAACTCCCTGGATCTTTCAGTTTGTTGGGTAGCTTGTTTTGCAAAATAGCTGAGCAAACTACATTTAACTCCACATGCGATGACTCATCCAACTTCCATTTATTTGGTAAAAGCTCCTTTAAGAATTTAACTGCATTTGGCATCTGCGAAAGAGCTTCAATAAACAGTAAGTTAATATGTAATTTTTTCAAGAGATGAAGAAATTTACCGAATGGTACATCTGTTTGGTCTTTCTTGGTCGCATTGGGATATGGTACACGAGGTTTATACCTTTGCTTATCGTTTTTTGTGTACCATGACTCACCTCAACCTTATCATTATCTGCCACAACTTCTTGCCTCATTTTAGATTTAAGTTCAGCTAACCCTTCTCTATCGCGTACAGTGATGGCATGGAGTTGCTCCCTTAGGTTAGCTTCTATGTTACTTGGCAAGCTACCTTGTGGTCATTCAGAGATCAGCTTGGCAAGTTGACCAATCTGATTTTCCAACCCATGAATCGATGCTTGCTGATTTTTTAGCGCGGCTTCGGTGTTTTAGAAACGAGTCTCTGACACCGAGATGAGTTTCGTAAGCATCTCCTCTAGGTTTGGCTTCTTTTCCTGTTGGTAAGGTGGTTGTTGGAAGCCTAGAGGGGGTGGTGGCCTTTGATTTCCTTGACCACCCCAAGAGAAATTAGGATGGTTCCTCCAACCTGTATTATAAGTGTTACTATATGGATTATTCTGAGGTCTAAAATTGTTACCCATATAGTTGACTTGTTCGTCCTTTGTGCTAGGATTGTAGGATGAAAAGTCTGTGTTATGCACCCCTCCTCCAATTGAATCACACCTCATCACTGGATATACCTGTGTAGAACCATACAAACCATCAATGCTTTTTTTCAGAAGCTCTACCTGATTAGATAGCATGGTGACTGCGTCAACATTAAAAACACTAGCTGCTTTTTGTCGCTTTGTCCTCATGACTTGCCACTGATAATTATTCAATGACATCTCTTCTATGAACTCATAAGCCTCTTCAGGTGTTTTATTGTTTATTGTTCCACCGGCAGCTGCATCTATCATTTACCTCGTTGAGGGGTTCAAACCATTGTGGAAAGTCTAAACCTGAAGCCACAGCGGTAACCCATGGTGAAGGCACCTTCTCAAAAAGTCCTTGTATCTCTCCCATGCATCGTAGAACATTTCTAGACCCATCTGTACAAAAGAAGAGATATCATTCCTCAACTTTGCCATTTTAGCTGGCAGAAAATATTTTAAAAGAAATTTCTCGGTCATTTGGTCCCAAGTAGTGATAGACCCTCGTGGTAGAGAGTTCAACTATTGGTTAGCCTTATTTCTCAAAGAGAAGGGAAACGACCGAAGATGAATGGCATCATCAGAAACGCCATTAATTTTAAACGTATCATAGAATTCCAATGAGTTTGCTAAATGTGTATTACGGTCCTCATCCTGCAAACCATCAAACTAAATAAACTGTTGTATCATTTGTATGGTGTTAAGTTTCAGTTCAAAATTATTTGCAATAATAGCAGGTCTAACAATACTCGATTCAGTACCAACTAAATTAGGCTTAGCATAATCATACATAGTGCGAGGAGCAAGATTCTGATTCATAGGGTTTACGGCTACCACAGGAAGTAGCGGATTATTCAGATTTTTCGCCATCTCTTCAATACTATCGGGATTGTCCTCTTGATCTTCCTCTATGTACTGTAGACTCCGCCTTATTTCTCTTCAGTTTCTGCGAGCTGATGCCTCTATCTCACTGTTGAAAAGCAAAGGTCCTGACGGCTTCCTTCTAGTCATAAACTAGAGACACCTGTCAGAGACAAATAAAAAAAAGATTTAGCAAATAAAGCTAAAATAAGAACAAAACGTAAATTGCAACAAAAGGTAAAATGGCTAAAGTAATAAAAATCAAGTGTTCCTAATATCGTAGTCCTCGACAACGGTGCCAAAAACTTGATGTGATGTGATCGTTCCCAAAACTAGACTGTAATCACGATAAAGGCAAACGGACCTATCGAACAATATTATAGCTATGGCAAAACTGGAATGTCGAACCCACAAGGACTAAAAGGACTAGTATTAGCTCTCTTTTTATTATCTAGCCTAAAAATAAAGGGATTTGTTTTAACTAAAATTAACTAAACTAATTAAACTAACTAAACTAAGAATGCACAGAGAGTAAACTGAGAAAATACTTTTGGGGAAATCGATTGATTAAGACAGTTACCCAAGGAAGAATCCACCTAGACTTCACTTATTATTCGGCTCTGAATTAGACAATTTATTCACTTGACTTGATCCGTAGAAATCCCTAATTTATGTTAATATCTCTTTTGAGACTAAAAACAACTAACTCTAGGTTAATTAATTGAAATTTATTTCTAATTAAAACCCCTATTATTGCATTAACTCGATCTATGGATTTCCTATTAGATTTTACTCTAATCCGGCAGATTTTCATCATCCTATCTCTAGGATTGCGATCAACTCTGCCTACTTATGTTGGATCTACTCTTAGTCAGGGACTTTTGCTCCACTGAATAAGCACATTCAACTTGAATTAATATCCTGAAATATTAACACAAGAATTAATAAACATAATTAAGAACAAATCAAGTATTTATCATATAATTCAGAAAATAATAAGATCCATCTTAGGTTTCATCCCCCTTAGGTATTTACGAGGTTTAGTTCATAATTATGAAAGAAAACATCTTAAAAATTGGAAAACAACAAAACATAAGAAAATCCAAAAACTTCGAAGGAAATTGAGGGGAGATCTTCAGTCTTGATGGAGATCCTGCTTCTAAGATGAATCAAACAGCTTTCTTCGAGTAATTTCTTGTTTTTTGCTCTGTGTGTCCTTTAATCCTCTCCTAGGGTGTTTAAATAGACTTTGGAATGCCCAAAATACCTAAAAATTAACCTTTTCCGAGTAGAATTGAAATAGGGCTCGACAGGGACATGACCATGTGATCCGCCCGTGTGAAGGTGCCCAAGCCGTGTGCAATCCTAACTTGGTTAATCGTCGACACGGGCGTGTGGCCAGCCCGTGTGTCACACACGAGCATGTGGTGTACTCGTGTGGAGGTGTCTAGGCCGTGTTGAAAGCTGATTTTGGCCCATTTTGTCTATTTTTGGCCCGTTTCTTACTCTTTTCACTTTTCAATGCTCACCTAAATATAAAACATGAAATTAGTTAGGAGCATCAAATTCATTAAATTATAAGGAAAATCATCCGAAAATATGCTAAGCATGGTGTAAAAATATGTTACAATTATGGTTTATCACAGCCCATATTTATCACTTTTTCACACATTTAACCATAAAATTCTGACATTTCTCAATTTAATCCAAAATTCGTATTTTTACTCAAAATCACTTTTGTAAAACATGAAAATCTAACATCAAAATTTCATATTTCATCATCAAACACTAAAACACATCAATATTCATCAATGGCATCTTTCTAAATCTTTACCAATTTTGCAAAATAGTCCCTGAGCTTACTAGAACTAGTTACAACGATCACAAAAATATAGAAATCATCAAAAATTGAGTCAAAATAGACTTACAATTAAGCTTGCATGTGGCCGAACTTTCCAAGCTTTCCTAACCCTTATTTCTTTCTTAGTTTAGGTGAAGATGATGATAATTAGGAAGGAAATTTGGTTTTTTTTTTATTAATATAACCTTAATTTACTAATTTACAAATTTAACCTTAAGTTAAAACATTAAAATTCACATATTATAAGTCCATTAATGTCCGTTATCCTTAACAACGGTAAAATATCATCATAAGGACTTCCAATTTAATAATTCATAGCTATTAAGCACTTTAAACTAATAGAACATAAGTTTTACATTTTATGTGATTTAGTCCTTTTATCAAATTAGACATCCAAACGATAAAATTACTTCACGAAAATTTCACACCGTCATGATAACATGCTATAAATGCTTAAAATAATATTAAAATAATTTTTTAACCTCCGATTTGTGGTTCTAAAACCACTGTTCCGATTTAGGTAAAAACAGGCTATTACAAGTATACTTGTCCATGATACAAATGAAATCAAACATAAGATATGTAAATTTCCATAGGTAAATACATCATTTAGCTCATAATTCCTTTTCATAAGTCATGATTCAATCCATTTACATACTTACTATTTCATTTCCTTTTCTTACTCGTTGAACCATCTAGAATTACATCGAATACTCGGGAAAGCTCACACATAGTGTGCCTTTACATATAACCGTAACCTTTCCTTTACATCAATGCTCACATGAGCTATGAAATGGGCCTACTCACACGAGCTATGGGTCAGAATACAAGCTACATGATGCTGCTCACACGAGCTGTGGAGAATTTGCAACAAATGCAAGACCTCAGTCATCGATAGGACATTCAAGATCAACACCCGAAACATGAAATCCCTAATGACATGTGTAACACACCTAACCCTTATCCATCACTGGAATAGAGTTATGAGACATTATCGAACCTTACGAAATAAATATGAACATTAATAAACATATCAGAAACCAATCACAATTCACTCATATTGTCCCTTATATAGACCCTCGAGGCCCAAAATACGCATTACAAATAAATCGGGACCAAACTAGAAATTCAGAGAATTTTTCCCAATATTCCAAATTTTTTCCTAAGTGCAAGGGACACACACCCGTGTAGCCAGTCCATGTGACTCACAAGGCCAAGAGACACACCCGTGTCTTAGGCCACGTGTGCATTCGATGTGAGGCACATGGCCATGTCCCAGCTCGTATCCATACCCATGTAACTCTTTGACTTGGGTCATACGACCAAGACACACGACTGTGTTCTAGGTTTTGTGTAAGGTGTAGAGGTTACACGACCAAGCCACACGTCCGTGTGCTAGGCCGTGTGCAAAAAGCTGGGCATTTTGTTTCAAATTTTTAAGATGCAGGAGACACACGGCCAGACCACAAGCCCATGTGCCAGGCCGTATATCATATACGGTTGAGACACACGCCCGTGTCTCTGCCCGTGTCGACGAAATTAAGCCATTTTATGGCCACTTTTCGCACCCAACTTTGGTATCAACCTAGATGCAACCATATACACATTCGTAACCACAACAAAACCTTAAATTCAAGTCAAAAAATCAAGTTGTTATACCTATATTATCATCACATATACCCAAATATCCTAACGTACCAAATTAACTACATACATCTATATGCATATTTTACTAATTTACTAGTTCAAATCATGCTTTAATATACCTATTAATTAACCATCATCTAACCAATCCAAACATACCTCATGCATGATTTATCCATACCCATATAATTTGATTAGAAATTTAGTCAAAGTCTAACTCTTAATATTTACACAAACCATTATAGCCCTATACATGCCATATAAACCTAAGTACATGTTGCAAAAGCTACCATGGTGAGTTGGATAGTGTGGCTTGATGTGTTGATCCGATCTCTTGACCTCACGTTAATCTACAATAACATTAAACAACACAAGTAAGCTTAATGAAGCTTAGTAAGTTCGATAGGTTAAACATAGATCTTACCGAACTTAATATAATAAATTAAATAGTAAATTAATCATTCAATCTCCCTGTCAAACACAACATAAATCGACGAACCCACTTCTTTCAATTCAATATCAACAACAATTAATAAAACTTTCAATTTCATTCACATAAGTCTTTTATCAAATCTTATCGAGTTGGCAAACGGCTTACGGATATGAGTACATTGTATTTAGAAGCTCGAAGGCTGCACAGAAGCACATAAGTGCTAAATAGAAACCCATAAAGGTTGAACGGAAGCTCGTATGAGTTAACAGAAGCTCGTGAGAGCTAAACAGAAAGTAAACACGAAAGTTCACAACAAATGCTGAACCTCGATATACTTGGGTAATATGCCGTCAATTCATCCTTTGTATTTACCGTCAATTCATCCTTTTCATTTACCATCAATTCATCGTTTGCATTTACCGTCAATTTATCCTTTTCATCTACTATTAATTCATTATTTGCATTTACCGTCAATTTATCCTTTGCCACAGAACAATTGTACTCAATCCAGTGTTCCACTCGTTTTGAACATTTAATTCATTTTCATAATTTAACAATAATTTTATTTTCATTAATAAATATGAATTAATACTTAATAACATTCATCAAGTTAATAAATAAATATTAAAGTTTAACCATACAAACTTACCAAGGTTAAATTGTAAGATTTGTAGTAGTTCAGGGACATATCTGTTAATTTCCCCTTTTCACAATTATCTACAGGCTCTTGATCTAAAATATAAAATTATTCATTCATTAGCAGATATTTCAGTTCCAATTCACTTCACCATTAATGCCCCTTTTGCAATTTAGTCCCCTTACTAATTAGTCTATCAAATTAACTAATTTTTCTCAATTGATACTTCATCTGTATATTCTAGGCTATCTTCCAGCCCTTGATACATAGAAATTTAATACCCAATCCCAATTGTAACAGCCCATTTTTAGTAAAATTAGAACAGTGGTTGTAAGACCACAAATCTGAGGTCAAAATATTTATTTTATTATTATTTTAATGTCTACAGAATGATAGTATGATTGCATAAAAATTTCGTTAAGAAATTTTACCGTTTGCATGCTTAATTCGATAAAAAGCGCTAAATCGCATAAAGTGTAAAAGTTGAGTTCTATTAGCTAAAGGTGTCTAATAGCTATATCACTTTAAAGTAGAAGTCCTTATATGGTAATTAGACCTTAATACACTTAGTGGACAAAGATGGACATCATTTAAGTGATTTTTAAAGGTTAATTTATAAGGTTAATTAAGTAATGTGATAAATAAGTTAAGTATAAATAATAAAAACAAAAACATCATTGAAGCTTTCTAGGTTTGGCCAAGTCTTCTTTGTGCATGTGAGTGAATTTTCATCCCGTTTTTAATGATTTCTATGTTTTTGAGATCGTTGTAGCTTAATCTAGCTAGCCTAGAGATTGATTTACAAAACTATTAAAGAGTTAGGGTTTCACCATTGGTGAATGTGTATTTGTTTTGATGTTTTATGGAAGAAAATGAATGGTTATTGTTAGATAAATAAGTTTCGTAAAGTGATTTTGAATGAGATTGCAAATTAGGGGTTAAATTGATAAAAGTAAAAATTATGTGGTAAATGTATGAAATATTGAAATGTATGGGCTACTAGGGGTCGATATAGAATTTGGCTAGCATGGGTTGAAGTTGAATTTAATGAATTTGTATTTTTATGAACTAAGGACTAAATTGTAAAGAAGTCAAAAGTTTAGGGGTAAAATAGTAATTTTTCCATAATATGAATTTTGGATTGAATTGAGTAGAATGTAAATTAAATGAGCTAAGTTTTATTATATAGATCAAGAAAAACAAAGTACAAAACTAGATAGAGGAAAGGACAAAGTTATCAATTAAACGGTCGTTTTTCGTCGTTAGAGTTTGAGGTAAGTTCGTGTAATTAAAATTGAGTATTTGTATATATACTTTAATTGAAATGTTTGAATATGGATTATGTCATTAAGATATATGATTATCGAATGCCTAATCAATGAAGTATAAAAAATACCGAGTCCCGTATGAACCTTAGGAATCCGTAAGATACAAATGACATGTCATTAGGGTTATTGATTTGGTTGAGACCCTGCATTTGTTGTGGACTCACCATAGCTCATATGAGCTTACTGATTTGTAGCTCGTAAGACATTACCGATTCTCAACTCGTATGAGCTTACCGTTATTTTAAATTGGAGGAGCTTACCGTTTATAGTTCGAAAGTGCATACATGTACAGGAATTGACAGATTATCATTTAGTACACTTAGTGTGAACTACCCGTGTATCTAACGATATTCTAAATGGTTCAACAGGCACAGTTTTGCTACAAATTATATGAGTTCATTATGAACTAGCACAAATGATACATGAGTTATATAAAAATGACAATATATGATATATTAAAGAATGAAATGGAAGATACATGTATATGAAGTTTGCTTGATTGTTGTGTTCATCCATATTATTTGATTGTTATATGTGCTTTACATGACTAACCTATTGGTGAATATATGTGCTTAGGCATTTGACCAAATTGAGTGGGATATACTATGTTTGTTTATCTAAATTGTGATTAAATGGTAAGTTAAATTCTATGTTATACGAACTTACTAAGCTTAATTGCTGACTCTGTTTATTTTCCTGTGTCTTGTAGTGTTTCGGAAGCTTGCTCAGATTGGAAGTCATCGGAGATCTCATCACACTATCTATTGGTATTTTGGTACTTTTGGACTTTATGTATTTTGGTTACATGGCATGTATAGGTCATTTGACTAATGAAAGCCTATATGTTTTGTTATGTAATTAGCCATTTGATTTGCCTTGTTTTGGTATATGTTGGTTTGTTTATATATGTGTAGTTAGCCTCATTTTGTATGATTTATGATTGCCATGGGAATGCCTTGCTTGGGGAAGTGTATTTTGGCACTAAATGGTTGGAATTCAGATGAGTATTTATGGTAAGTTCTAGGTACAATGTTTCATATATGTATCTATCCATATAGGTAGATTTAGGAGGTGTGTTTGGTATGTTTTTAATTGGCCAATTGAGATGCCTAGAAACATTATAGTTGTTGGTAATGGCATTGCATGATTTAGGCTTGATTGTGGTTGGTTTGAATGCCTATTTCTGTTGTGATTATATACCATTTGAAACATTTAGGTTAATGTGAATTTGGGTGAGAAATATGGCTTGGAGAATAGCTTATTTTTGTCTTAGCCGTGTGTGATACACGGTCATAAGACACGGCTATGTGTCCCCTGTGATTTTTAATGAAACCAAGTCAATGAGTTACACGGGGTCGGACACGGGCTGGGACACAATCATGTGATCCTATTTCGAATGCCCACACAGCCTGAGACATGGACATGTCTCTTGGCCGTGTGAGACAAATAGCCTAGCCACACGGGTGTGTCTCCTGTACTTTGAAAATTTTTAATGTTTTCCTAAAATTTCCTTGAGTTCTCAATTTAATCCTGAATTGTTTTTAATGCTTGTTTTAGGCTTCCAAGGCTCATGTTAGGGACTATATGATTGAATTTGAATGATTATTGCTTGGATATGAGAAGTGAACATGAAATTTTATGATTGTTTAAGTAGTAATGCTCCGTAATGCTATTCTGGCGACGGATACGAGTTAGGGGTGTTACACTAATTCTTTAATTCCTCACAATTTAGTCCTAAAATCAATATCTATCAAAATCACTTTATAAAATCATCATACAATAAAATTAAAGCTCTCAATCCATGTTAATTCATCAAAAACATTCAGTATTCATCAATGGTAACTTTCAAAATTACCAATAAAATAAAAAACCAATGAAATAGATTGTTGGACCTATTTGTAAAAGTCTTAAAAACACAAAAATTTCAAGACAAGAGCAAGATATGAACTCACATGATGTACAAATATGAAAAACCAGCTTTATGAGCTCTTCTATGGCTGTTTTTGACTGAAGATTGATGAAGAAATGTCTAGAAAATCTTTTAATTAATATTTTATTTGTTTAATTTTACAAAATTTATAATTTTACCCTTAAATCACCTAATTTCTTTTTTTTTCTGCTCACCTCAGCCTTCTATTTTAGGCTTATTTGCTCGTTAAGTCATTCCTCATTTAACATCTAATTCATTTAATCACTATTTCTTTAATTATCAAGTTTTGCACCTTTTTCAATTTAGTCCTTTTTAATTAATTAACTATCAAAACATTAAAATTTTGTAACGAAACTTTAATAAAATCTTAATAACACTCCGTAAATATTTATAAAAATATTTATGGCATGATTTATAAAATCGAGGTCTCGATACCTCGTTTCTAAACCACTTAACTTGATAAATCCTTATTAAACACAAATTACTAATTCAAAAATCTTTCTAAAATCACATTTGACTCATAAATATAAAATAATAAAATTTACAAGCTTACTCGTTGGATTTGGTAGTCTCAAACTACTTTTTCTGATGCCACTAAAAATCGGGCTGTTACAACATGTCATTTATATCCTAAGAATTCTTAAGGTTCAACCAAGACTTGATATCCGTCAATTCATCATAACATGAACACATTCATATATTGATTCATTTATATTAAAACAAAGTAGTACATATTCAATTTAGCTAACATTAAAATGATTACAATTCATATAAACTTACCTTGATAGTTAAGGGGCTTAACAGTGATACCGAACTAATCCGAAGCTTTAGATTTTCCTCGATTTAGGTCTAATTGTGGTTTATCTTGATCTAAATGGATAAATTCAATAAATAAAGTGCTTCTAGAATTCAATCTAATCCATAACTCATATTTATGCAAAATTATAAATTTGCCCTTAACATTCTAACTTTTCACAATTTAGTCCTTTAGCTCATAACTTAAAATCTAACCATTTTAACCTAAATCAAACTTAATCCATGTTGCAAGGGATCTTAAAGAAACTCATATTTATCAATAATTCACAATAAAACCGATAGATTTACACCTTTAACAATTTAATCCCTAATTCCAAAATTCATCAAAAATTATTTAAAAAACTTGTTTATTTTTCAACAAAGATTAATAATCTATCAACTAACATCAAAACACATCTAAAAGTATCCATGGCAAGTCCCTCAACCTTTAACAATTTTGCAAAATAACCCCCCGGCTAGCTAGATTAAGCTAAAATGAACTCAAAAATATAAAAATCATTAAAAATGGGGCTTGGATGCATACCATGCAAGAAGAAATTAAAACCGAAGCTCTCCCCCTCTTTAATGGTGAATTTTGGTCTAGAAAAAATGAAATGAGAAAGATGATAACTTTGTTTCATCTTTCTTTACTTAATATTTCTTTTAATTATTCAATTATCATTTTAACCTTTAAAAACTATCAAATTTTCATTCAAACCATGTCCATGCACATCCATTAACACCTTAAATGGTATATTTACCATTCAAGTCCATTAACTTTCATTTCCATTGCCATTTAGCCTTTTTAACAAATAGAACTCAACTTTTATATCTTTTACAATTTAGTCACTTTTACCTAATTAACCATTTAAACATCAAAATTTCCTAACGAAATTTTAATACGACCTTAATATAATCCCATAGACTTATAAGAAATATTAAAATAATAATTCACTCATTGGATTTGTGGTCTTGTAACCACTGTTTCTTACACCACAAAAAACATGCTGTTATAGGAAGAAAATAAAAGAGAACCAGAGAGATTCTCAGGAAGAAAAAATGAAGAAGAAATTGTCCTTATACCGTGAAAAATGAAGGATAAAAAAGTAAGTTTTGGCTTACAAAAATCTAAAATTTTTAGCTTTTTCAACAGAGGAAAATGACTTTTTAAACGTTAAAAAAGTCACTTAAATGGTGTTTGTTTAGTAGTGCTTCAGAGCCGAAAGTGCTTTTTGAGTGAAAACTGCTTTTTGGAAGCACAGCTAAACAAGCCCGTAAACTACACAATAATACTAGTACGCTTTCATGACTAAACTCTAAAAATTTTGAACGTGAGAATAATACTCTTATTATTGTTATTGTTATTATTATTATTATAAAGCCTAAGCTAAATAAGTAGCCTAATAAAAAACTTCATGTATTAATATTGCTTTGTATATCCTCTTTCACCTTTAAATATTAATAAATCTATAATTAATTCATCTTATTAATTGTTTTGACTAAAGGTGTTTATTGGCCGGGTTAGGTTGGATCTATATAGAGTATTTAGATTAATTTTTCAAGTCGGGGTTCAACCCAAAGAATGGACTCACTTTTTTTTTCAAGTCTGATCCAATTTAAGAAAAGTAATCTCGGACCCAATCCGGTCCACCAATAGTTAATTTGTTTAGATAAGTTTTTTATTTAAAAATATTTTTTAGAAAATATAATCACTAAATACACTGAAAAACATTAAAATAAAAGTTTTCTAACCTATTAAAAATATTTATATTAAAAAACACAAGTAAATATAATAAATATTATATTGTATTAAATATAAATTTTAAAATTTTATATTTTGGGTTGGGTTATTTAGTTGGGTAAGTTGTTTTTAGGTTTTGGGTAATGAATTTAATTGTTATTGAAATAGTGATTTAATATAAATACATAATTGTTATTTAACATATATAATTAATATATTATTATTTTTTTAACATAATTAATATTAATAGTGTAATTGTTTTAAAAAGAATTGGTTTTATTTGACTCATAAAATCATTGAATTATATATTAAAAATGAGTTATTGGGGTAGTTGAAGAATAATTGGGCCATTCGTTTTGCTCAAAACCCATCCACTAAAAGCCCCAAATTTTGATCCCTTACAAGAAAACCCTAAACTGGGGACTATGTTTCATATATAACAATTGTTAGATTAGGGTTGTTTAATTTCCTCAACCCCGCGCTACCGCTACCAGTGAAAGCCGCACTATTCAGTCTTCGGTCGCTGCTCCCTCTTTCTATCTATTCAATCCGAGGTATTTCTTTTAGCTCTAATATCTCTCCTAATACTCACTTTGATTCTCTCTTTCTTCAAAATTCATTGTTGTTTTATTTTCGCAGGTATGGCGACGGCCGTGGCAGCCACCGAGACCAGCAAAGACCCAACCCAACCTACCTACGAAGTCAAGCTTTTCAATCGCTGGTCTTTTGAGGATGTCCAGGTATTTCTTTGCTTAGATCTGATTTTTCTTTCTTTTGCCTCCATGTTTCTTGGTTCTTGTATGAAATGTCTCATTTTATCTTTATACTGCTTCCTGCTAGCTTATCTGCTGAACTTCTTTTGGTCTTTTGGTAACTGGATTTAGTGAAGAGAATAGTTATCTTTTCATCACTGTATCGATCTCTTTAGAATTATTTTTTTTAACTTGTCTATATATTTCTGGCGTCATAATGATTTTTTTGTTGAATATCAATGCTTATTTTATTTAGCTACTATTTTAATCTCAGTTCGAGCTTCCTTATTGTTTTCTTTGCTGTTTATGTTAATTCAAAGTTGTAGTTTATGTTCTCCTATGAATTTGTATTTATTCCTGTTCTTCTATTGTAATTTCTTTGAGCAATTGTTTGTCTCGTAGCTTAGTTTAACTTGATAAGTGATAAGCTGCGAAGTATTAGATTGTCATTCCGAGTGTGATTATGAATTTGAGTTAATGAATTCTGGCTTATGAATTATAGATTTTGAGTTGGTGTTTATGGTTTTAAAATTAGGGCTTATAAATTGTGGTTAATGAATTGGGTTCAATGTCTACAACTATTGATTGGAAAGAATTTGGTTCCTCAATTTGCTGTTCCTTTTGATAGTTGTAATTCTTGTTTGCAATGGTACTTGACCCTGAAGATTGCTTGGTTTTAGGTTACTGATATCTCTTTGAGTGACTACATTGGTGTCCAAGCTTCGAAGCATGCAACCTATGTGCCGCACACTGCTGGAAGGTACTCAGTGAAGCGTTTCCGGAAGGCTCAATGCCCAATTGTTGAGAGGCTTACGAACTCACTGATGATGCACGGCCGAAACAATGGGAAGAAACTTATGGCAGTTAGGATTGTGAAGCATGCCATGGAAATTATTTATCTCCTGACTGATCAGAACCCAATTCAAGTCATTGTCGATGCTATAATCAACAGGTACCCTATATGACCTTAAGCTTTCATATTTTCTCTTTCAAATGTATCACCAGTTAAACTTGAAGTTAACCTATTGATGTAACAGTGGACCTCGTGAAGATGCTACTCGTATCGGTTCTGCGGGTGTTGTGAGGCGTCAGGCTGTTGATATTTCTCCGCTTCGTCGTGTGAATCAAGCCATCTATCTCTTGACCACCGGAGCACGTGAGTCTGCATTCAGAAACATTAAAACCATTGCTGAATGTTTAGCCGATGAGCTTATTAACGCTGCAAAGGGATCGTCGAACAGGTAAATCAATGACTTTTATGTATCTCCTTCATGGCTCTTTCGCTTAGTTATTTCTGGTGTCATTTCCATCATTGTTGATGGTATTATTGATTGTGCAGCTACGCGATCAAGAAGAAAGATGAAATCGAGAGGGTTGCCAAGGCCAACCGTTGAGGCATTAGACGAGATTATTACACCGTGGGCGGGGAGAATTTCAATTGTTTTAATCAGTACTTTATGGGCTATCTTTATTTTTTTTGGGGTGTCCTGGACATGCAATGAGTGTTGTGTTTGCTACCTAAGTTGACAAGTTAGCTTATGTTTAAATTGGAGTGTTTCAGTAGATATTATTAAAATGATAGAATTTTTGCTGATTGATTTGATGAAATGCATGTTTCATTGAATTAAAACATTCACCTTTGACTTTGCTTGTGATTTATAATGCAGTAACGATTCACGTTTCCTTCACTGAACGTTTTTATTTATTTATTTATTTATTTTTAGTTATTTAAATAAATTGAAGTTTCTCTTTTATTGACGTTTTTGTTGTTTTTCTTAATTTCTGTGAAGGTTTTTTTATTTTTGAAAAGTGTCAATTTTATTACTGATGCCTTTATTGGTCTCTAATATTTTTGCTGATGCCTATCAAATGATTTTTTTTACTTTGATATAAAATATCTTACGCATGAATTATTTATAAATTAGGAATAGAAAAAATTCAACGTTATATAACTTGCTGTGGAACTCAATAGAATAGACTGAAGTTTTGATATTAGCTTTTCTATTATGAATAAGTTGACTATTTTAATTTGGTTATTTTTAATTTATTATTTTTAAAATTTTTATTTAGTAAATTTATTATTTTTTATAGGGTAAATTATATTGATAATTATTCTGCTATCAATTTTTATCATATAATTATATAAAATTATAAAATCATTATTCAATTATTTAAAATTTTTATTTACTATTGTGGTTATTTATAAATTTTGCATAATAATAAATTTGACTCTTAATATTTATATGTTATTTAATTTTATTTTTTGGCTTAAATATAAATTTAGTTTCTAAATCTGTCCACTTCTCTATACTTCAGAATGTTTTTTACCAAGCTTTTTTGCGTTTCAATTAGTTTAGTACTTTTTTAATGCAGCTAAGTTTGAAACAAGTGACAATATCAAACAATGGTATATGATAGTTGGTCGATCACGTTGTAGGTATTATCATGTGATATAGTAAGATTTTTTTTTCTTGTATAAAGGGCAACGAATTATACATGTTACTTGTTGAGATTGTCTCAATATGACTCAATCGTGGTGCATGGAATGATAGATGCAAAGTTGATGGTTATAAACTCAAAATCATTCTAGTTAAGTAACTTCCCAAGAAGTTATACTTAAAATTAAAAGGATGATCAAATGTGAGGTGATTATTAGTAAATGTGAATGTCTAAGGAATTAGGTTCATATATTAATTGGATGAAAATATATGTTTTTACTAGTTGAACTAAGTGATTACCTCTACTTTATTACACAATGCAACTAATTGAGCTAAGTGATCTAAACTTACAAAGAATAGAAATTATCAACATCATTCAAAATTTGCATAAATAAAAGAATTAATCACACAATATTATTGTTAGAGTATGCCCAAAGACTAATAATGTAATAACATACTTGTTTTACCTTGTTTATTAATCTAAGACATTGCCATTATTATTTCAATTTCTCTTTTGGGTATATAAATAAACTGTTTTATAATAATGTCTTGAGAATAATATGATTATTCTTAAAAGGTCCTTAGTCGAGTATTATTGTAGGCTTGGATAATAATAATGCATTAAGACTAACGTGTAGTTTATTGATGACAAAGTGTTGTCATTGACATGGGATGTCAAAATCAATACATGAGTATGTGTGTTAGATAACAACATATTGGACTGACTCGCTATGAGTATGTTCCTTGGATTATTATGTAATAGTCACAACATTACTCAAAGTGATTACTATGTATATGATCCTCAGACTTGAGATCATCATTATCCCAACATTGTGAGTTATATATTTTGATACAGTCAAACGTTCACTACAATTGGTTGTTCTATAAAGGCTGATGTTGGATATACCACAATCCATGTAGTGGGATATGGTTGATCAATATAGAATTTATCCCTCCTACAAAATGGGAGCAATATCTTAGGCCACTTGATTGAGTGAGACTAGAAATGCATGGGCATGCTCGAATAAGTTGATATGAGATAGCATACTTATTTGTTTATTATAATCTACTCAGGATATCAAGAAACATTAGATGGACTATGCAAGTGTGACTATTCCATGACTTGTATCCATTCTAGATATAAAGTACAAAAGGATTTAATACATGAAGGGTTAATCACAGAGAGGATATGTCTAATTATGACTTCTTGTAGCTTAGGTAGCAACGATGCATTACTAGATGCCACTCATTGTTTGTAATATTAGAATCGTTCTAGTATTACTGCTAACATTACAAGAACCTACAGGGTCACACCTTATGGTTGAAGTGAACGGAATCCAAACATAGTTGGTATTGTTTTTTGGCTGTCACATGAGTTAAATTGATTATAGAATAAATTTAATTGGGCAATTAAATATCGAACGAATTATATGTACAAGTATGTTGTACACATGATGAGAATATGATTAAATTAATATATATGAATTTGATTCGTATAAAATTTAACTAAAGATAATTTATCGAAATCCTTGTTATAATTATTGTAATTATAATTTACGATCGAATATTATTATAATTATTGTAATTATAATTTTACGGTCAAACATTGTTATAATTATGATAATTATAATTCTTATATTCAATTAATTATTATAATGAATTTTGATTCATATTAAGAAATCAACTATTCCCGAATTAGGAAATATAAGTTTTTAATAAAAACCTTATATACCCGAAATATAAGGTATGAGGTCTAGTAGCCGTTAATAAGTTTTTCTCTCCAAAAAAGTTTGAGAGAGTTCTTGTTGTTCGTTGTCACACCGGGTGGATTACGTAGAGGTCGAAACTTTTCGTAGCAGCTTGGAATCGACATACAATTGCATAATCAATTTCACAACAGTTATCTTTGGTTTTCCATACGATTAAAGGTAATCGTTCATACCCTTCTCACCCTGATTCGTTCCTCATAATGGGTCGCTGGATGTGATCACCAAATTTATATTTTTCACTGCGCCATGAGGTGTACTGGTGATACAACAATCATGTCATGTCAACCAATTATCATTTTCACCATGCTCAAGCACCATGCATAAAATTGAAAAGAAAAAAAATGCAATTTAATAATGAAAAATAAAACAGAAAACATACAACATTTTTCAGTGTACACCCCTACACTTGAATTACACATTTTCCCCAATGTATTGCCCAAATAAAAATAGGAGGGTTAAGGGCTTCCCTAGCTATCATCAAGGCTTGTGAGGGCAAGTCAGGGTAATCCACTTTCTTGTTGAAGTTCAAAAATGTTGTGTAATCTTTGAGTGCTTGACCTATATATAAAAACAAAAACACACACAAAAGCACAATATTACAACGACATTATTAGTATTAAACCTAAGTTATATCCTGACACCACCCCTCAGTGTCATTATCCTCATCAACAATTTGGTCATCGATTTCAACGCTATAGGAGATCTTATCGAGTACCAATTTGATTGTCCCAGGTTAGTTTGGTGAGGTTGAGAGATAAACTGGACTAACTTGTATAATTGGTAAAATTCATACAGAGAGGTAAAATTGAGCCAATTTAGGAGTATTAGCAATTTAGATCCCTAATTCAAAGGTTAACTAACAACACGGAAATCAACCAACTGATGTCTGTTATCTAATTTGCTAATTTCATAGTTTTCGTGATTTACAATTTGGTCCTTTTCTGTTTTAGTTAATTAATTAGTTTAATTCGCCCTCAATTATGATTAGCCATAATATGACACTTAGTGAATAGTTAGTTAGACTCCCAAATTGCATGCTATAGTTTAGAATTACTTGAGCACGAAACTCTTTTGGGTTCGATCCTTGGAATACTAGAAGTGCTCCATTGTGCACTTAGAAATATTACAATTAACTTATCACACTTGTAGACATCGCACGTATATTTGATTGTTTAGTGTTGATTCTCAGCCCAGACAGCTGAGGCAGTCATTGAGCCATGTATTTGTAGGTCCTTCCTAGCAAGGCAAGTATATTACTTACCAATTGAACTTACAAAGCATTATATACTTATGTGCTGTTGTTCATGCACGTAGATCTTTCCTCTTGGACCCTTGAAGCCATCTCGATTTAGAAGTATCATACTATCAATGAACTATTAAAAGTATGAACTGTAACACGCTATACTGACCCGATCATTGAACCTGAGTAACAGGACGCTACATTAGACATTGTAACTCATACATAGTCATACAGTCTCAATTACGTACAACAATAGCCACATCCAAACATTAATAGAAGTTTTTTAGTCTAAAATACACTAGGGAACATTAAAAACAATTTATTATACCTTAATCAACCCTAAAAACAATTAAAAGCATGCTTAGGAACCATTTGGTAAAATTTCCAAAGAGGTCATGTAGGTATCGACACTCAATCGCAAGTATTAATATTTTGGAGATAAGTATCGATACTAGCAAGAAAATTAATACCAAACTAGCATTCTGTTGAATTTTAAACAAAAGCATTTTATCGATACATGGGCAAAGGTATCAATATTTCCACCTCGAGTATCGATACTTGTGTTTGTGTATCGATACCAAATTAAGCTACTAACTTTACGAAAATACAATTCAACTTTGAGGTATCAATATTTATGTCCCAAGTATCGATACACTTGCTCAGATTTGAAAAAACACAACAAAACAGAGTATAAAACATGCTCAACATATTTTTATACTAACATGCATTAATCATGACAACTTCAAGCATCAAATTTGCCCAATACACAGTCCAATCCAATATATTTACCTTATCATTCCAAATCATGATAATAAAAATTAAAATAATAATATCGAAGAAAAAATTCTAGAAGTTCACAATCATACTAAACCAACAAGAACATAATAATAATATCACCTACTTAAATACTAAATCCTAAACTTAGATCACTTCCTTGGAACTGCACCGCTCACATTGCAATGCTAATTATCTGCAATGGTTTAGAATGGAGCGTGTGAGTTTAAACAAGCTCTGTGAATGATAAAAAACCACCAATAAACATAATATTATGTGTTAAACAAAAGCAACCATAACACAACTACATCCGCATTTATCTATAGTGTCAAACTAACAATTTTATGCAACAGTTACTATCGCATCTAACTTTGTATTCACATAGTTACACATGTATCACATTTCACACATAATTCATTAATTGATAAATTGGCAACTTGAGGCTATGAAATATAAAAGTTGGCTCTATCACCACACATTAGATAGACATATCTCTAACATATCAATGACTCGTAAAGTCGAACATATCCCAAAAATGTGGCATCAAGTTAACACTGTCCAAGACACCAACATATCTCGATGAATGGAGCTTAACTCATATTCCCTTATCTCTCCAAAGTGTTTCTGGCCTCAATGCCCCAAAATCATAACACAATGGTGAGTACTCAAATAATCTTATGTCATGCCAACTATATCCAACGATCTCAAAAGATCATAAGGCTAAAGTATCTACAAGTATACACATATTTAATTACCATTTTCTGCACATTTTCACTACTCTTTCACATTATTAACACATCATTATCACTATCACTTGGCATGTTTTAGCATGCTCATAACTGAAGCAGTTCACAAGAGCTAACACAACATACAACACATATCACATTACTCAATCCACATCACACATTCACAATTTCTGCAAAATAAATGAAAAGAATAAGAAAGCTTACACTCGAAACTTAGGATAGGGGTTAGGTTACTCCTAAACTCCCATTTAACACTATGAATTGTGTCTATAAGTAGCGATTCGAAACACTCACTGTTCACGCTTTTTCCTATTTGCCGAAAGCTTAAACTAGCTTTTCCTTGCCTTAGGCTTCAATGGTTTTGGATCTTCATCAAAATTTATCACACAAGAAACACAATTAATTAACAACTATAACTGTAACAGCCCGAATTAGAGGCTAAACGGAACAGTGGTTTCGAAACCATGAATCTGAGGTCTAAAAATATTTTTCTAATTGAGTCTTGATATTAATTGTGTGATTGAATGTTTGTGTGAAATGTTGGTAGGTGAATTTTATTATTTACGTGTCCCATTTGATAGGTTGGACTAAATTACAATAGGTGAAAAGTATGTGTTTTAATTCATAAAAGTACTTGATTGAAATAGGAATTTAAATTTGAGGTCCTTATGTGGTAATTAGACCATTTTATATAAGTTTGGACAAAAATACCCATGGAAGGGAAAAATTTTAAAGAAGGGCATGAGGGGCATTTTGGTCATTTGGATAATTAAAGAAATAAAAAGGGAAAATAAGTCAAAATTGGTATCCATCTTCTTCCTCTTGGCTGAAATTTGTAAGGGCACCATAGCTAGGGTTTTGTCATCTTTTCAAGCTCCAAGTAAGTGACTCCTAGCCCCATTTTTAATGCTCTTCGTATTTTTGAAATTCTCGTAACTTGCTCTAGCTAATTCTACCACTAATTTGAGCTATGGTTCATTTTTAAAATTTTAACCATGGATGACCTATATGCATTTTGATGCCTAGTGGTAGAATAGGAAAGATTGAAGTGTGGTGAACAATTTTTACTAGGTGATTTTGGTAAAAAATTGTAAAAAATGACTTATTTGTAAAAGGTGAAATATTGTGTGCATTAATTGTGAAATGATGGAAATTTTGGGCTTCTATAAGAGGAAAAATGATTCGGTTAGGCATAAAATACAAGAAAATAGGATGAAAATCATTTATCGAGCCTAGAGACTAAATTGTAAAATTTTAAAAGTTAGGGGTCAAATTGTAAAATTTGCTATAGGAAGATTTTGAACTGATTTGAGTAATGTGAAAATTGAACGAGTTAAATGTGTCATTATAGATCGAGAAGAACGTGGAATCGACCTTGACCGAGGCAAATGTAAGGTTTCGGACTAAACCGCAAATTTGACATATTTTGTATCGAGGTAAGTTTATATGTAAATATATTTTTATATAATTATGTAAAATATTTTGTTATACTACATTAGATGAAATTGAATATTGAATGGTGGTATAATACAAATTGTGAATTTTGGAAAATAGTAGGATTAAATGAGAAATTCTCGAGTGAACCCTCGGAATGAAAGAGTGGAGCTATGTGCTGAAACCACTCGTAAGTGCAATTGACTAAACATTGTGGAGCTATGTGCTGTGACCACGAATAAAATGCATTGTATTGACATCGTGGAGCTATGTGTTGTTACTACGATTAAAATACATTGCGTTGATTTGATAGCGTGGAGCTATGTGCTGTTACCACGACTATAATGTATCGATTTAATAAGGTAGAGCTTTGTGCTAAAACCACCGAATATCGATCGATAATCTGAAAGGTTCAACGGGACAAATTTAATAAGAGATGATTTGTATAAACATATAATGTATAAGTGTAGGGATGTTAACAAGTGCGTATGTGAATAAGTGGATATGTGAGCAAGGGTGTATGTGAGCATGTGCATAGGTAAATAATTGACATGGGGTGTATGTGAACATTGGTAAAGTAAAAGTCAGTAAGGGAAGCCATGAGGAGCATTAAAGTTGTGTTATGTTAAATTTTCAGTTTGAATTGAGTATGTTATTATAATGTCAATTATTTGCATATGGACTTACTAAGCTTAAAGCTTACCCCCTTTTCTTTCTCCCTTGTCTTATAATGTTGTCAAACCAGGTCAGATTTCGGGGAGTGTCAGAGGATCACCCACACTATCAAGACCCATTTTGGTATATTAAAATGTATTTTTGAATTATGACATGTATAGGGACTTGGTTGTTTGTAGGTGTCAAGTAGTTTGGCTAGCATGTGAGTTCTTGTCCTTTGATAAGTTATTTTGTATTAAGGCCATGTGATATGGCTAATGATGCTATTGGTTTGTATATCTATATGAGGTAATTCATGAAATGGTTGGGTTGATTGTGTGTGGATGAATTAGTAGACGATGATTAATTGTTACATGTGGCTATAATGAGTGTCTAAAAGTGCTATGGTGTGTTGGGATAAAAATGGCGTAAGTTTATATGTGTTTTAGGGTATGAAATGACTTGGAAAATAGCCTAACATAGGGCCATGCAGTCGGTCACCACGGCCATGTTTGTAGGGCGTGTGAAATCTGAATGAAATTTTCAGAGATTCAGTACGTCACACGGTCTACTCACACGAGCGTGTGTCGTGGCTGTGTGACCAAATTTACATGCTGACGTCATAAACAGAATACTCAAGTTTTTGCACACGGGTAAGAACACGAGCGTGTCGAGGCCGTGTGAGGGACACGGGACAAGGACACGGGCGTGTACTTAACCGTGTGAAAACCCCTGTAGGTTCGAAATGAAAAATAAATTTGCAATAATTCAACATGGGTTGGGGACACGGACGTGTGTAATCACACGGCCTGCCGACACGGGCATGTTCCTGTCTCACACAAGCATGTGTCCTGTTTTAAGCCAAATTTCCCAAAATTTTTTCTAAGTTCTCGATTTGGTCCCAAACCACTCCCAAATTATGTTTTGGGCCTGTAGGCACACTTTAAGGATTGTATGATTTGTCATGAATAAATTTTAATTTGAAACAAAATTTTATGGTTCAACTTTGAGTGATTGGTTGTGCTATCGTTCTGTAATTCCTCGTACTCGGTTCCGATGTTGAACTTGGGTAAGGGGTGTTACAATAACCACATCTCAACAAGCAAAAACACAGGTATAAGGTTGGTTCCTCTTCGAATTGAAATTTTCAACTAGCATAGTCGAAACTCAAATATCATAATCTTTATTCATTCCATTTTCCTAAAATTGATTCTAAACATCTAATTACTCATCTAAGAATATTTCTCAACCTTCAAACCACTCTAAACGGCTCAGATTCATGGTTCCAAAAATTTTGATATACATGGCCTCTTTTAACGAAAACTCAACAAAACCTTCGAATTCTTTAACGAAACTTTAAGGAGAGTTTAAAAACCTTCTAATCACAAAAAAAAGTTGAAAAACACTTTAAAACAATAATTTCATTCAAAGTCCTTTATTTCACTATTAATGACCCAAATTTTGACTTCTACCCAAAACATTTGATTCAATAGTTTAAAACTCAATTTAAATGGCTAGATTACCTCAAGACTATTAGGAGAACAAAACATTACCTTGATTAAGGGAGAACAAACGATTCATTAAATGATTTACCTTGAGAATTGGTACCATTTGGAAATATTGGTATGCTTTGGTAAGTAAGTTAAGTGACATGAAATATTGCAAAATGATTTACCTTGAGAATTGGTAATTTTGGGTACCAAATGGGTGAGTTTGATAAGCGACCTACATAATAGGTTTTGGTATAATTATGCATATATGTATTTCGTCATTTAAGTAAGTTTGGATACTTGGTTCACATGTTTTTAAGTTGTCATTTGAGGTGCCTAAGGGCATATTGGTTGTATGCGGTGATATTACATGTTATAAACTTGATTTTGGCTGGTTTTGGATGCCTATTTATGACTTGGTTATATGCAAATTGTTGTGTTTAGGTTGGTACCAATTTGGGTGAGAAATGTGGTTTGGAAAATAACCTATTTTCATTCACACGGCCAAGTGACACGGCCGTGTGTCCCCTGTATCTTTTAACGAGTGCAAGTCAGTATGCTCACATGGCCTAGCACACGCGCGTGTGGCTTGGCTATGTGGTACAAGTCAGTGAGTTACACGAGAACGAACATGGGCTGGGACACGGTCGTATGTCCTTATTTTGAATGCCCACACGACTGTGTGACCCCTGCAGCTGTGAAAATTTTAAATGTTTCGAAAATATTTTCTGAGTTTCTAATTTAGTCCCTATTTGTTTCTAAGGTGTATTTTGGGCCTCAAGGGCTCGTATTAGGGACAACATGCATAATTATGATTGGTTTTTGACATGAAAGCTATATGTTATGAAATGTTTGAATTTTTTTGTCCGTTTAAATTGTAAACTTTGGTAATACTCTGTAACCCTATTTCCCAACGAATTTTGGGTTAGGGGTGTTACATTTATTGGTATCAAAGCCAGGTTTAGTCGATTCTCGAGTTGAACGTAGCGTATACGAGTGTAGCTATGCATGCCATTATATAACTTGTGATAGTGTGATATCTCCTGACCATTTTAAAACATGTTTTTATATAGCAATGACATCCAACCGAGCTGATTCTGATAAAGTAGAGAGTAACGCTCAAGCCTCCGTTCACGGAGTAGCTTTGAATGGTACAAGGCTCGTATCTGAGGGCTAGGAAGGATAAGCTAAGGAAGTCTTCTTCCAGATGATTAATGAGTGGTTCACCAAGTTCGTACGGATAAACCTAGCTACTCGACAGCCTTCACCCCCTCCTATTCCTTAATTGGTTCCCATTATTCCTCAAGGTACAGAACCAATCTGAGTTAGTAAGCCTCTTACTGATAAGATTCATAAGTATGGGGCTGAAGAAGTCCGAGCTACTACTGAAGATGATCCTGAGAAAGCTAAATTCTGGTTAGAGAATACCATCAGGGTTTTTGAAGAGATATCCTGTTCACTGATTGAATGTGTGAAGTTTGTAGTATCTCTACTAAAAGATTCAGCTTACCAGTGGTGAAATACATTAACTTCTGTAGTGCCGAGAGAGAGGATCACTTGAGATTTCTTTCAAGTTGAATTCTGAAAGAAATACATTAGTCAGAGGTTTCTCAATCAGAAATGTAAAGAATTTCTTGAGCTCAAGCAGGATCGTATGACAGTGTCTGAATATGAATAAGAATTTGTTCGAGTAAGTAAATATGCTCGACAATGCATTTCGACTGGGACTGAAATGTGTAAATGGTTTGAAGATGGATTAAAAAAAGATATAAAGCTATTAGTTGGGGTCCTTGAGTTGAAAAAATTTGTTGTACTGGTTTTGATCGGGCACATAAAGCTGAAGAGCTAAGTAAAGAGAAAAGACACGCTAAATTTGAAGCTAGAGATTCGAGAAAAAGATTGATAGAAAAGTCGCATCAGTGAACATCAAAGAAATCTAAGGAACATCACTACCTTTCTACTGCTTCTGTGGGACATTCTAATAGAGATAGAGATATGAGACGCTCTAGTCCTAAACCCTAAACTACATCTATAGCGAGTGTGGGTAGTGTTAGAAACATCAGACCCAAGTGGAAGCACTGTAACAGGTTACATTATGGTGAGTTTACAATGAAGAGCGAAGTGTGTTTTAGATGTGGTTCTTTTGACCACTATCTTAGAGATTACCCAGAGAAATTTGAGAAAGATAGCTCATACCACGATGTCAAAAAATACTACTATGAGAGGTAGACCACCTCGTAATCCTGGTAATGTGAGTGGCAACCGTGGTGCAATGAAAGATTCTAGTATGAGATCTGGGGCACGAGCACTAGCTAAGGCTTATGCTATTTGCACAAGCGAAGATGCTTCTGCGCCAGATGTTATTACCTGTACTTTTTCTATCTATGATACTAATGTAACTGCTTTGATTAATCCCAAATCGACCCATTCATATGTTTGTACAAATTTGGTATCTAGTAAGAATTTACCTGTTGAGTCTACTGAATTCGTGGTTAAAGTATCGAACCCCCTAGGCCAGTATGTGCTAGTTGATAAGGTTGCAAGAACTATCCGTTGATGACTTTGGGTTACAGTTTTTTGGCTGATTTGATGTTATTACTGTTCAATGAATTCGATATGATTTTGGGCATGGATTGGCTAACTCTACATGATGTTGTAGTAAATTGTAGACAAAAGCTTATCGTATTGAAATGTCATAATGGTGAGATGCTTCGTATTGAATTAGATAATTCGAGCGGGTTGCCTTTTGTGATATTAGATATATCAGCACAGAAATATGTGAGAAAAGGTTGTAATGCTTACCTTGGTTACGTATTAGATACTATAGTGTCTGAATTGAAGCTTGAATTGCGAATATTCTGATGTGTTTCCAGAAAAGTTACCTAGATTACCCCCGGTCAGAGAAGTCAAATTTGCTATAGAACTTGTACCGGAACAACACCGATTAGATAACACCTTACAAAATGGCTCATACAGAGTCAAAAGAGTTGAAAGCACGGCTGTAAGAGTTGACTAATAAGGGTTTTGCTCTACCTAGTTTTTCACCTTGGGGTGCACCAGTTCTGTTTGTTAAGAAAAAAGATGGATCGATGAGATTATGCATTGACTACCGTTAGCTAAACAAAGTTACAATCAAGAACAAATATCCACTACCTCGCATTGACGATTTGTTTGACCAGTTGAAAGGTGCCACGGTATTCTCGAATATTGATATTCATTCTGGCTATTATCAGCTACGAGTGAAAGATTTAGATGTACCAAAAACTTCATTTAGAACAAGGTACAGACACTATGAATTTCTTGTAATGTCATTTGGTTTAACTAATGCACCTGCAATATTTATGGATTTGATGAACAGAATCTTCAGGGCATATTTAGATAGATTTGTTGTGGTATTTATTGATGATATTCTGATATATTCCCGAGATGAGTCTAAACATGCTGAGTACATGATAATTATTCTACAAATTCTATGAGATAAACAATTGTTTGCTAAATTTAGCAAATGTGAGTTTTGGCTCTAAAAAGTTTGTTTTTTGAGACACATAGTATCGGCTAAAGGCATCAAAGTTGATCCGAGTAAAATTTTAGCGGTTGTTAATTGAAAACCACCGAGAATCATATCTAAAGTCAAAAGTTTTCTGGGAACCTGGTTATTACTGGAGATTTGTAAAAGGGTTCTCGATGATAGCTACATTGATGACACAGCTATTATAGAAAGATGTGAAGTTTGAATGGTCTGATAAATGTTAGCAAAGTTTTAACCAGTTGAAAGCACTATTGATCGAAGTACCAGTTTTGGTTCAGCTTGAATCGGGTAAAGAATTTGTGAGTTTTAGTGACGCGTCATTAAATGGTTTAGGTTATTTTTTGATACAAGAAAGTAAAGTAATAGCTTATTGCTCCAGACAGTTAGAGCTGTACGAGAAAAACTATCCGACACATGACTTAGAGTTGGCAGCTATTATGTTTGCGTTGAAAATTAGGTAACACCATTTGTTCGGTGAAAAATGTCACATATTTACCAATCACAAGAGTTTAAAGTATCTGATGTGGTAAAAAGATCTAAATCTGAGATAGCGTAGATGGCTCAAACTGTCAAAAGATTATGAGTTAGTTATTGATTATCATCCAGAAAAAGAAAACGTAGTTGCAGATGTTCTAAGTGGAAAATCTTTGTCTATTTTAAGAGCGATGAATACCCGATTGTCATTATTTGATTATGGCTCAGTCTTAGCTAAGTTAAAAGCTAAACAAATGTTTTTATATCAAATCTACAAAGCTCAGAAATGTGATAGTAAATTGTTAGCTAAGCGGATACAATGTGATTCGACTTCTGATTTAGAATTTCAGATAGAACCTGATGATTGTTTGTTTTTTAGATGTAGAGTTTATGTACCGAAGAATCCAGAGATTATTCAAAAAATATTGTACGAAGATCATAGTGGTAGCTTGTCTATTCATCTGGAGAGCAATAAAATGTATAGTGATTTGAGATAGATGTACTGGTGGCCGAGTATGAAATGCGAGATTTTTTACTTTGTATCCAGATGTTTAATTTGTCAGCAAGTTAAAGCTGAACATCAGGTACATTTAGGACTGTTACAGCTAGTGATGATACTAGAGTGGAAATGAGATAGAGTTAATATGGATTTTGTATTGAGGTTACCCCTATCTTCGAAAAAGAAAGATGCTATCTGGGTTATTGTTAATCGTTTGACAAAGTCTACACATTTTATTCCAGTACGTACAGATTTCTCAGTTGACAAATTACCTGAGTTATATGTTTTTGAGATTGCCAGATTACACGAGGTTCCAGTATCTATTATTTTGGATAGAGATCTGAGGTTCACATCGCAATTCTGGAGAACATTACATGAAGCTCTAGGTACGCTGTTGCATTTTAGCACTGCATTTCACCCTCAGACCAATGGTCAGCCCGAGAGAGTGATTCAGATTCTCAAAGATATGCTTCGTTGCTGTGTTTTAGAGTTCGAAGGCAACTGGAAGAAATATTTACCGTTGGTCGAATTCGTGTATAATAATAGTTTTCAGTCGAGCATAAAGATGGCACCGTATGAGGCTCTATAACACCCCTAACCCGTAGCCGTCACCGGAATAGGGTTCGGAGCATTACCGAAACTTTCAGAACATTTTCAAATCATTCATGAAAAAATTCTATTCATATTCCAAAATAATTTGTAACATCCCTTAGTAGGGCCCATGAGGCCCAAAACATACATTAGAATCGATTTAGGACCAAATCGGAGTCTCGAGGAACTTTTTGTAAAATCCCAAAATTTTTCTCATTATTAGGAGTCACACGCCCATGTGGTCAGGCCGTGTGGAGTCACACACCCGTGTGGTCAGGCCGTGTGGAGTCACATGCTCATGTCTCAAATTCGTGTAACTTCCTGACTTGCAACTCATGAACAAATTGATGTCACACGGCCAAATCACACGCTCGTGTGCTAGGCTATGTGGTTAATTTGAATTTTCAAAAAATAGGTGCAGGATTCACACAGCCAAGGGACACGACCGTGTTCTAAGCCGTGTGCCTTACACGGCTGGGACACACTCCCGTGTCTCTACTCATGTGCTTAATTCAGAGCATTCTGTTTCGCAAAATTTAGGTGCAAGGGACACACAGCCAAGCCACACGCCCATGTTACAGACACACGGTCTAGACACATACACGTGTGTCCACCCGTGTGGACAAAATAAAGCCATTTCTAGCTTCATTTCTCACACAAAATTACACCCAAAACCTACACATAAAACACACATCCACTACCAACCATTCTAAGCATTCAAAATTAAGCAATTCCATCATTTATCATAGCATACCATAACATGCAAATGTGTGTTCATAACTCACTTTGAATTAACTTAGGTATTAATAACATATGATCTCATATACTTAACATGTCACATATGGATAACATAATAACCTACTTAATATATATTTAGCTACCATATCATGACATTACAAGTGTATCAAAGCAACCATTTCTAGTCATTCCAATGGCTAGATTACAAACATCATTATCAAGCCACTAATGGTTAAGTTATCTTATACATGCCATTATACCAAAAGGAATCACTATATATATATACCCAAAATAAGCTACTTGATAGTGTGACGATGCTCCAATGATCTTCTAACCTTCGCGAGCTTCCGAGTACTATAAAACAGGAAAAATAAAATGGAGTAAGCATTTCATGCTTAGTAAGTTCATATAACGGAAAACTAAACTTATCGATCCCGTTTATTAAACCTAAGCATACAAAACACATTATCCATCCATTAGCAACATTTCCTAAATACATGCAATCAATCAAACATGTTAGTCATCAAGATTTCCATATTAATCAAGCAAACCTAGATGAGCTCATCATGCAATACTTTTTCAAATAATTATCATTTCATCACATTTTCTCATGACATATCAAGAGTTATGTCCGTTGAATCATTGAAATTCTGATGAACACTCAAGTGGTACACTTAAGGTGTACAATTCAATAACTTGTCAACTCTTTTTCAAGGGTACCCATTAGAGCATTTAAACAAGGAAACACTCTCGAGCCAGATATCGTATATTAGGATTACCGGACCAGGCTAAATCCTTTATATACTGTATGCTCAGAAAAGCTCAACTAGGGTTACTAGTCCAGACTAAACCCTAAATCGTTACATATACTCGAGAGGTATTGTATTAGGATTACCCGTCCAGGCTAAATCCTTTCTATCATGAGGTCAATAGGATTACTCATCCGAGCTAAATCCCATCCGCAACAAATGCAGAACCTTATTCATGTCGAAAAAGTACATATGTTCATCGGAGTTCAATATTCAACCGGGACTTACCCATTTTTTACCATTTTCAAGCATGCATTAAAATTTTCATTATAGCATTCAAATAATGTACATCAATATTAGTTGCATTCCATACAAACATAACATTCAATTAATCATATTTACATGCTCAATTAAGTTACACGAACTTACCTCGACACTTGTTCATGTATTAAATCTACTGATTTGAAATCTTCTCTTTCCCTCGATCTAACCTCGAATTTGAGTTGTTCGAATCTATATAAATAGCATTAATCATCAAATTCATATTTTTCACATTCATTCAGACTCAACTTACGTCCTAGGAAAAATTACCATTTTGCCCCTAACTTTTTTATAAATTCTGATTTCGTCCCTAGGCTCAGAAAATGAAACTTGTGCAATTTACTCCCTATTCCAAGCCTAACCAAAATTTAAAGGTAAAATTTATAGCACATATTTTCTATAAATTTCAAAATTTTTCATCAATTTTAACAACTTTGCATTTTAGTCCCTAAATCAAGTTTTCATCAAAAATCACTTTGTAAAAGTTGTTTATCTATCAACAACCTTTCATTTTCTACCATGAATTTCTAATTTCCAGCATATACATCATGACCCATTTTCCATACTTTGATAACCTTACAAATTAGTCCCCCAAATAGATAGATTAAGCTATCCCGGTTTCAAAAATATCAAAATTACTAAAACGGGACAAGAAAACTTACCCAATCAAGCCTTGAAAGTTTCTTTTCTCTTTCCTAGGGTTTCCATGTATTTGGGGTTGAAGATGATGAAAATAAGATGATATTTCTTTCATCATCTTTTTAATTAATTAATTTTTCCTAATTTCAATTTAGTCCTTGCCCTTTTTCTAAATTTCCACGGATGAGTCACCTTAAAATATCTATATACTTTCTTAATGGTCTAATTACCATATAAGGACCTCTAGTTTTGAATTTCATAACTATTTAATCACTCTAGCTACTTGAGTCCCACTTTCGCATTTTATGCGATTTGGTCCTTCTCGTAATTAAACACGAAATTGATAAAATTTTCTTATCATAATTTTCACATGACACTCCTAGCATAATACGAATCATGTAATAAAATAAAAGTAATTTAAATTTTCTGATCGTAATTGTCGTCTCAAAACCACTATTCCGATCTTACTAAAATTGGGCTGTTACAGGCTCTGTATGGTCGTAAATGTCGAACTCCGTTATACTGGACTAAGCTCAATGAGAAAAAGATACACGAGGTTGATTTGATTCGTGAGACTGAGGAAAAAGTGAAAGTGATCCGAGATAGCTTAAAAGTAGCTTTAGATCGTCAAAAATCATATGCAGATCTTAAACATAAAGATATAGAGTTCCATGTCGGCGACAGAGTATTTGTGAAAGTTTTTCCTTGGAAGAAAATTCTTTGGTTTGGTCACAAAGAAAAACTGAGTCCGTGATTTATCGGACCGTATGAGATTATTGAAAAAGTCAGACCTATTGCGTACCAATTAGATTTACTGTCAAAACTTGAGTGGATTCATAATGTCTTTCATGTGTCTATGTTACGATAGTACCAATCTGACCCTTCACATGTTATCTCCCCGACGGATGTCGAGATTCATCCTGATATGACATATAGTAAAGAACCGATCAAAATTCTGGCACGAAAGATAAGAATTAAGAAATAAAAACATAACTTTAGTGAAAGTTCTCTGGTAACGACACGGAATAGAGCAAGCCACCTGGGAGCCCGAGGAAGCTATGAGAAAGCAATATCCAAACCTCTTTTCTGGTAAGATTTTCAGGGACAAAAATCTCCTTAAAGGGGAAATTGTAACAACCCATTTTTAGTGAATTCGAAAATGTGGTTTTAGGACCACAAATCTGAAGTCATAAAATTTATTTTATTTTTATGGTTTCTAGTATGATAGAAATGCTGTATAAAAATTTCGTTAAGAAATTTTACTGTTTACGTGCTCAATTTGATAAAAAGGACTAAATCACATAAAGGACAAAAGTTTTGTTCTAATAGCTAAAGGTATTAAATAGCTATAGAACTTTAAAATGGAGGTCTTTATATGGTAATTAGACCATTAATGTGTTAGTGGATGATAGTGGCTTGGCAATTTTATAATTTTTAAAGATTATAAAGGTTAATTAAGTAAATTAGATAATTAAATGATATATTTATAAAACAAAACAAATTTTTGTTATGTACATCTTCTCCAAAATGCCATAACTGATTCTAACTTGAAGAGAATAGAGCTAGGGTTCGACTAAGCTTGAAAATCCAATTGGTAAGTGATTTTTGTCCTGTTTTTAGTGATTTCTATATTTCTAGGATCATTGTAGTTTAATCTAGCTTACCCGGGGACTAATTTGTGAAACTATTAAAGTATTTGAGTTTTTTCATTGATGAACATGTTAGGATTTTGAAGTTTAATGGTAGAAAATGAATGGTTGCTGTTAGATAAACAACTTTTGTAAAAAAAATTTTGATGAAATTATCAATTAAGGGTTAAATTAAAAAATGTATAAATTTTGTGGTAAATTTATGAATTTTTGGAATATATGGGCTACTGTAAATATGTTTATAATTTGGCTAGGCTTGGGTAGGGATAAAATTGAATGAATTTCATTTTTTGAGCCTAGGGACTAAATTGCAAAGAATTAAAAGTATAGGGGTAAAATGATAATTTTACTAAAAATGTGTGTTGGACTAAATTGAAAATGAATTATATTGAATTGAGTTAAACTCATTTGAATAGATCTGATTAGACCTCGTACGAATTTAGGTCGAGGCAAAGAGAAAATCTCGGATTAGTCGCCTCCATATCTACGAACACTCGTCGAGGTAAGTTCGTATAATTAAATTGTGTAATTATATACTTTGATTGAATTAGATGTATGTTATTTTTATTATCCTCATATATGAATACCGATCGCATATCCGACGACGCACGATAGTTATCTAGCCCCGTTTAAACCTTAGGAATTCATAAGATACAAATGACATGTCACTAGGGTTACCGATTTTAGCTCTTATGAGATTATTGATACTCAACTCGTATGAGCTTACCGTTATTCAGCTCGGAGGAGCTTACTGTTATTCAGCTCAGAAGAGCTTACCATTTACCTCTCGTATGAGCATACATGTACATGAATTGATGGATTACAGTTTAGTACACCTCGTGTGTACTACCCGCGTATCCAACGATATTCTAAATGGTTCAAAGGGTACTGTTCTATTACGAGATTACATGAGTTCAATACAAACTACTACAGGTATTTATAAGATATATATGAAAATGATTTGTTCATGATATATAGATACAGGATGTGGAAATTATATGTACATGGAAGTTTGATTATTATTGAGCTCATACATGTTTCTTGATATTTATATGAATTACATGACTAACATGGTTGATGAGAATATGTGTTTAGGCTTTTGGCTAAATTGAGTTTGGATATGCTTTGTATACTTACCTTAAATGTGACTAAATGGTAAGTCAAATTCTATGTTATACAAACTTACTAAGCTTAAACGCTTACTTTGTGTTATTTTTCGTGTTTTATAGTGATTTAGAAGCTCGTTCGGGTTGGAAGTTGTTTGGAGCTATATCAAACTATCCATCGGCTCTTTTGGTACTTTCAGTTATTTAATTTAGGTTATAATGGCATATATAGGTTAATTTGGCAAATGTTAGCATATAAGTGTTTTGTTGAAATTAGCCACTTATATGGCTTGTGTTTGGTATATTTTGATGTGTAATATATATGTGGTCTTATCATATTTGATGTGTGTTTGATTTGGTAGAATGATGGAAAGTAAAATGTGGTTCGGATATGCATATAGGATATGTTATATACCTTGGTGTGATTTAGTACCTTGTTATAGAAAACTTATAGGTATATTAATGTTGGTTAGAATGGTATATTTGGTACCATTTGGAAATATTGGTATGTTTTGGTAAGTAAGTTAAGTGACATGAAATGATGCAAAATGATTTACCTTAAGAATTGGTAATTTTGGGTACCAAATGGGTGAGTTTGATAAGTGACCTACATGATATGTTTTGGTATAATTATGCATATATGTATTTGGTCATTTAGGTAGGTTTGGATACTTGGTTGACATCTTTTTAAGTTGTCATTTAAGATGCCTAAGGGCATATTGGTTGTATGTGGTGATATTATATGTTATAAACTTGATTTTGGCTGGTTTTGGATGCCTATTTATGACTTGGTTATATGCAAATTGTTGTTTTTAGGTTGGTACCAATTTGGGTGAGAAATGTGGCTTGAAAATGGCTTATTTTCATTCACACGGGTAGAGACACGGGCGTGTGTCTCAGTCGTGTGTGACACACGGCCAAGTGACATGGCCGTGTGTCCCCTGTATCTTTTAAAGAGTGCAAGTCAGTATGCTCACACGGCCTAGCACACGGGCGTGTGGCTTGGCCGTGTTGTACAAGTCAGTGAGTTACACGAGCATAGACACGGTCGTGTGTCCCTATTTTGAATGCCCACATGGCCTAAGACACGGGCATGTCTCTTGGCCGTGTGACCCTTACAGTTTTAAAATTTTTAAAATTTTTAAATGTTTCTGAAATATTTTTTGAGTTTCCAATTTAGTCCCGATTTTTTTCTAAGGTGTATTTTGGGCCTCGAGGGCTCATATTAGGGACAATATGCATAATTATGATTGGTTTTTGACATGAAAGTTATATGTTATGAAATGTTTGAATTTTTCTGTCCATTTATATTATAGACTTCGATAATACTCTGTAACCTTGTTTCGGCGACGGATTTTGAGGGGTGTTACAATGAAGTTTTGGGGGTTTTCTTTCTGATTAACGACACAAAAAAAGAGGTGTTTCTTTTTTCTTTCTTTTTTTCTTTCACGTCAAAAATAGGGTGAAAAGAGGGGAAATGGGCTGATTTTTAAAACTTGGTGTAATTGTTTTAAAGCTACTCTTAAATTAAACCCTTTTACAAAACAACCATCTTTTTAAAATTATAAGTCCTTTCCACATTATTTTCATAAATTGATTTAGTTTTCAACAAGCCATAAACAAAGACATTTTCAAGTTACCACCTTTCTAAATTCATCTCGAGCCAAAATTCTAAAATTATCCTCAAAACTTCTAGACCTAATTTTGAGATGTGACATAAACTTAATGTACTTGTAACTTGTGGCATGTATATAGGATGTCATTGAGTGTGATCATGTTAAGTTCATTTGCAACTTGCTATTTAAGATAGTCTAATGTTGAGTTGATATGTTGAAGGCCATAGTGGCTAAGTTTGAGCCTGTTATGTTTGGAGAACTAGCTAAGTGGCCATTCATGATACCATTTCTTCAAATAAGCCATGTTTGAATGAGAATTATCTAAGTTTCATGATGAATTTGAAGTATACTTGAAGAATGTTTTATGTTTACTTTGTCTAAAGGTGTTTTGGTAGTTGTTTTTAGTGTTTAAAACTTGGTTTTTGAGTCTTGTAGGTCCAATATTGGATATTGATGTAACACCCTAAACCCAGCCTAGACGTTATGATAGAATCTGTGGCATCACATGAGAGTGTTTTTGAAAAATGTTTCGACTAGTTAAAAAAACGTCCTGGTTATTATCTTTACTTAAGTCAGAAAATCATAAGGTAACTATTTTACCAAATCCCATTTCTTTTACGCGGAAACTCTTTGTTAATTTTAAGAAAACCATGTTTAAATGCCTTGCAATTCAAAAATCAATTATCAAACAGGTAAAAATCCCAAGTTAAATCTAAAGTAGTCCTCAGTCCAAAATTACATATGTCCCTAAAATAATAATAATAATAATAATAGTAATGAAGTAAGTAATTAGAAAAACTGCAAAAGTCCAAAAAATCTCTAGTAGTGGTCACCATCGAGCCCTCCGCTGTACCGTCCATTGGCCGTTGGGGATTACCTAACAGATAAATAAATAAAGAGGTGAGTTTTCGCAAACTCAATGTGTACATCCCCACAGTATAACATGCATGTAAACATATACCAGACAATCATTCATAAACCGGGCCTAAGCCCTTAACAGATACAGTGTAGGTCTTAGCCCACTTAGAACGGAATTAGATACATTCGGGCCTTAGCCCATACAGATATACATGCATATCAATCAGTACAGTGCATGCCCACCAACCTTGCACACTATCTCCGTCCACCCTACACACCATGTGGGGATAAAATCGACCCACCCAGCCCTACACACCAAGTATGGGGATAAAATCAACCCATCCAACCCTATACACCATAAGGTACCATAAAACGACACATAACAAATCAAGGCAGTGCAGTTGCCAGTCAATCGGCTAAAAGCCTTTGAATCTTCCTTCTCTTCAATAACCAACCCAACCCAATGCAATGCAACGTAAATAATGTCATGGCATGCTTTCATACAGTAAACAGAACATACGTATACCCGTGCAACCTTTTAGAACATTTCAGACTAATGGCTCACAAGCCCATGTGGCCTGCTTATGTGGGCCCACACACCCGTGTGGCCCACACGGCCCAACTTGACCTTGCCTGTGTGGATCATACGGCCTGGCCCAAAACCCCACACCCCTTGTGTGGCTCACACGGCCCAATTGGCCTAGCCCGTGCCTAGCACACGGCCTAGCCATTTTCACACGCCTGTGTCTGTCGTGCCCGTATGGTACTCGCACGGCCTGGCTCGTTGATCACATGACCGTATATCACCATATAGCCTCCACACGGACAGTCCACATGCCCGTGAGACGTCGACAGCTTCGTTTTCGACTTTTATCGAATCACGTTTTCAGTGTGTTAGAGGTACACACCTGATTCGAAATCGACATAATATCACTCCCGAGCACTCCAGAACCTACATTTAACAATCCCGAGTCCAAAATCAATCTCTTAATTCGGATTGTTACGAATAGATAAATCCCAAAATCTAACGACAATCTTACCTTCAGCGAACAACAATGACTCCTACGCGCTTAACCTGTTAATAAACGATAATCAGTCTTCTGAAACTCCTAATCACCAACCGAGATCCTTATTAGCATTTGCCAACTCACAAATAAATTTGAACAAAAACATACTTACCAATCAATCGACAAGAACCAAGTGCAAAGATGTGGAACCACAACAAAGAAAAGGAAAAGAATCAAAGGTTGAAAGCACGGAAATAATATGGAACGGCGGCAAAGTCTTTCTTTGAGGAAAAAGTAAACTGAAAATTTGATAGGGAAGAATGGGAAAAACGTGAGAGAGAAAAGAGAGATTTTTCTTCAAACCCCCAATTAGATAAAAACCACCCTTGATTCACTCCACTACCCCACTACTCAAAATTTAACTAAAACTCAAACTCCCACACGGCACTAGTAGCAAAATAATGCCTTAGCAATGACTCAAACACAGGACCTCAAGCATAATCCCTTGCCACTTAACCATCAGACCAGCAGGCCCATTCTGATATATTTTGCCCAACTTTTATTTATAAGCCTAATCACCAAAGATAAGGCTTTATTCAAGTAAAAACCAAAATTTAACCCAAGTATTGGCTTGAACTTGGGACCTCCCCAAACACACCCAGAGCACATATTCATTTAGGCAGACAATTATTTGTGTCAAATATTTGCAAAAATAATTTCAAAAATTTTCATGCACAACAAATCACAAAAGCCAAAATTTTAGGGCGTTACAATTGAACTCTTACGTATCAAAATAGGGGAATTTCATGGTAATTTTTTGGCTCCAGGCATAGAGATATCCATATCGGACCTTGTGGTATTGCAATAAGTAAAACAAAATGCAAAAATCTACAATACCAGGGAGAAGTATTGGTACTTCTCCCCACTTGTATCGATATTACAGTGCCTGGCCTTAAAAAGGTGAGTGTTTAAAGTTTCGAAACTAATCCAAAGGTTCATGACCACTTTTGTGGGCAAGACATGAGCCATGACATGCCATAAAAATGTTTTTAAAGCCTTCAATTAGTCTATAACTTGTTTCTATGAATTTATAAAGAAATGTTTTAAGCTTAATCTCTTTAATAATTTCAAGGTTTCTTACTCATACATGCTCCGATGGCACCAATCAACAGGACATATGGGGGGTGTTACAGTTAAATTTTTTCTTATACTAATTTTTGAACTGTCACTTAGCCCTTCCATGAAAACCTTACTAAAATTTAATAGAAATGGACAAAAAAAAATTTAAACACAGTTAAGTAACTTGAGGTTTTTACTAAAATAATATTAAAATAACAATTCTTTACTAAAATAGTATAAATTCAATTTTATTTACCAAAATAGTACAGATTAAATAGTAAACTTTTTTTCATTTCTCCATGCCCCAAATCGGCACAACTGGTGGTGATTTGGGTAGGGCACAAAAAATTGAGCCCATTCTATAACGTTTAAGTCTTTCATAAAGCTTCTCATAGTTTACATAATACGGTCTTACAATGTCGCCATCACTTTATCACAAATAGCTTAATGTATTAATGGCAACTTATATATCCAGACACTATAACCGTTGCTTGCATAATTAGATTGTTCGTTTGTAGAAAGATTTTCACCATCCACCATCATTTAGACAGTGGAGATCCCTTGTACAACCTGACTCACTCATCGAGAAGGCTTTTTACATGACTCGAAGCAGACCTTGGCACCTATGGCATTGATGGAGAACCATCTAAGGGCGATAGCTCCTTGGCACAACTTCAAACTATGTGTTAAAAAAGGTGGCTTAGCCTTTTAGAAAGCTCATGTGCGTGAGATATTAGACTTTGCATTAGAGAATCCTGAATTCAATAGAATTTTTAATGATGGCATGGCGTGTATATCCAAGGTTGTCACCAAAGCAATCTTGTTGGGGGTACAAAAAAGTGTTTAACTCCATTAGATCATTAGTTGACGTTGGAGGTAGGACTAGAGGCTTAATATCAAATTGTTAAAGCATATCCACACATCAAAGGTGTTAACTTCGATTTGCAGCATGTTGTCTTAACACACTAGCATACAATAGAGTCTGCCATGTTGGTGGTGACATGTTTCATGTCATTTCAAATGTTGATGCCATCTTTATGAAAGTACTTAAATCATGGATTTAAATTCATTTTTCATGGAGAATACTTGTAAAGAAATCCAAATATTACAACTGTAGAAATAAGATTTATGATTTTTATTTTTTGTAATTGTGATAGTGAAAAACTGAAAATACATAATTTAACTTAAAGTATAAAAATAAGTACTTCTCCCAAGTCATGGATTTGGTAAAACTATCATTATTTTTTTTATATTAGAATTTAACTGAAATACATAATTTAACTGAAAACAAGTGCTTTTTGATGTATATACTTTTGAAATCAACACACAGATTTATGTTAATAAATTTTATAATAATTGAAAAAAGATTTGTTATCCTTAATTAATATGATGTACATTTACTTTAAAATATGAAGTAGAATTTTTTAAGTGATGTGGCATATTCATATAATTTATTGTATTTTAGCATGTAACTCATGAATAGAGTATGAGATAGAGCTGGGTTAAATTCAACCTATGTTTAACGTCCTATCATTTAATTAAATCTATTGAATAAAATTAATAGTTTTTTAACTATTAAAGAAAAACTATTTAATAATGTCATTCAAGTATGCAAAAAACACTTATTAAAGAAAAAGCTTGCTTTTTATTTGGATTTCAGAGGGCTTCTTTTTTTCTAGATCTTTTATAGTTTAATATTAATTATAAGAAAATTATTAGATATTATTTTTGTGTTGCACGATTAAGGTAATGAGCATTTCATAAAAGTATTAAAGAATTACAAGAAAGCAATATCAAAAGGGATAGTAAAAGTGATCACTGTTGATATAATTTTCAGATAATCACATCTTAATAAAAATACTCAATAACTTTTAGGGCTGAACTTTTCCATTTCCAAGTAGGCTTCATGCAAATCTAGAAAACTTAAACATATCATGTTTACCATACGTCTTTTTATACACTTAAAGTGATATGTCACAAATTTAAGCATTGGCCAAAGTCATTGGTCTAGATTAAATTCAGTTGTCATGTCATACCAAGGGAGGCATCAAGTAGGGCCTTCACCCTCAAAAAATTGACAAATTATCTTTTGAAAATTTTAAATTTGTAAGTTAGTTTAATGGTAAAATTATATTTTATTGTTCAAAGATAAAATTCTTTTAATCCCTTTAAAATTTTAAATTAAAAAACATATATAAAGAAAAAAATTATACTTTTAACGTTTTTAAAATTTTAAAATTTAATTTTACCCTCGAAAGATATACTTCTACATTTGTCTTTGATTGAGGACATGTGCTTTAGGCATCACGTGGCTTGTTCTTATAAAAGTAAACAAATAATATATATATATTTACGTTATTAATCTGACTTTGCAGAATAATAATTGATAATTGTGTTAACTTGGGGAATTTGATAAGACACATGAACAAATATGTAATTAATTCTTTCTATAACAATTATATTTGTTTCTCAAGATTTTGACTGTTATACACATATAACAACTTGATGTTATAGAGAGATAACTGTTGTAAACTTACCATAGAATTTATATTGTGAATTTTCATTAAATAAAGAAAGTGATAATTATGTTCGAAAAAAGAAAGAAAGAGGGAATCAAATCAATAAAATTAAAAGACGTATAACATGTGCATACATTATTTTTATGTATATTTTATTTTACATTCTTTCACATGATTAATTATGAAGTTCATAACTTTAACAAGTTCAGTTAATTAATATGAGTTATCAAATTAAATTGATTAATTTATCATGAGTTATTAAATTCAAGTAATCAATTTATAAGTTTATGACGTTTCAAATTCATAGTAGAATATTAATTAGAGAACTTAATAATATATTAAATTGATATCTTTAATTCTACTCATAGAATTTATTTTTATTTTATAAAATTTGATTAATATATATTTTTTATGTGAATTTAACATTTTATTTAATAAATTATAGTTAATAGCTTATATGAAATAACTATAATTTTACTTAAAATTTTAGATAATATGTTGTCATACAGAACTAATTTAATAAAGAATGTATTTTATAGTTATGGACTTGTTGTTATAGATAAAAAGTTGTTATAAATAGTTAAAATAAAACATAAAAAAACCGATCTTACTAAAAATTAGATTATTATAGTGAAATGCTATTATAACGGTTGATTATTATAGAGAATACTGATTGTATATAAAAATTGATTGATATATTAATTTGCATAAAAAAATTAAATTTAAGTTTTGAGTGAATAGTTAAAAATGAGTTGATGAATTTTATATTTTTTTAAAATTTCAAATAATTTATTTAATCAAAACAAGCTGTATTCGCTTTTTTGGGGTTATATAACTATTTAAAGTGGGGTATGAAATAAGGTGGGATTTAATGATGAGTTGATTGGGACAGTGGGGTTTAGGGAACAAAGTAAAAGAAAAAAAAAAAAATCATGGTGTCGATTTGGATAAATTACACGGTAAGTTACTAAGGATTTTTAATAAAATAATATTAGAATAATAATATTAACTTAATTTTATTTGTCAGAGTGATATTGTTTAAAGGGTCATTTACTAAAAAAAGCCCATTTTAAATAAAATTTATGGAAACGGCTTGACTTTTCTATTAATTACGGAAATAGGTTGAATATTCCAAAAATGCGTCCATGTCAGCGTGTTGTCAGGGTATAAATCAACAAAATGCTTCCTTAAGGAAGGGTTTTGCCCGTGTTTTTTTTAGGGTTAAGGTTAGGGCTGTATTATTTTTTTGAGTTTTAGAGTTAGGGTTTAGGATTAGTTGTTTTAGGGTTAGGGTTTAGGATTAGCGGTTTAGAGTTTAGAGTTTATGGTTTTTAAGTTTTTATTTTATTTTTTAAATCAAATAAATTAGGGATTATGATTAATTAATTAAATTAATTAGTAATTAAAAGTATATATTTTAAATTTGTGTTTCTAATTTTAGGGTTTAAAGATTTAATTATAGATAAATTTTTTAAGTAGTTTTGTGTTTAGGGTTATGAAAAAATATATATTAGCAATATAAAAATTTTTTTGAGAGAATTTGAGCAAATTATTGAAAATTTTAGAGAAATTTTAGAGAAATTTGAGAGAAATTTGAGAGAATTTAGAGAAATTTTAGAGATGATTTGGAGAGGATTTGTGTGTGAAAAAAATTAAAGGGGAGGGGGTTTTTATAGGGTTTTTTTTTTCCAGTTGGGGGTTTAAAAAATACGGGCAAAACGCTTCATTGAGGAAGCGTTTTGTCCATGTCAGCACAAATCGAGTCCTCAAGGAAGCATTTTGTGCTAACGTGGACAAAAAGCTTCCTCAAGGAAGCGTTTTGCTGATTTATACCCTAACAACGCGCTGACGTGGACGAGTTTTTAGAGTATTCGGCCTATTCTCGTAATTAATAGAAAGGTCGGGCCATTTCCATAAATTTTGTTTAAAATGGACTTTTTTTAGTAATTGGCCCTTGTTTAAATAGTAAAAATAAATTTTTTTATTTTATCATGTTAAAATGATCGTGTCTAATGAAAAATTCTTTTTATTGTTCAATCTAATATCATTGTGGTAAATTAAGTTAGGTTTATATTAATTTAGTAAAAAAGTTATTTGAACAAAAATCTCAAAAGTAACCTACAGGTATAATTTATTCAAAATTTGGCTTCGGCTTTTTGTGAAGGGGCCTATCATATTTGTTGTTGGTGGTTACTAATTGGTATGAAGGGTACGTTTTCTTTGTCTTTATTGGAAAATGTTTGGCTTGGACTGCTGCAATCTGTCGTCTAATTGCTTTTTGGATGTTGATTCTTCCAATGTTCCTGGCACTCTTATTTATGTACGAGTATGCAAAAAAATAATATAAGATTATGCAATTACATGATATTTTTTGGTTGGCCGTGGATTCCATCACAAACCAGTAAATATTATTATGGTCACTAATTTTATTCTTTTCCTAAGAGATAATAAATTTATTAATACTAAAATTAAAGAAAGGAAAATTTCAAACGTTTTTGTTGGAAAATTTGGTGTTGAATTTTGATAGTACAACATGACTTCAATTTATGGTATTTAGGGTTGAATCTATGTTTTTTTTTAGATTATTCATAAATTAAAATGGCAAAACACTCTTGAAATAATGTTTTTTATTTCATAAAAAAATCATGATTATAAAATTAAATCAGGACTTGATTAATGGATAACAACAATCTAATTAATCTTTTAGATATAGATAATGTGATATGGTTTGGTTGATAAGTAAAGTATAGAGGGCTGGATTGGATTTGATTGCATGGGAATGGAAGGGGAGTTTGTTGCTTGCACTTGTCGTCAGTGCGTTCATTGATTGCATCTTTTTTAAACGCACCCTTCATCTATCTGCTTTCTCTCGGTAGGTTTAACCTCTGAACTGAAGAGGTTTTCGTTTCAATTCAACAAAGAAAAATAAGAAATATATATTTGTGGCTGAGGATTTCAAGAGGCGCCTGTAGCTCAGTGGATAGAGCGTCTGTTTCCTAAGCAGAAAGTCATAGGTTCGACCCCTATCTGGCGCGTTACATTTCATTTTCTATCTTTCTATGAGTTTGTTTTTTTGGCTACAATTTAAAATTTGAATAATTGTGTCAGCTATTTTATTGGCTACAAGTACAAAAATTAATCACGTGCTTTTTGATTCTTTATGAGTTAAAATTTTTTTATATCATTATTTTTAACAATTTTAAAATTTAAATACACGTGCTGCTATTTTATTGATTGTAATTACAAAATTTAACTGCATCAACCAAGTATTTAGAAAAAATGTCAACTTAGTTAATGATTTTTAAGTTGAGGTACCAATTACATAAAAAAATATAAAATAATATAAATTGTCAAATTTAGGAATTAAAATATATATTAATCTTATAAAAAAAGTTTGAAATTTTATTTAATAGGAATCCCTCTCTTTAGAATGTTATAATTTTTAAAAATTTTCATATAATTATAAATTCAATTTTTTTATATTTTTAGAAAATAAATTATGAATTTTAAATATTTTTAGGTTCTTTTAAATTTCTTTAGAATTATTGTTAAAATTTTTTTAAAAGTATTAAAATAATATTTTAACTATGATTTAAGGTTAAATTAAACACCAACCTTTTAAATTAAAGTACCACATCATCATTTTATTGAAGGAATAATAAAAATTAATGAATTAATAATTAAAATATAACATCTCAATAACATTAATAACTTTTATGTTAGCTCTAAAAATTGAAAGAGTAAAATATAATTTTAATTTTACCCAAAATATTTTACGTTGCATTTCCCTTGATTATCTTTTACTGTTGGAATTTCCCTTGAATTTCAGTAAAATAATTATACTATAATGAAGGGGAACAAATATACCTACTAATGATGGCGAAGTGACGTGAAACCCTTCCCACATGTTTTATGTTATGATTACATAAAATTTTATTAAAAAAAACATATGAGGTTAGAATATACTTTAAACTTTGAATTTTTCATGAATTTAAAATTTTTATGTTTTTATTTTTAAAATTTTATTTTATTTATTTTTTAATTTTTAAATATAAAATTATTAATATCATTAATTTTTTGTTAAATTAATTAGTGTGACATTTAAAAAAAATCCATTTGATAGTTATTTAATAAAAAAAGCCATTTGAAATGTACACGAATTTATGAGAAAACTTTTAATTGTGTTGGGTATTATAGTTGCAAATTTTAAATCCAAAAAATAAAGTGATTAAATTAAAAATTTAAATTTATAAAGAATATAGTATAGAGATTTGAGATAATTTTAACCGATATACAATTATATTAAACATAATGAACATATATCAATTTATAATTATATCATATTTTAAATAATGAGTAGAATTTAAACTAAAACCCTAAATATGATAATAGCGTATAATGAGATTTGGAGATTCACACGTATAATTGATTATGATGAATCTTGAATTTAGACACTCAAGAACTTAGAATCTTCACCTTCACAATCTAAGCCAAGGACTCATTAACCATCAAGGCTAAAGTTTAATATAAAACTTAAAAATATCTATAACTCTCATCAACCCTTAAATGGAAAAATAAATATATTTAAATTCAATATGTTTCATTAGCAACTACACTTATGCTAATTAAATTAAGATTTAACTTACTCAAGATTATATTTTAAATTTTTAGAATGTAATTTTAATAAATATTTTTTGAATATGCAATTTTAATAACATAAACTTTTACAATTTTCTAAAACAACAAAATTTAAAGGCCGCCTGATTAGAACGAACCAAAAGCGAGTTCGACGATAGCAAATATATATATAAAATAAAATCAATTTGTATTTATTTTTAATTAGACTTCAAGAAAAATTCAGAAGAGCTAATCTTTAGCGCCATCATTATTTTACTAGATTTTTTGTTGACTATTATTTGAGATAAAACTTCAGTAATTCTATTTTTTTTATTTTAAAAAAATCTGATGCAGCATTAGTTGGTTGGATATATTTCATAACGATCTTTCTTTGGCTGTATTTTCTAAAGCAATTTCCTCATAGAAATTAAACTCATTAAATAAAGGACAGAAAAAAAAAAAAATGAGATGATGGAGACGAAAATCAGAAGACAAAGGAAGGTGAATAAAAAACAAACTACACCACCTTCCAACAAACAAATACCCAAAAAGTGAAAGTTAGGGTTTCCACTTTCCTTCTTTTTCATTATTTTCCCTCCTGATTTTCCTTTCCCCCGAACACTACTATTCGACAATTACGGTTTTTCTATCCGAATATATTTTTTTGTCGGTTGTTCTCGCTATCAGACGATTCGTTTTCTTTCGAAGAAGAAGATTGATAAAATTAGAAACAAAAAAGGCCTTGAATTTTCTTCTCTAGAGGTTTATTTTCCCGGGAAAATTGGCTTCCTTTTTTTCCCAGCTCTACCTGTCTTAGCTTCCAAGGTTAGTTTCATACTTTTCCTTCTCTCTTCTTCTTGATAAAACTTGCACATTATTTATTTGTTTTTATTCCTGTAAAATTTATGTCCAAAAAGGATCTTTTAGTTGCGCACCTTTCATTATTTTCCGTTATTGTTTTTCAGGAAGTTTGCTTTGTGCTTGATTTATCGGGGGAGGAATTTACGTAGCTGGTGGGTGGAGTAAAAAAAGGGAGGGAAAATATTCATTGGAGGATCTAAGATTCAAGATAGAACTTTAATATTCTTTAGTGTTTTTTTTTTTTTTTTTTGCATTTAATTGTCAGTAAATAATTCGATTGCTTGAGTTTGAATGCATATATTGGTATATGGAGTCAGAAGTATTTTCACCTCCGATTCCAAGAGATTTGGTGAAATGTTGTGATTGCAATTGTACTACCTGTTCTTTGATTAGTGATCCTTCAAGTACTTGGTTTCGCACTGTGAAACGCAAATACGATGAGTTTGAGACCTTCAACAAGTTTTATGTTCCGGGGTTCGATCTATACTCTAACCCCAAAGTCCAAATTGAGAATGAATGTGCTGCTTTGCGGGAGACGGTTAGCAGCCAACAAGCCACAATACAAGATTTGTATAGAGAATTGGAGGAAGAGAGAAATGCCTCATCATCGGCAGCTACTGAGGCCATGTCGATGATATTGAAGTTGCAGAGAGAGAAGGCAGAGATCCAAATGGAGGCACGGCAATTCAAGTGTTTTGCTGAGGAGAAAATGGCACATGACCAGCAGGAGATAATGGATTTGGAGGATTTGTTGTATAAGAGAGAGCAGGCTATTCAAGCCCTTACTTGTGAAGCACAGGCTTACAAGCATAGGATGATGAGTTATGGGTTTACGGAGGCAGAGGTTGGAGGTGAGCCGGATGGGCTGATTCGAGATGTGGCTGAGAACTTTGGTGACTCTGTCAATCTTCTTCAATATGATTATCAACCTCCAAAGTGCAATTTGAATGAGAATCCTGGTGATGATGTTGAAGATATTGAGAAATATGCATTTAGGAATCTGGAGCAAAGGATCTGCCAAATGGAGAGGAATCCAAGCAGCAGTCACCTGAGTCAACTGGATGGATATTTCCCTGGAACAAAGAATGTTCCGGAGAAGGTAATAGTCGGTCACTCTCCTAGGCAATCAAGACATTCAAGGAGGCTTTCAAGTGATAGTTCAACCACGTTCCTCGCTAAAGAGATCCCTTCAGAGTTTCCAGGTAATTCTCCCAGGTTCATTTCAGAAATGGACAAGATTTCCGGCTCAAGAAGAATGGATAATGCTTCTGATGTTGGAGATGATATGAGTGACAGAGTTTATACTATTGATTCTATCCATACTGGGGTTCCATATAAGGGAACCCCTGAGCCCAAACCTGGAGTTGGAGATTGTGCTGATTATGCATACACTCCAAGGGATGCACTTAATCCGCCTGATGGATGTGATCCCAATATCAAGAAGCTCTATACAAGGCTTCAGGCCCTTGAGGCTGATAGGGAATCAATGAGACAAGCAATAATATCAATGCGAACTGACAATGCACAGTTGGTATTATTGAAAGAAATAGCTCAACAGTTGTTCAAGGAAATGCCCCCTGAAAGACAATTGACCGTGAGGAAGCCATCTATTCTTGGAAGCCTTCCCTTCATGTCATTCTTCAAGGTAATATTTGTTTACATGAGGATGAAGTGTTCTGTTTTATGCATACTTTAAACCATCTAGTGCTGTTATTGACATTCTCATGTCTGTTTATTTGCGTTCTACAATCTCATGTTGATTAATTCTTGAATTTTACAATATAGTTTGGCTTTTTTTACTTAGTGCACTCTATAGTAACTGTTCATTTATTGATAGTGTTCTATAAGACGGTTGAAATAGAATAAATATGCTATCTCTAAGATGTTTTTCAAGATGAGTTTTATGTTTCCATCACTAAGTGACAATTTCTTAAAGCTATGCAGAAATGAGTTACATGTTTAATTACTTTGCTTACATGAAGAATAGAAGTAATGAAGGTCACCGTCTGGTTGAATATTGTCTATAGGCCATTTCTCGCCCTTCATCTTTATTCTTTCGTTTCATCAAAAGCCTGCCCCTTCTGTTTACTATTCGTATCTGTATTTGTCGTGGACTATTTTTTAGACCATTTTTTAGTTTCATTCCTTTAACTCTGATGTTAATTTAGTTCCTGTATAGTAGTCATCTATTGAAGGTTCAAATTGTGGTTGTAACATAGCTACTTTTAATGTTTACCAAGTTTTGACCCAATAAGAGTTGACTGGAACCAGCTTTAGTGAACAAGTTTGTTTCTTTTACTTATTTAATATCAATTTTCTTTCACTTGATTTCTTGAATTCTCTTACATGAAACCCCTATTTGAATGTTGCTCTTTTTATCGTCTGAAGTATCATAAACAGAGCATGCATACAGCTATTCTATTTTTTCCCTAATCTGAAAATCTTCGTTTTTTTCAACATTTCCACTTAAAAACTTCTTGTCTTTTGATTTTATTTTTTTCAGTGGATTGTGTCCTTTGTTTTCTGGAAGAGGAAAGCTTGTCGAAGCAAGTAAGTAGTATATGTGTTATATACATGGTTACTATTGGACTTATTTATGTTTTAAAACTGACAAATTTGGTTTCTCTGTATAATGTATCTAATGACAAGCATTATTAGGTTTAAACTAACCAAATTTTATTTGCATTTTAAAGCATTTTTATAGTTGGCCATTAAACTGTAGAGATGCAGGTCTAAGGAGGGACATGCACTTAGATTCATAATTTTGTATATTCTTGTATAATTTGTTTTATTATATTCTATATTAGAAACTGACTTTGAAGTTTATTAGCATATAATAATCTAGAGAAATGTTAAATGCTGGAGTTTGGTTCATTTACTTTCTTATATTTTCTTTAATCATATAGGCATCTATATGGATTGTCACCAAACAATGTCGGCTTGCTACTGCTTCTCGACAAAGGCCCACGACTGAGACAGTGGAGATGTCTTTCAAGTACTCAAGTCTGAAACGGATTCAGTTACTTCTCCACATGAAGCCTCTAATCGTAATGGGTTTGAATAAACTATCATGTGTAGACTGTGCATCCTTTCTTATGGATTACTTGGAGCAGCTTTTGGTATGTTTTTCAGTGTTCTTTTATTTTACTTTATTTTTTTACGATTGAATACATGTTGCTGCTTGATCAGCAAAAACACAGATGCGGTGAGCATACTCGCTCATATGGTTTGTCAAATTTCAGTTTTAAGGTATGCGTCTATTGCCGATCTCCTACATATTTAGATTCTTGTATGATTTTTCTTTCTAGTATGCCGTTTTTATTCTTTAATAATTTGAGCAATTGTTAGTTTGCAAGAGTAATTGCTGCTAGTCTCATTGAGATTCATGTTTTAGTTTGCTTGCTTTTCTTTTGGCTTTACCAAGGTTTTATACTTCATATGCTTTTTTCTTTTTGAAGGAAGAAAAATAGATTATAGAAGAAATATCTCAAAGAAACTCTAGATTCGGGAACTTTGAAAAGTTAATTCTCATAAGCCCATATTGTTCCGAACCTTAATTTTTCTTTAAATAAATGTTTGACATCCTTCGCATATTTATACATGAGTATAGGGACATGATCATCCAAGTATCCTCCAAATGCATGAAAAAGCTTAATATCAAATACACCGGTGGTGGACACGTTCCCCTTATCCGATATTTATTCCGAGTTTGAGTAACATTGTCCTTTTATAACTGCAGGTTCTACATTAAGAAACTTTTTAACTCTATTTTGCCATCTATTAGAACCCGGATTATTTCCTAAACTTTGTTTATTTCAATCCGAACAACAACTGATTAACTTGTGTAGGTTGTAGGATAGAGTTATATATTGCAACCCAATAAATTTGTGTTTATATTATGTTCACATTATCTTATCATGTTATAGTCACGTTGAAGATGTAATTTATTTATACAAAATTTGATACGATAATAATTCCTGTTATCTAAATTTTGATAAACACGAGTGTACGTAGGCTTCTATCTTGTCGCTTTGTGCTTCATTGTTTTTGGTGGAGGGGCATTTTCTTCAATCCCCCAAAACCAACCGAAGTATAGGAAAGCACGAGGAAATTGCTTAAATGATACCCAAAATCCTTGACCCTTTGTTAGAGTTATGATATATAATTGAAGCTTCCCGTCAGGAATCAAATACAGTCAGCTTTGTTGCCATTGACAAATACCAAGTATTAAAAATGCTCTCATAAAATAATTAAAAAAATCAATTGAATTTTTAATCGAAATTAAACTCAATTGAAGTATTTTGAAAATTGTTGGATAAAATTGTTTTGGATATCAACATTCAAATTGAAAGATCAATATAATTTATTCCGGATATTTAATATGCATATTCATAGTCATTTAGAACTTATGTTGTTCAAAATAAAATGAAGTGTTTAAAAGTAAGGATAAAAATGTAAAATAAAAATTTCACAATTTAAAATTTAGTTTAATTATATTTAATATTTAATTTTAAATATCAATTTTTTTTACACTTTGAATTCAAATTTTAATTTTTAATTTATCAAACATTACTTTAATTTTAACAAATTCTTTCGAGTATCTTATTTTTGAATATATTGAATTTAAGTTTTTAAGTAATATAGTATAATCAACCTATTCTATAACATATTACTAGTTTCTTAAGATTTTGTCAGTTATAAAAGGGAGGTGGTTGTACACCTATAATTGTCGTAAATATATTATAAAATTTACATTGAGAATTTTCATCAAGTAAAGAAAGCATGAATTATGTTTAAAAAAAAAAGAAACTGAAAATTAAATAAACAAAATTAAAGTATGTATAGCAAGGTGCATGCAACATCACTTTCATGCATCTTTTATGAGTTATCAAATTAAATTAATTAATTTATCATGAGTTATTAAATTTAAGTAATTAATTTATATGTTTATAATTTTTTAAATTTATAATAGAATATTTAATTAGGAAACTTAATAGTTTATATGATTGATATTTTTAATTTCACTTATTGAAGATTCTTTTTATTTAATAAAATATGATTAATAGATTTTTATGTGAAATTTAAACATTTTATTAAAATAATATTTTATTTATAAGATCATTTTTGTTTAATAAATTGTAGTTAATAGGCTTGCTTATATGATATAGCTATAATTTTACTTTAAATTTTAGACAATATGCTGTTATAGAGAACTAATTTAATAAAGAATGCAACACATAACTATGGTTGTTGATATTATAATTGAAAAGCTATTATAGAGGATTAAAATAAAACATAAAAAAATTGATTTTGGTAGAAACTTAGTTGTTATAGCGAAATGCTATTATAATAGGTGGCTATTATAATGAGGGCTGATTGTATATATGTAAGCATATGATTGCTATTTCATATTTGCATGGTTGCTAGAATTGGACCACCAATAGAACCAATAATTGGTGGTTCAATTAGATCGTCTAGTACCATAAAATCATTAAAAAGACCTAGTTAAATTGTTAAAAAAATTGATTGAACCAATTAAAAATTAGTTGAATTGAGTTAAAAGCCAATTTTGTATTTATTTTTATTATAATTATAAAGTGAGTGTTTATATTCCTATTGTTTATTTTTTTATTTTTCTATTTTTAGATTTTTTATCTATTTTTTTTAAATTTTATGAAATTTTTAGATTTTTGTATTTTTCATGATTGAATCGAAAATCAATGGCTTGATTGGTTCGGCTACCGATTCGATTTTTATAACATTGTATATTATCCACTATGTAGTCATATGTGTAACAACCTGAATCAAGGCCTAGTCCGAATAGTGGTTTCGAGACCACAAATTCGAAGTAGAAAAGTATGATTTATGATTATTTTTAGGTTTATGACATGATTATATAATAGTGATAAAAATTCATGAAGGAAATTTTATAAGCTAGTGAATAATTTGTCCTTTAGGACTAAATTGCAAAAGATGCAATTTATGAGTTTTTAGAAGGTTTAAGTATGAAATAGCATAAGAGAAATTAATAGAGGTCCTTAAGTAGCAAATAGACCAATTTTTAGTATGATGGACAAAAGTGCCCATGGAAGGAAAAAGTATCAAAGAAAGGACATAAGGGTGTTTTGGTCATTTGGTGAAGTTTAGTAATTAAAAGGGAAAAATAAGTCAAAAATTGTGTCCATCTTCTTCCTTGGTGTGCCGAAATTCAAAGGGACTCCATAGCTAGGGTTTCTTTCATTTTCAAGCTCCAAGTAAGTGACTCCAAGCCCCGTTTTTAATGCTCTTCGTATTTTTGAAATTCTCGTAGCTTAATCTAGCTATTTCTACCACTAATTTGAGCTAGGGTTCATATTAAAAAATATACCCATGCATGACATGTTAGTAATTTAGAGCGAGCTTCTCTTTACTTCAAGGTTTAAACTTATTCATGTAGCTTTTTTCAAAGAAAGTAGCATGAGTAGAAACTTTAATCGTATTATCTTTTGGATTGTAGAATAATCCACCATTTGTTTCTTTCGGATATCCTACAAACATGTACAATTCTATCTGTGCATCCAACTTCTTTGCATCCTTATCCAGAACGTATGCTGGATAACCCCATATTCTAAAGTGATTTACAGCGAGTTTCTTTCTATGCCATAATTCATAAAGTGTCTTACAAACAGACTTGGTTGGCACATCATTCAGAATATAACAAGTCATTTGTATCACATATCCTCAAAAGGAAGTAGAGAGTTGTAAATAGCTTAACATTAGATGAACCATGTCAAGCAAGATTGTGTTCCTTCTCTCAGCTACGCCATTTTGCTATGGAGAGCCCAATGTAGTGGGATAAAATCCTATTCTCTATGAGATATCCTAAGAACTCATCAGACAAATATTCCCCACCTTGATCAGACTGAAGGTTCTTATGGATAAACCTAATTGCCTTTCCACTTCTGCACAAAACTTTCGAAATTTATCAAAGGCTTTGCTTTTGCGGTGTATTAGATACACATATCCATATCAAGAATAGTCTTCGATGAAAGTCACGTAATAATCGTAACCTCCTTAGGCACTGATGCTCATGGGGACACATACATTAATGTGCACAAGTTCTAAAGGTTGGTTAGCCCTTGTACCTTTTGCATTAAAAGACCTTTTAGTTATTTTACCTTCCAAGCAAGATTCACATTGTGGAAGACTAACTTCCTTAAGCATACTTAAGGGACAATCTTTCACGAGTTTAGTGATTCTTTCTTGGTTAATATGACCAAGTCTTAAGTGCCATAGGTACCCCTCATTAAAGTGAGAAATTTTAAGCTTACTATTCACCATTTTAGTTTGAACCATCGAGTAGTTATTTGGTTTGATAAAGTAGAGATTGTTTTCCATCCATCCATTATAGATTAAAGAACAATTTCTTTGAATAACAATCCCTTTATTGAATGTTATAGAATAACCGTCATTAAATAAACATACTACAGAAATTAAGTTCCTCTTAAAATGAGGTACATAAAACATGTTCTTTAAAACAGTTATAACAACCTGTTTTTCAATGGTACCGAGAATGGTGGTTTTGGAACCCTAATTTTTGATGATCAAGTCAGTAAAAATTATTTTATAATATTTATGAGTATATTATAGAGTTATATTGTAACACCCCTAACTCTTATTCGTGATCAGAATAGGGTTACGGAGCATTACCAAACTTATCATTTAAACAATCATACAATTTTATGTTCGCTACTTATATCCAAGCAAGTCATTCAAATTCAATCATATAGTCCCTAACACAAGCCCTTGAGGCCCAAAACAAACATTAAAATAATTCGGGACTAAATTTAGAACTCAAGGAAATTTTGGGAAAACATTGAAAAATTTTCAAAGTATAGGGGACAAACGGCCGTGTGGCCAGGTCGTGTGTCTCACACCGCCAAGAGACACGCCCATGTCTCAGGCCATGTGGGCATTCGAAATGGGATCACATGGTCGTGTCTCAACCCGTGTCTGACCCCGTGTAACTCACTGACTTGGGTCACACGGCCAACCACACACTCGTGTGACTAGCTCGTGTTGTAACACCCCTATCCCGTAACCGTCACCAGAATAGATAAGGGGCATTACTGGACATGTAACACAGATCGAAACAGTATAATATCATCATAATACAAAAACATTTTAAAACATTCACAATGAATTCATGCTTTAATCAATCATATAAAGCTATATTCATAACATAGGGACTAAATTGAAAACATATAAAAGATATGAGAAGACTTCAGAAAATTTTCAGAATTGGGTCACACGGCTGTGTACCTAGGCCGTGTGCCTCACACGACCACCAGACATGCCCATGTGTCCAGGTCGTGACAAAACAGGGCACACATACTGACTTGTGTACACGGCCACAAGACACGCCCGTGTGTCTCGGCCGTGTGAAATTTTGGAAGCTACTGGCTTGTGCCCACGAGTACCAGACACGGCCGTGTGTCTAGCCGGTGTAGCATCCTGACCAAATCAACTACAATACAAGGGTCACATGGTAGAGTCACACGCCTGTGTGCTCTGACCGTGTGGCACGAAATAGGCTTGGTACAAGCCATTTTCACACCCCATTTAGCCAAGTACCTAAAACATCAATTGCATAACAATTTCATGTACTCAATGAGCAACCAAATCAGCCAAAACAAGTACATTTATACCAATTTATAAACAACCAATATCATGCCAATTTGCATAATCCAAACATGTACCAAATGAGCCAATTCCATACCTATTTCAACTTACCATTCTCATCACAATTGAAGCCTAACAAATAACCATATTCAAACATCACATATGCCATGTGCCATTCATCAATAATACCATATAAAAGACATAATATGTAATGCATTCGCAACAAGCAAATCATTATCATTTCCAACCATATCTCATAGCTTGAATAAGTGCCCAAAATCATACCACATTCATCAACATAGCTACCATAAACGTTAACTTATAAAGTAGCCTATACATGCCATATTTACCACATTTACAAAGATTCAAAAGTACCGAAAGCTTGAGTGGATAGTGTGATTTCAATCTCCGACTTTGTTCGAAATCGAGCTAGCTTCCGAATCTATAAAACACGGGAAAAATAAATAGAGTAAGTATTCAAAGCTTAGTAAGCCCGTATAATATAGAATTTAACTTACCGAATAGACAATTAAAAATGTAAAATAACATTATTAATCCAATTCGTATGTCCTCAATGCCTATTCAACCATCACAACCATGTTAGCCATATAACCACCATGTATTCGTCAATCCAAAGATGAAATAAACATGTAACATTCATGTAACCATACTTTATGTATCAATTCATTCATTTATCATATACTCATATAACATATACTCATAGAACCATGTAACCATTTATCTATACATGTCAATGTCCCATATAACATATAAATCATGTAACATATAACTAGTAAACATATATTGGTAACATGTAATTCATGTAGTTTATGTTTTACACGTCTCATATGCATATTGTATCTCTTGTAACATGTACCATATAAACATGTACTTGTAGCATACAGTCCATGTAACTTGTATCTCATTTAATAATTAATCTCATATAGAACTTGTACTTCTTGTATCACTTATAACATGTGTTTCATATATTATTTATCGGTAAATTACTCGTTAAACCTTTGAGAACATCAAGGGATACTCGGGTGATACATACACAATGTATATATATAACCTGTAAAATCTGTCAATTCATCATATATGCTCTTTCGAGCCATGTACGGTATGCTCCTCTTGAGCCGGTAACGGTAAGCCTGAAGGCTGAACATGTAAACCTGAAGGCTGAACGGTAAGCCCGAAGGCTGATCATGTAATCCCGAAGGATAAATGGTAAGCCCGAAGGCTGAACATGCAAGCTCATGAGCTGTGGTGAGTCCGCAACAAATGCACGAGCTTAACCACCCTGTAGCCCTAGTGACATGTCACTTGTATCCTACGACTTTCTACGGTTAGAATGGGACTCGGTAATCAAATTGGACATATAATCAATATGCATTTCAATACATTATTTCACATATATACAATATGTAATTCAACATGTATTTAATAGGCAAGCTTGATTGCATAGTTCATTAAACATTCATATAACATTTAAACAACAATTATAAACATTATACAAGTTTGATTCTAATTATACGAACTTACCTCGATTATGCTCGAAATTCTAATATCTACTCGTCTACCTTCCGTTTCCTCTGATCAAGTTTCGAGATTTGTTTGTCTTGATCTACATTAATCAAATTTAACCATTTATTCACCAACACATTCAATTAAACACATATACATGTATTTTGGCCTATTTTGCAAAATAGCCCTTGTACTTTCATACTTTAACATTTTAGTCCCTATTTCAAAATTATACAAAATACATCAAATCCCAATAAACATGTACATAGCCGAATATTCAAGCATTCATTACAAGCCCAATTCTTTCATTTATTTGCATTTCAAACCACAAAAATTCTACCTTTTTCAATTTAATCCAAAATACTCAATTTTGTCAAAAATTACTTTATAAAACTTGTATATCTCTAAGCAACCATCAATAATTTATCAAGAAACATCAATATAAACATGTATTCAACAATGGCACATTTCAAAAACATAACCAATTTCAGAAATTAGGGTACAGGTCAGCTATACCGAGCTACAACGAGCTCAAAAACATAAAAATCATTAAAAACAGAGTTAAAACCATACCTTAATCCCTTAAAAAGCTATGGCCGAATGAAAGCTATAAAAATGGCTGTTCTTTCCTCTAAAAATCGGTGGAAGATGATGAAAATGAAGCCATGTTTCCTTTTATTTTAGTTAATAATAATATATAGCATTTTACTAATTTAACCTTATAAAACTAACTAAAAACCATGCAATATATGGACATGAATGTCCACCAACATAATTTAAGGTAAAATAACAACATAAGGCCTTCCATTTAATAAATCAAAGTCAAATAAGCCATTTGTGCAATAGAACTCATTTTTATTGCTTTATGCGATTTAGTCCTTTTTATCGGATTAACTATTTAAACGGTAAAATTTCTATACGAAACTTTCACACGGTATTTCTATCATGCTATAAGATATAATAAAACAATAAAATAAATATTTTGACTCGGTTAAGTGGTTCCAAAACCACTCGTTTTGATTAGGGTCTAAACTGGGTTGTTACACGTGTAATTCCCTAACTTACTTTCATTAGAAATCTCAAGGGACACACAGTTGTGCCACCTAGCCGTGTGTCACACACGGCTGAGACACACGCCCGTGTGGACAACAATAGACTATTTTCCAAGCCAAATTTCTCACCAAATTTGCATTAACCTAAACACTTCAAATAGCATATGTATATATCATCAATAGACATTCAAACCAACCACAATCAAGCCTAAATCATGCAGTGTCATTACCAACAATAATAATATTTCTAAGCATTTCAATTGGCCAATTAAAAACATACCAAACATACCTCCAAAGTCTACCTATATGGATAAATACATATATGAAACCTTGTACCTAAAACTTAGCATAAATACTCATTTCAATTCCAACTATTTAGTGCCAAAATACACTTCCACATGCAAGGCATTCCCATGGCAATCATAAATAATACAAAATGAGGCTAACTACACATGTATATATACAAACCAACATATACCAAAACAAGCCAAATCAAATGGCTATTTACATAACCATAACACATAGGCTTTCATTAGCCAAATGACCTATACATGCCATATAACCAAAATACATAATTCATAAGTACCAAAACAGATGCTGGATAGTGTGATGAGATCTTCGACAACCTCTAATCCAAGCGAGCTTCCAAATCACTATAAAAAATGAAAAAGTAAACAGATTAAGCAATTAAGCTTAGTAAGTTCGTATAATTTAGAATTTAACTTACCACTTAATCACAAATTAGATAAGTAAACGTAGTATATCCCACTCAATTTGATCAAATGCCTAAGCACATATGTTCATCAAAATGTTAGTCATGTAAAGCACATATAATAACCAATAAACATGGATGAACTCAACAATTAAACAAGTTCTTGTACATGTATCCTTCATTTCATGTTACAATATATCATATAATGTTATTTCCATATAATTCATGTAAGATTTGTGCTAATTCATATCAAACTCATATAACCTATAACAAAACTATGCCCGTTGAACCACTTAGAATATCGTCAGATACGCAGGTAGAACACACGAGGTGCACTGAACTGTAATCTATCAATACTTGTACATGTATGCTCATATGAGCTATAAACGGTAAGTTCTTCCGACCTGAAATAATGGTAAGCTCATACGAGTTGAGAATTAGTAAGCTCTTACGAGCTGCAAATCGGTAAGCTCTTACGAGTTGTAGTGAGTCCGCAACACATGCAAGATCTCAACCAAATAGATAACCCTAATGACATGTCATTTGTATCCTACGAATTCTTAAGGTTCACACGATACTCGGTATTCTTTATACTTCATTGGTTAAGCATTTAATAATCATATTTCTTAATGACATAATCCATATACAAACATTTCAATTAAAGTATATATACAAATACTCAATTTTAATTACACGAACTTACCTCGATTTCGAATGACAAAAAAGACTGTTTAATCGATAACTGTCCTTTCCTCGATCTAGTTTTGTACTTCATTTTTCTTGATCTATATAATCAAATTTAACTTATTTAATTTACATTCGACTCAATTATGGTAAAATTACTATTTTACCCCTAAACTTTTGACTTCTTTACAATTTAGTCCTTAGTCAATAAAAATACAAATTCATGAAATTCAACTTCAACCCATGCTAGCCAAATTCTATATAGGCCCCTAGTAGCCCATACAATTCATTATTTCAAACATTTACCACATAATTTTCACTTTTCTCAATTTAACCCATAATTTGCAATTTCATTCAAAATCACTTTACAAAACTTGTTTATCTGACAAAAACCATTCATTTTCTTCCATCAAACATCAAAACACATACACATTTATCAATGGTGAAACCCTAACTCTTTAACAATTTTGCAAATTAGTTTCTGTGTTAGCTAAATTAAGCTACAGCGACTCCAAAAACATAGAAATCATTAAAAACGAGATAAAAAATACTCACATGCAAGCTAGAGAAGATGACCGAAAGCTCAAGCTCATTCCATAGTTTTTCTGTAACACCCTGAATTTGGGCCTAGAAGTTTTGGGCCTTGAGCATGGGATCGGTTGAAGGCGGCTTATAATATTTTATTGTGCATGAATTTCAGAAATGAAGCTTGTTTCAATGATTGAGGGTCCTAAGAAGTGTTGGAGAAGTCCTAGGTTCAAACCTGGACTCTAGCAAAAATTTTGGTTTTAGGTAAATTAAACCCTAGGTGTAAGTAGGTAGCCTTAAGAATATTTTTGGTTGAAATTTGACACAAGGAGCCTAGTGGTAGAGTGGTTGTGGCGTCATTAGCAAGGGGGAGCAAGGAGTGTGGCGTCATGAGCAAGGGGGACTTGGGTTCAAATCCCATTGCAAGCAAATATTTATATATTTTGCTATGTTAGGACGACAAGAGTTGGTGTTGAGTTTAAACTCTGATGATGGGGGGATCCCACATCGGGAAGCTAACATAAGAGTGGGTTCGAAGCTGGCTTTAAATAGGGAGAACCATGAGGGGAGTAAAGGTACTTTTCTTGGCTGATCCCTTTCGCTTTATGGCGGGCTCGTTTGGGTTGGGCGTCGGCTAAAAGTGCTCGGAACCCGGATGAACTCCAATCTCCTATCAGGTGTGTATTTCTCACTACTCTAGCGGTAGGACGGCTACTTCGGGTCGCGATGGGCCGAAAGGGGCCATGTGGGCCCAATGGGCCTACGAGCCAATTGGATAAGTTGTTTGATTGTGTAGTAAATATTGGACTAGACTAGGTGAATCGCATATCTGTGGCTAGATTTGGGCTAAAAGGGCCACACGAGCATGTGGGCCCATTTGGACCGAGAATGGGCCCTAGGCCCATTCGCATTGTTATCTCTGTTTAGAATACTTTAGTTTACCAAATTACTGAAATACCCATGGTTTACAAAATTACTGAAATAGCCTTGATTTACAAAATTACTGAAATACCCCTGATTTATAAAATTATTGAAATACCCTTAGTTTACAAAATTACTAAAATACCCTTATAGGGTAGAACTACTGTAATACCCCTAATTTGTAAAACGTTTTACCCCTAATTTGTAAAATTATCGTTTTACCCTTGATTTGTAAAATTACCATTTTACCCTTGATTTGTAAAATTATCGTTTTACCCTTGATTTGTAAAATTACCATTTTACCCCTGATTTGTAAAATTACCGTTTTACCCTTAATTTATAAAATTACCGAAATACCCCTTTAGGGTAGAATTACTGAAATACCCCTATAGGGTAGAATTACCGAAATATCCCTGTAGGGTAGAATTACCGAGACACCCCTGTGAGGTAAAATTACCCTTTTGCCCCTAGGGTGTTAAATGACTGTTTTGCCCTTGTGGGTAAGTGACTGACTTGAACTGTGTGTTTGACGAATTTGATTGTGAATACATGTTGGTGATATGAATGACTTGACCGTGATTGTTTGATTCAAATATGGGCATGACATTCTGCATACATGACATGTTGCATGGGTTGGGATTTTGTATGAAGGAAGTCTGATCTGTTAGGATTGCATGGTTGCTTGACAACTGTGGATCCACCGAAGGCTTAAGAGCTGTATATTCATACTGATTTGATAAGGTCGCACGGGTCACTTGAGACGACTGTGGACCGATTGATGGCTGAGTGCCGATCATGTTACCGAAGGCTGTGTGCCGTTATTGTGGGCTTCGTATCGATATTGTGGGCTTCATGCCGTTATTATGGGCTTTGTGCCAATATCACAGGCTTTGTGCTGATTATAGCCTGATAAGCTTCTCGATCGGTTCTTTACAAGCTTCCCGAAACGGCTCTGTGTGAGTTTCCCGTTATGAGGCTCGAGAGTGTACTTCCCGATTATGTGCCCTAATTAGGTACCCCCGAATATGAATTGATGAATTTTAGTTTTGTACACTTTAAGTGTACTATACGAGTGTATCCATCGATAATTCAAATAAATTCAACGAAAAATTTCTAATGTGGTTAAATTGAATCTGAAATGAAATGTCATGGAAATGTACATGTAATATAGAATAATGGTATAAAAAGCATGTGTATATGAAAGATATTAAATGATTAGCTCATCCCTATTTTTGGTATTATGTGAATTACTTGACTAACATGATTGTTGAAGTTGTGTTTTAGGCTATAAGCTAATTGCTTGGATGTATTATTACATGCTTATCTTAAATGTAAATATATGGTAAGTTAAATTCCTGTTGTACGAACTTACTAAGCATTAAATGCTTACTAGGTTTATTTTCTTATGTTTTATAGTGCTCGGAAACTTGTAAAGGTTGGAGATTGGTTGGAATATCATCACACTATCCACCAGCTCATTTTGGTATAAATAGTAAGCTTAATTTGGTATAATGGCATGTATAGGCTAAATAGTTTATACGTTAAATTATTTTGGTTGTAATTAGCCATTGGAATGATTAATGTTTAATACTTGATGTATTTATACAAGAGATTAACATGTTTGATATGGGTTGGAAATGGTTGATAGAAAAAGGTAAGTGTTGGAAACATATGAATGCATGTGATGATACATCATGTTAGGTGATAGAGTTGGTTTGGTTATAATACTTGAATTGGTTGGTATATGATTTCAAGTATTGGTGTAGGTTTTTGGAAAATTTGGGTGATAAATAAGGCTAAGAAATGGCCTTATTTTGTCCACACGGGTAGACACACGGGCGTGTGTCTTGACCGTGTGTGACACACGGTCACATGGGCATGTGGTTTGCCCGTGTGTCCCTTGCATCTTAAAATTGAGAAACAGAATGCTCAGAATTAGACACACGGGCAGTGACACGGGCGTTTGTCTCAGCCATGTGAAACATGTGGCTTGAAATACGAGCTTGTGCCTTGGCCATGTGAAACCTGCATCAAATTTTCAAAAATTAAATTATCCACACGGCCTAGCACACGGGCATGTGACTTGGCCGTGTGATCCATGCACTTAATTAAATTACAAGTCAGAGAGTTAGACGGGTTAGGGACACGGGAGTGTGCCCTACCTTATGTGCCACACGGTATGAGACATGGGCATGTCATCTGGCCGTGTGAGCCACACGACCTGACCACATGAGCGTGTGACCCCTGCACCTAGGAAAAATTTTGAGATTTCATAAAAAATTCTCTAAGTTCCTGATTTAGTCCCAATTTATTCTATTGTATGATTTGGGCCTCGAAGGCCCTAACAAGTGACTTTATGATAAATTGTTGACATGAATAATAAAATAATATAAAATGTCTATATTCATTTTGTAATTTTTGGTAGTGGTCCATAACCCTGATCTGGCGACAGGTACGGGTTAGGGGTATTACATTTATTGGTATCAGAGCTACGATTTAGTCGATTCTTGGACAAACGTGGTGAAGTACAAGTCTAGTTATACAAGCCATTATATAATTTGTGATAGTGTGATAACTCTTGACCATTTTAAATGTGTTTTTCATATAGTAATGTCATCCAACGAAGCCAGAGCTGAATCAAAGGAAGTTGAGAGCAATGCTCAAGCTTCAGTATAAAGAGCCGCATCTAGTAGTAGAAGGCCCAAATCTAAGGGCCAAGGTGAGGAGGTAAAGAAAGCCTTCTTTCCAATGATGAATGAATGGTTTATAGAATTTATAAGAACAAATCCTGCTGTACAATAATCTCCCCCTCTTGCTCCTCAACCGGTTCCCGATATGTCACAAGGTGCTGAACTTGTTAGAACTAGTAAGCCTCCAGTAGAGAAAATTTGTAAATATGGGGTCGAAGAATTTAGAGCAACAATTGATGATGATCCAGAAAGGGCTGAATTCTGGTTAGAAAATACTATTTGTATTTTAGATGAATTATCATGTACACCAGTTGAATGTCTGAAATGTGCGGTATCATTGTTAAAAGATTCAGCTTATCAATGGTGGAATACTCTGATTTTTGTTGTTCCAAGAGAAAATATGACATGAGAGTTTTTCCAAACCGAATTGAGAAAGAAATATATTAGCCAGAGATTTCTTGATTAGAAAAAGAAAGAATTTTTAGAGCTCAAACAGAGGAATATGATAGTAACTGAGTATGAACGACAATTCATCAGACTGAGCAAGTATGCCAGAGAATGGGTTCCAACTGGAGCAGATATGTGTAAATGTTTTGAAGATGGATTAAATGAAGATATCAAGCTGTTGATTGGAATTGTTAAGGGAATCTATAGTATTAGCTGATTGAGCATACAAAGCTGAAGAATTAAGTAAAGAAAAGAAACAAGCAGAAAGAGAAGCTTGGATTTCTAGTAAGAGATCTATAGAGAAGTCACAAGCATCTGTTTCAAAGAAATCAAAGAAACACTATGATGTTTTACCATATTTACAGGGTATTTTGGAAGAGAACGAGACTCTCAATGCTCTAATCCGAGATCTCCATCTCCATCCGTTACAAGTGTGGGAAGTGTTGGAAGTCCTAAACCAAGATGTAAATATTGTAATAAATTGCATTTTGGTGAATGTCGCATAAAAAGCAGAGCTTGTTTTAGATGTGGATCTTTTGATCACTATCTCAGAGTCTCCCTAGAAAGACCCGAGAAAGATGTTGTTCAGACTTCAAAGCCAAGTAACCCCGCTTCTAAGGGTAGACCACCTTGCTACCTCGGTAATGTTAGCGATAGCCAAGGTGCGACGAAAGATTCAACATTCAAATCTGAGGCCAGAGCACCAGCAAAGACATATGCTATTCGTGCACATGAAGATGCCTTTGCACCTGATGTAATTACTGGTACTTTTTCTTTTCTTGATACTAAGACTACTACTTTGATTGATCCTGGTTTAACACATTCATACATATGCACAAATTTAGTGTCGTTTAAAAATTGACCTACTGAATTCATTGAATTTGTGGTTAAAGTTTCAAACCCCCTGGGCCAGTATGTTATGGTGGATAAAGTTTGTAAGGATTGTCCATTAATAATACTGGGCTATTATTTCCTGGCTAATTTAATGTTGTTGCCCCTTGATGAATTCGATGTAATTTTGGGAATGGACTAGTTAACTCAGCATGATGCAGTGGTGAATTGTAAACAAAAATACTTTGTTTTAAAATGTCAGAATGGTGAATTACTTCATGTTGAATCTGATAAACTGGATGGTTTGTCAAATGTAAAATCAGCCGTGACCGTACAGAGATATATCAGAAAAAGATATGATGCCTACCTTGCATATGTGTTAGATACTAAAGTGTCTGAATCTAAGATCAAGTTAGTGCTAGTTGTTAGTGAATTTCCTGATGTGTTTCCGGAAGAATTACCTGGGTTACCACCTATTAGAAAGGTTGTAACATCCCAAACCCGACCCAGACGTTACGGCCAAGTCTGGTGTGTCACATTGAAGTGTTTTTCGAAAACCATGTTTTCATTGAAAACCCGTCTTAGTGTTTAAAAAGTTCTACGGTTAAACTTGCATAAAACCTCAACTTGTGTTTGTTTATTTTTTTCAAAACGTGGTTCATTGAAATAATCATTCCCTTTTCAAACGTTGTTAACAACTTTGTAAAAATTTTATGAAAAATTGTGAAAGCTTGTAAACCTTTGTAGCTTACAGAAACATGCTATTTTTAAAATAGTTTAAGTATCGAAAAATCAGATCTTCTTTGTTATGGCTTAAAGTGGATGGGTACTATGCACTAGGTAGGATTCAAGAGAAGAGAAGGTGAGTCAATTAGACTGTTTAAGTACTAAGCTCTTCCTAGATCCAATCCTAGACATGCACACACCTATTGCCACACTTTAACCTTATAACTTGTCCACGAACGACAAATTAAGTTTAAGTCTATTTAAGATATTTATTTATGAAAACGTTTACGTTGTGGAAGCTTTGCTCTGTTATAGTGATATTTTAAAAATTAGTAACTTTTATAAAAATACACCTTAGAGCTATCCGATTTCGAAACGATTTAAACAATATCATACTTAAGCTAAAAACAAATTAAATAATTAGAGCGTCCTTATTACAAACCCAAATTAAAAATAAAAACAACTAAAATAAATAATTAAATAATTAATTTAATTAAACCGGAAACGTCGTCCACGTGGCCACTCTGAATCCCTTCCAGCTCCAAGTCCACCAGTCTAGGGCTCACCTCACCTGCGAGGATGAAGAGAAATGGGTGAGTTTGGAAACTCAGTGTGCAAAGAAGGCCATCCAAAGCCCAAATCAGCTCAAGCCAACTGGGCCTAAGCCCTACCCAGTCTCAGTAATTTCTGGGCCGAAGCCCTATCCAGATACAGTAAACTGGGCCTTAGCCCTTTTCAGATAACAGTACGGCCCATAGGCCCATTTCAGTAGCAAAATAGATATTAATTATGAATGCAAGCCCAACACATGTGGGGAGACTACTCAACCCACCCAACCGCTACACTCCACCCGTACCAGCCCTACACTCCATGTGGGGAATAACTCAACCCACCCAGCCCTACACTCCACGGTTGCAACATAGCTGCTCAGATAACAGAAAGATGAGGCAAAGCCTCCAGTACGTGGTCAAGCCACTTTCAGAACTTCCTCCATCAATAACCCAGCCCCATGCAACAGATATTTATGATATGACATACAGCAAACAGAAACAGTAAATCATGCATTTCAGTCAAATTTAGCCTTAGGGGTATAATAGTCATTTTGCACCTAGAAGTAAAATAGTAATTTCGCACCTATAAGGATATTTCAGTAATTATACCAGTTTTTAGGGTTTCATGCATTTTTTAATCAGTAATAGTCTAACTTTTACCTCAGTAGCTTATTTAGCCCATTTTAGCAGATTACAGTCATTGGGCCCTAAAACTCCTAATGGGCCCTACAGTGCCAATTAGCTACTTTAGCCCATCTAGTCCAAATTTTATGATCGATTTACTAGTTTTAGCAATTTTAGACCTACAGTCTATCAGTATGCATTTATTGCCTATTTTTACCCATATAGGCCCGTAAGCCCATTGGGCCCACCTTCAGCCCATCGAGGCCCAACTTACCGAAGTGCACAGAATTGCGCACTCATCCATCTTACCATTTGTGAATACAAATGTAATGGTTTCCAACCGACTTATGAGCACTCGCACGCTCACAAGCCCACGAAATGCCAAAATTTTAGCTTTCGGCTTTTCGGTTTTTACCGATTTAGACTACAGAAGGGTGTTCGATACACACCTGATTTGCGACGACTGCTAACGAGATCTCCCATGATATCCTACAATCGATTACTAGATACATCAGATCCAAAATACAATGACAATCATCATAATCCTACTTACCATAATCGGCCATCACCACCTAAGGCCCTTGAGATCTTACCTTTGCCGAAACTAGTGACTAGATCTAGATCTAGTCATTCCACTTGTCCAAACCCTCGATCTGCAGCCTCTAGATTACTCTATCACCAAAATAAATCAAGTGTTAAACCCCTTAGAGCTTTAAGCCCCAATCGACAACCTCCCTAAGCCTCTAGGGATTTTGACTTTTCTAAATCCTGAAATAATGAAGAGATCTAAGATGTCGAGTACTTACCACAGGTTTTCCTTAATCAAAACGATTCTTTTACTCAGATCTAATGCAGATCTAGCCCCTAAACACTAGTAGATTTTGAATCTTAGAGATCTAAAGATTCGACTATATGTCCCTAAAAACTATGGTGTTTTTGGCTTTTGGAACTGTGAAGAGGAAGATGATTTGGTGTGGTGGTTTTGAAGTAGTGTTGCCGACAGGGGTTAGGGGTGTAGAGAATGTGAAAATCAGCCAAAAGAGATGAAGAAGATAGAAGGATTTTGGCTAGAAGAAATCGGCACAAGAAGCAATCTTTCGAGATTTTGACTTTTAGCAGTTGATGGGTTTTAGAAGAAAAGAATGGCAGATTTGGTTTTTAAAGCAAAGAAAAGGGAATATGAATGAGGAGGAGAGGTAGTTTCAGCTATAGAAGAAAAGAAAAAGAAAAGAATGGAAGAGAGGAGAAGAGAAGGAAGAATTCGGCACAAAGGAAAGCTTACTTGCGTTTTCGGCTTTTTGGTACACTGAGAAGAGAATGGAAAAAAGTGAAACCTCAGGTGGCTAACCCTAATTCGGCAAGAAAGGAAAGAAATTAAAACTTTCCCTAATGGCCATTCAAACCAACGGCCCAACCTTCCTAAAGCCTAAGCCGAATTCCACTTGAGCTCTATCACATGCTTGGCACATGCACAAAATAAAAGTATCATCTGCTTACCTTGTGACTTGAACTCTGGCCCTTAAACTCAGTCCACACGCCACTTTTTTAGGAACTTAATGGCACCCCCTTGCCACTTTACCAAGGCCCTCTTTGTGTCTCAATTTACTAACTTTTTCTTAAAGGCCCACTTAACTAAGTCCCTTTCACTTAAAAACCGAAGTTGATATTTCTGCCGAGTTTTAACTTAGGCTTGGGCCTCCTAAAGGCCCACTAACAAACTTAAACATAATTTTGGTAACCAAAACACCAAAATTTCAAGATTTCACCAAAAATCATAAAAACCTGAAAAATCCCGAAATTCAGGGCGTTACAACTCTACCCCCTTTAAAGAAATTTTGGCCTCGAAATTTACCTGATCCAAATAGTTGAGGGTATTGTTGCTGCATCGTCTCTTCGGGCTCCAAAGTAGCCTCCTCCCTACCATGGTTACGCAAAAGCACCTTCACTAACGGAACTGACTTCTTCCTCAATTCTTTGACCTCTCGATCCAGTATTTGCACAGGCTCCTCTTCAAAGGTCAAATCTGTCTTCACCTTAATCTCCTCCACTGGTATGACATGTGAAGGATCCGATCGATACCGTCTTAGCATGGACACATGAAAGACGTCATGGATTCTATCAAACTCTGGTGGCAACTCCAACTGATACGCTATTGGCCCTACTAGTTTAAGAACCCGATACGGCCCAATAAACTGCGGACTCAATTTGCCTTTCTTGCCAAACCTCAAGATCTTCTTCCAAGGTGAAACCTTCAAGAAGACCATATCCCCAACAACGAACTCAATCTCCTTACACTTTAGATCCGCATACTACTTCTGCCTATCAGATGCCTCTTTTAACCGATCTCTGATAAACTTAACCTTACTTTCAGTGTCTGCTACTAATTCCAGTCCAAGAACTTGTCATTCTCCCAACTGCGTCCAACAGGTAGGCGTACGACACCTTCGCCCCTACAATGTTCCTTAACCATATTAGCTCGTTTAGCCCAAATTCTAGGTCTAATCTAGCAGGTTTAACCTACCGTATACCAGAACATACTTACCACATACTTTTACCCATATAGATAGTGTCTCTAGATTTTCAATGCAAAGATCACCGCTGCCAACTCTAGATCATGCGTAGGGTAATTCGCTTCGTGAGGCTTCAACTATCGCGAAGCGTAAGTGACTACCTTACCCTCTTGCATCAACATACAGCCTAGACCCACATGCGAAGCATAACTGTACATAGTGAAATCCTTCCCAGACTCTGGCTGAATCAACCCTGGCTCCTCAGTTAATACCTTTTTCTACTTGTCAAAAGCCTCTTGCTGTTTCTCAGTTCATACGAGCACTACCCCTTTCCTCAGCAGTTTTGTCAATGGTGTAGCAATCAGAGAAAAACCTTTTACAAATCTTCTGTAATAGCCTGCCAGCCCCAGAAAACTCTGAATTTCTGATACTGACCTTGGTGGCTTTCATTCCAGAACTGCCTCAATTTTTCGAGGATCTACCCTAATCCCCTCAGTAGAAACAACATGACCCAGAAAAGTCACCTCTCGAAGCCAAAATTCACACTTACTGAATTTTGCATAGAGTTACTTCTTTCTCAGCACTTGCAGCACAATACGGAGATGCTCATCATGCTTCTCCTCAGTTTCCAAATATACCAGAATATCATCGATAAAGACGACTATGAATCGGTCCAAGTAAGGTTGGAACACTCGATTCATCAGATCCATGAAAGCTGCAGGTGCGTTTGTCAGTCCAAACAGCATAACCAGAAGCTCGTAATGACCATACCGAGTTCTAAATGCTGTCTTATGAATATATACTTCCTTTACCCTCAATTGATGGTATCCAGAATGAAAATCAATCTTGAAAAATATCGAAGCTCCTCTAAGCTGGTCAAACAGATCGTCGATTCTTGGCAGAGGATACTTGTTCTTTATCGTCAGTTTGTTCAACTGGCAGTAATCGATGCACATACGCATTGTCCCATCCTTCTTCTTCACAAACAGTACTGGTGCTCCCCACAGAGACACACTCGGTCTAATGAAGCCTCTATCCAGCAACTCTTGAATTTGCGCCTTCAGTTCTACTAACTCCTTTGGTGCCATTCTATAAGGCGCGATGGACACTAGAGCCATTTCAGGTAGTAAGTCGATTCCAAACTCGACTTCTCGGTTCGGAAGTAATCCAGGAAGCTCCTCAGGGAATACATCTTGAAATTCCCTAATAGTTCTGACTGTCTCCATAGTCAAATCTTCAGTCTCAGTTTGGCTCACAAAAGCTAAGTATGCCTCTCATCCCTTGCGAATTAGTTTCTCAGCCCTTAAGGCCGAAAAAACATTGGACAAATAATCCCTTCGCTCCCCTATAACCATTACTTCCTCATTCTCAGCAGTCCTTAACACCATCCTTTTAGCCGCACAATCCAGAGTCACCCTATGCTTTGTCAACCAGTCCATCTCTAAAATCAAATTGAACTCTCCCAAAGGTAACTCCATCAAGTCTCCACAGAAAATCATACCTTGAGTCTCTAAAAGCACCTCCCTAAAGAGTTTATCTACCCTAACCGAGTGACCTAGAGGACTTATCACAGTTACCCCACTCACAGTTTCCTCAGAGTGCACACCCAACAACCCAGAAATGTCACATGCAACATAAGAATGGGTTGATCCCACATCTATCAGAGCAGTGTAGGGCATGCTAGAGATAAAAAAGTACCGATTTTAACGTCAGGTGCATCACCCTTCTCTCGGCAATGAGCAGCATAAACCAATGCTGGTTGACGAGCCTCAGCATTGCCAGCACCCCTGCCAGGTGCTCCACGACCACGGCCATTTCCATTGCCCCCTCTACCTTGTCCACGACCTCTTGGCGGCAATGGTCCACCTCGGACTGGTTGAACAACCCCTTGTTCAGCAACTTGAGTCTGAGCCAGTCTCCTAGGATAGTCCTTGATCCTATGTTGCTTGGATCCATATTGGAGACATGCTCCAGTACGCTTCCACCATTCTCCAAGATGCACTCTCCCACAGTCCCCGTAAAGCTGCGGTCTAACTGTATTCACCAGAATCGCTCGGACCGGTTCCTCCACTCTAGCTCTTTTGACATTTCGGTTTGCAGCTCCAGATAGTCCAGTATCTCTCCTAAAGCAGTTTCGATCTTTATCACGGTTCTACCGTTCAGCTTGCTTCACCTCTTCAGCTATCTTAGCCGTCTCCACCAGAGCAAAAAAATCGCGCTCCCTCTGCGGAGTTATCAGCACCTTAAATTCGTCCCTGAGGCCATCCTCAAAATGAACACTACGCTCGTACTCAGTAAAAACTATCCCGCTGGCATACCGACTCAACCTCAGAAATTTTGCCTCATACTCAGCAACGGACTTATTGCCCTGGGTCAGGTTCAGGAATTCCTTCCTACGTGCATCCACATAGCTCGCTCCGACGTACTTTCCCTTGAAGGACGTCTTAAACAGTTCCCAGGTTACCCGCTCAGATGGGGTACTCTCCCTTACAGTGATCCACCATTGATAAGCCTTGTCTCGCAGCAACGAGTCCGCACCTTTAAGCTTTTGCTCTACCGAACAATCCAGGTCATCCATAATCCGTTCCATAGCTTCCAGCCAATACTCAGCTACATTTGGGGCCACTCCAGATATGCCCCTAAAGACCTCTGCTCCGTTAGCCCGGAGTCGCTCAGAAAGAGATCCCCTATTTACTGGCCCAACATTAGCTCTAGCAACCCTTTCCAGAACCCTTAACATGGCCTGGGACAGAGCGTCGTCCCCTGCGACCCGATCATATGGCCCATTTCAGCTACCGGCGGCGGTTGTGCCCCACCAGCTAGCATGTGTTTCGAAGATGAAGACCCAGCTTAAACACTGCCTCGGCCACGTCCACGGCCTCGTCCACGAGTAGCTCTCGTACTCATATCGACTTATTTGATTACCAATTTTATGACATTAGTTTAATATTTCAGTTGGTTATTACAAATGTCTTATTTTCAGATAGAATTTCAGAGTTTGTTTTCGCGAAATCGTTGCCTAGCTACAGTCTCAGTTTTTCTAGGGTTTAGTTTCCCTACAGTCTCAGTCTCTACACTTTTCAGTACTACCCTATCTACAGTATCATAGCAGGGTCTCAGTTCTATCTACAGTGATATTTCAGTATAGTACAGTATGAGAAACAGTAATACTTACAGACTTGGTACCGGGGATTTAGTGAGCCACTTCTTCAGATACCAGATTTCAAAAAACTCGGAAAGATTTAAACTTTTCAAAATCAAACCTTTAAAACATGTATATTTTGAAGAAAACAAGTTTGAAAAGGGTTTTTCCTTAATTTTTCAGAAACCGATTTCCAAAATACCCTTATTGGGCCTAAACTTTAAGAATTTTTGAAAACATTTTTAGACCCGATCCACAACCAAGTTATTGCAACCTGGCTCTGATACCATGAAATGTAACACCCCAAACTCGGCCCAGATGTTACGGCCAAGTCTAGTGTGTTACATTGAAGTGTTTTTCAAAAACCATGTTTTCATTGAAAACCCTTCTTAGTGTTTAGAAATTTCTACCGTTAAACTTGTATAAAACCTCAGCTTGTGTTTGTTTATTTTTTCAAAATGTGGTTCATTAAAATGATTATTCCCTTTTCAAACATTGTTAATAACATTGTAAAAATTTTATGGAAAATTGTGAAAGCTTGTAAACCTTTGTAGCTTGCAGAAACATGTTATTTTTAAAACAGTTTAAGTATCGAAAAATAAGATCTTCTTTGTTATGGCTTAAAGTGAATGGGTACTATGCACCAGGTAGAATTCAAGAGAAGAGGAGGTGAGTCAATTAGTCTGCTTAAGTACCAAGCTCTCTCTAGATCCAATCCTAGACATGCACACACCCATTGCCACACTTTAACCTTATGACTTGTCCACGAACAACAAATTAAGTTTAAGTCTATTTAAGATATTTATTTATGAAAACATTTGCGTTGCAAAAGCTTTACTCTGTTATAGTGATATTTTGCAAACAAGTAACTTTTATAAAAATGCGCCTTAAAGCTATCCGATTTTGAAACGATTTAAACAATATCATACTTAAGCTAAAAACAAATTAAATAATTAGAGCGGCCTTATTACAAACCCAACTTAAAAACAGAAACAACTAAAATAAATAATTATATAATTAATTTAATTAAACCGAAAACGTTATCCACGTGGCCACTTTGACTCCCTCCTAGCTCTAAGTCCACCAGTCTAGGGCTCACTTGCGAGGATGGAGAGAAAGGGGTGAGTTTGGAAACTTAGTGTGCAAAGAAGCCCATCCAGAGCCCAAATCAGCTCAAGCCCACTCGGCCTAAGCCTTATCCAGTCTCAGTAATTATTAGGCAGAAGCCCTATCCAGATACAGTAAACTGGGCCTTAGCCCTTTTCAGATAACAGTACGGCCCATAGGCCCATTTCAGTAGCAGAATATATATTAATTATGAATGCAAGCCCAACATATGTGGGGAGACTACTCAACCCACCCAACCGCTACACTCCACCCGTACCAGCCCTACACTCCATGTGGGGAATAACTCAACTCACCCAGCCCTACACTCCACAGTTGCAGCATAGCTGCTCAGATAACAGAAAGATGAGGCAAAGACTCCAGTACGTGGTCAAGCCACTTTCAGAACTTCCTCCATCAATAACCCAGCCCCATGCAATAGATATTCATGATATGGCATACAGTAAACAGAAACAGTAAATCATGCATTTTAGTCAAATTTAGCCCTAAGGGTATAATAGTCATTTTGCACCTAGGGGTAAAATAGTAATTTCGCACCTGTAAGGATATTTCAGTAATTATACCAGTTTTTAGGGTTTCATGCATATTTTAATCAGTAATAGTCTAACTTTTACCTCAGTAGCTTATTTAGCCCATTTTAGCAGATTATAGTCATTAGGCCCTAAAGCCCCTAATGGGCCCTATAGTGGCAATTAGCTAATTTAGCCTATCTAGTCAAATTTTACGATTGATTTACCAGTTTTAGTAGTTTTAGACCTACAGTCTATCAGTACGTATTTATTGCCTATTTTTACCCATATGGGCCCGTAAGCCTATTGGGCCCACCTTCAGCCCATCGAGGCCCAACTTACCGAAGTGCATAGAATTACGCACTCATCCATCTTACCACTTGAGAATACAGATCTAATGGTTTCCAACCGACTTATGAGCGCTCACACGCTCACAAGCCCACGAAATGCTGGAATTTCAGCATTTTGACTTTTCGGCTTTTCGGCTTTTGCCGATTTAGACTACAGAAAGGTGTTCGATACACACCTGATCTGCGACGACTGCTAACGAGATCTCCCACGGTATCTTACAATCAATTACTAGACACATCAGATCCAAAATACAATGACAATCATCATAATCCTACTTACATAATCGGCCATCACCACCTAAGGCCCTTGAGATCTTACCTTTGCCGAAACTAGTGACTAGATCTAGATTTAGTTGTTCCACTTGTCTAAACCCTCAATTTGTAGCCTCTAGATTACTCTATCACCAAAATAAATCAAGTGTTAAACCCCTTAGAGCTTTAAGCCCCAATCGACAGCCTTCTTAAGCCTCTAGGGATTTCGGCTTTTCTAAATCCTGAAATAACGAATAGATATGAGATGTCGAGTACTTACCATAGATTTTACTTAATCAAAGCGATTCTTCTACTCAGATCTGATGCAGATCTAGCCCCTAAACACTAGTAGATTTTGAATCTTAGAGATCTAAAGATTTGGCTATATGTCCCTAAAAACTGTGGTGTTTTCGGCTTTTGGAACTGTGAAGGGGAAGATGATTTAGTGTGGTGGTTTTGAAGTAGTGTTGCTGACAGGGGTTAGGGGTTTAGAAGATGTGAAAATCGGCCAAAAGAGATGAAGAAGATAGAAGGATTTTGGCTAGAAGAAATCGGCACAAGAAGCAGTCTTTCGGGATTTCGACTTTTAGCAGTTGATGGGTTTTAGAAGAAAAGAATGGCAGATTTGGTTTTTAAAGCAAAGAAAAGGGAATATGAATGAGGAGGAGAGGTAGTTTCAGCTATAGAAGAAAAGAAAAAGAAAAGAATGGAAGAGAGGAGAAGAGAAGGAAGAATTCGGCACAAAGGAAAGCTTACTTGCGTTTTCGGCTTTTTGGTACACTGAGAAGAGAATGGACAAAAGTGAAACCCCATGTGGCTAACCCAAATTCGGCAAGACAAAAAAGAAATTAAAACTTGCCCTAATGGCCGTTCAAACCAACGGCCCAACCTTCCTAAAGCCCTAGCCGAATTCCACTTGAGCTCTATCACATGCCCGGCACATGCACAAAAATAAAAGTATCATCTGCTTACCTTGTAACTTGAACTCTAGCCCTTAAACTCAGTCCACACGCCACTTTTTTAGAACTTAGTGGCGCCCCCTTGCCACTTTACCAAGGCCTTCTTTGTGTCTCAATTTACTAACTTTTTCTTAAAGGCCCACTTAACCAAGCCCCTTTCACTTAAAAACCGAAGTTGATATTTCTGCCGGGTTTTAACTTAGGCTTGGGCCTCCTAAAGGCCCACTAACACACTTAAACATAATTTTAGTAACCAAAACACCAAAATTTCAAGATTTCACCAAAAATCACAAAAACTCGAAAAATCCCGAAATTCAAGGTGTTATAGAGGTGGAATTTTCTATAGACCTTGTTCTGGGAACAACTCCTATATCTATAGCACCCTACAGAGTGCCTTCGACAGGATTAAAAGAGTTGAAAGCACAGTTGTAAGAACTAACTGACAGAGGTTTTACTTGACCTAGTTTTTCACCTTGGGGCATGCCGATTATTTTTGTAAAGAAGAAAGATGGATTGCTAAGGTTATGTATCGACTATTGGTAGCTTAACAAAGTTACAATTAAGAACAAGTATCCACTGCCTCGAATTGATGATCTATTTGATTAGTTGAAAGGTGTCACTGCATTTTCGAAGATTGATCTTCGCTTTGGTTATTATCAGCTACGGGTAAAAGAATCTGATGTTCCTAAGACAACTTTCAAAACTAGGTATAGGCACTATGAGTTTCTTGTGATGCCGTTTGGCTTGACAAATGTACTTGCAGTATTTATGGATTGATGAATAGAATTTTTAGACCGTATTTGGATAGACTTGTGGTGGTATTTATTGATGATATTTTGGTATATTCTCGAGATAAAAATAAACATATTGATCATTTGAGAATTGTGTTACAAACTCTGCGTGAGAAATAGCTGTATGCCAAATTCAATAAATGTGAATTTTAGCTACGAAAAGTTGGTTTCCTTGGCCATATAGTGTCTGCAGAAGGTATCAGGGTAGATCTGAGTAAAATCTCAGCTGTTATTAATTGGAAGCCACCGAAAAATGTATCTGAAGTCAGAAGTTTTTTGGGATTAGTTGGATACTATCGGAGATTTGTACAAGGATTGTAACACCCTATAACCCTCATCCGTCGCCAGAATGGGTCATTAGGTATTATCCAACTAACACAACCTCGGGACCATTACAGATTAATATAGGAATCAATTTCATGTAACCGTATGCAAACAAAGAAATAATACCATCCTTGTGTTTAATTCAATATAACTTACGCAGTTGGGCTATAACATATGCATTATTCAATCAAACTTTCTTTTTAGTTTATGCACAATAGTGAATTACAAAATTCATAGAATAAATACATGATAAAAGAACCATTTGTCATCATTGGTAATTCAATAAATATAACCATCACCGAGTATGCACACACATATATATATATATATACCTTCACCGAATATGTCATCTAATCGAACCATTTCACAAACATTACTTCAATTATGAGACTTTACTAACCAAAAAGAACAAGCCACCTTCGCATGGCTTTAAAATTTACATAACCACAATATAACTTGTTTCAAAAGAAGAGTTAAGCCTATACATGCCATTTTCAAAATATAGTCTATCAAAAGTACCAAAAATAGTGTCGATAGTGTGGATGACTTTGAACTTGGATCCCCGGCTCATAGCTTTCAAACGAGATCTATAAAACAAAGAGGTAAAAACACTCGAAGTAAGCTAATTAGCTTAGTAAGTTTTAAGTATTTAAACAACAAAACTTATTTAGGCCCATTATTCAAATTTCACATATTCAAATTTAAACACTAATTTTCCAAATATGCATAGTCACATTATATCCATTTCAATGTCATATCATTTCTTTAAATCTCAAAGTCACATAATCACCACATCTAAATGCCTTGAAGTAATTCTTTGATTCAACTTTATATGGCTAATTCAAAGCATCACATTCACAAAAATTTTCGATGTTCATAGTCACATATAACACATACTTTCATATATTAAATTTCACAAGGCCGAATATAGATATACAAAACATATTCAGTTTTCTAGGGTTATTTCCAAGTAGGAAGCACATTTACTTTCATGATAATATTCCACAATGGCCGAATGTATGTATATATATTTATACATACATAAGTCTCACATTACTTTCCAATTTCACCATCATAATTCACTTTGAATTATTCTCAAATAAATAATGACAATACATACCTGAGCAACTCAGTGCATTGTCGAATTCAATAGCTATTTTAGCACAAAATCGCATGATCTCAAATTTCTTTGAGTTCACCGGCAAATTTGCCTGCTAGGTAATAACCTGATTTCAACACCAACTATAAGCCTGCTAGACTTTTAAGTCTGAATTTCTTCACCGGCATTACGCCTGCTAGGCTTAAGGCCCAATTTTATTCCACCGGCATTACGCCTGCTAGGTTCAAGGCCCGATTTTATTCAAGTACAAATATCTCAAAGTCATAAGTATACGCACTTCATGTATTCATACATATGCACAAGCGACCACATTAGCCAATTTGATCTCACATGAATATAATTACTTAACATCTATCACATCAGCATTTCTTATCATAACATTCAGCCACATAACATAAAATTTACCTTATTCCACTCTCATGCATATCATTCGGCAATATGCATGTAAGCATACACATATATTTATTTTTAGACAAAAGATATCAATTCCTTCATGACATAGCATGACATATTCACAAGAACTTATTTTTAAACACTTAAAACTTACCTTGATTGTTGTTAGACAACTACGGATCGACTATTCCACCACCTTTGCCTTTCCCTTCTCCGAATGTGGCTCTCTATGCTCTTGAGCTAAGTAAACAAATTACAATTCATTATGACTCAATTATTCATTCCTTTAGCCGAATGTAACAAGAACTAACTAGGCCTTAATAGCCTTATTTAACTAACTTTAATTCCATCTAACTTATCATTAATCACACTTAGCATTAACAATTAAATCATAGCATAACATTCACTATATTATAGTTCACATTCGACTAACACTCACATTAATATTTCTTATCGAAACATCCGATTATAACATATATATATCTCCAAAATCAATTCATACACATCACAAGCCTCAATCAGCTATTCCAAAGAACATTAATTGAACCATTCTTTAGCATTAACAACCATGCATTTGACATAATACATTTGGTAATATGCCTAGCAAATTAAACATCCAATATTGCTTTATAAAATTCAACTTAGGATGTCCTAAATTACACCTCACTACTGCATATCATTTGCTTATTAAAATCACATACATATATCAAATTACAAGCTTAAACTCATCTTACAAATATTTCTAATGCACAACCTTAAAACACTATTAAATAATGCATACATACTAGGACCGTATGTGCATAGCTCTAAAGCTCAATCAACTTACCAATTTCAAACAAAATCTCAATACCTTAAGATCACATTCGGTACCAGGGAACTTTATTTCTATCTTAAGTCCATTAAATTAATCCATGTTTTAGCTTTTAGCACTTTCGGACATTAGAGCAAAAACCTATTTAACATTTTAACAATTTATACTTAAATTTCCTAAAGGCCGAATATCACCTAAAACCTTTAATATTCATGCAAAGTTTACACTTTAAATTATTTATACATACACTTTTAACCGGAGATCAATTAATTAAATAATTGAACAAATTTTCTTTAACCATGGCCGATTGCACCTACTTCAACCACATTCACTCACATATCATTCAAGTCCACATTCGGCAACCCCACACACAAGCATGTTAGTTGATTTTCCCCTTAACATCTAATGCACATATATGCTCATTTAACTAACTCAAACTTCACCTATCCATCATTTCTCATTAAAACATAAAAACAACAATCATTCTGAATTCTCTTCATGGCCGAATACTATCCATGCTTTAAGCTCTTGTTCTTTTCCAAATTTTAACACATTAGGACTCATCTAATAACCATTTCAAAGCTAAAACTTCAAACATCTAAATTTTAACACAATCAACATGGTCGAATATGTGCTTTGACAAAATTTCATGAGTTCATCCATTCACAACTCAATACCCTCAACTATTACATAATTCCATCTATTTAACACTCAATTTAACAATTAAACATGAATTACCAACATTTAAAACTATTTCCAAAATTTCACAAGTTGCCGTATACAACTACATTTAAAGTTTCATGAATTTAAATCATGGGTTCATTACACCACACATTTAACAACTAATTTTCATAAACAATTAAGAGAAATCACATCACATACCTTTAATTTATGCAAAGACTATGGCCGGATGCTTTGGTGTTCTTCTTCCTCTAGTTACGGCAATGGAAGAGAAAATGAACCAAACTTTGGTTTCTCCTCCCACTAACTCATATATTATTATATTCTTATTTTATGCATATTATTAACATGTGATCCAAACAAATACATAAAATAAGAAACAAAATGATTTCAAGCATATGGTGACCGGCCATTAACATTAAATTGGTAAATTTGACATGTAAGTCCCTCATTTTAATAAGCCATGCATTATTCGGTCACCTACATTATTCCTAACACATTTATCAAGTTTATCACATAAGTCCTTTTTCATAATTTAACATTCAAATGGCAAAATTAAAGCACCAAATCTTCACAATAGACAATTCACATAATATAAGCATAGAAAATAATATTTTAAAATTTCCAGACTTGGTTTAGTGGTTCCGAAACCACTTTTCTGATTAAGGCCTAATTAGGACTTCATAAGGATTTTCAATGATAGCTTTTCCAATAACTCTTCTATTGCAAAAAGATGTAAAATTCGAGTGGTCTAATGTTAGTAGTGTTTTGACAGATTGAAAGCTTTGTTGATTGAAGCGCCTATGTTAGTACAACCTGAATTGGGTAAGGAATTTGTGATTTACAGTGATGTATCATTAAATGGTTTAGGCCGTGTCTTGATGCAAGAAGGTAAAGTAGTAGCTTATGCTTCTAGACAGCTTAAGCCATATGAAGAGAATTACCCGATACATTATTTAGAGCTGGAAGGCATTGTTTTTGCATTGAATATTTGGTGACATTATCTATTTGGTGAAAAATGTCATATCTTTACTGATCACAAAAGCTTGAAATATTTGATGTCATAGAAAGACTTGAACTTGAGACATCGCATGTCGCTTGAACTTTTGAAAGATTATGATATGGTTATAGATTGTCATCTGGGGAAAGCCAATGTGGTAACAGATGCTTTAAGTAGAAAGTCACTGTTTGCTTTGCTAGCAATAAATACTCGATTGACCTTATCTGATGATAGTTTAATCATTACTGAGTTAAAATCTAAGCCGACATTTCTGGATCAGATCTGTGAAGCTTAGAAGAATGATAATGAGTTGCAAGCTAAACGGGTACAATATGAGTCAAATTCTGATTCAGAGTTTCAAATTGGGTCTGATGATTGTCTGTTATTCAGAAGTAGAATATGTGTACTGAGAAATTCAGAGTTTGTACAAAAGATTCTACACGAAGCTCATAATGGTATTATGTCTGTTCATCCTGGTAGTAACAAAATGTATAATGATTTGAAAAAGATGTATTAGTGGCCAGGAATGAAACGAGATATTTCTGAATTTGTATCTAAATGCTTCATATGCCAGAAAGTTAAAGCTGAACATCAGGTGCCTTTAGGATTATTATAGCCAGTTACGATACCGAAGTGGAAGTGGAAAAGAATTATTATGGACTTTGTGTCAGGACTGCCCTTGTCTCTGAAAAAGAAAGATGCCATTTGGGTAATCATCGATCAGTTAACAAAGTCTGCACACTTTATTCCGGTATGTATAGATTTCTCTTTAGATAGATTAGCAAAATTGTATATTTCTGATATTGTTAGATTACATGGGGGTGCCAGTCTCCATTATTTCTGATAGGGACCCTCCATTTACATCTTAATTTTGAAATAAGCTGCAAGAAGTTTTGGGTACTTAACTGTACTTTAGAACTGCATTCTATCCTCAGACTGACGGACAGTCCGAACGTGTTATATAGATTTTAGAGGATATGCTTCGATGTTGTGTGCTAGAATTTAAAGGTAATTGGGAAAAATATTTGCCGTTAGTTGAATTTGCTTATAATAACAGTTATCAGTCCAGCATTAAAATGGCACCGTATGTGGCTCTGTATGGCCATAAATGTAGAACTTCATTGTATTGGACTGAACTTAGTGAGAAAAAGATACACGGAGTTGATTTGATTCGTGAGACTGAAGAAAAGGTGACGGTGATTCAAGATAGCTTGAAAGCAGCCTTTGTTTGTCAAAAGTCATATACTGATCTTAAAAGAAAGGAAATAGAATTTCAAGTCGGCAGCAAAGTATTTATGAAAGTATCGCCTGGGAAGAAAGTTTTCTGGTTTGGCCGTAAAGGAAAACTGAGTCCACGGTTCATCGGACCATATGAGATTATTCAAAACATCAAACCTATTGCTTATCAGTTGGCATTACCACCATAACTTGATAGAATTCATAATGTTTTTCATGTGTCCATGTTACGATGGTATAGATCAGATTCTTCATATGTTATTTCTTCGACAAAAGTTGAGATTCAGCCTGATATGACTTATAATGAAGAATCGATCAGAATTTTGGCACATGAAACAAAAGAGTTAAGAAATAAAAAGGTAGCTTTGGTAAAAGTTCTTTGGCAATGACATGGAATAAAAGAAGCTACTTGGGAACTGGAAGAAACAATGAGGAAACAATACCCAAACCTCTTTACTGTTAAGATTTTCAAGGACGAAAATTCTTAAGTGGGAGAGTTGTAACAGCTCATTTTCAGTGAAATCGGAATAGTGGTTTCTGGACTACAAATCCGAGTCAGAGAGAAAAATTATTTTAATATTATTGCATGGTTTACATTATGATAGGAAAAATATATGAAAGTTATGATAAGAAAATTTTACCGATTATGTGTTTAATTATGGAAAGGACCAAATTGCATAAAATGCAAAAGTTGAGTTCCAGTAGCTAAAAGGATCAAATAGTTATGGAATTCAAAATAATAGGACCTTATATGGTAATTAGACCATTAAGAAAAAGTTTGTAGATATTTATGGTGAGTCATCCATGGAAATTTAAGAAAAGAAAAGGACTAAATTGGAAATTAAAGTAATAAAAGATGATAAATGATTAATTAGAGAATATATCATCTTATTTCATCTTCTTCCCCAAATATTTTCTATGAAAACCCTAGGAAAGAGAAAGTAACCTTTCTTGGCTTAATTGAGTAAGTAATCTTGTCTCGTTTTTAGTAATTTTTATATTTTTGAGATCGGGATAGCCTAATCTATTTATTTTGAGGATTAATTTGAAAGGTTATCAAAGTATAGAAGTTTTTCCATGGATGAATATGCTGAAAATTTGAAATTTATGGTAGAAAATGAAAGGTTGTTGATAGATAAACAACTTTTACAAAGTGAATTTCAATAAAATTGTGTTTAGGGACTAAATTGTAAAGTTGCAAAATATATGAAAAATTCTAATTTTTGTGGAATTTATGGACTGTTATTGTTATATAAGAAAATTAGCTAGGCTTGGAATAAGGGATAAATTGCATGAATTTCATTTTTCGAGCCTGGGGATAAAATTGGAATTTATAAAAAGTATAGGGGTAAAATGGTAATTTTTCATAGGATATAAATTGAATCTAATGGAATGTGAATTGTATTAAATTGATGATTAAATTCATTTATATAGATCCTGAAAGACCTAACACCGAGTTAGATCGAGGGAAACAGAAAGTGTCGGATTAGTAAATTTCGTATACGAACAAGTATTGAGGTAAGTTCGTGTAACTTAATTGTGTAATTATATGCTTGAATTGAATGGTTTATATGTTTGAATTGTTTGAATTGAATATTGTATATGTGAATTGTGTAAATGCTATATATATAATAAATTGATCGCATCTCCGATAATACCCGTCAAATGTTAAGTACCGTTGAATACATGAAAATTGATGGATACAAGTTTCTCGTATTGGTTGTAGTCTTGCATATGTTGCAGACATACCATAGCTTAAAGAGAGCATCCCGTTATAAGCCCTCTTGAGTTTCCCGTTATATGGTTCAGTGAGCTTCCCGTTATAGCTCTTCGGAGCGTTTCGATAGGTTGTGATCCTACATTTGCTGTGGACATACCTTAGCTCTTATGAGCATCCTGATTATAGGCTTTTCATGAGCTTCCCATTAAAATGCTGTTTGTGAGCTTCTCGATAGTGCTCGTTTGAACTTCCCAATATATGGCTAATGGTTCTTTGTGAACTTCCCGATATGGTTCTTTGTGAACTTCCCGATATGGTTCTTTATGAACTTCTTGATTATGGCTGTTATGAGCTTTCTGTTATATAGCCCGGATAAGCTTCCCAATAGGCTTTTTATGAGCTTCCCGAAACAGCTCTGTGTGAGTTTCCCATTATAAGGCTTGAGAGTGTGCTTCCCGATAATGTGCCTTAATTAGGTACCCCCGGATATGAATTGACAGATTTCAGTTTTGTACACTTTAAGTGTACTATACGAGTGTATCCATCGATATTTCAAATAAATTCAACAAAAAAATTCTGATGTGGTTAAATTGAATCTGAAATGAAATGTCATGGAAATGTACAAGTAATATGGAATAATGGTATGAAAAGCATGTGCATATGAAAGATATTAAATGATGAGCTCATCCATGTTTTTGGTATTATGTGAATTACTTGATTAACATGATTGTTGAAGTTGTGTTTTAGGCTATAAGCTAAATTGCTTGGATGTATTATTACATGCTTATCTTAAATTTATATATGTAAGTTAAATTCCTGTTATACGAATTTACTAAGCATTAAAGGCTTACTACGTTTATTTTATTCTGTTTTATAGTGCTTGAAAGCTCGTAAAGGTTAGAGATCGGTTGGAATATCATCACATTATCCACCATCTTGTTTTGGTATAAATAGTAAACTTAATTGGGTATAATGGCATGTATAGGCTAAATAATTTATACATTAAAATATTTTTGTTGTAATTAGCCATTGGAATGGCTAATGTTTAATACTTGATGCATATATATAAGAGATTAACATATTTGATATGGGTTGAAAATGGTTGATAGAAAAAGGTAAGTGTTGGAAACATATGAATGCATGTGATGATACATCATGTTAGGTGATTGAGTTGGTTTGGTTATAATACTTGAATTGGTTGGTATATGATTTCAAGTATTGGTGTAGGTTTTTGGCAAATTTGGGTAAGAAATAAAGCTAGAAAATGACCTTATTTTGTCCACACGGGTTGGCATACGACGTGTGTCTTGACCGTGTGTGACATACGGCCTGTCACATAGGCATGTGGTTTGGTCATGTGTCCCCTGCATCTTAAAATTGAGAAATAGAATGCTCAGAATTAGACACACGGGCAGTATATGGGCGTGTGTCTCAACCGTGTGAAACACGTGGCCTGGAATACAAGCATGTGTCTTGGCTGTGTGAAACTTGCACCAAAATTTTCAAAAATTTAATTATCCATACGGCCTAGCACACGGGTGTGTGACTTGGCCGTGTGATCCATGCACTTAATTAAATTACAAGTCAGAGAGTTACATGGGTTAGGGACATGGGGGTGTGCCCTACCTTATGTGCTCCACGGCCTGAGACATGGGCATGTCATCTGGCCATGTGAGCCACATGGCATGACCACATGGTTGTGTGACTCCTGCACCTAGGAAAAATTTTGAGATTTCGTGAATAATTCTCTGAGTTCCCGATTTAGTCCCAATTCATTCTAATGTATGATTTGGGCCTCGAGGGTCTTAAAAAGGGACTTTATGATAAATTATTGGTGTGAATGATAAAATAATACAAAATGTATGTATTCATTTTGTAATTTCTGGTAATGCTCTATAACCTTATTCTGGCGATGGACACGGGGTTAAGGGTGTTACATTTTTAGAGCAGAAAGATGATACATGAAGTTTTCTTTAGTTTATTTTACTTTAATTACTAAATTACACCTCTCTTCCTAGATTACTTTAAAGTGGAGGCTCTATCTTTTGTTCCTAAACATAGAGGGAGATAAGGAGACTTACCAGTTCCTCTATTCTCCATTACTAGCCTTAAACTCACACCTCTGCTGCTATATGTAGAGCTCCCATCATCCACATCGCTCTTCTTTTTCAGGATGACTGAAAAAGATAATGCTAAGGAGATGATAAAATTTATCAATAGAATTCAAAAAATTCTGCCTCCACTCGTGCATTTGGTCCTATCTAGCATTTGGTTCTTGTAGCATTCTCCAAGCTTATTTCGTAAGAAGCGTCACATTAAAGGTTCGAAAATCTCTAAAACTCATTCTGCCTTTCTTCTTTTGAGTTACAAGTTTGTTTCATAACATCCACCATATTCTTGGTCTTATCTAATCTAATCCACAAAGATTTATTAAGCAGTACATTCGGTTCATTACAAAGAGCAATAGGGACTTTGAAACATTGCATGATGTAAATAAGCATAACGACACCATTGATTTGATAAGAACTTCACGTCCTGCTTGGGATAGAAGTTTCCCCTTTGCAATTGCCAAATGTCATAGAGATTTTTTTAAGGAAAGTGCGAGCCTCTTTTCTTCCCTTTTCCTAAATGGAAAGCAATCCTAAAAACTTGGAATCTCTTGACATTGTTGGGAGTTCCATGAGTTAACCTGATAGTATCTGAATAGGTGTTAGGGGAGAAAAAAATGGAAGAGCTGTCTCGATTCACCATTTGCCTTATGGTATCTTGGAAAAGAGATAAGCAATCATGTATGGTTACAACATTGTTGTGATCAGCTGTGCAGAACAATAATCAAACATCTGCTACAAATTTATGTATTGAACTCAAATCATAAAAGTACAAATCGAATTCTTTCGTCACTCATGTACGAATTTTTATTTTTCTTTCTCTTGAGATGGCTTGACATCGTCTTTAGCTACGCTTTATAATGCAATTATAAAAAAAGTCAATTCACATCCCTGATCACATTAAAATACATAGCCAATATATTTTTCATTTGATTTATTTTAGTTCTAAAAACAAAGATACTCATGTTTTTCCATATCTAACATCGGATTAAAATCCAATTTCACATTGTTTCATTAGAGACCTTATACTTTCTATTTATAAAATAATTTTATGACAATTTTTGATTTATTTAATTTAGTCCCTAATGTCACAAAGTTATCTAATAATTTTAATTTAATTTCTAACTTAGTCCTTATCATAATCTAAGCTTACTACTATCGATTTCTTCAAATCAAGCTCAAAATCATCAATTTCATTTTAATGGCAACTTGTTAAATATTTAAAAATTAGAGAAATTGATACATATGCTAGCTAATCAAGCTTCCATGATCAAGAATCTATAAAATATTCAAAGGTTTAGCTTAATTACCTTAGATAATTGGTGTCTGGATGGACTAAAGAAGATTGAGCTTTTCTTTTCTTTTCTTTTCTTTGGCATGGATAGTTGTAAATGGGAAAGAACTTTTCACTTAAATTTTATATATATATTTTAATGCCCCAAATTTGTTATTTCAACTTTTGGTATTCTGTTTTAGTGGTTAAGTGTTCTGAGGGTGTGTGTGTGAGGTTCCAAGTTTAAGTTGTAACAGCCCGTTTTTAGGCCAAATCAAAACAATGGTTTAGGGATCACAAATCTGAAGTAGAAATATTTATTGTGACAATATTTTAAGGTCTATAGTATGATTGAATGACTGTGTGAAAATTTCGTTAAGAAATTTTATCGATAGTGTGTCCAATTTGATTAGTAGGACTAAATTGCAATAGGTGCAAAATGTGTGTTCTAGAAGCTTTGGGTGCTTAATTGTAATAAAATTTTAAATTAGAGGTCTTTAAAGGGTGATTAGACCATTATACTTTAAGATGGACAAAAATGGACATGGTTAGGTGAAATTTCAAAGTTAGGCATTAAGGGCATTTTGGTCATTTGGCAAATAAAGACAAAATAAAACAAATAAAAAATGTCATCTTCTTCAATTTCATCCCCTTGTGCTGAATTTGAAGAGTCTCCATAGCTAGGGTTTTGGCCAAGCTTTCCAAGCTCGATTGTAAGTCCATCCTAGCCCCGTTTTTAATGATTTTTATGTTTTTGCGATCCTCGTAACCTAATCTAGGTTTTCCAAGGACTAATTTGAAGTATTATCGAAGTATTATCAAAGTTTAAATTTTCCCCATGTTAGACATGCATGTATTTTGATGTCTAATGGTAGAAAATGTATGTTAGATGTGTGATAAATGACTTTTGCTAAGTGATTTTCGATAAAAATACCAAAAAGGACTTATTTGTAAAAGTTGTAAAATGTGTGTAGAAAATGTGAATAAATGAAAATGTGGGCTGCTACAAGTAGGAAAAAGGTTCGGCTAGGCTTGGGCAATGAAGAAATTGAGAGAAACTCATTTTACGAGCCTAGGGACTAGAGTATAAATAATTGAAAAGTTAGGGGCAAAAATGTAATTTTTCCATAATGTGATTTTTGGGTTGAATTGAATAATGTGATGATTAAATAAGTTAATTTTGCTATTATAGATCAAGAGAAACGAGGTTCAGACCTAGATCGGGGGAAAGCAAAGTATTTGACGATTAGGTCCATTTCAACTATTTTTGTACTGAAGTAAGTTTTTATGTAAATAATGCATCGTTATATTATGTTTTAATGCTTTAATATTGTATAAAATGTGTGATTGAATCTTTAGACATATTCGACAAAGTTTCGACAAGTGAGAAATCCTGGTTGAACCTTAGGAATAAAATAGGATACAAGTGACATGTCACTAGGAACCTATGTGTATATATAAATGTTTATGTGATTTCGGGTGCTGGTCTTGTAAGTCCTATGGGTGGCTGGGTACTCCGACATTTGTTGTAGATACTTGACAGCTTGTGTGAGCAGCACCGTGTGAGCAGGCCTATGATTAGCTCGAGAACGAGCCTATACGTGTTATGAGATGTGAGGTAGCTTTGGCTACATATGTTGCACTTATGTGCAAATTTCTGAGTATCCATTAATATTCTGAGTGTTCAACGGGAAATGAAAAGATGTGAAAGTGTGTGGTTATGTTACGATTTGGTACAGGTATGTACGTAAAACTCATAAGTATGAATACTATAAGTGACGAACTCTTGGTAACATTGTGATTGAGTAGGTTATGCCTGGGATTTTAATAACAATTATGTTATCTTTCATTATATCAAGTGCATGATGATTGTGTAGTTAAGATGCTTATTATTTGCATATGGTCTTACTAAGCTATATAGCTTACTCCCTTTTCTTTCCTTTATCTTATAATGTCGCCAAGCTACCTCGGGAATTAGAGATCGTCGAAGATTCAAATTACACTATCAACTCTCTCATTTTGGGCATCGATGATCTTATTGTTTTGATTGTATGGCATGAATAGGAGGACTTGGTCATTTTGTTATGTGTCATATTTGATTGGCCAAATATGTTGGTTTATTTTGGTTTGATAATTATTTTGTATAAGGCCATTGTAAATGGGCCAATATTGGTTATAAGTATATATTCATATCATGATGTCTTTCATGAATGATGTGTTGATGTATTGGTTGTGGATGTTTGGTTATTTATATATGTTTGGATTGGTACTATGTTGTGTTGTGTAGGTGTGTGCATTAAAGGGTGGCAAAATGGCTTGGTAGATTGCTTTTATTTTGTCCTCACGGGTAGACACACGGGCATGTGTCTAGGTCGTGTTTGACACACGGTCAGCCTGATGGGCATGTGTTTAGGCCGTGTGTCTCCTAAACCTAAATTTTGAGAAACAAAATGTTCCAAATTGAGCACACGGGCAGAGAGACGGACGTGTCTCTCAGCCGTGTGAATGGCACGGCCTCGAACACGGGTGTGTGCCTTGGTCATGTGAAGTTTGCACCTATTTTTTTGAAAATTAATTTCCCACATGGCTTAGCACACAAGCATGTGACTTGGCTGTGTGAGCTCAATTTGGTCATGAGTTACAAGTTAGAGAGTTACAAGGGTCAGGACACGGGCATGTGTGACCACACGGCCCACCCACACAGGCATGTCCCAAACTACACCAGTGTGTGACCCCTGTTTAGTGAAAATTTTTGAAGTGTTGTGAAAATTTGTAAGGTTCTTGGTTTAGTCCCGAACCACTTCCAATGCATGTTTTGGACATTGTAGGCTCGTGTTAGGGACAATATGAGTGATTGTTAAAAGTTTCAATTTGGACGCAAATTTATGACTCGAAATTTCATGTTTGTTCGTGAGATAAGTTTGGTAATACCTCGTACCCTGTTCCGGCGTCGAATATGAGTAAGGGTGTTAACAAGCCTTGCCTTTGGCAAATTTTGGAATTTTTTTGATTAAAGCATTTTCCTTGTTCTATAGGCTTAAGATTAATTGTTTGAAAAATCATTTCAGAATGAGCTTACTGGTTCAAGTGGCAAGGGAGTCTCTATGTTAGAGTGTTGGAGGTGTTGAGTTCAAGTCCTTGTGTTGGCATTATTTTTGTTCAGTTATGGGGAAGAGTTTCGGTTGTGATAGAGTTCTGAGTAGTGGGGAGTTGGGTTGAGTGAATTAAAGGGACTTGAGATAGGGGTTTATTGAATATTTCCTTTCTTTCTTTTTGATTTTCATTTGCAAATTTTGGTTCCCTCTTCTTCTTCCCAAATTTTTGATGTCGTTTTTCCTTTTCTTCTCATTTGTTTTGCTTTGTTTTTAATTGCTGGCTCTCCTTATTTCGGTTATTGTTTTCTAAACTTGTTTCTTCGCTTTCTTCGGTAGTAGGTAAGTTTCTTGGCTTTTTGATTAGTATGGGTCAATTTCAAGTTTGGTAATGTGGCAATTTCTTGTTTAGCTGCAGCTTAAGGAAGTTAAAGCTTGTATTCCAGCGTGTGGTGTGTATTGGCTATTGTGTTCATCTTGGTAAGTGTTCAAACCGTCGTTTGGCGTAATTTTCTAAGTTAACCATTTGGGATTTTTGGGTATGATGGGCTTCGATATTGGAATTAATCGAGTTTTGGTGCTATTCTTAGGTTTCGAAAGTCTCGGGTTTGCTTTAGCATTAATCGATACTAGGTGTGTACTCGAAACGCAGAAAAACGGGATTCGATGAAAGCCAAAATTGCATTCTGTCTACGCCACATGGGCGTGTGGTAGTGATCTCATGATTGTGATGAAGTAATATATTCTGATCGTACATGGAAACTAACTAATATCATGGTAAAAGGCAAGTGCACCTATCGAATAGTAGTATAGTTAGTGGCAAGACCGGAATATCGAATCCAAGGAACTATGAGTACTAGTAATGACTTTCTTTCTATTATCTAGCCTAAAAATAAAGAAGGTTTGGTTGTAAACTAAACTAAACTAACTAAAGAAATGACAAAGAGTAAAGTGGGAGATTGCTTTTGGGAAAGACTGATTGATTAAGGCAATACCTAAGGAAGAATCCACCTAGACTTCACTTGTTTTCTAACTCTGAACCAGATGATTTCTTCATTTGATTTGATCCATAGAGATCCCTAAATTATGTTAATACCTCCGTCGAGGATAAGAACAACTAATCCTAAGTTGATTAACTTAAATCTCTTTCTAGTTAAAACCGCTAGTCTTGCGTTAACTCGATCTATGGCTCCCCATATTAGATTTGACTCTAATCCGGTAGATTCTCATCGTCCTATGTCTAGGATTGCGATCAACTCCGCTTAATTGTGTTAGATCTACTCCTATGCAAGGACTTTTGCTCCTCCACATGGCACATTCGACTTAAATCAATATCCTGAAAATATCAATTTAAGAGTTAAAAACACAATTAAGAACAAATCAAATATTTATCTCACAGCTCAGCTAACGGTAACAAGATCTGTCTTAGGTTTCATCCCCCTTAGATATTTGGGGTTTTAGTTCATGTTTATAAAAGAAAACATCTTAGAAGAAATAAAATAACAAAACATAAGAAAAACCCAAAACTCCTGAAAGGATTGAAGGGAGATCCTTTATCTTGATGTAGATCTTGGCTTCTGAGATGGATTAATTGGCTTCCCTTCGAGTAATTCCCTCTTTTAACTCACCGTCTTGGCGGGAATAAAGTATCTCCTTGGTGGGAAAAAAGCACTCCCTTAGCGGGGAATCAAGCGTACCCTTGAAGTTGCCTCATTGGGTCTTTATATAGAGTTTTGGAATGCTTTTCTTAGCCCTTAAGCAGCCTTTTCCGAGTGAAATTGAACTTCCTAATGACAGGGACACGCCTGTGTGCCACGCTCATGTGGATCGAGGCCCAGACCGTGCTTGAGCCTGTTAAAGTGGCACGGCCATGTGGTCTGGCCATACAAGTTGGGGTTGGGCTGTGTTCGAGCTCAAGATGGCATGGTCGTGTGACACGCCCGTGTGGCGAACCTCCAGGCCGTGTTGATTATTGAACTGGGCCTAATTTGCCTGTTTTTGGCCTGTTCCTTGCTCTTTTCTCTTCCCTAAGCTCACCTGAGTATAAAACATGAAATAAAGGGATTAAGAGCACTAAATTCCACACTTTTAATGATAATTCATCCAGAAATTAGGCTAAGCATGAGGTAAAAATATGCATAATTTATCGCTTATCAGGTAGGCGTGTACGATGACACGGCTGTGTGTTTGATGAAGGCCAGACTGTGAGCTAGCCATGGTTGTGTGGTGGCCGAGTGTGGCCGTGTGAGACACACGGGCTAGACCAAATTGGGCCGTGTGGGCCACACGGGCCAAGGCCAATCTATCATGTGGGCCCACACGGGCAAGACACATGGACGTGTGGACCTTTTAACTGAAATGTTCCCTAGGGTTGCATGGGTCATCCCAAAACTGTAGGATCGGTAAGAGGTAATTAGACCCTAATTTGTATGATCTGTATGATTGATATTATGTTTTGAGCATGTTATTACCATGCGTATCTGACTGATCTAATGCATATAACTGTATCTGCTATATATATATGCCATGCGAGCATGTTAGACTGTATATCTGTTTTTGCATATTATCTGTATCTGTACTATTTCTATTATTGGGGTGGGATGATGATTATTCGAGAAAGTGTTCTGAAAGATGTTTACGCCTATTATCTTGCAGCTGCATTATTTCTGATATGTGCCGCATTCAGTACAACATGGTGTGTAAGGCTGGGCGGGGGTTTTAAACCTCACATGGTGTGTCAGGATGGTCGGAGATGGTGTGTAGAGGCTGAGGGTAGGATCTAATTTCTGTTTTGACTATATATCTGCATCTGTATCTGAGATGGGCTATGACCCAATTCTGCATCTGTTACTGTAATGGGCTTAGGCCCAAATCTGTATCTATAATGGGCTTAGGCCCAAATCTGAGACTGTCTGATTCTGAAATTTTGATTGTCTGCATGTTTAATTCTGTGGGGATTACACACTGAGTTTACGTAAACTCACTCCTTCTGTTTAATCTGTACAGGTAATCCCTAGACTTAGACGGTTCGGTGCAGCTGAGGACTCGACGGTGGCCACCCTTTAAAAACTGCTTTACTTTTGGTTTTATGGTTTAATTTGATTTGTTGGGTGTTTTTTTGTAATTTGGACTTATGACAATGTTTGCTTCAATTTCGGATTTTAACTACAAAATTCAAAAAAAAAAACACGGTTTTACTAGAAACAAAGGTTTTTCCCTAACATGAACGATTTTTACTTAAATTCAAAGGTTTCAAAGTTTTACTAGAAACAAAGGTTTTTCCCTAACATGAACGATTTTTACTTAAATTCAAAGGTTTCAAAGTTTTCACAATTTTAATATGTTCTAAAACAATTAGAATAAAGAAATAAGTGTTTTTGTAATTGTTAAGAGGAAAATAAAAGTAGATAAACTGAAATAGTTTTTCGTGACGGCTTAGTTTTCAAATACCAATCCATCTGACATCGCTAGATTCGGCCATAATGTCTAGGTCGAGTTTAGGGTGCTACATATATATACACTCTAATTAGTAGTTTAATTATTATACTTAAGCATGATTAGTTTGTTGATTAAGACACATTTATATATTTTTAATTATAAATTAAAACTAAGTAGAATCATCATCATTCACCACTAACAATAAAAGGAATAATGATTTAATAACCATTTATACCCTTTGGATAATTGCTAATTAGATCTTCAAGCATTTTTTTAAATTAAAACTTAATAGCGATTGAAAATTCACAATTTAGCCCGTAAGCTTTAATTAACGATTTTCTTAGTTAAATTACTTAACTAATCCTTAATATATTTTCATATTAACTTTGTATATCATCCTATTTTATCTTTATGGACGCGATTTATAGAAATGAGGTTCCGAAATTGTATTTTTCAACAACGCCAAAAATCAAATCGTTACACCACCAACCATTTTGATTCAAACTTGAAACTCCACCTTATCCTTCCAATCTTTTGGAGATAAAGGATAAACGGGGCATGATCCGATTCCGTAGCCACTTCAACTAGACCACTAGCAGTACAATAAGTATTCACCTTAAGATATGTTGAAAAAAAAACGATCCAATTTTTCTTGGATACAATCATTCTTGACTCTGTTATTCGAGAAAGTAAAACCACCTCCACTCAAATTAAGCTCGATGAACTCAAACTCTTCTAATCATTCTCCAAAGTCTCGACAAGCGTTGAAATCCACGGGTCTGCCACCTCTTTTTTCTCATTGGTTTTTAATAACATTAAAGTCACCCAATCTGATCTATGCTTTTCTTATATGAAAATTTAGCTCGGCAATGTTATTCATGACCAATTTCTATTATTTTTCTGGGGGCATCCATACACAAAGTAGAACTGCCAATCAGATTCGATAAGTTACTGGATGTTGGCGTGGATGAAATTTTTACTGGAAGTAGTCATCGAGACCACCAACTCACTAGACCTCCAAAGCACCAAACCCTCCAAATAAACCAACGAGATCAACATAGAAACTATCAGAGAAACCCAATCTAAACTTACTATAATTTAGCTTATGCATTATGATTGAACCAAAATTAGATAGTTAAATGTGGGATTGAGGATGCTCCTTTTGTTTGTTTTCAAGTATTATTAATTTATCAATCTTAGTGTTTGTGACATCTTCAATCATTAAATTACCATTTATATAAGTTTTTAGTCACATGGGGTTTAATAGGGAAAATTTTCTGTTAATCTAGATTTTTTGGTATAAATTACCTAGGGTCTAATAGGAAAAACTATCCTTTACTGCTTTTTTTTCACCAATCCTTTTAACTGAAACAGAAGCTTGTGCTTAATCTCCAACTATGATAATTGGAAATTTGTTACATTTGTTTATCCAATGGGGTTGGATATTGGACAATGTAATTTGTAATATGGATAGATTAGCCCAAATGATTATTACTAATAATTATTTCAAATATATATATAATATTTAAAATAAAAGAGAGTGATATATTTACATCACGATTAATATTTTAACAATTTAATAATCATATTTTATTTTTTTCTTTTTTAATTCATGCATGTCAACTTTGACATAAATTAAAAATTTCTAAGTGTTCTTTTTTTATGAAAAAAAAAATCAACTATTATTAAGTAGTTTTTATCTTTAAGAATTTTTGTGTGTCACTTTTCTAAGGAGACTTATTTCTCTATTATATGATACGGTTCATGGATGTGATATCCAAGGTAGGCCCCCATGCAAGCCAACACTGTAACACACCAAACCTTATTAAGAAGATTCGATCTGAATCCAGTGAGCCACATTAGCCATCGAAGTGACTTTCCGTTAACTTCCAACCTAACCTTCAACACACCACTTACAAATAGCATGCGAATAAGGTGTTTAAACTTAACAAAGGAACGAAAATCATACATTTATAAAACACAAAGGTTTGCATGCAAGGTAGATTAGAGTATATAATAATGCATAACAAAAATTCCATATACTTAAAAACACTTACATGTTTGCATTACACTTAAGCACTCGCATAACATTCAAACGTAGATCACATACCTTATTAAAAACATAAACATGAGTACACACAAAACCATGAGTTCGCAACTCAACATAGGTTCACGCGAAAACCTGAGTTCGCAAAGAACAACAGTTCGCATACAGATGTGTAAGCTCACAAAACATTGACAATTTGCCTAGTGCCTATAATGCTCATACATCATAGTTTCACTGAACATCAGGCTTCGCAAACAAACAAAAAATGCATGCAAGGAATGTAATACTTAAACAGGGTCATGGGTTCGCACACACATAAGGGTTCACAAAGCTAAGGGTGCACATGTAAATATGGTAAATGTACCTAAGGTCTTGCATGTAATAAAACTATCACAACAGGGATACGTTTGTAAATATGACTCGCAATAATTAGTGGTTCGTATGTAAATAAACTAACACTACAATTGTACGTAAGTAATTTATGCAACATAAATGGATCGCAAATCATGACACTCAACCAACAAGAAATAAGTCATGCATGAATAACATTGATTTATTATTAACATAAATAGATAATATATTCCAAGTCATGGTTCGCAGGAATAGTAAAATTAATCTTAAAAACATAGCATTTTATACTTTAAGCTTAAGAAAATTGTTTAGTAATCAAATTAGTGATATAATTTATTGTTCTAATCAATATAATAAAAACTCATTGCCCTTCTTTATTGTTCAGTTATATCATTCAGGTGTCTTGTTGGATCATTGACCTCGCCAATACTATCCTCGACCTACTTACCTAAGAAGTAGGAGAGCAGTGGGTGGGTTCATTAAGAAATCAGTGAATAATTAAAAACCATTAGGTTATGTTTAAAAAAAGTGTTTGAAAATAATAGAAAACTTTAATTTGAAAACATTTTGCGTGTTGGGTTTACGGGTGAGGTTGTAAGACCCAATTTGCATATCATGTTAGAAAACATGACTTTGGAAAACAATTTTGAAAACTCATTTGTATTTTCTTAAAACATACTTGGCAGGGCTCACCTTAAAATCATGTGGCCTATTTCATTTATCAAAAACCTTTAAAAATCGAGTCTAGGTTCGGCCCTAAAATCACGAAGCCAGCTCGTACTTTTTAGAAAACCTTTTCTTTGAAGAAGGTCTGGCATAGATTGCAAGACCGGTTCATACTTACAAACAAAGTCTGCCTTAAGTAGCAAGACTGGATCGTCAAACTTAAATACAAACAGAGCCCGCCTTAGGTTGCAGGATTGATTTGGTTTGTAGAAGACTTTATCTCGTTGAATATGTTTATATCCAACCTAGCTCACACGAAGCATGTAGAATGGGATTGGTCTCGGAAAGCTCATATTTAGAGCTAAACTCACTGAGGAGGAGCACTTTATTTCGTTGGATTTGTTTATACCCAACCTAGCTTACAAAGAATGTACAATCCATTTTTCGATGAAATCGAAACAGTGGGTTTGGGACCACAAATTTGATCCCAAAAGGAAAATTATTTTTATTTTTTATTACATGGTCCATATTATGATAGAGATGTCGTGTGAAAATTCTGATATGAAAATTTTATCGATTATGTGTTTAATTAGGGAAAGGATTAAATCCCATAAAATGCAAAAGTTGAATTCTAGTAGCTATAGGGATTAAATGGCTATGGAATTCAAAACTTGAGGTCCTCATATGGTAATTAGACCATTGAATAAAGTATATAGATATTTTAGTGACTCATCCATGGAAATTTAGAAAAAGGGCAAGGACTAAATTGGAAATGGAAATAAATAAATAAATTAAAAGATGATAAAAGAAAATATCATCTTATTTTCTCATAATTTTCCCCAAAAATATATGAAAACCCTAGGAGAGAAGAAGAGACTTTAATGGCTTAATTTGTAACACCCTTAACCGTAACTCGTATCTGTCGCCGGATTAAGATCACGAGGTACTACCAGTCAAAACACAAATTTGAATGAACACAAACATACACTTGCATAATATTTTTTTTTACCTTTTTGTTAAAAGATCACAATCATTTATTATCTTCAATAATTAATTTAAATTACCACATAACTGAATACACTTTTGATTCAACTTATAATACGTGTGTATATTCAGACTTCATTCCCCTTTAGTTGAATACAATAATTCATACTCAAATAGAACTCCCAAAAATTTACTACATATATTCATTTAATGAAAATCATATTATAATCATCTTTCATTTACCATCAAGTTGGACATTTATATATCACATAATATACATATTTATCTAAACTCAAGAATCTGATTGTGATATCATGTACATATGCTACTTATATAATTATTTCCATTTTTTTTCACCTTGACCGAATGTTTATAAAGCCAAAGATCAACTTATTATGATTTAACATTCAAGACAGAACATTTAATATATATCTAGGAACATACACAAATATAAAACTTACATGTTTTAATATAATTCCTTATACATATGTTAACCATATAACCGAATATATATATCTTATCATTCATACACATATATTTAGGAACTAATCATAACATACTTACTACTCATACACTAAACCAAATACACATATCATATACACATGTTTTCTTAATTTGCACTTTAAAAGGTTCGAGACAAATAACCAAGGTTTTTGCTTACCTTTGTTCAAGTAGGTGATAAGTAAATTCTTACCCGACCTATAGCTAATTTTACACATTCATTCTTATTGTGCCTTTGCCCGATGAACCATTCAGAATTGGATAGGACACTCAGACAATCACATGAGTTGTACAATGCCAACGTCCCAGACGCGGTCTTACATGTAGTCATATGTCGATGCCGCTGTTCCAGACAGGGTCTTACTCGTAAACACATATCAGAATCACATATTGGTGCCAAGGAGTTACTCGTACACATATATCGGAATCCTATGTCCTGACATATGTATCCTAGCTATTCCTAAGGTTCGTATGGGGCTTTCGGACATCGCAATTCATTCGGATTGAACTCAGAAGTGTATTAGCCACATTTAATCATATTCGGCCATAGTACATTTAGTTTCAAACATTTCATAACAGCAAGTAAATTTAACATTAAGATATCGATAAACAGGTCTATTTGCTTATAAACTTACCTCGGACATCGTAAGACGGAACGGGGCTGTTAGTCAACTACTTTCGTTTTTCCCCGATCTAAATTTGGTTTCTTTAGTTCTTGATCTAAACACATACAAATTATGCTCATTCAAACATATTTTCATTCAATTTAGTCCACACACACACACAAATGGAAAATTACCATTTTACCCCTAATATTTACAATTCTTACGATTTAGTCCCTAATGCACAAAACATCAAATTATACAAAATTAAATATATATAAGGTGAGCCGAATACTCCTTATGCCCAAATAGGCCTATATTATTCATAAATTTTACATTTTAGTCCCCTCACATTTTTATTTTTGCAATTAAGTCCTAATTACTCAAAATCATAAAAAATTCCTTTATATACTATGTTAACCCACTCCATATCTTCCAAAATTTACCATCAAACAACAAAAATCACAAGCTCTCAACAATGGCACAATTCAAAATATTCATCAAAATGAAAAATTAAAGCTTGGGTTTTGTAGTACTCGAAGCAACGATCTCAAAAACGTAAAAATTATCAAAAATTGACGAGAAAACGAACCTTGATTGAGCTTCCAAATAGGCTGAACCCTAGCTTATTCTTTCTTCTTTTCTTTTAGCTTATTTCGGCAATGAAGAACAATTAAAAACCAATATGTAAACTTTATTTTATGTTTATATTATATACATTATAATAATTAAATTACTTTTATAACTGTGACAGCCTTAATATGACCCCAGTCGGAATGTGGTTTTGAGACCGCAAAACCGAGTCACGAGAATAATTTAATATTATTGCATGTGCCTCTTATATGTGTAAATTCATGTGTGACATTTTAGTGCCTTAAATTTGATCTTATAAATTTTGAATTTATGCTTAATTGGGCTTAATTGGGAACTTTGAAAAAAATGCTTGATAGATAAGTGAATACTAGTAAGTGCATGCAAATAAATAAATGTTCTTGCATGTCAAATTACCCTCTTTTTATGTGATGGCCGGCCAACCTACTTACATGATGAAATTTTATTTGTTTTTGCTTTGTAACTTAGTGATATATTTATATTATATGTATTAAAATAAAAGGGAAATAATAATGAATTAGATTAAAGGAAATTATATCATAAAAAGAAATAAAATAGTTGATATTATATTAGTAAAGTGGTGAAAATACCAAAGCTTCTTAAAATGTTCTTCTTTGCCGATTTTGGAAGAAGAAAAGGGGGGAGAAAAAGACCAAGTATTCGGCCATTGTAGCCATTAAATTAAGGTGAGTCTTTTATGGAAATTCTTAAGATGTTGGTGGTTTTAGGATGAATACTAAGCTTCTAACTTCACCCATGTATGAAATTCAAATTTTATGCCATCCTTGGCATTCGGCCATGTGAGTAAAGGTAGGAAACTTGTGCTTTAAATTACGTTTTGTGAAATTTGCATGGCTATAGCATTGTTTTGATGGCCCATTTTTAATTTTTGATTTTGATGTGTCTTGAATAATCGGCCATGAAAGGAATTTAAAAAAATGGATGTGAATTCCATGTTTTGAAGTAGAAATGGTAGTAATAGATGTGGTGGAATTGTTATTTCGTTATTTTTATATATATGTGATTTTAAGGATTGGATTGTAATTGTAAGAAAATTGAGTATATGCTAACTTAGGCATTCGGCCACTTTGGTAAATGGGGAATTTGTACTTAGTTTTGGAAATTTTGTAGTTGGGTTGCTAATATGTGCTCATGTGATGTTCGAATGAGTGATTTGTATTTGTATAGCTAAGTTGAATCTTTGTTTAGGAAGTCCGCATTGAAGTTTCCTTAAGTGCTAATTAGTAGATAATATGATGTTGAGCAATGGGTAAGGATTATATGTGGTTAAATAACAAATTAAGCTTGTTATATACGGCTAGAATGAGCATTGACATTTGGCTAAAATGACTTAGTGTAAACTCGTTGCTACATATTAGGAATACATGCTTAAATGCAAGTCTTTGATAGCTTAGTTGCCAAATAACCCTCCTTAGACGATGAATTGTATAATTGCTTGTAATTTGAGATGTTGAGGTTGTGAATTTGTTGATAAGTGATATTCGGCAATGGTTGATTTAGTTGAGAAATCTAAGCTAATGATAGAAGATGAAGTATTATTGCCCATAAGTTGTTAAAGTGCCGAAGGTGTGTCATAATAGCAATAATTATGTTATTGACATGTAATTGTTTAGCTAAAAGAGAAAGTACCGTATGTTCCATTTGAATGAGATTGTTGGCATTTACATGCATGTTTGCCGATTACTAGATTAAATGATGAATTGACTAAGTGTTTGAATATTAAAATATGTGAATAAGAACTTTAAAGAGTGAAATTGTATAAATCTGCTTAGTACAGCAGCAGTAACGTGTTTTGGAAAAATCACTATAAATTATGGGAGATGAATTAGAGGCTGAATAAATTGTGTAATTGAAGCTTAATGAGTCTAGTTTCTTATAAAATAAACCTTTCAAGCAATGGAGTTGCCGATAAAGATATTTTTAAAGTTGTGTGAGACAGTGTCAGAATGACTCCGAAATCCCCTGATCTGTTTTTAGAAAATCACTATAAATTGTACAAGAATTTTTATAAGATAAAATTTATATGCTTAGACTCCTTAATGAGTCTAGTTTTGAATAAAATAGGCTAGGACATATTTTGGATTCTGTACAGGGAGAAATTTAATTCGTAGTAAAGAGTGGTCAGTTTAGTCAAACAGTGAAATAGGGGAACTTGAAGAAAATTCTGGTATTGATTGGCCAAACCAAAAATTCTTAAAATTTTATGGATAGAAGATATATGAGTCTATTTTCAGGAAAAATTAACGACACTTCATTTGGAGTTTCGTAGCTCCAGTTATGAGTAATTTATTGAATGTTGCTCAGAAAATCAGCTTGTTGCGACTTGTGATATGTGTGTGAAATGGCCGAATGTATGTGTGGTTGCTATGAGAAGTATATGCATTTATTATTTGACTATAAGTGAAAATGATTAATTGAGATGTTTGAATAAGGATTAATAAAATTAAATATTTCATTTAGCTCAAGAGCATAGAGGGACAAGTTCGGATAAAGGGAAGGCTAAAGTGGTCGAATAGCCAACTCATAATTACTCGGGAAAGTTCAAGGTAAGTTTTGAGTAATTGAATTTGGTACTTAATTTTTAAATGCCATGATATACTTGTATGATAAACGAATGACGTCCCATTGTCCTTACCGTAGTAAAGTTATTGAGAATGAAACCTATTACATGTTGTTATGTGGCCGAATGGATATTGGAGAATTAAACAAAGAAGAGACCGGGGACTTATGTTATGCATGTGCTTGCTTATTGAGCTAAAAGTTTAGTAAATGAAGAATATATGTATTAGAATTGAATGAGGTTCACTACGTAAAGTCAATGAGCATGTTATAAGTCTATATGTGAATGAATGGGCTTGAATTTCAAATGTGATCTTGCAATGTGAAATGTGGCAACATGTGAATACATATGTATGAGACTCTGTGATGTGAATCCCGGATTATAGTCCCGATGACTATATGTGGAGACTATGTCCGGGTTAAGACCCGAAGGCTATATGCAGAGATGATGTCCGGGTTAAGACCCGAAGGCTATATCCGGAGATTATATCCAGGGTAGAGACCCGATGGCTATGTATAGAGATTTTACCCGAGCTAAAGGTCTCGATGATGATGCAAGTAAAGTCTAAGACTAAAAGTCTTCATGGTAATGATTGCTAATGAATGCGCTTAAAGTGTTAAGTTATACAGGTATGTACCCTAAGCTTATATGCAAGCTGGTTTTTGGACCAAATACTAAGGTCATTATACGATTACATATGTGTGCATGAAATGAGACTATTAATATGGTCGAAGTACAATTGGTCAATGCGAAATGTTATGTGAGATTTTGTGACATGACTATGTTTACATGAGTTTACTATAAGTGAAAGCTATCTACTTTCGTATATGATGTGAATGTGTATGTTTGGTTAAAGAGTGACTTACCTAAAAGAAGAGGGAAACAAAAATACGAACAACTATGTTATAATTTGATGTTTTATCTGTTGTCATTGCTTAAAACTTACTAAGCATTGTAATGCTTACTCCGTTTACTTTGTTTCCTCTGTTTTATAGATCTCATTTTGGAAGCTACGGACTCGGGGATTGAAGCCTTAATCACCTACACTATCGCCGTTATTTTGGTACATTTGATAGTTATGTTGGATCAATGGCATGTATAGGCTAATCTCCTTTTTGTTGAACCAAATTACATTTTGAGTTGTAATTATTCTAGCCATGCAAAAATGGCTTGCTTAGTCTTCGAGTTGATTATATGTTTGGATGATACTCGTATGGTTCAATGTTGTGGCATGATATTTAGTTAGTACCCAATATGCAATGAGTTTCTAATATGGTGTTCAGTTATTGAAAGGTTTGATTTGGCCAAATTGTTAGTAGCCACATGGTAGAAATATGCTAGCATGCTTATAAAACGCTTTTAATGAGATATGATGTACTGACCGAACCTCAGTAAGTTGTATTTAGATATGTAATACCTTAATACACTATTCCAGCGACGGACAGGGGTGTAGGGTGTTACAATAACCTTATTTATTTAATATAAATATCACATAATATAGACTTAACCATCCCACTAATATAATTATGGGTTATATCCTTCACCTTTAAAAGCCACTAACAATTCGGTCCTTTAGATATTAATCTATTAAATTTTCAATTTACGCGATTAAGTCCTTTTATTCAATCAGACACCTAAACGATAAAATTAAGTCACAAAAATTTCATAGATATAAATTCACACAGAATAAGAATAGAAAATAATTTTTAAAACATTTTTCTGACTCGGATTCATGGTCTTGAAACCACCGTTCCGATTAGGGTCTAAATCAGGCTGTTACATAATTGGGTAAGTTTCCTTGTCTCGTTTTTAGTAAATTTGATATTTTTGAAACCGGAATAGCTTAATCTATCTATTTAGAGGATGAATTTGTAAAGTTATCAAAGTATAAAAATTGGGTCATGGATGAATATGCTGAAAATTAGAAATTTGTGGTAGAAAATGAAAGGTTGTTGATAGATAAACAACTTTTACAAAGTGATTTTTGATGAAAACATGATTTAGGGACTAAAATGTAAAGTTGTGAAATTTGATGGAAAATTCTAAATTTTTATCAATACATGTGCTGTAAATTTTGTGATGGAATTTTGGTTAGGCTTGGAATAGGGAGTAAATTGCACAAATTTTATTTTCCGAGCCTAGGGACGAAATATGAAATTATGGAAAAGTTAGGGGCAAAATGGTAATTTTTCCTAGGATGAAAATTGAGTCCACTTGAATATGAAATGTGATAAATTGATGTTAAATTTACTCGTATAGGTCCAGATAGAACAAATTTGGAGATAGAACGAGGAAAAGAGGAAAATGTCGGATTAGTAGATTTTACATACACGAACATTTGTAGAGGTAAGTTCTTGTAATTGAATTGTATATTTATATACTTGAATTAGATTTTGTGTATGTAATTTATATAAATTTCATATATATATATATGACATTGGAAACAAATCCGACAACGCCCAATCAGTGATAATGCCCGATAAATGATAAATGGTAAAAATGTTATCTTTTTATGCTGAAATTGAATGTGAAATGTGTTTATTTGAGTATTGTGAATATTATAAATGTATGAAATAATTACATACCTGATAATGCTCGAAAAATGTTAAATCCCATTCAAATAAATGAAAATAAATAGATATGTGATTTCTCAAAATGAATGAGGTTTTGCACTTGTTGCTGACGGGATTTAGCTCGGACGAGTAATCCTATTGACCTCATTTATGAAAGGATTTAGCTCAGACGGGTAATCCTGATATAAGTCCACTTGAGCATATGTGATGGTTGGATTTAGCTCAGATGAGTAATCCAGATCAAGCTCTTAGAGCATATGTTACAGAAAGGATTTAGCTTGGACTAGTAATCCTGTTATATGATATGTGACTCAAGAGTGTGTTTTTTGATTAAGTGCCCAAATGGGTACTCATGAATATGAATTGACGAATTTATTGATTTGTACACTTTGTGTGTACTACCTGAGTATCCATTAATATTTTCAATAATTCAACAGATAAAACCTTGACATGAAAAGAAATGAGTTTTTACAGGTATCTACTTGAAACACATGAAAATGATGATATATGATAATTGATACATGGAGATATGAAATGATGATATTTGTACATGGAATTTATTTGATTAATATGTTCATCCTTGATTATAGATTTGTAAACTTTGAGTGTACTACTCTTGTAGTATTGATATTCTAGATTATATGAGTAAATTCTGACATGAAATAGCCTGAACTCGAGATGAGTTATTATGAAAATATACTTGTAATATAAAGATATGTTTCTACCTGTTAAATGAATACATGATGTGGAAAGCTTATATGGCTGGAAACCTGATTGTTGTTGAGTCCATATATGTTTCTTGGTGTTATTATGGAGTATATTACTTACAAAGGCAATGAGAATATATGTAGGGCTTGTGGTCAAATTGATTGAATATGCCTTACATAGTTACCTTAAAATAAAATGAATGGTAAGTTAAGTACCATGTTATACGAACTTACTAAGCATTGTATGCTTACTTAGTTTTATTACCCTGTTTTAGAGTAAATCGGAAGCTCGTTGGAATGGAAGCTTGGCAGAGATCACTCACATTATCCATCGGCCCATGTCGATACAATATGGTAAATCGATTTTGGTTATAGTGGCATGTATAGGTTATATTGGTTATATTGGCATGTACATGTAAATGATTATTGTAATCTAACCATTAGAATGGCTAGTGATAATTATGTTTTGGTACATGTATATATGTATTTAAGTTTATTTTATGGAGATAACATAAGTGTTTATTATTGATTGATTGAGAAAGGTTAAATGAGTATGTTTATAAAAAAGGTAAGATTAAAAGAATTAATGCATGTGACAATATATCATGTTAGGTGTTATAAATTGCTTGAATTCAATGCTTGGATTGGTTGGCTTTTGGATGTGAGCTTTAGTGCAGGCCACTGGTGTGATTTTGGGTGAAAAATGAAGCTAGAAATGCCTTTATTTTGTCCACACGGGCAAAAATGTGATTGTGTGTCTAGATCGTATGTGACACACGGCGAGGGACATGGGCGCATAGTTAGGCCGTGTATCACCTGCATCTCAAATTTTGAGAAACAGAATGCTCAGAATTGAGCACACGAGTAGAGACATGGGCGTGTGTCTCAGCCGTGTGTGCTACACAGCCTAGAACACGGATGTGTCTTGGCTGTGTGAAACCTACACCTAATTTCAAAAAAATTAAATTAACCACACGGCATAGCACACGGTCGTGTGACATGGTCGTGTGCACAAGTCAGAGAGTTACATGGGGTAAGACACGGCTTGAAGCACGAGCATGTTTAAGGGTCACACAGGCATGTCCCTAGATCCCACGGGCGAGTGAGCCTTGAACTTGAGAAAAATTTTAAAATTTTGCGAAAAAGTTCCCTGAGTTCCCGATTTAGTCCCATTTTGATTCCAACACTTGTTTTGGGTCTTGAGGGTCCATATATGGGACAATATGAATGATTTCGAAAAATAAATAGTAATTTACATGAATTATCTGAAAATGTTCTGAAAGTTTTGGTAATGCTCCAAAACCCTATTCCAACGATGGATACGGCTTAGGGGTGTTACATTTTGTGGTATCAGCGTTACGGTTTAGTCGATTCTCAGACTGAATGTAGTATATGTAGAGTCTAAAAATACATGCCATTATATAACTTGTGATAGTGTGATATCCCCCGACTCTGATGAAAATTGTTTTACAAATAGATAGAGATTCTTACCAACTGAGCAAATTCCGATATGGTTGAAAGTGGTGCTCACATGCCAAAGTAAAAATGTTACTTATGATGAAACGAGATTCATAAAGGTATGAAATAAATATTTTATAATGAACATGTTAATGATATACATTAAGTGATATGTGTATATTTATGAAAGTTAAATTTTGAGGCTTATTATCTCCACCCCCTCACCAGTACAGTTTTATATGATGAAATTCGTAAGATTTATATTGATTAAGTTCATAAGTTTGAAAGAAGGGTTCAAAGGCTGAATGATTAATAATGTAGTCAAAATTGAGAATGGATTAATAAGTAAAGATGGTATTAAAAGAGATATTAGATTTTTTTTTGAAGATTATTTTGAATATGTGATGTCATTGTTATGGAAGAAGTTATTCATGAGTAATCGACCTATCCAGATATGATACTTATAGAACAGATTAGCCAAAAATTCTTCTGAATTAACTTTTTCAGTGAACTCAATAATGTAAGATTATTGATTACTTTATTAGTCAGTGGAATAGTAATGAAATTGCACAGATATTTGAATGCAACTGTTATAATTGGGGATATTACAACAATATCTTTTGGGTACTCTATAAGTTCTGTTATTCTTAAAGGCATATGAAATTGTTCATGTTCAGATGCAATATTTATCATATTTGAAAGCTGGCTAATTATTTAGATGGAATTACTATAAGTCTGGTTGATTCATGAGTGGTTTTGCTCTATCTTACTTTGGCTTTCTGATTCATCATGATCGATATAAGATTGGATGATAAGGTTCATATGATATCATTTTCTACTTCTATTGATTGAAGCCCTGAATTGCGAATATGCACAATTATATTGTCTTTGTCACAATTGTTTCTACTGAGTATGCATGATATTACTCATCTGAATTTTCTTTGAGATATCATCAATCTCTTTGTTATTAAAACATGGTTTATCTGTGAAAGATATTCATTAGTGGTAATTATATTTATTACCGTTATGAATTCTAACTTGATCATGGGAATTTGGTAATATATAACACAGATTATAGAAACTGTATTATTACACTGTTGATATTGGAGCCACTATTGAGTTTCCACTTTTATTTGAATGAAGTTGATGTATTGTTCCATTTATATTGTGGAATTGTCAGATCTATTATAGTATTATGGTTTTAAACTATTTGATGATTGTGACCATGGAATAATTTAAAGCTTCGATATCCTTTTAATTCTTGTGAAAATGTTTTCTATGATAGCTACATCGATGATATGGATATCATAGAAAGATGTAAGATTTGAATGGACTGAGAAATGTTAGTGAAGTTTTGACCAGTTGGAAGCCCTGATGACCGAAGCATCAGTTTTGGTTCAGTCTGAACCGGGTAAGGAATTTATTATCCTAGTGATGTATCATTGAATGGAATAAACTATATTTTGATGAAGAAAGGTAAAGTAATGGTCTATACTTCCATCCAGATAAAGCTACAAGAAAAGAATTACCCGATATATGATCTTGAATTGACAATTATTGTGTTTGCACTGAGAATTTGGTAACAATATCTATATGGTGAAAATATCATATATCTACTAATCATAAAATTTTAAAACACCCGATGGTATAGAAAGATTTGAATTTGACACAGAGTAGATGGTTTGAATTATTGAAAGACCCTAATTTGGTAATTGATTATCATTCAGGAAAAGTAAATATAGTTGCTGATATTTTGAGTAGAAAATTCTTTGTTTGCTTTATGAGCAATAAATACTCGATTGCTATTGTCTGATGGAGGAATAATTTTAGCTGAGCTTAAAGCTAAGCTGATGTTTCTACAATAGATCTGTGTAGCCTAGAAAAGTAATAATGAGTTGTAAGTTAAAATAATTATTGAATCAGATGATTGTCTGTTATTCTGAGATAGAGCCTGTATACTGAAGAATTTGGAACTTTTACAGAAAACTTTACATGAATGATCACAATGGTACTATGTCTATTTATCTAGGAAATGATAAAATGCACAATGATTTGAAAAAGATGTATTGGTAGCTTGGAATGAAATGTGGTTTTTTTAATTTATATTTTAAATGCTGGATATATTAGCAAGATAGAGCTGATACCTTCGAGATGGTTATAGTCAATGAAAGTACCGAAATGGAAATGGGACGAAGTTACTATGAATTTTATATTAGGATTCTCCCTGTCTATGAAAAAGAAGGATATTATTTGAGTAATTGTTGATTGTTTGACAAAGCTTATAAATTTTATTCTGGCACGAAGGGATTCCTAACTGGATAGATTGTTTGAATTATCTATTTTTTAGATTTTCAGATTATATGATGTGCTGGTTCTTGTTAATTCTGATAGAGATCTACAATTTATATTCTGATTCTAAAACAAGTTACAAGAAGCTCTGGGTATACAGTTACATTTAGCAGAGTATTTCATTCTCAAACGGATGATCAATCTGAACATATGATTCAGATTTTTGATGATATGTTTTGGTGCTGTATTTTAGAATTCAAAGGCAATTGAAAAAGAAATTTTTGCCATTTGTTGAATTCGTATATAGTAACAGTTAACAATCAAGTATAAAATTTTACCGTAAGAGGTTTTATATGGTCAGAAGTGTAAAACTCCGGTGTTTTAGACTGATTTCAGTGAGAAAAGATACATGTAAATGGTTTGATTCGTTTAAATCGAAGAAAGATGAAAGGGACCTGAAATAGTTTAAAAGCAGAATTTGATCATCAAAAATTTGATGTGAATCTAAAAATAAAAAGAAATATAGTTTCAAATTTTGCGACAAAATATTTTTGAAAGTTTTGCCATGGGAGAAAGTTTCTTGGTTTGGCTGTAAAGGCAAATTAAGTCTGTAGATTATCGGGTCATTTAAGATTATTGAAAAGAATTGGAACTGTTGCGTATTGATTGGTATTATTATCAAAGTTCTACAAAATTCACAATTTTTTTATGAGTATATGTGTTATGACAGTATTGATTAGACCCATCATCTGCTATTACTTTGATAAATGTTAAATTCAATTTGACGCGATTTACAGTGAGGGATTGATTCAAATTCTGGCACTTGAAGAGAAAAACTAAGAAATAAAAAGGTAGCTTTAGTAAAAGTTTTCTGACAATGATATGATATAGACAGAGCTATCAAGGAACTGGAGGAAACTATGAGAAAGTAATGTCTGAATCTCTTTACTGGTAAAATTTTCGAGGACTGAAATTCCTTAAGGGGGAGGGTTGTAACAACCCATTTTTCGATGAATTCAGAACAGTGGTTTTGGGACCACAGATCCGATCCCAAAATAAAATTTATTTTTATTTCTTTATTACATGGTCCATATTATGATAGAGGTGTCGTGTAAAAATTCTGATATGAAAATTTTATCAATTATGTGTTTAATTAGGGAAAGGATTAAATCGCATAAAATGAAAAAGTTGAACTCTAGTAGCTATAAGGATTAAATAGCTATGGAATTCAAAACTTGAGGTCCTCATATGGCAATTAGACCATTAAAGAAAGTATGTAGATATTTTGGTGACTCAACCATGGAAATTTAGAAAAAGGGCAAGCACTAAGTTGGGAATTGAAATAAATAAATTAATTAAAAGATGATAAAAGAAAATATTATCTTATTTTCTCATCATCTTCCCCAAAAATACATGGAAACCTAAGGAGAGAGAGAAGAAACTTTCATGGCTTAATTGGGTAAGTTTCCTTGTCCCGTTTTTAGTAATTTTGATATTTTTGAAATTGGGATAGTGTAATCTATCTATTTGGAGGATGAATTTGTAAAGTTATCAAAGTGTAAAAATTGGGTCATGGATGAATATGCTGAAAATTAGAAATTTGTGGTAGAAAATGAAAGGTTGTTGATAGATAAACAACTTTTACAAAGTGATTCTTGATGAAAACATGATTTAGGGACTAAAATGTAAAGTTGTGAAATTTGATGGAAAATTCTAAATTTTGATGAATACATGTGCTGTAAATTTTTTGATGGAATTTTGGTTAGGCTTGGAATAGGGAGTAAATTGCAAAAATTTCATTTTTCGAGCCTAGGGACCAAATATGAATTTATGAAAAAGTTAGGGCAAAATGGTAATTTTTCCTAGGATAAAAATTGAGTCCACTTGAATATGAAATGTGATAAATTGATGTTAGATTTACTCGTATAGATCCAGATAGACCAAATTAAGAGATAGAACAAGAAAAAGAGTAAAATGTCGGATTAGTAGATTTTACATACACGAACATTTGTAGAGGTAAGCTCGTGTAACTGAATTGTATATTTATATACTTGAATTAGATTTTATGTATGTAATTTATATAAATATCATATATATGACATTGGAAAGGTATCCGACAACGCTCGATTAGTGATAATGCCCGATAAATGATAAATGGTAAAAATGTTATCTTTTTATGCTGAAATTGAATATGAAATGTGTTTATTTGAGTATTGTGAATATTATAAATGTATGAAATAATTACTTACCTGATAATGCTTAAAAAATGTTAAATCCCGTTTGAATAAATGAAAATCAATGGATATGTGATTTCCCAAAATGAATGAAGTCTTGCATTTGTTGTTGATGGGATTTAGCTCAAACGAGTAATCCTATTGACCTCATTTATGAAAGGATTTAGCCTAGATGGGTAATCCTGATATAAGTCCACTCGAGCATATCTTATGGATTGGATTTAGCCCGGACAAGTAATCTAGACCAAGCTCTTAGAGCATATGTTACAGAAAGTATTTAGCCTAGACTGGTAATCCTGTTATATGATATGTGACTCGAGAGTGTGTTTCCTAATTAAGTGCCCAATTAGGTACTTCTGAATATGAATTGACAAATTTATTGATTTGTATACTTTGTGTGTACTACCTAAATATCCATCGATATTTTCAATAATTCAACGGATAAAATCCTGACATGAAAAGAAATGAGTTTTTACATGTATCTACTTGATACACATAAAAATGATGATATATGGTAATTGATACATGGAAATATGAAATGATGATATTTGTACATGGAATTTATTTGATGAATATGTTCATCCTTGATTATAGATTTGTACACTTTGAGTGTACTACTCATGTGGTATTAGTATTCCGAATTCTATGAATAAAATTCTAACATGAAATAGTCTAAACTCGAGATGAGTTATTATGAAAATATACTTGTAATATAAAGATATGATTTATACATGATAAATTAATACGTGATGTGGAAAGCATATATGCTTGGAAACCTGATTGATCTTAAGTCCATATATGTTTCTTGGTGTTATTATGGAATATATTACTAACAAGGGCAATAACAATATATGTACGGCTTAAGAGTGTGTATCTAGCTGAAGTTGTGTCTCGTGATTTGAGAAAGAGACAATTGAGTAAGTCATTTCAGTCTGTATCCAATTGATCGAAAGAGTTCACCACTTGATCAAATGCCTCAGGTGGCTTTTCAAACAGAAATAGGGGTAAGCAACACATGGTTTCTAAATTTCAAACCACTTCGATTGCGAGTTTTGGTAATGCTCGACCAAGTAGGTTGGAATGTTCACAGTGTGGCAGACGTCACCTCGGTGAGTGTCGAGAGAATGACAGGACTTGTTTCAAGTGTGGTTCACCAGATCATTTTATTCGTGAATGTCCTGAAATGATTAAGAAAGAAAGAAATCAAAGTGAGAGATCGAATAATGCTCCCTCTAGAGGTAGACCATAGAGAAATCTGGGAAATAAAGCGAGTAACAAGAGTGCACCTAGAGAGTCAGCTGTGAGGTCCGAGGGTAGAGCACCTATAAGAACTTATGCCATTCGCGCTCGAGAAGAGGCTTCATCCCCTGATGTGATTACAGGTACTTTTTCTCTCTATTCTGTTGTTGCTTTGATTGATCTGGGATCTACTCATTCGTATGTTTGTATGAAATTGGTATCTTGTATGAATATGCCTGTTGAGTCTACAGTTTTTATGATTAAAGTGTCAAACCCTCTAGGCAAGTATGTATTAGTTGACAATGTATGTAAGAATTGTCCTTTGATGATTAGAGGTCACTGTTTTTCGGCTAATCTTATGCTATTGCTGTTTGATGAATTTGATATAATTCTTGATATAGATTGGTTAACTGCTCATGAAGTAATAGTAGATTGTGGAAAGAAAATTATTAAACTGAAATGTGAAAAAGAGAATATTCTTCAGGTTGAACCAGGTGAATAGGATAACTTGCCTGTAGTGATTTCTTCTATGATTGCTCAGAAATGTATAAGAAAGGGTTATGAAGCTTATCTTGCCTTTGTATTGAATACAAAAGAGTCAGAGTTAAAAATTGAATCAGTGCCGGTAGCATGTGAGTATCTGTATGTGTTTCAGGAAGATTTGCCCAGATTGCCTCCTATTAGAGAAGTAGAATTTAGTATTGATTTGATTCCTGGTATAGCACATATTTCGATTGCCCTGTATATGATGGCTCTAACAGAATTAAAGGAACTGAAAGTTCAGTTGCAAGAATTAACAGATAAAGGTTTTTGAGACCTAGTTTTTCTCTGTGGGGTGCACTAGTATTATTTGTGAAAAAGAAAGATGGATCTATAAGGCTTTGCATCGATTACCGATAGCTCAATAAGGTAACCATAAAGAACAAATATCATTTGCCAAGGATCGATGATTTGTTTGATCAATTAAAAGGAGCCACGGTGTTTTCAAAGATAGACTTGATGTCTGGTTACATCAGTTAAGAGTTAAAGAGTCAGATGTTCCGAAGACTGCCTTTAGGACGAGGTATGATCATTATGAATTCCTGGTCATGCCTTTTGGTTTAACGAATGCTCCTATGGTATTTATGGATTCGATGAACCATAATTTTTGACCGTGCTTGGACAAATTTGTTGTTGTTTTCATAGATGATATTTTGATTTATTCTCATGATGAGACTGAACATGCTGAACACTTGAGAACGGTTTTACAAACTTTGAGAGACAAATAGTTATATGCCAAGTTTAGTAAAAGTGAATTTTGGCTTAGAGAAGTTGGATTTTTAGGGCATATTTTTTCGGGTGATGGTATTAGAGTCGACCTAAGTAAGATTTCAGCAATTGTTGAATGGAAACTGCCAAGGAACGTGTCAGAGATTAGGAGCTTTCTAGGCTTGGTCGGTTATTACAGACGGTTTGTTAAAGGATTTTCCATGATTGCTACTCCGATGACAAGGCTATTACAAAAGGATGTCAAGTTCGAATGGACAAAAACATGCCAAAAGAGTTTTGAGAAACTAAAGTTTTGTTGATTGAAGCTCCAGTTTTAGTACAGCTTGGACCGGGAAAAGAATTTGTGGTTTATAGTGATGCATCCTTGAATGGATTGGGTTGTGTAATTATGCAAGAAGGCAAGGTAATAGTTTATGCCTCGAGACAGCTGAAACCACATGAGAAGAACTATCCTACCCACAATTTAGAGTTAGCCGCGATTGTGTTTGCATTGAAGATATGGAGACATCATTGGTATGGTGACAAAAGTCAAGTATTCACTGATCATAAAAGTGTAAAATATTTGATGACTCAAAATGATTTGAACTTACGGCAACGGAGATGGCTAGAGCTGATAAAAGACTACTAGCTAGTGATTGGCTACCACCCGGGAAAGGCAAACGTGGTCGTTGATGCCTTGAGTAGAAAATCCTTGTTTGCAATAAGAGCTATGAGTAGATGGTTGGCTTTGTCGGATGATGGCTCTATTCTAGCTGAGTTGAGAGCTATACCGATGTTTCTCCAAGAGATTTGTGAAGCTCAGAAATGCGACGGTGAATTGCAAGTCAAAAGAGTCCAATGTGAGTCAGGTATGGAATCAGATTTTTAGATTAGTTTTGGTGGATGTTTGATGTTCTGGGACAGGATTTGTGTTCCCAAAAGTACCGAGTTGATTTAGAAGATTTTATGTGAGGCACTTAGTGGATGTTTGTCTATTCATCTGGACAGTACTGATCGTGATGAGATGAAGTAATAAACATCGATCGTACCTGGAAACTAACTAATATCACGATAAAAGGCAAGTGCACCTATCGAATAGTAGTATAGCTAGTGGCAAGACTAGAATATTGAATCCAAGGAACTAAAAGTACTAGTAATGACTTCCTTCCTATTATCTAGCCTAAAAATAAAGAAGTGGTTTGTGTAAACTAACTCTAAACTAAACTAAAGAAACGACAAAGAGTAAATTGGGAGATTGCTTTTGGGAAAAACTAATTGATGAGGGCAATACCTAAGGAAGAATCCACCTAGACTTCACTTGTTATCTAACTCTGAACCAGATGATTTCTTCATTTGATTTGATCCGTAGATATCCCTAAATTATGTTAATACCTTCGTCGAGGATAAGAACAACTAATCCTAGGTTGATTAATTGAAATCTCTTTCTAATTAAAACCCCTAGTCTTGCATTAACTTGATCTATGGCTCCCCATATTAGATTTGACTCTAATCCAGCAGATTTTTGTCGTCCTATCTCTCGGATTGCGATCAACTCCGCTTAATTGTGTTGGATCTACTCCTATGCAGGGACTTTTGCTCCTCTACATAAGCACATTTGACTTAAATCGATATCCCGGAAATATCAATTTAAGAATTAAAAATACAATTAAGAACAAATCAAATATTTATCACACAATTTAGATAACAATAATAAGATCTGTCTTAGGTTTCATCCCCCTTATATATTTGGGGTTTAGTTCATAATTATAAAAAGAAACATCTCAGAATAAATAAAATAAAAAAACATAAGAAAATCCAAAACTCTTGAAAGGATAGAAGGGAGATCCTCTGTCTTAATGTAGATCCTAGCTTCTGAGATTGATCAATCAGCTTTCCTTCGAGTAATTCCCTACCTTTAACTCCCGTCTTGGCGGGAATAATGTCCCCTCTCCTGTACACCTTTGTAGTTTCCTCCTAAGGTCTTTATATAGAGTTTAGAATGTCTTTCTTAGCCCCCTAAGTAGCCTTTTCCGAGTGAAATTAAACTTCCTCATGACAGGGACACGCCCGTGTGCCACGCCCGTGTGAATCGATGTGGAGGCAGTACTCGAGCCTGTTAAAGTGGAATGACCATGTAACATGCCCATTTGACAAACTTCCGGGCCATGTTGATTATTGGTTTGGGCCTAATTTACCTTTTTTGGCCCGTTCCTTACTCTTTTCTCTTCCTTATGCTCACCTAAGTATAAAACATGAAATAAAAGGATTAGGAGCACCAAATTTCACAAATTCAATGATAATTCATCCAAAATTTAGGCTAAGTATGAGGTAAAAATATGTATAATTTACGGTTTATCAAGTACAAAGATGTATAATAATTTGAAGAAAGTGTATTGGTGGTCGGGAATGAAAAGAGACATTTCAGAGTTTGTATCGAGGTGTTTGATTTATCATCAAGTAAAAGCCAAACACCAAGTACCTTTAGGTTTACTTCAACCTGTGATGGTTCCCAAGTGGAAATGGGACCGTATTACTATGGACTTTGTGACGGGGTTGCCCTTAACTCCGAGAAAGAAAGATGCTATATGGATTGTGGTTGATAGGCTTACGAAATTAGCTTCTTTTATTCCAGTATGTACCGACTACTCACTTGATAAGCTAGCCGAATTGTATATTTCTAAGATTGTGAGACTTCATGGAGTACCCTTGTCAATTATATCGGATAGAGATCAGAGGTTTACTTCGTGGTTTTGGAATAAGTTGCAAGAAGCCTTGGGCACAAAGTTGAATTTTAGTACAGCTTTCCATCCGCAAACCGATGGCCAGTTAGAGAAGTGATTCAGATACTCAAAGACATGCTCCGGTGTTGTGTACTAGAATTTCAAGACAGTTTGGAAAAGTATTTACCATTGGTAGAGTTTGCCTACAACAACTGTTTCCAGTAAACGGCACCTTATGAGGCATTATGTGGATGTAAATGTCGTAAAACTTTGTATTGGACCAAACTCAGAGAAAGTTGGATTCTTGGGGTTGATTTGATTAAGGAAACTGAAGAGAAAGTGAAAGTGATTCCTGATTGTTTGAAAGCCGCCTTGGATAGATAAAAGTGTAACACCCTAAATTTGGGCCTAGAAGAATTGGGCTTTGAGTCTAGGTTCGGATAGAAGAAAATCAGAATAATTGAGAAGTTTTAAATATTATCGTTTAAGAAAAAAATTTTGAATTAAATTATTCTTAGAAAATATTTCTGTATTTATTATTACTGATGTTTTAAAATTTTATGAAAATTATAATTATGGTTATTAAAAAAAATTACTGTATTTAAAAATTATTATCATTAGATAAAAACATATTTATAAAATTATTATTGTTATTACTATTATTATTATTTTTTATTATAAAAATATAAATGGCATTATTACAATTGGTGTTTAGTTTAGTAATTAAATAAATTATGAATGAATTATAGGATTTTCGGGATTTTTTTCAGGTTTTTGTGCCTTTGGTGAAATCTTGGAATTTTGGTGTTCTGATTGTTGAAATTATGTTTAAGTGTGTTAGTGGGCCTTTAGAAGGCCCAAGCTTAAGTTAAAACCCGGTAAAATATTAAGTTGGATTTTCAAGTGAAAGGGGACTTGGTTAAGTGGGCCTTTAAGAAAAACCGTGTAAAATATGTCACAAAGGGAGCCTTGGTAGAGTGGCAAGGTGGCACCACTAAGCTCCTAAAAAAGTGGCGCCTAAGTGGATATTCAAGGACAAGGGTTCGAGTTACAAGGTAAGCGTAGAGTTCTTTTTAATTTTTAAGCATGTACCGGGCATGTGCCTAACTTAAGTGAATTTAGGCAAGGGGGCTTTAGGGACTTGGGCCGATTGCTTTAGAGGGACTACTAGGGTTATATCATTTTCTTTTTTCTGTCATGACAATTAGGGTTAGCCACCTTAGGAATTTTTCTCTGTTCTACTGTCAGAAAAGCCAAAAGTTGCCTCCATGGAAAGCTCATAGCCGAATTCTTCCTCTCCACCTCTACCATTGTTTTTTTTCATTTTTCTTCTTCCCCTTTGATCTCTTCCCTAGCCGAATACCCACCTTGCACAGATCCACTCTTTCTTTTGCTTTCATTCCTCTTAAAATCAACCATAACCGATTGCTCAAAGTGCCAGAAATCCCGAAAACTGCTTCCTTTCTTGCCGATTTCTTGTAAGCCGAATCACCCCTATTCCTTTCACCTGTTGTGGCCGATTACTACTCTCCCTTGAGCCACACCATTGTCGACACCATCACCTAAAATCTACAGCCCAAAACGCCATCCTCTTCTCTTGTTGAAAAGCCGAAATCACCATAGTTGTAGGGAGATAGCCGAAATTGCAAATCTCAGAGATAAGGGTTCTACTGACGTTTAAGGGTCAGATTTACATCAGATCTGCATAGGAACTGAAGAGAAATCGTTGGTAAGTGTTTAATACTTCAGATCTGTTCAATATTTCATATTTGGAAAAGCCGAAAGTCCCTAAAGTTAAGGATTTTGTCGTTTTGGACTTTTGGTAAATCAAGTGGTGTTTTCTTTGTTCTTTTTGTGTGTTAGTTAGAGAAGAAGGTGATCAAACAAGGAGTTGAAGACATTGGAACATCAGATCTAGATCTAAAGGGATCTAAATCGGCAAGGTAAGAACATTAAGGCCATTGGAGGTGTTGGCCGAATGTGTAAGTAAGGCTTTGGGTAAGTTTTCAATTCAGATTAAGTGTTAATATGGTCTAATCAATTAAGTATTGAATTGTAGGGATTAACGCATAGGAGATCTCGTAGGAGAAACTGCAAAACAGGTGTGTGTTTCGAACGCCCTTCAATGCGCAAATCGACAAAAGCCGAAAAGCCGAAATGCCGAAGTTTCGGTATTTCGAGAGCTTGTGAGCGTGCGAACGTTCTCAAGTTAGTAGGAGAAGGTTAGTTTTGGAATCGGCACTGTTAGGCGTGTTGACCGCTAAATTTTGGACATTATGGTAAGTTGGGCCTCGGTGGGCCAAATATGGGCCCAATGGGCGATTTGGGTCCATGTGAGTAAAAATGGGTTTAAAGGTAATATTATGAACTGTAGGCGTGAAAACAGTTAAAACAAGGTAACTGATTATGAAATTGGGACTAAATGGGCCTAATGGGCCAATCGACGTAATAGGGCTCATTAGGGGTTTTAGGGCTTGAATGCTAAGACTGAAAAACTGAGTTAACCAGACTTCTGTGGCAACTATGTGATTAATAAATACTGTAATAAGCATAAAATCTGCAACATGAGAGCAAAATTACTGAAATACCCTTAGGGTAAGAAATTACTGTTTTGCCCCTAGGTAGAAAATTACCGTTATACCCCTAGGGCTAAAATTGACTATGCTGTTTGACATGACTGTTACTGTTATTGTATGCCATGATATATATCTATTGCATGGGTTGGGTTTTGATAATGGAGGAAGTGTGAGTGGCACAGCCACGTTACTGAAAAGGGGCTATGCCTCGTACTGTTTCTGAAAGGGGCTTTGCCTCGTATACTGTTTAACTGAGCAGCCATGCTGTGACTGTGGTGTGTGGGCTGGGTGGGTTGAGTTATTCCCCACATGGTGTGTTGGCTGGTACGGGTGGTGTGTAGCGGTTGGTGGGTTGAGTAGTCTCCCCAATTGGGTTTGCATTTATACTGTATTACTGTACTGTACTGTTCTGGGCCTATGGGCCAATCTGTTATCTGAATAAGGCTTCAGCCCAGTATCTGTTATAGGGCCTTGGCCCAGATTACTGTTTCTGAATAGGGCTTCGGCCCAGTATCTGACTGAGACTGGTTAGGGTTTAGGCCCAGTGGGCTTGAGCCAATTTGGGCTTTGGATGGGTTCTGCACACACTGAGTTTTCCCAAACTCACCCCTTTCTTTCCATCCTTGCAGGTGAGCCCTAGATCGTGACTTGGACGCTGGGAGGGATTCAGAGTGGCCACGAGGACTGAACTTTCATCATAGTTGGTTTTTTTTATTATTTAATTACCTTTTATTGGTTTTATTTTGATATGGGTTGTAATAAGGCCGCTACAACTGTTATTCGGGATTTCTCTACCGTTTTATTTCAAACACAAACCTACACCGTTTTCAAAATTAAACAAACATTTTATTAACCAACCTGACTTTATTGAAGACTAAGGAGGACAATAAGACTAAAATGAAACGATTAACAAATGAGATAGAAATTAGGTTGAATAATAATTAAATCGGGAATTTCAAGAAAAACAAGTATTACTTTTCAAAAATCTCAAACATCAGACTTAGTATATAGGACGACGTAGCATAGTCTAGGTGATGTAGCACACCGGACATGGCCATAACGTCTGGGCCAGGTCTGGGGTGTTACAAAAAGTCCTATGCAGATTTAAAATGAAAAGAGGTCGAGTTTCAAGTGGGTGATAAGGTATTCTTGAAAGTATCCCCATGGAAGAAAGTTCTCAGGTTTAGTTGGAAAGGCAAATTAAGTCCACGTTTGATCGGACCATATGAAGTTACCGAGAGGATAGAACCGATAGGATATCGGTTGGCTTTTTAGTTAAAGTTGGAAAGGATTCATGATGTGTTTCATGTGTCTATGTTGCGAAGGTACCAATCAGATCCTTCACATGTAATCTCACCGACAGAGGTAGAGATCCAACCAGATATGACTTATGGTGAAGAGCCAATTAAGATTTGGGCTCGAGAGGTCAAGCAATTAAGGAATAAAAGTGTAGCCCTTGTGAAAGTGTAATGGGAAAGACATGGAGTTGAAGAAGCTACATGGGAATCCGAGGAAACCATGAGAAACCAATACCCAAACCTTTTCACCGATAAGGTTTTCGGGGATGAAAATCCCTAAGGAGGAGAGTTGTAACATCCTAATATTGAGCCTAGTCAGAATAGTGGTTTTGAGACCAAAAATTTGAAGTAGAAATATTTATTTTATAATTTTTTTGAGGTTTATGGCATGTTTGCATGATAATGTGAAAGTTACATGATGAAATTTTATGAATAAGTGACCAATTTAACTTTTAGGACTAAATTGAAAAAGTTACAAAATATGAGATTTTAGAAGCTTTATATACTTAATTCAAATGAATTCATAAACTAGAGGTCCTTGTTTAGTAATTAGACCATTATATGTCAAGACGGACAAAAATGGACACGGAAGGGTAAAATTTCAAAGAAAGGTAAAAGAGGCATTTTGGTCATTTGGTTAATTAAAGAATAAAAAGGGAAAAATCAAGTTAAAATTGTGTCCATCTTCTTCCCCTTGTGTCGAAAATTGAAGAGAAGACATAGCTAGGGTTTCTTTACTTTTCAAGCTTAATAGTAAGTGCATCCCAGCCCCTTTTTTAATGCTCTCCACATTTTTGAAACCCTTGTAACCCGATTTACCTATTTCTAGCCATATTTTTAGCTAGGGTTCATGTTAAAAAATTTACCCATGTGTGACATGCATGTATTTTGATGTTTAATGAAGGAATATGAAACTTTGATGTGTGATAAACATATTTTTCTAAGCGATTTTAATGAAAACAACTAAAAATGACATTTTTTTTGTAAAAGTTGTAAAATGAGTAGTAGAAGTTTGATTTGAAGGAAAATGTGGGTTGTTATGAGCATGTGTTAGGTTCGGCTAGGCTTGAGTACATTTCATTTTACGATCCTATGGACTAATTTGTAAATATGTAAAAGTTTAGGGGCAAAATTATAATTTTTCCAAAGTATATTTATGGACTGAATTAAACAATGTGATGATTAAATAAGTGAAATTTGCTATTATAGATCAAGAAGAACGGAGTCCGAACCTAAATCGAGGAAAGAATAAAGTTGCAAACTAAATTGAATAATTAGTCATATTTTGTTACCGATGTAAGTTTGTGGGTAAATAATGCAACATTATGTTACTATGTGTTTAATGCTTTAATTTTTGTATGATATGTATAATTGTTTTATGAATTTTGGTTTACAATGACTCGATGACGACGTAACGAGGTTTAAAGTTTCGAAATCTCGGTTGAACCTTAGGAATAGATAGGATACAAATGTCATGACATTAGGGTTATGTGTGATCCCATGTAAGACCATGTCCGGGACATGGCATTGGCATTGATATGTGATCCCATGTAAGACCATGTCTAGGACATCGCTTTGGCATCATTATGAGATTTCGTGTAAGACAATGTCTGGGACATGGTTTTGATATGAGATCCTGTAGAAGACCATACCTGGGATATGGCATCGGCATCGATTTGTGATCCTATGTAAGACCATATCTGGAATATAGCATTGCCATCCTACCATGTGTACAAGATTTCCCGAGTATCCTTAGTATTCCAAGTGGTTCAGCGGGTAATTCAAGAGCATGTCAATATAATGACAAGGTATGAACATGTTGAAAGGGTACAGGTATGTACATGAAACTCATAATTCTTGAGTTATGCATCAATAAGGCCTCGGTACGAAGTGAATGAAGGAATCATGAGTTTTATGGTATATTATATAAAGAACATGATCTAAGATGCATTCATGATAATTGATGACATTGTATCAAGTTATATTTATGTTATGTGTATGATATTTCATGATTAGTGTTGTTAATTATTTACATGCAAACTTACTAAGCTTTATGCTTTCCCCTTTCTTTTCCATTTTATTATAGTATCGCCAAGCTAGCTCGAGGATCGAAAGACGTCGGAGGCCCGATCACACTATCACTATCAATTGGAAATTTGGGTATAGCTAGTTTTAACACATTTGAGTATGGCATGTATAGGGACTTGGTCTTTTTGTTATATGTCATGTTGGTTAGCCAAATGTGTCGGCTTTTGATGATACTTAATTCATTTTGTATAAGGCCAATTGATATTGGCTAATGTTGAATTACAAGTAATATGACATGTTGATGCATTTCATGGATGTGGTAATTTGCATGGTTTGAGATGTTGAGTATGTGATTGGTTAGGTATGCTAGAAATGTAGTGAGAATGATGTAATGATGTCTTTGTTGTGGACATGTTGGTTGCTTAAATATGCCATGAATTATACCAATGCTTTGGTGCTTGTGTGTTTATGTTTCAGGGTGGCAATTGGCTTGGTAAATAGCTTATATATTGTCCAAATAGGTAGACACACGGTCAGCCCCATGGGCATGTGATCAGGCCATGTGTCCCCTACACCTTGATTTGTAAGAAATAGAATGCCTAGTATGGAGCACATGGACGGAGACATAGGCGTGTGTCTCAGCCGTGTGAAGGCCACGGCCTGGAACACGGGCGTGTACTGGGCCATGTGAAAACTATTTTAGCTTCGAAATGACAATAATTCATCACGGGCTAGCACATGGGCGTGTTTCTCAGCCATGTGGATGGCACGACCTTGGGCATGGGCATGTGCAAAGGGTGTGTGAAGTCTGCACCTAATTTACGAGAATTTAATTTGTCACATGGCCTAGCACATGGGCATGTGGCTTGCCTATGTGGTTTTATTTAGTTGATGACTTCATAAACAGAGAGTTACATGAGAAATGGACACGGGCGTGTGTGACCACACAGCCTACCCACACAGGCGTGTCCTATATCCACACAGGCGTGTGACCCCTATATTTATGAAAAATTTTCTAAGTTTTCCAAAGTTTCTGGGTTTGTCCTAAACCACTCCCAAAGCACGTTTTGAGTGTCGTAGGCTCATTTAAGGGGTGACGTGCCTGTGTTTGAATGATTTTAAAGATGAATGAAATTTTATGGCCCGGTTTTGGTTGGAGGATTACGTTTAAGTCCGGTAACACCTCGAACCTTGTCCCGACATCAGACACGGGTAAGGGGTCTTACACTTAGGCCCCATATTTTCTGATTTTATCAACCGGATGCTTATTTAATAGCATCAGATAGTAACTTGAGGTATTATAGGTATTTGGGGAGGATTAGATGGAGGTGGAGATTGTTGAGCAGTTGGATTTGTCCGGATATACTGTGTGAACCATTCGTTCATCATCTAGAAGATGGCTTGCTTAGCCTCTCCCTCGTGGCCACTCATAATTGACCTAGAATTAGCCGGCGCTACCCTTTGAGTGGGAACGGGCTCATTACTTTCCATATCATCAGCTACGGCTCGATCGGGATCCATTTACTATGCAAAAACACATTTTAATTGTCAGGAATCATCACACTATTGCAGTTTATTCATATGGCATATATAGCTAGACTCACACGCGCTACGTTAGTCCTAAAATCGATTAAATCGTAGCTCTAATACCAACAAATGTAACACCCCTAACCCGTATCCATCGTCGGATTAGGGTTACGAGGCATTACTGACCAAAAACACTGCTCTGAATAGTCATTTATTACAATTCAAGCATAAAGTTATATCAACTTCTTTGTAAAATTTTATTTTATAAACTCAAGTAGTAACCAGCTTCTTATTTCATGCAAGCCAAATTCACATATTAAAAACACAGAGCCAAAAAAAATCAACCATGATTTATTAATCGTATTACCTATACGAACCATGCTTTAAAATCCAACCATATCAATATCATTTATCTAATCAAAATTTTGAACCTACTAACATGCATCAAAGTCATACTACTTGACCTTTATAAATATAAAATTCGAACCATATGAGCATCACATTCATGGTATTCAAATACCTAAATTAAAATCAAGCATATTTCATTTCATATACTAATCATACATTAAGACTTCCTTTAGTACAATTTCATGTCTTTAAATAAATACTAAACTACCCATTTTGCATACATTTATTTCATTAGCTAATTATCAAACGTACCATTTTATATGCCTATGTACATTTGCATATCAAATCAAAACTAGCCATATTATACAACTTATTAATTATCCATATAAGAGTCAATATCAAACATCACCAAATGGTCAAATACAATTGTCATTAATACCAATTTATGCAAATTGCACTATAGCAACATTAGCATTTTTTTTAACATAATAACAAATCAAAGTACACCTAATTCACATGCAAATTTTCATGCCCAAAATACATATACACAACCAATCAATTAGCCATCTATTCGGTCATCAAATTTAACCTCACTAGATCATACCATTATCATATCGAAATCTCAACTAGGTATACCATTTCATAGATAATTAACATCATTAACTAAACTCATTATACTTGCTCAATTGACCAACTAATCATCCATAAAACACAGTCATCTTTTTCCATTAGACACCGAACCAAATGACCAATTTCACAGGCAATAACATATTCATAACTTAGCTTATAGGAACATATACATTATAGCCAAAAACACATCCACCAGCTACCTCAATACTCAAGCTGAATTATATGATCATCTACCACATAAGATATACCAAATAACATACTTCCAAAATGAGATAATTAACATGACCGATTATTCACAAACATTAACATCATTATCAAACTATTTTCGCATGGCTATTTATAAATAATTCAAAACTAACCATATCAAAACTAGCCTATACATGCCATATGTCATAAGTACAAGCTTTCAAAGTGCCAAAATAGCAATTGATAGTGTGGCGATGATCCTTGACGATCCCCAAGCTCGAGCTAGCTTTATATGTCTATAAAACAAAGAAAGAGTGCACAAAGTAAGTTTTGAAAGCTTAGTAAGCCATAAGCAAATAAATCATCACAAGAACATGAATAATTTAATTCGAATAGGCCAAATTTAACTAATCTCATACACATATACAATCACTTTTCTTATATAATCCATATTACCACATAACTTCACTTACCTTAATTTTCTATGACCATATAAACTTCACACATACCTGAATCCTTTATCTCAAATTCACATTCGGTCTTGTCTTGACTTTGCTCATTGAACCATTTGAAATCATTAAGGATACTCAGAAACAAATATATCACATACAATGCCATATCCTAGATATGGTCTTACATGTTATCACATATCGATGCCTCTGTCCTAGACGGGGTGTTACATGAAATCATATACAATGCCAATGTCCCAGACATGGTCTTACACGTAATCTCATATCGATGCCAATGTCTCAGACATGGTCTTACACGAAATCACACCTCGGAAGTCCTAATGTCATGACATCAGTATCCTATACTATTGCTAAGGTTCGTACAGGGATTTCGACATTTGTAATTCAATCAATTCATGCTTGAAACAAGTCATCCTATGCTCAATTATATTCAGCAATATATATACAATTCAATTCGGTAATATATATATATATTTAATTTAGGAACATTTATTTGCATATGAACTTACCTCGAATATAGAACGAATGAATCGGATCGACTACTCGACAACTTTTGATTTCCCCCGATCTAAATCCGATTTCTTTCTTTCTTGATCTAAATCAATTTAAATTCAACTTACTTAATCACATATTAATTCAATTTCATCCAAAAACACATAAATGGGCATTTTGCAGTTTAGTCCCTAAAATTTCACATTTTCTCAATTTAGTTCCTATTTCAAAACAACACAAAATACGCAAAATTTTATTAAACTCAAGCATGGCAGAATCTTCCCTAGGTCCCTAACAGCTCATTAATTCCTTTTATTTCACATTTTAACCCCTCAATTTACAAATTTCACAATTTAATCCTTAATACGTATTTTTATGAAAAATCACTTAATAAACTATGATAATCCAACAACAAATATTTATTTTTCATCATCAAACAACAAAAAGCTTGAATATTCATCAATGGCATATCACAAAATCATCATCAAATTCAAAAATTAAAGCATGGGCTAGCTAGAAAACGAAGCAACAATCTAAAAAATGTATAAAATCATCAAAAACTGAACTCAAAACATACCTCACTCTAGACTTTAAAGTGTCAAACCTTTAAACAAGAAAAATGGCTTCTTTTCTTTCTTACCTTCAGCCAACAAAGATGAACATTCATGTGTTTTATGTTTTGTTTTATTTAATTAACATTTATTATTCATTTACCAAATTAACCTTAATGAAAACATTATATAATCACATATATTAAGTCCATTACCGTCCACTAACCTTTATAGTGGCCTAATTTCATTTCAACAACTTTACAATTAATAAACCATAGCAAATAAGTACTTTAACAAATAGAAAGTCACTTTTACATTTTACGCAATTATGTCCTTTTTATCAAATTAAGCATACAAACGATAAAATTAAATCACGAAATTTTCACACATACATTCTAACATACTGTAAACACATAAAATAATATTAAAATAATTTTACTACCTGAAATTTGTGGTTCCAAAACCACTGTTCCGATTTGGCTAAAACCGAACTGTTACATAAACACTTTGGACATCTCAGGTTTTAATTTCCCCAATTCAACTAGTTTTGAATTTATATAGAAGTGAGAAGATCCGTGATCAATCAAAGCATAAAAAAGCTCAAAATACAAAAAAATATACCTGTTACTACATCGTGGGCATCACCTTCTTCATAAGTTCTGACCACATAAGCTCTAGCTGGTGCTTTGGCCTCAGACTGTTGGGTAACAATGTCACTGCTTCTCCTAACACCACCTCCCCTGGAAACTGAACCACCTCTACCTGAAACTCTACCTCTAATAGTCGATACTGATCTCTGTGATGACACAGGTGCGACACTATTAGTTTTCAAACAATCTCTAATGAAATGATCTATAGAACCACATCGAAAGCAGCTTCTAGTTAATCTCCAACATTCCCATCTATGTTTTTTCCCACAGTGCTCATAGTTTGGAATTTCTATATCTTGAGACGGACCTCTTACACTGCCAGTAGAAACTGTAGTTCATTTTCCCCGGATCTTATCACCCCGGTCTGATCTAAAACTCAGCCTCCAACCACCTTTGGATTCTCTAAATCTTTTTGGTAGCAAATTTGAACTAGTAGACACCACTTGTATGGCGAAAAATGCCGAGTGTTTACCGATCATAAAAGTCTCAAGTATTGATGACTCAGAAGGAACTAAAGTTGTGACAACGGAGATGGTTAGAGTTGATAAAGGATTATGAGTTAATAATCGACTATCACCTTGGGAAGGCGAATGTGGTCACCGACGCTTTGAGTAGGAAATCATTGTTTGCCTTGAGGGCTATGAACACTCAATTGACTGTAACCGATGATGGTTCAATCGTAGCCGAGATGAGAGCTAGACCAATGTTCCTTCAAGAAATTTGCAAAGCTCAGAAAAGTGACAAAGATCTACAAGCCAAGTTGACTCAGTGCAAGACAAGTGATGAATCAGATTTTCGAATGGGTACGGACAGATGTCTAATGTTAAAAGACAGGGTTTGTGTAGCTAAAGATGATGAAATTATTCATAATATTTTGCATGAGGCACATAGTGGTTGCTTGTCTATTTATCTTGGTAGCGTAAAAATGTTTAATGACTTAAAGAAAATGTATTGGTGGTCGGGAATGAAAAGAGACATTTCAGAGTTCGTTTCTAAGTGCCTAATTTGTCAGCAAGTAAAGGCAGAATATCAAGTACCTTCAGGTTTACTTCAACCCGTAATGGTTCCCGAGTGGAAATGGGACCGTGTTACAATGGATTTTGTGACTAGATTGCCTTTGACACCAAGGAAGAAAGATGTAGTATGGGTTGTTGTGGATAGACTAACAAAGTCGGCTCATTTTATACTGGTTCATATGGACTACTCACTTGAAAGCTAGCTGAATTATATATCTTCGAGATTGTGAGACTTCACGGAGTGCCCTTATCAATTATCTCGGATAGAGATCTGAGATTTACATCTTAATTTTGGAAGAAGTTGCAAGAAGCTTTGGGGACAAAACTGAATTTTAGTACGGCTTTCCACCCGCAGACTGATGGTCAGTCAGAAAGAGCAATTTAGATTCTTGAAGACATGTTACGATGTTGTGTTCTTCAGTTTCAAGGCAGTTGGGAAAAGTACTTACCATTGGTCGAGTTCGTCTACAATAATAGTTATTAGTCAAGTTTGAAAATGGCGCCTTATGAGGATTTGTATGGGTGCAAGTGCCGAACCCCTTTTTATTGGTCAAAACTTAGAGAGAATCAAATACACGGGATCGATTTAGTTAAAGAAACTGAAGAGAAAGTTAAAGTGATCTGTGACTGCTTAAAGGCCGCCTTGGATAGATAGAAATCCTACGCGGATTTGAAACGAAAAGAGATTGAGTTTCAAGTTGGGGATAAAGTGTTTTTGAAAGTATCTCCATGGAAGAAAGTCCTCAGACTCAGTAGGAAAGGCAAATTAAGTCCACAGTTTATTGGACCTTATGAGGTGACTGAGAGAATTAGACCAGTAGCATACCGATTGGCCTTGCCATCCGAGTTGGAAAAGATTCACGATGTTTTCCATGTGTCTATGTTGCGCCATGACCGTTTCAACCCTTCACATGTGATTACACCAACAGAGGTTGAGATTCAACCAGATATGACCTATGGTGAAGAGCCCGTTAAGATTTTGGCTCGAGAGGTCAAGAAATTGAGGAACAAAAGCATAGCACTTGTGAAGGTATTATGGAATAGACATGGAATTGAGGAAACTGCATGGGAACCTGTGGAGACTAGGAGAGACCAATACCCGAACTTGTTTATTGGTAAGATTTTCAGGGACGAAAATCCCTAAATGGGAGAATTGTAACAACCCAAATTTGGGTTTAGTCAGAATAGTGGTTTCGGAACCACTAACCCAAGGTCGGAGAAATTATTTCTAATATTATTTTATGTGTTATAGCATCTTTATAAGGGTGCATGAAAATTTTGGTGAATTAATTTACGCGATTGAAAGCTTAATTGTGAAAAAAGACTAAATCGCATAAATGGGTAAAAGTTGTGATTTACTAGTAAATAATGTTAAATAGCTAGAGAACCTCAATTGGGGGTCTTTAATGGATAAATAAACCCTTACTAAAGTCATGGCCAGCCAAGGGAGACAAAAAGAGTAGAAAAGTCAAAATTTGTTGGTATTAGGTGGCTTATTATGCAATAAAATAAAACAAAAAGAAAAGGTGGTCATCTTTTTCATTTTCTTGTCTCTTCCACCAAAATTACCTGCTATTTTAAGGGTTTTGAAGCTTCAAAATTTTAGCCACTCTTCATCCTTGCAAGTAAGTGATTTTGGTGACTTTTCTTAATGATTTTTGTAGTTTTAGGACCCTTGTAGCATGGGCTACCTATTGAGGGGACTATTTTGCAAAATGATAGAAAGTTTAAAGATTCACCATGAGAGCATTGATGTTGATGGCTGAAGCTTTATCGAAGAAAATGAATTATAGTTGTTAAATAAACAACTTTTGTGAACTAGTGTTTATGAGAAACACATAAATTGGACCTAGTTGTAAAAGTTATAAATTGTGTTATAGAGCCTAGGGGTAAAATGGTCATTTTGTGAAAGTCTAGGGGCAAAATGGTCATTTTTCCAAATTATGAATTTTGGATTGTCTTAGTTAATGTAGTGATTAAATTAGTGAAAATTTTATTCGTTTTAGATCAAGAAGTACGAAACCCAAACCTAGAGCGGGGGAAAGCCAAGCTAGCGGATTGAACCAAATTATCTGTTTAGATTTTATATACTGAGGTAAGTTGTAGGTAAATAATGCAACTTTTTCTATAATTATGCATGAGTTTATTGATTGGGCATAAAATGATTAATTGTGATTATGAGTTATGCATGAGAGCATTTATTTAGTATTAAATGATAAATTATGATTTTGAGTAATGAAATGATGAGAATCTATGTGATAGAACCCATTTGAACCATAAGAATAGACTGGATATTCATGTCATGATACTAGGGACGATACGAGTGCTAGTGTAACACCATGTCTGGGACATGGCATCGACCTCGTTATGTGTTAGTGTAAGACCATGTCTGGGACATGGCATCGACTCCGATATTTGCTAGCCAGTGTAAGACCATGTCTGGGACATGGCATCAGAATTGATACGAGTGCTAGTGTAAGACCATGTCTGGGACATGGCATCAGCTTGGATATGTGTCAGTTTAAAACCATGTCTGGGATATGGCATCGGCTCGGATAGAGGAGAGCTAGTGTAAGACCATGTCTCGGACGTGGCGTTGGCCTCGATATATGAGAGTTAGTGTAAGACCATGTCTGGGACATGGCATCGACTTGACATGTAAGCCAGTGTAAGACCATGTCTGGGACATGGCATCGGCATGATACCCTTTGTATGAGGCTTACGGAATATCCTTTTGTATTCTAAATGGTTCAACGGGAAATTTAGAGTTTATGTCAAAAATGAGAATTATTATGATGGCGTTGTGAGTGGTACATGTACCTACATGAAATGTGTGCTATGTGAGCTCAAAATTTTGTTATATGATTAGTAAAAGACGAAAATGAGTAAGTTATGCCTATAGCCATTCTTTTTACATCATGCACAAATTTTGATGTGTTGTGAGCATGTTATAGCATGGTAAATTGTTGTTATATATTTACTTGCAACTTACTAAGCTTTACGCCTACACCCTCTTCTTTCCATTTTCTTATAGTGCCGCCTAATTAGCTCGTGGATCAAAGGACATTAGAGGCTTCATTCACACTATCAACTAAAGCATTCGGTATTGTTAGTTTTAGCATTTTGAGAAATGCCATGTGTAGGGACATAGTCTTTTGTTAAGTGTCATTTTGTTTTCGGCCAAGTGTGTTGGCTTGATTGAAGATACTCCATTTTGTATAAGGCCATGGATAATGGCTAATATTCATTATTGATACATGCAAATGAGGTTTTTATAGTGTGGAAAGTAGTATGGAGGAACAAATGTACTAGTAGTTGTAGTATGATTGCATGGATGGTTTGGTCTTGTGATGATGTGTGGATGTCTAATTATAGTCATTGGTTGAGTAATTGTGCCTTGCTATGAATTGGTATAAGTTTGATCTTATTTCAGGGTGGCAAAAGGCTTGGTAGATAGCCTTATTTTTGTCCACATGAGTAGACACAAGAGCATGTGTCTAGGCTATGTGTGACACAAGGTTCGCCCCACGGGGGTGTGGTTAGGCCGTGTGTCCCCTGCACCTTAGGTTGGCAAAATTAAATACCCAGTAGTAACCACACAGGCTGAGACACAGCCATGAATCTCAACTGAGTGGAAGACATGGCCTCGCACACGGGCGTGTGCCACGGCCGTGTGACCTTAAATAGTTGATGACATCAGAAATAGAATGTCAAGGTTTTCACACACGGGCTAGGACACGAGCGTGTCATGGCCGTGTAAGGGACACGGGCCAGGGACACAGGCGTGTGTCAGGCCGTGTGAAAACCCCTGTAGGTTTGATAAAAATAAATACACACGGACGAGGGGCAGGGGCGTGTCCCTATATGCTTAGGCCGTGTGAATCACACGGGCCCTCAGCACGGCCACGTTTAGAGGCCACACTGGTGTGTTGCCCATCCACACAGGCATGTGCCCTGTTTTTAGTAGTTTTTATTGAAATTTTTCTAAGTGCTCGAATGGCCCCGGATTGTTTGTAAGTCATGTTTTGGGGCACGTAGGTCTACACTAAGGACCATAAGATAAAGTTTGAAAATTTTTAATTTGGTACAAAGTTTTTAAGGATCAGAAATGTATGCCTGTACGTGTTTTAGTAAGGTAACGCCTCGTACCCTGTCCCAGCGTCGGATACGGGTAAGGGGTGTTACACCTAGCCACCCTGAAAATTTTAAACTGAAACTAATTTGCAACCAATATATCAATCAACACAATTACACATTCAAACATACCTAAATATGCCCTAAACATTGACTTATTAATTTACTTAATGACTATTTATAATATCATTCAAAATTCAACTTATATTTCATTCATTCATTTCAAATTTAACACTTAACATGCCAAACATTTCATTTATATTTCATACTATTCATCAAACTCCACCTTAAGTGTTATATACTATGTTTTCATCCAAAATACAAAACATATACAAGTGACCAAGACAAAACCTAGTACATTCCACATTTACCAAAAGATTGATTACATCACCAAAATGGAGCTAAGGTCAGGATTGACTCGGATGTTGAATCAAACTTTAATTTCCACTTACCTGTACACAGAAAACAATCGTACACTAAGTATGGATATACTCAGTGGTATTACTATAATTCAAATTATAAATAACTAAATAAGTTTGACATATATAACCTTACATCACATGAACACATATAGTACCAATTCAAACTTTATTTTCATATCATATCCACAGCAATTCAATTTAACTCATATCAATTCATTATCATAATCATCACATTTAAGTAATAATAGCCTTTAGAGCATTTAGTTCATTCATTTAATCTCATTTCACAATTCATATCACCTTTTCACTTTATTTTCAAAAAATTTCTTATTTCTATTCAATTTTGCCTTCTCACTTCATTTACCCCTATTAACAAGACTCGGACCTCGATAGATACACGGATCCAACAAAACACACCAGAATGACACTCAGTGCCTCATCGGATAGTTTGAAGCAAATAAGTGACACCCAGTGTCTCATCAGCCGAGTCAAAGCAAAGTGGTACCCAGTACCTCATCGAATCTATCCGAAGTAATATAATGACACCCAGTGTCTCATTGACTCGAGGTTGAAGAAACCCTGAACACTTCCAATCCTATGGCATGCCAACTATATCCGACTGAACCCAACTAGTTAATAGGGTACCAGATCACTTTCTCTATTTCAATCAATATTCATATCAATTCCACTTTGATTACAATTTCTCATATATTTTCCAACTCAATAATTTTTCATTTCAAATAACTTTCTCATTTTAAAATCAATACACTTTTCACATACTAATTGCAAATATCATTCATTGCTTAATTCAATTCCCATTCATATAAAAAATTATACTTACCTCACAATTTTTTTCTTGGCATACACATATATTAAAATCTAGCATTTAATATAAATTAATTTGAGTTATAGTCATACAAACCGAATTTTCTTCGTGTCTATTCGTCGATAACTTTTTCCTTTCCTTTCTGAGCTGATGTATCGAGCTCTTTATTTGCTACAAAAATTAAAATAATTTACACTATTAATATAACACTAATTTACAATAATAATTGAATTTCTATTCACTTTATACCTAAATTTTCAATTTGGCCCTAATTGAACTCATTTACTTCTCTAACTCAATTCACACTTCATTTTTACTTAATATCTTGCCATATTCAACTTGACTATTTAATGTTCATAATAAAACCCTAATTTCAAACTTCTTCAATTTAATCCCTACTATGTAAAACATATATCTTACATAACAATTTAATCCTTTAATCAATTCTTATCAATAATTCTATCAATTAAGCCTTTAATTCAAACATGTGTCCAACATGAACTTTACTTAAAAACCTCAACATAATTCCATTAAAATTTAGTTCTAAAGCTTCTAAAACATCAAAATTAAGAGAAAAGAGCTTAATTGACTTAACAAATTGAAATTCAAGCTTTAAAAACCCTATTTCCCCTATTTCTTCTTTCTTTATCTTCTCTTCTTCTATTTCGTTTTGCTTTTTGTTTCTTTCTTTCTTCTTTTGTTTATTTTATTTACTTTATTTTATTAACATAATAATAATTATAATAAATATCTATTTAATATCAAATATATATATTACAATTGTACACAGATATATTTTACATTTGTTCCATATCATAACCTTGCATTTTTCTTTATTTTATTTATTTTATTTTCTTAATTAATTATAATATAATATAATATAATAATATTTTCTTAATTAATAAGTAAATACATAATTAATTTACAAGTGTACATATACATTAATAATACACATGTCTTTTATTATTACCACACACTTCATTTTTATGGTTTAATTATTATTTTAGTCCCTTGACTTTTCACTACTCTAAAATTAAAATTTTACACTCTATTCAATTTAATCATTTTTACTAATTACTTCTAATTAAAATAAATTCGCCTAACTAAAACTTAATTAAACTCTTAACTAACGTTCATAAATATTTTTAATAAATATTTATGGACTCATTTTACTAAGACAGAGGCCCTATGACTCACTTTTTCGGTGCCCGTGAATGTTGGGTCATTACATTTCTCCCTCCTTAATAAATTTCGTCCTTGAAATTTACCTAAAAATATATGAGGGTACTGTGCTCTCATAGTTTCTTACGGTTCCCAAGTTGCCTCTTCTACTTTATGACTTCTCCATAAAACTTTTACTAGGGAAACTCGTTTATTTCTTAACTCTTTCACCTCTCGTGCTAAAATCTCAATCGGTTCTTCTTCATATGTCAAATCAAGTTGAACTTCTATATTTTCTGTTGACAGAATATGAGAAGGTTTCGATCTATATCTCCATAGCATCGAAACACAAAAAACATCGTGTATCTTCTGTAATTCCAGAGGTAAAACCAACCGAGAAGCAACCGACCCAATCTTTTCTATTATCTCACATGGCCAGATAAAACGAGGACTTAACTTTCCTTTTCAGCCAAACCTCGACACTTTCTTCCAATGTGAGACTTTAAGAAATACCTTGTCCCCAACTGAATATTAAATGTCTCGATGCTTCAAATTGGCATATAACTTCTGCCTATCAAAGGCTACCTTCAATCTCTCTTGTATATTCTTAACTGTTTCTTATGTTTCTTGGATTAATTCTGGCCCAATCACCTTTCTTTCATTCAATTCAGTCCAACACACAGGTGATTTACATCTTCGCCCATATAATGCTTCATACGGAGCCATTTGAATACTAGATTGGTAACTATAATTGTAAACAAATTTAGCTAATGGAAAATAACGTTCCCAACCTAATTCAAAATCAATGATACAAGCCCTAGGCATATCTTCTAGTATATGAATTACCCATTCGGACTGTCCATCTATTTGCAGGTGAAATGCATGCTAAAACTAAGCCGTGTACCCAACGATTCATGTAACTGCCTCGAAAACCTCAATGTAAATTGAGGATCCTGATCTGAGATTATTGATACTAAAATGCCATGTAATCTAATAATTTCTCAGATGTACACCTTAGCAATTTTTTGCAATGACCAATCGATTTTGACTGCTATAAATTGGGTTGACTTGGTAAGTCGATCAACTATCACCCAAATGGCATTCTTTTTGCTCACTAACAATGGTAATCCCGTAACAAAATCCATCGTGATTTGATCCCATTTCCATTCAGGAATATTAATACGCTGAAGTAGTCTAGTAGGAACCTGATGTTCTGCTTTTACCCACCGACAAGTTAGACATTTTCCTACGTACTCAACTATGTCTCTTTTCATTCTTGGCCACCAATATAGTTCTTGTAAATTCCTGTACATCTTCATACCTCCTAGGTTTAAAGCATACAGACTATCATGTGCTTCTCTAAGAATTACTTCCTTTAACTTAGAAGTAGTTGGCACACAAATCCAATTATGAAATCTTAAACAACCATGATCATCAATACTAAAATTCTCTGATGTACCATTATGTACCATCTCTCTTTTCTTCAACAATTTGTCGTCTTTCAACTGTGCTGATCTGATCTGATCAAATATTATCGGCTTTACTCTCAAATCAGTTAAAAGACTTCCATCATCAGTGATACTGAGTCGTAAAAACATCACTCTCATATCAATTGTAGCTTTTCTACTTAATACATCAGCTATAACATTAGCTTTTCCCGGATTGTAACATCCCGGTTTCGGGCCTAGTCAGAATAATGGTTTCGATGCCACAAATCTAACAAGGGAAATATTTTTTTATTATATTTTTATGATCTACAATTTCACGAAAAGATTTCGTGAAAATTTCGACGTTTGGGTACTCAATTTAGTCAAAGGACTAAATTGTAAATAGTGCAAAAGTTGAGTTCCACATGTTTGAAGTGTCTAATTGTTATGAAGTTTTAAATTGAAGGTCCTTAAATAATAATTAGACCATTGGTTAATTTTTTGGACAAAAATGGGCATGAATAAGACAAATTTGAAAGAAAAGCCTTTAAGGGCATTTTGGTCATTTAGTAATTTAAAAGAATTAAAAAGGGAAAATGAAGCAAAAATTTGCTCATCTTCTTCCTCAAGGTCGTATCTAGCATGGAGAAAACCATGGCTTGGGTTTTTCAAGCTTCCAAGCACGATTTTAAGTCCGTTCTGGCCCCGTTTTTAATGATTTTTACATTTTTGAAATCCTTGTAACCTAATCTACCTATTTCTACCATTATTTTGAGCTAGGGTTTGATTTCAAAAATTGATCCATGTTGAAAATTGTGCATTTTTATGAATTATGGTAGATTATGCATGTTTATGGTTAGAGAAATAGTTTTTACCAAGTGATTTTTTACGAAAACATCCGAAAGGACTAAATTGTAAAAGTTATAAAATTAGTCATAAGTGTGTGAATTAGTGGGAATTGGGGGCTGCCATTTGTGGAAATGGATTGGATGAGTCTAAAATATAAGAAAATTAAATAAAAATTTATTTACGAGCCTAGGGGCAAAAACATAATTTTGACAAACTTTAGGGGTAAAAATATAAAATTTTCAAAATGTGATCTTTAGACTAATGTGAGTAATGTGATTGTTAAATAAGTGTTATTTGATATGTTATGTTAAATAAGTGTTATTTGATATGTTAGATCAATAAAACATGAAATTCGAGCTTAGATTGGGGAAGGATGAGGTTATGGATCAAGTCGGGAAAATTGGTCACTTTCGCATCCGAGGTAAGTTGGTATAATAATAATGCAATAATGTCGTAATATATGTTTGAAACCTAAATTGTGGTATTAAATTGATTGTGTTGAATTACATGTTTAGTATATTATGGTGGTGAATTGATTTTAAAAATTATGTCTATGATACAATGTGACATAGGTTACATGGAAATAAATTGAAATGTTGTGTTTACAAGTGTTTTCTATGACTATGGTGATTATGTGAAATCATAAGTTTATATGTAAGTAAAATGTCAAATTTTATTTGTACGTCAATAATTTTAATGTATATTATGAAATGTTGATGTTGGATAAATTTATTTGATGTTAAAAATTATGGAAAAGTGAATTCCTAGTTGAACCTTCGGAAAAATCGAAAGATACAGATATTATGTAGCTAGGTCACATGTGTGATTCTGAGGGTAGGATACCATGTGTACACGAGAGTTACGAGATTTATGTGGTAGCTAGGCCACATGGGTGATAAAGTGACCTTCACCATGTGTGCACGAGAGCTATGCTATAAGTAGCTAGGCCACATGAGTGATAAAGTGATCTTCACTATGTGTACACAAGAGCTACGAGATTTCATGGCTAGGTCACATGGGTGATAAAGCGACCTTCACCATGTGTACATGAGAGGTACGAGATTTAATGGCTAGGTCACATGGGTGATAAAGCGACCTTCACCATGTGTACACGAGAGCCAAATTATGTGTTGGTAGAGCTATGTGTTGAAAACCACCGAGTATCGAGGGTTAATTTGAAGGGTACAACGGGAAAGCTTACTAAAGAAATTGTTGTGGTAACATAAGGTGTAAGTGCAGGTGCATCCATTTGAACAATGGTGTATTGTGGCAATGTGCTCGATATGTGACTCAAAAAAGAGCCTAAGCTGAATATGTGTAAAAAGTGGAAAAACGTATACAATGATTTTATCTTAAGAATACCTTTTAAGAAATGAAAATATTTTGTTAATTTAATTGCTTATTATTATATGCCAACTTACTAAGCTTTAAAGCTTACACCCTCTCTCCCATTTCTCTTAGTTTTGTCAGGTTGGCTCGGGGTTGGAGATCATTGGAGGCGACACCACACTATCGACTTGTCAAGATGGAATAATAACAATTCTTATTTATTTTTGAGTGAGTGGCATGTGTAGAGGTTTAGTTATTGGTAGTATGTATTTTGTGAATTGGCCAAATGTGTTGGCTTTTGTTACTTCATGGTATAAGGCTACAAGAGGTGGCCCATTATAATTAAGGGTATGATATGTGTCGATAAAATGTATTTGAGTGTAATTGATTGAGAGAAACAAAAAGGGCTAGAAAAATAGCCTAAGTGTTGGTCACATGGGTAAAGACATGGCCGTGTGTCTCAGCCGTGTGGAGGACACGGCCCAGCACATGGACGTGTGACTGGGTCGTATGCCCCTAAATGTTTGCTGATGTTAGAAATAGAATGCTCAATGTTTTTAACACGAGCTAGGACACAGGCGTGTGTGACCACACGGCCTACCCGCACGGGCGTGTCCCGAGTCACACGGGCATGTCCCGAGTCACACGGGCATGTGACATTGTTTTGAGTGAAAATTTTCATAAGTGTTCGAAAAGTTTCGATTTGGTCTCGGATTATACCTAATGTATCGTTTAGGCCTTGTACGCCCATAATGTGAATGTTATGTGTATTAATGAAAAAGTTTTAAATTTTACACAGAATTTATGTGTCGAAATCAAATGATCGAGTGAGTGTTTGTTTGATAATGCCTCGTACTCGTGTCCAGCGACGGTTATGGGTGAGGGGTGTTACACGGATGGTAGTCTATAACATAGTCATAATCTTTTAGGAGCTCTATCCACCATCTTTGTCTCAAGTTCATCTCTTTTTGAGAAAGAAGATATTTCAAATTTTTATGATCGGTATATATGTAACATTTTTCACCATAAAGATAGTGTCTCCAAATCTTCAGATCAAAAATCATAGCTACAAATTCCAAATCATGAGTCGGATGGTTACGGTTGTGTGGCTACAATTGATGAGATGCATAGACTATTACCTTTCTATCTTACATTAGTACACAACCCAAACCACTCAAAGAAGCATCATTGTACACAATGAAATCCTTTCCCGACTCTGGTAGTGTCAGAATTGATGCTTCTGTCAACATTTGCTTCAACTTTTCAGAACTTTCTTGGCACTGATCATCCCACACAAATGGTACATTGTTTTGTAGCAGCTTGAGCTATCTTCAAAAATCCATTTACAAATCTTCTATAATACCCAGCTAAACCAAGAAAACTGCGTACCTCTGATACATTCTTAGGTGTTTTCCATTGAACAATAGCTTCAATCTTTTTCAGATCAACTCTGATTCCATCTGTCGATACCACATGTCCCAGAAATACAACATCTGACAACCAAAACTCACATTTTCTAAGCTTTCCATGCAACTGTTTTTCTCGCAATATCTGTAATACAATTTTGAGATGCTGGTCATGCTCTGACTCTGACTTCAAGTAAACTAGTATATCATCAATAAAAACCACTACAAACTGGTCTAAATATGGCTGAAAGATATGATTCACGAGATCCATAAAAGTAGCCGGGGCATTAGTCAACCCGAATGGCATTACCAAGAACTCATAGTGGCTATACCTTGTACGAAAAGATGTCTTCGGTACATCACTTTCTTTTACTTTCAACTAATAATAACTTGATCTCAAGTCAATCTTCGAAAATACCGAAGCTCCCTTTAACTGGTCAAACAAATCGTTAATATGAGGCAATGGATACTTATTCTTGATCATCACTTTGTTCAACTGTCGGTAATCAATACAAAGTCGCATCAAGCCATCTTTCTTTTTAACAAACAATATTGGAGCTCCCCATGATGATATGCTCGATCAGATAAAGCCACGATCCAATAAGTCTTGCAACTATATTTTCAATTCTTTTAACTCAATAGGTGACATCTGATAAGAGGTATATAAAATGGAGTTGTACCTAGATAAACTTCTATTGCAAATTCAACCTTTCTGTCTGGTGGCAAACCCAGTAATTCCTCGGGAAATACATCAGAAAACTCACAAACTGTTTGAATTTTACTGCACTGACTTCCAACTGAATCTGAAAACACATGCCAAATATGCTGAACAACCCTGCTGAAGTAATTTATTAGCCTTTATTGCCAAAATAATATACGCTGGCCCACTAGTACGGATACCATTTTCTTCAATTCGATCTCCACCTTCTGTCTGAATGCTGAATCTCTTTTTATAGCAGTCGAAAATCACTCCGTATTCGGATAACCAATCCATCCCTAAAATTATATCAAAATCCCCTGTTCAACAAGTCGACAGGAAAAATTTTATTTTGTATATTAAATGGTCATTTCGAACATACTTGATTCACTAACACTGTTTACCCCAATGGACTTGACACCTCTATAAACACTCTAGACATCTCAGGTTTTAATTTCCCTAATTCAACTAGTTTTGAATTTATATAGGAGTGTGAAGATCCAGGATCAATCAAAGCATAAACAGGCTCGGAATATAGTAAAAATATACCTATTACTACATCGTGGGCATCGCATTCTTCACGAGTTCTGACCACATAAGCTCTAGCTGGTACTCTGGCCTTAGACTACTGGGAACAATGTCACTGCTTCTCCTAACATCACCTCCTCTGGAAACCAAACCACCTCTACCTGATCCTCTGCCTCTAGCAGTAGATACTAATCTCTGTCATGTCACAAGTGTGGCACTATCAGTTTTTAGACAATCTCTAATGAAATGATCTGTAGAACCATATCGGAGGCAGCCTCTAGTTAATCTCCAACATTCCCCTCTATGTTTCTTCCCGCAGTGCTCACAGTCTGGAATTTCTATATCCCAAGATGGACCTCTTACACTGCTAGTACAAATTGTAGTTTATTTTCCCTAGCTCTTATCACCTAGGTCCGATTTAAAACTCGGCCTCCAACCACCTCTGGATTCTCTAGACTTTTGGTAGCGAATTTGAACTAGTAGTTCCAACCCATTTTTTGGTCGATCTAACCGTTTCAGGCTTTTTGTCAAGGCCTAAAACTTGCTCTACCATTTTGGCCAGTTCAATCAAATCCACAAATTCAATAATCCGATGAGATGCTAATTGTACCTTTATTTCATCTCACAAATCTCGTAAGAATCTTTTACATCTTTCAGCTTTTGTCGGTATAAACTTTGAGGCATATCTCCTAAGTCTCGAAAATTCCCGCTCATAGTCTATTACTGACATATTACCCTGTTTCAGTATTAAAAACTCTTGCTTCTTGTCTTCGATATACATATTTCTCCAACGTATTTCTTTTAGAACTCTTTCTGAAGTAAGTCCCATGTTACTTGATCTATCGGTAAATGTCGGATCATAGATTCCCACCATAGATAAGCTTCCCCTTATAATAATGATACATCACAGAATAGATTTTCTCGGTGGGTACATTCTAATTGTTGCAACACTCTCTTAATCGACTTCATCCAATTTTCAGCTGTGGATGGATCGACTCTTTTCAGACCCATAAATTCAATGGCACCATATTTTCCCAATTCTTTTATCAAGGCCTGCCTCTAAGTAGGTACGGAAGTCATAGCAGGAGTAGTCCCTGCCACTCTTTATAATGCATCGGTAATTACTCAGAATATATCAGAATCATCTCTATCATTTCTTCTATCCACTCTAGGAGGTTGATTTCTCATCGGGTTTATTTTAGGTGTTACTGATGCTATTTCATCTAATCTATACGACTCTTCATCTCTGATATACATCTCTTTATCTATATCATCTAAATGTTCATATGGCATCTTTAATCTATAAAACAGAAATAAATAGATAGGTCAGCATCCAAATCCTGACTCAATTTTGACTTGACTGTGGCATGTGCTTGTAGACTCAATTACAAGCTCGATTTAGTCCGAGAATTGGCTAAACCTGAATACCTCTGATACTAACAAAATGTAACGCCGCCTAACCCTAAACTGTCGCTGGAACAGGGTTATGGAGCTTTACCGGACCAAACGGACAATTTACAATTGATATACAAATAATGATCAAACATAATGTAAAATAATCATAAAGTCCCTTAGATGGACCCTTGAGGCCCAAAATACATATTAAGAATGGATCGGGGTGTATACGAGTACTCTAAAAATTTTTAAGAAAATTTTAAAATTTTTTAGAAAATTTTAAAATTTTTCTCAACTACAGGGCTCATACGCTCGTGTGAATAGGGGACACACCTGTGTGACCCCTTTGACACACCTGTATTGTTTAACCGTGTGGCTCAACATGACCAAGGTATTTTGGGACACGCTCGTGTCCCTTACCCATGTAACTCTCTGACTTCTACTTCATGAACAAAGGGATTTCACATGGCCAAGCCACACGCCTGTGTGCTTAGGCCGTGTGGATTTATTTTCAATTCGAATTTAGTGCAGTTTTCACATAGGCTTGATACACGCCCATGTTAATCACACAGCCAGCCATACGCCCGTGTGCTAGGGCGTGTACAAAAACCTAGACACTCTATTTCTCATTTTTAAAGTGCAGGGGACATACGGCCAGACCACACACCTATGTGTTAGCCGTGTGTCTCACACGGTCTGGCCATACGCCTGTGTGCCAAGCTGTGTGGACTCAAAATGAGCCTTAAATACTAACCTAGCCACCCTGCAAATTTTAAACTGAAACTAATTTGCAACCAATATATCAATCAACACACTTACACATTCAAACATAACTAAATATGCCCTAAAAATTGACTTATTAATTTACTTAATGAATATTTATAATATCATTCAAAATTCAACTTATATTTCATTCATTCATTTCAAATTTAACACTTAACATGCCAAACATTTCACTTATATTTCATACTATTCATCAAACTCCTACTTAAGTGTTATATACTACCTTTACATCCAAAATACAAAACATGTACAAGTGACCAAGACAAAAGCTAGTACATGCCACATTTACCAAAAGATAGATTACATCACCAAAATGGAGCTAAGGTCGAGATTGACTCGGATGCTAAACCTGACTTTAATTTCTACTAACCTGTACACGGAAAACAACCGTACGCTGACTATGGATATACTCAGTGGTATTACTATAATTCAAATTATAAATAACAAAATAAGTTTTACATATATAACCTTACATCACATGAACACATATACAACTCATACGACACAGAAGCAAAATAAAACCCTCATTGCACAGTCCAGGTCTCAAACTCCAAACCTCTGACACTTATAACACGCCACTTATCGCCTGAGCCAGCAAACTCTTTTCTGTCATGTTTTATACACAATAATTTAAAAGGTTACATGCTAGAGTCAAGATCCCTTCAAGTAAGAAATTTTTTTTTTGCTTAAGCCTAGACTTGAATCCAATGCTTCTCAGAGACTCTTAAACACTCCTAAATCACTTAACCATTAAAGTAAACATACAATTTGTGCCACAAGGTACAAAAATTAAAAACTTAAATTTTTAAAGCATTACAACTCTACCCTCTAAAAGAAATTTCGGCCTCAAAATTTACCTGATCAAAACAGATGAGGGTATTGTTGTCGCATCGCCTCCTCGAGTTCCCATGTGGCCTCCTTTGAACTGTGATTACGCCATAGTACCTTAACCAATATGACAAACTTCATTATCAGAACCTTAACATCACGATCCAGTATATGCACTGGTTCCTCCTCGAAGGTCAAGTCTGGCCTAACCTCTATCTCCTCAATCGAGACAACATGCATGGGATCAGAGTGGTAATGCCTCAGCATGGAGACGTGAAACACGTCATGAATCTAGCCCAACTCTAGGGTTAACTCAAGCTGATAGGCAACTGGTCCCACACGCTTCAGTACACTGTAAGGCCCAATGAATATTGGGCTCAGTTTGCCTTTCGTTCGAACCTTAGTATCTTCTTCCACCAGGAGACCTTGAGAAACACGAAGTCTCCCACAGAATACTCAATCTCTTTGTGCATCAAGTCTGCATACGAATTTTGTCTATCTGAAGCTGCCTTTAACCGATCTTGAATTAACCTAACCTTGTCCTTTGTATCAGAAGCTAACTCCGGGCCCAGAACACGCTGCTCACCCAGTTCTGTCCAACATGAAGGAGTGCGACACCTATGGCCATAAAACGCCTCATACGGTGCCATCTGTATGCTCGACTGGTAGCTATTATTATACGCAAACTCTGCTAATGGTAAATAGTCTTCCCAACTACCTCGAAACTCTATTAGACAACCCCTTATGTCTTCCAATATCTGAATTACCCTCTCTGATTGACCATTTGTCTGAGGATGAAACGTAGTACTGAAGTCTAACCTTGTACCCAAAGCCTCGTGTAACTTCTTCTAGGATCGAGACATGAAACGAGGATCTCTGTAAGATATATAGAGACCGGTACCCCATGCAGTCTTACAATCTTGGCCACATATAACTTAGCCAGCTTCTATAATGAGTAATCAGTACGGACCGGTATAAAACAGGTAGACTTGGTCAATCGATCCAGATGACCCATATCGAATCCTTCTTAGTAGGCATCAAGGGCAGGCCACTAACAAAATCCATAGTTACCCTCTTCCACTTCTAAAGTGGAATCTTAACCGACTGTAATAACCTTAAAGGTAGTTGATGCTCAGCCTTAACTTGCTGGCATGTCAAGCACTTACTTACAAATTTAGTCACCTCGCGCTTAAGTCCTGCCCATCAGTAAAGCTCACGAAGGTCTCGGTACATTTTGTTCCCACCAGGATGCATAGCATAAAGACTATTATACGCCTCTCGCTGTAAAGACTACCTTAAATCAGTATCCCTCGATACACAAATTCTCCTACAGAAACACAGTACCCCTTCATTATTCAATCCAAAATCTGTCGTTTCCCTATTTTTAATCTGTTGGAATCGAGGACTCAATGACTTAGCTACCAACTGTTTAGCCTTAATCTGCTCAATCCAAAAAGGTTTAACTTGAAGCTCGGCCAGTAGACTACCATCATCAAACAAACTTAGGCAGGCGAACATCGCCCTTAGATCAGACATAACCCTACGGCTCAGTGCATCGGCTACCATAATCACTTTACCAGGGTGGTATTCAATCGTGCATTCATAATCCTTAAGCAGCTCAATCTATCAACGCTGCCTATGGTTTAGCTCCTTTTAAGTAAGGAGGTATTTGAGACTTTTGTGATCCGTGTAAATTATGCACTTCTCACCATACAGGTAATGTCTCTAAATTTTTAGTGCGAATACCACCGCAGCCAACTCCAAGTCATGGGTTGGGTAATCTCCCTCGCGAGTCTTAAGCTAACGAGACACATATGCAATCACCTTACCCTCCTACATCAACACACATCCCAAACCAACATATGATGCATCACTATAAACAGAGAACTTTTTCCCATACTCTGGCTGAATCAAGACAAGGGCCTCAGTCAAAAACTTCTTAAGTTTCTCAAAACTCTCTTGCTGTTTATCAGTCCAGTTAAACGGTACCCTTTTACGCAGTAACTTAGTCAGAGGTGTAGCAATCAACAAGAATCCCTCAACAAATCGTCTATAATACCCTGCTAGACCCAGAAAACTTTAAACCTTAGATACAGTCTTAGGTGGTCTTCGATCCACAATAGCTTCAATTTTCCAATGATCAACCCTAATCACCTTAGCTGAAACCACATAACCTGGAAAAGTAACTTCCCTCAACCAAAACTCGCACTTGCTGAATTTGGCATACAGTTGCTTTTCCCTCAGAATCTGTAGAATAACTCTAAGATGTGCATCATGTTTATCTTCAGTTCTTGAAAACACTAGGATATCATCTATAAACACAACTACGAATTGATCCAGATAAGGCTGGAACATTCAGTTCATCAAATCCATAAAGGCTGTTGGTGCATTCGTTAGCCCAAACAGCATCACAAAGAACTCGTAGTGACCATAACGAGTCCTAAACGCTGTCTTGTAGACATCAGCCTCCTTAACCCTCAGTTGATGGTACCCTGAATGGAGATCAAGTTTGGAGAAAACTGAAGCTCCTCATAGCTGATCGAAAAGATCGTCTATCCTCGGCAAAAGGTACTTATTCTTGATGGTTAGTTTATTCAATTGTGGATAGTCGATAGACATTCGCATGGATCCATCATTCTTTTTCACAAATAACACTAGTGCTTCCCACGGAGACACACTAGGTCGAATGAATCCTTGGTCTAATAACTCCTGAATTTGAGCTTTAAGTTCCATCAGCTCCTTTGGTGTCATTCTATAAGGGGCAATGGACACCGGAGCTGTACCAGGTAGAAGCTCGGTTCCAAATTCAACTTCACAGGTTTAGAGGTAATCCAGGCAGCTCATCGGGAAAAACATCAAGAAAATCTCTAACTGATCTCAAATACTTGACAGAAGGACCCCCAGACTCTAAATTACTGATATAGGCTAAGTAAGCCTCGCAACCTTTACGAACCAATTTCTCGGCCCTTAATGCAGAAATCACATTCGAAAATAATCCCGATGCTCCCCAATCACCACTACCTTCTCATTTTCTACAGTTTTCAGTACCATGCATTTCGCAGCATAATCCAAACTTGCTCGATGTTTTACTAGCCAATCCATTCCCAAGATTAGATTGAATTCGCCAAAAGGCAGTTCCATCAAACTCGCTACAAAGGTAACCTCTTGAACCACTAAAGGCACATCCCTAAATAGCTTGTTCACTTTCACAGACTACCTTAACAGACTCAACACAGTAACCTCACTTACAGTAGTTTCAAACATTACACCCAAAGTCTCAGTCACAGTGCATACAATATACAAATGTGTAGGCCCAATGTCAATTAGTGCAGTATAAGGTACCTCATGGATAAAGAATATACCAGTAATCACATCTAGGGCGTCTCCGTCCTCTCGGTGATGAACAGTATAAACCAAGGCTAGCTGCCTCCCCTCAGCATGTCTAGCACCTTTGGCCGGTGCTCCATGACCATGACCCAAACTGTTTCCACCCCTGGCCTGACCACGGCCTTTTGGCGACTGCTAACCACCCCTTGGCGGCCGTACATTACCCATACTAATAGCTTGCACCTGTTTCGGCCTTCGAGGACATTATCTAATATAATGCTCCATCTATCTGCAACTCAAACAGGCTCCCATCCTTTTCCAGCATTCGCCTAAATGTCGTTTCCCACAATTGGCAATCCAAAAGTAGCAACAGGAGGCCCAACTCTGACTGGCCCATCCACTCTGGCTCTTTTCTTAGGCCTTTGAACAGAATTAGAGGGCTCTAAATCCCTCTTATTTATGCCCTTTTCCTTTTCCCCGTTCTGACACCCTGCTAGCTTCACATCCTTGGTGATCTTTGCCTTTTCCACCAATGCAGCAAAATCTCGCTCCCTTTACGAAGCTATCAGTACCCGAAGACTATCCTTGAGGCCGTCCTCAAAATGAACACAGTACTCATATTCTGTTACAACCATCCCTCGAGCATATCGGCTAAGTCGTAGGAATTTTGCCTCATACTCTGCCACAGATAATCCCCCTGAGTTAAGTTCAGAAACTTTCTACGTTGGGCATCCACATAACTAGTGCCCACATACTTCCTTGAAACGTAGATTTGAAGAATTCCCAAGTTAACCGGTCAGGCTAAGTGCCCTCTTTCATAGTAAGCCACCACTGATAGGCTTCCTTACGCAGCAACGACATTGTACCTTTTAATTTCTACTTAGGGGTGTAGTCAAGGTCATCCATTATTCTCTTTGTGGCCTCCAACCAATATTCGGGCACATTAGGGGCCACTCTAGTGATGCCCCTGAAGATCTCAGCTCCATTCGACTGGAGTCATTCTGTAATTGACCCATGGCCCCCAGTACCAGTATTGGGCCCAGCGACCCTTTCCAGAATCCTCAACATGGCTTGAGACAATGCGTCGTCCCCATTTTCTCGATCATACAACCCCATCTCTGTTGCTGGTGAAGCTGGTGCCTTCCTAGCCTCAACATTAGGCATGTAGCCTAATGACTAGGACCCAGCCCTATCACACCCACGGCCTCTGCCGCGGCCAATTATACCCTTTCCACGAGTACCTTTACTGCTCATTATCACTTTGCGTATTATCTGAATTAAAAATTTTATGCAGAGTAGCTCATAGTTCCAGTAATTAAGTAGATGCTATATAAGAAGCAGTAGTTTAGAGTTTGTTTTCGCAATCGTAGGCTCACTACAGTCTTAGTTTCCTACGGTTTTTTGTTTACTCTAACTAAAGTATCTCAGTGTAGTCTATCATCTAAGGTATCCCTAGTATTTCCTACCTACAGTATATCAGTTCAAAATAGACATCAGTATTAAAACAACTTAAAGATTCAACGCTGGAGAGTTGGTGTGCCACACTATTAGTAAAATCCTTCAAAACACTTCAAATGCTTTGAAAACAACTTTTAAAAATCCATAAACTAAAACCCCATTCCACAGCTGAGTTTTGTAACTTGACTTTGATACCATTAAATGTAACACCCCAAACCCATCCCTGACGTTATGGCCTTATCTGGCGGTGTCACATTGAAGTGTGAAACATAAAAACTCGTTATTGTTAAGAGATGCCAAACAACTAGTCAATATGTAATCTAAACAGTGACTTCAAAACAGGTTATTCGATTTACTAAAATGTGTATTGTTTGTTGAGTTAAAACATAAATTCATTTGAAAACCCAAACTTGATTTAAAACTCTTTGTTTGTATTAAGGGTTGATTTAAAAGTCGTGTTTTATTATAAAAAATTCCATTCTTTAAAACATTACTAAACTTTAAAATCTCTTGTATAGCAGAAGCTTTTCTTTTCAAATAGGTGTGTATTTGCGTTTGGTTTGGTCTAGTGTTGTTTCTTTTAAAAACTCAAGACGTATTACTAGCAGTTATAATCAAAGCGAAGTAAAAACCTAGAATTAAAAATAAAATCCAGAGAGGCATTATTACATTTAAAAACCCAAATATCATAAGCAGAAATAGTATAAGGTACTAATAATTTAGCTGTCTATAGTGTGGCCACCCTTGAGTCCTCCGATCCGTTGAACCGTCAAACACTAGGGATTACCTGTGCAGTTAAAATAGAGGGGTAAGTTTACAAAAACTCAGTGTGCATTTACCCAATTAAACAAATAATACGCAACAGAGTAAACTGGGCCTGAGCCCGTTTAGTAATAGTTGGGCCTTAGCCCATAGCAAAATCAGTTTGGCCTTAGCCCATAACAGTATCAGAAATCAGAATATATGATGCAAATAACCCCAACCAACCTGCACTCCATCTCCTGTTGAACATTGCACTGCTGTGGGGATTAAATCAACCCACCCATCCCTATACTTCAATGTTAGACCAGCTACGGCACTAACCAGAATTGCAGCAAAGCTGCTAATCATATAAGCGACTTTAAGTCGTCGGTACGTCCACAGTCATCTCGTACGACTAATATGACCCTATCAGTCCACAGTCGTCTCATACAACCCATGCGACCTTATTAGTCTATAGTCGTCTCGTGCGACTCGTGTGACCTTATCAGCCCAATACACTTCCTCCAAATATCATAACCCATCCCCATGCAGTGCAATATGTCATGACATAATATCATACGTGTATGCAAAATGTCATGCTAAAAAATAGTCATACACAAAGTAGGGGCAAAATAGTCATTTGTCACATGGGGGTATAATAGTCATTTCTTAATTTAGGGTCCAGGTACACTTACCGACCCATCAGTAGGTCCACAGTCGTCTCGTTCGACACGTGCAACCCTTAATAATCAAACAATGCAATTGGGCCCAAAGCCCATTATGTGGCCCAAGTGGGATCCAAACACTCATGTGAACAATGACCTTAGCCATGTGAACAACACAGTCAGGTCCAATATTTCTCGCATGGCCGTGATATTTACCCGTGTGGGGCCCACGAGTCCATTGGGCCCACACGACCCATTTTTGGCCTAATATGGCCCAAAATGGCCTAAGCCCATAGAATTGCTCATGGTGGCCTCGACCGTCATATCGACTTTCCATATGTGCGTTCATACACCATGTGGGATCAGTTGTCGAACTTTTCAGCTTTTCGGCTTTTGCCATTCTACGGTTAAAGCAATGTGAGTACACACCTATTTACGAACTGTACGAAGAACCCATTTGCACTGAACCTACATTCATTAAGGTATTCTGCTAGTTAATCGATGATTTGGGTTAATAACCTTCTCAACATTTAGCCCAAAAATAAACGCCACATTACCTTGATTGAATGAGGGTGACATTAGTCCCCTAAGACCCCCTAACTAGAACTGTTCACACGTCATTATTGATTATCTACGTTACCAAACCCATTAGCTTCAATTACCTAATCCAAAGATTGAGTTCATAAAAACATTTCAGAGAACATACAACCCTAGAGTAGAGGAAGTATTCAGCATTCAGAGAAAGAGAGATATACTCGGCTAACAAAAGTATAGAAGGAGAGAAATTGGAAACAAAACAACCTACCATCGGTCGAGCAAAATAATTGTAAATAGAGTTACCTTCTATTGAAACAATAGATAGATTTCAAACACTTCAATAGCTCTCGTAAACACCATCACTCCTCCAGAATTTGAAAACAACATACCTAAGGGAAGTGACCAAGTAACGACAATAAGAAAGAAGAGGAAAAGGGAGCATTCGGTTTCAAACAGTACAAGAAAGGGGTGAGTTGAAACAAAACTACTAGAAAACAGAAAGAGTCCTGTACTTACTGATTGCCAAAGAGATGTCGTCAAACCCAGAACAATAATGAGAGTATAAAGGATGAATAAGGAGAGAATCATCCAAACCAAAGCTAAAGCCGAAAAAGTCTGGGTGAGAGGGAAGAAGAAAGTATTCGGCCACAGTTCAAAGTGAAAGGGAGAAATGTTGAAGGGGAAGAGAGAAATGATGTTAAAACAAAAAAGGCTTGATAATTTGGGGTAGTGAGTAGAAGATAGAATCGAAAGACAGGGAATTGAAGAAAAGGAAATACCGAAGGCAAACAAAATAGAGAAAAACCCCTAGTCCCTAGTAAGAATTTGGCACCAAAAGAAAAAAGGTCACTAAAAGTGTTTGACAAAACCGGTATGGAGAGAACCAAATCCCTAAGAGAAACACACACACAACTGAAACTTGAGGAAAAACACTCAGCCGAAATCCTAAGTACTTCCTAAGCAAATTCAGCACAACCTTCACTCCACCTCAAAGTCCACTTTCCCCTCTTAAAATCTTTCCAACCTCCCCTCAAATCCCATGATCCACTCCCTAACCCCCCATGACCAATTCAAATCCAACTCAAAAGAGTTTCAGTCAAATTCTACAACTCACATGGCACAGAAGCAAAATAAAATCCCCATTGCATAGTCTAGGTCTCGAACTCTAGACCTCTGACATTTATAACACGCCACTTATCCCTTGAGCCAGCAGGCTCTTTTCTGTCATGTTTTAAACACAATAATTTAAAAGGCTACATGCTAGAGTCAGGGTCCCTTCAAGCAAGAAAAATAAAAATTTTACATAAGCCCAGACTTAAACCCAGGGTTTCCTAGAGACTCCCAAACACTCCTAAATCACTTAACCATTAAAGCAAACATACAATTTGTGCCACAAGGTACATAAATTAAAAACTTAAATTTTAGGGCATTACAAGGTCGATGAGTAAACCCTATCATTCCTCATCAAAGAAATCAAGAGCTTATTATAACCGTTCGACAGCCTTGGTGGGGTGTTCCAATAGAGAGCGTGGGAAGCAACATATAACATCAAAAGCTCAAGCTACTTCAGTATCGAGCGTTGGTAGTGTTAAAGCCAACAAACCAATGTGTAAACAGTATGGTAGATGACATTTTGAAGAATGTAGAATGAATGATAGAGCATGTTTCAGATGTGGTTTGCAAGAGCATTTTATTCAGGATTGTCCCGAGTTACCTAATACTGATAAACTCCAGACTGCTCAACCGAGTAATACAGTTACCAGAGGGAGACCACCTTGAAATAGTAGAAATGTTAGTGGTAATAGAAGTGCAACCAAGGCTTCTACTGTGAGATCTGAAGCTCTAGCACAAGCCAGAGCTTACGCTATTCACGCTCGTGAAGATGCATCGTCACTAAATGTTATCATCAGTATATTTTCTCTCTATGACATTGATGTAATTTCATGGATTGATCCTGGATCGACTCATTCTTATGTTTGTATGAATTTAGTTTCTATTAAGAGTTTAGATGTTGGGTCCGCTGAATTTGTGGTTAAAGTATCGAACCCTTTAGACCAATACATTTTAGTTGATAAAGTTTGCAAGAATTGCCTTTTGATGACTCGAGGTTATTGTTTTCTAGCTGATTTGATACTGTTACTGTTTGATGAGTTTGATGTGATATTGGGTATGGATTGGTTGACTGTGCATGATGCGATTGTGAATTGTAAATAAAAGACTATTGAGTTGAAATGTCAAAATGGTAAGACTCTTCGTATTGAATCTGATGATTTGAGTGGATTGTCTACTGTGATATCGTCTGTGTTAGCTCAAAAATATGTGAGAAAGGGTTATGATGCATATCTTGCTTATGTACTGGATACCAAAGTGTCTGAGTCAAAGATTGAATCAGTACCAGTGGTTTGTAAATATCCAGATGTATTTCCAGAAGAGTTACCTGGGTTGCCACCAGTCCGAGAAGTAGAGTTTGCTATTGAATTAGTACTAGGGACATCACCGACATCAATAGCTTCGTATAGAATAGCTCTTACAGAATTGAAAGAGTTAAAATCTCAATTGCAAGAATTAACAAATAGAGGTTTTGGACGATTGAGTTTTTTGCCCTGGGGTGCACAAGTTCTGTTTGTAAAGAAAAAAGATGGAATGATGAGAATGTGTGTAACGACCCAATTTAAATGAAATCGAAACAGTGGTTTCGAAACCACAAATCCAAGCTAGAAATAAAATTTATTTTAATATTATTGCATGGTCTATATTATGATAGGAAAGTCGTATGAAAATACTGATAGGAAACTTTTACCGATTAAGTGATTAATTAGAGAAAGGTCCAAATTGCATAAAATGTAGAAGTTGAATTCTAGAAGTTAGAAGGATTAATTGGTTATGGAATTCAAAACTTGAGGTCCTTATATGGTAATTAGACCATTAATTAAAAATTAGTGGATATTTATGGATGAATCATCTATGGAAATTGAGAAAAAGAAAATGACTAAATGGGAATTGAAAGAAAATAAAAGATGATAATTAATTAATATGAAACATATCAACATTTTCATCATCTTCATCCCCAATTTTTTTATAGAAACCTTAGGAGAGAAGAAGAAACCTTTCTTGCCATAAATAGGTAAGTAATCAAGTCCTGTTTTTAGTAATTTTTATATTTTTGAGATCGGAATAACCTATTATTTCTATTGTGGGGATTAATTTGAAAAGTTATCGAAGTATAAAGTTTGCGTCATGGATGAACATGGTGAAAATTTGAAATGTATGGTAGAAAATGAAAGGTTGTTAGTAGATAAACAACTTTTACAAAGTGAATTTGCATGAAATTGATATTTAGGGACTAAATTGTAAAGTTGTGAAATTCAAAGAAAAATTCTAAATTTTGTGAATCAAAGGTGCTGTAAATGATACATGAAAATTTCGGTTAGGCTTGGAATAAGGACTAGATTGCATGAATTTCATTTTTCGAGTCTAGGGACGAAATTAGAATTTATGAAAAGTTTAGGGGCAAAATAATATTTTTTTCCTAGAGTGTAAATTAAGTCCAAATGAATATGAAATATGATGAATTGACGAATAAATTCATTTATATAGATCTGGGAAACTCAAATACGAAGTTAGATCGAGGAAATGAAAAGACTTCGTATTAGTAGATTTTCATGCAAACAAGTATTAAGGTAAGTTCGTGTAATTTGATATTGAATCTTGAAATGCTTGAATTATATGCTATATGATATGATTGTTAAGTAAATGCTAATTGTATAAAATGTGATAATATGTTTGACATGACTTGAGAAAAAGGGATAAGTCCTGATTGAATGAAGAAAATTTGATGGATTAGTGTGAACATGATTCTGCATGTGTTGCAGATAGTGTTTAACTTAGATGAGTAATCCTGATAAGTCTCTTGAGCATAATGAGAAAAATTTCTATGAGTATAGTGATTGGTAGTAAATTCACATAAGTTGTGGACTACTGTAGCTCTATGTGAGCATCTTGATACATGACTTACCTGATTGTGATCCTCCATACGTTGCGAACACAAACATGACTCTTTGTGAGTATTATGATAATCGATAGGTTGTGATCTTGCATACATTGCAAACACAAATGAAGCTCTATGTGAATGTCCAGACATGACTCGCACGAACTACATGAGATATAGCTATCGGTGCTTTTATTACATGACTTTCCTGGTTAGAAGTTCTTTGTGAACTAATACTTGAGACATGGCTCTTATGAGCATACTTGATTAGCCTGGATTAGCTTCATGATACATGTTACACGATTTGCCCAAATGACTTGAAAAGGTGCTCAAGAGTTTCATACACTTTAAGTGTACTACATGAAAGTATCCATCAATATTTCCAATAAATTCAATGGGCAAAACCTAGAAATGGTTAATGGAATTTGAGTGAATTTATCTTCAAAATGTATATGTGGTATGGAAAATGATAAGCATGTGGAAAACATGATATGATGAGCTCATCTAAGCTAATGAGATTATGTGAAGTTACTTGACTAACTTGAATTTTTTAAGTTGTGTGATAGGCTAGTAATTCACTTATTTGGATGTTTATGTATGTGATTAAGATGCACGAAAATACATGGTAAGTTAAATTTTTGTTACATGAACTTTCTAAGGATTTAATGCTTACTAGGTTCTATTTCTCTGTTTTATAGTGCTTGGAAGCTTGTGAAGGTTGGAAACAATTGGAGCAATATCATACTATCCTCTAGCTCATTTTGGTATAAATATGGATCTTATTTGGTATAATGGCATGTATAGGCTAGTAAGGCTAATGTATATGTTGAAATGACTAGTGATAACTTGATTTTGGTATATTTATAATGTAAATTATGGTTTTACATGTATGTTGGTTGGTTGCTATTGGTAAAGTTTTATGCAGGTTTTGGATGAAAAAGAGTGAGGAATAAGGCTTGGAAAATAGCCTTATTTTGTCCACACGGGTAGATACACGGGCATATGTACATGGGCATGTAGCCTGGCCGTGTGTCCCCTACATCCTAAGAATTGAGAAACAGAATGCTCAGAATGAGCACATGGGCAGAGACACGAGCGTGTGTCTCAACTGTGTAAGGTACATGACCTAGAACAAGGGCATGTCTCTTGGCCGTGTGAAACCTACACCTAATTTTCAAAAATTTAATTAACCACACGGCCTAGCACACGGGCATGTGACTTTGTCGTGTGACTTCAATTTCTTCATAGGTTGAAAGTCAGAGAGTTACATGAGTAAGGGACACGGGCATGTCATATGGCCCTGTAAGCTACACGGCCTCAACACACGGGTGTGTCCCTCACCACATGGGTGTATGACTCCAAAATCTGAGAAAAATTTTTGAATTTTGTGAAAAATTCTCTGAGCTATCGATTTAGTCGTGACTCGATTCTAATGCATGTCTTGGACCTCAAGGGTCTAATCAAGGGACATGTTCATGAAACTCGAAAAATGAATGGTACTTAGCTCGATTTAGTTGTACATGTTCTATAAAACTCTAGTAATGCCTCGTAACCCTATTCCGGTGATAGATACAAGTTAGGGGTGCTACAATGTGTATCGATTATCGACAGCTCAATAAAGTTACGATCAAGAATAAGTATCCTCTGCCGCGAATCGATGATTTATTTGATCAGTTGAAAGGGGCAACAGTGTTTTCTAAGATTGATTTGCGATCTGGTTATTATTAGTTGAGAGTTAGATGTGCCGAAAATTGTGTTTAGGACCAGGTACAGACACATGAATTTCTCATTATGCCATTTGGGTTAATTAATGCTTCTGCAGTTTTTATGGACTTGATGAATAGAATTTTCAGGCTGTATTTAGACAGATTTGTTGTCATATTCATTGATGACATTCTGAACTAATCCTGAAATGAGTTGGAACATGATGAGCATTTACAAATTCTATTGCAAACATTGAGAGATAATCAATTGTTTGCTAAATTTAGTAAATGTGAGTTTTGGCTTCGAGAAGTTGGATTTTTGGGACATATTGTTTCAGCGAAAGGCATCAGAGTTGATCTAAGTAAGATATCAGCAATTATTGATTGGAAACCACCAAGAAATGCATCCGAGGTCAGAAGTTTCCTGGGTTTAGGTGACTATTACTGAAGATTTGTTAAAGGGTTCTCGATGATTGCTACACCAATGATGTGGTTATTACAAAAAGATGTGAAATTCTAGTGGAATGAGAAATTTCAATAGAGTTTCGATCAATTGAAAGCACTGTTAACTGAAACACCAGTTTTGGTTCAACCTAAGTCAGGTAAAGAGTTTGTGATTTTTAGTGATGCATCATTGAACGATTCGGGATGTGTTTTAATACAAGAATGTAAAATGATAGCTTATGCTTCCAGACAGTTAAAGCCACATGAAAATAATTATCCAACACACGACTTAGAATTAGCAGCTATAGTATTCGCGTTGAAAATTTGGCGACACTATCTGTTTGGTGAAAGATGCCACATGTTTACTAATCGCAAGAGTTTGAAGTTTTTGATGTCACAAAAAGATTTGAATTTGAGACAGCGAAGATGGCTCGAACTATTGAAAGGCTATGAATTAGTTATTGATTATCATCCGATAAAAGCGAATGTAGTTGCAGATGCTTTATGTAGAAAATCTTTGTTTGCTTTGCGGGTGATGAATACTCGATTGACCTTATCTGATGATGGTTCAATATTAGCTGAGTTAAAAGCTAAACCGGTATTCCTTCAGCAAATTTGTGAAGCTCAGCAATGTGATAATTAATTGCAAGCTAAAAGATTTTAATGCGAGTCGACTACTAATTCAAAGTATCAGATTGGATCCGATGATTGTTTGATGTTTCGAGGTAGAATTTGTGTACCGAGAAATTCTGAGCTTGTTCCGAAAATTCTGCATGAAGCACACAGTGGTTGTTTATCTGTTCATTTGAGGAGTATAAAGATGTACAATGATTTGGAATAGTTGTACTAGTGGTTAGGGATGAAACAAGATATTTCTGATTTTGTGACTAGAAGTTTGATTTGTCAGCAAGTTAAAGCTGAACATATAGTACCTTCGGGACTATTACAGCCTGTAATGATACCTGAGTGGAAATGGGATAGAATTATGACCGATTTTGTATCAGGATTACCCCTATCTCCAAAAAACAAAAGATGCTATCTGGGTTATTGTTGATCATTTGAAGAAGTCTGCACATTTTACACCAGTGCGTACAGATTTCTCTCTTGATCTATTAGCTGAATTGTACATTTCAGAAATTGTCAGATTGCACGGTGATCTAGTTTCTATTATTTCGGATAGAGATCTGAGATTTACATCACAATTCTGGAAGAAATTGCAAGAAGCTTTGGGTACATGGTTGCATTTTAGCACTGCATTTCATCCTCAAACTGATGGCCAGTCTTAGAGAGTGATTCAAATTCTCGAAGATATGCTTCGTTGCTGTGTTTTAGAGTTTGAAGGCAATTGGGAAAAAATACTTACCATTGGTTGAATTTGCTTATAATAATAGTTACCAGTCGAGTATAAAGATGGCACCGTATGAAGCTTTATATGGTCACAAATGCCGAACTCTATTGTACTAGACCGAGCTTAGTGAGAAAAAGATTTACGGGATTGATTTAATCAAAGATACTAAAGAAAAAGTGAAAGTGATACGTGACAATTTAAAAGTAGCTTCAGAGCGATAGAAGTCATATGCGAATCTCAAATGTAAAGACATTGAATTCTAGATCAGCGATAGAGTGTTTCTGAATGTATCGCCGTGGAAAAAATTCTTCGATTTGGTCATAAAGGAAAGTTGAGTCAAATGACCTCCTGGTTGGCATTTTCATGGAAATGACCTAATGGTTAGGGGTGTTACATATCTAAAGTGAGTCTAATGACCTCCTAGTTGGCATTTTCATCTAAATCAGATGTCTTGTGGGATCACAGGCCTATCTCAGTAGGGATTAATTCTTTTTCCTTATACACCAATGAGAATGTTGTTTCCCTAGTTACTATGTGTGTAACAACCCGTTTTCAGTGAAATTAGAAAAGTGGTTTTAGAACCACAAATCTGAGGTCAAAATATTTATTTTAATATTATTTTGAGGTCTATAGCATGATAGTAGGATTACATGAAAATTTCGTTAAGAAATTTTACCGTTTGAGTGTTTAATTTGTGAAAAAAGATTAAATCGCATAAAGTGCAAAAATTGAATTCTATAAGTTAAATGTGTTAAATGGCTATAAAATTGAAATGTGTGAGTACTGAATGGTAATTAGACCATTAATATATTAATGGACAAGGATGGACATATTTTAAGTGATTTATTATGTTTAATTAAAGGTTATATATATAATTTAATAATAAAAACAAAATAAGTAAAAATAAAACCATTTTTTTGTCCATCTTCTTCACCTAGCCAAAAATTAGAAGAAACGAAGCCATAGCTAGGGCTTTAAGCATTCGGCTCAGTCTCAAGCTTGCATATAAGTGAATTTCGTCCCATTTTTAATGATTTTTATGTTTTTGAGGTTGTTTTAGCTCAATCTAGCTAGCCCAGAGACTAATTTGCAATACTGTTAAAAGTTTAGAGTTTTTCCATGAATGTGTGTTTGTTACTTTTGATGTTTGATGGATGAAAATGAAAGTTTAGTGATATTTAAACAAGTTTTGTAAAGTGATTTTCATTAGAAATATGAATTATGGGTTAAATTGAGAAAAGTGAAAATTATATGGTGAAATGTGTAAATTAGTGAAATATATGGGCTGCTATGGGCGTAGGTAAAATTTGGTTCGCATAGGTGTGGACTAAATTGCATGAATTTGCAATTTTATATGATAAAGACTAAATTGTAAAGAAGTAAAAAATTTAGGGGTAAAATAGTAATTTTACCAAAATGTGAAATTGGATTAAATTGAATAGAATGATGTTTAAAATAGTTAAATTTGCTTATATATGGGCTGCTATGGGCTTAGGTAAAATTCGGTTAGCATAGGTGCGGACTAAATTGCGTGAGTTTGCATTTTTATGTGATAAAGACTAAATTGTAAAGAAGTAAAAAATTTAGGGATAAAATAGTAATTTTACCAAAATGTGAAATTGGAATAAATTGAATAGATGATATTTAAAATAGTTAAATTTGATTTTATAGATCAAGAAAAGGCACGTAAGGATTTGGATTGGGGAAAAGACAAAATTATCGACTAGACGATCGTTTTCGTCATTTGAATTTGAGGTAAGTTCGTATGATTAATAAGCATTAATTTATATATGTTTAAATGCTTAATTGATATAATTGTGAGGATTCGACACAACGAAAATGATGAACGAGATAGTAGCAACTAAATGAATCCTGGTTGAACCTTAGGAATAGATAGGATACAAATGAAATGTCATTAGGGGTTACCATGTGTATGTTATGGGTGCTGGTCCTGTATGTCCTACCGGTGGCAGAGTTTTCTGGCATGTGTTGCGATTACTAGACAGATTTTGTAAGCAGCAACGTGTAGCTACGTCTTGACCGACAGCTTGTGTGAGAAGACCCAGTGATAGCTCGAGAGTGAGCATTTATATGAGATATGAGATAGAGGTGGTTTAACCACGTATATGACACTTAGTGTGTGAGATTCCCGAGTATCCAATGGTATTCCAAATGGTTAAATAAGAAAAGTTGATGGTACAAGGATATAATAGATGATATGGATCAGTTTAGGTACTTGCGAGAAGTATGACAAGTAAGTTGTAGTGGATGTATTCATATATGATTATTATGGTTGACATAATGTGTTAATCTTTGATTTGATTGAAATTTACCTATGTTTACTTATGTTTCTTTAAATTAAGAATGAATGGTACATTGTACTTATTAGCCATACGAGCTTACTAAGCTTAATAACTTACTTTGTTTATTTTTCATGTTTTATAGTGACTCAGAAGCTCTCTTGGATTGGAAGTCATCGGAGATCTGATCACACTATCCAACATTCGTTTTGGTACTTATGAATTATGTATTTTGGTTATATGGCATGTATAGGTCATTTCAGCTAATGAATCCTATATGTTTTGATATGTAAATAGCCATGTGATTTGGGTTAATTTGGTATATGTTTTGGTATGTATATATATGAGTAGTTGGCTTATCTTGTATGATTTATATTTGGATATGTGAATTGAATTTGAATTGTATGATTAATTATGTGATAAGTTCGGTAATGCTCCGTAACCTTATTCCAGAGATGGATACAAGTTAGGGGTGTTACATTTGATTGGTATTAGAGCTACGATTTAGTCGATTTTAGGACTAATGTAGCATATGTGAGTGTAGCTATACATGCCATATTTAACCTATGATAGTGTGATATCTCCTGACAGTTTTTAAATCATGTTTTCGTATAGTAATGGATTCCTATCGAGTTGACTCCGATGATGTTGAAAGTAATGCACTAGCCTCTGTTCACGGAATAGCACCGTCTGGTCGAGACCCATATCTAAGGGTCATGGAGGAGAGGCCAAAGAAGCCTTCTTCCAGATGATGAATGAGTGGTTCTCTGAGTATGTCCGAACGAATCTGACTATTCAACAAGCTCTACCCTAACCTATTCCCCAACCAATTCCCATAGTTCCTCAAGGTTTGGATCCTTTGCATATGTGTAAGTCACATGTTAATAAAATTCGAAAGTACGGGGCTGAAGAGTTTAGAGCTGCAGTTGATAATGATCCTAAGAGAGCCGAGTTTTGGCTTGAGAATACGATTCAAGTCTTTGATGAATTGTCTTGTACGCCAGCAGAATGTGTTAAATGCACCGTATCTTTTTTGAAAGATGCAACATACCAGTGGTGGAGCACTTTAATATCTATAGTGTTGAGAAACCAGTCACATGGGAATTCTTTCAGACTGAATTCAGAAAAAATATATATAAGTTAATATCTATATATCTTTTTTGAAAGATGCAACATACCAGTGGTGGAGCACTTTAATATCTATAGTGTTGAGAAACCAGTCACAGGGAATTCTTTCAGACCGAATTCAGAAAAAATATATATAAGTTAATGGTTTCTTGATCAAAAGCATAAGTAGTTCTTAGAGCTGAAATAATGTCATATGACCGTATCTGAATATGAAAGAGAATTTGTGAGACTAAGCAAGTATGCCTGAGAATGCATCCCAACTGAACAGATTTTGCGTAAACGGTTCGAAGACGGCTTGAATGAAGACATAAACTTTTAGTTAGTATTCTTGAACTAAAAGAATTTGTTGTGTTAGTTGATAGAGCACACAAAGTCGAAGAGCTTAGTCGAGAAAAGAGAAAAGCCAATTTTGAGGTTAAGATTCGAGAAAGAGGCTAATGGTTAAATCATATTATTCATCTTCAAAGAAATCAAAGGATTCTTATAACCATTCAACTACTTCAACGGGGTATTTAGATAGAGATTGTGAGAAGAAACATACAAGTCCGAAAGCTTAAGCCACTTTAGTATCGAGTGTTGGCAGTGTCAAAGCCAACAAACTTGTGTGTAAACTATGTGGTAGACGACATTTTGGAGAATGTAGAATGTAAGATAGAGCATGTTTTAGATGTGGTTTGCAAGAGCATTTCATTCAAGATTGTCCTAAGTTACCTGGGAATGATAAACTTCAGGCTGCTCGAACGAGTAATACAGCTGTGAGAGAGAGACCACCCCAAAATACTGGAAATGTGAGTGGTAGTAGAGGTGCAACAAAGGATTCTACTCTGAGATCCGAGGCACGAGCACCAGCTAGAGCTTATGCTATTCAAGCTTGCAAGGATGCATCGGCACTAGATGTTATCACCAGTACTTTTTCTCTTTATGGCACTAATTTAACTACTTTGATTGATCCTAGATCAACCCATTCATATGTCTGTATGAATTTAGTTTCTAGTAAGAGTCTACCTATTGAGTCCACTAAATTTATGGTTAAAAGTATCTAACCTCTTAGGCCAGTATGTCCTAGTTGATAAAGTTTGCAAGAATTGTCCTTTGATGGCTTGGGGTTATTATTTTTCAGTTGATTTGATGCTTTTACTGTTGACTCTACAAATGCTGTTGTGAGTTTGAGATGAAAGACTATTGAGTTGAAATCTCAAAATGATGAAATTCTTCGTATTAAATCTAATGATTCTGGTGGGTTTCCTATTGTGATATTGTCTATGCTAGCTCAAAAGTATGTGAAAAAAGGGTTGTAATGCTTACATTGCCTTTGTACTGGATACAAAAGTGTCTGAGTCAAATACTAAATCAGTGCCAGTGGTTTGTGAATATCCAGATGTATTTGTTACCTGGGTTGCCACCAATTAGAGAGGTTGAGTTTGCTATTGAATTAGTGCCAGGAACCTTACCGATATCGATAGCTCCATACACAATGGCTCCTACAGAATTAAGAGAGTTGAAATCTCAGTTGCAAGAGTTAACAGATATAGGTTTTGCCAGATCGAGTTTCTCACCCTCTGGTGCACCAATTTTGTTTGTTAAAAAGAAAGATGGATAAATGAGATTGTGTATTGACTATGGACAACTCAACAAAGTTACCATTAAGAATAAGTATCCTCTGCCGAGAATTGATGATTTATTTGAACAGCTGAAAGGAGCAACGATGTTTTCTAAGATTGATTCATGATCTGGTAATTATTAGCTGTGGGTTAAAGATTCGAATGTGCCGAAAAATGCATTTAGAACCAGGTATGGACATTATGAATTTCTTCTTATGCCATTTAGGTTAACTAACGCTCCTGCAGTCTTTATGCATTTGATGAATAGAATCTTCATGCCGTATTTAGACAGATTTGTTGTTGTGTTCATAGACAATATCCTGATATATTCTTGAGATGAGTCAGAGCATGCCGAGCATTTGAGAATAATGTTGCAAACAATGAGAGATAAAACAACGATATGCTAAATTCAGAAAATGTGAGTTTTGGCTTCGAGAAGTTGGATTTTTGGGACACATTGTATCGACAAATGGCATCTGAGTTGATCCGAGCAAGATTTAAGCAATTATTGATTGAAAACCACTAAGAAATATATTCGAAGTCAAAAGTTTTCTAGGATTAGCTAGCTATTATCAAAGATTTGTCAAAGGATTTTCAATGATAGCTACACCGATGACTCGTTTATTGCAGAAAGATGTGAAGTTTGAGTTGTCTGAGAAATGTCAACAGAGTTTTGATTAGTTGAAAGCACTGTCAACTGAAGCACCAGTATTGGTTCAACCTGAGTCGGGTAAAGAATTTGTGATTTTCAGTGATGCATCATTAAACAGTTTGGGATGTGTTTTAATGCAAGAGGGCAAAGTGATAGCTTATGCTTCCAGACAGTTAAAGTCACATGAAAAGAATCATCTGACGCACAATTTAAAATTGGCTACTATTGTTTGTGCATTGAAAATTTGGCGACATTATTTGTTTGGTGAAAAATGTCACATATTTACTAATCACAAGAGTTTGAAGTATTTGATGTCACAGAAAGATATGAATTTGAGACAGCAAATATGGCTCGAATTGTTAAAAGATTACATGTTAGTGATTGATTACCATACAGGGAAAGCAAATGTTGTAGCAGATGCTTTGAGTAGAAAATCTTTGTTTGCTTTAAGAGCGATGAATACACGATTGACTTTGCCTGATGATGGCTTGATTTTAGCTGAGTTAAAAGCTAAACCGATGTTTCTTCAGCAAATTTGTGAAGCTCAGAAATGTGACAATGAATTGAAAGTAAAATGAGTATAGCGTGAGTCAACTCCTGATTCAAAGTTTTAGATTGGAGCCGATGATTGTTTATTGTTCAGAGGTAGAGTTTGCATACCGAGAAACCCAGAACTTATATAGAAAATTATGAATGAAGCTCACAGTGGAAATTTGTCTATTCATCCGAGGAGTAACAAAATATACCATGATTTGAAACAGTTGTATTGGTGGTCAGGTATGAAACGAGATATTTCTGACTTTGTGTCCAGATGTTTGATTTGCCAGCAAGTTAAAGTTGAACATCAAGTACCTTCGGGACTATTACAGCCAGTAATGATACCTGAGTGGAAATAGGATAGAATTACGATGGATTTCGTATCGGGATTACCCCTATATCCAAAAAAGAAAGATGCTATCTGGGTTTTTGTTGACCGTTTGACAAAGTCTGCACATTTTATTCTAGTGCGTAAAGACTTCTCTCTTGATAGATTAGCTAAGTTGTATATTTCAAAAATCGTCAAATTGCATGGAGTTCCAGTCTCTATTATTTTGGATAAGGATCCGAGATTTACATCACGATTTTGGAAGAAAGTGCAAGAAGCTTCTGGTACACAGTAGTATTTTGGTACCGCATTTCATCCTCAAATTGATGGTCAGCCTGAGAGAGTGATTCAGATTCTCGAAGATATGCTTTGTTGTTGTCTTTTACAATTTGAAGGCAAATGGGAAAAGTATTTACTGTTGGTTGAATTTGCGTATAACAATAGCTTTCAGTCACGCATAAAGATGGCACCGTATGAAGCTCTATATGGTCGTAAATGCCGAAGTCCATTATACTGGACCAAGCTTAGTGAGAAAAAGATTCACGGAGTTGATTTAATTCGAGAGACTGAAGAGAAAATGAAAATGATACGTAATAGTTTGAAAGCAATTTCAGATCGACAAAAATCTTATGTGGATTTGAAATGTAAAGATATTGAATTTCAAATCGGCGACAAAGTATTTCTGAAAGTATCGCTATGGAAGAAGATTCTTCGATTTGGTTGCAAAGGAAAATTGAGTCCGTGATTGTAACACCCCAAACTCAGTCTAGACGTTATGACCAGATCTGGTGTGTCACATGATCCTACAACTAAACTTATGATCTTTTTGCTTGTTGAGACTTAGAGGATATTTTACTAAAACAGCAAGATTACGAAAAATCATTTTGATAAGCCCTTAGGTTATCCATATTTGAATTTGTTGAATTTTGAAAAACTTTATAGCAGTTTGAAAAAAACCCCGCACAGCTTATAACTAGCAGTCTCGATGAAATATGAATTAAACCATAAAAGAATATAAAACCAATAACGAAATTTAAATAGCGGCCTTATTACAAATTAAACGCAAAATCGCATAATGAAAATACTTAAAGTGAAACAAAAACCGAATTTGCAGATGTTGTGGCCACTCCAAATCTCTCGCAGCTCCAAGCCCACTATGGTTGAGGGTTACCTGCAGAGATGAAATAAAAGGGGGGTGAGTTTGACAACTCAGTGTGCAACATTATCTCAACCATAGGCCGAAACAGATCAAGCCTCAGAAATAGATTTAATTGAGCCTTGGCCCATTACAGAAATCAGGTTAAGCCCATAGGCCCATAACAGATACAGATCAGATATAATATGCAAACAGAGACCCAACCCAAATCCATCCATAACACCCCCGTACCAACCTTACACCATGTGGGGAGACTACTCGACCCACCCAACCGCTACACACCACAGATATTTGCAGCGAGGCTGCCAGATATAATTTGCAGCGAGGCTGCCAGATATTGTGACGAGGTCACCAGATACAGATATTGTGGCGAGGCCACCAGATCAGATATATATACGTGGCGAGGCCACCAGATTGCAGCGAGGCTGCCAGATAAAAATGTGACAAAGTCACCAGATTGCAGCGAGGCTGCCAGAACGCTTCCTCCATCATAAACCCATACCCCATGCAACAGATATATACATACTAGCATGCAACATATAGCATCTCATGCATTAGATATGCTCACATTAACTGGTAACTCATGCAGATACATGAAATCATACATTTCATACAGAATTGACCCTAGGGGTATAATAGTCTTTTGACACCTAGGGGTATTTTGGTAATTTTTCCTACCTAAGGGTATTATAGTCCTTTTTCATATTTTTAGAGATTTTATGCATGTTCAATTGGTTATCAGTCCATAGATATCCACAGAAGTCCATTTTAAGCTTAATTTCCACTTTTGCCCTTTTTAGCCTAAAACCCCTAATGGGCCTTACTAAGTCCAATATCGTCTCAGCCCATTAAGCCCAATTTTAGGTTTAATTTACCAATGTAACCATGTTTTTATTATTCATGTTGTCAGAAAGTCCTTAACGATCCTTTTCTGACTTGGGCTCGGAAGCCCATTGGGCCCACCTTGGCCCATCGAAGCCCAACTTACCAAAACGCTCGAAATTGCACCTTCTACAATTTTGCCACCGTCAATTCCCAGTTTGACCACAATAGAGTATTCGGCTACTCTTAGATCCTTCCAAGACTGATTTTCGGTCACTTCGATCGGTCACTTTAGCACAGTTTTTGGTCATTACGGCCTTTAGCCATCCTAGTCTATGATGGAGATACGTTACACACCTGTTAACTGTCGAACGTTGATTAAATCCACGTATGAAGGGCCTACAATTGAACGATAACTTTTAGTCTAATAATCTATAACCAAAGAGCCATAAACCCTTACCACAATCGGCCTACATATCCTAAGTCATTAAAATCTTACCCTTTTCTCGGTTATGGACTAGATCTCAATGTCCAACTGCGTTAGCCTTCCAAAACTCCTCGCTTGATCACCGTTCCTTGCTATCCAATGCGCAAAAGAATCAAACCATAGCATTAGAACCTTACAAGAAATGCCGACATGCCCTCTAAGGACCTATAGGTTTCGGTCTTCCTTTAAGAGTTTAATAAACGAATGTACTTAGTGATTAGACCACTTACCGATGTCACCACTCGAAGAGTATTGCTCCCACACTCCACTATCTCTGATCTACTCTAGATTCACCGTAAATCTAACTCTAATGTCACCCAATTGTCTCTAGAGATATTCGGCTTTTGAATGGTTAGAAGGAGGTGCTTTCGGCTTTTGAGAAGGTGGTATGGTGCTCTTGTTGTTTCAATCAATAAAGTAGGTGGGGTAAAATGACAACCAGAAAGGATGAAAGAATAGGGGTTCGGCTATTGAAGGCTTTGAAAGAAGAGAAGAGTGAGAGTAGTCGATTTGGCCAAGAGCAAACGGCACAGAGATTCCAGCCAAGAGCGTGCCGACAGAGGGTTGAAAAAGAGAAGTAAAAGAAGGTTTGGTTTGATTCAGGTAGGAAGGGAGACTACAGTGTAGGTTTCGGTTTATGAGCACAAGATGAGGAGAATATGAAAATAGAGGAAGGGGAAGAATAGCAAGAGTGTTTTTGGTCTCAAGAAAGAAATCGACAGGAGGTCTTTTGAGGTATGAGATTCGGCTATTGATTAAGAAAGCAGAAAAGACGATAGAAGAATGCCCTAATGTACTTACTAGAATCGGCAAGAGAAGAAAGAATGCTAAGACTTAAGGGAAATCGGCACATAAACTCCAAGAGAACTAAGGAGAATTCGGTACCAACTAGAACCTAATTACCAAAAATGCAAGCACTAAGCCCCCTAGCCGAATGGCACTTGCAGAGTCCCTAAACTGGCCACCTCTTTCAAAATTCAAAGTTCCATGATTTGCTCCCTGATTATCTCCTATGACCGATTCAAATCTCCTCCAAGCAGAGTTCAATTCTGCTTCAAATTCTTACCTGCTCAAGCTAAAAAATAAAACGCCATCTTTGCCAACTCTGAAACTTGAACCTTGGACCTCCAAGCTCATTTATTCGCCACCTTTTTAGGAGCTCAGTGGCGTCTCCCTTGCCACTTTACCACTGGTCCATTTGTGTCTTAATTCACAGATATTTCCTTATAACACCTATCTTCAAGAGACCCCTAACTCCTAAGTCAAAAATACAAAATTTTGCCAAGCTTCCAACCAACACATGGGCCTTCCATAGGCCCTTTAACACTCCCCAAACACGAATTTCACAACCAAATACCAGAGTTCAAACATTTTACTAGATGAACAATAATTCAAGAAAGACCAGAATTTTAGGGCGTTACAGTGATTCATTAGGCCGTATGAGATTATGGAAAGAATAGGGCCAGTGGCATTTCATCTAGCCTTATCGTCCGAACTTGAAAAAATTCATCACATGTTTCATGTATCTATGTTATGACAGTACAGATCAGACCCTTCGCATATAATTTCTCTGACAGAGGTTAACATTCAGCCTGACATGTCGTATAACGAAGAATCAATCAGAATTTTAGTTCAAGAGATCATAGAGTTAAGAAACAAATGAATAGTTTTAGTAAAGGTTCTTTGGCAACGTCACGACATTAAAGAGGCTACATGGGAACCCGAAGAAGCTATGAGGATAGAAATTCTTAAGGGGGAGAGTTGTAACAACTCGTTTTTAGTGAAATTGGAACAGTGGTTCCGAAACAACAAATCTGAGGTTGAAATATTGTATTTTAATATTATTTTTAGGTCTACAGCATGATAGTAGGATTACATGAAAATTTCGTTAAGAAATTTTACCGTTTAAGTGCTTAATTTGTGAAAAAGGACTAAATCGTATAAATTGTAAAAATTGAGTTCTATAAGTAAAATGCATTAAATGGCTATAAAATTGAAATGTATGAGTACTTGAATGGTAAGTAGACCATTAATATATTAATGGACAAGGATGGACATATTTTAAGTGATTTATTATGTTTAATTAAAGGTTATATATGTAATTTAATAATAAAAACAAAATATGTAAAAACAAAACCATTTTTTTGTCCATCTTCTTAACCTAGCCAAAAATTATAAGAAAAGAAGCCATAGCTAGGGCTTTAAGCATTCGGTTCAATCTCAAGCTTGCATGTAAGTGAATTTCGTCCTATTTTTAATGATTTTAATGTTTTTGAGGTCGTTGTAGCTCAATCTAGCTAGCCTAGGGACTAATTTGCAATACTGTTAAAAGTTTAGAGTTTTTCCATGAATGTTTGTTCGTTATTTTTAATGTTTGATGGATGAAAATGAAAGTTTAGTGATAGTTAAATAAGTTTTGTAAAGTGATTTTCATTGAAAATGTCAATTATGGGTTAAATTGAGAAAAGTGAAAATTATATGGTGAAATGTGTAAATTAATGAAATATATGGGCTACTTGGGCTTAGGTAAAATTCGGCTAGCATGGGTGTGGACTAAATTGCATGAATTTGCATTTTTATGTGATAAGGACTAAATTGTAAAGAAGTGAAAAATTTAGGGGTAAAATAGTAATTTTACCAAAATGTGAAATTGGATTAAATTGAATAGAATAATGTTTAAAATAGTTAAATTTGGTTATATAGATTAAGAAAAGCCACGTACAGATTTGGATCGAGGAAAAAAATAAAATTATCAACTAGATGATCATTTTCGTCATTTGAATTCGAGGTAAGTTCGTATATTTAATAAGCATTAATTTATATATATTTAAATGCTTAATTGATATAATTGTGAGGATACGACACCATGGAAATTATCGACAAGATATGGCAAGTAAATGAATCCTGGTTGAACCTTAGGAATAGATAGGATACAAATGAAATGTCATTAGGGGTTAGCATGTGTATGTTATGGGTGCTGGTCCTGTATGTCCTACTGCTGGCTGAGATTTTTGACATGTGTTACAGTTACTCGATAGCTTGTGTGAGCAACACCGTGTAGCTACGTCTGGACCGATAGCTTGTGTGAGAAGATCCAGTGATAGCTCGAGAGTGAGCATTTATATGAGATATGAGATAGAGGTGGTTTAACCACGTCTATGGCACTTATTGTGTGAGATTCCCATGTATCCAATAGTATTCTAAATGGTACAATGGGAAAAGATGATTGTACGAGGATATAAGAGATGATATGGATCATTTCAAGTACTTGTGGGAAGTATGACAAGTAAGTTGTAGTGGATGTATTCAAATATTTGATTTGATTGAAATTTACCCATGTTTTCTTTAAATTGAGAATGAATGGGAAGTTGTACTTATTAACCATACAAGCCTACTAAGCTTAATATCTTACTTTATTTATTTTCTCGTATTTTATAGTGATTCGAAAGCTCGCTCGGATTAGAAGTCATCGGAGATCTGATCACACTATCCAGCATCTATTTTGGTACTTATGAATTATGTATTTTGGTTATATGGCATGTATAGGTCATTTCTGCTAATAAAGCCTATATGTTTTGATATGTAATTAGCCATGTGATTTGGTTTAATTTAGTATATGTTTTGGTATGTATAGATATAAGTAGTTGGCTTATCTTGTATGATTTATAATTGCCTTGGAAATACATAATAGTGCATTGGTAGTTTGGTACCTATTTGATGAATTGGTGAAGTGGTATACATAATACGTTTTACGCATTAAAATGCATATATGCATACGACCATTTAGGTAGCTTTTCAAGTTGATAATTGCATTATAATGGTCAATTGTGATGCTTGATAGTAATTGGCTTAATGGTATCGAAATTGCATGTTGTAGGTTTGATTTTAGGTTGGTTGAATGCCTATTTTTGGTTTGAAGTTGATAATTGCATGTTTTATAATGGTCAATTGTGATGCTTGATAGTAATTGGTTTAATGGTATCGAAATTGCATGTTGTAGGTTTGATTTTGGGTTGGTTGAATGCCTATTTTTGGTTGTGGTTATATGCTATTGAAATGTGTAGGTTGGCAGCAAAATTGGGTGAGAAATGTGGCTTAGAAAATAGACTATTTTTGTCCACATGGACAGAGACGGGCGTGTGTCTCAACCGTGTGTGACACATGGTCAGGTGACACGGTCATCTGTCCCCTGTAGTTTTTAATGAAAGCAAATCAGTGAGTTACACGAGCTAGTCACACAGGCGTATGGTTGGCCGTGTGACACAAGTCAGGGAGTTTCATGGGATTGGACACGGTCTGGGCATGGCCATGTGATCCCATTTCGAATGTCTACACGGGTGTGTGTCCCCTGTATTTGAAAATTTTCAATGTTTTCCAAAGTTTTCATAAGTTTACGTTTAAGTCCCGAATTATTTTTAATGTTTGTTTTAGGCCTCGAGGGCTCGTGTTATGGACTATATGAATGTATGTGAATGATTTATTTTTGGATATGTGAATTGAATTTGAATTGTATGATTAATTATGTGATAAGTTCAGTAATGTTCCATGGCCCTATTCCGGCGACGGATACGAGTTAGGGGTGTTACAGTGTGAGGAGATACTCGTAGGATCCATATAATTCCTAGTAACTCTTCTAGCCAAACACCCTTGGCCTCATTAACCTTTTCTTTAAAGCTACTAAGATTTTCTTGTTCATTACCTTTGCTTGACCGTTTGTTTGGGGCATCTTCACAGATCTTTGAGCGAGTGATATCTGCAGGTCCTTACAAAAGCTCTTGAATTTTTCTTGGAGTTGAGTTTCATTGTCTATTATGATCAAACGTGGGATGTCGAACCTGCAAACAATGGATTTCCAGAGAAAAGATTCCATTTGCCTCTCTGTTATTGTAGCCAAAACTTCAACTTCTATCCACTTAGTAAAATATTCCACAATGGTAACAAGGAATTTTTTCTAAAATATGTCTATAGGAGATGGACCCAAGATATCTATTCCCCAAGTTGCAAACAGCCAAGGACCAAGCATCATTTCTAGAGACTTAGTTGGTGAGTACTGCACTGGAGCATATTTCTAGCAGGATTTACAAGTGCGAAGTATGTCGTGAGCATCTTTCTGTATGGTTGGCCAATAATATCCTTGTCTAAGAACCTTTTGTGCTAACAATTTCCCCCCAAGTGATTGCCACATATTCCATCATGTATCTCCCTCATGACGTATTCAACTTTAGTTGGAGTAAGGCATCTCAAAAAGTGGTTAGGAGTAACCCTTTTTATAATGTACACCCTTTAACATGATATATCTCAAGGTGATAGATCGAACAATTTTAATTGAATGAAAGTTAAATACCTTGCAGATACCAAGATACATTAAAAGTAAATAACAACATCATACCTTGCATCTTTATGTTGCACTTTGGCAAACTCTTTTTTTGTTTAGCTGTTGACTTTTCCCTTGTAAGGATTGTATTATAGGGGTCATCCATATTTATTCTTGATTTAGATCAAACAATTGTTGATGGCCACAAATTGGGGTAGCTCTATGTTCTAAAAGGATTTTCCCTCTTCACTACATCTTTTATAATCAACAAAAAAAAATTTTAGAACCAAATGTTATTTGTAATTAACTATCATGAGGAAAAATGTGTATTTGTCAAATAAAATTTCAATAACGTATGTGACATGTTATTGTATCATCTATGTGAGTAATAGTGATTCAAGTTACAAAGTTACCTGTAAAGTCCAGCGATCTATCAAAAGAACATTCCACCATAAAATCGACTAAGATCTGAGATTTTTAATTTTTTAAATAACTTTTAAAATATATTTTTTAAACTGATTAAATTTTTTATATTAATTATATATTTATGTTTTTAAATATTTAATACGCAAATAATATTTTAATTATTTGAATTATTTCTTTTGCTGCTTTCAAAAAATTAGAAGTATTTTTATTGGTTTTAATATGTTTTAAAAATATGTTTTTAGATTTGTTTGTAAACTTTTTATTTTGTAACTATTTTTAATGTTTTAAGTATTTTAAAGTATTTTTAGTGTTATAAATTAGTTTTAAAACATTGTTTAATTTCATATTAAAAATGTATAAAAATTATTTTTTATTTTTAAACTATATTAAAATTCTTTATAAACTCCTTTTTAATTTATTTTTTGTAATAGATTTAAATATATTCTAAATAATTTTTAAAATATATTTTTATAATGTAATTTAAACATGTTTTTAATTATGTTTTCTAAAATGTTCAAATTTTTAAAATATTTATTTTGTTATAAAATATTTGAATATCCGTAGTTGTATTTATAATCGAGCTGTTCAACATATACGAGGAAGGACATTGTAAAGTAATTTCAATCGCACTACGGGCACTTTGGTTTGCTCGTATTTGCTAGTTAACGAGAATGTAAATTAAACTGCTCATGAGGTTATTATCTTTGTAGAAGCCTATTCATGTGAGCTGGATAAGCTTAACAGTCGAGTGGCTCCTTGTACTAAGGATTTAAATTGCAGTTGCGGTCGCATTTTCGGTCGCGTTGCGTTTATCGCGGTTGCGGACATAACAGATGCTATTGCGGTCACTATAGGTATCGCGATGGTGAATTTTTTTAAAATTCATACAACTTATTGTAAAACATAATAATTGTAATTATAATTATAAAAAGTTACTTTTAATTATTTTTAAAGTTTTTTCTAACACTTATGAACTTTTATTAATATGATATGAGAACAAAACTTTTATAATCATTAATTATACTAATATTTATTTACAAATTTTCTATGTTATATTAACTAATAACAAAGTAAAAAAAGAAGAAGGAAATATTAAACATTTATCATATTTAATAAGTTTAAAAGTTTTTATAGATAAAATAATTGAAAATTTATACCTGAGAGATGTCTTCAATATTTCTTGACAACTTTGAAGATGGTGAACATATCAACATTCTATGCTGCAAAAGGAAAAAAGGAATAGATAAATGTATAGATTCTCATTAATTATTCCTATTTCCTACCACTTATTCCCACTCTCATTCTACTTTCATATATAGTTTAACATACTTTGATTCTTAATTATCTTTTAATAAAATATTTTCCATTAATTTATCTAAAGATATATTTTAAATATTTTAATATCATTAAAATTGAAAACATTAACAAAAGTTTTCTTTAAAAAAAAAATACCTTACTAATAGTGGTAATTGTACGATTTATTTTCACCAATTAGTTAAATGACGAGGAGGATCAGATCTTTCACCTTCACTTTGAAAGTGTTCTTGACTTGATTCTTTTAGCCTTTGTCCAAAAATATATCTAAAAAAAGTAACATTTTCACCTTGGTTTCCATATAATTGATATGGAGAATATATTTGAAGAGGAGGATACATGAGAGGTGGAGGTAGGTGATACATTAGTGGTGGAAGATGTATTTGAGGCTGGTATGGCACACCAGAGGCTGTTGTGGAACCCTTTGTAAAGATAAATTTTGATACCAGTTTTTGTAACACAAGACATGAGTCATCGACAGGCGTTGTAGTCAAAAATCAAAATGGGTTGGTGACTGGTGCATGCACTCATTTTAGACCCCTCCACTACTGAGGCCTTTGCTTATCTTCAGGCTCTTCATTTTGCTTATGGTAAGGGGTTTAGATGCGTTATTCTGGAAGGGGTTTCAAAAATTGTTTGTAACGCCCCAAATTCTTGATTTCGAGTTTTTGTGATTTTGTGGCACCAAAAATATCTGAATATGTTTCTGCATTAATTTGACATAAAAAATCTGTATCTGCTTCAGGGGTTAAGTGTTCTGGGAGTGTGTAGGAGTTTCCAAGTTCAAGTCAAGACTTGGGCTGAATTTTGGTTTTTATTAAATAAAGTCTCATCCTTGCTGAATAGGCTTATAAGAATTTATTTGTAAAACTTATCAGAATGGGCCTGCTAGTCTGGTAGTTGAGAGGAGTGTTGGAGTAAGGGAGGTCTTGGGTTCGAGTATGTGCCAAGGCATTATTTTTGTTGCTCCTGCCGTTGGAGTGTTTGAGTTGGTTTGGGATAGCAAGTAGTTGTAACAGATATGGATTAGTGGGAGTAAACTAAGGGATTGGGGAGTTACCCAATTTTTCTGCACACTTTCTCTCTGCCGAAATTCTCTGCAAGTTTCCTTTTCACCTTTCTTTTTCTTTTCTTTCAGCTGAAATACTCTTATTTGCTACCATTTCTCTGTCATGCTATTATCAATTTTTGGCCTTTTTCCATCGTCGTTGTTTATCTCTGCGTTTGGTGCAAATTTGGTAAGTGTAGAGGTGTGTTTCGTTTCGTTTTAATGAGTGTTGGGTTTTTAAGAGATTGCTTTCTGTTTAGGAGACAATCAAGGTTCTTTGGATCCCCATCTGGCATTTTAAGTAGCGAGGAGTCACCATTTTTCGTTAAAGGTAAAGTTGTTGTTTGTTTTGGGATTTATCGGTTCATGATAGTTCAGTTTAGATTATTGAAATTGGACTTGGGATTGTCGATTTTAGGTTTGGAATGGCTCAGGAGTGCTTAGGCGTTAGAAATAGTCTAGGTGTGTACCCAAAACCCAGAAAAAGCAAATCAACGAAAACCGTAAAACAATTCTGTCGACGCTACACCGGCGTGTGGTCGCCCGCGTGGTAGGCCGTGTTGCGATACACGGGCATGTGGATGACGAGGCAAGCCGTGCGCGTGTGACATGGGCGCGATGGACACGGCCGTGTAATGGCCGACGAGGCCGTGTGCAAGACACAGACTCAGTCAATTGGGCCGTATGGGCCACACAGGCGTATAGGCCGACATAGGTGAACCGTACCGACGTGGGGATTTTAGGCCATGCCGTGCCAATTTGGGCCGTGTGAGCCACACGGGTTTATGGGCCCACACTGGCAGGCCACATGGGCATGTGAGCCCATTTTTCTGATATGAATTGTAAGGTTACACGAGTCGCCCAAGTCGACTGTAACCTGTCGTACGATCGGTAAACATTACTTAGACCCCTATTCTATGATATGATATTGAGACATTTGTATTAGCATGTTATACCTAGCATGTGTATCGATACTGTTCTGGATATGAATGTATGTCTATTATTTTATATATTAGCATGCCATAATTTTATGATGCATTGCATTGGGGTTGGATTATTGATGAAGTGAAGAAAGTATCTGAAAGGCTTCAAAGCCTGTTATCTGGCAGCTATGCTATATATTTCTGATATGTGACGTTTCACGGTACCTTTGGTGTGTAGGGTTGGTGGGCATGTTTCTGACATTCTGATCTGATATGTATGCGATATTTATGATGGGTTAAGGCCTTAAGTCTGTATCTGATTCTGTTTCTGAGTGGGCTAAGGTCCACACCATTACTGTAAAGGGCTTGGGCCTGAATTATCTGTTATCTGTTATATATCTGTTTACATGTTGAACTGTAGGGATGTACACACTGATTTGAGAAAACTCACCCCCTTTTATTTGTTTTATCTGTTAGGTAATGTCCAGCAATAGATAGACCGGTGTAGAGGAGACTCGACAGTGACCACTGCAACACCCGTTTCGGTTTAAGACTTTATTGCTTTACTGCTTTTCTGGACTTTGGGGCTATTTTGGTTTTAATTTGGGAATTTTTAAATTATTATTATTGGTTTATAAACTGCGACACCATAAATGCATTTTTCCTAAACTAAACTAAAGGTTTTTGTATGCATGAACGGTTTTCAAAGCTTCCACGTAAAAGAAATGTTTTCAAGCAAATTAACGAATACATATTTCCGACTAAGTAAAAGATAGTAATCTAAACAAGTTTTTGTATTTGAATTGGTTTTCAAAACACTTTCATGTGACATCATTAGATTCAGCCATAACGTCTAGGCCTGGTTTGGGGTGTTACATTGTTATTCAGAGATTTGGATCAAAGATAGAGGATCATTCTAATACAAGTGCATTTATGCTTGATTTGAGAAATCTCATCCCTAATTTTAATAGAAGCCTTTTTTCCCATGTTCTTAGAGAAAAGAATATAGTGGTTTATTATTTGACCAAGCAGGCTTTCAAGCACAGGACTAGCCTCTACTGGATTGAGGAGGTACCTGACACTATTATTCCACTAGTTGATGGAGATCGACAATGGGCTGATCCGAGTTGAGGCGTATCGGAACGATTTGTCTTATAATCGATGGTATTCATGTTTATCTCTTTTCACCACTGTTGTTACTTTCCCTAAGCTTTGTGGCATTTGCATGCTATCCTTTCGCCAAAAAGTTTTACAAAGTTTAGAGTGTTGAACCCATCTTTTCTGAAAAACGGCGTCGAGTTTTAGAAACGAAAATGGAGTCGCCACCAATCAATTTCTTATGAGGTGTGATTGGGTCACCTTGTGAAACTTGATAGTTTAAATAAAATGTTTTGATTTAATAAAGCGACTATTTTGGTCTACGAAACTCGAGAAAACGTGTTAAATAGTCAGTTATGTGCGAGGAAGGATTAGCACCCTCGTCATGCCCAAAAGTGGTACCTAATTTATTATTTAATGTCTTGATGTCGAAAGTTGAAATTTTGAAAAGATTTTAAATTACAATCCTTCGTAAAAATATCACTTACTTTTTTGAAAAAAATGTGTATTTCACATTAATCGAGGGAAAGGACCAATCCCGTAACTTAGGACATGATGCCCTAAATCCCCGAAAACGAGAATAAACATTAAAAATTTATTTAATTGAAAGATGTTTGATGATCTCAGTTTTAAAAAGAAATCATACTCCGTAAGTTAAAACACGATCTCTTTGTAATTCCCGAGATTATTTGGAAAATTTGAAAATGTTCATTTGTTTGGATTTATTGGGAAAGTCGAAACCCTGTAAGTTACGGTACGACTTATTGAAATAAAATGTGGAATATTGCTTATTTTGAAAACCTCTTTTGTTTTATAATATCTAACGCGATCTTTAAAGCAACATATTTTTCTTATTCGGGATATAGCATAAAACGGCCTATTATTGATGAATACGTTTGAACGCGATTTTTTTTACGTGATTTTAACGAAATGAGATAAAATGATGACGTAAACTAATAAAACAATTTACAAGTATTGCATAATATACCCTATTTTAACAGTAATACAAACAATCGAAGATGCATGAAATAAATAATAATAACGGTAATAATATCAAGGCATGCACATAAAGGGACGATACCAACTTAAAGAAACAAAGACATAAATAACATAAATACATAAATAATATAAGAGAAAATCATTTATAAAAGCATTGAAAATTCGAGAACCACTTTAAAATACAAATGAAATTAAGTGTACAATTTGTAATGAAATATATGGAATAATAAAAATAATAATAATGGTAAAAAATATATGTACAAGTACAAATAGTTTAAATTTCTTAAAGGTATGAAAAAGAAGAGTAATAAGTAAAAAGATGAATAAATAAAACAATAACTGACAAAATATCAATAATAATAAAGGTACAAATAAGGTATATACTAATGAATGAAAATGAAAGAATAAATAGGATAAAATGGATAAATGAATGAATGAATAATATATAAACAGGAAAGTATATGAATAAATAAATGAATAAAATAAAAAGGATAATTAATAATTAAACAAGTAAATGAATAAATGGATAAATGAAAGAGTTAAAATAAAAAGGGCTTAATTGCGATTTAACTAAAATTAAAAGGAAAAATTAAAATAACTAAAAAGGGGGACAAAATGGGCCAGAATGTAACACGGGACAATAAGAAAGGACCAAAGGAAGAAATATCCCCTATCATTCAAAATGGTGTCGTTCGGAGTTCAAGATTTAAAATTGGTCTATGGACCGAATTAAAAAGAAATAAAGATATATGGCCAAGTTAAAAAATAAAAAGGGACCCCATTGCAGTTCACCTCAAAAGCAGAAGGACTTTTTGTGCAAATAACCCCTTCACCGTAAAAACACGCGGATCCTAAGAGCCAAATAGTCAGGTCACGTGTTAGAGGTGAAACGACGCCATTTTGGCCTTCTGATGCTTGCCCGAAAAGAACACCGTATAGGGTTTGTCATAAAAGTTAAAATTTTACCAAAAAAATTCATTTTGCCCCGTTCATAAAAAAAATCAAAACCTTAAAAAAAAAGTCTCCCCTCTTCTCTCTCAGCCCCTGTTTGGCCGATGTCTGGTTACCGAACCACCTGGCGGCCGCCGGTCGCCAGCGACGGCGCTGCCATCTATGGTGGCCGAAAAATTAAAAAAACCTATTTTTTGGCCTTTTGACTTTCCCAACCCAAAAGTAGATGATTTTCATTGGAATTGACAAACCTCCACCACCTACAGCGGCTCAAACACGAGAAAGGTGTGATTTTTATTCATTTTCTTTTATTATATTTTTAAAAAAAATAAATAGATAAAAAGAAAAAAAGGAATAGAAAATAGACAGAAAAAGGAACCACCTTTGGAAAACTTTGATTGCTTTCATTATTTTTGATTGTTGTATTCATGTGTTCTATTTTTTGTATTGATTGTATGCAAAAAACATACATTGGGACTCTAGGGCTTTTTAAAGCTGATTTTATAATTGTTTTTTTTTTGTGTTTTTTGTTTTTTTATGTTGCTCTCTCTTTTCCATTATTTTTTGTTGTGCAGGTACAGAGGAGGCTAGCTAGAGGTGCAGTGGCCAACGTGGCGCAGTGGTGGTGGCATGCGGGGCTGCTAGGTTTCAGAAACCCTAGGGTTTCGGAATTGTTTTAGGTTCTTAGGCATTTTGGGCCTATAGGAGTCTGGGTTAGGGTTTGTAATTGGGTTAGGTTCATTTTGGGTTTGGTTTGTAGGCCTCGGCAAATTGGGCCTATTACAGTTGCCCATCTTTTCTCATTGCCGTGTAACGAGAATGGAGTAAAGACTTTTAAGAAGGACCAATCTTACCCGGTCTTGCCGAATCTTTACTTCTTGGTGCTCCTCTTCTACAAGTAACCTCATTCCATCCCACTACATCTCCAAGAGCATAGGAATTAGTGCTTCAGTCCGCTCCAATGAAATTTCAAGGAGAAGAGATTTGTAGCTTCGATCTACTCAGCTAGAACTTTAAGGAGATAAGAATTGGTAATTTCAACCTACTCCACTGCAAATTTAGGGAGATAAGGCTCGCAACTTGTAGCTTCAATCTGTTCTACTGCGACATCAGGGAAAAAAAATTTGCTGTCTTCAGTCTGCTCCGCTGCAACTTCACGGAGATAAGACTGGTGGCTTCAATTTGCTCCACTGCAACATCAGGGAAATAAGATTCGCCATAATTTGTAGCTTCAATCTGTTCCACTGTGATATCAGGGAAATAAGATTCGCTATCTTCAGTCTGCTCCGCTGCAACTTCAGGGAGATAAGGCTAGTGGCTTCAATCTGTTCCACTGCAACTTCAGGAAGATAAGATCCGCCACAATTTGTAGCTTAAATCTATCCCACTGTGACATCAGGGAAATAAGATTCGTTGTCTTCGATTTGCTCCACTGCAACTTCAAGGAGATAAGATCTATAACTTCAATCTACTCCATTGCTACTTCAGGGAGATGAGATTTATGGATTCATTGATCTTGCTACACCGTCCTCTAGGGGACATGACCTATAGAATCAATTTCATGGGCCTAGGCTTATGCCAAATGATTAGGATGTCATGATCAGAATGAATCAAATGCTCCTAACTAGATGTGTATGAATGATATTTGCATGAATGCAAAATGTCATAAGAATGATCCCTTTTTAATATTTTGGCTGTCATTGCTCATTTTTCATCAAGGTTCTGTCACTGGTGTTTATCTTGCCTTTTTTGCTCAGCTGTTATCTTTGGCAGAAAATCTAAAGAAATAACCACCATTTGCTCAGCTGGTTTGCTCCACTGCAACTTCAAGGGGATAAAATCTGTGGTTTCTTCCATCCATCCCACTAGAACTCAGGGGTATAGGATTTGTACCATCTTCAATCCATCCCACCGCAATTCAGGGGTATAGGATTTATATCTTCTACAATCCATCCCACTGCAACTTAGGGGTATAGGATTTGTGGCTTCTTCAATCAATTTGATCTATTACATCATTCTCTGGGTATCATAACCAAATGTGTATGCATGATATTTTCATGATTGCATAATATCATTTTTTTTCAACAATGATCCCCTTTTAATGCTTGGGTTGACATTGCTCATTGTTCATCGAGGTTTTATCATTGATGTGTTACCATGCCTTCTTGTTCAGCTGATATCTTTGACAGAAAATCCAAAGAAATAGTCACAATTTAGACTTTTCTTTCTCAAATATTTCTAACCCTTAGGCTTCGTGAGTTTTAAATAATAGTCATGTTTCAGGTTCCTACACTATTTAGAAGCTTCTAGAGTAATATGCAGAACTTATTTTATATGAATATCATAAGTCCAATAATCGTTGTTTCAATGAAAATTGCTTGAAAAAGATTATCACAATGGACAGGATGGAATTTTATTGAGAACAACGCTTGAAATGGATAAATTAATCAAGATAGCAAATCTTGCTAAGGTACAAAATGAACAAGATGAAAAATAGGTGCCCTAGATATCGCAGCATGAGCTTCTCTATTCAACTTCTCAATGACCATTTTGAGCTCAATATGTGTTTAGGGGATCTAGAGTACTCTGTTGATGCCCCAAGATGTAACATCTCCCATTCTTGTTAATTCAGAGAAAGCAAGCCTACTGCATGCCTTACTTTTATCAAAATTTGAATTGCCCTTTACGGGTTTTCAATTCAAAAACCCCTTTGGTCTCAAGGCAACCTTTACGGGTTTTTGCCTTGGCCTCTCCCCCTTTTTTTCGAAGGTCCCAAAGTGCCCTTTTTAGGTTTTCACATTGGCCTCTCCCCTTTTTAGGTGAAGTACTTCTTCATTGAATCTAAATTTACAAGATTAGGCAAGTTTTTACCATCTATCTCAGTCAAAATCAATGCTCCTCTAGAAAATGCTTTCTTTACCACATAAGGTCCTTCCCAGTTTGGCATCCATTTCCCTCTGAAATCTTTTGGTATGGGAAGGATCTTTCTCAGTACCAGGTCACTCTCATGAAATTCTCTTAGGTGAACCTTTTTATCATAGGCTCGCATCATTCGTTTTTAGTACATCTAACCATGACGGATAGCCCTTAGCCTCTTTTAGTCAATCAAGTTCAACTGATCATATCAAGACCGGATCCATTCTGCTTCATCTAACTTTAGTTCTGATAAAACTCAAAGAGAGGGAATCTCGACTTCAATAGGCCAAACCAACTCCATTCCATAGATCAAAGAGAAAGGCGTTGCCCCAGTGGAGGTCCTAACAGATGTTCGATAAGCATAGAGGGCAAATGGTAACCTCTCATGCCAATCTTTATAAATCTCAGTCATTTTCGCCACGATCTTCTTAATGTTTTTATTGGCTACCACCACTACACCATTCATTTTTGGGTGATACGGCGACGAGTTGTGGTCTCTAATCTTGATTCGAATGCAAGCCTCCGTTATCGTGCTGTTGTTTAATTTTAGAGCATTATTAGATATGATCCTCTCCGACATTCCATGTCGACATATGATTTCCTTCTTTAGGAATTTGTTGAATGTCGATTTAGTAACACTAGCATATGAAGTGGCCTCTACCCACTTGGTGAAGTAGTCAATGACCACGAAGATGAATCGATGCCCATTTGAAGCTTTCGGAGAGATTGGCCCAATGACATCCATGCCCTACATAGAGAAAGGCCATGGAGAAGTCATAACATGCAAAGGCGAAGAAGGTACATGAATTTTGTCTCCATAGATTTGCAATTTGTGACATCTCTTGGCATAATTAATACAATCTCCTTCCATGGTGGACCAATAATACCCGAATCTCATAATTTGTCTGGCCATTGTAAAACCATTAGCATGTGTTCCACAAATGCCCTCGTGGACTTCTTCTAAGATTTTCTTAGCCACAACGGCATCCACACATCTTAATAGTACCTAATCCTTTCTTCTTTTGTATAAGATCTCCCCATCTAAGACATAGTCATAGGCTAGTTTTCTCAACATCCTTTTGTCATTCTCGGTCGCCTGGTCAAGGTACTCACAATTTTTCACATATCGTAAAATATCATGGTACCAAGGGTGATCATCCTTTTCTTCTTCTTCAATGTTGTAACAATGAGCCAAATTTTCATAAATACTCATCTAAATGGGCTTTACGTCCTCTTGTTTATGTATTTTGATCATAGAAGCTAGTGTAGCCAATGCGTCAGCCATTTAGTTTTCATCTCGCGGGAGGTAACAAAGGTGATATCATCAAACTCCTCAGTTAACTCTAAAACTATCTTTCAATAATTGATCAATTTGGCGTCTCTTGTTTCCCATCCACCTTTGAGCTGATAGATCACTAGTGCAGAATCCCCATAAACTTCTAGCACTTTGATTTTATGTTCTATAGCTACACGGATTCCTATGACACATGCTTTGTACTCTGCCATATTGTTCGTGCAATCAAAATCCAATTCGCAAGTAAATGGATAATGATCTCCATTTGGCTATACCAAGACTGGCCCGATTTTATTACCCACAGCATTTGAGGCTCTATCGAAATTTAGTTTCCAAGGATTGCTTTCCTGAGAACCTTTTTCAGTGGTTGTAACATACATCAGATCTTCATTCAGGACGTCAAAATTTAAGGGATCATAGTCCTCTAGGGCTCTACTGGCCAGAAAATCTACTATTGCACTCCTTTTTATATCTTTTTGGTTCATATAGATTACATCAAATTTGGAAAGCAGAATTTGCCATCAGGCCATCCTTCCATTCAGAGCTGTTAACTCCATCATATACTTTAGAGGGTCCAGTTTCGAAATGAGCCAAGTGGTGTGATACAACATGTACTGTCTTAGTCTTCGGGTTGTCCAGACTAAGGCGCAACACAATTTCTCAATTGGTGAGTACCTTGACTCGTATTTAGTAAACTTTTTACTGAGGTAGTATATTGCTCTTTCTCTTCTTTTATTTTCAACAAAACATCGGGCCTCATTCTCCAGAGCTTCGGTTGCACTAGCTTACATTCTTCCTTTATAGGGAGCCGATGTACTACAATATCCGTACTTAACCTGGGCATGTCTTGATACGACCATGCGAAGACATCCTTGAACCCTTGGAGTAATTCAACGAGGTTTCGCTTTGTCTCTGCAGTGATACAAGCTCCGATCTTCACCTCTTTTCCCTCTCCTAAACTCATAATTTTTGTTGACTCCTTGTGAGGTAGGATTCGTTTCTCATCTTGTTCAATCATCCTTAACAGTTCAGGAGATAGGTCACAGTCTCGATCATCTTCAAAATCTCCAGAATCCTCCATACACATATCTTGCTCAAAAGGAGAGTCTGAGTCATTAGTAACATTGCTCATATCACTAATATCTGAAGACTTGTTATGGGGATAATGGAAGGTGCAAAGAACAAAAGAATCTGAGAATAATTATTTGCATGGTATGATCATGAATTAAGAATAAAGAAAATCCAAAGGACAAAAGAATAATTGTCTGTATAGTATGATTATGGTTGAAATGGAAAGAATATTTTCTAAAAAAGATGGCAAAGATACATTTTCATTGAAATAACAATTTTGGACATAAGCTTATTTCACAAAGGATTCTTATTACTCCTAGGCTTAGAGCAATGAGTGTGTTTTGAACATTACTTTTGAAATAGCTCTAAAAACTACAAGAATCTCTTCCGCAGTCCAGTTGTTCAGAACACTCCCAAGCGCATAGGGGTGAATGCCCGACAAGTTTATTTCTTCAATTCTTTCTTCGGATATAACGTTGATGTGCAAGTCTTCCAACATTTCTTCTATGGTTTCCTTTCTTAGCAACCCTCGCTCAGGGTGAATAATTCCTCCTAATACAAAAGTTCTGGATATATGGGGGAATATCATCGATTTCCATTTGATTTCCTCCCTGCTAAAATGTGTTCTCCTTCTTTCTTGCTTATTTTCTAGCTCCTTCTTTCTTTGTCTCGCATTCAGCTTGAATCCTAAGCCAAAGCGGTCTTGTTTGTCTTTCAGCATCGGAGCCTCAATCCTTCCTTGGAGATGTCTCCCAAGTCCTCTCCCTGATAAGGCTCCTTTCTCAACCATTAGTCATAATCCCATTATCGTAGTCATGGATATTTTAGCCATTGGAATCTTGTTCCCTTCGGTAATAAATGTTGCGTTTACAAACTCCAAAGATCGAAAGGAATATTCAATCGCTTCATCATTCACCTCTAAATACAGTACATCACTGGTTACAGCTGTAATGATATCCTTCTCTACATTTATTTTCACCAGCCAACCTTCTGTTACTAACTTTAACTTTTGGTGTAGTGACGAAGGCACTACCCCCACTGAATGTATCCAAGGCCTCCCCAACAAGCAATTGTAAAAAGGCTTGATGTCCATCACTAGGAAGTCTACCTTGTATGTGTTTGGGCAAATCAACAAGGGTATTTCAATTCTTCCCATTACTCTTCTTTCGGTACCATTGTATGCCTTCACTATGTTTTGACATGTCTTCATGTGAGAGCTATCCACAGGCAACTTATTCAGGGTGCATAAGGGTAAGACGTTCAGGACCGATCCATTATCGATTAGTACCCCTGGCAATGTATATCCTGTGCAACGGGTGGATCCCATGCCCCCCGGTGGTATTTCATCATTATTAAAAAAGATAAAGTTATCGGCACTTATGTTGTTTACAATACGGTCTAGCTTGTTGACGAAGATATCATTAGCGATATAAGTTTCGTTTAGTACTTTCATCAATGCGCGCTGATGTACCTCCGAGCTTAAGAGTAAAGCTAATGCTGATATGCGAGCAGGTTGCTTATGCAGCTACTCCACAACACTGTATTCGTTGTGCTTCAAAAACTTCAACAATTCCTTAGCCTCTTCATTTGCCGGCTCGTTAACATGTGGTTCAGGTCTGGCCAATTTTCTTTTTTTTTTGCTCGACTGCCAAGGCTTTCCCTTTTACGGGCTCCGTTGTTATATTTACTGAATCATAGCACCGCCTGCTATGTGTGTAGGAACCCACATCTTGTTCCTCCTTTGAAGTGCCGGTCGGGTTCTCCTCTCTTGGGATTGTCACATTGCAGTCGTAATTCCAGGGAACCATCTTGCTATCTTTATAAGGAAAGACTGCAGGTTTCTAGATTATGACTTTTGGTGCCATCTGTACTCCAACCTCATTGTTTTTTGGTCGTGAAATGATGACCATCGAGTAGTTGACTTTCTGGACATTTGTTGTCGGTTCTCCCTCTGAAGCGCATATATTTCCTTCCTCTGGGCTTTTAACCTCTTCATAAAATTCCACTTCTTTATTGTCCATCAGGCCTTGCACTAGGGCCCTGAACTCGATGCATTCTTGGATCTTGTGCCCCTCTCTATTATGAAACTCGCAGTAGTTTCTCATTCCTTCACATCTCTCCTCTGAATCCGGTACGATTAATTCCCTTTTTACCATCTTTTTCCAAACCCCTCTCAGTGGAGTTTTCATTTATGCAATATCCGTCTCAATTTTTTTCCCCGTATTCTTGACTATCACATTTACCCGGTTATCAGCATGGTTGGGTAACAGATTTTCTACACTAGATGCATCATCAAATTTCACAATCCCATTTTGATGAGCCTTTTGACTAACTTCTTGAAAGCGGTGTAGTTTTCTATTGAGTGCCCTGTAATTCACACATGGTATTCACATTGGGCGTTTACGTTGTACCATTTGGGGTATGGGGGTTGTATTAGTTTTAGATAAAAAAGGGACACAACTTATGCATCAAATAAACCTTGGTATAACTCCCTATATGTCGTCGAAATTGGCGTAAACTAGAGTTTCTCCATGTTTTGCTTCATGCCAGATTCTTATCTCGATGGACCTTGATGTCCAGCGGTTACCGTTCTTGGCTGGCTCACAATAATTGGTTTTGAGTGACCCTTGTTATACGTGCTTGCATTGTTCACCTTGTTTTCTCTTTTCCTCGGGGCTGACCTTTTGGTGCTTTCCCCGCATCTATCTTACCGCTCTTCATTGCATTTTCAGTCATTTCGCCAGTCATCATTATGCCTGAAAAAATTTTTGTGACAGTTCCCAACATGTGAGTGATGAATGGAGCCTTTAGAGTGTTGATGAAAAGGATGGTGGTTTCTTTTTCTAGGAGAGGTGGCTGGACTTGTATAGCTACTTCCCTCCATCTTTAGGCATACTGTTTGAAACTTTCATTTTGTTTCTTCTCCATGTTCTGCAAAGTGATTCTATCTGGAGTCATATCCGTCACTTGATTATACTACTTCATGAAAGCTTGTATTAGGTCATTCCATGAATCGATCTTTCTACGGCTCAATTGGTTGTATCATTTAGATGCAGCTTCAATTAGACTGTCTTAGAAGTAGTGATTCAATAGTTGATCATTGTTGACATACCTGGTCATTCGTCTACAAAACATGGTGATGTGAGCTTGGGGACAGCTTGTCCCGTTATACTTCTCAAACTCTAGCATTTTAAACTTGGGGGGAAGTACTAGGTCAGAAACCAAGCTCAGATCCTTAGCATCGATTCCATATTGATAATCAGCGTGTTCCATTACTTTAAATTTTTCTTCCAACCATTTGCATCGGTCCTCCAGCTACTTTGGGAGCTCCACTCTCGCCCTTTCTACTTCTGCCACATCATCCAGATTAGGGATAATAAGATTAGTTGGGTTATTCCTCGGATTAAAGCCTAAGCCAGTTTGGTAGTTCATGGGTGTCGAAGCACCGGCCTAAAACTGCTGAGGCCTAATTGTAACTGATGGCCTTCGTGGGTACACCTCGAGTTGTGTCTGAGCGTTCGTTGGGGTAAAATTCGGGGGGTAGAGAGGATCATCATTATCATCTTCGGTATTGATCATTGGGCTTTTTCTTTTTTTGAGCCCCCTAGTCAGCAATTGGGTCAATTGATTTATCATATTCCTTTGGGACTCCAACATCTGGTCCTTCATATCTTGCTGAATTTTAGCCAACTGCTCCTGCATCTGCATTTGCAGCTGATCCTGCATTTCCCTTTGAAGTTGTTCTAGTCTTTCTTAGTTTTAGCGAAGTACAGTAATGATGCTTAGTTGGTAGGCTTTTGTCGGTTTCTAGACTAACTGAAATAAATTTTAATTAATTAGGGTCTCTTTGTGAAATTTAACGCATGTGATGCGATGTAATGCAAATGCATGAGATGAATGCAAAAAAGGTGTCGAATCTGATTCAATTCCATCTCGAACAACTTTACTAGAAAACAAAAGTCTTTACATAAAACAGATTACATATATGGCTTCACCCTGATGCTCAAAGTTTTAACTTTCCTAAGCAGTCAAGCTAGTTCTCGGCCCCGGTCTAATTCTAACTCATATTTCACACTTAGCACATCAGCTTCAACTGCTAGGGTCTGTAAATGGTCAGCCACCTCTCGTATCTAAGCCACAGCTTCACCCATAATATAATCTCTGTCCCTAACTTGATCTTGAGAACGGTGGAGTTGCTATTTCTAACGCTCTTCATTTGCTTGAAGGAGTTCAACCCGAAGTTTGCAGTTTTATAACGCAGCTTCCTTTTCATCTCTTCAATCTTGTTTAAACTAGCCCTCAACTCAATTACAGAGTTGCGACTATGATACTGATGAAACGACTTTTTGTTATTCTAGCTTTTAATTCGATTTTCTCATTTTGGCCTTCAGACAAACTCTTTTCTAGGGCCTTTTTTCGAACTTGAGCATCTTGGAATTTTCTCTCCCATCGATCGGCTCTAGTCTTTTCTTCTTGAATCTCTTGTTGCCATTGTTTTGACATTTTTCCCAATCCGGTGTTTCTCATCGATAAACGTAATTTTTTATAATCTGTCTTCAAGGGCTTTATTCTTTCCCTTCCTCAATTTCACGGCCTCTAACTTTTGAACATCAATCTCTAATCTCAAATGCATTTTTTCCTCCTCCAATTGCTCTATCTTCTTTCCTAGCTCTGAAATCCTCTTTTTGAAATCTTGCTTTATGATTTCTAGCTCGAAAGGGACCACATGTAGATATTCTTCCATCAATTGAGCGAATTCTTGACTCGGCCCGGGGATGTTGATATTGCGTGATATGAAGTAATAAAATTTATAATAATGATCGTATCCAAAAACTAACTAATATCACGACTTTAAGGCAAGCGCACCTATCGAACAGTAGTATAGCTTAGTGGCAAGACCGAGTTATCGTACCCAAGGGAACCAAAAGTACTAGTACTAACTTCCTTTCTATTATCTAGCCTAAAAATAAAAGAGGTTTTTATGAAGACTTAAACTAATTCTAAAATTAAACTAAGAATGCACAAAAAGTAAAGTGGGGAAGAACTCTTTGGGAAAGATTGATTGATTGGGCAATACTCAAGGGAGAATCCACCTAGACTTCACTTACTAACTTCTTGAAGTAGACGATTTCTTCACTTGACTTGCTCCATAGAGATCCCTAATTTATGTTAATACCTCCGTCGAGGATAAGAACAACTAATCCTAGGTTGATTAACTGAAATCTCTTTCTAGTTAAAACCCCTAGTCTTGGATTAACTTGATCTATGGATCCCACTATTAGGTTTGACCCTAATCTGGCAGATTTATGTCGCCCTATGTCTAGGGTTGCATGCAACTCCGCTTAATTATGCTAGATCTACTTTTAAACAGGGACTTTTGCTCCTCTGCCTAAGCACATCACAACTTGAATTAATACCTAGGATTATTAACACAAGCATTAAGCACATATAATTAAGAACAATTCAACTATTTATCATATAATTCAAGAATGAATAATAACAAGATCTATCTTAGGTTTCATCCCTCTCAAATATTTGGGGGATTTAGTTCATAATTAATAAAAAAAAAACATCTTAGAAGAAATAAAATAGCAAAACATAAAAGAACCCAAAAACCCCTGAAGGATTGAAGGGAAATCCTCTATCTTGATGTAGAATTCTGGCTTCTGGGATGAGCCAATCGGCTTCCCTTGGAGTAATCCCTTGCTTCCACTCTCTGTGTTGGCAGGAAGAAGGCGCTCCTTTTTGGGAGAAAGGAGTACTCCCTTAGCGGGAAATAAGCACACCCTTGAAGTTGCCTCCTAGGGTCTTTATATAGAGTTTTGGAATGCCTTTCTTAGCCCCTAAGTATCCTTGTCCAAGTGAAATTGAACTATCTCACAATAGGTACACGCCCGTGTGGATTGATAAGAGGCCGTGTGTTGGCCTTTTGATGGTGGCACGACCGTGTGGTCTGACCATGCTTGTCGGGGCTAGGCCGTGTTGGACTTTATGTGGCGCGGCCGTGTGGTGAATCCTTGGGCCGTGTATTTTTTACACTTTGGCCCATTTTCTCCGTTTTCGGCCCGTTATTTGTTCTTTTCTCATCCTTGTGCTCTCCTAAGTATAAAACATGAAATAGAAGTATTAAGAGTACCAATTTCCACAAATTTAATGATAATTCATCCAGAAATTAAGCTAAGCATGAGGTAAAAATATGTATAATTTATCGTTTATCAAATACCCCCACACTTAAGCCTTTGCTTATCCTCAAGCAAAATCTCAACTCACAATTAAGAACCATTCTTCTCGACTTATAACCCTTATCAATAATGTTTCAAACTAATTCACAAGTAGTCATACAATGAAAATTCAATCAGAAGAACATTAAATATTCAATCACTCTAAGTTGAGAATTTTATCACCGAAACATAGGTTTTCTCCCTTCTCCTAAGTAATTATCTCTCAATCAAAATCAACAAGAATTGACATCCTCACTAAAGATTCACTCTATCCACTCCAAGTGTTTAGGGTTTAAGAATTAAGCACTCTCTAGTCAACATGAAAAGTTATTACCATAGGCTTGCAAGAAAATCAAATATCCACCACTATAGATTGATATGACACATCGATCAAAAGGTCTTTCAATGGTTGTAATGGGGTTTTGGTTAAGGGTGTTCTCACAAGCTGAAAAAGAAAGGGTTAAAATCGAGATTGAACTGAAAAATTATCTAGCTAAAAAAAATCTCTACCATTGGAACATATTCCTAGAGCTAAGCCTTATGATGACGTTTTGGATTTGGAAGCTTGTAGAAATATGCAAAAATTATTGAACTATTACAGATTACAACTAAATTAACTGTATATACATTTTTTTTTGTTTTTTTGTTTTTTTTTTGAACAAATCAAATATCATGCTTTGAATATTTACAAACTGGAAAAAAGAGAACAAAGCTAGATAATGATTCAACTCAAATCTCGACAAAAATAGGGATCAAAATAATTGAATGGAATTAAAAAAAACGGGTTATAGGTTAATATTAGAGGTGAGTCAAAGAATGAGTTGTTAGGCTCAATGGGGTTCACTAAGGGTTAATTTGTGGAGCTAGGCTTTTATGGAGTAAGTGGGTTAAATCCTATGTGCTTTTATCATCTCAGTGTATCAAATCAATAATGTGGTCTCGACATGTATAATCGAAGCAAGTTCTAGAATAACAAATCAGTATTGACTCACTCAAAGCAACAATAAAAGTGAGCACGAAAGGATGTATGCTCAAAAGGCTCAAAAATCTCACTAGAATTATGGCTTTTGATGTCAATCCTATGAATTTCAAATCTCAAGATAATACTTAAAATTAGGGAAAGTAACCTATGAAAAAAATTTAAATTCTCAAAAATTTCAACTTATCATGCTTGATTCCCTAATGTTTTAAAGTTTGAATAATCAAAGCATAAACACTTATGTCTTAATTCTCAACACATCAATAAACATCATAAATTAATAAGAATTAATTCCTAATAGGAGATTGAAGATAATGCAGACAGTGAAAATAAGAATTCGAAATTTTGAGAACAATGCAGAAAGTAAGTTTTAAAAAATTTTCAAGGGTTTCAAAGAAAATGCCATGATTGAAAGTAAGTTCCCCCCTCCCCACACTTAAGATGTACATTGCCTTCAATGTACAAAGATAACATTAGTATCAATAGGAGCATAATATCATAAGATAGAGAGAGAATTGAAACTCCCTGAATTTTTGGATGAATTCCTTGAAAGTAGTGAAAGCTGGATTGGAGAGATGACTACTTGAAGTTTATGATCCTGGGTAACTTGAAGCACAACTGTGTGAGGGATTTAAGTCTTACTCGATGAGAAGGGAAGTGTAAAATAAAAGGAAACATATAAGGTGAAGAGAATAAAAATAAAATAAAATAAAATAAAATTTAATAGAGAATTGGGCACACGGCCGTTGGGCACGGGCGTGTCGCACGCCCGTGTTGAAATTAGTAGTTTCGGCCACGACCACATTGCACGACCGTGGCAAGTTGTCGAATCCCGTGTTTGAGTTGGCAGGTTTGGCCACGACCACATCGCACGGCCGTGGCAAATTGTCTATGCCCGTGTCTTAGGAAAAAAATTTTACCCTTCTTATACACGGCCATATCACACGGCCGTGTCTCTGCTTATAGTGTCCACACGGCCTTCGGCACGCCCGTGGGCATGGCCGTGTGGCCTAAAAATCCTTCATTCAAAAGGGTTGTTGTATTAGAAAACTGAAATAAAAGAATTTACTAAGTCAGTGCTCGATTGCCTCTCGAGAAGCACTTGTTTATAGTCTAAGCTCGACTTTTCTTAAGCTTGTTCGTTCACGGTGGCTTGAAGAGTTGATACTCTTCTATCCTGCTTACAATTTTCTTATCAACGTAAGATTTGAGTCGAGTGTGGTTTACCTTGAAAGTGCCGAGTGACTGATGTTTTACCTCTACTATACCATAGGGGAAGATTTTCATTACCGTGAAGTAGGGTATGTCACTTGTATGTTCTTTCAAATTCAAGATTCGAGGGTCGTCTTCCCCTAAGATTACCTTATCCCCTACCTTGATTTGATACGTTTTTACCTGAGGGTCGTCTTGGTGATGCTCTGGGTTGGTATGGAATACTTTGGGCTTTTCATGATAGTTCAGCCACTCATCTAGCTCCTCGATCTAAAGCATTCGCTTTTCAGGTGCATCTCCCTTGGATGGACTTGTCTGTGATTGGGTTGCCTTTATGTGGAGTGTATCCTGCACAGAAGGTTGGGTGGTGAGTTCAGTGTTTTTACAAGGACTTGTGACTATATTGTTATCAACAGTCTTAATCGAGTTTTGAGCTTGTAAAGTAACTTTGTCATCACCTACACGTAGTGTAAGTTCACCTGTTCCTAAATCAATTATTGTTATAGCAGTTGCTAAAAAGGGTCTCCCTAGAATTAAGGGTACATTGCTATCCTCCTCAAAGTCTAAAACAACAAAGTCAACTAGGAATATAAATTTATCAATTTTGACGAGCACATCTTCAATTATTCCCTTAGGAGACCTAATAGTTTTATTAGCCAGTTGAGTGCTCATCTTAGTTTGCTTAGGTTTTCCAATACCTAGTTGTTTAAATAGTTTATAATGCATGACATTTATACTAGCCCCTAAATCAGCTAAAGCATTTTTAGTGTCTAGGCTACCAAATAAACAAGGAATAGTAAAACTCCCTGGATCTTTCAGTTTGGTTGGCAGTTTATTTTGAAGAATAGCTGAGCATTTCTCGTTGAGTTCCACTGTGGACAGTTCTTCCAACTTCCTTTTATTTGTGAGAAATTCCTTTAAAAATTTTGCGTACTCCGGCTTCTGCGTAATTGCTTCAACAAATGGTAAGTTGATATGTAATTTCTTTAAGAGTTCAAGAAACTTACTGAATTGCTCATCCGTACGGTCCTTCTTTAGCGCATTTGGGTATGGGATATGAGGTTTATATTCTTTGACAATTTCATCTGTGGAACTTACCTCATCCTTTCCTTTACTTACCACAGGCTCATTGCATGGCTTTGGGTTGGTTTTGGTTAACCCCCCATCATCTATCGTATCCACGGCATTGAGTTGCTCCTTAGGGTTAGTCTCAGTGTTGCTTGGTAACCCACCTTGCGGTCTTTCAGAGATTAGCTTGCGAGCTGGCCTATTTGAGTTTCAAGTCCTTGAACGGATGCCCGCTGGTTCCTCAGTGCCGTTTCGGTGTTTTAAAAATGGGTCTCTGATACAGCCATAAATTTTGTGAACATTTCTTCAAGGTTCAGCTTTTTCTCTTGTTGTGGAGGTGGCTGTTGAAATCCCGGAGGAGGTGGTTGTCCTTGATTTCCTTATCCTCCCCATGAAAAATTGGGGTGGTTCTGCCAACCTCTATTGTAAGTATTACTATAAGGGTTATTTTGAGGTCAAGAATTGTCACCCATATAGTTGGCTTGCTCAGGTCCCATGCCATGTCCACAAGAGGAGTAATCTAAATTGAACATATTTCCCTGGTTTGCGTCATACTGCATCATTAGGTGTGCCTACGTAGAACCAACAAAATTATCAAACTTTTTATTTAAAAGTTCTACCTGATTAGTAAGCATGGTGACAACATCAATATTAAAAACTCCTGCAGCTTTTTTCAGCTTTGTCCTCATGACTTGCCACTGATAGTTATTTAGTGACATTTCTTCTATAAACTCATAGGCTGCTTCGGGTGTTTTGTTGTATCCTCCGGCGGCCGCGTCGATCATCTGCCTTGTTGATGGATTCAAACCGCTGTGAAAGGTTTGAACTTGTAACCACAAAGGCAACCCATGGTGAGGGCACCTTCTCAAAAGATCTTTGTATCTCTCCCAGGCATTGTAAAGTGTCTCTAGATCCATCTGCACAAAAGAAGAGATATCGTTTCTTAATTTTGTCGTTTTAGCCGGCGGAAAATATTTGAGTAGGAATTTTTCAGTCATCTGTTCCCATGTAGTGATTGATCCATGTGGTAAAGAATTTAACCACTGTTTAGCCTTGTTTCTCAAGGAGAATGGGAATAGCCTAAGACGAATGACATCATCAGAAACGCCATTTATTTTGAATGTATCACATAATTCCAAAAAGTTGGCTAGATGCGAGTTAGGATCCTCATCCTGCAAACCATCAAACTGAACAAATTGTTGTCTCATTTGAATAGTGTTAGGTTTTAGTTCAAAATTTAGTGCCTGCTAAATTAGGTCTAGCATAATCATACATAGTACGTGGAGCAGGATTTTGCTCAATAGGATTTGCAGCTACTACAGGAAGTAGCTGATTATCATGATTTGCTTCCATCTCTTCAGTAGATTCAGGTTCTTCTTCTTGTCCTTCTGGATATTGCAAACTTCTTCTTATCTCTTAGCGAGTTCGACGAACTGTCGCTTCTAAATCGTCGTCGAAAAGTAATAGTCCTTCTGGGTTTCTTCTAGTCATAAACTAGAGATACCTAGAAATGAAAAAGCAAAGAAAATTAAAATTAATTAATAAAAATAAAAGCTGAAAATAAATAAAAATAGTAATGGCTAAAGTAATAGAAATCGAGTTTTCGTAATATTTTAGTTCCCCAGCAACGGTGCCAAAAACTTGATATCGCGTGATATGAAGTAATAAAATTTATAATAATGATCGTACCCAAAAACTAACTAATATCACGACTTTAAGGCAAGCGCACTTATCGAACAGTAGTATAGCTTAGTGGCAAGACCGAGTTATCGTACCCAAGGGAACCAAAAGTACTAGTACTAACTTCCTTTCTATTATCTAGCCTAAAAATAAAAGAGGTTTTTATGAAGACTTAAACTAATTCTAAAATTAAACTAAGAATGCACAAAAAGTAAAGTGGGGGAAGAACTCTTTGGGAAAGACTGATTGATTGAGCAATACTCAATGGAGAATCCACCTAGACTTCACTTATTAACTTCTTGAAGTAGACGATTTCTTCACTTGACTTGATCCGTAGAGATCCCTAATTTATGTTAATACCTCCGTCGAGGATAAGAACAACTAATCCTAGGTTGATTAACTGAAATTTCTTTCTAGTTAAAACCCCTAGCCTTGCATTAACTTGGTCTATGGATCCCCCTATTAGGTTTGACCCTAATCCGGTAGATTTATGTCGCCCTATGTCTAGGGTTGCATGCAACTCCACTTAATTATGCTAGATCTACTCTTAAACAGGGACTTTTGCTCCTCTGCCTAAGCACATCACTACTTGAATTAATACCTAGGATTATTAACACAAGCATTAAGCACACATAATTAAGAACAATTCAAGTATTTATCATATAATTCAAGAATGAATAATAACAAGATCTGTCTTAGGTTTCATCCCCCTCAAGTATTTGGGGGATTTAGTTCATAATTAATAAAGAAAACATCTTAAAAGAAATAAAATAGCAAAACATAAAAGAACCCAAAAACCCCTGAAGGATTGAAAGGAAATCCTCTATCTTGATGTAGAATTCCAGCTTCTAGGATGAATCAATCAGCTTCCCTTGGAGTAATCCCTTGCTTCCACTCTCTGTGTTGGCAGGAAGAAGGCGCTCCTTTTTGGGAGAAAAAAGTACTCCCTTAGCGGGAAATAAGCACACCCTTAAAGTTGCCTCCTAGGGTCTTTATATAGAGTTTTGGAATGCCTTTCTTAGCCCCTAAGTATCCTTTTCCAAGTGAAATTGAACTATCTCACAACAGGTACACGCTCGTGTGGATCGACAAGAGGCCGTGTGTGGGCCTGTTGATGGTGGCACGACCGTGTTGTCTGACCATGCTTGTCGGGGCTGGGCCGTGTTGGACTTTATATGGCATGGCCGTGGGACACGGCCATGTCGTGAATTCTTGGGCCGTGTTGTTTTTACACTTTGGCCCATTTTCTCTATTTTCGGCCCGTTATTTGTTCTTTTCTCATCCTTGTGCTCTCTTGAGTATAAAACATGAAATAGAAGTATTAAGAGCACCAATTTCCACAAATTCAATAATAATTCATCCAGAAATTAAGCTAAGCATGAGGTAAAAAATATATAATTTATCGTTTATCAGATGTTATCATTGATTCTAGTACTCCATCACCCATTGTATTTGGGGGTCGTCATCGAACTTACAGCCAATCTTTTCATCTAGCGGGTCTGGTTCCAAGCATTGGAAATCTCTCAAACCTTTTCTTGTAGTTATCCCATTTATACGAAAACTTGCATTGAGCTAGCCCCTGTGTAGCTGGTACGAATTGTCTTGATCTATATTACCTCAATACGAGCAAATGAGCATATCTGATGGCTTCTTAAATCCCAAGCAGTTGGACCCAGTCAAAATTCCCACACCGGTAAAGAATCTCGTCAAGAACCATCCAATGGGCTCTTCACTCGACGTCTTGTTCTTAGAGATTTTGGATGATCGCTATCCATTTTCTTCTAAAATATCGTCTCGCCTCGACGTAGCCACTAATTCCTTCAACAAAGAGTAGCTTTCGGAGAAAACTCGGTAAGAGACCTTTTCCATGTTCCAAAAGTGGCTGTGGAACCAAGCCAACAAAAGCTACACACACCCTATAAATCTGCCCTTACCCCTCTTTGGCACGCATTCAAAGATCTGAGTCTCGACCAAAATTGCAAGAATAGGTGTGACCCATTTATCAAGTCGATCAAAGAGATTTGAGACTGCCTCATCTACATGTCCTAATGCCTTAGGGAAAATCACTAATCCATAGATGCTTAAAGTGAAAACGTCAACCTTTTTCTTCGCATCAAGATGCACTAGAATCAAATCCCTCAAATTTTTCCAAGGGGTGCACTTATAATCTCCTTTTTCCTTGATCCTGGCTGCAGTCCACTAGTCTCTCATCCCTATAATGTTCATCAATTTCTTCAAAAGGGTCAGAACATTAGCAGCTCTTGAATAGGCTTTATCAGTTTGAATCTTTGGGCAACGAAGTAGGGCCATGTACACCTCCACAGTAGGTACCAAATCAACTCTCCCAAAAGCAAAACAACTATAGTCGCGGCTCCAATACTGGGCAAGAGATGAAAATCTCACGAAGACATAGGTACGGATGTATACAGAAAGCGATCCACTATCCTGGATGGAGGTGAAAACCTCACGAAGGAATAGCTTCTCACTCCCACTTAAAAGGGGTAAAATCAACCAATTATGCAATATGATGCGACAGTATACTAAGAGACTCGAAGCAAAGCAAACATATGAAAATCACAGAAACAAATGTAATAAAAAGATCGTAGATTTTTTAATCGGATTTTCAATTTTCGATAAAAAGATAGAATATAATCAATTTACGACTCGACTCTCTTGGTGTCCCCAGTGGAGTCGCCAAGCTGTCAAAACCATCTTTTTTTAAAAACGGGGTTGACTTTTAAAAATAAAAATGGAGTCGCCACCAATCCCTTTCTTAAGAGGTGTGATCGGGTCACCTTGTGAAACTTGATTGTTTAAATAAAATGTTTTGATTAAATAAAATGACTATTTTGGTCTACAAAACTCGAGAAAATGGGTTCGGAAGTCGGTTACGTGCGAGGAAGGATTAGCACCTCGTCACGCCCAAAATTGGTACCTAATTGATTATTTAATGTCTTGATGTCGAAAGTTGAAAATTTGAAAAGATTTTAAATTACGATCCTTCATTAAAATATCACTTACTTTTTTTGAAAAAAAGGGTGTATTTCACATTAATCAAGGGGAAGGACCACATCTCGAAAGTTAGGACACGATGCCTTAAATCCTCGAAAACGAGAATAAACGCTAAAAAATTATTTAATTGAAAGATGTTGGATGATCTTAGTTTTATAAAGAAATCATACTCCGTAAGTTAGAACACGATCTCTTTGTAATTCCCAAGATTATTTGGAAAATTTGAAAACGTCTGTTTGTTTGGATTTATCGGGAAAGTCGAAACCTCGTAAGTTAGGGTACGACTTGCTAAAATGAAACGTGGAATATTGCTTATTTTGAAAACCTCTTTTTTTTAAATAATATCTAACACGATCTTTAAAGCAACATATTTTTCTTATTCGGGATATAGCATAAAACGGCCTATTATTGACGAATACGTTTGAACGCGATTTTTTTGACGTAATTTTAACGAAATGAGATAAAATGATGACGTAAACTAATAAAACAATTTACAAGCATTGCATAATATACCTTTTTTTTAACATTAATACGAACAATTGAAGATACATGAAATAAATAATAATAACGGTGATAATATCAAGGCATGCTCATAAAGGGACGATACCAACTTAAAGAAACAAAGACATAAATAACATAAATACATAAATAATATAAGAGAAAATTATTTATAAAAGCATTGAAAATTCGAGAACCTCTTTAGAATACAAATGAAATTAAAGGTACAATTTGTAATGAAATATATGGAATAATAAAAATAATAATAATGGTAAAAATATATGTACAAGTAAAAATAGTTTAAATTTCTTAAAGGTATGAAAAAGAAGAGTAATAAGTAATAAGACGAATAAATAAAATAATAAGTGACAAAATATCAATAATAATAAAGGTACAAATAAGGTATATACTAATGAAAGAAAATGAAAGAATAAATAGGATAAAATGGATAAATGAATGAATGAACAATATATAAATAGGAAAGTATATGAATAAATAAATGAATAAAATAAAAAGGATAATTAATAATTAAACAAGTAAATGAATAAATGGATAAATGAAAGAGTTAAAATAAAAAGGGCTTAATTGCGATTTAACTAAAATTAAAAGTAAAAATTAAAATAAATAAAAAGGGGAACAAAAGGGGCCAGAATGTAACACGCGACAACAATAAAGGACTAAAGGAAGAAATATCCCCTGTCCTTCAAAACGGCGTCGCTCGGTGTTCTAGATTTCAAATTGTTCTAAGGACCGAATTGAAAAGAAATAAAGATATATGGCCAAATTAAAAAATAAAAAGGGACCCTATTGTAGCGCCTCTCAAAAGCGGAATGACTGCGCAAATAACCCCTTCACCGCAAAAACACGTGGATCCTAAGGGCCAAAGGGTCAGGTCACGGGTCAGAGGTGAAATGGCGTTATTTTGGGCGCCTGATGCTTGCCCCAAAATGACGTTGTATAGGGGGTACTATAAACGTTAATATTTTACCAAAAATTCCATTTTTACCCCATTCAGAAAAAAAACTCAAAACCTTAAAAAAAAGCTCTCCCCTCTTCTCTCTCAGTCCCATGTCCAGTCGCCGGACCACCGTGGCAACTTTCAGTCGCTAGCGACGGCGCCGCTATCCACAGTGGCTGGAAAATTGAAAAAAGCTAATTTTTTGGCCTTTCAACTTCCCCGACCCAAAAGTAGTCGATTTTCATCAGAATCGGCAAACCTCCACCACTTACGGCGGTTCAAACACGAGAAAGATGTGATTTTTATCCCTTTTCTTTTGTTATATTTTAAAAAAAAATAAATAGATAGAAAGAAAAAAAGGAAGAGCAAATAGACGAAAAAAGGAACCATCTTTGGAAAACTTTGATTGCGTTTGGTATTTTTTATTGTTGCATTCGTTTGTTCTCTTTTTTTGTATTGATTGTGTGGAAAAAACATACATTGGAACTCTAGGGCTTTTTAAAGCTAATTTTACAACTTTTTTTCTCATGTTTTTTGTTATTTTGTGTTGCTGCCTCTCTGCCATTGTTGTGCAGGTACAAAGGAGGCCACTAGAGGTACGGAGGCCCGCTACTAGGTTTCAGAAACCCTAGGGTTTCAGAATTGTTTTAGGTTCTTGGGCCTTTGGGGCCTGTAGGAGTTTGGGTTAGGGCTTGTAATTGGGTTGGGTTAATTTTGGGTTTGGTTTATGGGCCCTGGGCAAATTGGGCCTGTTACATAGAGTATTTAGCTGGCTTTAGTTTGCTTTGAACAAAGAAGATGGGGTTGTGGAGCTTTCTCTCCTGCTTCCTATTTTTACTACTATCTTAGTATTGTTTTAATCTTTTCATTTTCTTTACTGGCTGTATGAACGGTTATTGTGAATTCTACGAAATTCATTAATAATATACTAAATATTTCTCTAAAAAAAACTTGTTTCAAATCTTTTAAAATAATTTTTAAAAACTTTATGTTTGAAATCAATTTTTAAAACAATATTTAAACTAAATAATTAAAAATAAATTTTAAAAAATAAATATAAATTTCTGAAATTTGTAAACAGTATAAATTCTATCTTTAAATAATTTTAAATTTTCTAAAAATATTTTTAAATGGTTAATATTGTTTATTCTTGATTATTTTAATTAAATAAATTGTTTTTCATTTTAAGCCGTATTTTTTCTAAAAATCATGAATCTAATAAAATATTAAAATAAGTCCATTATATTTTAACTTTAAAGCAATATTAGAAAACTATTTGATTAACTTTAAAAAAAATTTATTTGATTATATTTTTTAAATAGAATTGAATTTTTAAACAATACTAAAATGAACTATTTAAATATAAATTTATACAATTTTTTCAATTGCATTGTATTTTTTACCATATTTAATTTGTTTTAAATTTTGTTTGTGTTTTTAACATGTTATATTTATTTAATTAATTCATTAATATTTTTCTATGATACCTCATTACAAGTTCAAATTTTTAAGGATAAGTTACTTTAAATTATTTCTATTTAAAAATATGATAATTTATTTATAATACAATTTTATTACAAAAATAAATTTAATGGCCAATTCAAGATTAAACAAAAGTGGAAAAAATCGCCGTTTGTCCCCAATTTTAATGTGTACATTGCTATATATATATATATATATATATATATGAGATATAGACGGTATTTTAGATCGTTATATTAGAAATATTGGATCGATTCAAAAATTTGCAGGCATAACAAATACAAATATCTTAATAAATTTAATAATTAAGTTGTTAAAATATTAATTATATAAAAGTTACAAAAATATGTAAAATCACTTAAGTTTTATAATGGTGTAAATAAATCCCTCCCAGTAATTAAACTAGTGTAATGCTTACTAATTTGAGTTTATAAATTGACCCAAAATATACTAAAAGGTTTGGACCGTAGTGTAATCGGGCTTGTGAACAAACTCTATCGAATAAATGATTAGGGATTCTCTTATTAAAATAAATAAATAAATAAATAAATATATATATATATATATATATATATTTGATGCATTGATACATATGGTATTCATGATAAGTGAATATAATAATGATACATCATTTTTTTAAAAACAAAATAAAAGATATCTTGACTTGTTGGGAGCGTTAAAACTTTGGAATCTTGATGGTTTAAATTTAAATCCTATAACGTGTAAATGCTATATGTGAATACTCTTTTAGATTATTTTGAGTTCTAAATTAAAGGAGAGAAGTATATTGTTTTATGTATATAAAGTACATATTATTTTGAGTTTGGATGATTTTAGATTTGAGTAAATTTTGGACAGAATCATTTCGAATTTAAGTTATTATTTTTATTATTTTAGTTTATTAATTGAATTTGTAAAATCAAGTTAGGTTGTTTCGGATTTAAGTAATTATGAATAATTTATTTAAGTAATTTTGAGTTTAGAGCTATTTTGTGAGCTTTAAATGATTTTTTATTGGCGTTGGGATTGTATGGAATTTGGATTAAAGAATTAACAATATATTTTCAATCCATGTAAAGATTAATAGGAAATGAAGAATATGCATCCTGAAGCAACAGCCACAATGTCAAGTCCTTAAACAAATATTATAATCTAGTACAGAAATAATTCTTGTAGCAGCAAGTCATTAGCCTTGAGTTATTCATACACAAGCTGATAAACGGAACCAAGTTGGAGACATTCCAATGATTTGATCACCTGCATCCAACAAATTACCCCTCTTACTCACACCCTTAATGGATTCATCATCCGATGCCGGATCATTGGTGGAGTCCTTCCCGGTGAGGCGTTGAACCAGGCTCATGAATTCCTCGGGTCTTACGTGGATAATCTTGGGTGGCCGGAGATAGATTACGACGGGATGAACAGCCTTGTTGTTTCTACTGCGATTATTGAGAGATGGTTTCTTGATCATCGTAGTTGATGAAGAGTCGCCAACTCCTAAAGATGAAGGCCTTGGACCTTGCAATTCTCTTCCTCTATTGCTACAACCCATTAATTACACAACAATGACTTCTTAGGGGTTTCAAAGACTGAACTGAGGTTTTAAGCCTTGAGCTTAACCTTAGTGACCAACCATATATATATATATATTATAAAGCAGCAAGCAAGTAAGAAAGAACGAGTCTACAAATGCCAGAAAAACTGGGTCTTCTTTTGAACATATCTTCCTTTTAATTTTTTTTATAATAAAAACATGGGTGTTTATGTTTTGGTAGATTCTGCCGGCTACACTTTCAACAAATTGTTTATTTTCAAAATTTTTCAATTAGTTTTTGGTCCATGAAATTTAAAGATTATAATTTGATATTTAGTTACTTTATTTTTATGAATTTATTAATACATCAAAATTAATAACAACATTTTTAATGATATGCTAAACTATTCTTCGTTGAATATTGATAATTGAATTTTCTATTCTTATCATTTTAATGGTAATAACCAACAATTTTATCAAATTGAATCAACTTTTTTGGTTGAACCACTAAACAATCAATAACAAGGGAGTTAAGGACAAATTCAGTCAAGACAAAGTCATGTCAGCAATTTCCTTTTTCTTTCAATCCTAAATCATTTCTTTTTGTCATAAAAAAACCGAGAAGGGGTCAACATAACATCGACCCAAAAGCAGAAATGGTTTCAATTTATATCGGTTTAAGCAAGCAAATATAATTAGGTAAACTAGTTATCTAATTATTAATATGTTTCTATCTAATTATTAATATGTTTCTGTAATCATCACTTAAATTAAAAAGTAAAGAAAAATCTATTTTACTCATTAATATTATCGACAATTGGTATTTAGGTCACTTCTTTATTAAATCATTAACGGAACGCTATGTGATCTTTATTTTATTAGCACAATAAAAATTTAGTCTTTTAATGTTTACAGATTCTATTAATTTTGGTCTTAATTTTAAAAACTTCAACAAATTTGTTCTCAACTTTACATATTCTTTCAATTTAGTACTGATTCTTAAAAATAAGAAATAAAAATAAAAATATTAAAAATTCATTCTTTTCCATAACATTACATTTGTAATGAACCAATTTTGGTTTATGTCTGGAAAATGTGGTTTTGAAGCCGAATTTAGTGGAACGTAATTAGATTATTAATCGAGAAGTTGTCAAGCCAAGTATGAAATTACTGTATTGATTTATAAAGTAATTAAATCGAGAAAGTAGTTAATTAAAGTATAGAGACTAAATTGCAATGTGATTGCACAAGTGAGATTTGATTAAGGAAATAGAGACTAAATTGCAATGTGATTGCACAAGTGAGATTTGATTAAGGAAATGCATGAGACTTTAAGTAGCAATTGAACCAAAGACCATCTTGTTATTAAAACCTCATTATTTCTTGGTTAGTGGAACGAAATGGTCTCTTTCATCCATTTCCACTAAGATGATTAATTATAAATCATCGTCATCAATTCTTGGTTAATTAATGTTAATTAAGTTTCTAATTAGATGTATAAATAGCAAATTAGTGGGAGAGAGAAGATGAATGTCACCTTCATCTTTTCTTTTCCAAAATCGTAGCTTAGAAGGGGAGAAAGAAGAAGTTGTTCTCCATTTTTTATCACAAATTGCCTAAGCATGCTCTCTTTGATAATTTTTTTATGGATTTCTAGTTGAGGGAGCTTGCAATGTTCAACCCAACCATTACATTTTTCAGTTGTAAAGTTTTTTTTTTTTTTTTAAGTTGCCATTGTTGAATTTAGGGTGAAACGGAAGCTTGAAAATATGGAGTAATGGCAACTAAGTTAGTTATGTTACAATTATGTTTGAAATGTAGTGGGAAGTGTAGAGCTAAGCTTATTGAGTTTAAGTTATATAGTTAATTATGTCTTATTAGGGACCAATTTGTAAAGAATAAAAGTTGCTGGAAATAAATGCTATAGATTGATAGTTTGAGGTCTCTAGAAAATAAATACCAAGTTAAATTTAGATTTGATTGAATATGAACATTTTGGACACTAGGGTTCAAAAAAGTGTAAAGTATGTGTTCATACTTGAATTGTTAGCTCTGCTTTTGTTGGTTGTGAAACTAATACCAATTTCGTAATGGAATTATCGACCGTAGCTAAATACGACGTCAGAACTTTGAAGGAAAAAGGAAAAGAGAAGGCAACAGATGATTAGCCTTTTTTTTTGTTTGCACTTTTATAAATTGATTTCAATTCATAGCCTATTAAGTAGTAAATTGAATAAGGTAATAATAATGCTCTATCTAATGAATGGTAAGTACATTTAGTGACTTGATGACTTGTTGAAATGTTGTGAATATGTATGTGTATGAATTCATGTGGTGATATGATGAAAAATCATGAGAAATTGACAATTAAAATGAATGTTATATGAAAATGTGATTCAAAGAATAAATGATATGTGAAAGCATGTATATTGGTTTTATGAATGCCTTATTAAATGGTCTCGGATAGAGTTACAGGTATAGCTAGTATGCCATAGGATTCGTTATATTAGGGTCATTATTAGCTCTAGGAGCATATCATTTCGATAATTCTCTAGAGCACAAGGTGTCAATGAGGACGTATTGCTTAACACTAAGTGTATTTCTATTTAATCATTTTCCCTTGAGCTTTAGGTGTCCGTGAGAATATATCTCTACTTCCTAAGCATTGGGTGTTCGTAAGGGTATATTGGTGTAATGACAGATAATCTGTGTATCTGTCCTTTAGTCTACATCCGGTTAATAGAGGCCACAATATAAATATTATATGGTTGAATTGGTTAGTTGAAAGGTAATGTACATGAGATTATTGTTAGCATGTGAAAGATTATACGTATTAAATATTAAGAGCCTTGGGAGCAATGATTCTATGAAAAGAGTTGAATTACTCAATCAATGAATTTGAGACATAAATGCTGATATGAAAGTGTCATATGCTAGAGAATGAGATTAAGATAGAAATGATTTTATGATTTGAATCTAGGTGTTGATATTTAAGATTAGAATATAAAACATTAGAGGCGTAGCGATGTGTTGATATAAAAGACATAAACCGAGTTAGATAATCAAAAGAAAGCACTAAAGAAATGTATTATGAGACAATGCTCATTAATATACATTTTCTTATAATTGAATTCATTACAAGTTTACTTGCTTAATTTGTATATTCATTATTATCGAATTTTGTTTTGCAAAGTATGATTTTTGTGAATGCATGTAGTTATTTAATGTTTAATTGAATTATTGGTTTTCCATTTGCTTATTATTGTTCCATTAACAGTTGTAGCATTCTGTAACTCGAGTCCAATGATTGGACCTATAACACCCTAAACCTGGCTTAGACATTATGGTCAAATCTGGCGATGTCACATCATAAGGTGTTTGAAAACTAACTCATAGCAATAAAATCGTTTCTGTAATAGCCCGATTTAGACCCTAGTTGAAATAGTGGTTTCAAGACCACAATTCTCAGTCAGAAAAATAACTTAATATTATTTTTAATGTTCATAGCATGTGATAAAGTATGTGTGAAAGTTCTGTATGATGATTTTATCATTTGATTGTCAAATTAAAAGAAGGACTAAATAGCAAAAAAATGTAAAAGCTGGGTGTATGTGTTAAAGGTGTTTATTTGTTATGGCTTTTGAGTATGGAGTCCTTATTTGGTTATTCTACCATTGAATACATGAGTGGTCATAAATGACCTTGTCATATGTGTTTTATAAGTTTAAATTTATAAGGTTAAAAATGGAAATTGATAATTATATACGAATTTAATTAAACAAAACAAAAATTAAAGCCATTACGTTTCATTCTTGCCGAAATTAAGAGAAAGAAAAAAGGGTTTAGAAGTTTTGGAGATTTCAGCACCTATTTAGCTCAATTAAGGTTGTTTTGGTTTTGGTTCTTGATGATTTTTATATTTTTGAAGTCATTGTTAAGTGTTCTAGTTAGCCCATGTCTTAATTCATGAAATTGTTGATGTTTTCATGAGATGATGTTGATGAATATATGCGTTTTGTGATGGTTGATGATGAAATATAGAAGTTTTGTGCTAGATATCTATATTTTATAAAATTTATTTTTTTATGAATTTGCTTAGTGAGGACTAAATTGTGAAAATGAGAAATTGATGGGTTAAAATGTAAATAAATATGAAATATGGGTTGCTAGGGACTAGTATAATATTCGGCCAAGCTTATGTGTAATGGGATTTTGTGAATTTGATGTATTTGTGAATTAGGGGCTAAAGTGTCGAAATATGAAAATGTGAGGGCTAATTTGTAAAATGCCCTAAATATATGCCTTTGGATTGAATTGAATGAGATGTGAGATTGAATTGTTCAATTTAATTGTATATAGATCAAGAGAGGAGAAATTCAGATTTAGATCGAGGCAAGAACAAAGAGCTCGATTGATTGACTAATATCGTTGTTGCTACGTCCAAGGTAAGTTCGGATATAATGCATATTGTTTTAAACCATATAGATATGAGTTGAAATAAAATAGAAATGTGATTGTGTAATTGAGCATATGAAAAGTGAATTGAATGTATGAGGCACTAAGTGTGAGAAAGATTGAAATAGATACGGCTATTGAAAAATGGCACTGAGTGTGCAAGATCGAAATAGTTTTAGTTGAATTATGAGCACTAAGTGTGCGATACTAATCCAATTTCGGTTTAATGTACAGGCACTAAGTGTTCGATATCTTATAGCTGCAACTAATTAGTGTACGATGTCATTGAACGTTAAAAGATGATCGAACGATTTAGTGCATCGAGCATTGATATGGTAAATGTAATAGCTAAGTACAAGACGGTACATGTATGTACTGAACCTATGTGGTTGATAATATTGTGTATGAGACAGATGCAAGATTATGAGAATAAATGTTCATGGTTGAATGAGTTGGAATGAGTAGAAACAATATGCTTGTGTGTGAGCTAAGAGAAATGGTATGAAAGTGAGTAATGGTTATGGATGAGGATGAGTAGTGATATGAATTGAACCATGTGTTAGCTAATATGTTATATTGTATTTAAATGTTAAGTTTACTCTGTAAGACAGATGCAAGATTACGAACTTACCAAGCTTTAAGCTTACTGTGTGAAGTGTTCTCCGTTTTACAGTATTATAAAGCTAGCTCGGATCCGACAATTGTCAGCGACTCAATCACACTATTGGACATCTATTTTGGTACATTTTGAAGATGAAATTACTAAAATATGGCATGTATAGGCTAGAAGTAATGTGGTGTGTTTTAGAACATGAATATCATGCCATGTGATATGGCTAGATTATGGTTGCTATTATGGCTTGAATTGGTACATACTTTGTGTTGATAAATGGTATGTTTTAATGTATAAATGGCCTAATAAGAAATGGTAAATTTGGTATGTGCTTGGATGGGAAATTGGTTAGGTTTTGGTACAAAAGTGAACGTGATAAGTTGGAGTAATGATCATGTATGATTTAGTGAATTGGGTATGTGATTTTGGTAGGTTTTGGTATGAGAAATGAGAATGAATTTGGTTAATTGTATTATGCTTTGAATGGTGTATGAATTGAGGTTGATATTGGTTGGAATTGTGGTTTATTTGGTGCATGTATGAAGCTTTTAGGTATAAGGATTTTGGGTGTGAAATGTGGCTTAAACCAATCCTAATTTCATGCCACACGGTTTGAGCACATGGGCGTGTGTCTCAATGTGTGACCCCTGCACCCTAATTAATTTGGATAGTATGACACATGGGCTAGACACATAGATGTGTCTGGTGATCGTGTGGCCAAGTCAAGATGGCACACGAGCTGGACACACGGGCGTGTCTAGTGATCGTGTGGCCATGTCAATGTTGTACAGGGGGTAAGGATGGTTTGATGCACGGCCGTGTAAGGTACACAGCCTAGCCACATGGGCGTGTGCCCTGTTTTTAAGGAAAAAATTTCTAAGTCTCGTAAAGGTTTCAAAGGTTATTGGTTTAGTCCTGACACCTTCCCAAACGTGTTTGAGGTCTTGTAGACCTTCTAAAGGAACCATATGGTTGTGAATGACTATGATGTGATGATGAATGATGTATGTATGTGAAATGATTGTATAGTGATATGTGTTGATCTCTGGCGATGGATACGAGTTAGGGATGTTATATTTGGTTACTATCAGAGCTACGGTTTAGTCGATTCTAGGACTAGCGTAACTTGTGAGAGTCTAGCTATACATGCCATATATATGAATTGTGCTAGTGTGATGGTCCCTAACAGTTAAAATGTGTTTTTCAAATAGTAATGGATCCCAATCAAGTTTTAGCTGATGATGTTCAAAGTATTGCGCCTGCTCCTGCTCAAGGGACCCCGCAGAATGATTCTTGACCCGTTAGTAGTAACAATGATGGAGAGGCTAAACAAGCCTTCTTCCAGATGATGAATGAGTGGTTTACAGAATTCGTAAGAACGAATCCGACTGCTCAACAACCTCCACCCCCGCAAATTCCAGTTGTGCCACAAGTTACTGATCAAATACGTTGGAGTAAACCCACTATTGATAAAATTCAAAAATATGGGGCTGAAGAGTTTAGGGCTACAATTGATTATAATACCGAGCGTGTAACACCCCTAACCCGTATACGTTGCCGAAATAGGGTACGAGGCATTACCAGACTTATACACACGATCAATTAATTTTTGAGTTACAAATTTGGCTTATAATTTAAAACTTTTCATTTAAACTCATTTTGTCCCTATTACGGGCCTATGAGGCCCAAAACATACTTTAAGAATGGTTCGGGACTAAACCGGGTTCTTTGGAACAATTATAAAAATTTTAAGCAAAATAGTGTCACACGCCTATGTGACTTATGACACGCCCGTCTGGGTAGGTCGTGTGGTCTCACACGCCCGTGTCCCCGCCCGTGTTAAAACAACGAGCATTCTGTTGCGTCAGTGTACCATTAAGGGCACATGGCCAAGTCACATAGCCATGTGATAGACCGTGTCTTTCACACGGCTGAGACACACGGCTGCGTCTTTGCCCGTGTGGCCAACACTTAGGTATTATTAAGAAATAAAATCATTATACACATGTTTCCACCTTTTACTCGTGTTCAGCTTAAGCAGTTTTCTTGAATCACAGTCGCTAAATTAATTATATCTTGTGATACAGAACTCGAAATTATGTTCCGTAAATTTTTCCTAAAACTAGATTCATATATATTCTTGCCATAAAATTTTCAGAATTTTTGGCTTATCCAATTAGTACAGTTTATTCATTAAATTTTCTCTTTTTTTGCTATTTGATAGTTCTGACTCCTCTTCACTAAAAATCAATTTTATCATTATAAAGAACTTGTACGACCTTCTTGTTTCTTTCTATTGAAATTAGACTCACCAAGGATTTTAATCATATAAATTACACACCATAAAAATTTTTATGCAAATTTTAGTGATTTTCCAAAGTCGAAACAGGTGATTTCGAAGTCCATCTAACCCTGTCTCACAACATTACAAATATCTCACAAATTGAGAATCAATTGCTTCCTCTACTTCTTTTATGTGACAACAGACTTAATGGGCTTTAGTTTCATATATTATTAAATTTCTAATTCAATTTCCACCATTTTTGGTGATTTTTCAAATGTACAACACTGCTGCTGTCCAAAACTTTTAATTTCACTTTTTCATGTTCTCTTTATAGGAGCTATAATTGTAACATTTACCTCTTATCAAAATTACAATAGTTCGATCATATAACGAGCATATTGCTCATAATTTACACATACATACCTGCACTTATTCATAAAGCTTCATATCCACGCTTACACATATAAATGTATCATGACTTGAAACACATTTATACAATATTTCATCACAACCCATAGTCAAATCTTTCTACCTTCTATCACATTATTACCATAACAATTTAATACCCGTTGAACCAAGCGGAATTCTAAAGGATACGCGGAAAAATGCACAAAGTCCCACACATATTGTAGCCGAAGCTACCATTGATATGTAGCCAAAGCTACCACTTTTCACACATCACATAATGCTCATCATTGAGCTATTCGCGAGCCTGCTCACACAAGTTGATGGTAGAGTTGAAGCTACTCAGTGCTGCTCACACAAGCTGGCAGGTATCTGGAAAAAATGTAGGATAACCTAGCCACTGGTAGTCGAACTAAACCAGCACCCGGAATCACATATACAATCGATTATAATCAATTGGTTCCTAGTGACATGTCACTCGTATCCTATACGATTCCTAAGGTTCAATCGGGACTTTACACACTTGTCGCAATTTGTAAATAAACACTTAATCACATATCTCATGGAGGTAACTAACTCACAATTCCACATAATAACCATAGTCATGAAAAGCACTTTGAACACAATATTTCAATTCAATTCATATCATCTTGTATCAGAGACATGTTTTTGAATTAATTCATATACATAACATTTTAAACATTTGATTCAACATAATCCAATTAATACACTAATTTAGGTTTCAAATATAAATTACAACATTATTACATTATTATTATCACACCAACTTACCTCGAATGCAAAAGCGACTATTATTTTTGACTTAACTCAAAATCTTGTTCTTCTCCGTTCTAAGCCTGAATTTCCTGTTTTTATGAAGCTTGGAAGCTTGAAAACCCTAGCCATGGCTTCCCCCATGGTGTATTCGGCCAAGAAAGAAGATGGACAAGGATTTTTAGCTTTTATTTTGTGTTTTAATCACTTAATGGCCAAATGACCAAAATGCCCTTCACTTTAAAACTTTGATATTTTATCCTTCCATGTCCATTTTTGTCCAAAATTTTAGAATTTGGAAAAATTGTTATTTAAGGACCTCTAATTAATATTCCAATTCAATTTCATGCTAAAAGCTTCTAGAACTCAACTTTTACAACTTATTCAATTTAGTCCCTAAAATTAAATTGAACACTTTTCACATAAAATTTCTTCACGAAATTTTCACACAAGCATATAAATATATCATAGACCTTATAATAATCATAAAATAATTATTTTTACTTCAGATTTGTGGTCTCGAAACCACTATTTCGACTAGGCCCTAATTTGGGATGTTACAACTCCCCCCTTTAGGAATTTTCATCCCCGAAAATCTTACCGGAATAAGGTTTGGTATCTTTCCTCAAAGTTTCCAAACATCGCTAAATAATCCTTTTCAAGACGATACTTTTAGATACACTCTGCCATTGATCTGAATCCCAATAAAACTAAATTTCACTTCTGTATTACTTTCATATCAGTCTAAAAGTATTTTAAACTTTCACGATTGTTTTCACCTTTATATCAAAATCATAGTTCAACTCATTCTTGAGCTCAAAATTTTCTGCAGCTTTTTCCATAGTCGTGATATAACCCTCATCTTCTTATGTGAAAGTAATAATAAAAATAGAGACTGACACTTTACGGAAGCTAACTGCTTCATAAACACATAAATCGACCAACTCTATCAAATAAGGAATCTGTACATACTGAAATAATTTTATAAATTCCATCAAATGCTTGAGAAAAACCCAGCTAGCATCTCTCTCTTAATCCGAAGAAGAAGAAAATCTCGATACGAATTTTCATAATAACCCTATCTCATTATCATTTCAATATCATCACTGACAGTATCAATCCCAAATACACTTGATATTCAAATTTACTCTGTTGACAAATCAACGTTTGAACATTAAATCAGAAATACTGGGTTCATATCCGTACACCAAAACATTTACCTCAAATCATTGTGCTTTTCATTACTCTTTGAATGGATAGACAAGATACTACTACTATAAGTTATGTACAAAATTCTCTGCATAAACTCTTAGTTCTACAGTACATGAGGTCTATCTCGGAATAATAGTAACAATAATCAAATCCAACCTGAAGTTCAGAATCAAAAGTTGATCCTCACTGGACTCATTTAGCTTATCTCTCATTAACACATTTCTGAGTTTCTGAAATTTGCCAAGTAAACATCACTTTAGCTCTTTATTTAGCTAAAATCAAACCATCATCAAATCCCCAATACAGACATAATATTGACCGTCTCTAAATCATTAGTCAAACAGTTCTTTTTAATGTGGTATTAACTGTCTAAAAACATGAACCATCACTTTACATTCAGAATAATATCACCTATTTAAATCAAATCCAATAGGTATTTTTCCATATCATGCTTTCCAGAATTTTAATTTTCTTCATTCAAACTATTTGGCTATAAATCTATGTATGCACAACATCATTTTCGAACCAAAGAATAAACATAAATACACATAATTTATTTCCTAAATTGATCAGCCCACTTTGATTAGAACAACCAAGTTATTCTTATTTATTCAATATCATTCCATAGAGATCACTTCTTCATGCTGTTAGGACAGATCAAACATACAATCTTCTTTCATTCTTTCAACATGCCGTTCACAGATATTTACTAAAGGTATTAACTAAGGTGAAACATAACAGCTTGTTTGAACTCACTGATAATAATCAAAATTACCCGAGGAACGAAAATTAGTATACAAATTGAACTTGACTGTTATAATCCTTTTTTTTCGGTTTTGACTTTATAGATAAGACATACTTGATAATTTAATCGGTAAGGATGATAAGAAAATCATGATAATGAAATTCGAAACACAAGACCATAATGAATGTCCGAAAGTACCACTCATATGAAATAATAGAAATCCTGACGATTCTGCAAAGAAAACCAGAGGAAAAAGAAACACGATTTATATGTTTCGAAGTCAATTTTAACAAAGATAATATATATTCCATATAGATATAAATAGAACGATAGCTAGAAGAAATAGAAGAATAGTTTCATATGAATTCATTGTCAACTTTTTATCTCAAACATAACGGAATAGAATATCAATAGAAGATAGTGGAATGCCGATCATAGATCAATCAGACTAACGATACTTTCATAAAAAATGAGGTATTACGAATGCTTCTGAAAATATATAAACACATAGAATACCCGAAAAAGATGGTTGAAAATTGCTCAACTAGAACTGTCATACTTAAACATCTTCACATTTCAAACATTATTCTTCTGACTAAGTCTGTCATCGCTAATTCTACATTGTTCCTTCTACTATAGAAAATTAGTTCAGAAAAATTTGAGTTACTACTTCCTTTTAGTATCGTATATGAATAAGTTGATTTACCAAAGTTAACTTCTTCACTAACTGCAATATGGTATAAACTAAATAATTCTTGGGTTAATCTAAGATCTTTCTAACACTGTTTCTTACTTGTGAACCATTCTCAATCTTTGATCATGCTTATAGCTATTCTATCACTGAACTTTTTAATTTCACACTTAGGAACTTAATCAACATAATTCCCATAAATTTTCATTATAAACATCTCATCGGTAACGGGGTAAAGTCGTACAGCCTCTAACTCAATTATTACATATATACACACATATGACATATCTCTCATTATCGTCTCATGTTGTCATAATTATACTATCCACTTTAAACAAATTAACATTCATATTTGTTTTGCACAAAATTTCCGATTATCTTATTCAACAAGTGCACTCATTCGTACATTCTATAAATTTTGAATAACTTTACTTATCACATTCACTAAATCAATTAGGTCAAGCACACAACATCACATGAAGGCCAAACAAATATGGATGAGCTTATCACAATATGAACTTTCATATAATAGATTATCACATATAAATTCCGAATTCTTATTCATACCTTTCCAAATTTTGACTCATTATGACTACACTTTATTCAAATACTTTAGTATCACTATCAAATGGTCAGACGTAGCTCGGTTGGAGAGTACCTCTGTCTAAACAAGATAGTCCTCATTCGCGTTGGGAGACATCACACTATCACATATTTGTGGCATGTATAACTAGACTCTCACACTCGCTATGTTTGTCCGAGAACAGGCTAAACCATAGCTCTGATACCACTAAATGTAACACACCTAACCCGTATTCATCGCCGGAATAGGGTACGAGGCATTATTGGACTTATGCACACGATCAATTAATTTCTGAGTTACAAATTTGGCTTACAATTTAAAACTTTTCATTTAAACTCATTTTGTCCCTATTATAGGCCTACGAGGCCAAAAACATACTTTAATGATAGTTTAGGAATAAACCGGGTTCTTTGGAACACTTATAAAAAATTTTAACAAAATAGTGTCACACACCCGTGTGACTTAGGACACGCCTGTGTGGGCAGGCCATGTGGTCTCAGACACCCGTGTTCCTACCCGTGTTAAAACATCGAGCGTTCTGTTTATGATGTCAGCATACCATTAAGGGCACACGACCAAGCCATACACACGTGTGCTAGACCGTGTCTTTCACACGGCTGAGACAAACGGTCGTGTCTTTGCCCATGTGGCCAACACTTAGGCTATTTTCCAAACCCTTTTTTTTGTTGCCCTTAACTCTTAACGCTCAGATACATTACATAGACACCCATCACACTCTTAATTATTCCTATCTTAACCATCAAACACAAGTAATATACCCAACTACATCAAAACATTTTTGGTTACTCTACTTACAGATATCTCACAACATTACAGATATCTCACAAATTGAGAACCATTTGCTTACTCTACTTCTTTTATGTGAAAATAGACTCAATGGGATTTAATTTCATATATTATACAATTACTAATTCAATTCTCACCATTTTTTGTGATTTTTCAAAGGCACAACACTGATGCTGTCCAAAACTATTTCAGTTTTAATTTCACTTTTTCATGCTCTCTTTATAGGAGCTATAATTGTAACACTTACCTCTTATCAAACTTACCATAGTTCGATCATATAACGACCATATTGCTCATAATTTACACATAAGTTGCACTTAATCATAAAACTTCATATTCACACTTACACATATAAATGTATCATGACATGAAACACATTTATATAATATTTCATCACAACCCATAGTTAAATCTTTCTACCTTCTATCACATTATTGCCATAACAATTCAATACCCGTTGAACCAAGCAGAATTCTATAGGATACGCGGAAAAAGGCATAAAGTGCCACACATATTGTAGCTGAAGCTACCATTGATATGTAGCCGAAGCTACCACTTTTCACACATCACATAATGCTCATCATTGAGCTATTCGCGGGCCTGCTCACACAAGCTGATGGTAGAGTTGAAGCTACTCAGTGCTGCTCACACAAGCTGGCAGGTATCCGAAAAAAATGTAGGATAACCTAGCCACTGGTAGTTGAACTAAACCAACACCCAGAATTAAATATACAATCGATCACAATCAATGGGTTCCTAGTCCTATACGATTCCTAGCGTTCAATCGGGACTTTACACACTTGTCGCAATTTGTAATAAACACTTAATCGCATATCTCATGAAGGCAACTAACTCACAATTCCACATAATAACCATAGTCATGAAAAGCACTTTGAACACAATATTTCAATTCAATTCATATCATCTTGTATCAGAGACATGTTTTTGAATTAATTCATATACATAACATTTTAAACATTTGATTCAACATAATCCAATTAATACACTAATTTAGGTTTCAAATATAAATTACAACATTATTACATTATTATTATCACACCAACTTACCTCGAATGCAAAAGCGACTATTATTTCTGACTTAGATCAAAATCTTGTTCTTCCCCGTTCTAAGCCCGAATTTCATGTTTTTATGAAGCTTGGAAGCTTGAAAACCCTAGCCATGGCTTCCCCCATGGTGCATTCGGCTAAGAAAGAAGATGGACAAGGATTTTTAGCTTTTATTTTGTGTTTTAATCATTTAATGGCCAAATGACCAAAATGCCCTTCACTTTAAAACTTTGATATTTTACCCTTCTATTTCCATTTTTGTCCAAAATTTTAGAATTTGAAAAAATTGTTATTTAAGGACCTCTAATTAATATTCCAATTCAATTTCATGCTAAAAGCTTCTAGAACTCAACTTTTACAACTTATTCAATTTAGTCCCTAAAATTAAATTGAACACCTTTCACATAAAATTTCTTCACGAAATTTTCACACAAGCATATAAACATATCATCGACCTTATAATAATAATAAAATAATCATTTCTACTTCAAATTTGTGGTCTCAAAACCACTATTCCGACTAGGCCCTAATTCGGGATGTTACAACTCTCCCCCTTTAGGAATTTTCATCCCCGAAAATCTTACCAGAATAAGGTTTGGTATCTTTCCTCACAGTTTCCAAACATCGCTAAATAATCCTTTTCAAGACGATACATTTAGAAATACTCCGTCGTTGATCCGAATCCCAATATAACTAAGTTTCACTTTTGTATTACTTTCATATCAGTCTAAAAGTATTTTAAACTTTCACGATTGTTTTCACCTTTATATCAAAATCATAGTTCAACTCATTCTAGAGCTCAAAATTTTCTGCAGCTTTTTCCATAGTCGTGATATAACCCTCATATTCTTATGCGAAAGTAATAATAAAAATAGAGATTGACACTTTACGAAAGCTAACTATTCCATAAACACATAAATCGACCAACTCTGTCAAATAAGGAATCCGTACATACTGAAATAATTTTATGAATTCCATCAAATGCTTGAGAACAACCCAGCTAGCATCCCTCTCTTAATCTGAAGAAGAAGAAAATCTCGATACGAATTTTCATAATAACCCTATCTCATTATCATTTCAATATCATCACTAACAGTATCAATCCCAAATACACTTGATTCAAATTTACTCTGTTGACAAATCAACATTTGAACATTAAATCAGAAATACCGGGTTCATATCCGTATACCAGAACATTTACTTCAAATCATTGTACTTTTCACTACTCTTTGAATGGATAGACAAGATACTACTACTATAAGTTATGTACAAAATTCTCTGCATAAACTTTGAGTTCCACAGTACATGAGGTCTATCTCAAAATAATAGTAACAATAATCAAATTACACCTGAAGTTCAGAATCAAAAGTCAATCCTCACTGTGCTCATTTAGCTTATCTCTTATTAACACATTTCTGAAATTTGCCACGTAAACATCACTTTAGCTCTTTATTTAGCTAAAATCAAACCATCATCAAATCCCCAATACAGACATAATATTGACCGTCTCTAAATCATTAGTCAAACAGTTCTTTTTAATGTGGTATTAACTGTCTAAAAACATGAACCATCACTTTACATTCAGAATAACATCACCCATTTAAATCAAATCCAATAGGTATTTTTCCATATCATGCTTTCCAGAATTTCAATTTTCTTCATTCAAACTATTTGGCTATAAATCTATTTATGCACAACATCATTTTCGAACCAAAGAATAAACATAAATACACATAATTTATTTCCCAAATTGATCAGCCCACTCTGATTAGAACAACCAAGTTTTCTTATTTATTCAATATCATTCCATAGAGATCACTTCTTCATGCTGTTAGGACAGATCAAACATACAATCTTCTTTCATTCTTTCAACATGCCGTTCACAGATATTTACTAAAGGTATTAACTAAGGTGAAACGTAACAGCTTGTTTGAACTCACTGATAATAATCAAAATTACCCGAGGAACAAAAATTAGTATACAAATTGAACATGACTGTTATAATCCTTTTTTTTCGGTTTCGACTTTATAGATAAGACATACTTGATAATTTACTCAGTAAGGATGATAAGAAAATCGTGATAATGAAATTCGAAACACAAGACCATAATGAATGTCCGAAAGTACCACTCATATGAAATAATAGATATCCGGACTATTCCGCAAAGAAAACCAGAAGAAAAAGAAACACAATTTATATGTTTCGAAGTCAATTGTAACAAAGATAATATATATTCCATATAGATATAAACAGAACGATAGCTAGAAGAAATAGAAGAATAGTTTCATATGAATTCATTGTCAACTTTTTATCTCAAACATAACAGAATAGAATATCAATAGAAGATAGTGGAATGCCGATCATAGATCAATCAGATCAACGATACTTTCATAAAAAATAAGGTATTACGAATGCTTCCGAGAATATATAAACACATAGAATACCCGGAAGAGATGGTCGTAAATTGCTCAACTAGAACTGTCATACTTAAACATCTTCACATTTCAAACATTATTCTTCTGACTAAGTCTGTCATCGCTAATTCTACATTGTTCCTTCTACTAAAGAAAATTAGTTCAGAAAAATTTCAGTTACTACTTCCTTTCGGTATCGTAGATAAATAAGTTGATTTACCAAAAACTAACTTCTTCACTTACTGCGATATGGTATAAACTGAATAATTCTTGGGTTAATCTAAGATCTTTCTAACATTGTTCCTTACTTGTCAACCATTCTCAATCTTTGATCATGCTTATAGCTATTCTACCACTAAACTCTTTAATTTCACACTTAGAAACTTAATCAACATAATTCCCATAAATTTTCATTATAAACATCTCATCGGTAATGGGGTAAAGTCGTACAGCCTCTAACTCAATTATCACATATATACACACATATGACATATCTCTCATTATCGTCTCATGTCGTCATAATTATACTATCCACTTCAAACAAATTAACATTCATATTTGTTTTACACAAAATTTCTGATTATCTTATTCAACAAGTGCACTCATTCATACATTCTATGAATTTTGAATAACTTTACTTATCACATTCACTAAATCAATTAGGTCAAGCACACAACATCACATGAAGGCCAAACAACTATGGATAAGCTTATCACAATATGAACTTTCATATTATAGATTATCACATATAAATTCCAAATTCTTATTCATACCATTCCGAATTTTGACTCATTATGACTGCACTTTATTCAAATACTTTAGTATCACTATCAAATGGTCAGACATAGCTCGGTTAGAGAGTACCTCTGTCTAAACAATATGGTCCTCATTCGCGTTGGGAGACATCACACTATCACATATTTGTGGCATGTATAACTAGACTTTCACACTCGCTATGTTAGTCCGAGAACGGAATAAACCATAGCTTTGATACCACTAAATGTAACACACCTAACCCGTATTCGTCACTGGAATAGGGTACGAGGCATTACTGGACTTATGCACATGATTAATTAATTTTCGAGTTACAAATTTGGCTTACTATTTAAAACTTGTCATTTAAACTCATTTTGTCCCTATTATAGGCCTACGAGGCCCAAAACATACTTTAACGACAGTTCAGGAATAAACCAGGTTCTTTGGAACACTTATAAAAATTTTTAACAAAATAGTGTCACACACCCGTGTGACTTAGGACACGCCCGTGTGGGCAGGCCGTGTGGTCTCACACGCCCATGTTCCTGCCCGTGTTAAAACATCAAGCATTCTGTTTATGATGTCAGCATACCATTAAAGGCACACGACAAAGCCACACACCCGTGTGCTAGACCGTGTGTTTCACACGGCTGAGACAAATGGTCGTGCCTTTGCCTGTGTGGCCAACACTTAGGCTATTTTCCAAACCCTTTTTTTTTGTTGCCCTTAACTCTTAACGCTCATATACATTACATAGACACCCATCACACTCTTAATTATTCCTATCTTAACCATCAAACACAAGTAATATACCCAACTACGTCAAAACATTTTTGGTTATTCTACTTACAGATATCTCACAACATTACAAATATCTCACAAATTGAGAATCATTTGCTTACTCTACTTCTTTTATGTGAAAATATACTCAATGGGATTTAATTTCATATATTATACAATTACTAACTCAATTCTCACCATTTTTTGTGATTTTTCAAAGGCACAACACTGATGCTGTCCAAAACTATTTCAGTTTTAATTTCACTTTTTCATGCTCTCTTTAAAGGAGCTATAATTGTGACACTTACCTCTTATCAAACTTACCATAGTTCGATCATATAACGAGCATATTACTCATAATTTACACATACATACCTGCACTTATTCATAAAACTTCATATTCACACTTACACATATAAATGTATCATGACATGAAACACATTTATACAATATTTCATCACAGCCCATAGTGAAATCTTGCTACCTTCTATCACATTATTAACATAGAAATTCTATACCCATTGAACCAAGTAGAATTCTAAAGGATACGCAAAGAAAGGCACAAAGTGCCACACATATTGTAGCAGAAGCTACCACTGATATGTAGCCGAAGCTACCACTGATATGTAGCCGAAGCTACCACTTTTCACACATCACATAATGCTTATCATTGAGCTATTCATGGGCCTGCTCACACAAGCTGACGGTAGAGTCAAAGCTACTTAGTGCTACTGACAGAAGCTGACATGTATCCGCAACAAATGTAGGATTACCTAGCCACTGGTAGTCGAACTAAACCAGCACCCGGAATCACATATACAATCAATTATAATCAATTGGTTCCTAGTGACATGTCACTCGTATCCTATACGATTCCTAAGGTTCAATCGGGACTTTACACACTTGTCGCAATTTATAAATAAACACTTAATCACATATCTGATGACGGTAACTAACTTACAATTCCACATAATAACCATAGTCATGAAAGGCACTTTGAACACTATATTTCAATTCAATTCATATCATCTTGTATCATAGACATATTTTTGAATCAATCCATATACATAACATTTTAAACATTTAATTCAACATAATCCAATTTATACACTAATTTAGGTTTCAAATATAAATTACAACATTATTGCATTATTATTATCACACCAACTTACCTCGAATGCAAAAGCAGCTATTATTTCTGACTTAACTCAAAATCTCGTTCTTTCTCGTTTTAAGCCCGAATTTCGTGTTTTTATGAAGCTTGAAAGCTTGAAAACCCTAGCCATGGCTTCCCCCATGGTGTATTTGGCTAGGCAAGAAGATGGCCAAGGATTTTTGGCTTTTCTTTTGTATTTTAATTCATTTAATGGCCAAATAACCAAAATGTCCTTCACTTTACTTTGATATTTTATCCTTCCATGTCCATTTTTGTCCAAAATTTTAGAATTTGGAAAAATTGCTATTTAAAGACCTCTAATTAATATTCCAATTCAATTTCATGCTAAAAGCTTCTAGAACTCAACTTTTACAACTTATTCAATTTAGTCCCTAAAATTAAATTGAACACTTTTCACATAAAATTTCTTCACGAAATTTTCACACAAGCATATAAACACATCATAGACCTTATAATAGTCATTAAATAATTATTTCTACTTTGGATTTATGGTCGCGAAACCACTATTCTGACTAGGCCCTAATTTGGGATGTTACAGAGTGAGCTGAATTCTGGCTAGAAAATACGATAACAGTATTTGATGAGTTATCTTGTAATCCTGATGAATGCCTTAAATATGCTATTTCGCTTCTCAGAGATGCTGCATATCAGTGGTGGAATACATTAATATCAGTGGTTCCTAGGGAATGGGTTACCTGGGAATTCTTTTAGACGGAGTTCGGAAAGAAATATATTAGCCAGAGATTTGTCGATCAAAAACGAAAAGAATTTCTTGAGTTGAAACAGGGGCGTATGACGGTGATAGAATATGAATGTGAGTTTGTGAGGTTGAGTAAATATGCAAGAGAATGTGTTTCAACAGAAGCTATTATGTGTAGACAATTTGTTGACGGGTTAAATGAAAACATTAAACTTCTAGTAGGGATTCTTAAATTGACAGAATTTGTTGTACTAGTTGAAAGAGCCTATAAAGCTGAATAGCTTAGTAAAGAAAAGAAAAAAAGTTGGTTCAGAGGTTAGAGACGAGAAAAAGAGATCAATGAGTAAACACTATCAATCATCGTTAAAGAGATTTAGAGATGCACCTAGTCGTTCAAATGTTTCGGTTGGACATCAGAGTAAGGATCATGTGAAACAATACACTAATCCTAGAGCTCAAATTCCAATGAAAAAAAGTGTTGGTAGTGTCAGAAACAATAAGCCTGAGTGTAGATAGTGTGGAAGACGTCACATTGGTGAATGTTGGGGAAAATATAATAATAGAGTTTGTTATAAATGTGCCTCATAAGATCACTTCTTCGAGATTGCCCGGAGATAGCTGAGAAAGATAATACTTAGAGCACGAGGTCGAGTAATCCTGCAGCTAGGGGTAGACCTTCTAGAAACACTGGTAATGTGAGTGGTAGCCAGATAGGGACATTTGATACAACTGTGAGATCTGAGGCAAAAGTACCTGCCAGAGCCTACGCTATTTGCGCTCGCGAAGAAGCGTCATCATCCGACGTCATTACCAGTACTTTCACTCTTTATGATACTGATGTGATTGCATTGATAGAACCAGGATCTACTCATTCATATGTGTGTATAAACTTAGTGTGCAGTAAGACTTTGCCTTTAGAGTCTACTGAGTTTGTGATTAAAGTATCGAACCCCCTAGACAGATATGTTTTAATCCCCTTAATGATTCGGGGTCATTGTTTTATGGCTGATCTAATGTTGTTACCCTTCGACGAGTTTGATATAATTTTGGGTATAGACTGGTTGACATTGCATGATACAGTAGTGAATTATAGATGAAAGACTATTGAGTTGAGATGCAAGAATAAAGAAATTCTCAAAATTGAATCAGATGATTCAAATAGTCTACCAGTTGTGATATCATCGATGAAAGTTTAGAGACTTGTGAAAAAGGGTTGCGAAGCTTATTTTCTTTTGTTCTTGATACGGAAGTGACCAAAATGAAGATTGAGATAGTGCCAGCTGTGTGTGCATATCCAGATGTATTCCTTGAGGAATTAATGGGATTACCATTGATACGAGATGTTGAGTTTGGCATTGAGTTAGTGCCGGGAACAACTCCAATTTCAATAGCACCATATCAAATGGCTTCAACAGAGTTAAAAGAATTGAAGTCTCAATTGCAAGAGTTAATGGATAGAGGTTTTGCTAGACCGTGTTTCTCACCCTGGGGTGCTCCTGGTTGTTTGTGAAATAGAAAGATGGCACGATGAGAATGTTTGTTGATTACAGACAGCTTAATAAAGTGACAACACAAATTGATGATTTGTTCGATCAATTGGAAGGGGCTACTTTTTTTACAAAAATAGATTTGAGATCAAGCTATTATTAGTTGAGAGTCAAAGAATCAAATGTACCGAAAACTACTTTTTGAATAAAGTACGGACACTATAAATTTTTAGTTATGCCTTACGGATTAACGAATGCCCCTGCAGTATTTATGTGTAATAGCCTGAATTAGGGGCTAAACAGAAAAGTGGCTTCGAAACCATGAATTCGGGGTTTAAAATTTTATTCTGATTTAGTTTTGATATTTATTGGGTGTTTGGATAAATAGGTGGAATTTTGGTGAGTGAATTTTATTGGTTATACGTTCAATTTGGTAAGTTGGACTAAATTACAATAGTTGAAAATATGGGTTTTATTTCATAAAGGTACTTGATTGAATTAGGTTTTTAAATTAGAGGTCCTTATGTGGTAATTAAACCATTTTAACCTTGTTTGGACAAAAATACCCATGGAAGGGAAAAATTTTAAAGAAGGGCATGAGGGGCATTTTGGTCATTTGGATAATTAAAGAAATAAAAAGGAAAAAAAGAAGTCAAAATTGGTGTCCATCTTCCTCCTTGGTGCCGAAATTTAGAAGCCAACCATAGCTAGGGTTTTGGTCACTTTCAAGCTTGGTTTAAGGTACATTCAAGCCTTGTTTTTAATGTTCTTCGTATTTTTGGAATCCTCGTAGCTTGCTCTAGCTATTTCTACCCTTATTTTGAGTTAGGGTTGGTTCTTAAAAATTTACCCATTTGTGACATGCAAGTATTTTAATGTCTAATGGAATATGAGGGTTTAAGGTGTAGTGAACTATGATTTCTAAGTGATTTTTCATGGAAGTCCCTAAAAAAGGACCAAATTGCAAAGTTGAGAAATTGAGGGGTAAAAGTATAAATTGATAAGAAATGTGGGTTGTTTTGGGTGCTATAAACATTCAGCTAGGCTTAGGTAATCAAAGGAATCGATACATTTCAATTTACGAGCCTAAGGACTTAGTTGTAAAAATAAACAAAGTTAGGGGTAAAATGGTAAAAATTATTTTAGGATGATTTTGGACTAAATTGAACAATGTATGTATTAAACGAGTTGAATGTGATGTTATAGATCAAGAAAAATGAGGAATCACCCTTGACCGGTACAAAGGCAAGGTTTCGGGCTAAATCGCAAAATTGACTTATTTTGTAATCGAGGTAAGTTTATATGCAAATAAACTTGATTTAATTATGTTAGAATATTTTACTTATCATGTGGGATGAAATTAAACATTAAATAGTTGTATGATACCATTTATGAATTGTGGAAGCATGGTAGGATTGAATAGGGAAATTTATCATGACAACTTATTGGATACAGATAATTGCATGAAAGAGTGGAGCTATGTACTGTAACCATTTATAATTGCAAGTAGCAAAACATCGTGGAGCTTTGTGCTGTGGCCATGAATAAAACATATCGTATTGACATGTAGAGCTATGTTGTTACTACGATAAAATATAACATATTGTTTTAGAAGCGTGGAGCTAAGTGCTGGTACCACGAATAAATTGAATTGATTTGTTAAGGTGGAGCTCTGTGCTGAAACCACCAAGTATTGGTCGATAAACCAAAGTGTTAATGTGGAAATATTGCTAAAAGATGTCTTGTGTGGCATGTGATGTATAGATGCAGGAATGTAAGCAAATGTATGTATGGGTGAGAATTGTTATATGAAAGTAAGGGTTTATGAGTATATGCATGGATAAGCAAAATTTCATGTGGTGTATGGGAAGGATTGGTAAGATTAAATGAGTAAGTGAGATTGATGATAATTCAAGTTTTACTATGAATTAAGTGCTTGAATGGAAACAAGTTATAATGTTATTTATTTGCATATAGGCTTACTAAGCTTTTGAGGCTTACTCCTTTCTCTTTTTCCCTTATTTTATAGATTCAGTCAACCCAGCTTGGGATCAGATTGAGTCAGAGGATCACCCACACTATCGACAAAATCTTTTGGTATTATGACACAAACTCTTGGACTATGGCATGTATAGGGACTTAGTGGAATTGTAGGTGTCATGTTGGTTTAGCCATAATGTGGGCAAAGGTCATTTGGTAAGTCATTTTGTAAACAAGGCCATGTGACATGGCCAATGATGATAATTGTCTATATATGTCTTCTGAGGTAATTTATGGTATGCTAGGTGATATTTTGATGTTTAAAGATGTGTTGATATGTGGTGTCAAATATGGTAGTGTTTGTATGTGCTTTGGGAAAGGAATGGCTTGGAATATAGCCTAACTTAGGGCCACACGGCCAAACCCCACGGCCACGTGTATTGGGCGTGTGAACCTTACTTGTAATTTTTGGAGCTTAAGGACATCACACGGCCTGGTCACATGGGTGTGTCCCGTGGCCGTGTGACCAAAATGACATGCTGACGTCATAAACAGAATGTCCCAAGTTTTTCACACAGGGAGCTACATGGGCATGTCGAGGCAATGTGGTAGGACACGGGCCAGAGACACGGGCGTGTTATCGGTCGTGTGAAAACCCCTATTGGTTCGAAATGAAAATAATTTTCCAAAAATTTAACAAGGGTAGGGAACATGAGCGTGCGTGACCACACGGCTTGCCCATACAGGCGTGCCCTTCTCTCATACAAGCGCGTGCCCTGTAGTAGGCCAAATTTTCCAAAAATTTTCTAAGTTCTCGGTTTGCTCTCGGATCACTCTCAAACCCTATTTTAGACCTCATAAGACCATTTTAAGGGTCGTATGATATTTTATGAATAAGTTCTAAATTGGATTGAGAATTGGTGTTTTGATGTGGATGATAAATGGTGATATTGTTTGGTAATGCCTCGTGCTTGGGTAAAGTGATAAAACCCAGGTAAGGGGTGTTACATTATGGATTTGATGAATTGGATATTTACACTGTATTTGGATCAATTTTTCATTGTGTTTATTGATGATATTTTGATTTATTCTCATGATGAAACGGAACATGCCGAGCACATGAGAATTGTGTTACAGACTCTACATGATAAGCAATTGTATGCAAAGTTCAGTAATTGCGAATTTTGGTTGCGTGAGGCTGGTTTTCTGGGGCATATTATGTCAGCATTAGGTATACGAGTTGATCCGGGAAAAATTTCAGTGATTTTAGATTGGAAACCTCTGAGAAATGTGTCTAAGGTTCGTAGTTTTTTGGGACTTACAAGATATTATAGAAGATTTGTGAAAGGCTTCTCGATGATTGCAACTCCGTTGACGAGATTGCTTCAGAAAGATGTTAAATTTGAGTGGTCAGAAAAGTGTTAGCAGAGTTTTGAGCAATTGAAAGCATTATTGACAGAGGACCAATGTTAGTTCAACCTGAATCAGGTAAAGAATTCATAGTTTACAGTGATGCATTGTTGAACAGTTTAGGCTGTGTGTTAATGTAAGAAGGCAAAGTGATAGCCTATGCTTCGAGACAATTAAAACCGCATGAAAAGAACTATCCAACGTTCAATCTTGAGTTAGCAACTATTGTATTTGCGTTGAAAATCTGTGGTCACTATCTATTTGGTGAGAAATGTCACATTTATACCAATCACAAAAGCTTGAAATATTTAATGACTCAGAAAGATTTAAACTTATGACAGCGGAGATGGTTAGAGTTGATAAAGGACTATGATTTAGTAATTGATTACCATCCAGGAAAAGCATGTGGTTGCTGACGCTTTGAGCCGATAGTCTCTATTTGTTTTGAGAGTGATGAATACTCAGATAGTTTTGAGTGAAGATGGTGCGATTTTAGTCAAGATGAAAGTGAAGCCGTTGTTTTTGTAGCAAATTATCGAGGCTCAGAAAGTTGATAATGAGTTGTTAGCAAAACGAGCTCTGTGTGAGCAGAATCTTGATTCAGAGTTTCAAGTTGGTGATGATGATTGCTTGAGATTTCGAGAACAAGTTTGTGTTTTGAGAAATTCAAAGCTGATTCAAATGATTCTGAGAGAAGCACACAGTAGTCGATTATCGGTTCATTCGGGGAGTACAAAAATGTACAATGATTTGAAACAGTTTTACTAGTGGCATGGTATGGAACGAGATATATCAGAGCTTGGTTCAAGATGTTTAGTGTGCTAGCAAGTTAAAGCTGAATATCAGGTACCTTTGGGTTTATTATAGTTGATCACTATTCCTGAGTGGAAATGGGAGAGAATCACGATGGATTTTGTGTTGGGATTACCCTTATATCTGAGAAAGAAAGATGCAATCTGGGTGATAGTCGACAGATTAACTAAATCAGCTCATTTTATTCTGGTGAGAATGGATTATTCTCTTGATAAATTAGCTGAATTATACATTTCTGAGATTGTGAGATTACACGGGGTACCTATTTCTATTGTGTCGGATAAAGATTCGATATTTACATCCTGATTTTGGAAGAAATTACAAGATGCTTTGTGTACGAGATTACATTTCAGTACAGCATTTCATCCGCAAATAGATGGTCAATCCAAGCGGATCATTCAAATTCTCTAAGATATGTTGAGATGTTGTATTCTTGAGGTCAAAGGTACGTGGGAGAAATATCTATCGTTGATCGAATTTGCATATAACAATAGCTTTCAATCAAGCTTAAAAATGGCACCATACGAGGCTCTTTACGGTTGTAAATGCAGAATACCATTGTAGTAGACTGAACAGAAAGTGAAAGTGATTTGTGATAGTCTGAAAGCAGCGTCAGATCTTTAGAAATCATATGCAGACTTGAAACGTAAAGATATTGAGTTTTAGATTGGGGATAAAGTGTTTTTGATAGTGTCTCCATGGAAGAAAATACTCAAATTCTGAGTCCGAAATTCATCGAGCCGTATGAGATTATCAAGCGTATTAGGCCGGTTGCATACCAATTGTTATTGCCACCTGAATTAGAAAAGATTCATAATGTTTTTCAGATATAGATGCTTCGACGATACAGATCGGACCCATCACATGTGATTGCCCTACTGAGGTTGAGATTTAGCCCGGTTTATCATATACTAAAGAACCGATTCGAATCTTAGCTCATGAGACCAAAGAGTTGAGAAAAAAGAAAATTGCGTTAGTGAAAGTGTTGTGGCACAAACATGGAGTTGAAGAGGCTATGTGGGAGCTTGAGGATACTATGAGAGAACAATACCCAAATCTATTCAATGGTAAGATTTTCGAGGACGAAAATCCTTAAGGGGGAGAGTTGTAATATCCCGGTTTAGACCTTAGCCGGAACAGTATTTTCAGGACCACAAATTTGAGTCAGAAAAATAATTTAATATTATTTTTAATGTTCATGGCATGTGATAAAGTATGTGTAAAAGTTCTGTGTGATGATTTTATCATTTAAGTGTCGAATTAAGAAGAATGACTAAATCGCAAAAAATGTAAAAGCTATGTGCTATGTGTTAAAGGTGTTTATTTGTTATGGCTTTTGAGTATGGAGTCCTTATTTGGTAATTCTACCATTGAATACATGAGTGGTCATAAATGACCTTGTTATATGTGTTCTATAAGTTTAAATTTATAAGGTCAAAAATGAAAATTGATAATTATATGTGAATTTAATTAAACAAATCAAAAATTAAAGCCATTATGTTTCATTCTTGCTGAAATTAAGAGAAAGAAAAAGGGGTTTAGAAGTTTTGGAGATTTCGACACCTATTTAGCTTAATTAAGGTATGTTTTTGAAATTGTTGTTAAGTGTTCTAGCTATCCCATGTCTTAATTCATAAAATTGTTGATGTTTTCACAAGATGATGTTGATGAATATATGTGTTTTGTGATGGTTGATGATGAAATATGGAAGTTTTGTGCTAGATATCTATATTTTGTAAAATGATTTTTTATGAATTTGCATAGTGAGGACTAAATTGTGAAAATAAGAAATTGATGGGTTAAAATGTGAATAAATATGAAATATGGGCTGCTAGGGACTAGCATAATATTCGACCAAGCTTATGTGTAATGGGATTTTGTGAATTTATGTATTTGTGAATTAGGGACTAAAGTGTCGAAATGTGAAAATATGAGGGCTAATCTGTAAAATGCCCTAAATATATGTCTTTGGATTGAATTGAATGAGATGTGAGATTAAATGGTTGAATTTAATTGTATATAGATCAAGAGAGGAGAAATTCAGATTTAGATCGAGTCAAGAACAAAGAGCTCTATTGATCGACTAATATTGTTGTTGTTACGTCCGAGGTAAGTTCGGATATAATGCATATTGTTTTAAACCATATAGATATGAGTTGAAATAAAATAGAAATGTTATTGTGTAATTGAGTATATGAAAAGATTGAAATAGATACGGCTATCGAAAAATGGCACTGAGTGTGCAAGATCGAAATAGTTTTGGTTGAATTATGAGCACTAAGTGTGCAATACCGAGCTAATTTCGATTTAATGTAAAGGCACTAAGTGTGAGATATCTTATATCTTTGGCTAAATTTATGGCACTAAGTGTGCGATGTCATTGAACGTTAAAAGATGATCGAACGAGTTAGTGCATCGAGCATTGATGTGGCAAATGTAATAGCTAAGTACAAGACGGTACAGGTATGTACGAAACGTACGTGGTTGATGATATTGTGTATGAGATAGATGTAAGATTATGAGAATAAATGATCATGGTTGAATGAGTTGGAATGAGTAGAAACAATATGCTTATGTGTGAGCTAAGAGAAATGGTATGAAAGTGAGTAATGGTTATGGATGAAGATGAGGATGAGTAGTGATATGAATTGAACTATGTGTTAGCTAATATGTCATATTGTTTTTAAATGTTAAGTTAAATGTATTATATTACGAACTCACTAAGCTTTAAGCTTACTGTGTGAAGTGTTCTCCATTTTATAGTATTATAAAGCTAGCTCGAATCTGGGAATCGTCAACGACTCAATCACACTATTGGACATCTATTTTGGTACATTTTTGAATATGTAATTACTAAAATATGGCATGTATAGGCTAGAAGTACTGTGTTGTGCTTTTCGAATATGAATATCATGCCATGTGATATGGTTAGATTATGGTTGCTATTATGGCTTGAATTGGTACATACTTTGTGTTGATAAATGGTATGTTTTAATGTATAAATGGCCTAATAAGAAATGGTCAATTTGGTTTGTGCTTGGTTGGGAAATTGATTAGGTTTTGGCACAAAAGTGAATGTGATAAGTTGGAGTAATGATCATGTATGATTTAGTGAATTGGGTATATGATTTTGGTAGGTTTTGGTATGAGAAATGAGTATGAACTTGGTTGATTGTATTATGCTTTGAATGGTGTATGAATTGAGGTTGATATTGGCTGGAATTATGGTTTATTTGGTGCATGTATGAAGCTTGTAGGTATAAGGATTTTGGGTGTGAAATGTTGCTTAAACCAAGCCTAATTTCATGCCACACGGCTTGAGCACACTGGCGTGTGTCTCGACCGTGTGACCCCTGCACCCTGATTAATTTGGACAGTATGACACACGGGCTAGACACATGGACGTGTTTGGTGACCGTGTGGCCAAGTCAGGATGGCACACGGGCTGGACACACGGATGTGTCTGGTGACCGTGTGGCCGAATCAAATGTTGTACATGGGCTAAGGATGGTTTGATGCACAGCCGTGTGTGGCACATGGCCTAGCCACATGGACGCATGCCCTGTTTTTAAGGAAAAATTTTCTAAGTCTCGTAAAGGTTTCAAAGGTTATCGGTTTAGTCTCGACCCCTTCCCAAAGTGTGCTTAAGGTCTTATAGACCTTTTAAAGGGACCATATGGTTATGAATGACTATGATGTGATGATGAATTATGTATGTATATGAAATGATTGTATAGTGATATGTGTTGATCGGTAATGCCTCGTAACCCTAATTTGGCGACAGATACGGGTTAGGGGTGTTACAGTTTCCATGTTATTATCTTTTCTTAGTCTCTTATTTAAGTAATTGGGATTTGAAAACGAGGTTCATTGCGGAAGCTTTGAAAAACAACTTATGTACTCGTGTGGTTTAGCAAAAACGTATATTAATTTTGAAAACCAAATTCCGTACTACTAATAGTTATAAGTCCATAAAGTTAGGAAACATATCAACCCAAAACCAAGCAAAAGTTCGAAAGTCCAATTTACAATCCAAAACTTAACCAATAAAATTAAAATTAAAATTAAAATTAAATTAAAAATAAATCTAATAATCATAAATTAAACCATGACAGTCCAAAACAGTGGTCACCGTCGAGTCCTCCGCCACACTGATCTGCTTAGGTTTGGGGATTACCTGCGCACATTAAACAAAAAGGGTGAGTTTACTTAAATTCAATGTATAATCCCGCAGAAACAAACAAAACAAACAATAATTATAACACAAGGTCAATAGTCTTGGGCCTAAGCCCTTCTCAGTATCAGTGACAGTTTGGCCTTAGCCCAGTTCAGTATCAGTATCAAATAAGCAGTAGGGCCTTAGCATATCACAGTATCAGTAGCAGTCATGCAGTATTCAGTAACAAAGTCTTACCCAACCAACCTCTATACACCATCTCTGTCCAACACTACACTCCATGTGGGGATTAAATCAACCCACCCATCCCTACACTCTAGGTAGTATCGAATGCAGCACAAAACAGTAATTTGCAACTGAGTTGCCAGTATATTAGGCTTAAGAGCCTTTCAATACGCTTCCTCTGAATAATATCAACCCCACCCCAATGCTATGCAACATATAATGGATGACATGCTATTATGCAATTTTACTACATATATTTAGTTCAGATATTGACATGCTCAGTACAGGTATCATTCAATCAATTTCACACATTTAAGGGTCTAAGTAGCACTTACCAACCCTACAGTAGGTTCACAATCGATTTGGCTGACCTGTACAACCTTAGGAACATTTCAGTACAAATGGGCTCACACGCTCATGTGGCCTACCCGTGTGGGCCCACACGGCCCATATTGGCCTTGGCCGTGTGGATCACACGGCCTGGCCCAAAATCCCACATGCCCGTGCAGATCACTCGTGTGGCCCACACGACCTAAAACAATCTAGCTCGTATCTTGCACATGACCTATCTGGCCATCACACTGCTATGTCCTTCACGCACGGCCTGGCCACGTCGTTCACACGGATGTGTCCCAGCACACAGCCTACTGCACTGCCTACCACACGCCCATGTGGTGTCAATAGTGGGGTTTTTTGGCTTTTCGCCGAACTTCATTTTCTGCATTTTGGGTACACAGCTAGTATCGTTTCGCTGCAAATACACTCCCAAGCCCTCCAAGACTTAAAAATCGATAATTAGAGCCCAATTTAGATCATTAACGAAAACTCAAAACCAAAAATCATCTACATCAAAGTTGATAGCGAACCTAAACCCTTATCGGCAATGAACCAAATTTCTAACGCTCAATTTGCTTGTAAAGTCGCAATTGATTTCTGATTTTTGCCTAAAACAAGAGACCCAAAACAATTCTTTTTAGGAACTAGCTAAGAAATGATAAAATAGAGACAGTCAAATACTTACAGAACAAGTGTATACAATTGCTGGCTAAAAAGTAGGCTAGTAGAAAATCAAACAGAAAGGGTGGACTAGGGAGCAAAAATTTGACAAAAGCAAAGAAGAACAGGACGGCAGAAAAAATTGGGGAAAAGAGGAGAATGCCGAAATTTAAGAAAAATAAAAACCAAATAGAAACTTAGATGATATCGATAATTACCCCACATCCCTAAATTTTTTCCCACTAATCCTACTAACCTACAACCACTCCAGAATCCCACTCTGCCAAAATACTTGTCCATCACTACGCAAAAATAACGCTTAGGCTCCAGCATGGATCCAAACTTAGAACCTCATGTAATCAAACACTCCACTTAACCACTAAACCAGCAAGCTCATTCTGTTATTTAATTACCAACTATTAAACTTAAACCCTTTAGGCCAGGTTAAGGCTTTATTTATAAAAATACTAAAATTTTCCCAAGTCATGGCTTGAACTTGGGACCTCCCACACACATCCAGAGCACTTAACCATTGAAGCAAACAAGTACTTATGTCACATATACACAAAAATAAGAATTAAAAATTTTAGGGCGTTACAGGACCAGTCATATTGGTTGGTTTGATTAGAAACTATGAAATAGGTATCAAATGAATCATTTTTATCAAAAATAAGGCTCACGTCCTAACCACCAACTTATATCGTTCCTACATTGACCGATAATGTCACAATATGAAAGAGATGACGTCTTGATGTTGGCCCTGAACTTTTAAAACCCTGGAATTTGGTCCTGTTTTATGCTTGGTTTGACAAAAGAGTACTTGCAAGCTTGATTGAGACTCAGAATTGATTGTTAATCATAATTTTGAATGTGATTAACTCTTGTTTACTTGTATAAATGATTATATACTATTTGATTGACTGTAGTTGCTCCAGCTACGAATGTAGCATCCTATGACTCGAACTTAGCGATCGAATCGGGTAAAAGGTCTTATAGGACGTGTATTGATACAACTGGGGACTTGTCGTTTTGAGTCATTTTGACTTTTCGGGGTCCCTTTTGGGTCCCGAACACCTCCGATCACTTTTGAGCAACTTCAAAATGATTTTAAATTATCTTTAAAGTCTTTTAATTGCCCAAAACTTAGATTATAAATTTTATAAAATGCTTTTAGGTTTTAAGCTTTAGCAAAAATCCTATTTCTCCCAACCAGCCAACCTCAATTTTGAGTCAAAGCACTTTGGTCACTTGTTATATTATTCAAAAATGTCCATATATGTTTTCAAAGACTTGAAATTGTTTTTAATCACATAGAATCTTTCTAAAATCTTTCAATTTGATTTAACAAGCCTTTAAATGTTGTAAAATGAACAATTTATTAGATGAAAATTTTTGTTATGGTAGCATGTCCCAATCATACCATATGTTGGCATGGGTGAGGAGTGTTATAGATTTACTCATTCGGCTAGACTTTGTAGATATAGGAAAACTGAATCATGTAAACAATTCTACGTGCCTTAAGTTTTTTGTTGTGTTCATCGTAGTGCCACTTTTAGTGGCGACCATAGCCATCACTTCCATTCAAGCACTTTATTTTTCTAAGCAATAAACAATTGCTTGTTTCAACAAACACCAATGATCAGACTTGAACCCTTACGAAACCCTTAGAAGAAGAACTCTTCGAATCATTGATGATCAAGCCTTGAGAACTTAGAGACTCACAACTATGAAAGACTTGAAAGTAAATAAACACTCCAAAAGATAACAAGAGAAGAATCATACTCTTGTAATATGCTTCACGCATACAATAAAAAGAAAACTCTCAAATTTATTCAATGTTTAAAAGAATGGCCAAAGCCCCTTATTTATAGGCCAAGTTTTAAAAGTTACATATAAATAAATACTCCTTATTTGAAATCTACTACATATGTAAATAAAACTTCTATAGACCAATGAAAACTCTCTAAACACTTTAATGATGTGTTACAACCAATAAAAATTAAGGATTGTCATAAATAATACATGAAAGTTAACTGTTTAAATGGAGTAAAACCTTCTCTAAGTGGCTAACTATCAAGTCTTTGAGTTTAACCATCCTTTCATGTTATATTTAAATCAAAACTCTTACTTTTATAATGGCAAGTAACCCTTTTATGTTTGGCTACTATTTGGGATTATTGATGCCAAATTTGATTTGCAATGTGGGCTCTTAAGTTGTCCAATATGATTTAAATACTAATTCAAAACCTTCAATTCAAAATTTTGTTTGTATATTTTTCACTAAAATGATCATAACTTAAGCTTCTTATTTTAGATTAACACATTTCAAAGTATGTTGTAAAGTTAAGGGACATGTCTTCAATCTATTATAAGATAATTCAACCCAGAAATACTTTTGATTTTCATCTAAAATTAAGTTGCAAGTTTGTTGATGTTCTTAACTTGAAAAACAATAACTTTAATGAATTTAATTTAGTAGTCTTCATTCCATCTATGCATGTATTACTCTTAAATTCAAAACTCTCTTGAAGTTATATTATTGCGAAACTCTAATTATATATTTATTTTTTATTAGGGTTGATCGACTCAAAAGCATGTTATTTATCAAATTAAATAATAAAATATTATTTTATATTAATATAAAAAGTTATTAAAATCAAGTGAATCCAAATTTAAGAACTTTCTAAACTTGGCAATGTTGGATACAATATTATTACATTACACCGACACAAAATAAACACATTAAAAAACAAATACATAAACATCTCAACATGTCAAATTAGTGAAAGATAACCATTTTGAGATCCTTAATTTCACCTTTTAAATGTGATAAAAAATTTTATTTTATTTTTTTTTAAATGTACATAAATTGTTTAACGAAATTTTCAACGATGTTAATATTTTTAGGTTAAATTGTAAAAATAGTCACCGAATTATACCATTAGTTTTGTTTTGGTCACTTAATTATTAATTTATTTTATTTAATCATTAATTTTTTTTAAATTTAAATATTTTAATCACTCTCCCATTAGTTGTTGTTAGATGGATGACGGAAAGTTGATGTGGATTTTTTTTAATAGTCTAATAACAAATTTAACCCTCTAATATTTACATATTCTATCAATTTGATTCAAAATATAAAAAAAAAAATATCGAACAAATTTAGCTCTTAATGTTTAGAAAATTTGTCATTTTAGTTCAAATTCTGAAAAATTCAATAAATAGTCCTCAAGATTTACAAGATTTGCCAATTTAGTTCTAAATACAAAGGCACTTGGAAAATGAAAAGTTTCTTGCTAAAGCTTTCATGGTTTGAACATAATTTTTTTAAGAATTAGAACTAAGTTAAAAAAAATTATAAATTTTGAGAGCTAGATTTATTTATTTTTTTATATTTAGGATCAAATTGATAAAATGTATAAACATTAGAGGGTTAAATTTGTTATTAGACAAATAAAAAAGCCTAAATCAGCTTTTATCACTGTCTAATGGCAACTAATGAAAAGATGATTGAAATATTTAATTTCAAAAAATTTAATGACTAAATAAAAAATTTTAATAATGGAGTGATGAAAATAAAAGCAAAGACATAGCGGGGTTATTATTTTTGTAGTTTAGCTATATTTTTAACTATTCGCATGGTAACGTGCAACTGACACTACTGGGTTACAACAAATGAATCTGCACGTACTTCATGTATACTTGATAGCTCTATATACAGGAACGATATGTCAAATTTCTCTGGTTTAATGCATGGCTTTCCTTTTTTATCTTTTGTCACTTTCGAAGCGCAATGTTAATTCATTCATCAGTCCATTCGTTCTCCCACGACACAAAAAAAATGAGCCTTAAAAGTATTAAATCATAAATATCATGCATTTGTTTTTGTCTAAACTTGAAACTAAACTTGAACCGATCAATCGTTTTTAGCCTAAATTTTCCTCACGTTAATTCATTCATCTCAGTCCCTTCATTTGCCCTCTTCTCCAAAACACAATGTTAGCTTTGTTTCCTAGCGTCAAATATCATCTGATGCATGTTTAACAATTTTATGCCACAACATCCACTGTTATACTCAATATCATATGACCAAACCAATGATTCGGATTTAAGAAAAAAACACGTGATATAAGCTCAAATATAGAAGGATGTCCTCTAATACCAACCCTGAGTACATCCACCTTTACTTGCTTTTATTGTTCTAGTTGAAGCCAATCATAGTAGGAGCCAGAAGGGACCTCGGTCCCCAAAATTTTTGAAAATCTCCTCACATTTTCTATATTAAACATAACTATATTGGCTCCTTAAAATATATTTTATATTTTTATTTATAACTTAATTGTATGGATTATAAATTAAAAGAAAAATGCATTGTGTCGGTTGAGTTTTAGTTTTGTTAGTATATTTATTTATCAATGCAAGAAAATATAGATTTGATATTTAAAAATTAAAAAACATTATGAATATCAAAAACCATTGTTGCTTTTTTACATTTTACCCCAAAATCATGACTAACAAGTGTTTTAAATTATTTGGATAGCATAAATATTAAGTCATATTCATGTTGCCTTAAACTAACTTTTCAAAATATCTTGATGTTTTTTTTTCAAAATAAGTATTAAAGAGATACTTTTTCAATTTTTTTTCTACCTTTGCTATAGTTAGCTAGTTAAGAAGGCTGTGAGCCTTGATAATTGTTATTAGCTGATAATACTCTATTTCTTCATTATGGTTTGTGTTTTTTTCTTTCTAAAATTAGAATGATTAAGTTGTTTTTCTTTTCACTTTCTTATATATTAGTTTTGAATCTTAAATATTTTTTTTTTTTTTTTTTTTTTACTTTTGATGACTCATATATATATAAACTTGTTTTTCTTTAAAGAATATAAATTCCGTGTATCTTGCTTGAAAGAAGTTTTTGACGATACATAATATGTAGATATATATATGTGTCATACAATAGTTTCAAACCATATCAGTTCGCAATAATTTAATCATAAAGGTTATAACAATAAAAACATGTATCATTTGCATAAAAAATAATTTAAGAAAAACATTTTTTTCCTTTTATTAAATAAAAATATATTTAATTTTTATAATATAAATTATATAATATATAAAAATAAAAAAATTAATATATTATAAACTAAAATACGAATCAAGCTTAAACATTAAATATTGGAGTTAAAGCCTAAACAATTTTAATAAATCTTTTTTTTTTTTTTTGTACTCTTGGTTTAATTTTCAAGCCTAATATTTATTTTTTCCAATCCTCTCAATTATTGGAGGAGGCTTAAATGATAAACCTGAGCTTTGAACAAATATAGCATCATATAAGAAATCAAAGATCCGGATACAGAAGACATGAAATAAGTTTAAAACTCTTTATTAATTCACATACTAAAATATGTTTAGAAATACAAGTTCCAGCATGTTTCTCATCTTGCCATCGTTCTCATCTTTATCATCTTAGCCCTATCTTGAAGAATAGACAATCAACATACCTAAAAATTATAGCTGGTATATCATGTCCCACACTCATTTTGTTTTGTAGTGATGAATTGCTCATAAGGTAAACTCAATCATACGAGACGGCATCTCACTACCATATATGTACGATATGCTACATTAGCATTCATCTTTGTTACTTTTGTCTAAGATTTGTCACGTACATCAACCACGGGAAATTAAGGGGCTGGCAGGGGTCACGACCCTCTTTAAAATGGAAAAAATTTTCAATTAGCCTTTTTAAAATTTTTAAAAATTTAAATTAGTAAAAGTAAAATTACACTTTGACCTCCTAAAAACATAAATATTTAATTTAATCTTTTAAAAATTATAAAAACATAGACTATTAAAATAATAAAATTATATTTTTACTATCGTAAAAATTATAATTTAATTTTAGTTCCTAAAATTTTTTTCTGATTTCTCCCCTAAAATCAACCATATTGAGCACTGAGCAGTATGGAAATGGCATAAAAGCCAGCATGGTATTTTGCTGCCAAGATTAGCTTTCGTTGAAAATGAGCGCACATGCTAGATGGCTCCAAAATTATTATCATGTTTTTGTACATTAAAATATCTCGTCGATTTCTGCATTTGTATGAAGTCTGAGATTTAATTATTATATTTATGAAATTAAAAAATATTTTTTTTTATCTTTTTATGTAAAAATTGTAATTCTATAGTTGACATTGTTAATATTTAATTGGTACTGATGTTATATCTTCTAGGAAGTTACAAGTTTGAGAGGTGGAATGTTCCTTTTTACATATAGTTTACAAAATTTATCCCAAAAAAATTCATATAATTTTGAATTTGATAAAAAGTACTAATAGAATCAATAACTGAAGCAAAATTTTATTGATAAATGTTGGATGTAGTGATAAAATATACTCTACAATTAAAGAGATAATTTAGATTCAAAAGATAATATTATTAGGAGAAGTAACCATAAATATTAAAAAGATTAAATTTCATTAATCCTAAAATAAAAAACTATACAAAATTTTCTATCTAAAATGAAAAAAAAGATTTCATTTTTTTACTAGTCTTATTTGGCAAATGGTTGATAGCTAATTACAGTGGTTGGTTTAACCAATTGATTCTATTAATTTAGCTGATAGCTAAAAGCTGATATGTGTAAAATGACAAATAAGAGTACGGCACATTTTATTGTTAAATATTTATTTGTTTATAATACTTTAGTATTTATTGGGTAAAATTATTGAAATAAAACACTATTACTAAGAAATTAAAACATCTATAATGGAAATTAATTAGTGAATATTTTTAGAATTTTAAATAAAAAATTTTAAGTTAAAATTTGTAAATATTAACCTATCTTGTAAAAATTCATAAATATTAATTACATATCAATATAATTATAAATTATATTATTAATGATAATTACATCAAATAGTTTTGTGGAATTTGATAAATATTATTAGTGATAATGAACTGATTATTTCGTTGAAATCGGACCAAGAGGTTAATTTTACTTGTACTCCCGCGGACCATGACAAACAACAATGAAATTGAATCGGTAATTTAGACCTTTTTTAATCTTTAATTAATTCCTAATAAAGTTAATCATATTTAAAATAACAAATTTGTTAAGATATTCTATTTATTCTTTTATTGAGATTCAATGAGATTCGATGCTACTTGTCAAAACTAGTTTTTTACGGTATATGCATTTTTTTTTTGTTGTTGTTGTGAATATACGTTGTTACTGTTAGTTTTATCTTTTGGTTATAATGCTAGTTGCGAAATGAGGTAGAGTTGGAAATTGCATAAAACTTGGCTTATTTTTATTGGCATATGTTTTACTCAAACTTCATGTACCTTTGATTAGTGAATCTAGATGAGTGATTATGTTCCCTTTGTGAAGTTAAGACATGAAAGAATCAAATTAAGAATTGAACTAAAGTCTTTCAATACAATCCAAATTTTTATATTTAGAAGATCGGGTCATGATGAGAGTTTAATACTGGTGAGATTACAGTTATTATGAAAATAATTGAAGGCCTTTATATGTGGCTTTTTATGTTGAAAAGTGATTGTAATCGATTATAACTTAACAAACCATATTTGTTTTATATATGTACGGGTTGTTTAGGTTAGTTTGTGCATTGAGATAGCACTTTAATTGTTCAAATAAAAATATTTATTTTTTGTGCAATATTGTAAGTAAACTAAAGTGAGTCACTTAGTTTAAATTAAAGCTTTTGAGGAAAATCTTAAAGGGAGAGTATCTTGTTTAGAGTATAAGAGTGAGATTGCTATTTGGTGAGTGAGTGAGACTTAAGTCAGAGCTTGTACTTATTGAAGTATAGTAGATTAACTCTTTGGAAAATGCCCTGCAAAGGTATGAATTATCTAAATTGCGTGAACAATGTTTTGGTACCCATATCTATTTTTCTTATAGCAATCACTTAGTCCAATTGTAATTTACCATATAACTATACTTGTATTTCTAAGCAAAAATCAACTAACCTACATTTGGTATCAGAGTAAGACACTTGACGTATTAAATAATAACCTTGTTGTTGATTTTTTTCCCTAATATGAAGGCTCTTCAATGGCTAAACCTTTCATATTAGACAATTCTAATTGTGCTTACTAAAAAGCCAGGATGAAGGTTTTCATTAAGTTTATGGATGAGAAGGCATGGCACTTGATTCTAATAAGATAGAAATCTCCAACTACAAATATTGTTGGTGCTAAGGCTCTTAATGTTATATATTGTGTTGTTGATGGACATGAATTTAAAAGAATTTCTACATACATAACTGTCAGAGAAGCTTAGATGATACTCAAGATAGTACATGGAAAAGTAATAAAAAGCTTTAACCGTTGACTATAAAAAGTTTAACACATTGAGCATGCAATAGCATGAGATTCTAGTACAATTTTATACTAGGATTTGTGATCTCTAAAATTAAGCCTTTACACTGGGAGAGGAATATCCAAATTCAAAATTTTTAAGAAAATTAATTCGGTCATTGCCTAATAGATTTGCTATCGAGATAATTACAATCGAGGAAACTAAGGATATTGATAACATGTGGATTGTTAATCTCGTAGGCTATACAAACTTTTAAAATGAATCTTGATGAATCAAGGAAAAGTAGGAGCAAAAAAGAAAAGAACATTGGCTTACAAGTTGTAGTTGTAGTTGCAATTGAAGCAAACATTGACATATACGAACTATAGGAACACTTAGCATTACTTACTAATAACTTCAACAAGGCTTTTAAGAAAATGCCTAAAAGAAACAAAAAATTGATGATAGAAAGATTTGAGCCGAGGCCAAATGTAAAGGTGTGGTGGTAAATAAGAAAGTCTCCAAGGATTAAAAAAAAAAGGTACTCAATGTTAAAACTATCATGGTTTTAGTCACATTCAAGCTAAGTGATCTAATACTTTAAAAAGGAAGAAGAAATCTCCATATGCTACATTGAGTGATGAAGATCATCCAGTAGTTTAGAGAAGGACAAAGAGCACCTTAGAAACTATGTTGCATTGGCCACTCATGCTAGTTCCTCAAATGCAAGTAACTTAAAAGCTTCTGGTGATTTTGACAATAAGTCTAATGGAGACCTACAAGTATATGTTGGACATGTGGGAGTAGGTATGTAAGATTAATGCTAATCTGATTGATGAAAAATCATTCATTAAATTGGAGAATAAAAATATGAAGTAAGAAATGAAGGTTAAAGATGTCTCTAGGAGGAAAAGATTACAAGATTGGAGGTTGCCTTGAAAAAGCTTGAATAAACTCAATCCATGTTGAAAAAGTTAAACTCTAGTAGTGAGAATCTAAATGAAATCCTAGCATCTAGAAGGAGAGATTCTAGAAAACGAGAAATTGGATATATTGAGAAGAAACACAAAGTAGTGATGCCAATTGTGTTTGTCAAAGCCGAGAATGTTATTGATTAGTTTAAATATTCAAAAATGGTCGAGATGATCCATATTTAGATAAAAAAAACATAATAATAGAGTCTTATAAAACTGTAATGCCCCAAAATTTTGAGAATTTAATTGTAAAAATATGCAGTAATTAAAAATTTTGTATCTGTTGCTTTGTGTTTTGCTATTATGTTTAAGGTTTGGAGTTCGAGTTGCATCTTTAAAAGTTTTGTTATTTTTAAAACATCCCCTATCCATGTGTTATGTAGTTAAGTGTAATTCTTTGTAAATCTGCATCAAGAATAAGCCTGTTGGTTCACTGGTTAAGCATCTATCTGTATTCTGTCTAGTCCCGAGTTCGAATCTCGAAATATGCGAGAGAAAATATTTTTGCTAAGTGTTGGAAGTTGATTGGAAGTTAATAGAATTGTAAAGTATCATCTCCTTCTTTCTTATTTTTTTAGTGTTCATTTTCATCTCTTTTCTTTTTCTTTCCCAATGCCTTTATTTTTTCTTTTTTTCTTCATTTTGATTGTGGTTGTAAGTGAATATGGTCTAGTTGAGATTATACACTATAAATCGCATCAATTGGAAGGCTATCGAGTAAGTCACAGCCAATTAGTTGTCTGCATGGTTTTCTTTTTGTTCTTTATAAGTTGCTCCAAGTTAAGTATTATGAGTTTTATGTGAATCATTGATAGAGGTTTGTTGATTTTCTATTTAGGCAGAAATATCAGAAGTAGTGAATAGTGACATGCTAATTCCAGCGATTACTGTTGAATTTTCAGTAGGTATTAAGTCAATTGGAAGTGTCATGTCAAAACATTCAACTTGGGTATTAGGAGTGTAATTGGGATTGGTTGTCAATAAAATGGCTTAATTTTGTAATTGAATGCTTGTTTTAGGCTTCAGAGATCCTCCTCATTGTTGTGGCTTCGGAATCTCTTAGGTGAGTGCCAAAAACTTTTTTTTTTTGCAAATTTTGGTCACCGGAAAACATGGCTATCGGCACTATATGGCCTTGTGACATGTGGAACGGTGGAAATGTGCAAGTGTACACAATCGTAACAAGTAATAAAGTGACAAGTAAATGTCGAGTTATCGTACCCACAGGAACTGTAAAAAGCAATATTTATGAAATTAATTAAAACACTTTGGTGAGATAAAAATAATTTGGTTTGAAAAGAGTGATTTATAAACGAAGATTTTAAAACTAAGTAAATAATTTAAATAAAATAAAAGAGTTCTAATGCACGATTTCAATTAAGGTTTAATCAAGATGATATAATTGTGTTAGATTAATTACACCTTTTTAACTTAGAATTATTAAATTCATGCTTATGCTGTTACGAATAAATTCACGGCAACCTAGTAATTTGCTAACTTATGAACATATTTACTCAGTAAAAATCCATTCATCTCTCGGATCATATCCCTATGCCAATTCAACCGATTAAACAGATTTAATAAGGTAAACATGCTATCGCACATACATACTTATTGAATTAAATTATCTCTCGCATATTCCTATGTCAATTCAACCGATTAATTCAACTTAATAAACATGTAAAAGATTATGTGAAGTAACAAAGTAGCCATACCTTGAAACAATTTAATCACAACAATCTTGCAAGTTATGTAAGGCATATGTATCGCCAAATACAATGCTAATTTAATTTTCAGCTACCTTAGAAGAATTAAACATGCAGTGATTAAGTACTGAGTCCATTAATTGCAATTTCAATTTGTTTAAACATTTAATTCTTTAATTTTCTAAACAATTTTAATGCTAGATAACCTAAACATGATTTTACTTAATCAAGCATTTTACTGAGGCCTATAACAGCATAAACATTATTTTAATAATTCAAGTAGGCAAAATATAATCAACCCAACACGAATTAAATTCAAGCTAAATTGATTAAAATAAAAATTTAAACAACAATAATACTCATAGATATGTTCATCATAAGAATAACAGAAATTAAAAAGATAAGGAACAAGAAGCCAAATCCGGTGTTTCTCCGTGGCTTAATTGATTGCTCGTTCTTCGTCTCCGTTGTTCTCACCAGCCAAGGCTTCTATGAACACTTGCTTGCTGCCCAAATTGGCTGGGAAAATACCTCTTTTCCAATAGGAGAAATTGGCACAAGACTATAGGAAAATAGGATGGAAAAATGGAGAGAAAGGAGAGTGGAGAGGAAGATAGAATGAGAGAATGTTGAGTGAATCAGGGATGAGTAAAATGATCAGCAAGGGGTGTCTTTTATAGCTGATTGTGGCTGCTAAAAATAGCAAATCTCATCAGCCAAAGAGCCCCCCTATGGCCGGCCACACACATGGCAAGGTTGAAGCTTTCAACTTTGCTATAATTAGGGTGGGGCAAATCTACAAAGCCTAAAATGAAAGTGGGGTTTGAATGAAATTTGGAGGTCTTTCAAGGGCCTTTTTGCAAGCACAATTAATCAGCTAAATTTATAATTTGGGTCAGCCTATGGACAGTTCTGGTCAGCCCAATTAGTGGCTGGTTCGGCTCACTCCATTCGGTTCAACCAGTGCGGTTCACTAGGCCCTTTCTCCATAATTAATTAAAATTAATTTATTTAACCTAAATTAAATAGGAAATAAATTAAAATTAATTTAATTATGAATTAATACACATTTCTGGACCGTCTTGGGCTGGAAATTAATTCACCTCGATACTCCAAATTGCTTCTCGGTTTTGTTCTTCTTGCAGTGTCTGCCAGGCCATTTTTGGCCGATTGTGCAATTCTGTCAAAAATAACCAAATTTAATCAAAATTAACTATAAAATTAATTAAAATTCATCATGTTCATATTTTTAACACACTTTAATTATTTTATAATATTTAAATATTTTTCGACAAGAATTTAATTGGAATAGCATGATTTTAAGTCAAAAAGGGCATGAAAAAGTATATAAATTTTTGTGTTTCCACACCCCAAACTTAATTCATTGCTCGTCCCGAGTAATGCACAAATTTTTAAAAGAATTTCTCGGAAACACTTTGAAAACCTTCTTTAGAACAACATTTTTCTCAAAATTATGAATTTGATATACTTATGCTCAAAGAATAAGAAATTTGATCATTATGCTACTCAAGTGTTCATATTATTCAAATTAATCTCAACAATTATTACAATAGCAAAATTAGACTAAATGTTTCCTAATAAAGACATGCTGATTCCTACCAATTCAATTTTTTAATCCTTTATTCAAGATTAAGTTGCAATCATTAAGCTTAACTTATGTCTTCATATGTTGAACAAAGCAATTTCTCTCCACTAATGTAGGTAACTTTGGAACTTCGAATCAATAGGTCTTTAACAAGGTTGTAACGTGGCTGGGCTTAGGTGTAGGTAAAAAAGATAGATAAATTTCGGCTGAAAACCCTAAACTCAGTGTAAATCGAACCTTCAAAAATTTTTACCTTCAATCACCAACTTTCACATGCTCTTTTTCAAATATATGTGCTCTTTTTTTTTTCTTTTCTCTTTTTTTTTTATTGAGCACTTACTTTCTGCTTACAATTTTTTTTGAGCATTTGATATTTCTTTTCAACTACCCCAAACTTATTTTCAAACGATATTCTTGAATAGTACTGAGTCTAGTGTTTGGGACAATTTAAAGATAATTAAGAGAAACGTGAAGGGCTAAATTTGTATAAGTTCCAAAAATTAGGCCATATAGTCTCAAAGTTGGGTTTCAAAGGATAAAATTTACCATGGTGGGCTTGAAAGGCTCAAACAGTCCAAACAATAGTTGTCTAAATCATTTTCAATGTTCCAAGCTTTCTAGGATTTCGCCTCAAGAAACTACTAAGTCAATTCTAAAGACTTAAACTTTCATGCATGCCTAACTTTCCTAAAGAGATAAAAGAAAAATTTTATGGCATGAAGTTGCATGCTTTATTAAAAATACATTCATGTCATCATTAAACTACATAATAATTTATTGAAAAAAAATAGAACTTTATTCATACTCAAGTTTAGCATACTTAACAAAATTCAAATTTATCGAACAGAAATGTACCCTAATCATAATTAAAAGAAAATTTTTATTCTAGATGAAAATAATTTCAAATTTTGGTCCCCCAACTTAAAATGAACAATGTCCTCATTGTTTAAAGTGAATAGATACTATACACCAGGTAGGATTTCAGAAAAGAGGAGGTGAGTCAATGTGACTGCTTAAGTACCAAGCTCTTTTGAAATCCAATCCTAGACATGTATATATCTACTGCCACACTTTATACTCTATGACTTGTCCATATTTATTCATGATTTCCTTCTCTTATTTTATTATGCAGAAATAAAAGTTCCTAATTAACCTAATCCTAACTTAACCTAAAAACAAAAATAAACCCTCCCTTTTATTTATTTACAGATCCTTCTAACTTGGACTCATCTTTGCTCCATCATTATTGCCTTTGCATGAATTGCTTCACTCCTTTTTTGAGAGTGGAGTCCATGGCTCGAATATGAAATCTGGAAATTCAGGCACAAAAATAAATGGGTCATTGTATATTTTCTTGAAACCACTTCGAATCGAGTCATCCCTTATTTTTGAGTATCTCCAGTATGCTTGTTGCTGCCATTGCATGTGTTGCATTAAGTCCATCAAATTTGACAGCTCATCTCGAAAGTCGAGGCTAGGCGACTGAGCTCTAAGCATTGGAGTTCCAGCATCCGATTCATCTTTTGGCTCCACTGGGTCCACCTTATCAAGGACTTCAAATGATTGCATCGTGGGATCTTCTTCTTCATTAGGTTCCTCAGGTTCTTCACTTTCTTCAACTCGTTGTTGTAGAACTGAGTCTCCGACTACTCGGTAGAGGTCCCAATCTGTAATTGTGCCTTGAGTGTACCCTGTCTTCTTTACATTAGCAAGAATTTCTGCTTTCAAGCACAGAATAGTTATTGTAAAGGGGAAGTAAGCAGGGCTAGAACGTCTAGCGGCACAGTTTCGAATTTCTTTCAGGATGATCTTTCCCACATCAATGGTCTTACTCGTCAAGATCGAGTATAGTAAGACCATTCGCTCTAATGAAATTGTTGTCCCATGTGAGCTAGGCAGAAGGCTAAAATGGATGAAATAAAACCATACCTTCACAATAGGTGTTAAGTATTCTCTTCGACAAGTGCGGGTTCCTTGTTTTGACACAGTCCAAATGGATCAAAGATGAATACTCGTCGTTCTCGAAATCAGGCAATTCAAAGAACTCATTAATAGCATTCGAATTTATAGGTACCTTGATTCTGCGAACAGGGACTTCTGTCATCTCGCTTGAAGTTAATTCACGTAAAACTCACGAACTAGCTCCTCATCCACACTAGGTCTCTTTTCACAAAACAGTTCCCAATTGAGAGCTTCAGCAATTTGACGAATACGTGCCATGAAGTCTCTGTAGTTGCTCTCATTCAGTGTGAAGCCTTCATCAGGATGCATCTGTTGATTTTTGTAGATACTTTCGTATCTTACTTTAGCTTCAACACAATGGAACTTGCTTTGTGTTTCGTCGATTTTAGTGGAGGCACGAGTTCTCTTGCGAGGCATAATTAACCTAAACACGAGATGGAGAAAACAAAATTTATTCTCCCAAAAATTTAAATCAAAAAAATTATTAATAATTCAAAGAATTGAAAAATTAAATAATTTAAATAAATTAAAATTTAAAAGAGAAATTAATCTTACCACCTTTTTGCAAAAATATAAGAACTCTAAAGAAAAATAATTATGAAGGAAAAGATGATGAATTAAAAGGAGGGTTGGAGGGTTTAGCTAAGGTTGGGTGAAGGTGGAGTGTCGCACTAGGGCTAGGGCGCGCGGGCTTGGTGTGCGTGGGAGTAGGCTAAATGTGGTCTGAAGCAGGCAGCGTGTGGAGCCTCGTCGAGTAGCCTGGAGTGCACGCTGGACTAGGTGCTGATGCTTGCGCTTGTTGAAGCCTGGGCAGGAGCAGCAAGGGTCAGCTTCGGCAGCAGTGGCGTGCGCATGAATTAGGCGCAGCAATGGTACGCAGGTAGGGCGCTGGAGCAGCAGATGCGCGTGCGGTTGGCTTGTGGTGTGTGCTGGCTGACTAGGCTGCTGGAGCTAGGAGGCTTGCGGCACTAGGTGGGTTGGTGTTTTGGGATTTTTGGTTGATGCATGGCTAGGAGAAATAAGGTAGTATTTATAGAATGGTCAATAGGAATTAGAGTAGAACTCTTAGTATAATTTAATAATTAAAAATAAGAGTTTAATTCTATTCCTACTCAAGTTTAACAACAATTAATAATTAAATATAAAATTATCAATTGCTATTAATTATTTAAGATAAACATAAAAATAAAAATTGAAATTAAATTAATCCTAATTCTAATATAAGTTGATAAAAATTAATATATAGATTATAATGAATATAATTATATATTAAAGTTATCATATTATTAATAGTATATAAAAAAATATATATATATTTTTTCTAGATGCCTTAAAAATATATTTACAAAGAAAGGCACCTAATTTTTATTATTTACAAAAAGAGCAATCAAGTTTTTAAAAATAATTCAATTAAGTCCCTAGACTTAATGAAAATTAAAAATTGAGTTGCAAATTAAAAATTGGATCAAAATTGACCCTTTTATTTGAAAAAGAAAAAATTTATTTTGTTGATTAGGGAATAATTTCTTGGAAAATTATGTTAAAATAAATTCCCAGGAAAGATTGGAGGGTTCACAAACGGTCCCGCTTAAGTTCCAACCTCCTAGATAGAATTTATTTAAACATAATAAACCTGAAAAATAGACAAACAAAACACGAAAAATATTAAATATCCGATAAAATGAACGAGATGTTATCCCGTTCGGTTTTATCCCCCCAATAATGTTTTAAACGCTGAGCATTAACTTGGAAATTACCTCCCTTACCTTGGAGTTCAACAACTCCGTATGATAGACTCTGTGAATTGTAAATGGACCAGACCAACATGATTTTAGCTTACCTAGAAAGAACTTCAGTCTAGAGTTGAACAACAATACTTGCTGACCTGCTTCAAATTCTCGAACTCGGATGTGTTTGTCATGCCATTTCTTGGGTCTTTCTTTGAGTAGTTTGGCATTTTCATATGAGAACATTCGGAATTCGTCTAACTCGTTGAGTTGGAACATCCGTTATTCTATCGCGAGCTTAGGATCCAAATTAAGCTATTGAAGAGCTTAGTAAGCTTTGTGCTCTGACTCCAGAGGTAGATGACTTGCTTTCCCAAAGACCAGCCTATAAGGTGACATTCCTAAAGGTGTCTTGTATGCTGTTCTGTAAGCCCATAAAGCGTTATCCAATCTTTTGGACCAATCTCGTCGGTTTGGGCAAACTACCTTCTCAAGTATGCCTTTGATCTCCTTATTTGCCAGTTCAGCTTGCCCATTCGTCTGCGGATGGTAAGCTGTTGCAACCTTGTGTTTCACCCCGCGCTTATCTAGTAACCATTTTAACCACTTATTTACAAAGTGGGACCCTTCATCACTAATGATAGCTCTTGGGGTTCCAAACCTTGTAAACATGTGCTTCTGCAAGAACTTCATTACAAACTTCACATCATTTGTCGGATATGCCTCTGCCTCGACCCACTTGGACACATAGTCTACTCTACCAATATATACCTATGACCAAAAGATGGAGGGAAAGGCCCAAGAAAATCAATACCCCAAACATCAAACAATTCGACCTCAATGATGTTTGTTCGAGGCATCTCATTTCTGTTGGTGACATTTCTGACCCTTTGACATCTATCATAGCTTTTTACGTACGCATATGCATCCTTGAATAGTGTTAGCCAAAAGAATCCGGCTTGCAATACTTTGGCCGCAGTACGAGTACCTCCGAAATATCCCCCACTCGGAGCTGAGTGATAATGGTATAGGATCTTCAGTATCTCTTCTTTTGCCACGTATCTCCTGATCATCTGATCTGCACACTTTTTAAATAGATATGGCTCTTCCAAGAAATAGTACTTCACATCGTGAAGAAACTTTTTCCTTTGTTGATACGTCTTATCAATTGGCATCAAACCACAGGCTAAAAAGTTAGCAATATCAGCAAACCAAGGGGTATTATAGACATGATTTACCTTAAGTATATGCTCATTTGGAAAGGTCTCAGGAATTGGTATAAGTGGAGTATTTCCTTCTTACGGCTCCAATCTGTACAAGTGATCTGTTACTTGGTTTTCTACTCCTTTTTTATCTTGAATTTCCAAGTCGAACTCTTGAAGTAAAAGTACCCATCAAATCAATCTTGGCTTAGCATCTTTCTTGGCAAGTAAGTACTTGATTGCCGAGTGGTCCATATAGATAGTCACTTTGGTACCTACAAGGTAAGATCGAAACTTGTCGAAAGCAAACACGATAGCAATTAACTCTTTTTTTGTTACCGTATAGTTTAATTGAGCTCCTGTAAGAGTCTGACTTGCATAGTAGATGGGATGAAAAACTTTGTTCCTCTGCTGGCCTATGACAGCTCCAATTGCGAAGTCACTTACGTCACACATCAATTCAAATGGCAAGTCCCAGTCTGGTGTGACGATTACGAGTGCCGTAACTAATCGATTCTTCAAGTCCTTGAAAGCTCTTAAGCATTCATCATCGAATTTGAATGCCGTGTCCTTCTCCAATAATTTACACAACGGTTTTGCAATTTTGGAGAAGTTTTTGATAAATCATCGATAAAACCCGACGTGGCCCAAAAAGCTCCTAACACCCTTTACAAATGTTGGAGGTGGGAGTTTCTTGATAACATCTACTTTCGCTCTGTCTACCTCAATCCCATGTCTTGTTACTCAATGCCCTAGAAAAATTCCTTCTCATACCATGAAATGGCACTTTTCCCAGTTGAGTACTAGGTTTGTTTCTTCGTATCACTTAAGTACTTTAGCTAGATTGGCTAGGCAATCATCGTACATATCTCCAAATACTGAAAAGTCATCCATGAAAACTTCCAAAAAATTTTCAACCATGTCAGTGAAAATTGACATCATGCATCTTTGAAATGTGGTAGGTGCATTACATAAACCAAATGGCATGCGTCTAAATGTAAATGTACCGTACGGGCAGGTGAATGTGGTTTTGTGTTGATCTTCCGGTGCTACCGTAATCTGGTTGTACCCCAAGTATCCATCGAGAAAATAGTAGTAATCTCGTTACGTGAGTCTATCCAGCATCTGGTTGAAGAACGGCAACGGAAAGTGATCCTTCCTAGTTGCCTTGTTCAGCTTCTGGTAATCAATGTAGATTCTCCATCCTGCAACTGTTCTAGTCGGTATCAACTCATTTTTCTCGTTCTCTACGACTGTGATACCTCCTTTCTTTGGCACGCACTAGACTGGACTTACCCATGAACTGTCTAAGATGGGGTAAATGATACCCGCATCTAACCACTTGATAATTTATTTTTTCACCACGTCCTTCATTATGGGGTTCAGCCTTCGTTGTCCATCGATCATCCCTTTTTCACCATCTTCCAGGATGATCTTGTGCATGCATACAGATGGACTAATACCGCAAATATCGGCTATGGTCCATCCGATAGCCTTCTGGAATTGTTTCAAAACTAAGATAAGTTTCTCTTCTTGCTTAGTAGTTAATTCTGCTGAAACAATCACAGGTAGAGTAGAAGCGTCACCTAAATAAACATATTTTAAATGAGAAGGTAATACCTTGAGTTCTAATTTAGGTGGCTCCTCAATTGACTCTTTTGGCTATATGTAATCTCTCTCCTCTAAATCCAAAGATTCAGAGCGGGATTGCTGAGTATATCCCTTTTGATTAGCTTCTAACAAAGCTAAGTCTTCATCCTCCTCTTCATCATTCGGAGGCTCTGATGTCAAAATTCTTTCCAGAGGATCCTCAATAGAGTTGAGTTCCTTCTCCACTATTAACTCCTCTAAATTGGATACTACAAAACAATCATCTATTACGTCAGGAAATCGCATTAACTTGAAAAAGTTAAATGTTACCTGATCGTCCTGAACGCGCATAGTAAGTTCGCCCTTCTGCACATCAATAAGTGTCTTTCTGGTTGCTAAGAACGATCTCTCCATGATAATTGGCACTTCTTTGTCTGCTTCGAAATCTAAAATTACAAAATCAGCAGGAAAGATAAACTTATCTACATGTACCAATACGTCCTCGATTTTTTCTTCTGGATGTGCTAAGGATAGATCTGCTAGCTGAAGTGTAACCGTATCCCCAACTTATTAAATATCAACATAGGCATCAAGTTGATACTCGCACCCAAGTCACATGGTGCCTTACCACAATATGTTGCTCCAATATTGCACGGTATGGTAAAACATCCTGGATCCTTCAACTTCGGAGGTAATTTGTCTTGAAGATATGCACTGCATTCCTTTGTCAGAGCTACCGTCTCAAATTCTCCAAGTCTTCATGTCTTTGACAGGATATCCTTCATGAATTTGAAGTAATTCAGCATTTGTTCAAGTGCTTCCACCAACGGGATGTTGATGTGAAGTTGCTTGAGTACGTCAAGGAACTTCTCGAATTGGACCTCTTGTTTTTTCTTCTAAAGTCTTTGAGGGTAGGGCGGTGGAGGTTTCCTTACTGGAACTGGTACTGGAACTGGTTGATTTGTCTTTGGCGGTAATTCTGCACCTAACGGAATTGTTAGTTGATCAGAATTAACTGATTCTAAGGTTACCTTATCAGATCTTGCAGGTTCTGGTTCAGGTGGAACTGGAACTTCAACACTTGGTTGAACTTCTTCCGGATCTTGAGCTTCAGCATGCTCCTTCTCAACTTCGACAGTGTTGGGCACTACTGTCTTTCCACTTCTCAATGTTAGTGCTTTACAGTACTCCGTCCCCAGATTTCTTGGATTCTCCGTATCACTAGGTAGGGCACCTTGTGGACGGTTCCTGAGTTTAGTTGCAAGCTGGCCCATCTGATTCTCCAAACTTTTCAATGTAGCAGCTTGGCTTTGAATTAAGGCGTCATTCTTCGCCGTGTAAGCCTTCAGTAGGTTTTCTAGGCTATTGGACGATTCAACTTGAACTGGTTTCTGAACTTGCTGTCAAAAGCTAGGCGACTGGGTCGGTCTAGGTTGGGCGTAGTTGTTACTACCCCCAGCACCTTGGTTACTCCAGGAAAGATTGGGGTGATTTCGCCACGATGGGTTGTAAAAATTGGATTGCAGCCCTTACCTTCCTCGGGTTTGGTTCGGCTTACCCATGTAACATACTGATTTTGGGTTTGATGGAAATTCTTCAAACAAATATCCTTCTCCACAATAGACACACGCTATATTTTCATATTGGTTAGGTGGCTGTGCTATAAAACTATTAGACCCATTAGTGGTAAGATTATTTAACATTGAAGATATTGAAGATACTTGAGATGCAAGTGAAGTGAGAACGTCCACTTCATGGATTCCAGCGACTCATTTTCCCGACACTGCTCGATTAGTTGGCCACTGATAGTTGTTACTGGCGATCCTCTCGATGATTTCGTAAGCCTCATTATAAGACTTAGAAAGGAGAGCACCATTAGCGGAGGCGTCCACTACCATCCTTGTGTGAGCGTTGAGACCATTATAGAATGTCTCAAGTTGGATGCAATATGGGATTCCATGATAAGGGCATTTTCGTAATAATTGTTTGTATCTTTCCCATGCCTCATACAAGGACTCGTCATCCATTTTTTGGGAAGTAGTGATCTCATTCCTCAATTTAGCATTCTTGTTTGGCAAAAAATACTTCATGAGGAATCTCTCGGCTAACTCTTTCCATGTGGAAATTGAGTTCGGTGGCAGTGAGTTTAACCAGGCTCGAGCTCTGTCCCTTAGCGAATACGGGAACAATTTTAATAGTAGTGCATTTTCGGGTACTCCTGCGAGTTTGAAAGAGTCGCTCACCTCCATAAACAACCTTAAGTGAAGATGAGGATCTTCAGTAGGCATTCCACTGAATTGGCCTACTGTCTGAAGCATCTAGAACATGACTGGCTTTAGCTCAAATTGTTGTGCCTCGATCTCGGGTCTTCTAATACCCAGATTAAGATCATTGAACACTGGCACCACATATTTTCGTAAAGCTCTATCCCTATCATCAGCAATAAGGATAAGATTTTGAGCAACGTTTGCTCCGTTTCCTTGATTGATATTCTCAAAATTCATCTTTTCAGTCCTTCTCTGGTTCGCTTGTCTTCTTCGCTATCGAAAGGTTCATTCTATCTCAAGGTCCACAGGGAGTAAGTCAATAATTCGGTCAATACTCATAAACACCTGAAATAATCAAAGAAAAATTAAGTAAAATTGAACAGTGAAATAAATGAACCAAAATGTAAAAATAAATTCACAAATCACGTTTTTTAAAAACAATCCCCAGCAACGGTGCCAAAAACTTGGAACGGTGGAAATGTGCAAGTGTACACAATCGTAACAAGTAATAAAGTGACAAGTAAATGTCGAGTTATCGTACCCACTGGGACTGTAAAAAGCAATATTTATGAAATTAATTAAAACACTTTGGTGAGATAAAAATAATTTCATTTGAAAAGAGTGATTTATAAATGAAGATTTTAAAACTAAGTAAATAATTTAAATAAAATAAAAGAGTTCTAATGCACGATTTCAATTAAGGTTTAATCAAGATGATACAATTGTGTTGGATTAATTACACCTTTTTAACTTAAAATTATTAAATTGATGCTTATGCTGTTACGAATAAATTCACGACAACCTAGTAATTTGCTAACTTATGAACATATTTACTCAGTAAAAGTCCATTCATCTCTTGGAATATATCCTTATGCCAATTCAACCGATTAAACAGATTTAATAAGGTAAACATGCTATCGCACATACATACTTATTGAATTAAATTATCTCTTGCATATTCCTATGTCGATTCAACCGATTAATTCAACTTAATAAACATGTAAAAGATTATGTGAAGTAACAAAGTAGCCATACCTTGAAACAATTTAATCACAACAATCTTGCAAGTTATGCAAGGCATATGTATCGCCAAAGACAATGCTAATTTAATTTTCAACTACCTTAGAAGAATGAAACATGTACTGATTAAGTACTGAGTCCATTTATTGCAATTTCAATCCATTTAAACAATTAATTCTTTAATTATCTAAACAATTTTAATGCCAGATAACATAAACATGATTTTACTTAATCAAGCATTTTACTGAGGCCTATAACAGCATAAACACTATTTTAATAATTCAAGTAGGCAAAATATAATCAACCCAACACGAATTAAATTCAAGCTAAATTGAGTAAAATAACCATTTCAACAACAATAACATTCATAAATATGTGCATTATAAAAACAACAGAAATTAAAAAGATAAGGAACAAGAAGGCAAATCTGGTGTTTCTCCATGGCTTGACTGATTGCTCCGTTCTTCGTCTCCATTGTCCTCGCCGGCCAAGGCTTTTACGAGCACTTGCTTGCTGCCCAAAATGGCTGGGAAAATACCTCTTTTCCAAGAGGAGAAATCGGCACAAGACTATAGAAAAATAGGATGGAAAAATGGAGAGAAAGGAGAGTGGAGAGGAAGAGAGAATGAGAGAATGTTGAGTGAATGAGGGATGAGTAAAATGATCAGCAAGGGGTGACTTTTATAGCTGATTGTGGCTGCTAAAACTAGCAAATCCCATCAGCCAGAGAGCTCCCCTATGGCTGGCCACACACATGGCAATGTTGAAGCTTTCAACTTTGCTGTAAATAGGGTGAGACAAATCTACAAAGCCTAAAATAAAGGTGGGGTTTGAATAAAATTTGGAGGTCTTTCAAGGGCCTTTTTGCAAGCATAATTAATCAGCAAAATTGCTGATTTGGGTCATCCTATTGACGGTTCTGGTCAGCCCAATTAGTGGCTGGTTCGGCTCACTCCATTCGGTTCAACCAGTGCGGTTCACTAGGCCCTTTTCTCCATAATTAATTAAAATTAATTTATTTAACCTAAATTAAATAGGAAATAAATTAAAATTAATTTAATTATGAATTAATACACGTTTCTGGACCGTCTTGGGCTAGAAATTAATTCACCATGATACTTCAAATTGCCTCTCGGTTTTGTTCTTCTCGTAGTGCCTGCCGGGCCATTTTTCACCGATTGTGCAATTCTGTCAAAAATAACCAAATTTAATCAAAATTAACTATAAAATTAATTAAAATTCATCATGTTCATATTTTTAATTAACTATAAAATTAATTAAAATTCATCATGTTCATATTTTTAACACACTTTAATTATTTTATAATATTTAATTATTTTTCGACAAGAATTTAATCGGAATAGCATGATTTTAAGTCAAAAAGGGCATGAAAAAGTATATAAATTTTTGTGTTTCCAACAGGCCGTATGGATGGCCGTGTAACTCACTGTTCATCGTTTGGAGTCATATGAGAAAGGCACACGAGTGTGTTTCCAGGCCGTGTATGGCTATGTTAGCACCAGGTTCACACGTGCGTATGTCTGGGCCATGTAACTCACTGCTTGTGACTTAAGACCACATGGGCAAGCAAACAAGCGTGTGCCCAGGCTGTGTGAGTCACACGGACGTGTGTCCAGGCCATGTCACTCTCTATTTATGTTTCAAAACCACACAGATAGAGGATATGGACGTGTGTCTAGGTCGTGTGACATATACAAAGGGCTCAAAACCTGTTTTTGAGGCTGTAAATTTTGCCCAAGATTGATATTGACTTTCCCATTATATGAATTATCTAACTTGACTGAATAAGAACTTGTTGATACTCTATGGCAAACATTTGAATACCATAATTGTATGTGTATTGTGATACTTAATTTTATATTGAACTGTGTTATCTACTTGTGAAACAATTTAGAATAACTGAATACATATTATGGATATCTGTACTCTGCATCTGCATGGGTTAGGATATTGTGAAGAAGGAAGTAATCTACTTTAAATTAGTGGCTAAGCCACCATGTGTATAATTCTAGTTCTGGCGCTTCGTTGCATTACGATCTAGCAGCTAAGCTATCTTTCTATAAACGTGTCAGACATACACTCTATGGTGTGTAGGGTTGGCTGGGCATTGAACACCCTTAATGGTATGTTGGGATGGTCAAAGATGGTGTGTAGTGGATAGGGGTTAGGGATATTTGCATCTGCATCTAATCTATTTCGTATATGAAATTGAAATTGTTTTTGCTTCTGTAATTAACCTATTTGATAAATGTGTTTTAGTTGAAAAACTTCTTCTACACACTGAGTTCATGATACTCGCGATATTAAGTAATAAAATTTATAAAAATTGATCACACCAAAAACTAACTATTATCACGATTTAAAGGCAAGCGCACCTATTGAACAGTAGTATAGTTTAGCGGTAAGACAGAGTTATCGTACCCAAGGGAACGAAAAGTACTAGCACTTACTTCTTTTCTATTATCTAGCCTAAAAATAAAAGAGGGTTGTTTGAAACTAATTCTAAAACTAACTAAAAGTGCACAAAAAGTAAAGTGGGGAAAGACTCTTTGGGAAAAGCTGATTGATATAAGCAATACTCAAGGGAGAATCCACCTAGACTTCACTTGTTATGAACTTCTTGAACTAGACGATTTCTTCAATTGACTTGATCCTTAGAGATCCCTAACCTATGTTAATACCTCCGTCGAGGATAAGAACAACTAATCCTAGGTTGTTTAGCTAAGGTTTCTTTCTAGTTAACACCCCTAGGTTGCATTAATTCGATCTATGGATCGCCCTATTAGGTTTGACCCTAATCTGACAGATTTATGTCGCCCTATGTCTAGGGTTGCATGCAACTCCGCTTAATTATGATAGATCTACTCTTAAAACAGGGACTTTTTCTCCTCTGCCTAAGCACATCAGTTTCTTGAATTAATACCTAAGATTACTAAATCAAGAATGAAGAACACGTAATTAAGAACAATTCAAGTATTTAACATATAATTCAAGAAGAAATAATAACAAGATCTGTCTTAGGTTTCATCCCCCTCAAGTATTTGAGAGGTTTAGTTCATAATTAAGAAAGCAAACATCTCAGAAGAAATAAGATAACAAAACATAAAGAAACCAAAAACCCTAAAGGAATTTAGGGAGATCCTCTGTATTGATATAGAATTCTAGCTTCTAAGATGAATCAATCGGCTTCCCTTGGAGTAATTCCTTGCTTTCACTCTTTGTGGTGGCAGAAATATGGCGCTCCTTTTGGGAGAAAAGAGTACGTCCCCTAGAGTTGCCTCCTAGGGTGTTTATATAGAGCTTTGGGATGCCTTTCTTAGCCTCTAAGTATCCAAATCCGAGTGAAATTAAACTTCCTCATGACAGGGACATGCCCGTGTGCCACGCCCATGTGGTTTCGATAAGAGGCCGTGTGGGCCTGTTGAGGGTGGCACGGTCATGTAGCCTAGTCGTGCTTGTCGGGGCTGGGCCGTGTTGGACCTTGTGTGGCACGGCCGTGTGGTGACTCATTGGGCCGTGTTGTTTTTACATTTTGGCCTATTTTCCTCGTTTTTGGTCCATTTTTCTTTCTTTTCTCTTCCCTATGCTCTCCTGAGTATAAGATATGAAAAAGAAAGATTAAGAGCACCAATTCTCACAAAATTGATAATAATTCATCTAAAATATAGGCTAAACATGAGGTAAAAATATGTATAATTTATCGTTCATCAAATACCCCCACACTTAAGCCTTTGCTTGTCCTCAAGCAAAATCTCAATCCCTAATAAAGAATCATTCTTCTCAACTTATAATCTTTATCAATGATGTTTCAAACTAATCCATAGGTAATCATATAATGAAACTTCAATCAAAAGAACATTAAAGACTCAATCACTCTAAGTTGAGAATTTTATCATTGAAACATAAGTTTTCTCCCTTCTCCTAAGTAATTATCTCTCCACCTTAATTAACAGGAGTTGACATCCTCACTAAAGATTCACTCTATCCACTCGAAGTGTTTAGGGTTCAAGAATTAAGCACTCTCTAGTCAACCTGAAAAGCTATTACCATAGGCTTGCAAGAAAATCACATCTCCACCACTATAGATTGACATGACACATCGATCAAAAGGTCTTGTAATGGTTGTAATGGGGCTTGGTTAGGGGTGTTGTCACAGGCTACAAAAGAGGGTTAGAATCGAGATTGAACTGATAAATTATCTAGCTAAAAAAAATCTCTATCACTTGGAACATATTTTTAGGGCTAATCCTTATGATAACTTCATTTATGCCTTGGTAGCCTTAAAATATGCAAAAAAACTTTTGAACTATTACATATTACGACTGAATTTATTTGTATATACACACATAATTTTTTTTTTTAAGAACAATTCAAATCAAATAACTTGAATATTTACAACTTTTACAAACTAGAAAAGAGAATAAAGCTAGATAGTAATTCGACTCAAATCTCGACAAAAATATGGGTCAAAGTAATTGAATGAGATTCAACAAAAAATGGGTTATTGGTTAATAATTAAAAGGTAAGTCAAAGAATGAGTTGTTAGGCTCAACGGGGTTTACTAAGGGTTAATTTATGGAGGTAGGCCTTTGTGGAGTAAGTGGGTTAAATCCTAAGTGCCTTTATCATCTCAGTATATCAAATCAATGATGTGGTCTTGACGTGTATAATCAAAGCAAGTTCTAGAATAACAAATCAGTGTTGACTCACTCAAAGCAATAATAAAAGTGAGCACGAATGAATGTATGCTCAAAAGGCTCAAAATCTCACTAGAATTATGGCTTTTGATGTCAATCCTGTGAATTTCAAATCTCAAGATAATACTTAAAATCAAGGAAAATTACTTATGCAAAAAATGGGGTTCTCCAAAATTTCAACTTATCATGCTTATTGCCTAATGTTTTAAAGTTTGAATAATCCAAGTACAAGCACCTATATCTTAATTCTCAACATATCAATAAAAATCATAAATCAATCAGAATTAATTCCCAATAGGAGATTAAAGATAATGCAGAATTGAGAACAATGCAAAAAGAAAAAATTTTCTGGGATTTGTAACGATTTAAAGTAAGTTTCTCCCCTACACTTAAGATGTACATTGCCCTCAATGTACAAAGATACACAATTAGCAAGAGAAGCATAATATCATAAGATAGGGAGAGAATTGAAAATCCCTGAATTTAGGATGAATTTGCGAGAAAGATATTGGAAGAGTTGGTAGTTGTGGCAGGATGTTCCTATTTCCATATGAATGTGAGCTTGTAGAGCTCCTTTTTGAAACTGCGAAAATATTAATTAGTCGTGGTAATTTTAGATTAAGAGAGATTATCCGTTAGGGATTGGCTGATATGAAAGATAGAAAATAAATAGCAGAAAAATAATAAACTAAGTTCTAAAAATACTAATACTCAAATAATGAAAAAGGACTAGAGACAATAAAATTCAAAATAAAAAGGAAACTAAAGTTAGAAATAAAGGAAAAATAAAGTGAAAAATAAAAACTAAGATAAAAATAAACATAAGAGGAATAGAAATATCTAATCCTCGGATGGATCACGCGGTGGTAGTGGCGGCGTAATGTGGAGATGCTGGCATATCTACTGTAAAGTCGCACCGATGTGATCGAAACACTGGAAGCATTACTGCTCGAACTGTAAAAATCGCACAAATAGGTCAGCATAGGAAGTTGCCGCATGAACTGGTCTGCGGGGTGGTGGCGGCTCAGCTGGTGCATCCTCCTCCGGTGGTGGTGGGGTTTTAGGGAGGTTGGGGGAGAGTTTGGGTGGGAGGATTTAGGGTTTGAGTGAAGGGAAAAATGAATAGTGGCCCCTTATTTATAGTTTTTGGGTCACACGGATAGGGCACACGTCCGTGTGACTCAATTTTGCCCGTGTTTTTTGAATTCCAGTGGTTTTAGCGTGCCTGAATCAAGGTACATGCCCGTGCTGGCCATATAACGCCCTAATTTTCAGGTTTCTCTTAGATTGTTCCTTATATGACGAAATGTTTAAACTCTAGTATTTGGGTGTGTAATGCATGTTTAGGGAATGATAATGGGCCTATGGAAGGCCCAAGTGTTGGTTAAAAACTCGGGAAAATTTTAGATTTTTCACTTAGAAGATAGGGGGCTTTTGCAAGTAAGTGTCTTAAGGAATTGTGCGCAAAATAAAGCACAAAACAAGTCTTGGTAAAGTGGCAAAGGAGGCACCACTAAGCTCCTTAAAAAGTGGCGCCTAAGTGAGCTGGGAGGTCCAAGGTTCTAGTCCCACAGTAGGTAAGGTGGCGTTTTATTTTTGTGCAGGAAGCAGGTAAGAGTTTAAGGTAGAGTTGAACTCTGTTGAGGAGTGTTTGAATCGGTCATGAGAGGATTTGGTGGAGTGATAAGGGGAGCTTGTTGAGGAGAATTTTAAGGTGAGTTTGAATTTCGAAAAGAGGTGGTCGGCCAAGGGGTTCTTGATAGTGTATTTTCAGTAAATAGGTGTTAGTTGTGCTGAATTTACTTTTAGTAATTTTGAGTTTTGTGCTTATTTCTTTCTAGGTGAAGTAAACCCCCTTTCTTTTGCTCATTTCGCATAACATAATACTTGGGTTTTTTCCATTTCGTCTTTCTTTTCTAAACTTGTAGCCGAACCCTACTACTCTTCTTTTGCCAAATCCCCATTTGTCAGAGAACTACTTTCTTTCCCTTCTCTTCTACTCATTTCTCTTATTTTTTCTCCTCACACATAAACCGACTTCATCTCACCAATCTCCTGCTAGCCGAATCTATTTTCTCCCGGTCAATTTAACTTTTCCTCTTCATCTCACTCCATTGCCGATTGCTCTCTGGTCTCATACTTCTCTTCTTTTCCTCCCTCTTTGTTGTCGACATCTTCCATAACACCATAGCCAAACCTCTATCCCTTCATCCTTTCTATTTGCCAAATCACTCTTCTCTCCCTCTCTTCCTCTTTCACTTCATAAACCGAATATCTTGTGGATCGTGGTTAGATCGGTAAGTACCTTGAGTCACTATTTCGTTAGTTTTCAGGATTTAAGTCAAGAAGCCAAACCCCTTAGGGGTATTGTTATTTTGAAATTAAAAAGGCTCTTTTTCCTCTTTCTTTTGTTGAAAGGTGCGATAGTGTAGTCAAGGAGAGGATCGTGCATCAAAGGATCTTGAAGGCTAGCAATTGGGCATCTAATCTGTAATCGACAGAAAGGTAAAGGCTTTTAGGGACTTAGGCCATGTTGGCCGATTTTAATAAAGGACTATGGCTTAATGATTGTTGATTATTAAACTAACACTAAGGTGATTAACGATAGGTTTCGTACGTGGATTTCATCAACGGTTTCGACAGCTAACAGGTGTGTAACTAACCCCAACTTTTAGACTAAAGTGGTAAAAGCCGAAATGCCCACAAAGTGACCGACAACTGGTGGAAAGTGACCGAAAACGCACTCGTGTAATTTTTAAGAGTAATCGTTTACTCCGTTGGGGTTAACCATGAATTTGGTGGTGAAGGAATTACAAAAAGTGCAATTGTGAACGTTTTGGTAAGTTGGGCTCCGATGGGTCAAGGTGGGCCCAATGGGCTTCCGAGCCCAAATCGGTAAAATGACTGTTAAAGGCTTTCTGGTAATGTGGTTAATAATAATATGGTTAAATTGGTAATCTGAACCTAAAAATTGGACTTAACGGGCTTAAGACATTAGTGAAAATTGGAAACTAAGGTTAAAAGGACTTCGGTAGACACTAATGGATTAGTAATTACTTGGACTTGCATCAAAACCCTGAAAATCGGTAAAAAGACTAAAATACCCCTAAGTATAGAAAATTACCATTTTACCCCTAGGTGTAAAATGACCTTTATACCCCTAGGGTAAATTCTGTATGAAATGTATGATTTTCTGTTTCTGCATGTCACATCTCATAACATATGTATATATCTGATTCTGTATGTTATATGTCATAGCATGTATGTCTGCTGCATGGGGTTTGGGTTTATGATGGAGGAAGCGTTCTGGCAGCCTCGCTGCAATCTAGTGGCCTCGCTACATATATATCTGTTCTGGTAGCCTCGCTGCAATCTGGTGGCATCGCCATGTATATATTTGTTCTGGTGGCCTCGCCACAATATCTGTATCTGGTGACCTCGTCACAATATCTAGCAGCCTCGCTGCAAATTTTATCTGGCAGCCTCGCTGCAAATTTCTGTGGCGTGTAGCGGTTGGGTGGGTCGAGTAGTCTCCCCACATGGTGTAAGGCTGGTATGGGGGTGTTATGGATGGATCTGGGTTGGGTTTTCTGTTGCATATTATATCTGATCTGTATCTATTATGGGCCTATGGGCTTAACCTGATTTCTGTAATTGGCCAAGGCCCAACTAATCTGATTCTGAGGCTTGATCTATTTTGGCCTATGGTTGAGATTATGTTACACACTGAGTTGTCAAACTCACCCCCTTTAATTTCATCTCTGCAGGTAACCCTCCACCATAGTGGGCTTGGAGCTGGGAGAGATTCGGAGTGGCCACAACCTCTGCAAATTCGGTTTTCGTTTCATTTTAAGTATTGAATTATTTTATTTTCAGTTTTTTCTGTAATAAGGCCGCTATTTAAATTTTCTTTATCGGTTTTGTTTCCTTTTATGATTTAATTCACATTTTATCGAACTGCTAGATATAGGCTGCGCGGGTTCTTCAAAATCTTAAGAACGTTTTCAAAACTCAACAAGTTCAGAGTATAGATAACCTAAAGGCTTAACAAAATGACTCTTCGCAGACTTGCGGTTTTAATGAAAATTTCACTCAAGCCACAACTAACAAAAAGGTATAAACTTAGGTGTAGGTCCATGTGACACACCAGATCTAGCCATGACGTCCAGGTCGAGTTTGGGGTGTTACATTTAGTGGTATCAGAGCTAAGTTGCAACAACTCGGCTGTGGATTGGGTCTAAAAATGGAAGTTTTCAAACAATCAAAACAAAGATTTTTGAAAGATCATGTTTTTAACAAGTGTTTTCAAAATTAATTGGAACTTGTTTTGATGAACTTCTTTCGTGCATAAATGATTTATTTTCGAACAATAAAACAAGTTTCCTTTGTAATATTTCGAAAGAGTGGCACACCGAATCTCCGGCCTAAGCCTGTAAGTTTTCTGAACTGTTCTGATTTATTCTGAAATTCTGATATATGCCGGACTAAGACTCTATTATGATACTTTAGCTAGAGTATTACTGAAACTATAGAGACTCTGATAGGTAGACTGAGACTGTAGCTAGACTACCGCGAAAGAAAATAAACTCTGAAATTCTACTTATTCATAAGACATCTCTAATAAACACTGGAATAATAATCTGATTCATAAAATTTCTAAAACAGATAATACGAAATGAGTACGCGAGCAGCTCGTGGTAGAGGTCGTGGACGGGGCCGAGGTAGTGCACGAGCTGAATCTTCATCTTCGGGTCATACACCAGCAGCTGATATACCGATACCACCGACAACGGAGGTGGAGTCGCATGATCGGGGTGTATGGGATGACGCCCTATCACAAGCGATGCTACGAGTTTTGAAAAGGGTTACTGGGGCAAGTACTGGTAATGGATTTTGAGGTTCTATTTCTGAGTGACTCCGGGGTAATGGGGTAGAATTCTTTAGGGGCGTGTCTGGTGTAGCCCCGAATGTGGCCGAGTATTGGTTGGAGGCCACAGAGTGGATTATGGACGATCTGGATTGCTCTATAGAGCAAAAGCTGAAGGGAGCCGTATCGTTGCTTAGAGATGAAGCTTATCAGTGGTGGCTCACGGTGAGAGACGGAACTTCAGCTGGTGAGGTAACATGGGAGCTGTTTAAGACAGCCTTTAAAGGAAAATATGTTGGGGCTAGCTATGTGGACGCCCGCAGGAAAGAATTCTTGAATTTGGTTCAAGGAAGTAGGACAGTACCTGAGTACGAGGCTGAACTTCTGAGGCTGAGTCGGTATGCTTCTGGGATAGTTGCTACTGAATATGAGCATAGCGTATGCTTCGAGGATGGTCTGAGGGATGAATTAAGGGTGCTGATTGCTCCGCAGAGGGAGCGTAACTTTACTGCTTTGGTTGAAAAAGCTAAGATAGCGGAAGAGGTAAAACGGACAGAAAGACTGAACCGCGAGAATGATCGAAACCACTTCCGGAGGGATTCTGGACCATCAGGTGGGGCTAATAGGAATGTTAAGAGAACAAGAGTGGCAGAACTAGTGCGAGCAGTGCCAATGAATGCTGTCAGACCATAGGGTTGTAGGAATTGTGGTAAGATACATATGGGTGAGTGTCGGAAACGTTCTGGAGCCTGTTTTCGATGTGGGTCGATGGAGCATAGGATTAAGGATTGTCCCCAGGAACCAAACCAAGACCAAGTCAGGGATCAGAGGGTTGCTCAACCAGTGATGGGTGGACCACCAGCTCCGAGAGGGCGTGGGCAAGGTAAAGGTGGAAATGGTAATGGTCGAGGACGAGGAGCACCTGGCAGGGGTGCTGGTTTTGCTGAGGCTCGTCAGCCAGTGTTGGTGTATGCAGCTCGTCCTCGAGAGGAGGGTGATGCTCCTGACGTCATAACCGGTACGTTTTTGATTTCTAGTATGCCATACACTGCGTTGATAGATGTTGGATCTACCCATTCTTATGTTGCATGTGCTATATCTGGGTCGCTGGGTGTGCGCTCTGAGGAAACAGTGAGTGGGGTATCTGTACTAAGTCCTTTGGGTCACTTAGTTAAGGTAGACAAACTGTATAGAGACGTGCCTATAGAGACTCAAGGAAAGATCTTTTCTGGAGACTTGATGGAGCTACCTTTCGGAGAATTTGATCTTATCTTGGGAATGGATTGGCTTGTTAAGCATAGGGCTACTCTAGATTGTGCTGCAAAGCAAATGAGATTAAAGACCGCAGAGGATGAGGAAATTGTGGTGATAGGTGAACGTAGAGATTATCTGTCCAATGTGGTGTCGGCATTAAGAGCCGAAAAGTGGATTCGAAAAGGATGCGAGGCTTATTTGGCATTCATAAGTCAAGCAGAAACTGAGGAACTGACTGTGGACAAAGTTAGAACCGTTAAGGATTTTCAAGATGTTTTTCTAGAAGAGCTTCCAGGTTTGCCTCCGAATCGAGAGGTCGAGTTTGGGATCGATTTGTTGCCTGGTACGGCACCGGTGTTCATTGCACCTTATAGGATGGCACCAAAGAAGTTGGTGGAGTTGAAAGCACAGATTCAAGAACTGTTGGATAGAGGCTTTATTAGGCCAAGTGTGTCTCCATGGGGAGCACCAGTGCTGTTCGTAAAGAAGAAAGATGGGTCAATGCGAATGTCCATCGATTATCGGTAATTGAACAAACTGACGATTAAGAATAAGTACCCGTTGCCAAGAATCGATGATCTGTTCGACCAGCTTAGAGGAGCTTCAATATTCTCCAAGATTGACCTTCGGTCTGGGTACCATCAGTTAAGGGTGAAAGAGGTGGATATTCACAAGACAGCATTCAGAACTCGTTATGGTCACTATGAGTTCTTGGTTATGCCATTTGGGCTGACCAATGCACCTGCAGCATTTATGGATCTGATGAATCGAGTGTTCCAGCCATACCTGGATTGATTCGTGGTCGTCTTTATCGATGATATTCTGGTTCATTCTGAATCCGACGAGAAACATGATGAGCATCTCCGTATTGTGCTGCAAGTGTTAAGGGAAAAGGAGCTTTATGCGAAATTTAGTAAGTGCGAGTTTTGGTTGAGAGAAGTAACTTTCCTGGGGCATGTTGTTTCTGCTGAGGGGATAAAGGTGGACCCTCGAAAGATTGAAGTAATTCTGGAATGGAAACCACCGAGGTCAGTGGCAGAAATCCGAAGTTTTCTGGGTTGAGCTGGGTACTATAGAAGGTTTGTGGAAGGATTTTCTGTGATGGCAGCACCGTTGACAAAACTCATAAGGAAAGGAGTACCATTTATTTGGACCGAGCAGCAGCAGGAAGCTTTTGAGAAGCTAAAGAAGGTTCTGACCGAGGCACCTGTATTGATTCAGCCAGAGTCTGGAAAGGATTTTTTTGTGTACAGTGACGCATCACGTGTTGGGTTAGGCTGTGTGCTGATGCAAGAAGGTAAAGTGGTTGCATATGCATCGCGGCAGCTTAAACCTCATGAAGGGAACTATCCTACCCATGATCTGGAGTTGGCAGCAGTAATCTTTGCCCTTAAGATTTAGAGACATTATTTGTATGGAGAAAGGTGCATTATATGCACAGCTCATAAGAGTCTTAAGTACTTACTGACGCAGAAAGAGCTGAATCTTAAACAGCGGAGATGGATAGAGTTACTTAAGGATTATGACTGTGCAATTGAGTATCATCCAGGTAAAGCTAATATGGTGGCTGATGCCCTAAGTCGTAGAACTGTATCTGATCTGAGAGTAATGTTTGCCCGATTGAGTCTGTATGATGACGGTAGTCTGTTAGCAAAACTGCAAGTAAGGCCAACCTGGATGGAGGAGATTAAAGAAAAGCAGTTGAGGGATGAGTCTCTAGGTTCTCGATTTCAGCAGATTAAGGATGGGAATACTTCTGAGTTTGAACTTAACAGTGAGGGAGTTCTATGTTTCCACGGTAGAATCTGTATTCCTAAGGATTCCAAGTTGAGGCAAGCAATTCTGAATGAAGCTCATAAAGGACTATGTGCTATGCATCCTGGAGGTAATAAGATGTATCATGACTTAAAGGAGTTGTATTGGTGGCCTGGACTGAAGCGAGAGGTAACGGAATTTGTTGGGAAGTGTCTGACTTGTCAGCAAGTGAAAGCTGAACATCAGTTACCTTCTGGACTTCTGCAACCAGTGAAGGTACCACTTTGGAAGTGGGAGAGGGTGACCATGGATTTTGTAAGTGGTTTGCCCTTGACGCCGTCAAAGAAGGACTCGATTTGGGTGATTGTGGATAGGTTGACTAAATCTGCTCATTTCATTCCTGTACGTACTGACTATTCGCTTCAGAGGTTAGCTAAGTTATATGTAGCAGAGATTGTACGACTGCATAGGGTGCCAGTGTCCATTATTTCTTATCGAGATCCTAGATTCACATCTCGATTCTGGCAAAAGTTGCATGAGGCATTGGGAACGCGGCTGAATTTGAGCACGGCTTTTCATCCTCAGACTGATGGTCAATCAGAAAGGGTTATTCAGATTCTGGAAGATATGTTGAGGGGATGTGTTATCGACTTTCGAGGCAGTTGGAAGGATTATCTTCCGTTAGCAGAGTTTGCGTATAATAACAGTTATCAGGCTAGCATCCGTATGGCACCTTATGAGGCACTGTATGGGCGTAAGTGTCGTTCACCTAGCTGTTGGACCGAATTGGGCGAGCGGCAAGTTCTTGGACCTGAAATGGTAGCAGAGACTGAAGAGAAGGTCAAAGTGATAAGGGATCGATTAAAAGAAGCATCTGATCGGCAGAAGTCTTACGCGGATTTGAAGCGTAAGGAGATTGAGTATTCAGTGGGTGACATGGTCTTCTTGAAAGTTTCGCCTTGGAAGAAGATACTAAGATTTGGTAAGAAAGGCAAGCTAAGTCCGCGGTTCATTGGGCCTTACCGGGTTCTTAAGCGAGTAGGTCCAGTGGCCTATCAGTTGGAATTACCTCCAGAGTTAAATAGAATTCACAATGTGTTTCATGTATCCATGCTAAGACGATATCGTTCCGCTCCTACCCATATCCTACCAGTTGCGGAAGTGGAAGTCCAACCTGATTTGACTTTCGAGGAGGAGCCTGTACAGATTCTGGATCGAGGCGTGAAGGTTCTAAGGAGAAAGTCAGTTCCATTGGTAAAGGTACTTTGGCTTAATCATGGCAGAGAGGAAGCTACTTGGGAACCAGAGGAGGCAATGCGTCAGCAATATCCCCATTTGTTTGGATAAGGTAAATTTCGAGGACGAAATTTCTTTAAGGAGGGTAGAGTTGTAACGCCCTAATTTTCAGGTTTCTCTTAGATTGTTCCTTGTATGAAAAATGTTTAAACTCTAGTATTTGGGTGTGTAATGCATGTTTAGGGAGTGATAATGGGCCTATGGAAGGCCCAAGTGTTGGTTAAAAACTCGGGAAAATTTTAGATTTTTCACTTAGAAGATAGGGGGCTTTTGCAAGTAAGTGTCTTAAGGAATTGTGCATAATATAAAGCACAAAACAAGTCTTGGTAAAGTGGCAAAGGAGGCGCCACTAAGCTCCTTAAAAAGTGGCGCCTAAGTGAGCTTGGAGGTCCAAGGTTCAAGTCCCAGAGTAGGTAAGGTGGAGTTTTATTTTTGTGCAGGAAGCAGGTAAGAGTTTAAGGCAGAGTTGAACTCTGTTGAGGAGTGTTTGAATCGGTCATGAGAGGATTTGGTGGAGTGATAAGGGGAGCTTGTTGAGGAGAATTTTTAGGTGAGTTTGAATTTCGAAAAGAGGTGGCCGGCCAAAGGGTTCTTGATAGTGTATTTTCGGCAAATAGGTGTTAGTTGTGCCGAATTTACTTTTGGTCCTTTTAAGTTTTGTGCTCATTTCTTTTTAGGTGAAGTAAACCCCCTTTCTTTTGCTCCTTTCGCATAACATAATACTTGGGTTTTTGCCATTTCGTCTTTCTTTTCTAAACTTGTAGCCGAACCCTACTACTCTTCTTTTGCCGAATCCCCATTTGTCAGAGAACTACTTTCTTTCCCTTCTCTTCTACTCATTTCTCTTATTTTTTCTCCTCACACATAAACTGACTTCATCCCACCAATCTCCTGCTAGCCGAATTTATTTTCTCCCGGTCAATTTAACTTTTCCTCTTCATCTCACTCCATTGCCGATTGCTCTATGGTCTCATACTTCTCTTCTTTTCCTCTCTCTTTGTTGTCGACATCTTCCATAACACCATAGCCGAACCTCTATCCCTTCATCCTTTCTATTTGCCAAATCACTCTTCTCTCCCTCTCTTCTTCTTTCACTTCATAAACCGAATATCTTGTGGATCGTGGTTAGATCGGTAAGTACCTTGAGTCACTATTTCGTTAGTTTTTAGGATTTAAGTCAAAAAGCCGAACCCCTTAGGGGTATTGTTCTTTTGAAATTAAAAAGGCTCTTTGGCCTCTTTCTTTTGTTGGAAGGTGCGATAGTGTAGTCAAGGAGAGGATCGTGCATCAAAGGATCTTGAAGGCTAGCAATTGGGCATCTAATCTGTAATCGACAGAAAGGTAAAGGCTTTTAGGGACTTAGGCCATGTTGGCCGATTTTAATAAAGGACTATGGCTTAATGATTATCAATTATTAAACTAACACTAAGGTGATTAACGATAGGTTTTGTACGTGGATTTCGTCAACGGTTTCGACAGCTAACAGGTGTGTAACTAACCCCAACTTTTAGACTAAAGTGGTAAAAGCTGAAATGGCCACAAAGTGACCGACAACTGGTGGAAAGTGACCGAAAACGCACTTGTGTAATATTTAAGAGTAATCGTTTACTCTGTTGGGGTTAACCATGAATTCGGTGGTGAAGGAATTGCAGAAGGTGCAATTCTAAACGTTTTGGTAAGTTGGGCTCTGATGGGTCAAGTGGGCCCAATGGGCTTCCGAGCCCAAATCGGTAAAATGACTGTTAAAGGCTTTCTGGTAATGTGGTTAATAATAATATGGTTAAATTGGTAATCTGAACCTAAAAATTGGACTTAACGGGCTTAAGACATTAGTGGACACAGTAGGGCCCATTAGGGGATTTTGGGCTAAAAAGGGTAAAATTGGAAACTCAGGTTAAAAGGACTTCGATAGACACTAATGGATTAGTAATTACTTGGACTTGCATCAAAACCCTGAAAATCGATAAAAAGACTAAAATACCCCTAAGTAAGGAAAATTACCATTTTACCCCTAGGTGTAAAATGACCTTTATACCCCTAGGGTAAATTCTGTATGAAATGTATGATTTTCTGTTTCTGCATGTCATATCTCATAACATATGTATATATCTGATTCTGTATGTTATATGTCATAGCATGTATGCCTACTGCATGGGGTTTGGGTTTATGATGGAGGAAGCGTTCTGGCAGCCTCGCTGCAATCTGGTGGCCTCGCCACATATATATCTGTTCTGGTAGCCTCGCTGCAATCTGGTGGCATCGCCACGTATATATCTATTCTGGTGGCCTCGCCACAATATCTGTATCTAGTGACCTCGTCACAATATCTGGCAGCCTCGCTGTAAATTTTATCTGACAGCCTCGCTGCAAATTTCTGTGGCGTGTAGCGGTTGGGTGGGTTGAGTAGTCTCCCCACATGGTGTAAGGCTGGTACGGGGGTGTTATGGATGGATCTGGGTTGGGTTTTCTGTTGCATATTATATCTAATCTGTATCTATTATGGGCCTATGGGCTTAACCTGATTTCTGTAATGGGCCAAGGCCCAACTAATTTGATTCTGAGGCTTGATCTGTTTTGGCCTATGGTTGAGATTATGTTACACACTGAGTTGTCAAACTCACCCCCTTTAATTTCATCTCTGCAGGTAACCCTCAACCATAGTGGGCTTGAAGCTAGGAGAGATTCGGAGTGGCCACAACCTCTGCAAATTCAGTTTTCGTTTCATTTTAAATATTGAATTATTTTATTTTCGGGTTTTTCTATAATAAGGCCGCTATTTAAATTTTCTTTATCGGTTTTGTTTTCTTTTATGATTTAATTCACATTTTATCGAACTGCTAGATATAGGCTGCGCGGGTTCTTCAAAATCTTAAGAACGTTTTCAAAACTCAACAAGTTCAGAGTATAGATAACCTAAAGGCTTAACAAAATGACTCTTCGCAGACTTGCGGTTTTAATGAAAATTTCACTCAAGCCACAACTAACAAAAAGGTCATAAACTTAGGTGTAGGTCCATGTGACACAACAGATCTAGCCATGACGTCTAGGCCGGGTTTGGGGTGTTACAGGCCATCTCGCACGGCCGTTTGCGATCGTGTTCATTTTTCACACCGTTGTGTGATAGGTTACACGGCCGTTTGCGATGAGGCTTTCCTTTTCACACGGTCGTGTAAGACGTCACACGGCCGTGTCTAATTTGACAGTGTTGGCCATGACTTTAGGACACGGGTGTGTGGAGTTGTGCAAGCCCGTGTCTAAGTTGAAAGGTTGCCACGGCCATGTCGTATGGCCATGGCGATTTGTCGGCAGCCCATGCTTTGGGAAAATCTTTACACGACCTAGGTGCATGACCGTGTCTCTGTTTTGAAGTGCCACATAGCCTTAGGCACGCCCATGTGCCAAGCTGTGTGGTCCTAAATTCCTACATTAAAAAGGGTTAGTTGCTGTATAAAAAGGCTAAAATTAAAAGAAAAGAAAAGTTGCTAGGTTAGTTCTCAGGTTGCCTCCCGGGAAGCACTTACTTATAGTCTAAGCTTGACTCTGTTCAAGCTTTATGTGTTCACGGTGGTTTGAAGAGCTGATATTCTTCCATTCTGTTTTCAATTGCAATATCAAAATAACGTTCGTGTCGGGTTTGATTTACCTTGAAAGTGCCGAGTGACTCATGATTTATCTCGACTGTTCTGTAAGGAAAGTTTTTCATTACCATGAAGTAAGGTGTGTCACTTGTGTGTTCTTTTGAATTAAGGTTCAAGGATCGTCGTCCCTTAAAGTTACCTTATCCCCTATCTTGAACTGATTTATTTGTTTCGGAAGGTTGTCTTGGTGAAACTCTGGGTTGGTGTGGCATATTTTGGGTTTATCATGATAGTTCAACCACTCATCAAGTTCCTCGATCTGCAGCATTTGCTTTTCAGGTGCATCTCCTTTGGATGGACTTACATGTTGGTCGGTTGCCTTTATGTAGAGGGTATCCTGCAAAGAAGGTTGAATGGTGAATTCAGTATTTTTATAGAGACTCAAAACTTTATTCTCGTCTATAGTTTTAATTGAGTTGTGAGCTCGTAAGGTGATTTTATCATCACCTACTCGTAATGTGAGTTCACCTGTTTCTAAATCAATTTTAGTTCTAGCAGTTGCTAAAAAGGGTCGCCCTAGAATTAAAGGTACATTGCTATCCTCATCAATGTCTAAAATAACAAAGTCAACTGGGAATATGAATCTATTAATTTTGACAAGCACATCTTCAATTATTCCCTTAGGAAACCTAATAGATTTATCAGCCAATTGAATGCTCATCTTGGTTTGCTTAGGTTTTTCAAGACCTAGTTGTTTAAATAGTTTATAAGGCATGACATTTATACTAGCCCCTAAATCAGCTAAAGCATTTTTAGCGTCTAGGCTACCAAGTAAACAAGGAATAGTAGAACTCCCCAGATCTTTTAGTTTGGTTGGTAGTTTATTTTGGAGAATAGCTGAGCATTCCTCGTTGAGTTCCACTGTGGACAGTTCTTCCAACATCCTTTTATTTGTGAGAAGTTCCTTTAAAAATTTTGCGTACTTTGGCATCTGCAAAATTGCTTCAACAAATGGTAAGTTGATATGTAATTTCTTTAAGAGTTTAAGAAACTTACCGAATTGCTCATCTGTGCGGTCCTTCTTTAGCGCGGTTGGGTATGGGATACGAGGTTTAAATTCTTTGGTAATTTTATCTTTGTAACTTACCTCATTCTTTCCTTTACTTACCATAGGCTCCTTGCATGGCTCTAGGTTGGTTTTGGTTAACCCCTCATTATCTTTCATATCTACGGTGTTAAGTTGCTATTTGGGGTTAGTCTTAGTATTGCTTGATAACCCACCTTGCGGTCTTTCAGAGATTAGCTTGGCAAGTTCGCCTATTTGAGTTTCAAGTCCTTGAATAGATGCTTGCTGGTTCCTTAGTGCCTTTTCGGTATTTTGGAAATGGGTTTTTGACATGGCCATAAATTTGGTGAACATCTCTTCCAGGTTCAGCTTTTTCTCCTGTTGTGGTGGTGGCTGCTGAAATCCCAGAGGAGGTGGTTGTCTTTGATTTCCTTGTCATTCCCATGAAAAATTAGGGTGATTTCTCCAACTTGTATTATAAGTATTACTATAAGGGTTATTTTGAGGTCTAGAATTGTTACCCATATAGTTGGCTTGCTCGACTTCTATGCTGTGTCCATAAGATGAGTAGTTTGGATTGAACATATTTCCTGGAGTTGCGTCGCACTGCATCACTGGTTGTGCCTACGTGGAACCAAAAAAATTATCAAACTTTTTATTTAAAAGTTCTACCTGATTAGTAAGTATGGTGACAGCATCAATATTATAAACTCCTGCAGCTTTCGTTGGCTTTGTCCTCATGACTTGCCACTGATAGTTATTCAGTGACATCTCTTCTATAAACTCATAAGCTGCTTCTGGTGTTTTATTGTTGATTGTTCCTCTTGCGGCTGCATCGATCATTTACCTTATTGATGGGTTCAAACCGTTGTGAAAGGTTTGAACTTGTAGCCATAAAGGTAGGCCATGATGAGGGCATCTTCTCGAAAGATCTTTGTATCTCTCCCAAGCATCGTAAAGTGTTTCTAAATCCATCTACACAAAAGAAGAGATATCGTTTCGTAATTTAGCTATTTTAGCTAGAGGAAAATATTTAAGTAAAAATTTTTCTGTCATCTGTTCCCATGTAGTGATTGAGCCTCGTGGTAAAGAATTTAACCACTGTTTGGCTTTATTTCTCAAAGAGAATAGAAATAGCTTTAGACGAATGGCATCATTAGAAACGCCATTAATTTTAAAAGTATCACAAAGTTCCAAAAAGTTGGCTATTTGTGAATTTGGATCTTCATCCTGGAAACCATCAAACTACACAAATTGCTGAATCATCTGAATAGTGCTAGGTTTTAGTCCAAAATTATTAGCAGTAATAGCAGGTCTAATAATGCTAGTTTGATTACCAGCCAAACTAGGTTTAGCGTAATCATACATAGTACGAGGCACTTCATCTGGTTCTGTGGGTAATACTGGAGGTGGTGGAATGTCTTGATTTGCGTCCATCTCTTCAGTAGGTTCTTGTTCCTGTTATGATTCTTGGTTTTGATCTTGCTCTGGATAATGTAAGCTTTTCTGATTTCTCTGTGAGTTCTGCGGACTGTAGCTTCTAAGTCTTCGTCAAAAAGTAGTGGTCCTACAGGGTTTCTTCTAGTCATAAACTAGAGATACCTAGTAAAAGAAAAAAGAAACGAAAATAAATAACAGTAAATAAAAATAAATAAATAAATATATATATATATAGTAATGGCTAAAGTAATAGAAATCGAGTTTTCGTAATATTTTAGTTCCTCGGCAACGGCGCCAAAAACTTGATACTGGCGATATTAAGTAATAAAATTTATAAAAACTGATCACACCAAAAACTAACTAATATCACGATTTAAAGGCAAGCGCACCTATCAAACAGTAGTATAGTTTAGCGGCAAGACTAAGTTATCGTACCCAAGGGAACCAAAAGTACTAGTACTTACTTCCTTTCTATTATCTAGCCTAAAAATAAAAGAGGGTTGTTTGAAACTAATTCTAAAACTAAATAAAAGTGCACAAAAAGTAAAGTGGGGAAAGACTTTTTGGGAAAAGCTGATTAATATAAGCAATACTCAATGGAGAATCCACCTAGACTTCACTTGTTATTAACTTCTTAAACTAGACGATTTCTTCACTTGACTTGATCCGTAGAGATCCCTAACCTATGTTAATACCTTCGTCGAGGATAAGAACAACTAATCCTAGGTTGTTTAATTAAGGTTTCTTTCTAGTTAACACCCCTAGGTTGCATTAATTCGATCTATAGATCCCCCTATTAGGTTTGACCCTAATCCGGCAGATTTATGTCGCCCTATGTCTAGGGTTGCATGCAACTTCGCTTAATTATGGTAGATCTACTCTTAAAATAGGGACTTTTGCTCCTCTGCCTAAGCACATCAGTTTCTTGAATTAATACCTAGGATTATTAAATCAAGAATGAAAAACACATAATTAAGAACAATTCAAGTATTTATCATATAATTCAAGAAGAAATAATAGCAACATCTGTCTTAGATTTCATCCCCCTCAAGTATTTGAGAGGTTTAGTTCATAATTAAGAAAGAAAACATCTCAGAATAAATAAGTTAACAAAACATAAAGAACCCAAAAACCCCTGAAGGAATTTAGGGAGATCCTCTGTCTTGATGTAGAATTCTGGCTTCTGGGATGAATCAATCGGCTTCCCTTGGAGTAATTCCTTGCTTTCACTCCTTGTTGTGGTAAAAATATGGCGCTCCTTTTGGGAGAAAAGAGTACGTCCCCTAGAGTTGCCTCCTAGGGTCTTTATATAGAGCTTTGGGATGCCTTTCTTAGCCTCTAAGTATCCAAATCCGAGTTAAATTGAACTTCCTCATGACACAGACACGCTCGTGTACCACGCCCGTGTGGTTTTGACAAGAGGCCGTGTAAGCCTATTGAGGGTGGCACGGCCGTGTAGCCTGGCCGTGTGTGTCGGAGCTGGGCCGTGTTAAACCTTTTGTGGCACAGCCGTGGTGTGGTGACTCCTTGGGCTGTGTCATTTTCATATTTTGGCCCATTTTCCTCGTTTTTGGTCTATTTTCTGTTCTTTTCTCTTCCCTATGCTCTCTTGAGTATAAGATATGAAAAAGAAAGATTAAGAGCACCAATTCTCACAAAATTAATAATAATTCATCCAAAATATAGGCTAAACATGAGGTAAAAATTTGTATAATTTATCGTTTATCAGTTCACAACTCACTATGTTATTAATTAGATTTCAGGTGGTTCTCAAAATTGAACAGGTCGGCGTTGCGGAAGCTCGATCAAGCTTTTATCTTTCTTCTAAATACTACTATTAGGAATTTCAATATTCTAAGATATTATGATGTTTGGAAGGATTTTATATCACTTAATTACTGTGTTGGATATTATGTAGTAAATGGTTTATTCTGATTGTGTGATAAATGTGGTGTTTTAGTATCGTTGACTTGGTCTGGATGTCTAGGCTAGGTTTAGGGTGTTAAAGAAACTATTGTGGTATTCCAAGCCACATAAAAAAAGATGTATCAAAATTATAAAAGACTAGAGAAAGAAACAAGTAGTTGTTGCTCTAATTACAACTTGTAGAAAGGCTACCAAAGTTAGAAACCAAAATTGATTTGGAGGAGAAAAGATCAGAAGTGTATGATTGTTTCCTGTAAATCCTTGAATGTTACCATTGATCATGTGTGGTATTTTGATAATGGATGCTCCATGTACATGGTAGGTAATAGTTTGTGTCTCAAGAACTTCCAAGAGAATTATAAAGGCAATGTGACTTTTGGTAATGGAGAAAAGCGTCAAATCTTAGGAAAATGAGTTCTAAATATTGATAGCATGCCACAACTTCAAAGTGTCTTTTTTTTGTGGAAGGACTAAAGGCAAATTCAATAAGTAATACTCAGTTATGTGATTAAGAGGATCTTGTTAACATCACTAAAGATAAGTGTATTTTTGATCTATCGTATTTACTTGCATCAAATTAAGATCTTTAAACACATAATGTAACGCCTCAAATTTTGGGCCTAGATGAATTGTGCTTTGGGCTTTGGGTCTCATAATTTTTTTAGTAAGCAAGAAAATGACAAATGACATGTTGGCTTTAAGGGTTTAATAAATTTGGAGTGTCTAGGGGTGTTGGAGAAGTTCTGGGTTCGAACTTTGAGGTGAAAGAATTTTTAATTAATTATTAAAGGAACTAGGGCGGTGAGTAGTTGGCTTTTAAATAAAAATGGGAAATAAATGGAATAAAAGAGCCTTGTGGTGGAGTGGCTAAGTGATGCCACTTAGGGTATAGGAAGGTGGCGTTATGGGCTAACAAGGAGATCCTAGGTTCGAATCCTAGCTTAGTATTTTTTTAGGAGTTTAATTTTGGCCTTCTAGAAGGTTGGAAGTGGTGTGATGATGAACTCTAAGGAGAGTGATCAGAAGAGAATTTAGGAAAAGGATTGGGGAGTTATCAGGGAGAAAAACGAGGAGATGAGATGGGGAAGAGTTGGAGCCGATTGGGACTTTGGGGGAAAGATAGTTTCAGCGTTTGGCTATAAAAGGGTGGTGCCGAATTCTCTTGAGGGTTCTTTTGCATTACCGAATTCTTTTCTCCCTCCCATTCTATTTCTTTCATTGCCAAATAACCATCATCTCTTTTGTCGAAATCCCTATTGGTGTTGTGTTCTTTTTCTTCCTCTAAAAGCCGAATACTACTCCTACTTTTTCCTTGTGACCGAATAGCCTATCTTATTGCTGATTTCCTTGTTGTTTTCCTCCATCAAAAATTGGTTGCTGTTATCTACTCTTAATCAAGTTTTAAAAGCCGGATCTTATTCAGAAGCTATCTAGGCCGCAGGATCAAGGTTAGATTCGGTAAGTACTTAGTCAAACATCCTTAGTGTGTTTTGGTAAAAGCCAGAGGGCTATCTAACTCTCTTTTTTCGTTAACCCTGTATTAACAAGGGTGGGGTTCAAAGATCGCAAACGTGATAGGGATCTATAAGTCTCTGCCGAAAAGCTATCCATACGTTTCGGCTTTTGGGTAAGTGTTCTTAATTTTGGGATAAGTTGGCCGAATAGTCTATAGTAAGGGAAAAAGGGTGACTTAAGTGGATACAAGGGGCTACTAGAACTGGTGGCACACGGTAAGGTTACGGTAAGGCTTCAGTTTTTGGTAAATTTGTGGTTAAGTGTGGGATTGATTTGAGGTTGGTATTGGTTGTAGGTTCAAGGCTGAGGATAGTGTAGCATGTCTCATTAACCAGGTGTGTACATACATTGCACACACGAAAAATTGTCAAAAGCCAAAATCTCGAAAAGCCGGAATGCCAAAAAGCTGAAAAGTTGGCCCCGACAACCACACGAGCGTGCGAACATTCATGTGGAAACATTGATATGATTACCGGGACCAAGAGAGCGATCTCATTGTCTCGGGCCACTATTTGGCCAATCGAGCCAGACGGGGCTAAATGGGCTTGCCGAGCTCGTAGGCCCAAATCAGCAAAAGTTGATATGTGAAATTGAATGATGGATTGATATGGATGGTTGTATGATTTGATTATGATCGGGCCTAATGGGCTACATAAACATGATTGGACTTAATGGGCTATATGGACACGATTAGGCTTAGTGGGCCTTAGGGGATTTTAGAAATGCATGCTAGGGTTTTAATGGACTCTAGGCCTAGTTCTGATGAATTCTCAAATAGCATAAAACATAATTAATTAATCAAACATGTCTGTGGACAAGTCGCAAGGTTGGAGTGTGGCAATGGACATATGCATGTCTAGGATTTGATCTAGGGAGAGCTTGGTTCTTAAGCGGTCCTAGTGACCCACCTCCTCTTCTCTAGTATCCTACCTGGTGCATAGTGTCTGTTTACTTTAGCCGTGAGGATTTTTTGATGGGCCAAAGTTCATAACTAAAACCTGAGATATTAAGAAATTACGAAAATACTCCCGTAGGGTAAAATTACGAAAATACCCCTGTAGGGTAGAACTAAGAAAATACCCCTGTAAGGTAGAATTACGAAAATGCCCCTATAGGGTAGATTTACGAAAATAACCCTGGGTAGTGAAATGACTAAAATACCCCTAGGTGCTGAATGTGTGAAAATGTGTATGTTGCATTCATGAGATGTATGTTGCACTTGGGTGGGTTTGATGGTACGGAGGAAGATATGCGAGGATCGCATAGTCGTTTGACGACTGTGGATCCACCGGTGGCTTTAAGCCCATTATATGATTAGCAATCTTGCTGCAACGTTTGAGTAGTGCCGCTGTTGGTGTTACCTTTGGAGTGTAGGGATGGGTGGGTTGATATTTATATCCCCACAGGAGTGTAGGGTTGGAAGGGAAATGGAGTGCAGGGTTGGATTTGGGATGGGAGCATTGCATTCATGTGATACTGATGTGATATGAGGTCATTGTGGGCTAAGGCCCAAGACCAACGAAATTGATAGGGCTTAGGCCCAATGTGATAATTGCATGTTGATTTGATTGCCAAGGGTCGTACACACTGAGTTTCAAAACTCACACCCTTTTATTTAATGTTTCAAGTGACCCTCAGTAGACGGCTTGACATGAGAAAGGACTCGGAGGTGGCCACACTGCAAGCTACTTAGAAGTTTTAAATAGATTCGAATTACTTTATTTTAATTACTTTATTTTTTTTCAATGGGATGTAATAAGGACTTGTATCTCCAATTTGACTTTACAATTGGGTTTTATTTTTGTTACAACTGCAGACTTATCAAACTTTAATAAATTTTTAAAGTTAAACATGGTTTTCTAAATAAGATTAACATATGGACGTTTTCTTCAATCGTGGGCTTTCATCTTAACTTAACAAGTTACAAGGATTTTGGGTTTCTAATCTTAAACTTAAGCTTATAACCAAGCGGATTTTCTATTGAACATAATTTTAACTAAACAAAGTCGTTTTGAAAACAATTCCTTCAATGTGACATCGTCGGATTCGGCCATAACGTCTGGGCCGGGTCTGGGGTGTTACACATAAATATATTATTTTCAAGTCCTTTATAGTGTTCTTTTACTACACTTCTGTAGTTAATAGATTTTATCTTTAGTTTTAGTTTTTATCATGTTTTTATTCATTTTGGAAAAAAATGGCAAGTTTATGCCATTAAGGATTAATCTTTGAGTTGAGTTTGTTTCAGGTACTTAATTGATGCAAAGGCCCTATTTGACAATTGACTGATAGCTGATAGTTGATAGCTGATTGCAGTAGCTGGTTTGACCAAGTAATTCTATTAATTGCTTTGATCAACTAATTCTATTAACTGCTTATTTAAAAGTGTTTGGTAAAACTTAGTTGATAGTTGAAAGATGATATGTGTAAAATGACAAATAAGGGCATGACAAATTTTATTGTTAAGTATTTATTTGTTTATAATACTTTAGTCTTTATTGGGTGAAATTATTGAAATAAAACACTATTACCAATGAATGAAAACATTGATTATGTAAATTAATTAGTGAATATTTTTAAAATTTTAAATAAAAATTTTTTTAGGTTCCTTATTTGCAAATATGAACCTTGTGGAAATTGATAAATATTAACAGCGTATCTGTATAATTGTAAACTATATTCTTAGTGATAATTATGTAAAGTAGCCTTGCCTTTCAGGGTACCCTTTGTCTGCTAAGTAATATTTGCCTAAGCATGACCAAATAGAGCCACAAAATTTAAAAGACTTTATTTAAAATTAAAATGAATATGCACAAACAAACAAATAATAATAAAATATTAACTACAATGAAAAATTTTACCTTGAGGAGGTTTTGGAAAATTTAGACTTGGGTTCCTAGTTGTATCTTGGTAAATACGGGAATAGGGAGTGGATATCTTGGCACCCCTATTAGGTTTGAGAGCATGTGGCAAAGGGAGTAATTTTTGAGCAAGCATGGTCAGATATGTCATTCCACATATCTCATTCCTAATTAGTTGTGAAAATTTTGCCCATTTGTAATCTCCCAAACCTGGTCTGGATGTTATGGTTGGATTTTGAAGGCTACATCGGCCACCTGAATGGCACAAAAAAAAATTTTAAAACGTCAAATATATTTTAAAACAATTTGCCTTTTTATTCAAAACTAGTGAACTTGGTTATTTGCTATAATTTAAAAAAAAAATGATAATTTCAAAAATCAATTGTCTTTAGAACTTCATCTATAAAGGTTAATAGTTTCAAAAAAACTAAGTTTTATTTTATTAAAAATTTATTTTCAATATTGCAACGGAAATTTATGATAATATCATATTTTTGTTAGAAACCAAATTTTCATGCATAATCATTTAAACTTTAAATAAGTAGTTTAAATATTAAAGTCATGCAAATCAAAATAAAAATCCCCAAATAAAGTCTTATGTCACACTTTGAATAAAAATTAATACAATCCCAATGCAATTATTAAAAATTAAGTTTAAAATACTTAAAAGTGAAAACATCCAAGAAACTTCTTTGATAGTTGTGTCCAAATCCAAACCTCGGGGGTTATCTGTAAAAATAATAAACTAAAGGGGTGAGCTAAAAATCTTAGTGTAAGTCTTAACTCAAACATACATACAATAATAAATAGTAAAAATTATAGTCAAGCCAGCCAATAACAAAGAATTTAAAATAGTATAGAATCAAAAATTCAACATGCATGAACATATCAATGCAGTGTTGTCAATTAGGCTCTTCCCAACTTTGCTACACATCATAATAAGAGTTCCTCAGAACTCATCCAGTTAATAACACACCAGTTTGTGGACATGCCACCAGTATTGCAGATAAACTGTCAGTATTATAGACAAGCTGGTAGGATTGTGGACAAGCCACCAGTAACGTAGATAAATTGTCTGTATTGTAGACAAGTTGCCAGTAGTGCAAATAAACTACTAGTATTGCAGACAATCTGCCAATAACGCAAATAAATTTTCATTATTGCAGACAAGTTGCTAATAATATGGACAAGTCACTAGTATTGCAAACAAGCTGCCATTACTTCCTCCTTACATAACCATCCCAACCCCAATGTAGTATGACATGTTTTTAACAATAACAGAGCAATACAGTGGGCATGATTAAAACATGAAATTAGTAGCAAAAATAGTAAGTATGAATTATCATGCATTCGGCAAAACAGTTCAGTGAGCATAATAAATGATGCTTTCAATAATATTAGTATTAGTAACCACATTTTTAACATATGACTAAAATTTTAGTAACAACGTACATGATTTATCATGTAATCAGTATCGATAGTAAAAAAATAGCATGCTTTAATATCACATAACTTGTGAAACATTAGGTAATATTTATGGACAAATCATACATAATTTCAATAGGTTAAAAACCTTAGGTGGAATAAAGATCCTGTGATACTAGATTTAATCCTCCACACTTCAACATTACAGATCTAATCAGATCTCGCTTGATCTGATCAAAGAAAGATGGTACAACACCAAAAAAACACATGTGTTAGTTTGGTTATACAGTCTAATATGGTCCTCTTATGAAATTGAATTAGTGTCTACTTACTCTATCATTCTTTCAATGGAAATCCAATACTCCTCTTGTTCTAATGCAAAATCATGTGATCTGGATTTAGACCTTCAACGAAAACACAACTTATGTAAGATGAGTATAAAAGATTTGGCCCTAACAAATAAAGAAAAAGAATTGAGGTTTTATTGTGCGATTCAACACTTACACTTTACCGTTTAGATAGAAAAACTTTAATTCAACGAAGATCTTAAGTAGAGAGAAGAATATTATCTTTGGAGGAACAATAGTTTAGAAAAGATAAGTATGAGGAATCAATTAAAATATTATGATCAACTTGAAGAAGGGAGGAAGAGTAAAAGAGATTCATTTACAATCAAAAGAAAAGAAGAGATAAAAAAACGAGTGGTGACGACGGTGACGATGGTTCGACGGTGGAGTAAAGAAAAAGAAAGGAGAAAGTCAACAGTGCAAGGGTGGTTGAGGTGGTGCAAATGGTGGCAAGTGGCGGTGCTGTGGTGACAAAATGAAATAAAGGTGGTGCCACAAGGTGGTGGAAATGAGAAAGTGAGGGAAAAAGAGAAAAGATGAGTAGCAAAATGATAAAATGATAACTTTATGGTGGTAGAGGTGACATTAGCAAGTCAAAAGGGAGAAAAATAGGAAATGAGGAAAATAAGGGGAAGAGAAGGAAAGGAGGGGAACATAGGGAGTGAAAACGGAAATAAGAAAGGTAAGGAGGAGGAAGAAAAGGGAGGAAGGAATCTTAATGTTATGGAAAGATTATTAGGCAAAAAATGGTTGACCAATGAGGGTGTGTCAAATTTAAAAAAAAAATGAAGAAGAGGGACTCAAACTTGGGTCTTAAGGGCATTTATACTTGTTCTTAACCACTAAGCTAGCACTTGAACTTGTTTAAACTCTTAAATACTTATTTTTAAAACATAGCGTCACACTTACTAGAGTTTTAAGGAAAAATAAAAATGATGTGAGGGAAGAGATTCGGACTCGGGTCTCTTGGACACTTTCATTAACACTTAACCATCAGACCAATAACTCTACCAAGGCATAAATATAATCTTCAAAAATGAGGTATGACTACTCTCGATTCACAAACCCGATTCTACTAACCTAATTTTTAGGATGTGACACCATCCCTGTGTTTTTTTAGAGGTTTTAGCTCAACAAGATCTTGCAAACCATCATTCCTTAAACATTACAATTAGATGGTTTGACTACTTAATCCTCAATTTATGCCTAAATCAACTAAAAAAGGTCTAAAAATCTATTTACCAAGCACTTCTAAAAATGAGAAGACGAGCTTTAACTAAAGCCAAAGTTACGACACTAATGACTTTGCTGTCAACTAAGGTGTAGGACTTTAACAAATTGCACATTCAAGGGGATAGTGACACCAAGGTGTTGATTTCACAATACTAGCACTCGTGATCACAACATTGGGCTAATGATGTCACAACACCTAGTACAACCTCTGAAGATGAAGAAGTTGAGTTGCTTGAGGAAAATGTTACGACATTGAATGACCCAACAAGCTAGTTGAGTAGACTACTAAGGATGTCATGACACCAAGTTTGGGTGTTATGACATCAAGTCTGAGGAGGCCATAAATTTGAAAGGCATTTTTTTAATCCAATAAGGCTTAACTCAACTTACAATGGAGGGCATGATTATCATAGTTAGGTTAAGTTAGAAAAGACTATAAATACTACTTTATAAGTGTTTTTAGAGGGTTGAAAAATTAGGTTAGACAATTAGTTAGTAGTCATTTTTCTTTTCTTTTCTTCTCTTCTTGTTTTTAAAATAAGATTTTCTTTTCTTCTCTTTTAGAATAGATTTTTATTTCTTCTTCTTTGTTGAAGATGTTACAAAGGATAGAAGATCAAACTGTTTCACTTCATTAGAATTTCATCAATTAAATGAACATTTCCTCAAACTCTTTACTTTTATTTTATGCCTATCATGTGTTTGATAAAATGCTTGTTGAAATTAAAGTATGATTATGTGATAAATTGGTTGATTGATTAGTTATTTGTTAGATTAAGTTCATGTCTATTCTTGATTAATTGATTGTTCTATTATATCAAATTACTTAACATGTTAGAATTGACACCTCTAGTGAAAATCTAGATAAATGAGATCAAGAGAAGAGTTTATCCATTATAGTTCAATATAATTGTAATGGGTAGTGAGACTGAGAGGAGATCTCAATTGGTAATTCCGAATTAGGATGAGACCAAAAGGATATTCCTAGAGAGGAGTGAGGATAGGTTATTGGCTTAGTCAGTAATCAACTAAACAACCAAAGGTCATTTTATCATTTGCATAGTCGTAGGCAATAGGAGGAAAGCTTAGTTTACGTAGTTTAATTAATAATTTAAAATTAGTCTTAATATATTTTCATATCTAATTTGCACTAATAATTTCCTACTAGATTAGATTAGTAATTGCTTAGCTTGTAATTAACTTGATAAAAATATTTACGAATTTGACAATCCCTTAGGCTCGATCCTTGGATACTTTGTGTTCTATTGTAACTTGTAAATATTACAACTTGACACTATATGCTTGCGGTAAAACGACATTGTTCATGCAAGTGGCCAAGTTGTTGGCACCATTGCTGGTGGTTGTAATGGTGTGAATGTGTAGTCAAGTTAGTGGTTTTTAAAGCAACATTGGTCGAAAGAAAAGGGAATTAGATAGTGCTTTTATTTTCTTTTTATGATCTTTTTCTATAACAACCCATTTTTTTAGTGGTGCCAAAAACAGTGGATTTGGGACCACAAATCTGACGAGTAAATTCATATAATTAATTTGGCCCGATAAATTTGATGACTTATTGTTTAATTATGGTAAAGGGATTAAATTGTAAAGGAAGTAAAAGTTAATTACTTTTGATTTAAAATAATAAAGGGACCAAAATGGTAATTAAACCATGGTAAAAAAAAGTCCAAGCAATGGTGGATGTCAATCATTCCACTAACTTTTGGATTATTTATTTTAGTCCTAATTAGTTTAAGGCCAAATTGTAAATAAGTTTCTTTAATTAGAATTTAATACAATTGTTTTATAAAAAAAGAATTTAATACAATTGAAGGACTGATTGTGTAATTGGACCCTCTTTAAATGACCTAATGATAGAAATGATGTGGAATTCTCTAGATTGTGGTAAATTTCAATTAATTCCTAATTAATTGAGGATTTACTAATTAATTCGTTTTCCTATATGATCAAAAATGGTGGTTTCGGGACTAAAAATCTGATGTGTCAAATTGTAAATATTAATTATTTAATATTTACAAGGTTATTAATGTTGTGTTAAAATTTAGTTATGAAATTTTATTGTTTAGATAGTTAATTAAGTGAAAAGGACTGAATCGTAAAAAAACTGCAAAAGTGGAGTTCTATACATTAAAGGCATTAAATGATAATGGGAAGGAAACACAAGGCCTTTAATGGTAAATAGACCATTAGAAGAGATAGTGGAAAGTTTTGGACTTTAAAATGTTGAAATTAATGAATAATTAAAAGGGGCAATTTGGTAAATTAAGAGTTAAGTTAATGGTAATAGATAAATAAGTCAAAAATCAATTTAGTTCCATCTTCTTTTCACAAATGGAAGCTGAAACCCTAGAGTAAGAAGAGAATGCATTAGGCCAACGTTGAATCCTCAATAGGTAAGTGAAATTTCATCTGTTTCCAGTCATTTTTATATTTTTGAGCTTGTATTAGCTTAATTTAGCTAACCCAAGGATTAATTTGTAAAACTGTCAAATGTTGAGGATTATGCCATTGATGAAATTGAGATGTTTATGAAGTTTTATGAAAGATTATTGAGTTTTGTTGTTAGATAGGACTATTTTGTAAAGTAGTTTTTGACGATTTTAACATTTAAGGACTAAATTGTCAAAGTGATAAAATTTCAAGGGCTTATTGTAAATTAATTGTAAAAATGGGTTGTAGTATGGTTCTTCATGTTTTGGCAAGGCTGGGTTTTATTTAATATTGGTTAAATTGCATGTTTGGGGCTTAAGGACTAAATTGCATAAAAGTAAAATATTTGGGGTAATTTTGTAAAAATATAAAAAGGAGTTAAATGCATAAAAAGAGTTACTTTTACTGTTGGATTCTATTAATTGAATGAAATTAATATTTTAGATCAAGAATGGATTGAAAATCGAGGTACAAAGAAGTTGCTGAATATTCCCGTTACTTTGGCAATTATTGTAAATCAGTCCAGTAAGTTCGTACTATTATTTCTATAATATAATGATTCTTTTTATACATTATGTAACATCCCAGAATAGGGCCTGAACGGAACAGTGGTTGTGAAACCACAAATTTGAGATAGAAATAATTATTTTATAATTATTTTGAGGTTTATGATATGATTGCATGATTTTGTGAAAATTTCGTGAAAAAATTCTATGCATAAAGTGCTTAATTTGAAATTAGGGACTAAATCGAATAAGTTGCAAAACTTACATTCTAGAAGCTTTTAATATGAAATTGCCTTGGAATATTAATTAGAGGGCCTTAAATAGCAATTTGACCAATTTCTAAAATTTTGGACAAAAATGGACATACATAGGTAGAAATAACCAAAGTTTTTAATGAAGGGTATTTTAGTCATTTGGAAATTAAAAGATTAAAAAAAGGGAAAAAGAGGGCAAAATATGTTCATCTTCTTCATTAGCACGAAATTTCAAGGGTTCTCTATTGCTAGGGTTTGTTTCAAGCTTCCAAGCTCCACAGTAAGTGATTCCAAGCCCCGTTTTTAATGTTCTTTACTTTTTCGGAGTCCCGGTAACTTGATTGAGCTTATTCTAGCAATAATTTAACCTAGGGTTCATATTTGGAAAAATACCCATAGGTGAAAAGTGTTTATTTTGATGTTTTATGATAGAATATGAGGTTTTAAATTATGATAAACAACTTGTGCTACTCGATTTTAAGTAAAAACGAGTAAAATGGCTTAATCGGTAAAAATACCTATTGTTCATAAGTACATGTTATAGTGGGAATTTGAGGTTGTTGTTGGTAAATAAATGATCAGAATGTCCTAAAACATAAGAATTTGGGATAAAGTTTAATTTCCGAGCATTGGGGCAAAAGTGTAAATATGTAAAAGTTTAGGGGCAAAAATGTAATTTTTGCCAAAGTTTGAGTTAAGGGTTGTTTTGATAAATTTGAGTATTAAATAAGCTAAATTGTTATTATAGATCAAGAAGAATGAAATTCGAGAGTAGATCGGGGAAAGGAAAAAGTAAAGGACTAAATTGTCAAGTTTAACCGTATTTTGTATCGAGGTAAGTTTACGGTAAATAAATGCAATATTTCTTTATTTTACATTAATGTTGTTAATTTCCAGCATATATACATTTCGAAGTTGAACCAAAGATGAGATGACAGAGAAAAAGTATCAAAAATCCCCATTTGAACTCTAGGAATGTTGGGATACGGAATGTCATGACATTTTGGGTTATCAGAAAGGACAGGAATATCCCATGTAAGTCCATATTAAAAATATGGCTTTGGTAGGATAGGGAACATCTCATGTAAGACCATGCCTAGAATATGGCATTGATAGGTTATTATCAGGTAGGAAAACTCGAGTATCCTTAGTATTTCGAGTGGTTCAACGGGCTATTGTACAGGTTAAATTACAGGAAACTTTCAGCAAAGGAAAGGTAAGTTATATTCATAAGTTTATTGAATAATCAAGTAAGAAGAAAGTAAGTGAATAAGGAAGAGGGTAAGAAATGAGGTGTAAGGAAAGCTTATGATGCTTGATGATATTATGATTAACTATTATTTAGGGTGAATGTTGTGATTTATTTACTTGTAAACTTACTAAGCTTAGTGCTTACTCTCTTTATTTTCCTTCTTTTTATAGTTCTTATCAAGCCAACTCGGGAATCGCAAGGAACGCCGAAGATCCTGTCACACTATCAACAGGATCATTTTGGTATAGCTAGATGTTTCATTTCGCGTATGGCATGTATAGGGACTTGGCTTCTTTCAGTATGAATGTCCTTAGGATATGTTTAATGAATGGTATGTAAATACTTGTTGATGATTGGCTATTGGAATGACTAATCAAACATAGGTTTAATACTATGTGTGCCTAAATGGTAATTATCACATGGAAACCATGAAAAAGGTGAAAATAGCTTAAAAATAGATTCGAACAGCAGCAGTGACGTGATTTTGAAAAAATCACTAAAAATAGTATAAATGTAATTAAATAGTTAGTGAGACATGAAATTAAATTTTAATGAGTCTATTTTCATGTGGAAGAAGCAGAGTGAGTAAAAGAGTGGTATATTATGAGTTATTTGCATTTGAGTGAGACTGCTCCAGATGGACTTCGTGATCCCCTTTTATGACTTTAAAAATTCACCATAAATTGTACATAAATAATTAGGAATTATAGTTTATGCCTAGATTCCTTATTTAGTCTAGTTTCAAATTAAATAAACGACATGCCTATTTAAATGTTATACAGAGAGAAAACTAATTCGTAGTGAACAGAGGTCAGAGTAGTCGAACTGCGTAACAGGGGAGACTTTAACTAATAAAATGTACTAATTGGCTGGACTAAAAATTCTATAAAAAAAAATTATAAGAAGGTATATGAGTCTAGTTTTATAGAAAATTTACAGAATTAAATTTTGAGTTTTGTAACTCGAGTTATGATTTATTTAGTGACTGTGATGCAGTTGGACAGCTTTATAAGGAACAGAGAAATAATTTTATTTTGGTTCGTTTAAGTAATCAGAAAAATTTTATTGATCCCGGTTTGGCCCCGAACCATTTTAATAGCATGATTTAGGGTCTCAATGACCATTTTTAGGGATATATTGAATGAATAAAAATAAATTAATTTTAAAAGGAAATTTCCACGCCCGAATGATTAAGTTAAGTCCTATAACGCCTCATGCTCGACTCCGGCGACGGTCTCAGGTGAGGGGTGTTACACATTATTTGTTATATAATTAAATTCACAATATTCTTAATAGTTGATTGATTGAAAATATCTAAGAAATGATCAACTGACGAGTTATTAAGCTTTAAGTCAGTGAATACTAAATGAATATTATGCTCTAATGATACACACCATCACAATGGCTGAGATCCTACATATGTTGCTGATTCTTGACAGCTTGTATGAGAAGCATCGTGACATAGACCATTTCGATGGCTGAGATCCTACACATGTTGTGGAATCTCGACAGCTTGTGTGAGTAGCATCGTGAATTGGTGAAATGATTGAATACTCTGTACTGATGAAACGGATCATGACGATGGCAAATATTTTGCATACATTGTGGATTCTTGTCAGCTTGTGTGAGCAGCCTCATGAATTGGTCAAGACTCTGTAACTAGCTCAAACAAGTGAGATTCTATGCTTGCTGAAATGAAATCATACATTACCGAAATAGGAAGAATTTGAGTTATGGTAAGGTATAATACTCACTTGTTGTGAACTGTTTTTAACAGGGGTTACGTTGTTATTTCTTATAATTGCACGGTTAAGTTTGTTGGTAAGATTTATCATTAATTTGGCAAACTTACTAAGCTTTCATTAAGCTTACCTGTGTTTTGTTCTGTGTTTTGTAGATTTCATTTTAGGGTGAAAAATTGGATCAACCTGTAGCATCACACTATCTCAAGGACTCTTTGGTAGATTTTGAAACAACTTGGCTTATATGACATGTAATAGGGCTATTGAATATGTATGTGACTAATTATGTGTAAATTGTTGTATAACTTGGTTGTTTGGAGTTTTGTGGCCTAAAGTAAGTACATGATTGATAACATGAGTCATGTTGTAGCATATGCAAGTGTGTTGAATGAGTTGGAAATCAGTATTATTTGAGTATGAAATTAGTAAGGCATTTTGGTTGTGGAAGCAAGACCTCGGATGTGCATTTATGACTTGTATGTCAATTTAAAGTAATGAATTATCTAGGTGTTTGAGATGTGGTGTCATTGATGACACATTGGTTTGGCACTTAGACTAATTGTTTTGCCATGTTTTGAGCATATTTGAATGTACTTTAAAGGTTTTTATGCATGTACTTTGGGTATGTTTAGTTACACAAGAATTTGGGTATGGAAAGGGCAAGTTTAAGGTCAATTAATGGTGCACTCAGCCTGGGGCACGGGCTACCACACGGCCATATGTCACACACAGGCATGTGTCCGGGCATGTTAGGTGCATGGTTCACATGGTTTAGCACATGGACTGAGACACGAGTGTGTGGCCCAAGTTGGTGAGTTACACGAGTAGGCACATGGTTAAGCACATGAGCGTGTAGGATGGCCACACAGGCGTGAGGGAAAGCCACATGGCCATGTGACCCCTATAGGTGAAAAATTTTTAGTTTGGCCTGAAATGTCCTAATTTGTTCCTATTTGGTCCCCGATTATTTGTAAACTATTTTTTAAGGCCTTGAAGGCTTGATTTAAAGCTCGTACATGTATGTTTTATTTCTTTTCAAACATATCCTTATTAATGGAATTTATTTGATATTTGGATGTCAATTTTTATGAGAAGTCCTGCTATGTGTCGTTACCCTATTCTAGCGACAGAAATGGGATATGAGTGTTACAGGTCCCAATTTAGTTTCAAACATGTTTGAAGGCTTTCGTAAGCCGGTGAAGGCTCAGTTTGATTGTAATGCATGTTTAACATGGAATTAATTTGTATTTATTAATTATTGAGTATTATCGAATAAATCACTTATGGATATTCTAGTTTACTGTTGTAGCATCCTATAGCTCAAGTCCAGAGACTGGGCCAGGTATAGGGTGTTACATTTTATTTGTTGACCTTGTTGAAAGCCTTGTTTAATCATGTCTAATAATAATGGTTATAAGTGGTCGGGAGATCGATATGAATATGATGAGCAATCGAGTTCCTTGAATGAATATGTGACAAGCCATTGGAGTTATTATGGTGATCATGGAGGGCAAAGATATTGATACAAGAATTCTTATGAATTGTATAGGCATGCGAATTGTAACACCCCATACCCGACTCGATTTTTGGGTCCGAGCTATAAAGTACCACATTCATTGTCGAAGCAAGTGCGATGATTTTTTATTCAATTTAATCTATTAAATAATAAAATATATGTAAAAGAGGTGTACAAAATGATTCTTGTTCATTCCTGGGTCTTTTACGAGTTTATGAAAACTCTATTTCTAATTTGGGGTCAAATTAGGACTAAACTGTAATATTTTCAAAGTTTGGTGCTAGTCTTGCGACTTCGGGGGTACCTAGTCATGATGCCACATATTGATTTGGCCTCATCATGATGACCATTGCTCGATGTTGAGGCGTGGCATAAGTACTCGATCTCATCAAGATGACAAATGTTTGACGTCACGACGTGACATATTATTTTCTAAAGGTACCAAATGGTTCCAACAAGATCTACCTAAAGCAATAATTTCTTCATATTCAATTTACCAATTTAACCATATACACCATTCATAAATATTGAAACCTAAAATATCTCATCATTTAAATCTTTAAATTTCCTAAATCCATACATTAGCTTAAATAATTATGCCATCTACCATTTATAATGAGAAATTGGAGGCCAGGCAATAAACTAGACCTTTGTTGATGAATGATTATTTCGAGTGGAATATCATCATGTGAAGGAAAAGGCACCATAAATGTCTTGGTCTGCTGACATTGTTAATTATTTGGTGCAAAGTGCTTTTCTAGATTATCTTTCAAGTCAACAAAAGAAGAAAATCATCCATGATGCCAAGGATTACATATGGGAAGAACCATATATCTTTTGATAATGTGTTGACCAGCTTATTTAACTGTATAGCTGAAGAGGATGTACAAGCCAATTTTGGCCCGGGTTAAAACCCATTTACATTAATCCTAACTACCCAAATTCAACCACAACCCACTAAGCCTAAAACCCATACAAGACCCAAGACTTTAAAACCCAATCGGCCCATTACAACATTGACCCAAGACCCCAACGAAACCCTAGCCCCTGACTACCCACTCGGCACCTGCTTCTACCCACTTGGCTTCTGACACTCCTTGCTACCACCGCCCCTTGCCACTGTAGCACCGCCCAAAGTTCCTGTAAAACATTAAACAGACGGGACAGAAAGCAAAAAAAAGAGGACAACTTGTAAAAAAGATTGGCTATATAAGCCGATTGAATTTTTGTATTTATGGCGGATTCTTGAAGATAGAAAACAAGTTTTCGCATTTCCACACTCAAAGAACACAAACATTTAATCTCAAAAAGTCAGTACAATCACCGTGATATCGCAACGAAGGGCAACCCCCGAATCCCTAAATTGAAAACCCTAACATTGAAGGTAAACAAGTTTTCTTTCGATTTTGTTTTTTCCTCTACACAGATAATATATCTAAATATATATTTTTTAATAAACAGTATTAAAAATATAAAAAAATAAAATAAAAAAGGGAAGAAAATTTTTACCTTTCAGGCCACCGCGTGCGGTGGCCGGCACCGGCGACGGCGCGGTGGTCCGGTGATCGGTCGGTGGTCGGACCGACCACCGAAAATCGCCTCCGGGCTCCCCTGCTCTCCCCTCTCTCTTCTTTTTTTTTCCTCACCCGTTTAAAATGAATTTTTTTTAACAAACTAGGCCTATTTATAGCCCCCTAAAACGAAGTCGTTTTGGGGGCTGCGTTTTAACCCCAAAACGACGTCGTTTTGAGCCGACCCACACACGGACCCGACCCACTCAAGAGGATCCGCGTGTTTTTGCTTAATGGTCTTATTGCATTCCAGGTCCTTTCGCTTTTCCAAATCTATACAATCCAGCATATTCAATTTTTCAATTTTGCCCTAATGTTTATTCCGCTTTTTAATTCGGTCCCTCCTACACGCCACCGTTTTAAACACGCGAAAAATTGCTTCTTTAGCCCCTGTATGTCTTCCCCGTGCTCGTATTGATCCTCTACTTATGTTTTAATTCCAAATTCGCCCCGAAAACCTTTATTTTAACGCAATTTCATCCTCCCTGTTTATATTCTCACTATTTTTTGCTTAAATATTATTTATATAATTAACTATGTATTATTCTATTAATATATTGACATTATTATTACACGGGATTTATATGGTTTTCTTTTATTATTGTTATTACTAGTATTATTAGTATATTATACTATGCTTGGTGTTATTATTTTAAATATCATACTATACTCACTACTATCATTATCTATTTTTACTATGTCTATCAGTAAATAATTATTATTATTTTATGATTAACATTAGTTTTAATTGTGATTAACATTCTTATATAATTTCATACATATGTATATTGTTAAATATATTTTAGTATTAGTACTTCTAATATTATATATATATATATTATAATTAAATCTATGTACCACATGCATTATATATTCTTTTATTATGCCCTGTGTACTTATATATATTTAATGTCATATTATATATGTATTTCTGATATTACGTTATATTTCCCACATATATTTCAATGTTATTATTTATCTACTTTATACCATCTCAAATATATATTCTTTTACGCACATATTTTTTATATTACACATATACATATATTTTTCATAGTAACTTACGTATATATTTTTGTCCTCACATATACATATATTACATATAGATTAAATACCGTATTTTTGTTATATATTTTCAGTATTACATTATTTCATATTCCGTATATATATAATACCTTATAATACTAAAATATTACCATCACTAATATACTATATTATAGTCACTATATTTTACATTTTATTATTTGCATGTTATGTATATATATATACGTATATAGTTACATGTTTATTATTAATAATCGTTTTTACATTACTATTATTCTAAAACGCATACCCTATATTTCGATACTATCACGTATACATACGACTTCAATATATTTCACAAATTCTCCATATGTCGCATTTTAAAGCTCAATCGCGTTATTATCTAAATGTTTCATAAACGAGGTAATATTTTTGTATTTAGAGATTCGGGAAATAGTGCCCTAACGTGCTGGGTTGCGATTTCTCGTTCGTCTAAATATCTAAAATACCCTCCTAAATCTTGCAACTCGCGAGATAACTTTAGTTTCGAGGAATTTAAGAACTTCGTGTCCAATCGTGCTGGATGTGGTGTTCGTATTCTTCCGAAGCGAAGGAATCTCAATTTTTCAATCTAAATCATCCCAACTTCATTCAAAAATGTTCCAAAAACGAGGCAATATTTTTGTGTTTAGAGATACGGGAAATAGTGCCCTAACGTGCTGGGTTGCGATTTCTCGCTCATCTAAATACCTAAAATACCCTTTTAAGCAAAAGTTTGTAACTCACGAGACAACTTTAGTTTCGAAGGATTTAAAGAACCTCGTGTCCAATCGTGCTGGATGTGACGTTCGAATTCTTCCGAGGCAAAGGAATCTCGATTTTCAACTTAAACCATTCCAGTTTCAAAGAAGAATCTTATTTTAAAATCTTTCTAAATTTCGACTTAAGACAGAAAATTGCTCAATTTGGTACCAATTTTGGGCGTCGCGAGGGTGCTAATCCTTCCCCGCCCGTAACCGACTCCCGAGCCCATTTTCTCTAATTTTTCGTAGACCAAAACGTTTATAAGGTGATCCAATCACACCTAAAAAGATTGGTGGCGACTCCCCATTTTCATTTCTTAAGTCGACATCCGTTTTTTTCAAAAAAAATGGTTTCGACAGCTTGGCGACTCCACTGGGGACATTAAGTGAGTCAAGCCAAAAATTGATCATTTTCTGTCTTAATGTTAGAAATTTCGAAGTATTTTAAATACGATCTCTTACATGCATCTGATTGTATATGTTTGTTATCTTTCCTCGCACACATTGCATCTGCATGACCGTTGTGGTTACACCTTTAAGTGGGAGTGAGAAGCTACACTTTCGTGAGGTTTTCACCTCCGCATGGGCTAGTGGATCGCTTCCGGGATACATCCGTACCTATGTCTTCGTGAGATTTTCATCTCCGCATGGCCATAGGGAAATGTGTCCCCCTGAACCGAACTTGGTCCATATGAGCCTATAATGGGTGAGGATCGAGGAATCTGCTGGTTCAGGTACCTTTTTCTCTAGAACCAAAACGCATACAGTGAGCCTTAAGTGCATGCCCTAGGTAGTACGGAAGTGACCTTTAGTGACTACCCATGTAGGTGCTTGTTTATTTTCTTTGAATTATATCTGTTATATGTGACACTGGCCCCTTCTGTTTTGTCATCATTGCATGTCATCCAGCATTTAAAGGTATCAATTCACGGTTCTATTTCTAGGTTAGAAAGTTTTGTAATGGGGAATGAATATCTTGATAAAGTAGAAGACAACGCTAACATACGTGCATGGTCAGAGAAAGCCCAGTTAGGAAAAGGAGATAGTGTTGCCGAGGGGTATACGTCAGAGCTGTGGGACTTTACTCGTATCAGTTTGGCACAGAACGAGCTTCAGGAATTGAGGGACATTTGGACCCAATGGGATGATGAAGCTAAACAGTTATTCTATCAGAATTACGGAGATCTTCCCTATTTGCTAGACATTAAGATGGATAAGCATCTGTTTCGGGCTATGGTACAGTTTTGGAACCCCGCTTATAGCTGCTTTACACTTGGTGAGGTAGACTTAGTACCCACTTTGGAAGAATATACCGTCCTACTCCGCTGTCCAAGAATCCAAGACAACAAAGCTTATGTTAGGGCTGTAAATCTCCCAACTTTTGTGAAAAAATTAATGACTATTACGGGAATGAGTGAGCAATGGGCCGTGGCTCGAATCCAACAAAAAGGTGATAGCAAATGTATTCCGTGGGCAAGTCTAAGGGATTTGATATTGACGCACCCTGACACGAAGAGGAAGGTGGATCTCTTGGCCTTAAGTATCTACGGGTTGGTGATTTTCCCGAAGGCTATGGGGCACATAGACGAGGCGGTCACAGATTTATTCGATCGGCTCGACAAACAAGTCACACCCATGCCTACAATCCCAGCAGAAACATTTCGGTCCTTGAGTGCGTGTCGGAGAGCGGGTGAAGGCAGATTCATCGGTTGCGCACAATTGTTGTTAGTTTGGTTCCACAGTCACTTCTGGAGGGTCGATAGGGGTCCTTGCCGAGTGTTCTTACAGGACTATTCTCCCTTAAAAGAAGCAGCAACTATAACAAGAAGGGACGACATCACGGGAGAAAGATAGATAGAGATACTTCGGAATCTCCGAGAAGAAGATGTTGTATGGAAAGCTCCTTGGATGGCCCCTAAAGAAATCCTTTATCGTTGCGGGACTTTTGATTGGGTACCTCTTCCTGGAATTTAGGGAGTGGTCGGTTATACGCCATTACTCGTTTTGAGGCAATACAAAGCGGAACAGTTTATACTGGCAACACGAGGCTTGGCCCAAAGTGATTTCTCATACAAAGGCGATCATTATAAAAAGAAGATACGAGAGATTTCCGACGCCTGGAAAAAGAGTTACTCTATGAAGGCTTTGACCGATGGCCCGACAACGACCCCTGAGTACAAAGAATGGTTTAGCAAGAGGACCAATGACAACATCCCAAGACTAAGTTGGGAGACTGCTCGATCGATGGAGGAAAGCTTACGGGTGGTTCCTTCAGAATTAGAACTCGTAAAGTTAGAGTTTGAGAAGAAGAGTCTAGAGTTCGCCAAAAGGATAGAGAAGTTAGAAGAAGAAAAGATGTACCTGAGCCTAGACGTTGATATACAGAAAACTGAGGTCGAAAAGGTAAAGAAAGAAAAAAGAAAAATAGAGGAAGATCGAGACGACCTGAAGGAACGATATAAGAGAATGCAACTGTCAAGGAAGAGAGCCGGATTGGGAAAGACTTCTGAACAATGGCAACTAGAGGTTCGGGAAGAGAAAGCCAAAGCGGACTATTGGGAGAAGAAGTTCCAAGAAATGCGGACACAGAATCAAGCCTTAGAAAGGAACTTGGTAGAGAATCAGAAGGAAAATCAAGGATTAAAGGCTAAGGTGAATGAACTCGGACGGTCACTTCATCTTCACCGAAGTCGTAACTCCGCGGCGGAGTTGAAGGCAAGTCAAGACAAGATTGAGGAGATGAAACATCAGATTGAAGGGCTAGAAGCGGCATTACAAGACTGCGGACTCCAGATTAAGCAACTCGAGGCACGAAAGGAACACTGGAAGGGAAAGCTTTACCATTTTCAAAGTAAAGTCAGAGATAGGGATTACCTTATGGGGGAGGCCATCATCCAGATTCGAGAAGTCGCTGATCATCTGCAGGACTTAGCAGTACAGGCCGATGTGTTAAGTGTCAAATACGAGCTAGAATCAGACCGAGGTCAAGAATTAGCCGCGTTGCTTAAGAAAATTAAGACTCTAGGCCTAAAGGCAAAGGCATATCTGTAATCAGCTTGTTGTAAAAAACTTTTGTTCTTGTTATTTAAAAAGATTGAAACTCTAGACCTAACGGTGAAAGTGTCTGTAATCTATTTTGTGTAAGGATTTTTGTTCCTTAAACAACGTTTTCTAAATTGAAACTGAATCGGGATCGATATCTTTTGCATTCATGCATTCGCATTGCATCACATCACATGCATTTAAACCGAAAAGACCCTGATTAGTGGAAGTTATTACAGAAGAAAAGAATCTGGAAACTCCACATCCCTACGGTACACGTGCTAAAACCAAGAATATGGATCAGAGATTCGAACAGCTCCAAAAGGAAATACAGGAGCAATTGCAAGAACAACTGGCAAAAATACAACAGGATATGCATGAACAGATGATGGAAGCTCAGAGAAGTATGGTGGCTGAAATGGCCCAGCTGCTGAAAGGGGCAATGGATAAGGGCAAGGCCCCTATGGCTACCACCGCGGAAGATAATGATGATTATCCTCCGGGTTTCACACCACCCCGTACTCAAACACAGACGGAGGCTCCCCTGCGAAGGCCCTCTGTTACCATTAGGCCTCAACAGGGGCAAATTGATATCGGAATGCCTGTGAACTTACAAGACGGCTCGGGGTCCAACCCGCTAGATAATCCCATCAATTCACTCACCCCTGATTTGGACCTGGCTGAGAAGGAGAGGGAAAGGATTGAATCCTCAAGACAATTAGAGGAACGCTGCAAGTGGTTGGAAGAAAAGTTTAGAGCTTTAGAAGGTGCTGATGGCCGACAAGGGATGGACTCCAAAGAATTTAGCTTGGTCCCAGACTTAGTCCTCCCCCATAAATTTAAAATGCCAGAATTTGAAAAATACAATGGGACAAGCTGTCCTGAAGCCCACCTTACTATGTTCTGTAGGCGAATGACAGGGTATGTGAACAATGATCAACTCTTGATTCATTGTTTCCAGGACAGTTTGGTTGGGGCCGCGGCAAAGTGGTACAATCAATTAAGCCGCAATAGGATCAATTCCTAGAGAGACTTGGCACACGCCTTCATGCAGCAGTATAACCACGTGGCTGACTTGACGCCTGACCGAATTACTCTGCAGAACATGGAAAAGAAGCATAACGAAAGCTTCTGACAATACGCGTAGAGATGGAGAGAGGTCGCCATGCAAGTTCAACCACCACTATTAGAGAAGGAAACTACCATGCTATTCATAAATACCTTGAAAGCCCCATTCCTTACTCACATGATCAGAAGTACCACTAAAAGCTTTGCGGACATGGTTATGGCGGGGGAAATGATTGAAAACGCCATCAGAGGTGGTAAGATAGAGGGGGAAACCGCTAAAAGGCCAGCACCAAGAAGGAAGGACAACGAAGTAAACAACACGAGTAGTTACAACGCGAAGGCAATTACGGTTAGCCAGCCGACAGCGGCTACAGGTGGGCAACAGGGGTCCCAAAAGCAGGAATCTAGTTCAAGACAGAACACTGAAAAGATCCCGTTCACACCCATCCCAGTGACGTATGGGGAACTTTATCAGAGCTTATATAATGCACACGCAATAACTCCCTATCACTTGAAACCCTTGCAGCCCCCATATCCCAAGTGGTATGATGCTAATGCCAAGTGTGAATACCATGCCGGGGTGCAGGGACATTCAATTGAAAATTGTGTTAGTTTCAAAAAGGCCGTGGAAAGACTTATTAAAATGGGGGTCGTGAAATTCGACGATACCCCTAGTACGGACAACCCGCTACCGAACCACGGCGATCAAGGGGTGAACGCAATCGGGGAAACCGATACAAGAAGGGTTAAAAAAGACATTGATGAAGTAAGGACACCGTTGAGGGTCATTTGGAGAGAAATAATAAAAAGAGGAATGTTGATCTCCAAAGAAAAAGATGAAAAAACGAGGGACTATTGCGAGTTCCACCAAGAAGGAGGTCACGAGATTCAGGGATGTGGCAAGTTTAAGGCTCTGGTACAAAGCCTCATTGATAACAATGAGCTAGAATTTTACGAAGGTAGTTTGAATGAGGGGGACGTATGCGTATTAGAAGGAACCCCAACAAGTCAAGGGACCAACCGGCCGAGAATCATCATCTCTCTACCGAAAAATAATAAGGCTGAGACACCAATAACACCAAAGGTCATTATCCGCAAGCCTATTTCTTTTCCATATACGGACAGCAAAAGGGTACCTTGGAATTATGACTGCAACATGACTATGCCAAAAGAAGAGGAAATAGCTAGCGCTTCCAAGGAGACACAAGCTGAGGGTTCTTACACACGCAATGGAAAGCGTTATGGGGTGGGAGGCATCAGGATTGCGCCCATGAAAGCAAAAGCCTTAGACTCTGAGAAAGAGAAAGAGGCCGAAACACTTATTAATGAACCAGTAAGGGAGGAAGAGGCTAAAGAATTCCTGAAATTCCTGAAACACAGTGAGTATAGCGTAGTTGAGCAGTTGCGCAAACAACCGGCCCGAATATCAGTGTTAGCATTGCTCCTAAGTTCAGAGGTACATCGTGAGGCATTGATGAAAGTGCTTAATGAGACCTATGTTACTAAGGACATATCCGTCAATAAGTTGGATCATCTTGTTAGTAACATAAGTGCTGACAATTTCATCTACTTCAATGATGATGAAATCCCACCTGGTGGCATGGGATCAACGAAGGCCCTACACATCACCACTCGTTGCAAAGGATATACGCTGCCGAGCGTGCTTATCGACAACGGGTCAGCCTTGAACGTCCTGCCCTTATCCACATTAAATAGAATGCCAATAGATAGTTCTCACATGAAGGCATGTCATAATATAGTGAGAGCGTTCGATGGCACGGAGAGAAAGGTGATGAGAAGAATTGACATCCCTTTAATGATCGGGCCAAACACATATGAAGTGGATTTTCTAGTAATGGACATCAAGCCCTCTTATAATTGTCTGCTGGGGAGGCCCTGGATACACACAGCAGGAGCGGTGCCCTCATCTCTACATCAAAAACTGAAGTTGGTGACGGACGGACGACTCGTGACCATAACGCGAAAGAAGACATCATAGCAGTAGTTACCAGTAACGCACCCTATGTGGAGGCAGATGAAGAGTCAATTGAATGTTCTTTCCGCTCCTTGGAATTTGTCAATGCAACATTCATTTCGGAAGGAAATGAGTTACCAATGCCCAAGATATCCAAAACCACAAAGATGAGCTTGCAAATGACAGTAGGAAAAGGAGCTTTACCTGGAAAAGGGTTAGGCAAATACCTCCAAGGTGGAACCTGAGTCCCGAGATAAGGGAGAAAAGAGATCGCTTTGGCCTAGGATTTAGGCCAAATAACAGACAGAGAAAGAAGGAGATAGAAAAGCGTCAAGAAAGAAGGAAGGCGCGTCTGAGCGGAAGAGAAGTTGAGTGGGAATCGATGACGTTCCCTCACATATCCCAGACTTTTGTGTCAGGAAGGATGACTTACCATGAGGTAGGGTTGCTCGAGAAAGGACGCTATCACGTTAACGCCATACATGATGGAGAAACTAAACAGAGAGGTTTGGAGGGCATCCGTCCTTACGAGCCGGGGAGCTCTTTAAACAATTGGACTGTGGAAGAACTTCCTGTAACCTTTAGGGACTTTACAGAGTAATTTTCTGGAACACTCTTGTTGCTCTAAAGCCTAGGAGTAATGAGATTTCATTTGTGAAATAGGCTTATGTTCTGATATTTTGTTTCAATAAAGAACACTTTTGTCAAATCAAGCAAATGCCTTCTCTATCGATAAATATTCTTTGGACTTTCTAATCTCATTCCAATTTTTCAATTCACTCATAACATGAAAACAACCATTATTACATTCATTCATTCTTTGCACATTCTTTCATACTCTGCAGGTCGTTAGATATCAATGGTATGAGCAATAATACTGCAAGTCCTGAATCCTTCTTTGAGCAAGACACGTGTTTAGAGGAACCTCAAGATTTCAAAAATAATAGGGATTGTGATGTATCTCCAGATCTACTAAGAATGGTGAAGCAGGAAGAGAAGCAAATTTTGCCCCATGAAAAAGAGGCAACAGAGAACATAACCTTGGAGGAAGGGAAGGAGGTGAAAATAGGGACGCACATTACCAAAGAAACAAGGTAATGTCTTGTCGAGCTACTGAGCGAATTCAAAGATATCTTTGCATGGTCATATCAAGACATGCCGGGGCTGAATACTAATATCGTGGTGCATCGTCTTCCTATAAAACAAGATTGCAAACCAGTCCAGCAAAAATTAGGAAGGATGAGGCCTGACGTCATGCTGAAGATAAAAGAGGAAGTCAAAAAGCAGTTTGATGCTGGGTTCCTGCAAGAGGTCAAGTACTCAGAATGGGTAGCTAACATTGTGCCTGTCCCTAAGAAAGATGGGAAGGTATGAATGTGTGTCGATTACAGAGATTTGAACAAAGCTAGCCCAAAAGACAACTTTCTTTTACCACACATTGATACCCTCGTAGATAATACAGCGGGTTATTCATTGTTTTCTTTCATGGACGACTTCTCGGGGTACAATCAAATAAAGATGCATTCTGAGGACATGGGACCACTTTCATAACATTGTGGGGCACATTTTGCTACAAGGTAATGCCATTTGGATTAAAGAATGCAGGTGCAACATACCAAAGGGCCATGGTGACTTTATTCCATGACATGATGCACAAGGAAATTGAGGTATACGTGGACGACATGATCGCCAAATCTCGAACCGAAAAAGAACACATCGAAGCCTTGAGGAAATTATTCTTGAGATTGAGGAAGTTTCAGTTGAAACTTAATCCGGCGAAGTGTACCTTTGGAGTCAGGTCGGGGAAATTATTGGGCTTTGTAGTCAGTGAAAAAGGAATAGAAGTTGACTCAGACAAAGTCAGAGCCATACAGGAGCTGCCGCCACCACATACGCAGAAAGAAGTTCGAGGCTTTCTTGGGAGGTTGAATTATATTGCTCGGTTCATTTCACAATTGACGGAGAAATGTGATACCATATTTCGCCTTTTGAGGAAACACAACCAGGGTACCTGGGATGAAGAATGTCAGAATGCCTTTGATAAGATCAAGCAATATTTGTCAAACGCTCCAGTACTATCTCCGCCTAGTCCAGATAGACCGCTGATACTGTACTTGTCGGTGTTCAGCAACTCTATGGGATGTGTGCTAGGTCAACACCATGAATCAGGAAGAAAAGAGAAGGCGATATATTACCTCAGTAAGAAATTTACTGATTGTGAAATGAGATATCCACCTATTGAGAAGTTGTGTTGTGCCTTGATTTAGACGACCCGAAGGTTGAAGCAATATATGTTGTATCATACAACTTGGCTGATTTCGAAAATGGACCCATTAAAGTATATGATGGAGTCAGCAGCCCTAAACGGAAGAATGGCGAGGTGGCAGATACTGCTCTCTGAGTTTGATATAGTATATGTGAATCAAAAGGCTATAAAAGGAAGTGCAATAGCAGAATTTCTGGCTAGTAGGGCCCTAGAAGAGTATGAACCATTGAGCTTTGATTTTCCTAATGAAGAGTTGATGTACGTGGCAACTGCCGAAAGGTGTCCATGGAAATTGAACTTTGATGGAGCGGCCAATGCAGTAGGAATTGGAATCGGGGCAGTCTTAATATCACCAGATAGAGATCATTATCCATTTACATGCAAATTAGACTTTGACTGTACAAACAATATGGCAGAATATGAAGCATGCATTATGGGAATTCGAGCTACTATAGAACGGAAGGTTAGAACATTGGAAGTGTACAGAGACTCCGCATTGGTGATCTACCAGCTCAAAGGAGAATGGGAGACAAGAGACCCCAAATTGATTAACTATCGGAGAGTAGTTTTAGGACTACTTGGGGAGTTTGATGACATCACCTTCAATTATCTCCCACGAGATGAAAACCAGATGGCAGACGCTTTGGCAACCCTGGCATCCATGATTAAAGTAAACAAAGAGGAGGATATGAAGCCTATTCAAATGAGCATTTCTGAAGCTCCAGCTCATTGTTGTAACATCGAAGGCGAAGAAAAGGATGACCACCCTTGGTACCAGGATATATGGCGATATGTGAAAAATCGTGAATACCCTGAGAAAGCAACGGAGAATGGGAAAAGAACCTTAAGAAGGTTAGCTTGCGACTACATATTGGATGGGGATATCCTTTATAAAAGAGGGAAAGATCAGGTGCTTTTGAGATGTGTCGACGCCGTGGAAGCTAAGAAAATCCTGGAAAAAGTACATGAAGGTGTCTGCAGGACACATGCTAATGGCTTCACGATGGCAAGACAAATCATGAGATTTGGATACTATTGGTCTACTATGGAAGGAGATTGTATCAGCTATGCCAAAAAGTGTCATAAATGCCAGATCTATGGAGATAAGATTCATGTTCCACCTTTACCCTTACATGTTATGACTTCTCCATGGCCCTTTTCCATGTGGGGCATGGACGTCATTGGACCAATTTCACCTAAGGCCTCGAACGGGCATCGTTTCATCTTCGTAGTTATCGATTACTTCACAAAATGGGTAGAGGCTGCTTCGTATGCTAACGTCACCAAATCGACAGTGAGTCGATTTTTGAAGAGAGAAATCATCTGTCGATATGGAATGCCTGAGAGAATCATATCAAACAATGCACTGAACTTAAACAACAGCACGATAGCAGAAGTCTGCAGCCAATTCAAGGTTAAACATCATAATTCATCTCCTTACTGCCCAAAGATGAATGGGGCAGTGGAAGCGGCCAACAAAAACATTAAAAAGATAGTTGGGAAGATGACCGAGACTTACAGAGATTGGCACGAGAAATTGCCGTTTGCACTATTTGCCTATCGAACGTCTGTTAGAACCTCTACCGGGGCAACTCCATTCTCATTGGTTTATGGGATGGAGGCAGTATTACCCATTGAAGTGGAGATACCTTCCCTTAGAATCTTGTCAGAAATAAAGTTGGATGAGGTAGAATGGATTCAATCGTGATACGATCAACTGAACCTGATTGAAGAGAAAAGGCTAAAGGCAATTCGTCACGGTCAGATGTATCAGAGGCGAATGATGCGAGCTTACGATAAAAAGATCCGTCCAAGAGAATTTTACGAGGGGGACCTTGTACTAAAAAAGATCCTTCTCATACAGAAAGACTTCAGAGGAAAGTGGATGCCAAATTGGGAAGGGCCGTATGTTGTGAAAGAGGCTTTCTCTGGTGGTGCGTTGATTCTGGCAGAAATGGATGGGAAAAGTTTACCCAATCCAGTGAATTCAGACTCAGTCAAGAAGTATTTTGTCTAAAAGAAGGGAAGCCAAGGTGAAAACCCGCAAAGGGCGCTTTAAGACTCCTATTTCAAAAAAAAAAAAAAAGGGGGAAGCCAAGGTGAAAACCCGCAAAGGGCGCCTCGAGACTAAAGGGGTTTTGAGTCGAAAACCCGAAAGGGTGGCTCAAATTTCTAACGACACGCATCTCACTATACTTAACCTGACAAGAAGTGGAGTACATTACATACCGGGGCATCAACAAAGTACTTTGGATCTTCTGAACACATGTCAAACCCAAAGTAGTCTTCATGGAGTTTGTATATAAGAGCTCAAGCTGCGGTATCTAGGGCATCTGACTTTTTGTCCTATTCACCATCTTTTGATCTTCTCAAAGATATGTTGTCAAATTAATTTCCTCTTGTATCTTTAATGACTTTGTTCCAATCTGACTATCCTCAAGGTTTTTGCCTTTCGCTATACACAAAATGTGTTACATTGAAATAACGATTGATGAACTAAAATATCTTTACAAATGAAGTTCTGCATATTACTCTGTAAAATCTCCTAATAATGCAAGAAACTAAAACAGAACGATTGTTTAAAGAACCCCCGTGTGTAAAGGTTGGGAATACTCAAAGAAAACCCTCTTTTCAGTTCAAGTGATGATTAGAAAATTCAAACAATCCGATCCTAGGAAAGGACCATTTTCGGCAGGTCATAATAGAGCCAACTTGATCTGGGGCATACGAGCAGATTGTGAATGACACCTCGAGTAAAGCTCGGATAAATGAGTAATGATAGCCGAAGTAGGGACCATTCTCATAACATTTTTGCATTATAATGTGTGCAATTAGGAAGCATTTGACTCATTTTGATCATGGCATCCTAATCATTTGCATAAGCATAAACCTTAGGAAATCAATTCTACAGATAGATTCCCCCAGTGGACAATGTAGCAAGATTGACGGAAACAACAAATTCCAACAGGTCTTAACTCCCTAAGCAGTAGGGTAACAGATCGAATTTTGGCGGATCTCATCTCCATACAGCAGTATTGGAGCAGATTTCAGCCACTCGCCTTAACTCCCTAAGCAGTAGGGTAACGGGCAAAACAAAGCAGAACTTACCTTTGCTGAGCAGGAGCGGAGCGGATCACATTCCAACAGATCTTAACTCCCTAAGTAGTAGGGTAACAAATCAAATTTTGGCGGATTTCATCTCCATACAGTAGTATTGGAGCAGATTTCAGCCACTCGTCTTAACTCCCTAAGCAGTAGGGTAACGGGCAAAACAAAGCAGATCTTATCTTCGTTGAGCAGGAGCGGAGCGGATCACATTCCAACAGATCTTAACTCCCTAAGCAGTAGGGTAACAGATCGAATTTTGGTGGATCTCATCTCCATACAGCAGTGTTGGGACAGATTTCAGCCACTCGCCTTAACTCCCTAAGCAGTAGGGCAACAGGCAAAACATCAGATCTTATCTTCGCTGAGCAGGAGCGAAGCAGATCACATTCCAGCAGATCTTAACTCCCTAAGCAGTAGGGTAACAGATCGAATTTTGGCGAATCTTATCTCCATACAGTAGTGATAGAGCAGATTTCAGCCACTCACCTTAACTCCCTAAGCAGTAGGGTAACAGGCAAAACAAAGTAGATCTTATCTTCGCTGAGCAGGAGCGGAGCAGATCACATTCTAGTAGATCTTAACTCCCTAAGCAGTAGGGTAACAAATCGAATTATCTCATCATACATCAGTAACGGAGCAGATTCTAGTCGCTCGCCTTAACCCCCTAAGCAGTAGGATAATAGGCAAAATTCTAACAGATCTTAACCCCCTAAGCAGTAGGGTAACAGATCAAGCTTTGGCAGATCTTATCTCTCTGTACTAGTAGATAGCAGATCAGAAAAGCAGATTTGACAATCTTTGTATTGTTTAGCAGAGAAAGATTGAAGTCGTAAATCTCTTCTCTCTGAATAACTACATCTCTGAAGACGCAAGCAGATGAGAGCTACAGGACATATCCCTGAAGTAGTAGTGGATTGGACCAAAGCTACAAGAGGCAGTGGGCTAAAGAGACTACCCGAGCAAGAATATCACCGAAGAAGTCAAGACTCGACAAGACCGGGCAAAATTGGCCCTTTTGAAGTCTTTGCTCTATTCCCGTTACACGACAATGAGCAAAGAGGGGCAGCTGTACAAGCCAATTTTGGCCCGGGTTAAAACCCATTTACATTAATCCTAACTACCCAAATTCAACCACAACCCACTAAGCCCAAAACCCATACAAGACCCAAGACTTTAAAACCCAATCGGCCCATTACAACATTGACCCAAGACCCCAACGAAACCCTAGCCCCTGACTACCCACTCGGTACCTGCTTCTGCCCACTTGGCTTCTGACACTCCCTGCTACCACCGCCCCTTGCCACTGTAGCACCGCCCAAAGTTCCTGCAAAACATTAAACAGACGGGACAGAAAGCAAAAAAAGAGGACAACTTGTAAAAAAGATTGGCTATATAAGCCGATTGAATTTTTGTATTTATGGCGGATTCTTGAAGATAGAAAACAAGTTTTCGCATTTCCACACTCAAAGAACACAAACATTTAATCTCAAAAAGTCAGTACAATCACCGTGATATCGCAACGAAGGGCAACCCCCGAATCCATAAATTGAAAACCCTAACATTGAAGGTAAACAAGTTTTCTTTCGATTCTGTTTTTTCCTCTTCACAGATAATATATCTAAATATATATATTTTAATAAACAGTATTAAAAATATAAAAAAATAAAATAAAAAAGGGAAGAAAATTTTTACCTTTCCGGCCACCGCGTGCGGTGGCCGGCACCGGCGACAGCACGGTGGTCCGGTGATCGGCCGGTGGTCGGACCGACCACCGGAAATCACCTCCGGGCTCCCCTGCTCTCCCCTCTCTCTTCTTTTTTTTTCCTCACCCGTTTAAAATGAATTTTTTTAACTAACTACGCCTATTTATAGCCCCCTAAAACGACGTCGTTTTGGGGGCTGCGTTTTAACCCCAAAACGACGTCGTTTTGAGCCGACCCGCACACGGACCCGACCCGCTCCAGAGGATCCGCGTGTTTTTGCTTAATGGTCTTATTGCATTCCAGGTCCTTCCGCTTTTCCAAATCTATACAATCCAGCATATTCAATTTTTCAATTTTGCCCTAATGTTTATTCCGCTTTTTAATTCGGTCCCTCCTACACGCCACCGTTTTAAACACGCGAAAAATTGCTTCTTTAGCCCCTGTATGTCTTCCCCGTGCTCGTATTGATCCTCTACTTATGTTTTAATTCCAAATTAGCCCCGAAAACCTTTATTTTAATGCAATTTCGTCCTCCTTGTTTATATTCTCACTATTTTTTGCTTAAATATTATTTATATAATTAACTATATATTATTCTATTAATATATTGACATTATTATTACACGGGATTTATATGGTTTTCTTTTATTATTGTTATTACTAGTATTATTAGTATATTATACTATGCTTGGTGTTATTATTTTAAATATCATACTATACTCACTACTATCATTATCTATTTTTACTATGTCTATCAGTAAATAATTATTATTATTTTATGATTAACATTAGTTTTAATTGTGATTAACATTCTTATATAATTTCATACATATGTATATTGTTAAATATATTTTAATATTAGTACTTCTAATATTATATATATATTATAATTAAATTTATGTACCACATGCATTATATATTCTTTTATTATGCCCTGTGTACTTATATATATTTAATGTCATATTATATATGTATTTCTAATATTACGTTATATTTCCCACATATATTTCAATGTTATTATTTATCTACTTTATACCATCTCAAATATATATTCTTTTACGCACATATTTTTTATATTACACATATACATATATTTTTCATAGTAACTTACGTATATATTTTTGTCCTCACGTATACATATATTACATATAGATTAAATACCGTATTTTTGTTATATATTTTCAATATTACATTATTTCATATTCCGTATATATATAATACCTTATAATACTAAAATATTACCATCACTAATATACTATATTATAGTCACTATATTTTACATTTTATTATTTGCATGTTATGTATATATATATACACGTATATAGTTACATGTTTATTATTAATAATCGTTTTTACATTACTATTATTCTAAAACGCATACCCTATATTTCGATACTATCACGTATACATACGACTTCAATATATTTCACAAATTCTCCATATGTCGCATTTTAAAGCTCAATCGCGTTATTATCCAAATGTTTCATAAACGAGGTAATATTTTTGTATTTAGAGATTCGGGAAATAGTGCCCTAACGTGCTGGGTTGCGATTTCTCGTTCGTCTAAATATCTAAAATACCCTCCTAAATCTTGCAACTCGCGAGATAACTTTAGTTTCGAGGAATTTAAGAACTTCGTGTCCAATCGTGCTGGATGTGGTGTTCGTATTCTTCCGAAGCGAAGGAATCTCGATTTTTCAATCTAAATCATCCCAACTTCATTCAAAAATGTTCCAAAAACGAGGCAATATTTTTGTGTTTAGAGATACGGGAAATAGTGCCCTAACGTGCTGGGTTGCGATTTCTCGCTCATCTAAATACCTAAAATACCCTTTTAAGCAAAAGTTTGTAACTCACGAGACAACTTTAGTTTCAAAGGATTTAAAGAACCTCGTGTCCAATCGTGCTGGATGTGACGTTTGAATTCTTCCGAGGCAAAGGAATCTCGATTTTCAACTTAAACCATTCCAGTTTCAAAGAAGAATCTTATTTTCAAATCTTTCTAAATTTCGACTTAAGACAGAAAATTGCTCAATTTGGTACCAATTTTGGGCGTCGCGGGGGTGCTAATCCTTCCCCGCTCGTAACCGACTCCCGAGCCCATTTTCTCTAATTTTTCGTAGACCAAAATGTTTATAAGGTGATCCAATCACACCTAAAAAGATTGGTGGCGACTCCCCATTTTCATTTCTTAAGTCGACATCCGTTTTTTTTTCAAAAAAAATGGTTTCGACAGAGGACATTGAGGATATTCTTGCAGGATGTCATGCTTTCCCTTGTGGAGGGATTTTGAAGAAAAAAAGACCACTCAAAAGATTTTGCAATCCAAATTTTACTAGTCAACGATGATTAAGGACACTTAAGAATTTCCAAGGTGTGGTCGTTGCCAACAAATAGAGAACATTTCTAAATGAGATGAAATTCTCCAAAAAGGGATTCTAAAAGTTGAAATCTTTTATGTATGGGGGATTGACTTTATGGGGCCATTCCCAAACTCTTTTGAGAATCAATACATTTTGTTGGTAGTGGATTATGTCTCTAAGTGGGTAGAAGTAGTAGCCTTATCGAAAAACGATATGAAAGCAATCGTCGTTTTTTAGTAAAAAATATCTTCTTTAGATTCAGGACCCCGTTAGCACTTATAATTGACAAAGGTTCACACTTTTATAGCAAGCAGTTGGAAAATGACCTTTCAAAGTACAACGTTAGACACTTAATCTCAACTGCATATCACCCACAGGCTAGTGGGCAAGCGGAGGTATCAAACTGGGAAATTAAGAAAATCCTTAATAAGATAGTGAATTCTTCTTATAAGGACTGATCAGTTAAATTAGATGATACCTAGTGGGCCTATTGAACGACTTATAAAACCCCATTAGGAATGTCCTCATACCGCATTGTTTAAGGAAAAAAACTACCACTTATCGGTTGAATTAGAAAAGTGGCCATATTGGGAATTAAGGACTAGAATATGGATATAAGCTTTGCCAAGGAAGCTCAATTGTTTCAATTCCATGAGTTGGAGGAGTTTCGATTTATGGAATACGAGAAAGCCAAGTTGTATAAGTAAAAAAAAAAAAGAAGCAAACTTTGCCATGATGCAATGATCAAATAGAAAAGATTTGCATCGGGTCAAAAAGTGTTATTGTTCAACTCACGCCTTAAATTGTTTCTGGGGCTAAGATCACGATGATATAGGCCATATACCATAACTATGTATTGGCCAATAGGGCTATTCAAACATAATACTCAATTATTCTTGGTAAATAGAAAAATGGTGAAAATCTTGGGGGTATAATTAACACTTGTACAGAAGATAAGTACTTGGATTGCAGCACCTATGGAGATGAAATGAATGAAAAAATGATCAAGGAACACAACAACACTAAGGGATTGTGTCAAGATATAGCCGAGGTTTAATGCTTCCAATGACATTGTAATAATATTTGTGTGTTTTTGTGGTAATTGACTAATGATTGTACATAATTAGGATATTTGAGGTGATATTTTATTTATTTTTGCTTATTGTTCAACTTCCTATTATATCTAGGAGTAGGATTTTATGTAGGAATTGTGTATATTTGGGAATTTGGAGATTGAAAATTCATTTTTGTGCACTGAAGTTATTGTCATGACACACCAATGTGGGAGTCGCGACATTGAGAGTAGTCTTAGAATAGGAGGCTAAAACACATTCAGTGTCACGACACTGGCCTGTTGGTGTTGCAACACGCTAAATTGACCTAGGAAAGTGCAGTAGAGTCACGACACAGAGGCATTGAAGTTGCAACACTGAAAATAATTCAACTTCAGTGTCGCGAAATCGTTGTTGGGTATCACAAAATACCCATTTTAAAGTTGTGAGCCTATTTCTTTTTAGCATATTTAAGATTTGTTTTAGCCCTCGCTCCTCTCTTTCATTTAGTTTTCAACCTCTAAACACCTAAATGATTTCTCTCTCTTCCTTTCCTTTCAACTTAAGGCTCATATCCCTTCTCTACCTTCAACAAACGATTGAGGTTAAATATTCCAAACTCTTCATTTTCAAATATCTTCATACATTTTTGCAAAATTTATGATTAAATGTTTGTTTTGGATTATTTTTGTGCTTTTTTCATAATTGCTTGAATGCTCGTTGCTCATGGGTATTTAAATTCTATTTGCAAGTATATTAAGATATTTGAAAATAGTTCATAGAAGAAGTTAGGATTGTTGTTTGTGAAGGCTAGTTGGCTAGCAAAAAAATTTTTAAAATCTTATTTGCTTGAAATTGTAAGGGAAAATATAATAAGCCCCTGAGAGGAATCAAATGAACTAAATCCCAATCGAAGCCTCCTCCATCTCCATAATATGTTTTGGATAATTTTAAAAGTAAGGAGTCCAAGAAATTTTTCCTAGAACTTCAAAGGAAAATATTCATCCATGAACTTGGATTTGACTCGGCCTCCTCACTATGTGACAATATTTGGGATTTATTCTAATACCATGGATGGTACAACTTTTTTCCTTTTCCCAAAGGCACACGCTATCGTACCTACCGTATTAGAGTTTTACCCTAATTTGAAATACACGAACAAAGATAGGGTGTATGTTCGACATAAGAAAGTTGACATCTCTCTTCAGGTAATTTGTAGTTAATATGTTGTTAAATATTTTAAGGACGATGTCATTTTTACCATGGATTTAAAACATTATACTAGCATTGATATAGACGTCATAATGAGCTATTTGATAGAAAATAGAGAAGATTGGAAACAGACACCATATTCTGATTTTCTTTTATCTTTTCACCAAGCCATTATTTTCCCAAAACCTAACATCTGGGTGTAATTAATTTGTACTATGATATGCCCCGCTTTGAATACTATCATGTTAATATTTTTCGAGCTGTCTTACTTTATTCCATTTTGTAAAAAAAGTGAATTTACCTAGGGAAATGGATTGCCAAATATATGCGTAAGTGTGATGAGAAAGGTAACGTTCATGTATATTTTCCACACCTGGTCACGAATCAAACCTAGCTCTGATAGCATTAAATGTAACATCCCTAACCCGTATCCGTCGTCGGAATATGGTTTTGAGGCATTACTGGAGTTTACAGAAAACTTTCAAAAAATTGAGTTGAATACTATTCATTTTCTAAGATTAGTTGTAACGTCCCCTAGTAGGGCCCTCTATGCCCAAAACATGCATTAGAATCGATTCAGGACCAAATTGGGATCTCAAAATTTTTTCTCAAAATCTCAAAATTTTTCTCACATTAAGAGTCACACACCCATGTGGTCAGGTCGTATGGGTTCACACGCCTGTGTCCCTAACCCATGGAACTCTCTAACTTACATCTCATGAGTAAATTAATGTCACACAACCAAGTCACACGCCCGTGTGCTAGGCCATGTGGTTAATTCAAATTTTCAAAAAATAGGTGTAAGATTCACACGACCAAAAGACACGTCCGTGTTCTGGGCCGTGTGCCTTACACGGGTGAGACACACACCCGTATCCTTGCCCGTGTGCTCAATTTTGAGTATTTTGTTTCTAAAAATTAAGGTGTAGGGGACACACGGCCTAACTACATGCCCATGTACCTGGTCATGTGTCACACACGGTTTAGACACACATCCGTGTGTCTGCCCGTGTGGACAAAAAAAACCATTTCCTAGCCTCATTTGTCATTCAAATTTACCATTTTCCTGCACTAAAAGATACCAAACACATTCCAACCATTTCAAGCATTCAAATTAGACAATTTCTATCATTCAACATGGCATATCCTTGCAAGAGTACATGTTTACAATCATTGTAATGCCCCAAATTTATAAATATGTCTCCGTGATTATTTGACACAACTGTCTGTCTGCTTCAATGGTTATGTGTTCTGGGTGTGTGTGAGAGATCCCAAGTTCAAGCCTTAGTTTGGGCAAATTTTGGGTTTTTATTGAATAAAGCCAACCTTTGATAATTAGGATTATAGGTAAAAGTTGGTTAAAATATATCAAAATGGGCCTGCTGGTCTGGAGGATAAGTGGAATATAGAGATGTTAGAGGTTGTGTGTTTGATTCGTGGTGTGGGTATTATTTTTATGCTCGTTCACTCAGGTGAGTTTGAGTTAGACTAGAAGTCTAAGTAGTGGAAAGTGGGGGAGTGATTTGTGGAGAAAAATAGGGGATTAAGGGAATATCTCCTTGTGTTTTCAAATTTTTTTGTTCCTTCCTTTTTTCTAAAACTTTTTTTGCCGATTTTTTTCCCTTCCTGAACCTCTTTTACTGCCAAAATTTCATTGTTTTACTTCCTCTTCGATTTCTCTCTTTTCGATAGTTTTGCTTTCATCTTTGGGGTTGCACTTTCAATAAGTTTTGTTGATATGATTGTTAACTTTGTGATCGTTCTTTGTCTAAAGGGGTTCCATTATTTTGGTTAGGAGACTGCTAAGCTGCTGTAGGATTTCAACTAGTGCCAGGGAAGTGTGAATTACTAGCGTCATTCTAGGTAAGGGATTTAACGGTTTTAGGTCAAAATACCTCGTTAAGTTTTCAATTGAATAACGTTTAAGCAACTGATTTTGGACTTGGAATGGTCGATAATAGGTTCTGGAGTGTTCGTGGTTGTCTTAGCTTTGAAACAATACCATGTGTGTACTCCGATTGCATAGAAAAAGAGATTTGGAGAAAGCCGAAAAGCATTCTGTAGACACCACATGGGCATGTGGACTGCCTGTGTGGTAGGCCGTGTGGCAGGCCGTGTGGCGATACACAGTCGTGTGAATGACGAACCAAGCCATGCGTGCGCGGCACGGGAGCGACAAACACAACTGTGTGAAATTCGATGAGGCTGTGCACGAGACATGGACTCTGCCAATTGGGCAGTGTGGGCCACACGGGCATGTGGGCTGACACGGGTGAACCAGTTGGGCATGTGGGATCCTGGGGCAGGCCGTGTGACCCACACGACCAAGGCCAATTTGGTCCATGTTGGCCACACAAGCATATAGGCCCACACGTGCAGGCCACATGGGTGTGTGAGCCCATCTTTTTAAAATATACTGTAAGGCTGCACGAGTCGCCCGAGTCGACTGTGGCCTGTTGTAGGGTCGGTAAGCATTTCTTAGACCCCTGTGTTGTGATATGATATTGGGATGTATGTATTAACGTGTTATCTCCAACATGTATATCTATACTGTTCTGAATATAGAGGTATGATCTGTTTATCCGCATTATAGCATGCCATATATGTATAATGCATTGCATAGGGGTGGGATTGATGAAGTGAATGAAGTATCAGAAAGGCTTCTGAGCCTGATATCTGGTAGCTAAGCTACATATTTATGACATGTGCCGTATTACAGTACCATTTGGTGTGCAGGGCTGGATGGGTTGATTTTATCCCCATATTTGGTGTCCTGGTCTGGGTGGGTCGATTTTATCCTCACATGATATGTAGGGTTGGTCGGAGTTGGTGTGTAAGGTTGGTGGGCATATTTCTGATATTCTGCTCTATTATGCATGTTATATCTGGGATGGGCTAAGGCCCAGTTTGCATCTGATTTTGTTTCTAAGTGGGCTAAGGTCCACACCGATTCTGTAAAGGGCTCAGGCTCGAATTATCTGTTATTTGTTATATGTCTGTATGCATGCTGTTGTGGGGATTTACACACTGACTTTGCGAAAACTCACCCTTTATCTGTTTAATCTGTTCAGGTAACCCCCAGCAGTAAACGGATCGGTGCAGCGGAGGGCTCAAGGGTGACCACCACTTCTGCAGTATTCTTTTAGGGGTTTTAATGCTTTTACAACTTTTAATATGGTTTTGGGATTATTTGATGTAATTTTGGACTTTGGACTGTTTTGGTTTTGATTTGAGATTTTTAACTTTTTAATATGGTTTATAATCTGCAACGCAACAAAAATACAATTTTTCCTAAATTTAACCAAAATTTTCATAAGTAAACAAGATCGGAAAAAGTATTTATTTTCAAAAACTTCCGTGTTAATGAAATGGTTTAAGCAAATCGATCAGTTCACATTTTCCTAACTTAAGTAAAAGATAATAACTGAACGATTTTTAATGTAACGAGGCATTTTTAAAACATTCTCATGTGACATCGCCAGATTCGACCATAACGTTCAGGCTGGGTTTGGGGTGTTACAATCATACCTTGATTCAATCCATGTGTTAAACATGATTTGATCAACTACTTAGCGCACACACACACACATATATATATATAGCTACTGTTGTATGACATTTCATGTATATCAAGACAACCACCACTAGCCATTCCAATGGCTAGATTACAAACATCATTATCAAGCACCAAGCCACTAAAGGCCAATTTGTCCTATACATGCTATTACACCAAAATTATTTTTACTATATGTACCCAAAATAGCTAATAGATAGTGTGACGATGCTCCAATGATCTCCAACCTTCGCGAGCTTCTGAGCACTATAAAGTAGGGAAAAATAGAATAGAGTAAGCATTACATGCTTAGTAAGTTCGTATAAGGGAATCTAAACTTACCAATCCCATTTATTAAATCTAAGCATACAATATCATGTTTTCCATCCATTTGGAAAAATTGCCTACACACATACATCCAATCAAACATGTTAGTCACAAACTTTACATATATATCAAGTAAGGATAGATAAGCTTATCACACAATATTCTTTCATGTCATTATCATTTCATCTCATATTTCTCATATCATGTCAAGAGTTGTGTCCGTTGAATCATTGAAATCTTGATGGATACTCAAGTAGCACAGTCGAGATGTACACTTCAATAACCCGTCAATTCTTTTTCAAGAGTACCCATTAGGGAACTTAACCATGGAAAAGCACTCTCAAGCCACATATTGTATAATAGGATTACCAGTCTAGGCTAAATCCTTTATATAACGTATGCTCAGAAGAGCTCAATTAGGATTATCAGTCCAGGCCAAATCCTAATTATAACGTATACTTGAGAGGTATTATATCAGGATTATCCATCCGGGCTAAATCCTTTCTATAATGAGGTTAATAGGATTACTCGTCCAAGCTAAATCTGTCTACAACAAATGCAGGAACTCATCCATTTCGAAAAAGCACGTATTCATCGGAGTTCAACATTTAATCGGGACTTAACCTCTTTTTCACCATTTCAAACATGTATTTAAAATTTTCATTATAACATTCAAATAATGTTCGTCAATATAAGTTACATTCCATACCAACACAACATTCAATTAAACATATTTACATGCTTGATTAAGTTACACAAACTTAGCTCGACATTTGTTCGCGTAAATAATCTACTAATCCGCAACCTTTTCCTTTCCTCGATCTAACCTCGAATTTATGTTGTCTAGATCTATATAAATAATTCAATCATCAATTTCTCATATTTGATACTCATTTGGACTCAATTTACGTCCTAGGCAAAATTATCATTTCGCCCCTAACTATTCCACAAATTCCAGTTTCGTTCTTAGGCTCGGAAAATGAAACTTGTGCAATTTACTCCCTATTCCAAGCCTAACCAAAATCCCATAACAAAATTTACAGCACAAGCATACATAAAAATTCAGCATTTTTCTTCAATTTCATTATTTGCATTTTGGTCCCTAAATCATGTTTTCATCAAAAATCACTTTGTAAAAGTTGTTTATCTATTAACAACCTTTCATTTTCTACCATAAATTTCTAATTTTCAACATATACATCCATGACCCATTTTCCATACTTAGATAAATTTTCAAATTAATCCCTCAAATAGATAGATTAGACTATCTCGATTTTAAAAATATCAAAATTACTAAAAACGAGACAAGAAAACTTACCCAATTAAGCCATGAAAGTTTCTTCTCTCTCTCGTAGGGTTTCCATGTATATTTTGGGGAAGATGATGAGAAGATAAGATGATATTTTCCATTATCATCTTTTAATTAATTTAATTATTTCTATTTCCAATTTAGTCCTTACCCTTTTTCTAAATTTCCATGGATGAGTCACCAAAATATCTACATACTTCTCTTAATGGTCTAATTACCAAATAAGGACCTCAAATTTTGAATTCCTTAGCTGTTTACTCTTTATAGCTATTAGAATTCAACTTTTACCTTTTATGCAATTTAGTCCTTCTCTTAATTAACACAAAATCAGTAAAAGTTTTTATTAGAATTTTCACATGACATTTCTAGCATAATACGGATCATATAATAAAATAAAAATAAATTTTATTTTTGGATCAAATTTGTGGTCCCGAAACCACTATTTCGATCCCACTGGAATTGAGTTGTTACAACTTTCCCCCTTTACGATTTTTGTCCTCGAAAATCTTACCAGTAAAGAGGTTTGGATATTTATTTCTCATGGTATCCTCCGATTCCCAGGTAGCCTCCTCTATACAGTGTCGTTGCCAAAGAACTTTTACTAATGTTACCTTTTTATTTCTTAACTCTTTCGTTTCATGTGCTAGGATTTTTATTGGTTCCTCACTATAAGTCATGTCGGGCTGTATCTCAACTTCTGTTGGAGAAATAACATCTGAAGGATCCAATCAATACTGTCGTAACAATGACATATGAAAAACATTATGAATCCGATTAAGTTCTGGTGGTAAAGCTAACCAATAAGCAACAGGTCCAATTCTCTTTGTAATCTCGTATGGCCCAATGAACCGTGGACTTAGTTTTCCTTTACGACCAAACTGGAGAAATTTCTTCCAAGGTGATACTTTCAAGAATACCATATCACCAACCTGATACTCTCTTTCTTTTCGTTTAAGATCAGTATAGGACTTTTGACAATCAGAGGCTACTTTCAAACTGTCCCAAATTACTTTCACCTTTTCCTCGGTCTCACGGACTAAGTCAACTCCGTGTAACTTTTTCTCTCTAAGTTCTGTCCAATACAATGGAGTTCTACATTTGTGAACATACAAGGCTTCATACGGTGCCATTTTGATGCTAGACTGATAACTGTTATTGTAAGCAAATTCAACTAAAGACAAATATTTTTCCCAGTTACCTTCAAACTTAAGTATACAACACCAAAACATATCCTCTAAAATCTATATTACTCGTTTAGATGAGCCATCAGTCTGGGGATGAAATGCAGTACTAAAATGTAGTTGTGCACCCAGAGCTTCTTTCAATTTGCTCTAAAACCGAGATGTAAACTGAGGGTCTCTATTTGAAATAATGGAGACAGGTACTCCATGCAATCTAACAATCTCAGAGACATATAATTCAACCAATCTATCCAAGGAAAAATCCATACGTACTAGAATAAAGTGTGTAGACTTTGTTAACCGATCAACAATCACCCAAATGGCATCTTTCTTCATTGGAGACAAAGGTAATCCTAATACAAAGTCCATAGTAATTCTTTCCTATTTCCATTCTGGTATCGTAATTGGCTGTATTAATCCAGAAGACAACTGATGTTCAACTTTTACCTGTTGACATACCAAACATTTAGATACAAACTCAGAAATACATCTTTTTCAGATCATTATACATTTTATTACTACTAGGATGAATAGACAGGTTACCATTATGAGCTTCATTTAAAATCTTCTGTATTAATCTTGGATTCTTTGGTACACATATTCTACCTCTAAATAGCAAACAACCATCCATCCTGATATGAAATTTTGAGTCAAAAATTGATTCACTCTATATCCGTTTTGCTTGTAACCTATCATCATCTTCATGAGCTTCAGAAATTTGCTGCAAAAATGTCGTTCTAGCTTTCAACTTAGTTATAATTAAACCATTATCAGATTACGTCAATTTCATGTTCATTTCCCGCAAGGTAAACAAGGATTTTCTACTCAGAGCTGCTGCAATTACATTAGCTTTTCCCAGATGGTAATCAATAACAAGATCATACTCTTTCAGTAATTCTAGCCACCTGCACTGTCTCAAATTCAAATCTTTCTGTGACATTAAATATTTCAAACTTTTATGATAAGAGAATATGTGACATTTTTCACCAAATAGGTAATGCCGCCAAATTTTTAATGCAAACACAATGGCTGCCAATTCAAGATCATGTGTCGAGTAGTTCCTTTCATGTGGTTTTAGCTGTCTTGAAGCATAGGCTACTACTTTTCCTTCTTGCATCAAAACACAGCCTAAACCATTCAATCACGCGTCACTATAATTTATAAATTCCTTACCCGATTCAGGCTGAACTAATATAGGAGCTTTTGTCAATAATGGTTTCAACTTATCAAAACTTTGCTGACATTTATCAAACCACTCAAACCTTACATCTTTCTGTAATAATCGAGTCATTAGAGAAGCCTTCTATAATACCCGGCTAGTCCTAGAAAACTTCGAACTTCTAAGACATTCTTTGGGGACTTCTTATTTACAATGGCTGAAATTTTATTCAGATCCACCTTGATACCTTTAGCAGATACAATATGCCGAAGAAAACCAACTTCCTACAACCAAAATTCACATTTACTGAATTTGGCATACAATTGTTTCTCACGCAGAGTTTGCAACGCTATCCTCAAATGCTTTGCATGTTCCTTTTCATTTCGGGAATAAACCAAAATATAATCTATAAATACCACAATAAACTTGTCTAAATATGGTCCGAAAATTCTATTCATTAAATCCATAAACACTGTAGGCGCATTAATCAAACCGAATGGCATCACAAGAAACTCATAGTACCCGTATCAAGTTCTAAAAGCTGTCTTTGGTACATCTGAATCTTTTACCCATAACTGATAGTAGCCAGAATAGAGATCAATCTTTGAAAATACAGTGGCCCTTCTCAACTGGTCAAACAAGTCATCAATACGAGGTAATGGATACTTGTTCTTTGTTGTAACTTTGTTTAGTTGTCTGTAATCAATACACAGCTCAATGATCCATCCTTTTCTTTACAAACAGAACCGGTGCACCCCATGGTGAGAAACTAGGTCGAGCAAAACCCCTGTTAATCAATTCTTGTGGGGTCATTCTATAGGGTGCTATTGATAGCGGCGTCGTTCTCGGTACAAGATTTATAGAGAATTCCACTTCTCTAACCGGTGGTAAACTAGGTAATTCTTCTGGGAATACATTAGGAAATTCACATACAACTGGCACTGCCTGAATCTTTGACTCAGATACCTTAGTATCAAACAAGTATGTAAGGTAAGTATCATAACCCTTTCTAACATATTTCTATGCTGATATTACTGAAATCACATTAGGTAATCCATCCAGTTTATCCGATTCAACATGAAGTAATGCACCACTTTGACATTTCAATACAATATATTTCTGTTTACAATTCACCATTGCATCATTCCATTCCCAAAGTTACATCAAATCAACCAAAAAGCAATGACCTTTTACCATCAACGGACAGTTATTATAGACCTTATTCACCATAACACACTGACCTAGGGGGTTTGAAACTTTAACCACAAATTCAATGAATTCAACAGGTAAATTTTTAATAGACACTAAGTTTGTGCATATGTATGAATGTGTCAAACCAAGATCAATCAAAGTAGTAATTTCAGTATCAAGTAGAGAAAATGTACCACTAATGACATCTGCTACAGAGGTATCTTCTCTAACACGAATAACATATGTACTTGCTGGTGCTCGTGCCTCAGATTTAGCTGTCGTATCCTTTGTAGCACCTTGGCTACCACCAACATTATCGAGGTGATGGGGTGGTCTGCCTCTTGTAACATAATTACTCGGCTTCGAAGTTAGTTTTATTCCCCTTTCAACTCTTTCAGGACAATCTTTAAGAAAATCTTCAAGAGATCCACATCACTAGTGGGCTCACTTCTCAAACGGCATTCCCCAAAATAAAATTTGTTACAATGGTTACTTTTTAGTTTGGGATTACCGACACTGCCCACACTGGTCACAAAAGGAGATGAAGACCTCAGGTTAGAGTGTTGGGAGCCTTGCTCTTTTTCGAAATATCCCGTAGAAGTGGTAACACGATCATAATACTTCTAAGATTTCTTGGGAGTAGATGAATATGACTTACTCATAATTCTTTTTCCAAAAACTCGGGCCGTTCTTTTCACTTGTCTCTTTCTTTACTCAATTCTTTAGCTTTATGCACTCGATCGGCTAACACCATAAATTCCCTTATCTCGAGAATTCTGATCAACAATTTAATGTCTTTATTTAAACCCTCTTCAAAGCATTTACACATATCAGCCTCGGTTAGAACCCATTCTTTGGCATATTTGCTCAACCAAACAAACTCTTATTCATACTCAGATACAGTCATGTTTCCTTATTTGAGCTCTAATAATTCTATCTTTTTCTGATCCATAAATCACTAACTAGCATATTTCTTTCTGAATTAGGCCTGGAAGAATTTCCATGTAACATTCTTCCTCGGTATCACTGAAGTTATAGTATTCCACCAATGATAAGCTGTGTCTTTTAGTAGAGTTACTGCACATTTCAAACATTCAATAGGTGTACAAGATAATTCATCAAAAACCCTGATGGTATTTTCTAGCCAAAACTCAACCCTTTCGAGATCATCATCTAAGGTAGCTCTAAATTCCTCTGCTCCATATTTACGAATTTTATCTATCAAAGGCTTACTAGTTCTAACGGGTTCAGCACCCTGCAACATCTCAGGAACCAGTTGAGGAGCAGGTGGGGGAGGTTGTTGTACAATGGGGTTTGTTCTTAAATACTCAGTAAACCATTCATTCATCAATTGAAAGAAAGATTGTTTTCCCTCCTCACTTCGGCCCTCAGACACAGGCCTTTCACTAATAGATACAGATACAACTCTTTGATTGAAGCTGAAGCATTGCTTCCAGCTTCCTTGGGTTCAGCTCTAGCTTGGTTGGAGAACATTACTATATGAAAAACACATTTAAAAAGATTAGGAGACATCACACTATCGTAAATTATATAATGGCATGTATAGCTAAACACGTGTTTACTATGTTATACCCAGGAATCGGCTAAATCGTAGCTCTAATACTGCTAAATGTAACACCCCTAACTCGTATCCGTCGCCAGCATATGGTTTCGAGGCATTATTGGAGTTTACAGAACACTTTCAAATAAATCGAGTTGAATACTATTCATTTTTCAAGATTAGTTGTAACGTCCCTTAGTAGAGCCTTCGAGACCCAAAACATGCATTAGAAATGATTCGGGACCAAATTGGTATCTTGGGAAATTTTTCACAAGATCCTAAAATTTTTCTCACTATTAACAGTCACACGCCCATGTCGTTAGGTCGTGTGGGTTCACACACTTATGTCCCTAACCCGTGTAACTCTCTGACTTACATCTCATGAGTAAATTGATGTAATATGGCCAAGTCACATGCTCGTGTGCTAGGCGACGTGGTTAATTCAAATTTTTGAAAAATAGGTGCAGGATTCACACACCAAAAGACACGCCCGTGTTCTAGGCCGTGTGCCTTACACGGTTGAGACACACGCTTGTATCCCTGCCCGTGTGCTCAATTTTGAGCATTCTGTTTCTAAAAACTAAGGTGCAAAAGACACACGACCTAACTACACGCACATGTACCCGGTCGTGTGTCACACACGGTCTAGATACACGCTCGTGTGTCTGCTTGTGTGGACAAAATATAACCATTTCCTAGCCTCATTTGTCACCCAAATTTACCATTTTCCTACACTAAAACATACCAAACACATTCCAACCATTTCAAGCATTCAAACTACACAATTTCTATCATTCAACATGGTATATCCTTGCATGCATTCATGTTTACAATTTTACCTTGATTCAATCCATCTGTTAAACATGATTTGATCAACTACTTAACACACACACACACACATATATATATAGCTACTGTTGCATGACATTTCATGTATATAAAGACAACCACCACTAGCCATTCCAATGGCTAGATTACAAACATCATCATCAACCACCAAGCCACTAAAGGCCAACTTGTCCTGTACAAGCCATTACACCAAAATGATTTTTACTATATGTACCCAAAATAGCTAATAGATAGTGTGGCGATGCTCCAATGATCTCCAACCTTTGCGAGCTTCTGAGCACTATAAAATAGGGGAAAAATAGAATAGAGTAAGCATTACATGCTTAGCAAGTTTGTTTAACGAAATCTAAACCTACCAATCCCATTTATTAAATCTAAGCATAAAATATCATGTTTTCCATCCATTTGGCAAAATTGCCTAAGCACATGCATCCAATCAAACATTGTAGTCACAAACTTTACATATATATCAAGGATAGATGAGGTCATCACGCAATATTCTTTCATGCCATTATCATTTCATCTCATATTTCTCATACCATGTCAAGAGTTGTGTTTGTTGAATCATTGAAATCCCGATGGATGCTTAAGTAGTACACTCGAGGTGTACGATTCAATAACCCGTCAATTCTTTTTCAAAAGTACCCATTAGGGCACTTAATCAAGGAAAAACACTCTCAAGCCGCATATCATATAACAGGATTACCAGTTCAGGCTAAATCATTTATATAACGTATGCTCAGAAGAGCTCGATTAGGATTACCAGTCCAACCTAAACCCTAACCGTAACATATACTCAAGAGATATAATATCAGGATTATCTGTCCGGGCTAAATCCTTTCTATGATGAGGTCAATAGGATTACTCGTCCGAGCTAAATCCATCAACAACAAATGCAGAACCTCATCCATTTTGGAAAAGCACGTATTCATCGAAATTCAATATTCAATCGGGACTTAACGCCTTTTTCAACATTTCAAATATGTATTAAAATTTTCATAATAGCATTCAAATAATGTTCATCAATATCATTCACATTCCTTACAAACACAATATTCAAGTAAACATTTTTACTTGACCGATTAAGTTACACAAACTTACCTTGACACTTGTTTGCGTAAATAATCTACTAATCCGCAGCCTTTTCCTTTCCTCGATCTAACCTCAAACTTATGTTGTACGTGTCGAAACCATTTTTAGGGTTTGGAAAAACGGGGTCGACTATTTTTAAAATGAAAAAAATGAGAGTCGCCACTAATCTTTTTAGGTGCGATTGGATCACCTTATAAAACTTTTTGGTCTACGATTTTTAAAAAATAGGTTCGGAAGTCAGTTACATACGATGAAGGATTAGCACCCTCATAACGCTCAAAATTGGTACCAATTGATTAGTTTTCTGTCCTAATGTCGAAACTTTGAAAGGGTTTAAAAGTATGGTCCTTTTTTTAAAATCTGAACAATTTGAGTTAAAATTCAAGATTCTTTTGTTCCGAAAGAATGTAAACATCACATCCAGCACGTTAGGACACGATGTTTCTAAATTCTTGTAACTAAAATCATCTTGTGATTTACAAAATTTATTTAAAAGGATATTTTAAGTATTTAGACGAACGAGAAATCGCAACCCAGCACGTTAGTGAACTATTTCCCGAATTTCTAAACATAAAAACATTGCCTCATTTTTAAAAATACTTTGGGATTAAACAAAATATATTTTTTTTTGAAAAAAAAATAATGATGCAAGCAAAAATATAACATCAACATATTGCAAGATATCAATACTAAACAATATAAATCACATATGTATACATTAACATTTCATGCAAATATAGAAAATAACAAATAATATAAAAATAACAAATAATTTATGCGATAAGATTAATAAACTAAAATAAAATAAAACAAAAATAAACCAACCAAATTTTGAAAATATACAAGATAAGTCAAGAAATAAATATAAAACTTTTATAATCCAAATAACAAATAAAATAAATGAAGTAAAAATTAGATATTAAAATAATATAAATAATAAATAATAAGTTTTTAAAATGATTAATATATAATTAAAATAAAAACATATATATATTTATAAAAAAAATAGTAACAAAACAATATTTAAACAAAGCTTTACAATCGTAATAAATTATTTTAAAATATATAAAATAAAATATTTAGTAATATACTAATTCTAAAACAATATATAATATTTAATAATAATACAAATTTAAAATGATACACGATATTTAATTATAATACACAAATTTTAAAATAATATTTATAATACATAATAAACAAATTATGAAAATAATAATAAAAATAATGTATAATAAAAACAATTTTATAATAAATAATATATGAAAATAATTATGCATAAAAATAATGTATAAAAAAAATTTATAAAGAATTTAGAATGAAATAAATAATATACAAAGTATTAAAATAGAAAAATAATAATTAAGTAAGAAATAAATAAAAGGACTAAATTTAAAATTTAATAAAATTCTGGGGAGAAATCTAAAGAAACAAAAAATTGGAATCGGGACCTAATTGAAATGCGTGTTCAAAAATGGGGGACTCACTGGGTAATTATGCTCTAAACCAAAACGACATCGTTTCCAACTTCCAGATTTGAAAGGCTTAGGGATCAAATTAAAATCAAAACAGAATTAGTAGGCTAAATTAAAAAATAGAGAAGGAATTAAATTGGACTAGATTATAAATAATAAAATATGTGGAAGGGCTCGAATGGAAATTTGCCCATTTACCAAAAACGCGCAGATCCTTCCCTAAACGACGCTGTTTTATGCCTATTGCATTAGGCAAAAAGGACACCGTTCTATTAAGGTTATATAATCCAGATTTCAGCCTTTAATTCATTTTAAAATCTATCTTAAAAAAAATTTCAAAAATTCTCTGAAGTTCTCAGAGCCTTAGCCAACCATCAGCCTGGTTCCGGTGATCGGGCTTTCACGCGCTCACGCGCCGCCTCCTACACCACCATGCGCGGCCACCGGTGGTCGAAAACCTCAGTTTCAGGCGAAAAACAGAAAGGTAAAGGCTTTCTTTTTACTTTAAAACTATATTTTGCAATACAAAAAATAAAACAGATTGCCCTTTTGTTTTATTTTAAAAAAACTGTTGTATGAAAAAAACATAAAAAACAAATATTTAAAAAAAAAAATAATCACCTTAGTTCTGCTTAAAAACTTGTTCCTTGTATTTTTATTCTATTGTATGCGTAAAAATTACAATGATGTGTTTGGGCTTTTATAGCCACTGTCTATTGATACAGATTTGGTAAGAAATTCCCCTTGATTTCCTACTATATTTGCTTCGTTTTTCTGTCGCTTCTTTCCTTTTTTTTTGCAGGTACCAGCGAGAAATCTGAAGGTGCAATCCATGCGTTAGTTGCGGCGTGCCTGGAGGCTGGTGTTGGCTGCGGCGCAAAGAAAAGGGCTAGGGTTTCTAACCCTAGCCGAAAGATTTAGGTTTTGGGCCTCTTGGGCCTTTGTAAGTTTGGGTCTGGTATCAGTTTGGGTATTGGGTTAATGGGCCACGGGTAAAAATGAAATGTTGGGTAGTTGGTTTAAGTTAGGGGTTGCTGGTGTAAGGTGGGACTGTTAGGTAATCGGTACTGGGCCAAGGTAATAGGCCTGCAATTTATTGTTTTCGGGCTTGTAATTGGACTGTAATAAAGAAACATTTCTTTAGGTTTTTTTTTTATTTTTCTCTTTTTCTTTTTTGTTTTATTTATTCTGTTCTTGGGCCTTTAATAGCCTGGGCAAAAGTGGGTTATTACAGTACGGATCTCTATAAATAATTCTAATCATCAATTTCTCATATTTGATACTCATTTGGACTCAATTTACGTCCTAGGCAAAATTACCATTTCGCTCCTAACTTTTCCACAAATTCCAATTTCGTCCATAGGCTCGGAAAATGAAACTTGTGCAATTTACTCCCCATTCCAAACCTAACCAAAATCCCATCATAAAATCTACAGCACAAGGATTCATAAAAATTCAACATTTTTCTTTAATTTCACAATTTTGCATTTTAGTCTCTAAATCATGTTTCATTAAAAATCACTTTGTAAAAGTTGTTTATCTGTTGACAACCTTTCATTTTCTACCATAAATTTCTAATTTTCAGCATATACATATATGACCCATTTTTCATACTTTGATAACTTTTCAAATTAATTCCCCAAATAGATAGATTAGACTATCTCAGTTTCAAAAATATCAAATTTACTAAAAACGGGACAAGAAAACTTTCCCAATTAAGCCATGAAAGTTTCTACTCTCTCTTAGGGTTTCCATGTATATTTTGGGGAATATGTTGAGAAAATAAGATGATATTTTCCTTTATCATCTTTTAATTAATTTAAGTATTTCTATTTCCAATTTAGTCCTTACCCTTTTTCTAAATTTCCATGGATAAGTCACCAAAATATCTACATACTTTTCTTAATGGTCTAATTCCAAATAAGGACCTCAACTTTTGAATTCCATAGCTATTTACTCATTGTAGCTACTAGAATTCAACTTTTGCCTTTTATGCAATTTAGTCCTTTTCGTAATTAAACACAAAATCAGTAAGATTTTCTTATCAAAATTTTCACATGACTTTTCTAACATAATACGGACCATATAATAAAATAAAAATAAATTTTATTTTCGGATCGAATTTGTGGTCCCAAAACAACTATTCCGATCTCACTGAAATTGGGCTGTTACAGTTTACTGCACCTTAATGACATGTCATTTGTATCCTAGTTATTCACTAAGTTCACAAGAGCTTAACCTGTATACCTTGATCCTTTCATGATATTAACCATCTACCAAGATTAATTTGATACCAACTTTCCATAGCATAACATGTTTCAAATACAAAGCCATATTTTTCCGTTTAAGTCTTTGGTAACATTTAAAACTTACCTTTATCAACAATGTTTATTAAAAACATATACACAAACAATTATAGATGTCATAAATGATACTATTTCTCTCTTTGATGTTAATGTATTTGCATTGATAGACTTTAGGCCGATTTATTCTTACTTTTGAACTACTTTAGTATTTAAAAAGAACATACCAATAATACAAACTGAATTTGATGATAAAGTAACTAAACCATTGAATCAGAATGTCATAGTTTGTAACACCTCTAACCTGTATCCGTCGTCAGAATAGGGTTTCGAGGCATTACCAGATGTTACAAAATATTTTTAAATAGATCAAGTTGAACACTATTCATTTTTCGGGATTAGCCATAACGTCCCTTAGTAGGGCCCTCGAGGCCCAAAACATACAGTAGAATAGATTAGGGACCAAATCGGGATCTCAGAGAATTTTTCGCAAAATTTCAAAATTTTTCTCACATATAAGAGTCACACGCCCGTGTAATATAGGACACGCCCCTATGGTAAGACCGTGTGCGTTTACACGCCCATGTCCCTAACCCGTGTAACTCTCTAACTTGTAACCCATGAAGAAATTTGGGTCACACGGCCAAGTCACACGCCTGTGTGCTAGGCCGTGTGGTTAATTCGAATTGTCAAAAATAGGTGCAGGTTTCACATGGTCATGTCAGACGTCCGTGTCTCCAGGCCGTGTATCTCACACGGCTGAGGCACACGCCTGTGTTGAGCCCATGTGCTCAATATAGGGCATTCTGTTTCTCAAATTATAAGATGCAGTGGACACACGACCTAGCTACACGCCGGTGCATCAACCCGTGTGTCACACACGGCCTAGACACACGCCCGTGTGTCTACCCATCTGGACAAAATAAGGCTATTTTCCAAGCCCTATTTCTCACCCATTTCCATCCAACACCTGCACCAAACATTTCTAGTAGCAACTAACCAATTCAAACATGATTTATAAGTTAATTTAACCATACAATATGCTACTTTATCACATACACACTTATTTCCATTTCTATTTTCTTTAACATGCATATTTAGACTAATTAATCCAACCAAATCAACACACATGCAAAAACCATAATTTCACCTTATATACTTGCCAAAATTAAATCATTACTAGCCATTCCAATGGCTAGGTTACATTCGTCTAATTCATCATTATACCAAAATAGATAGTATTAGCCTATACATGGCACTATACCAAAATAGAACATCTTTATATACCAAAATGAGGCGGTTGATAGTGTGATGATAACTTGACCATTCTCCAACCTTCTAAGCTTCTGAGCACTGTAAAACATAGAAAATAAAACCTAGTAAGCACTTAGTGCTTAGTAAATTCATGTAACAAGAAACCATCTTACCATGTATTATCATGTACTTTAATCACATACATAAGCATCCAAATAAATGAATTACTAGCTATTACACAACTCAAACAAATTAAGTTAGTCAAGTAACTTTGTATAATCTCACTATTTTGATGAGCTCATCATTTCATGATTTCCATGTATTTACAATTTCGATATCATATGTACATTTTCAAGATAAAATCATTCAAATTCCATGAATCCCTTTCCAAGCTTTGCCTATTGAATTTATTAGAATATCGATGGATATTTTCATATAGTCCACTTAAAGTGTACGAAACTCTCGAGCCACTTTTTCATTTCATGCGGGTAAATCATATACTTCGATGCCCACATAGAACTAAAGTAGTCCACAACGTATGCGGAATTACTACCAATACATCGATGCTCACACAGAGCTATGATAGTCCATAACATATTCGACTACCAATCAATATGCTTATACCTCACTACTCACACAGAGCTACGGTAGCCCGCAACATATGCGAAAGTGCTACCAATCACTATATTTATAGGACTTTATCTCATGATGCTTGAGAGACTTATCAGGATTACTCGTCCAAGCTAAATCCTGTCTACAACATATCCAGAATCACCTTTACACTAATCCATCGAATTTCCTTCATTCAACCAGGACTTATCCCTTTTTTCAATACAATACCAACCATTTCATCATATTTATACAATAAAGATTCAATGTATCATTCATATCACATATCATGCATTTCAAGCATTTCAAGATTCAATATTAAGTTACACGAACTTACCTCGATACTTGTTTGTACAAAAATCTACTAATCTAAAATCTTTTCTTTTCCTTGATCTAGCTTCGGGTTTGAGTTTTCCAAATCTAAATAAATAAGTTTAATCATCAATTTGTCACTTTTCATATTCAATTAAACTTAATTTACACTTTTGGCAAAATTACTATTTTGCCCCTAAACTTTTCATTAATTCTAATTTCGTCCCTAGGTTTGAAAAATGAAATTTATGCAATTTAATCCTTTTTCCAAGCCTAGCCGAAAATGTCATGGAATACTTTCAGCACATATATTTCTCAAAAATCAGAATTTTTCTTTGAATTTCACAAGTTTACAATTTAGTCCCTAAATCACAATTTCATCAAAAATCACTTTGTAAAAGTTATTTATCTACTAAAAATCTTTCATTTTCTACCATAAATTTTTAATTTTCAGCATGTTCATCCATGGTACAAATCTTAAACTTTGATAACTTTTCAAATTAATCCCCAATTTAGATATATTTCACTATCTTGATTTCAAAAATATAAAAATTACTAAAAACGGGACATGAAAACTTACCAATTTATGCAAAAAAAAGTTTGTTTCCTCTCTTGTAGGGTTTTCATGGAAATATTTAGGGATGAAGATGATAAAATGATGATATTTTCCCATGTAATTGAGTATCATCTTTTAATTTTGCTAAATTCCAATTTAGTCCTTTTCCTTTTTCTCAAATTCCACAGATGATTCATCCATAAAAATATACTAACTTTTGATTGATAGTCTAATTACCATATAAGGACCTTAAGTTTTGAATTCCATGGCCATTTAATCCTTCTAGCTTCTAGAATTCAACTTTTACATTTTATGCAATTTGGTCCTTTTTTCTAATTAATCACTAAATCGGTAAAATTATCCAATCAATATTTTCATACAACTTTCCTATCATATTATAAATCATGTAATAATATTAAAATAAATTCTCTTTTTAGCTCGGATTTGTGGTCACGAAACCACTGTTCCGATTTCACTGAAATTGAGCCGTTACATAGTTAATTTGATTTGTATAAAATGTCTGCTGAGAATTCAAATATGTGAATTTTTCCTTCTAAACTAATGTTATTATCATTTCATGAGCTTGAGCTAATACAAAGTATGGGCTAGTTGACTCTAGATGATGATGAATTGTAACTTATTTGTATATAGATATTGGAATGTCAGAATCGAAGATTAATTAGGTACAGATGATTAAAGAATTTATTGATATATTTCTAGAAGAACTATCTGGATTATCACTCGTATGAGAAGATGAGATTGTAATTGACATGATACCCAAAAAAATTTTGATCTTTATTGTTCTGTATAGAATAGTACTATTAGAATTATAAGAACTGTAGGCATTGTTGAAATAGTAATTTGTTAAAAAGAAGTGCTCAACTAAGTGTGTAATTTGGGAAGATGATATTGTGTTTATTAAAAAGAAAGACAGGATTTTGAAATTCGTATAATGATTACAGATAACATATCAAAGACAACACGAAGAACCAGTATTTGTTATTTTATATAGTTGACTTATTTTTTTAGTTAAGACAAATATCATATTTTGAGTATTGACTTTTGATTAGATTGTTGTTAGCTTCAAATTATGGGTCAGATGTACTGAAGATTTCTTTCCATACTTGATTTAAACAATGTGATAATCTGATAACTTCGCTTGAACTATAGATTGCTCAGCCTCTTTATATATTTAATAGACAAAAGTTTCTGATTGTATCTAATTGGTGTTATAGCTATGTGATGGAGGATATTCAGTTCATGTGAGGAATGAAATTGAACATGATTAGCATCGAAAGACAGTGCTACAAATCTTACGAGAGAAACTAGTGTATGTGAAGACCAACAAATATGAATCTAAGTGTTTGATAGTAGCTGAAGATATTTGAAATACTTAGAATCAACTCTTGATAATTGTGAACTAGGAAATTTCGAGAAATATTACATAAGTGCATAGTTATCAGAGATTTATTATATATACAGATGATTTGTTCATGTTTTTCGAGGATAGCTCTACCATTAACAAGGTTGTTGTAGATAAATGTCAGTTTTGTTTGAATGAATAAATATTGACAGAGTTTTGAATAGGCGAAAGCTATGTTAACAGAAATTCCATAATTGAATCTAAGACAGCTCAGATATCTAGAGTATTAAAAAATTATTATCTAATCATCGACTATCATCTGAAGAATTCAAGAATGGCTCATATATGATCTGAAACGATTAGAAAAATAAGATTTTATTGAAAATAATCAAACTCCAGTGTTTAGTGAAGAAAACTATAGGAGTATGTGTTTTCGAAACAATTGATGTGTGTCGAGAAATTTCAGAGTTTACAGTGAAATGGTTAGTTTCGTTAATACTACTTGTGATCATTGTTACCCACGAAGTAATAGAATCGCAGTATGAGATGTTATGCAGATGTAAATACAAAATTTCTTTGTACTGATTGAAATTGAATGACATGAAACTGGTAGGATTTGATTGTTATATGAAATAGAAGAAAATGTTCATTTTATTTGAAATCAGTTAAAGTCTATTTTAGACCATCAAAAGTCATATGCGAATGTAAAATGAAAAGTTATCAAGTTTCAAGTAATTGACAGTGTATTACAGAAAATCTTTCGTAGAGGAACTTCTTACGGTTCAGTAGAAAAGAAAAACTCATCCGAGAGTCATAAGGCTATATGAAATTATCGAGAAAATGAGTTTAGTAATTTACAGATTGGCATTACCTCTCGAACTATGGGGGAAATGGAAAAATCAATAAGCTCACAGTACCTAAACATATTTTCAGATAAAATTACAAGGATGAAATTTCTTAAGGGGGAGGGTTGTAACAGCCCGTTTTACAATAGTACCGAAAATAGTAGTTTTGGAGCCACAATTCCAACGAGTGAGTCCATAAATATTATTTATTAATATTTATGAGTTGAATTATAATGTTTTATTAAATTTTGATTTGTATATTTTTGTTAATTGAACGAAAAGTTAAGTTTAAATGGTTTATCCTTAAAGTCAAGTAGTTTTAGAAAATGAGGTTTTGAGATATTGTTTCTATAAACCAAGCCTGTAAATATTTTTATTCAATATTGATGAAGTTTTTATATTTTTATATCAAAGTTGGTTTGGAAATTTTAATGATTTGATAGTTAATTATGAAAAAAGGACTAAATTGTAAAAATAGTAAAAGTTGATTATTATTGAATTTTGGTTGACAAAAGGCTTTCATTATAAGTTTTCAAGGGTTTGTATGGCGATTTAACTAGTTATATAATAAGTGGGATGGTTGGGTGTTGTTTATTTGTAAAATTTGTTATTTATAATATTAAATTAAGTTTAAATTAATAATAAAAATATTAAACATGAAAAAAATGGTTTTCATTCATTCCTCTTTTTCCATTATCGAAAAACAAAACAAACGCCTCCATTAAAATAGCTTGGGGTTGGGCCAAACAAAAATGGATGCATGTAAGTGATTTCTTTATTGATTTTTTTGTAAATTTTAAGTTTTTTTATATCATTGCAACTAGGTCTAGCTAACGCGTATCTTCATTTTCAAAACTGTTAAAGTTTGTTAAAATTATAATTGATGATTTTTGGATATTCTTGATATTAAATGAAATATTTTGAAGCTTGGAAATGTTTTAGGACTATTTTGTTAAGTGAATTTTCTTAGTTTTGCATTTAAGGACTAATATGTAATTTGTTAAACTAAGCATGAAATTATTGTAATTTTTAAGTGATTGAAGGTTATTTATGGATGGAATTAGAATCGGTTATGTGTAATGGGGCTTAACGTGAAATTTTTAATAGTTTTGGTTTTAGTGACTAAATTAAACAAAGTGTAAAAGTTTAGGGAAATTTTGTAAAATGATAATTCTAAGTCATATACATAAAAATGAATATGATAATGTATTTTAATTTAATAAATTGAATTTAATTATTTATAGATCAAGGATTGAAGAATAGATATATGTTTATATGTTCATGTTCTATGTTGTATGAATTAGTTAATTAAATTGTGGTTGAATTATTAATATTGAATTGAGGATATTAACTGTTTACGGTTGAATGTCAGGTGAGTAAGATTTACTTAAAATGGGACGAATATATATATATATATATTAATAATTATAATTTATGTTGTTTTGAATTAGATTAAATTGATATGTGTTTGAATATTTCATATCAAATTATAATTACAAATTGTTTGCAATTAAGTACAAGGTGATAAAGTATATAATTAGGAATCATTGAATGATTGTGAAATGTGAGTTATACGATCTCGGACTGAACGTAACAGATTTATTGCATGTGTATGGATATTATGGAAGTGCCTCTAATTTATAAATTTTAAGAATTTTGTCAAAATGCTCGTTTGAACAAAGTAAACAATTAGGATACGATTGGCATGCCAATAGGGTTAGAACGTGCGCTTGTATGAGATTATACTTTGATGTCTCTATTTGAACTTTGGTGCCTCTACTAGCATTTCGATCTTCTCTAGTGTGTTTTGGGGTACCCAAGTATCCAAATTACTTTGCTATAGTTCATTGGGCCATCTATTGAAAGAAAATATATGTATTGAATTCATTAATTATTTGGGGATGATATGTTTATATAAATATTGAAATGTTAAATGATGAAATTGAATAAATAATGATTATGTGTTTAAAGGTTGTTTAAAGCGATATGAAATATCTAGACGTTTATAGTTATAGGTATGAAACGCTCACTTTGTAAATGCGATATTGGTGACAGAGTCATGTGTTTGAAAGAAATCGAATATGAATATGATTCGACATGATCAAATGGTTGATATGATTATATGTCAAATCTTTCCTATTGAATATATGGAAATATGGAAATATTAAATTATTGAGGGATTATACGATTGATATGTGAAACGCTCACCTAATTATTTTAAATGTATTGACAGGAAATCATATTAAATTTAGTTATATTCATTTACTTAATTGTAAACTAAGGTAAGAGTTTTGTTTAAATGCCTATGAACTTACTACGCTTTATAAGCTTACTTTGTTTATTTTCATGTTTCCTATAGTTGGTATTTTGCTAAACTAGGCAGTCGGATCTGTAACGCCCCAATTGTTTTGATTCCTTTATATTGGAATTTCTTATTAAATTTTGGCTTATGTTAAGTTTGAGCCTTAGGGCTTAAATTATTTTCTTCGTTAGGTTATGACAACGATGAGCCTAGTGGGTCAATGGTTAAGCATTTGTTTATTCCTTCGTTCTGAGTTTAAACCTCGTTGTCCGTAAGAGTAATATTGTTTTTTATTTGTTGTTGTTGTGGCCTAATCTTTTGAGGTAGAATTCAACTTGAATTCTTTTAGCAGATATTTAGGATATGGATAAGTTAGTTTGGGTATTTCCATTCATTTTTGTTTTATTTTTATTTTTACAAAATTTTGGGAAAATCCCTAAATATGCTATTTCATTCTAATCGTCCAACCCACCCTTCCCACTTTGTGCACCTTACTTTTGTTCCTTATTTTGTTTCTTTACTTCTTCTTTTCCACACTTTCTTTACTCTGCTTCCTTTCTTTTTCTTGATTCTTTTTTCAATTTGCTTCATTTTTGCTTTTGATTTCTGTCCATCGTTCATACGTGGGTGTCATTGCATTACTAATTTTTTTAGTAAGTAAGTTCGGGGTAAGTAATCTTGATTCGTTTGGTGTTAAAGGATAAGGTTGCATTGGATTTTGGTTTATGATGTAGAGTGTTGTGGAAATTTTTAAGTTTAATAGCATTATCTTTCTGATTAGGAAAAATGCGAGTGGCGTTAGATGAACCTCCAGCAAGTTAATCTCATAAATGGCTTGGGTTCTTGTTATTGTGTGGTAACTGTTCTTAAATTGGAGTTTAGGGACTGTTTTTCCTTAAGGAAATGGAATTTTTGTATAAGATTGGGATTATTAATCGTTGTGTTTTGATAAACACTTAAATGTTCGTGAGTTCCTTTTGATCGGGCTATCAATTCATCAATTAGGTGTGTGAAACTAACCCGATTTATCCTTTGAAACTCTAGAAAAATGTGAAACAGAGGTTGTTTCTGAAACTGCCCAACGCCACACGGTCATGTCTGAAGACGTGTGGTAGACCATGTGCACTACACGGCCGTGTGTTAGCCTGTGTGGCTAGGCCGTCTAGAGCACACAGCCATATGAAATCTTGCAGATCGTATGGACCACACGAGCTAGGTTTTGGGGCCACGTCGGCTTTTTGCCCAATTTTATGGCCCAATTAAGGGCTGTTGAAGGGGCTCAAAACTTGGGTTCGTACGTATTGTATGAGGCCAGAAAATCATAAGTTTCAATATGTAAAAATATATGGATAAGTTTATGTGGTATGTTAAGTAGGATATGTTATCATTAAACCATGTGTTATGTTATGATTTGTATGAAAGTATGTGTGTATTAACCATCTAATTTATGATACATGTATGTATGACATGTGGTTATGTTATGTTTGTGATTTAGGTGGTATATGATATGATAAAGGAAGTGTTATATGGCAATTATACAGCAATTATAGTGGCTAGTCCGCAAATCTATGTATGGCAGCTCAACTGCAACTATATGAGTGGCACATTGCCACATATTGGTGTGACTGGATAGATGGACTCTTGTAGTTCTATATGGTGTCATTGGCTGGATGGAGATGGTGTGTAGCGGATGGGGGTAAGACATGATATGATATGATTTGATATGATATGCTACGGTATGATGTGATATGATATGATATGATATGTTATGATATGATATGACAAGGTATACTTTGATTCGAGTTCTGATATGCTATAAGACGATCTAATGATCATATTTACTTGTACTGAAATTGTGAGTCAAACCATATACTAGGAATTAATCTCACACCTTTGTTGCTTTGTTTTAAGTAATCCTCCGACTTAAGATAGGACAGCAACTCTAGAGCTAGTGTTTCACTTTTTTGGTTTTGTACTATGGATTTCACTTGTTTATTTTCTTGTTTATTATGGACATTCTGGACTTTACTTGGGTTTTATTTATTTTTGGACATTCTTAGGTTTTGTTTAGATTATTAGGACTATTTTGGTAGTTATTACATAAAGGCTTTAATATTTTAATGACACTTAACATAAGATAACTAAACTTGAACTGTGGTGTTATAAAAGATGCGTAATAAGGTTTACCGCTGCAAGTCTGATTGAAATTCTATAAAATGTTTTAGCATGTAAATGTTTCAAGCAAATTGATTTTGATTTTGGTAATACAATTAAGTTGTGGATTCGAAAAAAATTACCATTCTAATTGAATTTTCTTTCCATTAAAATTGGTTTTCAACAAAACTAAACATTTGTTTCTTCTATTTGTACGATGTAATCTTCATGACCCAACAACAACATTTAGGCTGGGTATTGGGTGTTACTGTAACACCCCTAACCCATATCCGTCGTCGGAACGGAGTTACGATGCATTACAAAACTTATAACTCTAACATATTTTCATTTATTATATAATTGCATACAAAAGCATGTCTCATTCAAATACTTTCATATTGTCCCTTTTAAGAGCCTACGAGGCCTTAAACATGCTTTAGAAGTGGTTCAGAACTAAACTGATATCTCAGAACAATTTCAGAAAACTTAGACAATTTTCATGAAAACAGGGGACACATGCCAGTGTGAACAGGTCGTGTTTCTCACACGACCACCAGACACACTCGTGTCACAAGCTGTGTGGACATTCAAAATAGGATCACATGGCCATGTCCTAGACTGCATCCTACCCTGTAGAACTCTCTGACTTAGGTCACACGGCTGACCACATGCCTGTGTCAAGCCTGTGTACCTATTCAAAATGGCCACACATGCCTTTGTGCCAATCCGTGTGCTAGGCCGTGCCAAACCTGTAGGGCATACTGCTTTAGGCCACACGGGCAGTCACACGCTCGTGAGTGAGGCCATGAGGTACATACTAACTTACAATTAGTGTCAACACCAGGGGACACACGGCCGTACCCATGACCGTGTGTCACACACGGCCGTGCACATGATCGTGTGTCACACATGGTTGAGACACACGCCCATGTCTCTGCCCGTGTGGACATAAATAGGCCATTTACAATGCCATTTTGCCACCCAAGTCAAGCATACATGCACAAGGGCAAATGGTACCATTTTCATACACAAATAGGCAATCAATTCAACCTCAAATCATCACAATATAAACCATTCAATACCAACCTTTCAAAGCTTATCTCGCAATCATTTACCTAACCAATTCACATACTATAATACCATGATTGATTAGCTATAATTCACATTTTAACATATGCCAAATCATTACACTTTACGAACCAAATTAGCATCCAATTACCAACTAAAACTAAGCATATACATAACACATACCAAATGGTCATTTAAACTATTTTAACCATAATCAAACATACCAAAACATACCATTTCACAAGGCAACATTTACATCAAACTTTGCAACATTACCAAGCCATTTCATAAGGCCAAATATATTACCGAAACACTTATCAAAATGACTCAAGCCTATACATGCCATATACTATATACACAATTTCAAAAGTACCGAATTAGCTATCTGATAGTGCAATGAAGTCTCTGACAATCCCCGAATCTGAGCTAGCTCAATTTCACTATAAAACATGGAAAAATAAAATGAAGTAAGCTATCAATTTGTGGTTCCAAAACCACTATTTTGATTTAGCTAAAAAGGGCTGTTATAACTCTCCCCCTAATGTAATAGCCCGATTTAGGGCCTAAATGGAATAGTGGTTTTGAAACCACAAATTCGAAGTAGAAAAATTTATTGTGATTAAGTTTTAATGTTTACTGTGTGATTGAATAACTGTGTGAAATTTTCGTTGTGAAATTTTATTGTTTATGTGTTCAATTTGATAATTAGCACTAAATTGCAACAGGTGAAAAATGTGTGTTCTAGTTCATAAAGGTACTTGTTTGTAATGGGTTTTTAAAGTAGAGGTCCTTAGATAGTAATTAGACCGTTATACTTTAGTTTGGACAAAAATAGCCAAAGAGGGATAAAATACCAAAGGTTTTTATGAAGGGTATGTTGGTCATTGGGTTAATAAAAGAATAAAATGAGAAAATAAGCCAAAATTGTGTTCATCTTTCTTCAACCTTGGTCGAATCTCTCTAAGTCTCTATAGCTAGGGTTTTTCAAGCTTCCAAGCTCAATAGTCAGTGCATCTTAGCCCCGTTTTTAATGTTCTTTACATTTTTTAGATCCTCGTAGCTCGATTTACTTATTTCTACCATTATTTTGAGCTAGGGTTTTTGTTTAAAAATTTACCCATGGATGACATGCATGGTTTTGATGTTTTATGGTAGAATATGAAAGTTTTAAGTGTGATAAACAACTTTTACTAAGTGATTTTTGGTGAAATTGCAAAAAAGGACCTATTTGTAAAAGTTGAAAAATATGTGTAGAAAATGTGATTTAGTGAAAAATTAGGGCTACTATAAGAGGGAATATGAATCGACTAGGCTTACGATTTGAGAAAAATGAGTACTTTTCGTTTTACGAGCCTAGGGGCAAATTTGTAATTTTGTGAAACTTTAGAGGCAAAAGTGTAAATTTTGCCATAAGGTATTTTTGGGTCAAATTGGAAAATGTATGCATTAAAAAAGTTTGATGTGCTATTATAGATCAAGAAGGACGTGGAATCAACCTTGATCGAGGGAAAGGCAAGGTTGTAGACTAAATTACAAATTCGTCATATTTGTACCGTGGTAAGTTTGTATGTACATAATGCATCGGTTTTATTTATGTTTTCATATTTTGATATATTATATGAGTTGTGGCTAAATATTGAATGTAATTAAAAATATATCAACAAGTGAGAAATTTCTCGGTTGAACCTTAAGAAGAAAATGGATACGAGTGACATGTTCACTAGGGATCTATGTGAAAATCTAAGTGAAATAAGTCCATGGCATTGTGCTAAATGTGATTAGCTCGAAAACGAGCCTATGTAAAACTTATGAAATGAAATAGCTTTGGCTACAAGTGTGGCGCTATGTGAAACATCTCGATGTATCCATTAATACTCTGATGTGTTCAACGGGAAATGACTAAGTGTAAACAAATATGACTATGTGATGAATAAGTTCATGTATGTGTGTATAATCTTATGCACAATGTGCTCGATATGTGCTCGAACTTTGGTAAAATTGATATGGAATAAGTGTTACTATGATAGTTAATACAAAGAAAATATGAAAGAAACGGTGTAAGCAAATATGGAATAAGTGCTCGAATTACATATTGAATAAAATATAAAATTAAATCTTATTGAGTCTATTTTCATATAAAAGAAACGGTATAAGCAAAAGAAAACTTCATATTATGAGATATTTGAATTTTTGTGAGATAGAGTCAGACAGCGGAACATGGGTGACTTTAATGAATAAACTGTACTTATTGACTAAACCAAAAATTCTAAAAATTTTATGGTAAGAAGATATGTAAGTCTAATTTAAGGGAAATTTTATGGATCTTAGTTTGAAGTTTCGTAACTTAAGATATAAATAATTTAGTGACTATGACTTGAGTAGAGAGCTAGATATGAACTTGTGTGGATAGTGGAACTATGTGCTATTATGATTGTATTATCTTGAGAACATATTGTGAAAATTGATAAAAGCATGTTAATAAATTTTTTTATTTTTTACATATTAACTTACTAAGTTATATGCTTGCCCCCTTTCTTTCCCTTGTCTTATAGTGTCACCAAGCTAGCTCAGGGTTCAGAGATCGTCGAAGATCCATCCACACTATCAACATTCTTTTGGTATTTTGAAATCATTATTTTGAATTATGACATGTATAGAAGGCTTGGTTATTTTGTTATGTGTCATAATCGATTTGGCTTAAATTGTTGGCCTATGTTATTTCATAATTCATTTTGTATAAGGCCATCAATGTTGGCTAATATTGATCAAACTATACGTTCATGATGAAGCATTTTATGGATGCGTAAGCTTGCATGAGTTGATCGAAAAGTTTTAATTTGGATACAAAATTTATGTCTCGATTTAGTACAACTGCATGTGTTATGTTCCAGTAGTGCCTCGTACCCTATTCTGATGTCGAACACGGGTAATGGATGTTACACCCTAGGGATTTTCGTCCTCAAAAATCTTACCAATAAATAGGTTGGGATATTGCTTTCTCATAGCATCCTCGAGTTCCCATGTAGCTTCTTCAACCCCGTGTCGATGCCACAAAACTTTTACTTACGCTATTCTTTTATTTCTCGGTTCTTTGATCTCTTTAGCTTGAATTCAGATCGGTTCTTCACTATACGTCAAATATGACTGAATCTCAACTTCAGTCGAAGAAATAATGTGTGAAGGGTCTAATTGGTATCATTGTAACATTGATATGTGAAACACATTATGTATCTTTTCTAACTCATATGGTAAGGACAATCGATATGCCACTGGCCCAATTCGCTCGATAATCTTGTACTCTCCAATGAATCACAGACTCAATTTCCCCTTTCGGCCAAATCATAATATCTTTTTCCACGGCGAGGCTTTCAAAAACACTCTATCTCTAACCTGATAACCAATGTCTTTTCGTTTCAAATCTGAGTACGACTTCTGTCGATCTGTAGCTATTTTCAAACTATCACGAATTACTTTCACTTTCTCTTCAGTCTCTCTAATCAATTCGACCCCCATGAATCTTTTTCTCACTAAGCTCAGTCTAGTACAATGGTGTTCTTCATTTACGACCATATAGAGCTTCGTATGACTCCATTTTAATACACGATTGAAAACTGTTGTTATAAGCAAATTCAATCAAAGGTAAGTATTTCTCCCAACGACCTTCAAACTCTAAAATGCAACATCGCAACATATCTTCAAGTATCTGAATAACTCACTCAAATTGACCGTCCATTTGTGGATGAAACACAGTGCTAAAATGTAATTTTGTACCAAGAGCTTCTTACAATTTTCTTCCAAAATCATGATATGAATTGCGGATCTCTATCTGAAACTATAGATAATGGCACCCCATGTAATCTAACGATCTTGAAAATGTATAATTTAGTGAGTCTCTCAAGCGAGAAGTCTGTACGTACAGGATTGAAGTGAGTCAATTTCATCAGTCTGTCAACAACAACCCAGATTGCATCTTTCTTTCTCTGAGATAGGGGCAAACCTGATACGAAATCAATAGTTACTCTATCTCATTTCCACCCGAAAATTATCACAGGCTGTAGTAAACCCGACGATACTTGATGTTTAGCTTTGACTTGCTGACAAATCAAACATTTCGATACAAACTCAGATATACCTCGTTTCATACCAGACCACCAATATTGTTGTTTCAGATGATTATACATTTTAGTGCTTCCCGGATGTACTGACAAACAGCTGCTGTGTGCTTAATTCAGAATCTTCTGAATCAACTCTAAATTTCTCAGTACACATATTCTATCTCTGAACATCAAACAATCATCAGACCTGATTTGAAACTTTGAATCAAATGTCGTCTCACACTGAACTCGCTTAGCTTGCAATTCACTATCAAATTTTTAAGCTTCACAAATTTGCTGTAGAAATAATGGTCTCACTTTCAACTTGGCTACAATCGAGCCATCATTAGACAAAGCTAACCAGGTATTCATTGCACGCAAGGCAAATAAGGACTTTCAGCTCAAAGCATCAGCAACAACATTAGTTTTCCCCGGATGATAATAAATTACTAACTCATAGTCTTTTAGTAATTCTAGCCATCTCCGTTGTTACAAATTTAAGTCTTTTTGAGTCATTAAGTACTTCAGACTTTTTTCATCGGTATAGATGTGACATTTTTCACCAAACAAATAATGACGCCAGATTTTCAACGCGAACACAATTGCGGCCAACTCCAAATCGTGCATAAGATAATTCTTTTCATGTAGCTTCAACTGTCTCGAGGCATAAGCTATAACTTTGCCTTCCTGCATCAAAACATAGCCCAGACCATTTAATGATGCTTCACAAAAACTCACGAATTCTTTACCCGACTCAAGTTGAACTAAAATCGGTGCCTCTATCAATAATGCCTTCAACTATTTGAAACTTTGCTGACATTTCTCTGACCACTCAAACTTGACATCTTTCTGAAGTGAATGTGTCAACGGAGTTGCAATCATAGAAAATCCTTTCGTGCATCGTCGATAATAACGAACTAGTCCCAGAAAACTACGGACTTCAGATACATTTCTCGGAGATTTCCAATCTATAATCGCAAAAATTTTACTCAGGTCGACTCAAATACCTTTGGCTGAAACTATATGTCTCAGAAATCCACCTCTTAGAGCCAAAACTCACATTTACTGAACTTTGCAAACAATTGTTTATCTCTCAAAGTCTGCAATACTATTCTCAAATGTTCAGCATGTTCGAATTCATCTCGAGAATACATCAGGATGTCAACAATAAATAGAACAACAAAATGATCTAAATACAGTCTAAAAATCTAGTTCATCAAGTCCATAAAAACCATTGGTGCATTAGTTAATCCGAAAGGCAAAACAAGGGATTCATATTGTCCGTACCTCATTCTAAAAGCAGTCTTTGGTACATCTGATTCTTTAACTGTCAATTGGTAAGAAACCGACCTCAAATCTATCTTTGAAAACACTATTGCTCCTTTTAGTTGATCAAACAAATCATCTATTCGAGGCAAAGGATATTTGTTCTTGATTTTCACTTTGTTGAGCTGTCTATAATCTATACACATTCTCATTGTGCCATCTTTCTTTTTAACAAATGACACTGGGGCACCCCAGGGTGAGAAACTTGGTCTAGCAAAACCTCTATCAGTTAATTCCTACAACTGAGCTTTCAACTCTTTTAACTCTGTCGGAGTCATTCTGTACAGAGCTATTGATATCGGTGAAGTTCCCGATATTAAATCAATACCAAACTCAACCTCTCTGATTGGTGGTAAACCCGGTAACTCTTCAAGAAATACATTTGGATACTTACACACAACTGGTACTGATTCAATCTTTGATTCAGATACTTTTGTATCAAGTACTTACGCAAGATAAGCTTCACACCCTTTTCTCACACATCTCTATGCTAACATTGACGAAGTCAAAGCTGACAAAACACTTAAATCATCATATTAAATTCGAATAGTCTCATTATTCTAACATTTCAGTTCATTTATCTTCCGTCTACAATTCACTACTGCATCATGCTTCGTCATCCAATCCATACCCAGAATTATATCAAACTCATTCAACGGTAACAACATCAAATAGGCTGGTAAACAATAATTTCGAATCATTAACGGACAATTCTTACAAACTTTGTCAACCAGGACATATTTGCCTAAGGGGTTTGACACTTTTACCACAAACTCAGTAGACTCAATAGGCAAAGTCTTACTGGATACTAAATTCACACATATATACGAATGAGTTGATCCAGGATCTATCAATGCAATCACATTAGTGTCGTAGAATGAGAAACTACCAATGATAACATCTGGAGATGAAGCTTCTTTCCGAGTGCAAATAGCGGAGGCTCTAGCAGGTGCTCTGGATTCAGATCTCACATCGGAGTCCTTTGTCGCTCTTTGACTACCACTTACATTTCTAGCATTTCTAAGGGGTCTCCCTTTAGTCGACGTGTTACTCGATCTTACATTCTAAGGTCGATCTTTTTTAACCATCTCAAGACAGTCTCTGATGAAATAATCCTGTGAACCACATTTAAATCAGGCCCGATCATTCATTCTACAATCACCGGGATGTCGTTTCCCACATTGTCTCCACTTAGGTCGATTAGGTCTTGCACTTCCAACAGTAGCTATCAGGGTAGCTTGAGCTTTAGAACTCAAATGTTACTTTTCATGATCTCTGCTAGAATACCCCATAGATGCATTTGGACGACTATAAGTGTCTCTAAATTTCTTTGATGCAGACTGATAAGATTTACTCGTCGATTTCTTTCTCGAGTCTTTAGCTTGAGAATCAGCTTTTCTCTATTCTTTACTCAATTCTTCAGCTTTGCAAGCACAATCAACAAGCTCTTTCAGCTCTAAAATCCCAACTAGCAGTCAGATATCTTCATTCAATCCATCCTCAAACCTTTTACACATGATAGCTTCTATTGAAACACACTCTTGGGCATATTTGCTCAACCTCACAAATTCTCGCTCGCATTCTCTAACAGTCATACGGCCTTACTTTAATTCAAGAAACTCTTTTCATTTCAAGAACTCCTAGGTTACTCGTTCTTTCAATACCACCAATGTCAATGTATTCCACCATTGATACGCAGAATCCCTCAAAAGTGATACAGCACATTTAATGTATTCTTCTAGCGTACACGACAACATATCAAATACTCTGATCGTATTTTCAAGCCAGAATTTAGCTCTCTTAGTATCATCATCAATGATAGCGCTGAACTCTTCAACCCCATATTTTCAAATTTTATCAACTGGCAATTTGTTCAGATGTATAGGATCAATAACTTGAGGAGCTACGGGGATTGGTTGAGGAATAGGTAGGGTGGAGGTTGTTGAGCAGCCAGATTCGTGCGGACGAACTCCATGAACCACTCACTCATCATTTGGAAGAAGGCTTGTTTATCTTCTCTACCTTAACTACCCGTAACGGGCCTCGATTCAGATTGCATGGCTCCATATACGGAAGTTGGCGCATTACACTCAACATCATCAGCTACAACTCGATCGAGATCCATTTGCTATATGAAAACACATTTTAAATTGTTAAGAGACATCACACTATCGCAGGTTATATATGGCATGTATAACTAGACTCTCACACACGCTATGTTAGTCTGAGAATCGACTAAACTGTAGCTCTGATACAAATAAAATATAACACCCCTAACTCGTATCTATCACTGGAACAGGTTTATGAGGTATTACTAAACTTATAACTCAAACATATTTTCATTTATTATTGAATTGCATACAAAAGCATGTCTCATTCAAATACACTTATATTGTCCTTTATAAGAGCCTATGAGGCCTTAAACATGCTTTAGAAGAGGTTCGGGACTAAACCAATATCTCAGAACAATTTTAGAAAACTAAGAAAATTTTCATGAAAACAGGAGACACACACCCATGTGAACAGGCCATGTGTCTCACACGGCCACCAGACACCCGTGTCACAGGCTGTGTGGACATTCAAAATGGGATCACATGGTCGTGTCACAGACCGTGTCCTATCCCGTGTAACTCTTTGACTTAGGTCACACGGCTAACCACACACCCGTGTTTCAAGCCTATATGTCTATTCTAAATGGCCACACATGCCCGTGTGCCAAACCATGTGCTAGGTCATACCAAACCTATAGGGTGTACTAACTTATGCCACACGGCAAATCACATGCCCATGTGTGAGGCTGTGTGGTACATACTGACTTACATTTAATGTCAACACCAAGGGACACGCGGCTGAGACACACGCCCGTGTCTCTTCCCGTGTGGACATAAATAGGCTATTTTTATGGCCATTTTGCCACCCAAGTCAAGCATACTTGCACAGAGGCAAATGGTACCATTTTCATACACAAATAGACAATTCAACCTCAAATCATCACATTATAAACCATTCAATACCAACCATTCAAAGCTTATATCACAATCATTTACCTAACCAATTCACATACTATAATACCATGATTCATTAGCTATAATTCACATTTATAACATATTCCAAATCATCACACTTTACTAACCAAATTAGCATCCAATTACCAACTAAAACTGAGCATATACATAACACATACCAAATGGCCATTTAAACTATTTGAACCATAATCAAACATACCAAAACATACCATTTCACAAGGCAATATTTACATCAAACTTTGCAACATTATCAAGCAATTTCATAAGGCTAAATATATTACCGAAACACTTATCAAAATGACTCAAGCCTATACATGCCATATACTATATACACAATTTCAAAAGTACCGAATTAGCTACCCGATAGTGCGATGAAGTCTCTGACGATCCCTGAATCTGATCTAGCTCGATTTCACTATAAAACAAGGAAAAATAAAACAAAGTGTAACGCCCCAATTTATCGATTTTCAGAATTTCAAATTTTTTCTTGAATTTATCTGTGCATGTTTTGATATGTTGTTGAGTGAATTAAATGTGTTTAGTGGACCTTAAGGAGGCTTAGGTTTAATTTGAAGCCTGATAGGATTTTTAAATTTTAGACTTAAAAGAGAACGGGCATTGATCAAGTGGGCTTTTAAGTAAACGTCGGGGATTTAAGACACAAGAAAGCTTGTGTTAAAGTGGCAAGGTGGCACCACTTAAAACACAAGGGGTGGCGTATGAAAGCTGTGAGAGAGCTAAGGTTCAAATCCCATGGTAAGCAAGGTGTTATTTATTTTTATACTTATGCAAGGTAAGTGATGGAACTTAAGTGAAATACTGAAGAAAGAAGCTTGAAATGCTCATGGAATTGGGTGAGGAGTGATAAGGGGAGGTTATTTAGGAGGACATTTAGGAATTTTGAAAAGGGACAAGAGTTGGCCGATTGTAGGGGTCTTGGAGGCAGCTCATTCGGCTAGGTGGGTTTTGAACTTGCATTTTTGGCAAGTGTAGTTTTAGTGTGCCGAATACCCCCTATTTGGTCCTTTTTGGGATTTGTTTTGGGCAAGTTTTAGTGTCAATTAGGTAAGATTCAAGTGGTGTTTCCCATTCGGTTCATAGTGTTTCTTTTCTCTCTTTTTTCCCTTTTTGTTCTAAAAGGCAAAATCCCAAAGTTGGTTGGTCTCTTTTGCCAATTTACCTAAAGTCGAATCCTTCATCACCTCTCTTCTTTAGCCGAACCAAGCATCTACCTCTTCTCCCTTCACTCTTTTCTTCTCTTCTTCTTCTTCTCCTTTTCTCCACCAATTGAAGTAACCATTTTTCTCGAATTATCTTGCTAGCTGATTCTTTCAAAAGTCGAAACTCTAAACTCTCTCATCCCTCTGTCGACATCTCCTCTCTGTTTCATAGATTTCTATTCTCCTTTTTGTTTCTGCAAAAGCTGAAACATCCATACTCTATAGTGATTTCGGAAACTGAATCTTTAGCTCACTTAGATCTATCTTCTTCTCGCGTTTTGGTTAGATCTACAATAGATCTGGAATAGGTTGGTATTTGGGGCCTCTTCTTTGGTAAAACAAAACAGTGGTAAGTACTCGAATCCCCTTCTTTCGTAAACTTGTGATTCAAGAAAAGCTGAAAACCCCTAACTCTTTAGGGTGGCTGTCAATTTTGATAAAGGTTTATGTGAGCCTTTTCTTTCAATTCTCTTATGTTCTAGTCTGGAAAAGAGGTGATCTAACGAGGAGCATTGGAGGCTAGGACCGTTGGAGCAATCTAGATCTAGTGGTTAGAATCGACAAAGGTAAGGGATTAGTAGTGCTCTATTATGGCCGAATAGGTATGTTAAGTTGTTAACGAATATTCAATTGGATCTTAGTTGACATATGGTTAAAACGATTATAGGATATTCACGCAAGGGACTTCTGAGTATATCGCAAAAGAGGTGTGTAATCGACACCCTCTAGTAGACTAGATCAGCAAAAGCCGAAAAGCTGAAATGCTGAAATTCTGGCATTTCGAGGGCTTGCGAGCGCTTGTGGGTCAGTTGAAACGGTAAAGTTGGTAATCGCGAATGGTAAGACGGTTGTGTGCACGTTGGTGGTTTTAGGCCTCGGAGGGCCGAATTTGGGCCCAATAGGCTTACGGGCCCATATGGGTGAAAACGAGTGGTAAGTTTATTTTGGTGGTTTGACTGTTAAATTTGCTAAAACAGGTGTAAAATTTGGGCTTAGTGGGCCGTAGTAACTAGTAGACTTCGTTGGGCCCATTAGGGGTTTTAAGGCCCGATGACTCTATAATACTGAAATGGGCTAAATAAGTTACTTGGATAGCGATAGGTCTGTTAGTAGAATGTAATGAGCATGAAACCCTAAAATCTAGCAAATTTATTGAAATACCCCTTAAGGGTGGAAAATTACTGTTTTACCCCTAGGTGCTAAAAGACCATTTTACCCCTAGGGTTAAGTTGACTGATTTGCATGCTATTATTTCTGATTCTCTGTATGCCATGTCATAATATATCTTGTTGCATGGGGTTGGGTTATTTTGATGGAGGAAGTGCTAAGTGGCAATGCCACGTATACTGTTAGAGGCTCTGCCTCGTATTACTGTTTTAGTGGCTTGGCCACGTTATCTGATTAAGCAGCTAAGCTGCGACTGTGGTGCGTAGGGCTGGGTGGGTTGAGTTATTCCCCACATGGTGTGTAGGGCTGGTACAGGTGGTGTGTAGGGTTGGATTAGGCTTGGGCTTTGCATTCATGCATAATATACTGAACTGTTACTGTAATGGGCCTAAGGCCCACACTATTTTTTGAATAGGGCTAAGGCCCAGTTATCACTATTTTTTGAATAGGGCTAAGGCCCAGTTACCACTGTACCTGAACAAGGCTTTGGGCCAGTTTGAGCTTGAATTGATCTTGACTCTGTTTGGGTGAGCTTACACACTGAGTTTTCACAAACTCACCCATTTCCTTTCATCCATGCAGGTGAACCCCAACCTTAGAGGACTTGGAGCTGGAGGGATTTGGAGTGGCCACGTGGACTGCTTTCTGGTTTTATTGTTATTTCTTAAATTATTTATCAGTATTCAATAGTTTTGGGTTTTTAATCTGTAATAAGGCCTCTTGATAATTATTTTATTTTCAGTTCGGTTACTTATTTATTTGATTATTACTTGCTTAAAATTGATAGACTAAGGCTGCGCGGATTTTTATTTCAAATTAACAAACATTTTCAAAACATTCCCTACATGGCAAATAGATAATTTAACAACAACGACTTACTAACGAGATTTCTTAAAAAGTGAACTTCAAACTGATAGTGGATAGGTTTGTGTAAATTAAATAACCTTCTTTTTCTCAAAACAAAAAAAAAAATGGTTTTGCTAGATCAACCTAAATTTACGAAACGAAGAACAATGTGTAATTAACTGTCCATGTGACACACCAGATTGGCCATAACGTCTGGGCCGGGTTTGGGGTGTTACACAAAGTAAGCTTTGTAGCTTAGTAAGCTCGTATAATAAAGAATTTAACTTATCAAATGAATACAAATCAACCAAATAAACATATTATAGCATAACATCCATCTATACACAAACCTTTCTCATGTCATATACATGATTCAATATGAATTCATTATGTTACCTTCACTTGATATTCACATAGGTTTTCTACGTACCTGTATCACTTATTTCAATTGTACTTTCATTCTTGTCTTGACTATGCCTATTGAACTATTCAAAATATGATCGGATACTCGGGAATCACATATCACAGTACCAATGGCATATCCCAGATATGGTCTTACATGTAATCTCGTATGCCATAGCCCAGCTATGGTCTTACACGAAATATAATATTGATGCCATATCCCAGATATGGTCTTACACGAAATGTCACACTGATGCCATATCTCAGATATGGTCTTACATGTAATCTCGATAACCCTAAAGTTATGACCTTTGTATCTTAAACTATTCCTAAGGTCCATACGAAACTTCCGACTGTCGTACTCTGTCGACTATGTTAGTACTCATATCCAACCAGCATTATCAATCAATTCAACATTCATAATCAAATTATAACACAATTTATCAACATTTATTAACATACGAACTTACCTCGTATACAGGAATGACGAAACGGATCGACTAATCGACAACTTCTCTTTCGACGATCTAAATCCGAATTCTTTCTTTCTTAATCTAAACATAATCAAATTTAGCTTATTTAATCAGCCATCCATTCAATTTAGTCTAAAACACATATTAGAGCTATTTTACACATTTGCCCCTATACTTTCACATTTTTTTTTACAATTTAGTCCAATTTCAAAAAAATTACAAATTCACACAATTTCTTTGAAACTCATGATGGCCGAACTCTCTATAGGTCCCTAGTAGCCCATATCTATCACTTTTTCACACATTTAACAATAATTTTAACACTCTTCAGAATTTAATCCCTAATTCATATTTTTACTCAAAATCACTTTGTAAAACATGAAAATCTATCAAAAAAAAAAGTTTCATAATTCATCATAAATCATCAAATAATGCATAAACTCATCAATGGCATCTTTCAAAACATTTAACAGTTTTGCAAAATAGTCCTAGGCTAGCTAGAACTAGTTACAATGATCACAAAAACATAGAAATCATTAAAAATTGAACAAAAATGGACTTACAATTAGGACATGTAATGGTCAAATGTTAAAAACTCCCAAAACTCCCAAAACTCCCAAAACCCTTAATTTCGTTTCTAATTTTGGTGGAGATGATGAAGATGGACAAAATTCATCTTTTGTTTTATTTTATTAACATTAATAACCAATTTACTAATTTAATCTTGGTTAATAAACATATAAATCATCAAATATATGCCCATTTATGTCCATCTCCACTATCAATGGTCTAATTACATAAAAGGACCTTCACTTTAATATTTCATAGCTTTTAAGCACTTTAAACTAATAGAACATCAATTTTGCATCTTATGCAATTTAGTCCTTTTATCAAATTAGACACCCAATCGATAAAATTAATTCACGAAACTTTCACACATACTTACTAACATGCTGTAAACACATAAAATGATATTAAAATAATTTTTTGACCTCAAATTCATGGTTTCAAAACCACTGTTCCGATTTAGCTAAAAACAAATTGTTACAGTTATAGGATCAACATCAAGGCTCACACTATCAAGCTACAGTCTCGGTAGATTCTGACTCATTTTACCCTAGTTTTGTGGCATGTATATAGGTTATTTTAGGTTGATGGTTTGAAAGTACTAAGTTAAAGTTGGAATATATTTTAATCGTTGAATCTAACGATCACTATTGTATGCTTGGGTCTCAGATTATGAGATGGTTGAGAAATGAATAAACTTGAATGAAATGCTTGATATATGTTTTAGTTGATAGCTAAGGTATATGTGCTAGTTCCTGGATATGGTAAGTTTGATGTGTACTAAAATAACGGTATGTTTAAGTTTTACGTATGGATAATTTTGATAAAAGTTAAAGCATGTTCCGGGCAATGAAAAGGTAAGGTTAGATAGTAGTTTGTTATTTAAGGCCCTATTTGGTGAATAGATGTGGAAATGGTCACTTTGGTTTTGGTAACTTATGGTTTTACGATGAGCACGTTTGCCTTTGGAAAATGGTATAAATGAATGATTTTGGGCCATATGATGTTTAAAATTTTATTGATGAATGTATGAAATTAACATGTTGAATATATCTTGGTTTGAATGAATGTTGTTTAAGATTAAGTTGTGGTGCCAATGAAGGCATATTGGTTAGGCACATAGGCTGATTGTGATTTGGTATAATTTTGACATGATTTGACATACTTTTGATGTATTTTGAGTAATTGAATAAATGATTTTTGGTAAGCTTGAGACTTAAGTACACCATTGTTGAAAACCTTACATTTCAAGGTATTATATAGCACTCATGGTCTAACATACGGCCGTGTGCCTTACACGAGGATGAGACACGGCCTTGTGCTTTGTTAAATTTTAATAATTTTAAGTCCACATGGCATTAGTTAGATACATAGTCTGAGAACAAGACCGTGTGTCTCCTCCTACACGATCTTTGCCTTTGCACACGGTCTAGCCACACAGGCATGTCTTAGCACCACATGGATTATGCCCTGTCACATGGTCGTGTGACCCCTATTTTTAGTTTTTACCTAAATTTTTGTAAAAAATTTCAAATTAGTCCTAATTTGGTTTTGTGTTGAGTTAGGGGTCTTATATGCTCAATTAATCCCCGATTTTGATTGAAAATCACATCATACTTGAATTAAATTTCATTTTAATAGATTTTTTTATTATTTATGTTGAATCTAAGGCTCGGTTATATTTGATTATCATTGATTGATTGTAATTATGTTATATTATAAATTGTTTGATCTTTTATATCATTATATCGGCTAAGATTTATGTTTGTATGTTTGATATAAGCCATGATATATTCATAATCTCTATAATGCTTGTAATTAAAGTGATTAATGATTTATGATTTGATTAAATGTTATAAAACATGTTATAATGTTCCAGTAATTGTTGTAGCATCCTGTAACTAGGGTCCGATGACCAGTCCGAGTATAAGGTGTTACAGGGATGACGGGTTTCTCGTCGGGCCATGACATTATAGGACATTTCTCGTCTCGACGTGATACGTTTGACGTTGTGATGTTACATACTGTTTCTATAATTTCTACAGATAAATAACCTACAATTCACCAAATCTATTTCCAAACACATACATACTACTCAACATGCAACCAACCTATACCAACTTCACCATCCAAAACATGATTTACATTACCTTATTACAACAATGAATTAAGCCTTAACACTATCAAGTAGATTATCTAATATACTTCACCTATGCTTTATTCCAACCGTACCAAATTCATCAACGTTATTTAGAATTATAGCATTATACACATCATAACCATATGATTTATTTATAAACATATAACAACTCAAACAACTAGATTCGCATATTATTTCCTACTCAAGTTCAATTGTATATATAAAGATATACCAAAAGTGACTCAAATAGGCAGCTACATGCCAAACTATTAACAAAAGTGAAAACACAACAAAATTGCTGAGTCGGGTTCGATTTTTGGATGCTGAGATGACCAACTCTCGAATTACCGAGAATCTACTTTACCTGGGCAAGGAGAAAACAAAATAGTATGCTAAGCAAAACACCCAGGGGTAAATCTATGATGTAACAACTCGGTTTTGGCTAAATCAAAACAGTGGTTTCAGAACCACAAATCTGAGGTCAGAAAAATAATTTGATATTATTTTCAGTGTTTATAGCATGTGAATATGCATGTCTAAAATTTTCAGGATTTAATTTGATCGCTTGGTTAGTTAATTTGATAAAAGGACCTAAATTACGTAAAATGCAAATTTAAGTACACCATTGTTGAAAACCTTACATTTCAAGGTATCATATAGCACTCATGGTCTAACATACGGTCATGTGCCTTACACGAGGATGAGACACGGCCTTGTGCTTTGTTAAATTTTAATGATTTTAAGTCCACATGGCATTAGTTAGATACATAGTCTGAGAACAAGACCGTGTGTCTCCTCCTACACGATCTTTGCCTTTGCACACGGTCTAGCCACACAGGCATGTCTTAGCACCACGTGGATTATGCCCTGTCACATGGTCATGTGACCCCTATTTTTAGTTTTTACCTAAATTTTTGTAAAAAATTTCAAATTAGTCCTAATTTGATTTTGTGTTGAGTTAGGGGTCTTATATGCTCAATTAATGCCCAATTTTGATTGAAAATCACATCATACTTTAATTAAACTTCATTTTAATAGATTTTTTTATTATTTATGTTGAATCTAAGGCTCGGTTATATTTGATTATCATTGATTGATTGTAATTATGTTATATTATAAATTGTTTGATCTTTTATATCGTTATATCAGTTAAGGTTGATGTTTGTATGTTTGATATAAGCCATGATGTATTCATAATCTCTATGGTGCTTCTACTTAAAGTGGTTAATGGTTTATGATTTGATTAAATGTTATAAAACATGTTATAATGTTCTAGTAATTGTTGTAGCATCCTGTAACTAGGGTCCGATGATCGGTCCAGGTATAAGGTGTTACAGGGATGACTGGTTTCTCATCGGGCCATGACATTATAGGACATTTCTCGTCGCGACGTGATACGTTTGACATTGCGATGTCACATACTGTTTCTATAATTTCTACAGATAAACAACCTACAATTCACCAAATCTATTTCTAAACACATACATACTACTCAACATGCAGCCAACCTATACCAACTTCAGCATCCAAAACATGATTTACGTTACCTTATTACAACAATGAATTAAGCCTTAACATTATCAAGTAGATTATCTAATATACTTCACCTATGCTTTATTCCAACCGTACCAAATTCATCAATGTCATTTACAATTATAGCATTATACACATCATAACCATATGATTTATTTATAAACATATAACAACTCAAACAACTAGATTCGCATATTATTTCCTACTCAAGTTCAATTGTATATATAAAGATATACCAAAAGTGACTCAAATAGGCAGCTACATGCCAAACTATTAACAAAAGTGAAAACACAACAAAATTGCTGAGTCGGGTTCGATTTTTGGATGCTGAGATGACCACCTCTCGATTTATCGAGAATCTACTTTACCTGGGCACGGAGAAAATAAAATAGTATGCTAAGCAAAACACCCAGGGGTAAATCTATGATGTAACAGCCCGATTTTAGCTAAATCAAAACAGTGGTTTCAGAACCACAAATCTGAGGTCAGAAAAATAATTTGATATTATTTTCAGTGTTTATAGCATGTGAATATGCATGTGTGAAATTTTCGGGATTTAATTTGATCGCTTGGTTTGTTAATTTGATAAAAGGACCTAAATTGTGTAAAATGCAAAATTAGCGTTCTATTTGTTAAAGTGTCTAATTGCTATGATCTATTAAATGTGAGGTCCTTATGATGATATTAGACCATTTCATTAATGGATGGAAAATTATGCCTATGGTTAGTGTAATTTTAATGTTTAATCATTAATGGTAAAAATGTCATTTTGTAAATTAAGTTAATTAAATAAAACAAACATTAAAACTTGTCCTTCTTCTTCCCATTTCCACCAAATTTAGAGAAGCTTCAAATATTTCGGCACTTGTGTGGCTTGATTTGGTAAGCTTTCAAGCTCAGTTTTTAGTGATTTTTACGTTTTTGAGATTGTTGCTTTATGCTCTAGCTAGCCTATGCTTGAATTTTTGAAATTGATGATGATTTTATGTGATTTCATTGATGAATTTATGAGTTTTGTGATGATTGACGATGAAAAATGGAACATATGTGTTAGATTAATTATTTTACAAAGTGGTTTTGAGTAAAAATGCATTTTAGGGATTAATTTGTCAAATTTTTGAAAAGATGTGGTTAAAATGTGAAATAAATGGAAGTTTTGGGCTACTAGGGACTAATGGAAAATTTGGCCAAGCTTGGGCCTAAAGAAATTGTGTGAAATTTGTGATTTTTATGAATAAGGACTAAATTGTGAAAAATGTGAAAGTTTATGGGCTAATATGTAAAAATGGCCAAATATGTATTATGGACTAAATTGAATGAATATGTGATTGAATGAGTTGAATTTGACATTATATAGATCAAGAAAAGATGAACCTGAACTTAGATCGAGGCAAGAATAAAGTACTCGATTAATCGGCTAGTTTCATCGTTTCTACGCCTGAGGTAAGTTCGTATATAATACATATTGTTTAACCATGTTTATATATGATATAATGAATGAAAATGTATTAGTGAAGCATGATTATGTGTGAATGCAATTTGAGGATATGTGGCACTAAGTGTGTGTAAATTAAATGGCATCAGTGATAAATGGCACTAAGTGCGCGAGATCAATATAGCTTTGGATGAATAATTGGCACTAAGCGTGCGATACTGAGATAATATAGGCTTAATGTGATGGCACTAAGTGTGCGACACCATTATAGTTTCAGCTAGTTATTTGGCACTAAGTGTACGAGTTCATTGAACGTTTAAAGACGATCAAATGAATTAGCGTACTGAGTAAAGAGATGGTAAATGTGATAGATAAATACGTGATGGTACAAGTATGTACGGAACCTATGTGGTTGATGATATTATGTATGAGATAGATGAAAGATTATGAGAATGAATAATGATAAATGAGTTAGTTTGAGTAGCATTTCGAATGCCTGTTTATGAGCTTAAAGAAATGGTATGAAATTGAGAAATAGTCTTAGAAAAGATCGAGTAATGATATGAGTTGTATTAAGTGTTAGATGATTAATTGAATTACATTTAATTGTTAAGTTAAATGTGTTATATTACGAACTTACTAAGCTTTAAAGCTTACTGTGTGAATTCTTCTCTATTTTACAGTGTACTAAAGCTAGCTCAAATCTGGGGATTGTCAGCGACTCAATCACACTATTGGACATCTATTTTTGTACTAGTTTGATAGTTGTATATGGTATATGGCATGTATAGGCTAGTGTATTTTAGATATGTTTTGAGTTGTGAATATAGCCATGTGAGTTGGCTTGTAAAGAATGGAAATAATGAAGGTGACTTGTGTTGATGATCTGTGCTTGTAAATGTGCATTTAGCATATGATATGCTTAATGAAATGGTCATTTTGGTATAGATATGATGTTGTCTTGGTGAATGAGTAATGGTTTATGAGGTTATAGTATAAAATGTGCATGAATTGGTAATGTTTTGGCTAGAAATTATATGTCCTTTGATATTGGATGTGAGCTTGTAAGGATGACCCATTTTGGGTGGTGAAATGACCTTGTAAATGGCCTATTTTCATCCACACAGTTGAGCACACGGGCATGTGACTCAACCATGTGTAACACATGGCCTTGATATACGACCGTGTGTCCCCTAGAGACAATTAGAAAATTAAGACAGTGAGTTACACGGGTTAAACATGAGGGCGTGTGACTGGCCGTGTGGTTAAGTCAAAGAGTTACATGGGCTGGACACACAGGCGTGTGACTAGCTGTGTGAGCAAGTCAGTAAGCTCCCCAATTTTCACACGGCCTGGTACACGGGCATGTCCAGTGGCCGTGTGGATAAGTTAGAATGTATGCTTTGTTTTCCCACGGCCTAGACACACGAGAGTGTCTAATGCCGTGTGAGGCATACAGCCTGTTCACACGGACATGTGACCTCTATAACTTAGAAAAATTTCAAGTTTTCAGAAAATTTTATATGAGAGCGGTTTAGTCCCGAACCTTCTCTAGAACATGTATAAGGTCTTGAAGACCTTCTAAAGGGACTTTATGCTTATGAGTGATATTAATGTGATGATGTATGAGCTATGTACATGAAACGATCACTAATGCCTCATAACCCTAATCCGGCGACGGATACGGGTTAGGGGTGTTACATATGATTCAAGATAAGTTAAATAAAATTATGCAATGCACAAATCTAAATCAAGTTCAATTCATATTCATTATCATGATATTTATATCAAACACTTCAATTCCAAATAATCATGCTTATACCAATCTTATTTACCTACCTAAGTGTATATTCATATTAGATTATTTTATCATATAATTTATTCATATTCATTCCATAAACATGAATTAAATCATTCAGCATACATTACACATTCATATATACTCAATTTCATGCATCCTTTCCACATTTTCTGAGTCCATAAGCATCAGTATTATTCAAATAGTCTTCGAGGCTCATTTTCAACTCAATTCACATAATATCACATTTCAAAATTTCATTACATTTCATTCATTACCATTTAACCTATTCATGAATTTTTAACCCTATTAACCAAACACAGACTCAGTATGGATACATGGATCTTATAACATCGTCATTTTAGCTAAATCAAAACAATGATTTCAGAACCACAAATATGATGTTAGAAATTTATTTTATTAATTTATGTGTTTACAACATGTCATTAGATATGTGTGAAACTTTCGTGAGCTAATTTGATCGATTGGTTGGTTAATTTGATAAAAGGACCAAATCGCGTAAAGTGTAAAAGTTGTGTTCTAGTAGCTAAAGGTATCTAATAGCTATAGAACCTTGAAGTTAAGGTCCTTAAGTAGTAATTATACCATTATTATGATAGTGGATGATAATGGCATGGCATAAATGAAATTTTGAATTAATTTTAAGGTTAATTTTGGTATTGGGTAATTAAAGGTTAATTTAATTAAAACAAAACACAAAAATTAAGGCATTCATCTTTTTATGCCGATTTTGAAGGAGGAAGAAACCATTTTTATGGCTTTAAGCATTCGGTCACTTTGCAGTCCAATTGTAAGTCCGTTTTTGTCCCATTTTTGATATTTTTATGTTTTTGTAATCGTTGCATCTAGTACTAGCTAGCCCAGGGACTATTTTGTAAATTTTCAAATATTTTTTTAGATGCATTGATGTATTCATGTTTTTTGATGTTTGATGATGGATTATCATGTTTTGTAAAGTGATTTTTAATGAAATTGCCATTTAAGGGCTAAATTGAGAAATGTGTAAATTGTGTGGTTGAAATGTGAATTAAATAATAAATATGGGCTGCTAGAGACTCACATGAAATTCAGCTAGCATGAATTGGGATAAAATTGTGTGAATTTGTGATTTTATGTGAAAATGACTAAAGTGCAAAAAATGTAAAAGTTTAGGGGCTAATGTGTAAAAATGCCCAAACATTTGTTATGGATTAAATTGAAAGAATATGTGATTGAATGAGTTAAATTTGATATTATATAGATCAAGAAAAGAGGAACCCGGACTTAGATCGAGGCAAGAACAAAGTACTCGATTAATCGGCTAGTTTCGTTGTTTTTACGTCTTAGGTAATTTCGTATGTAATACTTATCATTTTAATGATGTTTAAATGCTTTGATATTAATTGAAATGTCAATGTGAGATTATAAATGTTTTCGACGATGATTCAGTTATATATTGGCACTAAGTGTGCGAGATCAAAATAGCTTCGGCTAAATTTATTGGCATTAAGTGTGCGAGACTGAGATAGCTTCATTTAAATGTAATGACACTAAGTGTGCAATATCTATGTAGCTTCGGCTATTTATTTGGCACATTTGTGAGTTTTCTGAATATTTAAAGATTTACGAATGGTTGAACTTATTGGCAACGGAGTGAATAAGTAATATATAATTACGAGAAAGTTCAGGTATGTACGAAACCTATGTGGTTATTATATGGATAAGACTCGATGGAATCATATGGGAGTAAGGTTTGAGTAATGTTTTGTGATATTGCTTAATTGATTGAATGATAATTAATTGTCGAGTTAATTTTATTATCGTACGAACTTACTAAGCTTTAAAGCTTACTGTGTTTAATTTTCCTTACTTTACAGTGTTTTAAAGCTAGCTCAAAGGAAGGGATCGTCAGTGACTCTATCACACTATTGTGCAACTACTTGGTACCTTTTGAAATTGTATATAATGGTATATGGCATATATAGGCTATATGTGATATTTTGGTTATGAATATAGCCATGAGATTTGGATTGTAAATGATGTTAATGTTGGTGTGCGTTAGTCATTTGAAATGGTTGTTAATGAATATGGTTTGATGTATATCATGTGTTGGAAATGGAATGTTTTGGTGTTGTTGTGGTTGATTTGTCATGGATGACTAAATGGTTAGTTGAATGATGAATATGAGTGCTTGAGATTGGTTATATTGTGGCTAAAAGTTATATGTCAATTTGGTAGCTAGATGGTATGTATTTGATTTAATAAATTGATTGAGTTAGGGATTGAATTTTGGATATGAATTGGTAGTTTATAATTGGGTATTTACTTGTATGAATTGAGATTATAAATATGTTGTTTTAGAACATGATTGAGTAAATGAAATGATTGGATTGGTATATTATGAATGCATGAATTGAGGCTGTTTTGGTTGCCATTTGATTGTGGAAATTGTACCAATTGACTTGTATAGGTACATGAGATTTGGGGTGGCAAATTGGCCTTGCAAATGGCCTATTTTTATCCACACGGGCGTGTGCCTCAGTCGTGTCCCCAGGCATTGCAATTTGAACTAAGACAGGATGCTCCACACGGCCTCACACACGGGCATGTGACTGGCTGTGTGGCATAAGTCAGTATACCCTTCAGGTTTCCGAGCACACGACTTGAACAAGAGCGTGGGAGGCCATTTCGAATAGGCACACGGGCTAGACACATGGGCGTGTGACTAGCCGTGTGACCTAAGTCAGTATGTATGCCCTGTTTTCACACGGCCTGTGACATGAACGTGTCTATAGGCATGTGAGGCACACGGTCTATTCACACGGGCATGTGACCTCTGTATGTTAAAAAATTTTCTAAGTATCCAAAATTTTTATAAGTGATTTGGTTAGTCCCAAACCTTCTCTAAAGCATGTTTAAGGTCTCGTAGACCTTTATAAAGGACAATGTGAATATGATTGTATGATATTTCATAATGTTTGATTATAGAATGTGAAATGTTTACTTAATGATGTAATTTAATCGGTAATACCTTGTAACCCTATTCCAGCAACGAATATGGGTTCGGGTGTTACAGATCTGTCACCTCAAGTTGCCCGCCAAAGATGACACTATAATGATATATATACCATCCTAGATTGTTCGACAATAATACTCAAATCAATCAATCTATCACCCCGGGTTGCCCGACAATAATGACTCAATGAATACTATCTACCACCTCGGATTGCTTAGCAATGACGATTTTACTCAATACTCTAACCCTATGGCATGCCAATTATATCTAACTCGATTCGAACATCTAATAGAGTGTTTCATTTTTTATTCATTATATATAGTTCAATTTATAATTCAATAATCACAAATAAATCAACATATCACAATTCCATAACTTATATAACACATTTCAACACAACTTCATGTCAATTATCAAATATCAAGTAAATTCTAAGTTTTGTATTTTATTCAATTTAGTTCCTATCTTAGAAATCAATTCCAAACACATCAAATCAGTTCAAGTAATCCTTAATAACTCACCTCAGCAATATATGATGTAAAATGACATGAAAATACAGTAATTAAATTGGTCCCGAATCATATAAAATAACAAAGAAAAAAATTTGAGTTATTCGTTGACGGTTTTGGATTTTCTTTTCCCTCTAAATGAATACGAGTTAATGTTGGCTATGGATTAACATAAAACATGTAACACTATCAATAATCAACCAATTCCTTGTCAATTGTCAATATATACAAACTTTGTAATTTATTCAATTTAGTCCCTAAAACCAGGACTAATATAACATATAATTTAAAGCTCCAAATAGAAATCTAATTTCACTAATATCCATTAGGGACCTCCTATTTCTTATTCCTATAGTCAATTTTACATTTATGAAGCTTAGTATGAAATTATCAATTAGCTTTACAATTTAGTCCTTTTTTATATCTAACTTACAATCTATCAATGTAATACCTAAAACTTTAAATTTCAAACAATGGCATCTTTCAAAATTTTATCAAAGTCACAAATTGGTACACGAGCTAGCTAAATTAAGCTCTCATGACCTTAAAAACATACAAATTACAAGAAAAGGACTTAATTACACTAGCCAATTTATTGAATAAAAGCTTGAATAATTGATAATGGAATTTATTCTTCAAATTTCTCTAAATTTTAGTGGGGAGGATGAAGTCTTCTCTCTCTTCCCATCATGTTCTAGATTTTAATTAGTTTAATACTTAAATTAATTAAGTTAATGCCCCATTTAAACAAATATCCACTAACGTATATTTTAGCATGGTCTAATTGCCATTTTAAACTTTTGGTTAATTGTAATTTAAGTCTTTAATCCATTTTCTAACTAAAAATCTATAGCAATTAGACTTTACAATTTAATCCCTGAACCTTATTTAATCATTAATTTGGCTAAATTACTTATCCAAAATTCAATTCATCTACATAATAACTCTTTAAATATTTTTATTAAATAATTAAGAGCTTGGTTTACAAAAATGGGTCCCGAAACTGCATTTTTTGACACCACTGAAAATCGGGTCGTTAGAGTATCTAACCCATTATAGAAGATCATATCACTTGAGGAATCATATATTGGAGATTGGAATGAATCAAATTACCCAAGTCAATCCCTTGAATCGTGGACATTTGATTGGATTGAAACTCTATTTGTTGAGCTATCAAAAGTCCATATTTAATTTGATTGTCATTATTATAGTGTATTTAATGTATCCTATTGATGTATTAGTGGGATTGAGATAGATCTTCATATGTGAGCTACTCTCAAACTAGTTTATATATTTGAAAGACTTGTTTTGGTGAATGTAATTAGAGAATTATACACTTAAATATGTTATTTTGAGGAACCTTAATGTATGAATGCATTTTGATAGTAAAACTTTTTTGTTGTGGTTTTACTTGCTAAATTCACAATGGGAAAATTTAATGGTAAGAATATTGAGTCTTCAAGGCGCAAAGGTGAGTGAAATTGTCACGAGTTGTGATAGATTAAGAATGTTTGTTGTAATTGTTGAAAAGAGTGGATATTTCTTACTAAGCTAAGCTCCACAGATGTAGAGAAACCAAACTACGCAAACAACTTCCTTATGTTCTGTGTGTTTATTGTTTTTCACATTTAGTGGTGAAGAAGTGCCCTCTCCCTTATCACTCTTTCATTGATGTGCTTTGTTTCTTAGAAAATGTTTGAGTTAACAGTACCTATGTTTTGAGTTACACAAGGTTTCCCAGATTTTGACCAAAACGATCATACAGAGTATTAATTAAAACCCGTACAAAATGAAAACTTTATTAATATTCTGTGGAATATTAATTTATCTTAAAGAATGGAAACCGAAAGGAAAACTCTTTCAACATATGTAATTTATTTAGAAAATAAATCACACTAAATTTTAACTGAGTATCAATGCTTAATTGGTGCGTGTTTCATCGAGTTAATGATCTTTATTTATAGAGAAAAATACAAGTCTTAGTTGAACAAGGACCAAACAAATGTTATTATTTTAATAGAAAAGCACATGTATTCCCTAATACTGATATATATGGGCAGCAACAACCCCTTATAGGGACTAGGGTTGTCGCCCCTTCCTACTCAGATGAGCCTTCAAGCCTGTCTATTGTATTGGGTATTAATTATATATATATATATTGTCTAGTCTTTAAACCAACTCATATCATTTTATCAACCCAAAAACTATATTTTTATTCTTAAAAATATTAATTAATTAAAATAAAATATAATTAATTTCCTAATTAAATTATTTTCTCAATCTAATTCTAATTTCCTTAAAGTCATGACGATATTATCGTACTAAATTCTATGAGTAAATAAACTTAATTACTTTGTTCCTTAAAACCTTGATGAGTAATTAATTTAATTTCCACATCAAACTTCAATTATTTAATTGCAATCAACTAAATAATAATTCAAAGATATTAATTTAGTTCCTAAGTCATCTCTTACATATGGCAAGAAAATGTATTCACTGTGGATAGTGATACATTCAATCTATTTCTCTAATTCGTCATTTTCATTCATCACATTGATTCAATCGCAAACTATTCATAGTTGTACCAAGCTACTGGAGGGACCAATTGGGTATATATATAATCAATGCTTAAATAATTTGTAATTAAGTTTTAAGTATTCATCTATTAATTACAATATTATTTAGTCATGGATTCATTCCACTAAAGTATTATGATTGAGCTTGTAACACCCCCAAAATTTGGGGTTAGAAGTTTTGAGATTTGTAGGTAGGGTCAGTGGCTAAATCGAACAATTGGGCTTTTTGATTTGTTTTATGTTAGAATTGGCTTGTTAGTTTGGTGGTTAGTTGTGTGTTAGTGTACCTTTGGGTCTCGGGTTTGAGTTCTCAGGTGTGTTTTGAGGAACTATTTTTTATTTAGTTTGTTTTGTTTTAAAATTCTAAATATTTATTTATTCATTTTTATTTATTTATTTTAATTATTTTTATTTTATGGAAAGAGGCCAAAATTTTCTCACATTCCTTCTCCCATTTTCTTTTTGTTAGTTTCTTCTCTCCCTCTTTTTCCAACTACTCACTTTTCTTCTTTCCCTTTCTACCTTCTGTTCATCTCCAATTATTTTTTATTGTCATTAGTTATTGTTTTATAATTCCATCGACAAGGGTTTTCTGGGTAAGAATAGTGTATAAGCCCAAATTTACTCGGCCCATTTCTATGCCCAAAAAAAGGCCCAATACCCAATTAACCTAAACCTAACCAGAAAAATACAAAACTTTTTCAAACCCTAGCCCCCTAGCATTCGGCGCCACCCTAGTCTTCTGACCCACCACCCCTATGCCGGCGCCGCCACCTGCAACACCGTCACCGCCCTTGTCTCCATCGCCAACTTGCACTTGCAAGAAAAGGAGAGAAAAGACAACAAAAAAGCTTTGTATATGGCTATATAAAGCCATCAAAAATGAATGTAAAGGAGTTTTTTTTGAATCAATAAAAAAGCTAGATCTAACTACTTAAACAACAAAAAAACAGCAGTCAGTAGATAGAAAAACAAGGTTTCGAAATCAAAGTAAGCGATAGACCTATATCTTCTTCATTTTTCTTTATTCTCTTTTTTGAAATTTATTTTCTTTTTATTTTCCTATATTCGAAACTACATATACATATATATATATATATATTATTTGAAGAATAAAAAAAAACATACCTTTTGAAATTCCGGTGGAGACCCACGGTGGCACTCCATCGGAGCTTGGCCAGACTCGGGGGGGGGGAGAGAATCTGTTCAGAGGTTTTCTGAAAATTTTTAAAGAAAGGGAAGGAAAGAATGATTTTTTTTTTTCACAAAATTTTGGTATTTATACCCCCACCATACGACGTCGTTTTGAAGGATTAGGTCAAAGGCTCAAAACGAAGTCGTTTTGGCCTCTGACCCGTGTGTCGACCCGACCCACTAAGAGGATCCACGTGTTTTCCATCAATGGTCTAATTTCCATTTGGGTCCTTCCGCTTTTTATTAATTTGTAATTAAGTTTTTATATTTTATAATTTTGCCCCGAAAGTTGTTTCAGATTTCAATTTGGTCCACCCTTAAATGCGCCTTTTGAAGTGGAGGGGTTATTACCCATTTTAGTCCCTCCACTTCTTTCACGCGTTACAATATGGTCCTCCCCCTTTCTTTTTACTTCGAATTCACCCCCAAAATTTGTTTAGCCTTCAATTTTAGTCCTTTTTTTTATTGATTTTCGGATTTAGCCCTTTTTTTATTATTTTTGCTATATTATATTAAATATTACTATTAGTATTATTATTATTATTTTCTACTATATATATAATTTTTTTCTTTTTAGTATTTACTTGTGTTCTTTTTACTATTTTCCTTCTTTATTATTATTATGTTTAACATATTTATTATTATTACTATTATTTTTATATATTATTATTATATTATATTTAGTTTTATTTTCTATATACCACGTTTTTACTATTATTTTATATATATATATTATTATTATCATATTATATTTAGTATTATATCAATTATTATATTTTATTATTACCGTTTAGTACTATTATATTAGTATATCAATATTATTTTCTTTCCATCATTATTAACATATATATATATATATATACACATATATATATTTTATGTACATACTATTATTTTCTATTATTATTACAAATATATTATTTTTCTTATTATATTATTAATACATTATTTTTATTATTTTCTTTTTTATAGTAAATATTATTGTTATTATTATTCTAATATTCTAATATTATATTTTAATATTTTTCATTAATTGTATCATGTTTGCATTATTTATTTATTTATGTATATATATCATTTACTTATGTTTTTATTATTTTTCGTTATTTCTGATCTGTAATTAGTCCGTGTGCTCGTAAATTCATTTATTCTTGCCTTTTATATTATTTTATTTGCACATATTACCATCGTAAATTATTTTTGCATTTCTTTACAAATTTATGATTTTTTTATATTAACCTTTATTTGACATAAAAATTATTCTTTTACAAAGGCAATATTCGGTATTTAGAAATTCGAGAAATTGTGCCCTAATGCATTGGGTTTCGATTTTTCTTGTTTAAGCTAAATAACCAAACATCCTCTTTTTTGAAACAAATTCATAAATTTCAAAACTTATTCTCGAGAATTCGAGATGTCATGTCCTACCGTATTGAATTTGACATTTTGTTATCTCGAGATAAGATTTTCTAAAACAAGGCAATGTTCGGTACTTAGAAATTCGAGAGACCGTGCCCTAACCTATTGGGTTTCGATTTCTCTCGTTTGCTCTAAGTATTCGAATATCTTTTCAAAATTAAACACATGATTTTTTTAATGGCAAGTTTATCCTCAGGGGCTGAAAGTGTTATGTCCTAACGTATTGGATGTGACATTTTATCCTGGGATAAGACGGCCTTTGCCATACGTTTTTACTTACTTGAACAATTTGTTTTCTTATATCGATACAAAGACGGACCATATTTTAAATTTTTTTCAAGTTTTCACTTTTCGACACTAAGACACTGATTAATCAACTAGGTACCAATTTTGGGCGTATCGAGGGTGCTAATCCTTCCTCGTGCGTAATCAACTCCCAAACCCATTTTCTTGATTTTCGTAGACCAATATCGATGTTTTAATAAATCAAACTGTTTATTCAAAACAATTACATTTTGGGGTGATCCGATCACACCTCGTTAAAATGGATCGGTGGCGACTCCCCTTTATTTTTATTTTCAAAATCCAAAGTCAATTTCCCTTTTTTAAAAAATAAATAGTTTCAACAGCTTGGCGACTCCGCTAGGGACTTAAAAGAGAGAGTTAAGCCACGAGTTGATTACTTTTTGTCTTTTTGTCAAAAATTAGAATTTGGTTTTAATATACGATCCTTCATTAGTGTTTCATCCATTTTGTATTACGATCTTCATTGTTCTGTTCCTATTTTCTTTATTTGCTTTTTGTATATAGTTTTGCATTGCATTGCATGACCGTTGTGGTCACACCTTTTAAGTGGGAGTAAGAAGCTACGTCTTCCGGGATATATCTGTACCTATGTCTTCGTGAGATTTTCATCTCCGCATGGCCATAGGGAAATGTATCCCCCTGAATCGAACTCGGTCTATATAAGCCTGTCATGGGTTAGGATCGAGGAATCTGCTGGTTCGGGTACCCTCTACTTTAGAACCAATCAGCATGTAGTGAGCCTTAAGAGCCTACCCTAGGTAAAGCCGCGCCAAACCCTAGTGTTCGCCCGGATAGGTGCTCTATTTTGTTGTTTATTTCTCCTGTGCTAACATGTTTTGTTTGTTTTGTTTATGACTGCATTACATTGCATAATCATAGAAAGGAGGTGTTGATTCACATTCGATTCTAAATAGAAGAGCTTGTCATGAGAAAACGAATTTCTTGATTAAGTGGAATATAATACGACCGTCCGAATATGGTCCAAGTGAACACAATGAAAGAAGGCTGATACTCTGCGAAGGAAAACAATACTTTGTTTAATTGCTCGAAAATTTAGGCCTACAAGGGTTATTCGAGAGCCGTCACGTCTTAACTTTCCAAAGGATCTTATGAGTATTGTGCAGATAAGTGAGCGATGGGTCATTATCGGGATCAAGTAAAAAGGAGATAATAAAGATATCGTCGAGAAAATTCGCAAGATTCGACCATAGCATCCGGACATGAAGGAAAAGATCGATGTCTTTACTTGGAATATGAGGGCAAGGCCGCATATGTAATCCGTTTTATGTAAAGAAATTTGTTTTCTAAAAAAGTTGTTCTAATGGAATTGAATTCAGAATCAACGCCTCTCTTTCTTTTTGCATTAATCTCATGCATTTGCATTGCATTTCATCATATGCATTAGATTTTCACAAAAGGACCCTAATTGAATACAATTATTTTAGTTAGTCTAGGAACCGATAAAAGTTTACTAGCTAAGCATCGTTACGGTACTCGTGCAAAAACAAAAGATATGGACCAAAGGATAGAGAAATTAGAGCAAATGCAGAAAGAAATGCAAGACCGGCTACAAGTACAGATGCAAGACCAATTGGCCAAAATCCAACAAGAGATGAGGGATCAGATGCTAGAGTTCCAAAAGAGCATGATGAGCCAGCTAACATAATTACTGGCTGGAGGGCTAGAAAAAGGAAAGAGCCCTATGATCAATGTAGAAAATGATAACGAGGACCCTGCTTATCTTCCTGGTTTTACTCTGCTGAACACCCAAGCACAACCTAGTAAACATCCGCAACAGGTGTCTGTCAATATTAGACCCCAACATCAGACCGGCACCTCAGCCCAAATGAACTTCCCAACAGGTACATGCTCCAACATGGGGGATAATCCGGTAAATCACGATGTCACGGATCTTGATGATATGGTGGAAGTAGAAAAGGCAAAATAGAGCTCCCGAAAGAACTAGAAGACCGATGTAAATTGCTAGAAGAGAAATTCAAAACTCTGGAAAATGCTGACTACCGTTACGAGATTGATGCTAAGGAATTGAGCCTAGTCCCAGATCTGGTGCTCCCTCCAAAATTTAAAAGCCAAAATTCGAGAAATATAATGGGACAACTTGCTTTAAGGCTCATATTATGATGTTCTGTCGAAGGATGATAGGATATGTTAAAAATGATCAGTTATTGATTCATTGCTTCCAAGATAGCGTGACCGGGGCTGCGGCCAAGTGGTATAATCAGCTAAGTCGTGTCCAGATTAATTCATGGAAGGATCTAGCATAAGCCTTCATGAAGCAATACGGTCACGTGACAAAAATGGCACCTGACAGAACCACTCTGTAAAATATGGAGAAAAAGCCAAGTGAGACCTTCAGACAATACGCCCAGTGATGGAAGGAGGTGGCAGCGTAGGTCCAGCCACCCCTCTTGGAGAAGGAAACGGCCATGCTTTTCATCAATACCTTGAAAGCTCCATTCCTTAACCACATGCTGGGAAGCACTACTAAAAGTTTTTGGATATAGTAATGTCTGGAGAAATGGTAGAAAATGCAATAAGATGTGGCAAGATAGAAGCGGGGGAAGGTACTAGAAAGACAGCACTGAAGAAAAAAGAAAATGAGGTAAATAACACAAGTACCTATAGCAACAATTATTCGAAGCCAATCACCGTGAGCCAGCCCAGAGCAGTAACCACTGAACATCAAAGCCCATCGAGACAGGAATCCGCTATAAAGCAGAATAGGGAGAAACTCCAGTTTACACCTATCCCGATGACATATAGGGAGCTATATCAAAACCTATTTGATGCGCATGTTGTATCTCCTCGTCACGTGCAACCAATGCAACCCCTATATCCCAAATGGTACAACTCAAACGCTTAATGTGAGTACCATGCAGGGATTACAGGGCATTCAATAGAAAATTACCTTGCTTTCAAAAAGTTGGTCGAAAAGTTCATTGAAATGGGAATTGTAAAGTTCGACGATTCCTCAAAACCTAATCAGACAAAGTAGTAAATATGATAGTTGAAAGTGGGGGGCAAAAGAGTTGCGATGCCTTGAACAAGTCAAAAGTTGGAAAGAATATTGGGGGATCTGAATAACATATCCGAAAAGGGAATCGGGGAATAGAATTTCTAATCGTCTACCCTTGCATATTTTGGAGTGTTTTGAACAATGGGACTATGGAAGAGATCTTTGTATTTTTAGAGCTAATTTAGAGTAATATTCAAAACACGCTTGTTGCCTTAAGCCTAGAGGCAATGAGAATCCTTTTGTGAAATAGGCTTGTATCCAAAATCTTTATTTCAATGAAATGCATGTTTTTTTGAACAAATATTCTTTCATTCTTTCCATTTCATACCACACAAGTAAATATTCCTAGATTCTTTTGTTCTCTGTGCATTCTTTTGTCCCTATAACAGGTCTCCAAATATCAATGACATGAGCGATGTTACTACTAACCTAAAGTCTTCTTTTGAGTGAGATATGTGCCTAGAAGGATCTCAGTACTTTGAAGATGACACAGATGGTAACTTATCTCCTAATTTGTTAAGGACGGTATGATAAGATGAAAAAATGTCCTACCTTACAAAAAAGTCATTGGACATTGCGAGTCTAGGAAAGAAATGAAGAACAGAGCCTATCTCACCACAGAAACAAAGTGAGACACCATTGAGTTATTCCAAGAATTCAAAGTCGTTCTCATAAGATCAAATCAAGATATGCCTGCGCTATTAAGACCGGTGGATGCTGTTAAGGCTAAAAGAGGTCCCTATAGGCATCAGAAGGATACATGCTAATGGTTTTACGATAGCCAGACTAATTATGAGGTTCGAGTACTGCTGGTCCACCATGGAAGGGGATTACATTAGTTATGTCATAAATGATGGATTGAAGAAGACAAGACTTATGCGCCTCCTCTATTTTTGCACAGATCTCTTATATGTGGGGCATAGATATTATGGGGCCGTTATCGTCAAAAGCTTTTAATCGACATCAATTCATCTTTGTGTCGTTGATTACTTCACTAAGAGGGTGAAAGTAGCTCCATGTGACAATGTTACAAGGTCAATAGTTATCAAATAAAAAAAAGGGAGAGGCCAAGGTGAAAACTTTCAAAGAGTACCTTGTGACCAAAGGGGTTTTGAATTGAAAACCCATAAAGGGCAATTCAAATTTTGATAAAAAATGGGGCATAAGGTAGTCTTGCTATGCTTGAATTAACAGGGAGGATGTATGCTACATCTTAGGGCATCAACAGAGTACTCTAGATCCCCTAAACACATATTGAGCTCAAAATGGTCACTAAGAAGTTTGTACAGAGAAGCTTAGGCTGCGATATCTAGGGCACCTAGTTTTCATCATCCTTCTTATTGCATTTGCTATCTTTGATTCGCGTTGAGCTACGCTCCCAATCAATTTCCTTCTTATTGATTAATTTATTCGTGCTGAGCTATGCTCCTAATAAATTTCCTTCTTAAATCGCATTTGCTATCCTTGATTAACTTATTTGTTTCAAGCTATGTTCAATCTTGTCCATTGTTATGATCTTTTTCAAGCATTTTGTATTGAAATAACGATTAGTGGACCAATAACACTTTCATAAAAGGAGTTTTGCATATTACCCTGGAAGTTTCTAAATAGTACGAGAACCTGAAACAGGACTATTGTTTAGAACTTACCAAGCTTAAGGGTTGGAAATATTTGAGCTCAAATTAAGATTATCTCCTCGAATTTTCTGATTGAACAAAAAGACAAGATATTGTGTTGGTGATACAATCCCGACGAAAAACGAGAAATCAGGATTATTCTCAAAAAGATATTCCGCATTCACGCGAGTATCAGGCATACACATCTGGTTAGGTCACCTAGGGTGTGATCAGTTGATGGAACAAGTCCTTATACCTTGATTTACAGCGGGTTGGATTGAAGAGGATGCAGATCCTATACCCCTAAGTTACAGTAAGATGGATGGAAGTTGATACAAATCTTATACCCTGAGTTGCTGTGGGTTGGACTACCAAAAAATCCCTAAAGTTACAACGAGGTAAACCAGTTGAGCAGATGGTGATCATTCTTCGGGTTTTCTGTCAGAGATACCAGTTGAAGAAGAAGACGGCGTAATATGCCCTTGATAAAGCCCTGATGAACAATGAAAAATGACACCTTAAACCCTTAAAAAGGAATCATTCTCATGACATTTCTGCATTCATATCATTCATAACACATTCAGTTAGGAGCATTTGATTCATTCTAATCATAGCATCCTAATCATTTGCATAAGCATAAACACATAAAACTAATTCTACAGGACAGATTCCCAAGAGAACGGTGTAGCAATATCGGTGACTTCACAGATTTTTCCCCTTGAGATAGTAGTGGGGCAGATCGAAGATTGTAGTCTTATCTCCCTAAAGTTCTAGCGGAGCAGACCGAAAATATCAGATCTTATCTATCTAAAGTTGCAGAAGAGTAGATCACATTAAACCTTATCTCCCTGAAGTTGCAATGGAGCAGGTTGAAGTTACAAGTCTTATCTCCCTGAAGTTGTAGCAGAGCAGACCGAAAATATCAGATCTTATCTCTCTGAAGTTGCAGAAGAGTAGATCACATCAAACCTTATCTCCCTGAAGTTGCAGTGGAGCAGGTTGAAGTTACAAGTCTTATCTCCCTGAAGTTGTAGCGAAGTAGATCGAAGATATCATATCTTATCTCTTTGAAGTTACAAAAGAGTAGATCACAACAAACCTTATTTCGTTTCAGTAGAGAAGATTAAGGTTACAACTCTCTTCTCCCTGAATTTTTATCTCCTCAAAGTTTTAATGGAGTAGGTTGAGGCTACAAATCCCTCTTCCCTGAGTTTACATTAAGGATCAATCCTTATTTCTTTGAAGTTTCAGTAGAAAAGATTGATGCTACAAATCTCTTCTTCCTGAATTTTTATCTCCTCAAAGTTCCAATGGAGTAGGTTGAGGTTACAAATCCCTCTTCCCTGAGTTTACATTGAGGATCAATTCTTATTTCTTTGAAGTTTCAGTAGAGAAGATTGAGGCCACAAATCTCTTCTCCCTAAATTTTTATCTCCTCAAAGTTCCAGTGGAGTAGGTTGAGGTTACAAATCCCTTCTCCCTGAGTTTACATTGAGGATCAATCCTTATTTCTTTAAAGTTTTAGTAGAGAAGATTGAGGATACAAATCTCTTCTCCCTAAATTTTTATAGTTCCAATGGAGTAGGTTGAGGTTACAAATCCCTTCTCCTTGAAATCACATTGAGGATCAATCCTTAGTTCCAATGAAGTAGCGAAAAAGATTGAAGTTACAAATATCTTTTCCCTAAAATTACGTTGAAGCCGCAAACCTTATCTCCTTAAAGTTGCAGTGGAGCAGGTTGAAGTTAAAGTCTTACTTCCCTGAAGTTGCAGTGGAGCTGATCGAAGACATCAGATTTTGCCTCCCGAAAGTTGCAGTGGAGCTGATCGAAGACAACCGATCTAGCCTCACTGAATATATAGTGAAGCAGATCGAAGCCATAAATCTCATGTCCCTGAAGTTACATTGGAGCAGATTGAAGCTACAAGTTATATCTCTCTGAACTTGCAGTGGAATGATCAAAGCAACAAGATGCAATGGACTGGAACGAGGCCATCTAAAGAAGAGAAGCACCAAATAAGTCAAGACTTGGTGAGACCGGGAAAAATTGGTTTTCTTAAAAGTCTTTGCTCTATTCTCATTACACGACAACGGTTCTGTTTTCGTTGCACGACAATGAGCAAAGAGGGGCAACTGTATAAGCCCAAATTTGCCTGGCCCATTTCCATGCCCAAAAAAAGGCCCAATACCCAATTAACGTAAACCTAATCAGAAAAATACAAAACTTTTTCAAACCCTAGCCCCACTAGCATTTGGCGTCACCCTAGTCTTCTGACCCACCACCCCTATGCCGACGCCGCCACCTGCAACACCGTCACCGCCCTTGTCTCCATCGCCAACTTGCACCTGCAAGAAAAGGAGAGAAAAAACAACAAAAAAAGCTTTGTATATGGCTATATAAAGCCATCAAAAATGAATGTAAAGGAGTTTTTTTTTTTAATCAATAAAAAAGCTAGATCTAACTACTTAAACAATAAAAAAAAGTAGTCAGTAGATAGAAAAACAATGTTTCGAAATCAAAGTAAGCGATAGACCTATATCTTCTTCATTTTTCTTTATTCTCTTTTTCGAAATTTATTTTCTATTTATTTTCTTTTTATTTTCCTATATTCGAAACTACATATACATACATATATATTATTTGAAGAATAAAAAAAACTTACCTTTTGAAATCTTGGCCAGCGTGTACGGTGGCTGGCAACGGTGGCCGGCGGCAGAGACCCACGGTGGCGCTCCATCAGAGCTTGGCCGGACTTAAGGGGAGGGAGAGAATTTGTTGAGAGGTTTTTTGAAAATTTTTAAAGAAAGGGAAGGAAAGAATGATTTTTTTTTTTACAAAATTTTGGTATTTATACCCCCACTGTACGACGTCGTTTTGAAGGATTAGGTCAGAGGCTCAAAACGACGTCGTTTTGGCCTCTGACCCGTGTGTCGGCTCGACCCACTAAGAGGATCTGCGTGTTTTCCATCAATGGTCTAATTTCCATTTGGGTCCTTCCGCTTTTTATTAATTTGTAATTAAGTTTTTATATTTTATAATTTTGCCCCAAAAGTTGTTTCAGATTTCAATTTGGTCCACCCTTAAATGCGTCTTTTGAAGTGGAGGGGTTATTACCTATTTTAGTCCCTCCACTTCTTTCACGCGTTATAATATGGTCCTCCCCCTTTCTTTTTACTTCGAATTCACCCCCGAAATTTGTTTAGCCTTCAATTTTAGTCCTTTTTTTTATTGATTTTCGGATTTAGCCCTTTTTTATTATTTTTGCTATATTATATTAAATATTACTATTAGTATTATTATTATTATTTTCTACTATATATATAATTTTTTTCTTTTTAGTATTTACTTGTGTTCTTTTTACTATTTTCCTTCTTTATTATTATTATGTTTAACATATTTATTATTATTATTACTATTATTTTTATATATTATTATTATATTATATTTAGTTTTTTTTATATACCACGTTTTTACTATTATTTTATATATATATTATTATTATTATCATATTATATTTAGTATTATATCAATTATTATATTTTATTATTACCATTTAGTACTATTATATTAGTATATCATTATTATTTTCTTTCCATCATTATATATATACATATATATATATATATATATATATTATGTACATATTATTATTTTCTATTATTATTACAAATATATTATTTTTCTTATTATATTATTAATACATTATTTTTATTATTTTCTTTTTTATTGTAAATATTATTGTTATTATTATTCTAATATTCTAATATTATATTTTAATATTTTTCATTAATTGTATCATGTTTGCATTATTTATTTATTTATGTATATATATCATTTACTTATGTTTTTATTATTTTTCGTTATTTCTGATCTGTAATTAGTCCGTGTGCTCGTAAATTCATTTATTCTTGCCTTTTATATTATTTTGTTTGCACATATTACCATCGTAAATTATTTTTGCATTTCTTTACAAATTCATGATTTTTTTTATATTAACCTTTATTCGACATAAAAATCATTCTTTTACAAAGGCAATATTCGGTATTTAGAAATTCGAGAAATTGTACCCTAACGCATTGGGTTTCGATTTTTCTTGTTTAAGCTAAATAACTGAACATCCTCTTTTTTGAAACAAATTCATAAATTTCAAAACTTATTCTCAAGAATTCGAGATGTCGTGTCCTAACGTATTGGATTTGACGTTTTCTTATCTCGAGATAAGATTTTCTAAAACAAGGCAATGTTCGGTACTTAGAAATTCGAGAGACCGTGCCCTAACGTATTGGGTTTCGATTTCTCTCGTTTGCTCTAAGTATTCGAATATCTTTTCAAAATTAAACACATGATTTTTTTAATGGCAAGTTTATCCTCAGGGGCAGAAAGTGTTATGTCTTAACGTATTGGATGTGACATTTTATCCCGGGATAAGACAGCCTTTGCCATACGTTTTTACTTACTTGAACGATTTGTTTTCTTATATCGATACAAAGAGGGATCATATTTTAAATTTTTTTCAAGTTTTCAATTTTCGACACTAAGACACTGATTAATCAACTAGGTACCAATTTTAGGTGTATCGAGGGTGCTAATCCTTCCTCGTGCATAATCAACTCCCGAACCCATTTTCTTGATTTTCGTAGACCAAAATTGTTGTTTTAATAAATCAAACTATTTATTCAAAACAATTACGTTTTGAGGTGATCCGATCACACCTCTTTAAAATGGATCAGTGGCGACTCCCGTTTATTTTTATTTTCAAAATCCAAAGTCAATTTCTCGTTTTTAAAACATAAAATGGTTTCGAAAAATAGCTTGAGTTGGATTGATTTGATTTTATCAAAATTGGTATTGCAATTTCATGTTCTGATGGATTTTTATTTTTGTATGTACGTGTTAGTCTAAAGATCGGATTGAGATTATTGTGGTGCTATAGCCGTGAAGTAGGTGTGTGTTTGAAAACTCCTCTGTTTCATTATCAAATTATTGTTTGGGTTTTGCAAAATTCGACAATTTCTGTGTGTTCTAGAAATGGCTGGATGATTGTACTGTATTACTATTGTTATGCATAGAAGTTTGTATAATTTGGAATATTTTTGAGTTCTCAATGGTTGGGAAGCATTTCGAGAGCAAAAACACGTTCTATAGCCTGTTCTAGGGTGGTTTTATGACCACACGAGTGGCCACGCAGGCATATGACACACACACGCGGTCCACACAGCTATATGTAATTGGGAAATTAGGGATTCGAGTGAATTTTGGTGCCACATGGCCTGGCCACACGGCCGTGTGGCTGATGTAGGCATTTTTAGTTGATATTCACATGGGCGTGTGTTTTGGACACATGGTCGTGTCCCGTGGGCATGGGAGACTGTCATACGGCTGTGTCTGCCATGCACCTTATCTTAGCCATTTTGGACAGAGAGTTACATGGGCTTTTCACACGACCATGTCCCTGGACACATGAGCGTGTGTCCTCTTTACACTTGCGTGTGCCTCTTTAACAAGGCGTGTAGACCCCTACACGGCCTAGGCACTTCCACACAGTTAAGGCACACGACCATGTGGCCCTATTTCATAAATTTTTGTTCTGTGTCGGATTTTGAACTGTTTGTGTTCCTGTGTTTTTCGACCCTCGGCTATGCTTTAGTAAGGGTGGTTAGGACTCTATTTTGGCTCGAACTTATGAGTTATTTGTAATCATTGCACTAATTTAATGATTTGTTTAAATGTTAAGTGATGTTACCTAGTAATTAAGTACTATTATAACTGATTTTGAATCTGGTCGATGGAATATGTGTACCTCTGATCCTGTTTGACTAATGTACGATTGTTTGTAAATTGTGTACTTTGTTTCTATAAGTCTGTTATTGATCTATTCTCATACATACATTTGCATAAAATTTTGGGTTTGGTTGCGAAGAGAAAGAAGTTTGATCTGATTTGGCAGTTTTAACTGCAACATATTTGTACAGCAGTTTACCGTAATGTACTGTACATATGCTAGCTCAGTTGCATATTGTTACTTCAGTGGATTAGTTCCACATATGTGGTTGGGCTTGATATAGCTCATATGTGGTGTGCTGGATGGTCGAAATGGTGTTTGGTTGGTTAGGCGAGATTTCTTATTATTGCATAATCCACACTTCTGAGTCCATGTCTATTTGTTTGATTAATAGCATCTTAATGAAATGCTCTGATTAATCTATATCTGTTTGAGTACATGTGTGCTTGGAATGACAACGTATATGAGTTAGGTTTGTTAATGTTAACTCTCAGTTTATCATATTGTCATTTGAGTTATCCGTATGTGATTTGTAAGCATATGATTCGTTTTCTGAGTCACCGTTGGATTACAATATTTTGTTTTCCTTTATTTCGGACTCACATTAAGCTCGTGTAGCTCACCCCTTTAGTTTTTCCCCTTTCAAGTACTCTAGCGTTCTGAAGCTGGACTTGGCATGCTAGAGGTTTCGGAGTGATATGTTTTTAAACAAGCTAATAAAGTATTTCTTTAGTTCTAAGTTTAAATAAATGGTTTTGGTTTGTAAGTACTACTTTGAAAACTGTGGTACGAATTTTGTGTCTTATACACATAAGTGTTGTTTGTACTGAAGTTTAGAAATTGGGGATTTTATTTTCGAACATGTTTCATTGTTTCCTAATTATCGCTTTGATTTCGGCATATTTTGTTAAATGATTGAGCTCGATAAAAGCAATGGTTTTCTAATAAAGTCTAAAACAACTTGGTTTGTAAAAACTTTCTATGATCGTTTTGGTGATAAATGTAACCTCCAGGATTTGGTCTAAACTACTAGGCTAGGTTTTGGGGCATTACAGAGCTCTCCTCGTTATATACCATTATAAAAGCCATTTATTAAATGTTCATCTAATAACTTTGCCATCTGTATTACCCTAATAAGATATCCTTAATATTTTTTATTTAAATTTATTCACCCAATAAAGAAAACCTAGGATGAGATCAAACTCAGGTTGACAAACTCAACAATGAGACAATTACTCATGAAAGGAGAGAATGATTTTACTTCATGCGTCTTCATCTTGGAGTTTAAACTGTTTTGAAATGTTATTATCAAACAAGGTCTTAATTATGATTTTTTTTTATAATTGTTTAAATTTAGTTAAATGATAATCTTTTGACAAATTTAAAATTTAGTAGTTGTTTTCTTTCTAACCTTGCTCATAATTTATATTATTTTTATTACAATGTATTGAATAATTAAAATCTAAAATCTTTTATAGAAATTATAATTTCATTTTAATATAATATAGTAATTAATTTTTATCAAAAGATGTAGGTTAACTTTTTTATCATATAAATTTTGGATTATCCAAAGATATTTTACAATTATGATATTGATTATTCGAATTTAAATTACATAAATTTATTAAATATACTTAATATAAAACATAAAGTAAGTAAAATTCGATAAATTTTAAAATAATAAAAATTCAACCTCAATTTTTTCCTTCAGAAAATGCCATCAACTTACTCTATCAAAAAACAACTTCTTAATAAATCTTTTTCTACTTTCACATTATTTAGTAAATATGAAAAAAATATTATTAATATAATGCTTAAACTAAATTTAAAAAATAATTATAGTTATTTATTAATAATATTAATGAAAAATAACATATGAAAAATTACTTTAAATATAATTTTACAATTTAAAAAAACTTCATCGAACAAAAAGCTTATCTTAAATAAATAACCTAATAGATTCACATTTAATATTTTATGAACCATTATTAATGTTTTTATTATTATAGGTACCTATGATTTAACCGTGTGTATAATTTTCACTCACATTTTTCAAGATAAAATACTATTAATATAATGTGATACTAAAAAATAATTATAATTATTTTTAATAATATTAATTAAAAAATATATTAAAAATTACATTACATATAATATTACTAAAGCAAAAATATTATTAAAACACTTACATGATTAAAATAAATAAAAATATTTCTTCAACATTTATATTGTAGAGCCCAAAATAATATTATTACTTAATGCATTTATAATAGAAATAATTTATTTATATTGATTTTCAAAGATGAAAACGTTAAAGATCGAAGAACAAATAATATGGATCTGCAACACTTTAGCTTTTAAACATCACACAAATATAATTTTTAGCATATTTTATAAGTTTTATTTTTTTAAACAATATTGGGATAAGGGATAAGGGATAAGGGATAAGGGATGAAGGTATCAATCATTAATTCATGTTTAGAAAAAAAATTTTGAACCAATTAAATTATGATAAGTGGTATTTTTAATTAAATAAAATATTTTAAATTAAATTATCGATTTAGGGAATTTTTTTATTTGGGATTAACATTTTAATTTTTTTATTTAATTAAAAATGTCACGTATCATAGCTTGATCAATTTGGAGTTTTTTTTTTAACGATTGATATTTAAAGTAGTGCTATACCTCTAACCCCTCAGGCATAACTCCTAGAGAAGAATCCTTGAATACCATACCTTGAGAATTTGGTACCCACCTCTTGGAGAGGCCACAGGCCTCGAGAAGACCCCTCGAGCATTACCTTTAAAAATCATAAATGAACTCCTCACCTATACACCTCGAGAAAACTCCTCAAATCGAACTCATCTTGATACAAAATCATGGAAGGGTTCCACTTAACCGCCGTTTATGACACCAACTAATGAATACTAGTCCCATTTGACATGATTGATAGTCTATCCAATCGTCACCCTAGTGGCCACACATAGGCCTATCATGATAGGTTGATTGACATAATCACCCTTGGTCACCAATAATCGGGTGACATGTGACACCCTGAGATTCTAACCCATCATATATAAGCGTGCATTGGTTTCTATGAGAGGGGGATCTAGATTTCTCTCTCTCTCTCTCTCTCTCTCTCTCTCTCTCTCTCACTGTCCTTTTTTTTCTTAATCTACACCTCTTATTTATCTTCTTCACACCACCCTCTCTGACTACCACTTCAAGCGACTCTCTACCTTGCATTAAGCCAAGTGAACTGTTGATCACTGTCGTATCACTATCCTTGTTTGATCATTGCATCAACAAGTGGTAACTGAATAAAAATTTAAGTAGTTATTTTCAAGGGCAGAGCCAAAGCCCCCCTAAAATGGAAATTTTCACCTTTTGTCCCTTTATGAGTTATAAAATTTAAAATTAGTATATGGTAAAATTACACTTTGGCCCTTGTGGCATGTGAATGTGTAATGCAAATATGCAAGTATACAAGTCGAATCAAATAATAAAGTGATGAGTGAGTATCATCTTCACAAAGATCAAAATTGATTAAAAATGGTTACGCTATTACTATGAATTTGACTAATTAAACTGTGCAAAAGAAACAAATGACAAATTGATTAAGAGAATTAATGAATGGATTAATAAAATTAGTTATGAATGAAAAAATGCTAGCGCAATTGAAATGTTATGGCAATTCTCAAAGAATAAAGGGGGAGGATTTGTACTGTTGAATGATAAATGTTGGAATTAATCAAGTTTTATTTTTATATCTTAATAATGTCATGGCAAAATCTTGATCATTCTACTACTTAAGGACTCAATACTGCAGTCTACTTCTTTCAAAAGCCATGCTTCAAGCTACCATTTTGAGTTTTTGTATGTCTACAGAACTCAAGAATGATATCTAGACTATTTTTCCTTTCCCTGTACAGGTCGCAACTTCTATGTCTAGAGTGCGGCAAATATTCTTTCGGATACTCGCTTGTATCAACCGATAATAATCCAATTTATTTAATCTTTTTAGAATTAAATCAGATCTAACAACATACCATACAATCATTTATGTCTAGAGCTTGCATGCATGCATTTAAAATAATCACAAATTGAATGAAACAGTAATCTACCCAAAATCAGACCATGGGCATTAAAGATAATAAAAATCTACCCAAATAATTCCAACCCAATGAGATTTAGCTCATGGATTGGAGATTCAAATCAAAATAAAACCATCCAACATCATCATTCAAGTTTACTAATCACAAAGTTCAAATCATAAAATAAATGCAGAATTGCAGGAAACTCTCGCTACTCCAGCTTTCACTCTAATACTGAGATTTGATGCAAAACCCAAGGCAGATTTTTCTTCCCCTTCCTTGTGTCTGTGATTTTTGCTCTGTAAGCTGCTACCCTCTCCTCTCTTTTCTCTAAAATTTTTTACGAGAAATTGATGCAGAGAAAAATTGCTCCAATTCCTCTCTCCCCAAAATCCTCATCTCTTCTTTTCTTTTCTCTTTCCTCCTTTATAAGGTAGGTCATTCCCTCTTAACACACACATTTTGAATCCTCTTTTTCAGGCTGGTTTATCTGGTACAAGTATAGTTAACTGATAATGACGCGGACTGAGTGTCGTGTCATCTTCTTGAAATTGTCATGGTATTCTTGTTGGCAATCTAACCAATATTTTGCCATGGCAATATTTCACTTCATTCATTTTCTTTCTCCTTTCTCTATTCTCTTCTTCATCCTGCACCTACTACCAACAATAACCAACACTTTTCTTCCCCAGTAACAAATAATGTCATTGTAGCACAATCCAAGCTTTGTTATGCAATATTCTAAAAATATCCTAAAAATGCGAACTTATTTATTTAATTACAAATAATTAATTCAATCTGGAAGCATGAAATATCTCTTTTCAAGAGTTATCAACCCCTAAAATGAGAAATTTTTTATTTAATCGTTTAAAAATTATAAAAATATAAGCTATTAAAATAATAAAATTATATTTTTATTATCATAAAAATATATAACTTAATTTTGACACCTAAAAAAAATTTAACTTCCTAGGACTAAAACTATATGGGAGATCTATTTTCTAGATAAACCTTATTTTTATTTAAATGTTTGTAAAAACCTAGAATTAGGTGTTCAAAAGTCGAGAGTTCTCTGATCTATAGTCAAACGGGGCAATGCAATAACTCCATAACGGGGTTTAGTTATCCTTTTAAATTCAAATACGTGACCCTAAAATTCCACGTGGAAGTTTCAACAGTGGTCCCAAGCTTTCCACATTTAATTCTTGTGTCAACGCATTTGCTTCGGTCACTAATCACTTAGTAACGTGTCCATTAGCGGATTCCAGATTCTACACGTGGCAATACCATTTTTATGTGCAAAACATGCTTTCCTTTTCTTTCAATAAAATAAAATGTCTTTTTCTCTTTTTTAAAAAAAGTTCCAAGGAATGGAAATTGACATTAAAATATTTTTTGGCAGCTAACAGGAAAATAAAAATCTTAATTTTAAAATAAAGGTGCAAATTGGGACTCCACTTGACTCTGAGTGACTGCCTGTTCCTTGCGGTCACGTCCCTATCACGTGGCTTGCCCTGGATTGGGTGGCACCGCCCTTTTTTTTTTTTTTTAAATTATACAATGGGGTATATAGTTATGCTACTGCAGATTCCAATATTGTAAATATTTCAATTCTATTTTTTTAAATGTTTTAATTACTATATATAATAGATTTAAATACCGACTCTCCTATATTTTCATTATCTTGAATTACTAAATTCGGATGTTGACCCAAAATAACTTATGCAAAATGATTTATGAAAATGGATTAATTTGTTTAAAATGCTTATATTTGCCGATGTTTATATAATTCCGTATAAATTATTTTTATTATTTGACTACATTTTCTACAATCATTTTTCAGAGTTGTTTTAATTAAAAAAATGCAACATAAATTATAAAAGTTTCTCTTCGGCAATGGTTGAATTATCGGAATATGCTGAAAAAGGAAAAATAAATAAATATGTCATGTTTTTAATTTATCGATTTATGTTGTTTTTGAAGATAGAATAACTTTAATGATAATTTTTTTGAACATATCTCCAACGTTTAATTATAAATGATAAGAAATATTATTTAATTATTTATTTTAAATAATTAACTATTATGATGTTAACATTATTAATTTTTTATCTTTATATACTCAGACCGAAGATTGAATTGCTGAGACGTACATAAACAATTTAAGTGAAGGTGCATCAAATGTCATTTATAGACACTTGCAAGATGCAGGATTCTTATATGTGGCTCGCATGCTAGGGGGACAAAATTGGATCCCCCACTCAAAATATGGAGACCATATACACACATTCCATCTTCCCTACGGTGAGTGTACAATTACACTCGAGGATGTTAGTTTACAACTCGGCCTACCAATTGATAGGGAAGTTGTTATGGGATCAGTGGCGAGGGCGGCCGATTGGAGTGCAACATGCGAGTAACTACTAAGGAAGGTGTCGAACAAGTTTAGAGGTAGTTGGATCAATATGGGATGGTTGGAGGACAACTTCAAAACTCTCGAGGCTTCCGTGAATGATATTGAAAAAGAACAATTTGTAACAACCCATACTCGACCAAATCACCAGGTCCGAATTACAGTATGCCACATTCGTTGTTAGAGCAATTACAATTAATTTAGATACAAAAACACATCACAATTCAAATAACTTACTTATAAGCATGTAATAACACTATTAATTAAATTCAATAAATACTAATTTGATACTCAAGCTTCATATAAACATAAAGATATACTAACAGTGACTCAACTAGATAGGTACATACTAAACTATTCAAAAACGTAAATACACCAACATTGTTTGAGTTCGAGATTTTCTCTAAATGTTAAAAGATAAATTCAGGATCTTAAACATATCCTAACTTGCACATGGAAAACAAATCATAGGCTGAGTAATCAACTCAGTGGCATTTCTACAAATTCAATATCAATACAAATAAGTTAATGAAAACACTAAATAATTACACCTATGCAAAACATACTACTAAAAACATCATTTATTCCGCTTAATTTCATTTAAATAAGTTCCATAAACTAGTTCAAGAGTATAACATGTTTGCATACTATATTCTAAATCGAGTCGATTAATTTGTCCCAATTTCATACCAACTCGAGTCGATTAATTTGTCCCAATTTTATACCAACTTTGTAGATCATAACCCACTATGCATAATCTCTCACAATTGCAGCTCATGTTAAATCTCATTATCAAATTTTATAATATAACATATATATATATATATATATATATATATGTTCTTTTGTCGTCCATTAAACCTAAGTTTCCACTTAAAAATCTATAGTGATTTAACTTTGACCACTTTTACAAATTAGTCATTATACCTTAATTAATTACTAATTCAATAAAATTATCTATACAAATTTCAATTCACCTATAATATAACTCCATAAATAATTAATAAAAATAATTATGGTCCCATTTTACATAAATGGGGTCCCGAAACTGCATTTTTTGATACCATTGACTTTATGATCGTTATACTTGTACATTAATTAATTATCAATTAAACAAAATTATTAGACCAAACTTTAATATATTTCTATTCTAGCCTCATAAATATTAAATTTACGAACACATTTTACTGAAATGGCATTTCAAAATTAGAGTTTTCAACACCACTGAAAATCTAGTTGTTACACAATTCGTGCGCGCATTCATTTTGAGGTTGATCGAGGGTACGCTTATGCCAAATAAATCTCAAAATTTGGTGCACTTAAGGTGGTTACTACTACTAGCTGACTTGAAAGAAGTAGGATGACTTAATTAAGGATCAACGGTGCTGGTGACATTATACCAAGAAATATGTTGAACGACAAAACCAGAAAAAATTAAAATCAACGGTTGCATACTCCTTTTTCAATTGTGAACATGGTATCAACTACCATTTTTACGCCCCTAAGTGGACCCCCTTATGAATTTTCACTCGTAATATGATAAAATTCATTTGATAATATCATTATCGTTATAATTTTTCATTATTTTAATTTTGAAATAACATATTATTTGAATAGGTGGAACAATCCCATAAGACACACAGGTATACCGACTAAGCTTGATGATATCCGACTAGCTTTTTAGATCAACAAACTAAAGAGGATGTTAGTTTATGAATTTCAAAGTTATATAATATTAATTCCAACATTTGAAATTAAATATTATGCACGTGCTAAAATTTATAAATTCATACTACAGTTTGTATGGATGCCATATGCGAATCTAAGAATTCAAGAATGTGTTCTAACTGAATTTTTCACCAATCACAACATCTGACACGTTAAAGTGCCATTGGTTGTTTTTGCAATAGTCGAGATGCACGAATCTGACCAAGTGATGGGACAGTTTGGGTGTACATAACGTATTCCTCGACCACCATAAAAGCTCGATGACCTACACAAATCGACTTATAAGGGAGACTTGAAGAAGATTGACCAATATTCCACAAGAAGTATATCAAGATGTGACAGCACAGGTACGATTACTTGCCAACGCATGAACCATTTCTCACACCAGAATTGGTGATATCTCTAGATTACTTAGATTGGTTGAAGCATAATGGCAAGTTGTATCTACTGCCGACTACGGAAAGGAGTAGGCAACTTCATTATAGGAGGAGAAGAAGAGGGCCCATCAGTCTTAGGTTGGGAGAACATACCATTAAGGGATTAACATTTTCTCTAGCTCTAGACGAGGACCCGATTGTCGTGTAACCTCCCGGTCAGTATGGTTCATATATTTTTATTGCTAACCCAATTTATTATACACAAAGATCACAACACGTACCATTAACCACTATATCAACACCTTATCCAAATGTATATTTCACACGACGGTCACTCATAGCACTATATTACATACCAATGTCATCAACAACACCATCATACCCATGTTCGCTGACAATTCTCACCTGAACCACTATGCAATCTAGTTATGTGACACAATATAGTTATTCATCGATAGTATCATAAACACCCTTAACATCGTTGTTATACCGAAATGAGTCATCCTCGTAACCGCCTATTCATACAAGGGGAGATATACGATGGGCGGTTAGGACCCAGATGTAGTTAACCACGAAGGAAAGAGATGAATATGGAGACCTTCATCGAAGTCCACATGACATTGAAGAAGAAAGACGACAACGATCCGTTAGACCAAATTGTCACACCCCAAAAATGAGTATAAGTCTGTTAAGATTATGAGTGAAATATGTGTAAATGCGTCTAGTATGTTATTTAAGTAATGCATGACCGAGTATGGTTGGTGATAAAGGGGTTTGGATAGAGTGTCGGAAAAGTATGTGATACGATAACGGACATTGCAGTGGTACTTTGATGATGTCCGTCAAGGAAGTAAACACAACAACCAGTATGGTGAAATGTAGTCCATTGGGATCATAAGCACAAGGTCCGCTGGAACATTAAAAACGATAAAAGGCCAATGTGGTAGATATATCAAAAGACCATGACCATTGCATATTCTGGGAATGGCGGATGAGCCCCATTTGTCTACTAGGGTTTCTACGTGTATTGGAGGTGATGATGGGCAAAACTCAGTTATGTTAAGTCTAAGCAACTCCATATCATCAAACACAACAGTTTATATAGTGCCTTGGTGGCAAACCAAACAAAGCCTTTATGGTGAATTGTTTGGGAAACCTTTGTGGCAAATTGTTTCGGAAGCATTTGTGGGAAGACATCTGGAAAGCCTTTGTGGTAAGACATCTAGAAGCCTTTATGGCAAGTCATCTAGAAAGCCTTGCGGTGAGTCGTCTAGGAAAACCTTATGACGAGTCATTTGGGAAGCTTGTAAGGTGAATTCTGGAACACTTAAATGCGAGTTGTTAGTTCATTTTTTTGGCAAGATCTGGGTATGCCCTTGAGACATTTTCTGAAGGAGATCTCAGCAGTGTACTCGGCTAATAAATCCGCTTTAGTGAACTGCCAAGATAGAGACCTTAGCATATCTGAAATTTTGGGTGGTATACGTGTCTGTCTATCTTGGAAATTCTCACATCATGTATTGAAGTCATATGGATTTTTTTGTATGATAAAAATATGGTATTTATCGAACCAAGTTTTGTTCAACTAGATCGAATCAGAGGTACGGTGTGTTTGGTGACCTTACAATACACCAGAACCAGTATATGAATCTACCAAGAGTAGTATCCGGAGGTATATCATTTTGAGAAATTTATCCAATTTCCATCTTTAAGAGATTGTAAAATGGAATCCACTATAAGGTGGGAAGTCTAAAATCCTTCAATCGAGTGGAACGTGTACAAGGTGGTTGAGTAAGAGGATTGGCGTATAGCTATCCGCCATGAATTAGAAAAGTATCCTCCAAAATCTAAAAAGAGTCCAAAATTCTTAAGTTGAGGAATTCAATATCATCATTTAAAGTTAAAACTGGTTGCAACTCATTAAGTTCCATTGAACTTATGGGTTTTTATTTGTAATGTTTTTTTTACTTGAACTAGTTCCCCAGAAGGAGCAAGCCAGGAATGTGCCAAGGTGGTTGATCATTGTGCGATGTTATGCATATAGAGGGACACTTTGGGAAATATGTTTTCAAATGGTGAATAGTATTATATGCCATGAATATGTTTGTCTTATAAAAGATTTAAGTTGTAATGTTTTGTACTGCTTTTAAGAGTTTGTTACAAATGATAAACGTTTCACTCAAATCTTTCGACCTAAAAAGGATTTTAAATAAATAAGAACATCTATTATGGTTTTTGCCAGTTGAAAATTTTTGTTAAATATATAAGTATTGTGATATCCTATAGTTAGATTCGATAAATCGAGTCGGGTATAGAGTGTCACAAATTGTTCGATAGAACCCTAAGTGTGCTCGATGGCCACATAATTGTGGCACACATTTGGGATGCCGGTGATTATGTTATTTGTAATTTTTTCCAAAGACTTCATTCTTTAGTTTGTTAAATTTTAATCTAAATTGTAATAAATGTTTCCACCCATAATGCAATTGTTACACTTTCATTGACACCAAACAATATACTTTTTTTTTACATCCCAAATGTACACTTATTTACAATCTAAGCAACAAATTTATTAAATTGGTTTGCTTTGTACCATATCATTTGGTGAGTTCGATATCATTTTTTCATTTTTATTACTTTTTCATTTAAGTTTTTCTCCGTCTATTTGTTAATTACAGTATTTTGAAAAGAAAATATTTGCTAACAATGTACAAGAAAATATTAATTTTTTTATTTCATATTGTAATATATCTTACTTCAACAATTAATATTAACTTATAATTTATAGAAAATTTAATAAATATATGAATAAGTTAGTGTTTTAATTAACTCTTCTCCTCGATGTTCTCTCTAAGTGTGGACATGTTGTCTTTGTATGGCCTGGGTTCTTACAGTAACTGCATAACCCTGGTGTGTCTCCTAGCTCTTGAATATCCATATCGACTCGTATCTAAGTTGAGTCTGCCCGACCTTTTGACTTGCGTCACAAGTTCTTATCTGGTACCAACTCGAAATAAGTGTGAGAGGTGGTTGGCCACATGCTTTCATCTGGGACAAGTGAGAATTCAGATTTCCAAACATTATATGTGCATTGTAGTTTGTAAAGTTTGTCAACATAGGTAATGAAATCTATACGTGTCGAGGCACATGCCGCAATTGCATGCGCACATGGATAATGGAGTGCTTGAAATCTCCTATGATTGTAGGTCATTTGTCTCAAGACTATGCAGTACACTCCTCTGAAGTACACTCCTCTGATAACTCTTTTGTCAGGTGTATAAGACTCGGGTGACACACTGAAGACATTGAGTTTGCTCTCTCTACATTTTCCCCAATATCTTTCAATATTGACTTGCACCAAATGTGTTCGCCCTTTATTTATCCTGCATGTGTCTCAACTCGCTTTGGAAACAAGGCTGTTAATCATAAATATGTTTCTTTGACCACTGAGGTTACCGAAAAATAATGTGCCACCTTTAGTATGAAATTAATGCATTCCGCTAGGTTCGTTGTCAGGTGCTTGTATCGTAGTCCTCTATCATACGATTATGTCCACTACTCCTATCCCATCGAGGTACGCCACACCCTCTCGATTTATAGCTCATAATCTCTACAACATTTCATTGAATCAATGTTGGACGAGCTCGTACCCTGTCAATAGGGATGTAATACCCCTAACCTATTTTGTCGCCAGATTAAAGTTACGGAGCATTACCAAACAATTGAAAAACATTTAACATCATAATATTAAATAAGTTAATCTTATTAAAAACCAATCAAACATATGCATTTGGTCCCTAAATCGAGCCTTTAAGGTCCTAAAAACTACTTAAAAGCAGTCTGAGACTAATTTAAACCAAAATAGAACATTTGGCAACAAGTTGAAAATTTTAAAAATAGGGGTCAGACGGTCGTGTAACAATCGAATAAGGGACACAAGGCCATGTCCTCACCTGTGTCCTCTCTCATGTAACTCATTGAGTAGGGCCACACGGCCGTGTTGCAGGCCATATAACTCTCTGACTTGCTTCACATGATCGTGTGCCAGGCCATGTGCTAGCCATGTAACTCACTAACTTAAAAAACTAGGATTTTACACATGACATACGGTCCTGTGATAGCCCATGTTCTAGGCCATGTATCGAAAAATTGACCCTAAATTCAAGCCATTTAAAGGCCAAACCATACCTAACCAACTGTTCCATTTAAACACACATTCAGGAGACTTAAATATCATGCAAACACCCTTAAACATACCATCTCAAACATTCTATTTCATCTAACCAATATGCCATTCAAAGGCACCATATATGTATATCAAAACATCACTAACCAACAAATCAATTTGATCATATTTCGAGCACAAAACCTAGTTCATTAACAACCAAATAACATCATATACAAACATTTGCATATCATCACCAACATACCAACAAAAACCATGCATTTCAAGTTTCTATAAGTGGCCAAAAGGATCTAACTTAACAAGGTATTACAAATCCATCAAACCAAACATAATCTTCATAGCAAACCAACCATTAACACATTCATAAACTATCATTACAAAAGATCCTATACATGCCATTTATAATCTTGGCCAAAATACATAAAAACTACCAAAATAGTTGTTGGATAGTGTGATTGATCCCCAACAAGCTTCCAACTGATCGAGCTTTTGATAATCTATAAAAACAAAGGAAAATAACTACATAAGCAATGAGTGCTTAGTAAGCCCGTATAAACACAAACATAACTTACCATTTCCTTAGCACAAACTATAAAATATGCATAATGTCATTACCAAGACCATAAGCTTAGTAAAAGCCTAAACAAGCACCATTAAACTCATAAGTTAGTAAGCTCATCCATTATACATATAAATTCAACCATAACATAAGTAAATTTTCATATGCACATCATTTATTACATTAACCTTTTTCATAGATCATAATTTAATATCCCATTGTGTACTGACCATGCCATTCCTTTACTTACCCGTTAAAGCATCTGTAATTGCATCGAATACTCAGGAACACTCATACATAGTGTGTCTTTCCATATAACCGTAACATTTCTTTTACAATAGTGCTCACACGACCTGTGAAATGGGCACGCTCACACAAACTATGGGTTGGAATGTTAGCTACACGATGCTACTTACACGAGATGTGGAGAATCCGTAACAAATGCAGCACTTTAGCCATCGATAGGGCATTCAAGACTAGAGCTCGAAACATGAAATCCCTAATCACATGTCATTCGTATCCTAAGAATTCTTAAGGTTAAAACGAGATTCATTATTCGTCAATTACTCAATCATCGATACATATGCAATTTTAAGTTCGTTTATATTAATAAAATATAGCAAATAATCAATTTAGCTATCATTAATACGATCATAATTCATACGACCTTACCTCAATAACTAGGGTTGTAATAGTCGAGTTGAAGTCTAGTCCAAAGCTTTAGTTTTTCCCTGATTTAAGTTCGATTGTTGTTTCTCTTAATTTAAATAGATGATTTCATTCAATTAAGTACTTCAACTATTCAATTCAATCCAAAACTCATATTTATGTAAATTATGAAATTACCCCTAACATTTTAACTTTTCACAATTTAGTTCTTAAGCTCATAATTTGACATTTAACCATTTTAATCCTCCATTCAAGCTAGCCAAATTTCTTAGGGACTCATACCAACTCACTTAAATCATTATTTCATAATTTTACCATGAAATTTTACTATTTTCACAAATAAATCTCTAAATGCAATTTCATCAAAAACTACCTTAACAAAACATGTTTATTTTACAACCAAGATTAATAATATATCAAATAACTTCAAAACCTCTTCAAAAACAACCATGGAAAGTCCCTCAACCTTTAAAAGTTTTGCAAATTAACCCCCGCACTAGCTATACTAAGCTAAAACGAACTAAAAAAACATAAAAACATTAAAAACGGGACACAAAATCATACCATGCAAAGTACAAGAAGTAGTCGAATGCTCCTCCTTTCAAAAATGGTGAATTTGGCCAAAACAACGAAGATATGGGGAAGATAATAGATTTAATTAGTTAATTTTAGGTTTATTTACTAATTTACCATTTTCCCCTTGTTATTAATCAAAAATTTCAAGTAAACCTTGTCCATATTTATCCACTAAATCTTTAAAGGGTATAATTACTAGCTTAGTCCATTAGTTCAAGATTTCATAGCCATTTGACCCCTTTAACTAATTGAAACCCACTTTTACAACCTTTACGATTTAGTCCTTTTTACCTAATTAACCATTTAAACATCAAAATTTCCTAACAAAATTTAAAATACGACCTTAAAATAATCTCTTAGACATTAAATAAATATTAAAATAATAACTCACTAAAATTGTGGTCCCGAAACCTTTGTTTTCAACACCATTGAAAATGAGTTATTATAGGGGATCAATATTATATGTAAGAAACATGACCCAAATGGATATGTTAAACTATTATATAGGAAAAACCTTTACGATTTAGTCCTTTTTACCTAATTAACCATTTAAACATCAAAATTTCTTAACGAAATTTAAATATGACCTTAAAGAATCTCTTAGATATTAAATAAATATTAAAATAATAACTTATCGGAATTGTAGTCCCGAAACCACTGTTTTTGACACCACTGAAAATGGGTTATTACAGGTGATCAATATTATATTTAAGAAACACGACCCAAATGGATATGTTAAACTATTATATAGGGAAAAAAAATACTATGCACAATGTACCCATGTTAATGACATGTCGTCGCGCCGCATCCTTATGGTATTGGCCCATATAGTTAAACCCTATATGCTGTAAATAATACCTATGGTGTGCACAATCCAAGAGGCTTGAACATCGATTGAATGTAGCCTGTATTTAAATGTCCTTATTAGAAATGATGCATACATTGGGTTGCAACATAACATGCCTTCTCAGGTTAGTTAAGAAGAAATCCTTGTCATCTTAAGATACTTCGGGCATTATTGTAAAAGCTACTCGTATTTCTTTTATTAGCATATTGTATAATAGCTAACAACAACCGATGCTCGTATCTCCTATACATGAATGTGCCATCAATTTGGACAAGTGTCTTATAGTACCAAAATGCAGTTATGCATTGCTTGAAAGTCTAGAAAAAAGATGAAAATGTCTTTTTCCAATGACCAAGCGATCGTCGTAATATAAAGGCTCCGTTTGTAGGTCGATTACAAAACCTAGTACGTACCGATCCAATACATGATATCATTTCCTCAATTCATTATAAGATTTCTCCCACCCACTGTGCATTTTCTCTGACACCTTCTGTTTTTCTAACTATCCCTTATGGTAAGACACGATGTAATCGAACTTGCTACAGGTGTGTGTGATTAAAACTAGGATCGAAACCCTATGACTCGTTTTAACCATGGGTAATATAAAGTCAAATATCATGTCCGAATTCAATTTTGGATTATCATTCAACATGACTGAAAATACAATAAATTAGGTTACCATATGTAAAACAATTTCGAAAAAAGGTCAAAATTCGAAACGATGTTGTTAACCATGATGCATAAAAGCTACAACACAAGTATGTGGAGTGGTAAACTTCCTGATCATTCAAAACATTGACTTGTTCCTCATAGATGCCATGATTTTCCATGGACATCCTATTCCACGCATTGCACACTTTTCCTCATATTTCTTGAATCGAGAGCATATAACGTTGAAGTTGACGCCATGCTGTATGCTATACCACTTGACTGCAGCTACAAAAGCATTTTTGGAGTCAAAATCCATCTCATCTCCAAGTCACCAAAATTTGTTGACGAAATCGCATACCCTAGTCTTCTATGAGAGAGGTTTGGGAATTCTAAACCACCTTCAGCAGCAACATTGGGTGGGGGCTCGTAAACCGTGAAACCTAGATCATCCTATCGAGAAATATCCAATGCTTTATTGTCAGAACCATTGTCTTCTGGTTCACTAGGAATGGGATCCGGTTCTAAAATTAATGCAATTTTCGTACCATCCGGTCTGGACTCTTATATTAGGTCATTATCAGTTTTAAACTTCTCTTCATTCTCTTTGTTCTCATCATTCTCTTACTTCACGATTCCCTTTCATTGTCAACCCTGGTCACATGTCCAGGGTTAGATGTGCCCTCACCGATTAAGGTTGTCAAGAGTTGGTCATTTGTTCTTCTAAATCCAAAGTCAATTCTAAAATCACTCCTATTGGGCCCACCCTAGTAACTTGAATCATACCCGTGTAAGTGTTACTAAGGTTGAACATTGACGTGCCGAAGTTGAAATCAAAAATACTGATAGAATGTCGTGCAAGTGTCTCGTGAGCTCGGTGACCAAAAACGCTCAACTATCCCTCAACGTTGTAACCGAGGGGTGAAATAGATGAATGCCTTGCCATTGATGATGATTTTAGGGTGTCTTGGTAGGAGCTATGCATGAATGATGCGAATCCACTACACAATCGTGTGGTCAAATTTTCTGCTTTTTGAACTAGCATGGAATTTGGTGGACATGGTGTAATCGAGCTCGAGCCATCTTCATCCTTATTGACGGAGTGGGCATATAACTCTAGTACAGTATTCCCACTAGAGCAATAGGATTCGATCACCGTTTCTATCTTGTTGTCCTTTGTAATCTCAAAAATGTCATATTTAACAGGGTTCAATGATGTTAGATATCTACATTTCAAGCTTGAAGTTCTTCTTCGGATCCCCACTTTGCGCCTAATCTTTGTTTAAGTCTCTTTTGATGTTATGGTCCGATTGAAAGCCAAATCTGCTGATACAAAAATTGGCCCAATTCCAGTCTCACAAATTTGACCGTTGTAACGAATAACAACTCTAACTCGTTTGCTCATCTTGAACCAAATAGCCTATTCCATATGTTTAAAACTAATAAAATAGTAAAAAACAAAACATTGTTCTCATCACCCAAATTAAAAGACCTACACATAATTTAAGGAATTACCTTTTCTTGGACAACTACGTCAAAATTCAAGTTTTTCACGACAACCATCTTATCCTAATGTCAAGTATCCTTATGGAAACAATCTACTTGAAAGGTCAGTATGGAAACTCAATGGATTCTATTGAGTTTATTTTATAGAGAACAATACCTCGAGGCACATCAAACGATTCTAGTAACAACACATGCCCCCTGCATCACGGGTTTTGAGGTAAACAATTAAAGTTGAAAATTGTTAGGGAGAAAACGTTCCCCTACAATGACGCTTTCAGCAAGGCAGCTATAATGAAATTTATCTTGGGAATCCCAGGTTGTAGGGGCTTAGAGGCAAAAGCAATCAAGTTGGAACCTATTGCATGCGATCCCGACTTCTCAGGTGATGGCTCCATACTCACACAGTAGGCTTCAAGTTGGAACCTATTGCATGCGATCCCGACTTCTCAACTGTGTGAGTATGAGTCATTACAGTTTAAAGCAATCAAGTTGTAAACTTAAAGCCTTAGTTACTTGATTATACGGTCTTGGGTTAAACTGTAATTAAGGCTTCAAGTTTACAAATTTTATGTTGTCAAAGGATTAAGCATAATTGGAACCCTAATTGATGGTGGTTATGCAAGCACAATGAGTTTCTCCTTGTCAGATGAGCATGCTTTATAAAACTCATACAGAAGTCAAAGACGAAAAACACAAAGGCCTTCCAGTATAATCAAGTAATTCAGTTTGTCCATCTGCACTAAAGGCAATGACCTTGTTATTGAAACCTATTGCACCCCAATTTTGTCACAGGTTATTGTAACAGGGTCACCGCCTCCTGTGGTGATAGATAAAAATGAATTACTTGATTATAATGAAATGCCACTATTTTTTTCTTTGACTTCTTTATGGTTTTTATAAATTATCCTCCTCTGAAGATGAAAAACTCGTTGATGTGTTCACATAACCACTTTCAACTAGAGCATCATTTATGCTCCATCCCTTGACACTATAACCTTTGTAAACTCGAAGCCCTAGTTACACTTATTGAGACTATATAATCACCGTCAACTAGGACCTTGACTTGCAACGCGATCCAGCTTTTCGGGTGATGGCTCCATTCTCACATGACAGATGAAATTTGTAGGTCACCCAACTCTACAGCACCACCATAAATTCAAACATACCTTAAAACTATAACAATGTCTATCTCAAACACGGAAAAAATAAATCTAGAAACTTTTAATTTTCAACCACAATAAAAGAAAAGAAAAAAAAAACAATTTTTAACAAAGTAAAAACACACCCTATAAGACATGTTTTCCTTTCTCTATCAAAAAACAATTGATAATTTAAAAAAAACGACACATTTACTTATTTTTTTTTCTTTTTCAGCATATTCCAATAATTCAACCCTTTGGCAATTTAAATTTATTTTATAACAACTAATATCTTACATAAACTTAATAATAATAACAACCAATACCTAATTAAAACTTAATTTGAAGTTGCATATATAAAACACCAATTTTCTTACTCATGCAATGCATTGTGTGTATTAATTTAATTTAATTATATTTATTTGCTAAAAATTAGTACAAAATTTGAATATATTAAAAAAATTAAAAGATAAAAATTATTATATAAGGTAAATGCATAGTTTTTTAAAATATATATTAAGTTATATACTAATTTGATTCCACAAAATATTTTTAATTAATTTTTAATTAATTTTTTACTTTAAATATTGTTAAACATAAAAAATTAAAGTTGACTATAAATAAGAAAGACAGTGAAGCAAGATATAAAAATTTTAAATATTTAAATTTAATTTTTTTAATATTTTTGAAATAATTTAATTATTATTTTTTAATATTCAAAATTAGACATTAACATACTCTAAAATTGAAACAAAAATATCCTTTCAGTATTTTCAATAGTTTAATCTTTTGAATATTTAATTTATTTAATGTTTAAAAATATGTATTACATTTCATACTTAAAAATGCCTATCACATTTTTATAATTAAAAAATATGTATTAGCAATTTTAAAATTTACCTTTTTAAACAGTATACAAAAAGTAAAATTTTTTTCTTCAAATTTTCTTATTTAATCCCATGTCATCTTGTTTTTTTGTTTCTTTTTTCATAGTATCATAAAATTATCAATGGCTTTCATAAGAATTTTGTATAGTTTAAATATCCGCTAATATATTTTTTTATAACATTTTTTTGGTACAACTGTGTTTATAATATTTATTGTGATAAATAATAGTTTTCATTTAAATTATGGGATTTATAATAGTTTAGAGTTTAATACGTAAAATGTTAATGTGTCACTACTAAGTTATCATTTTAAATATGACACCTATGATTATTTCTAAAACTCTTGTAATATATATGTATATAATAGTTTTCTATCCCATGGAATGTATGGGATGTTAATGTATTTTATAAATTTTTTATTATTTAAATAATGATATTAAATAAAATTATTGATGAAATAATATTTGACAGATAAAAAAAACTTAAAATATATATATATATATTTAACATTTTAAAAGATATTATATTTGTAATATTATGAATATGATTTATGCTTTAATTATGAAGAAGAAAATTTGAAATATAAAACCGGTATAATATGTATACATAATTAATGATTTAGAAAATTAAAATATATATTATATATGTAAGTTTAGAAATAAAGTTTAAAATAAATTTTATTTTTTATTTTAATTTTAGGAATAAAGTTTTAGATCATTTTAAATTTTAGAAAAATATATATAATACTTTTAAAATTTAGAATTAAAGTTTCAAATATTTTTTATTTTTAAAAATTTAGAAATAATATGTATCTAATACTTTTTAATTTTTGTAATAAAGTTTCATTTTTTTTTCAAATATTTAAAATTTTTAATTTTAAGTAATTTTAAGAATTAAAATTTATCTTTTTAATTTTAAAAATAATATATTTATAAATATATATATATATTTGAAATTTGCTTTTCATTATTAACGAAATTAATGCAAGTAACATATAACCAAAGAGGTGGAGAAGCAACTAACCTCAAGCTGACAGGCTTACGCCATATACTTGGTCTTAAAATCTCTACCCTTATGATTTATAATTGACTCAGAATCCAAAGCTAAAATGGAATGAATATTAACAAGAGGAATGTCCCACTCAGTGTAGTTTGCCCGAAACAAGGTCACCAGAGCAATTTCGTGAGCACTCGACATGTCCAACGGAAAGGCAAGTTTTCAAAAGAAGATTTCAACACTAAACAGTCGCGAACAAGCAAGTCAAATTCTGAATCAATGTTACTGGGTTTATTCAATGCTTCAACCACCATAGAACAAATTGATTAACAACTTTATCTAAACAGATGGTCTTAAGCTAGGAAAGCGCCTCCTGTATCGTGATAGCTTCAACCAAACAAGGATCTAACAATTCATATTTCTAATACTTTTTTAAGTTTAGAAATATTTTAAAATACAAATTTGAATTATGAAAAAATAAAAAAAGAAATAGTTCATCAAATTTTATTTGTGATATGGATAGTGTTGTAGTTAAAAGTGAAATATTTAAAATTTTTTACATAAGATAAATTATATTACATAATAGTTTAAAGAAAAACAGTTTTAAAGGTAAAGTAATTTTACTATTATTAAATTTATTTTATATTAAACACAATTTAATGCAATATAGTATATAAGATGTATAAACCTAAATTTTAAATATAGAGAAGTAATCATTTAATAACTATGATTATGAAATAAATTTAATAATAATCAAATTATTTATTTTTATGGTAATTAAATAATATTTATTTTTATGATAAATAATATTTATTAATCGAGTTTCGCTTCCATTTATCATAAACGAAAATTGTAATTTTATTTTCACATCTATTCAATATAAATTAATATATAAATAATTCAAGCTTATAAGTTATTGTTAGAAATATACTATTGCAAAACAAAACCATTAGTGCCGACAGGAAACTAAACTGAGTGTAAATAAAATAGCAATCACTGTGTCGTGGAAGAACCACTACTTTAGAAGCAAATTTTCCTTGATCGATGTATTCGTGTAGTGGACGTTGCCCCCCAAGATTAACACAGTACTTCAATATTCGTACATCTGAATAAAGAAGGTAGAAAACAATTGGCATTGCTCTTCTCGAAAGGAATGGAAACCAAAAAAAAAAAAATAGTTGGTCGGAAATCTAATTGGAAAATAAACTAGAAGAAAACTGGAGAAGCCACACTAGGTTCAATTCCCAATAAAGATTGAAGGGGTCACAGATGATCCCTCTTAAAACCCAATCTCCTAGATAGAATTTCTCTATGATTTAATTTTGCAGAACACCAGAATTTATAGAACAGAAGGATAAGAGAAGTTGTTTTTCTCTTGTTGTGCCCTGTGAAAAATGAGGAGAATGACCTCCTATTTATATAGTTTTCTGAAGGGCAAGATGGTAAAATAACAGTGTCAGTTTCCAAAAATAGAAGAGGATTTTCCTTAATCGAAATTATTTTTAAAATATTTTCTACAACAGCCAGAGGATTTTCCATAACTAAAAATATTCTTCTGCATTACCAACATTCCCCCACTAATGCAAAAGAATTAGAAATTTTTGTAAACATGATAAGAGCAATAGCGAAATTAGCCGCTTAAGCACTAGTATCTTGTGGATTTGAACTAGTACATAGTGAAATGAGTGATTCTTCTCTTTAACAAGTGAATGAATCTTGAACTTGTTAAGATAGGAGTTAACTCATGATACAAAACTAATCTTAGAACCAATTGATGTTCCGCGATAGATCAACAAGTTTGGCCTAATACATCTCAAGATGCTAGTAAATGCTCTAGAAAGATTGCCCACTATCTTTCATAGAAGGTGGCTAGTTCTTCACACTTACGTAGGTGATTTCATCAAATTTATCTCAATATAGACCATTTGAATAAAGACTATGAAATCATTAAGAGCATTTTACTAAACTCATCCTCTCAAATTTAAATTTAGTGAATTCATCAAACCTATCTCAATAAGACCACCTAGACTCTGGAATATGAACTCATTAAGAGTAATAAACTTAACCTCACATGTCGATGAATTCATCAAGTCCGTCTCAATAAGACCACACAAATCTTGGGATATGAATTCATTAATAGTGAGAACTCAACCTTATGCATGTACATTGTTTGCCTTAAGAATAGGTAGCATGTATACTATGAGCCTTTTCATGGTTTCGTTTGACCATATTGAACTTAGAGAACTAAGTTGGGTATCCACCATGAATTCCTCAACCACTGGGCTTTAAAACATATCCCCCTTGAGGAGTAAAGAACAATTTTCCTACTTAACCCTTTGGTTAGTGGATCAACTAGGTTCCTTTGAAACATTACGTACTTTAAAGCAGATACTCCATTCTCTCATAAAGAAATCTCTACAAGTAGATTTGTAAGCCACTCGGCCTCTTTCCCGGCTCAGTTAAGAGTTATAAACTCTGATTCCATTATGGAGTGAGCAATATACGTCTGTTTAGTAAACTTCTAAGAAATAGCTACTTCACATACAATGAAGACATACTCACTTATAAAGCTAACTTTATCAGTTACCCAATTTGTATTACAACATCCCTCTAAGATTGTAGGGTATCTAAAAAATTCCAACTTTTTAGATATTGTACTTTAATTTCACTTAAGACCATTTGGGTAAAGCTCAACATTGATAACTAGCATAGTAAATTGTGGACTATGACCCTTCCCCACTTATTATGTCTATGCCTTCATCGACATGAAGCACACTCTTAGTAACTTTGTTGCATTGAGTTGACATTTTAGTTTCAAGTTTATCTTGGCCTTCAAGGCCTAAGGGTATGATCCATTCAACACGCATCAGACATATATTTGAACTTGGTTTCATCTTAATCGTTGGGTGTTGTCTTGTCTATGCTTATTCCTTCATTGAACACTTGAACTCAATGCCATAACACATAATCATCAAGTTACAACCTTGAGGAACCCTTAGTGGTGTGATCCTTTGTCTACTGAATATTACCATGTCTTTGATACTAAAAAAATCCCTCTAGATGTGGCATCAGCTGTAATTTTGCAATATTCCATTGGATACGTCCCTCTAGACATGGTTTATTCTAACCATCCTTTGTGGCACCAACACATAAGTTTTCAACATAGGAAATTCAAACACATTGGCCATCCTCAACTTAAGCCCTCTTGACCCCACCATGGCCAGCCCATTAGATGTAGCCATCTTGGCCAATTGCAACACATATGGCACCATCGAATTAGGTCGATCTCGATCTCAATCTCAATCTCGGACATTAATGCTCATTCACACAAACTTATAGGTTGCTTGAACAAGACATCCTCTATTATTTCTCTTGTTCAAGCTTTTCGACTCGATAATGTTTCAGTCTAATTTGGTTAAAAACTCGGTGACACTTAGACTAGTCCATAAATCTCATGTATTAGTCACTTATCATGGAGAAGGGCATCATAAGCCCTATCCCAAACACAATGATCCAATTATCTGCTCGTGGTCCTCCGACCAACTCAAACTCAAGCCCCTTAGTTCAACTCTCAACTTGGAATGGCCAAGCCAAAGTCAAACCACCCGAGATCCGACTCATCAAAGCCAAACATGTGTTCCATCACCTTAAAGCCCCTCATAGGTTACAAGCTAGTGTTAGCAGGCTTGGCTTAATCTCGCTAGGCCTTCCAAGCCCATTTTGATCGCAATGGCCCACTAGCCAACACAGATGGAGCTTGCAACTGCTCCAACGCTACTTAAGCACATTCTTGCACTACTCAAGTACTTTCAAACCGATTGCCTCAAGTGTACCCAAACTCGTTGCTTTGTAAGAGCCTTCATTGGTTCTAGTAGTGGAAATAAAATCAATTCTCATGTTTAAATGGTAATATAATTTGCTTCTAAATTGTTGGAAATATACTACTACAAAACAAAATCATTAGTGTTGACAGGAAACCAAACTGAGTGTAAATAAAAAAGCGATCACCGTTTCGTGGAAGAATCACTACCTTAAAAGTAAATTCACCTTGAGATGTGTAATCGTGTAGTGGATGTTGCCTTCCAAGATTAACACATTACTTTAATATTCATACACCCAAATAAAGAAAGTGGAATACAATTAGCATTGCTCTTCTCGAAAGAAATGGAAATCGAAAAACAAAAACAATTGGTTAGAAATCTGATCGGAAAATAAACTAGAAGAAAATCGGTAAAACCATAATAGGCCCAATTCCGAAGAAAGTTTGGAGGGGTCATAGACGATCCCAATTAAAATCCAATCTCCTAGATAGTATTTCTCTCTCGTGCAATTTCGCAGAACACCAAAATTTAGAGAACAAAATGATGCAAGAAGCTGATTTTCTCTTGTTATGTTTTGTGAAAAATGAGGAGAATAACCTCCTATTTATATAGTTTTTTGAAGGACAAAATGGTAAAATAATAGTATCAGTTTCTAAAAATAGTAGAGATTTTTCCATATCTATCGCAGTCAAAGGGCTTTTTGTAACTGAAAATATTCTTTTTTATTACCAACAATTATTATAGTAAAAATTTATGTAAATCTAATACATTGTGTAAGGTTTGAATATAAAATATTAGCTTTTTTAAAAAATATTAAATATTTATTCTAGAATTGGCATGTATAAAGCAATATTTATTATAGTTAAAATCCTATAAATTAGAAATGAGAAAATTTTGAATTGTTAATCTTATCAATTTTTTGTACTCTAAGTTTATAACATATATAATTTTTTTAAAATAATCGTAAAATTTTAAAATTATTAATTAATTTAAAATTTCAATAACTCCCATGGCATTTAAATAAATTATTCAACTGATCTTTGGATCTTAGACCTTGTAATATATAATATGATATGATATGATGAGAATAGATAGTAGCACATTCAAGTTGCAAGTGATAAATGAGGTTAAGTAGGATTTAAACAAAAACTCATATTCATTTTAATAAAATATTCATATTTTATTCTATAAAATATTTATTACTAAATATTTATAAATTGCAGTACATATTTATTTTTAAAATGTTAATATAGTTTTTTATAAAATATTAAAATATCTATTTAAATTTTAAAATTGATGTTAATGTTAAAATTTATTATTGAAATAAAATTATAATATTAAATAATTTTATTAAAATAATAAATTTTATTAATAAATTATTATATAACTAAATATAAATATGTATGTTTAATAATATTAAAAGTTATTATATTTGAAATCAATACTTGAACATTTTTAAAAATTAAAATTAAAATTTTACTATTTAGAAAATAATATTTGACTTTATTTAAGTTAATTTTTTTATATAAAAATCAAATTACTTATAAGTTTTTAAAAAAAAATAATTTATGTTTTTCAAAATTTTAAAAAATAACTTATGCTTTTCAGAATAGAAAGTCAGTTTCCCTAAAAGACTTAATTTTGGCTAATCAAATTACTTTTCATAAAAAAATATAAAAAAAAAAATTTATGTGAGTCATTTAGGTGAAACAAAAACACCCTTAACCCGAATAATAAACGATTTAGTATTCTAAAACATATTTGCAAATTCAGATTTGGATATTACAGAATTTGTAGATATTGATTTGTTGTTATTCTTATTTATATTTTACTTTCTTATTATTTGGTATATTGATAATGAAATTTTTTAACTCTACCAGTAAAGTTGAGATATTATTTTTTTAATTATTAATAATTTTTTTTTCATACTTTTGGGGGAAAAGGTTCATATATTTAAAGAATAGCCCTCAAACTACACCACATTTACAAACTCTTACATTTATTTTATAGTTAAATAAGTCCTAACCTATATATATTTTATCCATTAAAGCCCTTAATTTTAAGTAAAGTAATTTTTTGTATTTCTTTTCTTTTATTTTTACTTATATAATAATTTTATTAGTTGCAAAAACTTAATCTAAATTTCTTACTAAGCATGAATTAAAATTCTTTTATTCAACCAAAATTAAAAAGAAATTTGTGTAATCTGTATAATGAGATTCAAGTTTGGTGGGCGTCATTGGTGATTAATCCTAATACTTACAAATTATTCATCAATTAGACGAATGGTGTTGGTGCTGTTTTTATAAAGAGTTTTAACCTTCGGAAAAAAGAAAAAAAGAGTTTCCCCATATATATGAAATATAAAAATTAATTAGAAAAATAAATAAGGTTGTAGATTAATTAGTAAGACAGCTCAAGTCGGCACCTACAGTCTTCTATACATATATTTTGAGCTCAAATGAAAAATGGAGAAATATCATAAATAGTCCCCACATCTTATCAAACTTAGTTTCAATTTGTTTTTTTTTTCAGTTTCAATACAATATTAATAGGTTCCAAGCCAAAAATTTGATGAAAACTACAAGTAAATATGGCATTTATTTATTAATTAATTTTTTAAAGAATCTATCTTGAAAATTTGATAAAATTATGAGAAATCATTTGTGATATAATTTCAGTTTTAGTCCAAAGAATAGGAACAAGTTGTTCTTACACTCAACTAAAAGAAAGGAATAACATCACAAATGGTCCCTTATGATTTTATTACAATATCAAGATAATTTTTCAAAAAGAAGAAATTAATAAAATTAATGTCAAATTTACTTGTAGTTCCCGCCAAAGTCTTGGCTTGAAACCTATCAATATTGTATTGAAACTATGAAATTGAAACAATTGAAACTAACTAAAATTAGTTATTATGGAAGTTTGATAAAATATGGAGACTATTTATGATATTTGATCATTTTTCATTTGAGCCCAAAAAAAATATAGAAGTAGAAGTTGAAGTTGGGTTCTCACTTCTTAGGTGCCGACTCCAACTATTTCGCTAATTAATCTACAATCCCATCTATTTTACTAATTAATCTTTTTATTTCATATATATTGAAAACAAAGCCCTTAAAGTTTTCTAGTCAATTTTATTTCTTTTACTCAATGCCATGTATTTTTAGTCAATGTTATTTGAGTTTTTTAATTTAGTCAATGCTAATAAAATCAAGATAGTACATTTAAGTGTTTTAATCCCGTGCATAAATTTAGGGTAGATGCTATTTTTTCTCTTTATTTTTAGCAGATTAAAAGATTTTTAGTTTCACCCTTTATAAAAAAAAAAAAGTTTTAGTTTTACTGTTCATTGAGATGTATAAAAAAACTGTTTAGTAACATATTTAGATTAAAATCTCTATAGCTAATAATGTAATACCTCATGCTTGATCTAACTGTTGCGTCCGAGCAATGGAATGCCACATTTGTTACTAGAGTAATTACAAACAATTACAATTCAATTTAACAATCCATTCATGTTGTTAAGACTAATATGCATTCCTGACAAGAATAGGGTAATCCCCTTACAATCTTATTGATAGACCTCAAGAGTATACATAATATTTAGACAGCAGCAGTTACATATGAATAGGAAAGATATATAATATATTCCTAAATATATTCCTAAAAGATATACAATAATATATAACATATTTAGGTATTCATAAAAGATAATATCCCATAATAATATCCTAACCCACTCTCAAGTTGGAGTATGCAAATCATAAATACCCAACTTGCTGAAAAGGTATTCAAATTGTGGTTTACTAAGCACCTTTGTAAAAACCTCAACCAACTGAACGGAGGTCGAAACATAAGAAGGTGCAATCAACCCATCCTAGATTGCATCCCTAACAAAGTGATAATTCAATTCAATATGTTTAGAACGTTTGTGAAATACATGATTTTGTGCAATATGCAACGCAGATTGGCTATCAAAAAAAATAAAGAAATAGCTTTAGGATGATGAAAACCTAAGCACAATAGCAAGACCTTCATCCACTTGAGCTCACAAGTGACGGAAGCCATAGACCTATACTCAGCCTCAGTGGAAGATCGAGACACAATATGTTGTTTCTTAGTTTTCCAGGAAATAGGAGATTGTCCCAAAAAGACAAATCAGCCAGTAAGTGAATGCCAACGAAAAAGCAACATAATCCAATCACACCACCCCTTTAAGGACAAATTACTATCAGATCTCAATAGAATCCCTTGGCTAGGAGAACCTTTCAAGTACCAGACAACACGCATAGTCGCGTCCTAATGCTCATGCCTCAGCTCATGCATAAATTGAGATAAGATATGAATCAAGTATGCTAAATCAGGTCTAGTCACTGCCAAACAAATCAAACAACCCATTACCGTATGTACGACTCAGGATCAGTCAAAACTGTCCTTGTAACATGTGTCAATTTATGATTTTGCTTTATTGGCGATCCTACAGGTTTTGCTCCCAAAAGACCCGTCCCTGGAATAATATTAAGTGAGCATTTCTTTTGACAAAGAAATATACCCAAAGAACTACAAGTTACCTCTACCCCAAAAATTATTTCAAAACACCAAGATCCTTTATATGGAAGCAATAACAAAGATACCCTTTAAAAGTTTTTAAAGCAACGAAATCGTTCCCAAAAATAAGCAAATCATCAATATAAACTAGCACATTAAAGCATATAGATCCCTTAGTGTATGTAAGAGTGAATAATTAGAATATTATTGAAGAAATCCATACCTTTTTAGTGTAGTAACGAGCTTAGCAGATTAACACTGAGGAGCCTGTTTTAACCCATACAAAGATTTACATAAACGACAAACCATTCTAGGCTTATCAGGGGAAAAACGTGGAGGAAGCTTCATGTAAACCTCCTCATCAAGATCACCATGCATAAAGGTATTATGTACATCCATCTGATGTAACCCTCAATTTTTCGAAGCTGCGATTGCTAAGAAAGCACAAACAATTACCATTTTCACCACAGGAGCACAAGTTTCATTATAGTCGATACATTCCACCTAGTGATTACCAAAAACAACAACATGAGCTCTAAGTCTCTCAATACTTACCTGTAACCGATGTCGGAGTGGGGTAGAAGGCATTACTGTACTAAAACTCATGTAAACCTTTGACTTAAACTCATGAGAATGTGTCCCAATTAAAACTTTTCCAAACATTGTCCTATGAGCCTTCTTATGGGCCTACGAGGCCTTAATCATGGTTCGAAACTAACCCGAGACCATTTCGTGCACTTAAGAAAATTTTTCCAAAAACTAGCAAAAACAGGGCATACGCCCGTGTGAGAGGGCAACACGCCCGTGTGACCCCTAAACATGGTCGTGCTAATGGCCCGTGTACCTCACATGACCTAAGCACACTAGGGACATGCTTGTGCCCTTTGCCCGTGTGGATTTAATTTCTAGCTTCAACCTACAAGGGTTTTCACATAGCCTGGCACACGCTCGTGTGACCAGCCTGTGTCCTTTACACGGTCTTGACACGCTCGTGTTGTGGCCCGTGTGTGAAAACTTGGGTATTCTGTTTCTGACGTCATCATTCACACGGCCATTGCACACGCCCGTGTGCTGGCCGTGTCCTCTGCATGGTTGAGACACACAGCCATGTCTCATGCCCGTGGTGAATACTGATGGCATTTAATTCTATCCATGCAAGGTGCAAAGGATACACGGTCGAGCCACACGCCCGTGTGTAGCCCGTGTGTCTTACACGGCCTAGACACACGCCCGTGTGCCTACCCGTGTGGGCAATATAGGGCTATTTACCAAGCCCTTAGCCACCCTGAAACACATACCAACATAACCCAATCTTTATATATCATATCATAGCACTAATACTCATCTAAATGCCCCTAAATAATTCATGTCCAAAATGCATGCATAAACTAATAAGCAACTTTGCACAAATTCCATGTAAATTCATCACATTTCAATAAGCAACTTGAATGGTTTTAGGCCAATTCCAAAGGCCATTTACCAAATGAAACTTATAAGTATAAATGGCCAATACAATTGGCTAACTAGCATGAATCATGCAACAAAATGACTAAAGGCCTATACATGCCATATTCAAAATGACTAACATAACTATACCAAAATGAAAATCTTGATAGTGTGACTTCAAGCTCTGACTTTTAACGATCCTCAAGCTAATACGACAAATCTACATGAAAAGAGAAATCGAGGGAGTAAGCACAAATTGCTTAGTAAGTTGCATGAAATAAAAATAGCAATTATAATCAACAATCATAGCTTAGTAAGTTGCATGAAATAAAAATAGCAATTATAATCAACAATCATAGCCAGACATGGTCTTACGGGGGATCTATATCTCATCTCGGTGCCGACGCCATGTCCCAGACATGGCCTTATACGAGACCTCGTGTTGATGCCAATGCCATGTCCCAGACATGGTCTTACATGGGATCTCCGTTCAATGTCGATGCCGTGTCCCAGACATGGTCTTATACGGGACCTACAAATCCTTATGGTATGGCAACCGTATCCTCCATATTCATTAACATTCTACTATCTCCTCATTAATTCTTAATGAAAACTAATGTCGATAATTTCATGGCATCATCATAGATATCATGGCAAATAACTATAAAGTTCCATAATAAATATTGCTAAATTATCACATACAACTTACCTCGAGTCCAAAATATGATGAGTGTTCGGCTAAGTCTACCACTTTATTTTTTCCCCGATTTTGATTCGAACTTCGAGTTTCTTGATCTACAAAAATAAAATTCAATAATTTAATCATTATATTAATTTGGACAACCTCTAATTCACAATTTAGCAATTTGACCATTTTGCCCCTAGACTTTGGCAAAGTGACCATTTTGCCCTTATGCTCAGAAATTGATTTTTATCAAATTTCCCTATTTCTCATGCCTTTCTAAGCCCTTTCATGCATATAACAACTTTAAATATTCATCATTCATGCATTAACCAAAACAACTTATTTACTTACAAATAAGTCCTATTTAGGTGTTTTCTATGAACACCCATTTCTAAAAATACCAATTGATTATAATGCGCTTGCTCCCGCTCAAGGGACAGTGCAATTTGAATCGAGGCATGTTACGGGTAGTCGAGAAGGAGAGGCTAAACAAGCCTTCTTCCAAATGATGAATGAGTGGTTTACGGAGATCATTCGCATGAATCCAGCTTCTCAACAACCTCTACCCTCGTCTATTCCTCAACAAATCCTTGTTGTTCCTCAAGTTATAGATTCAATACAATGTAGCAAGCCGCCTGTTGATAAGATTCGTAAATATGAGGCTGAAGAGTTCAAGGCTTCTGCTGCTGATGATGTTGAGAGAGCTAAGTTCTGGCTCGAAAATACAATCTGAATCTTTGATGAGTTGTCTTGTACTTCTGATGAATGTATCAAATGTGATGTATCTTTGCTGAGAGACACTACTTACCAATGGTGGAATACTTTAGTATATGTGGTTTCGGAAGAACGAGTCAGCTGGGAGTTTTTCCAAATTAAATTTCGAAACGTAAAGAGTTTCTCGAATTAAAGTAAGGCTGCATGACTGTGACAGAATACTAACGAGAATTCGTGAGATTAAATAGATATGCATGAGAATGTGTTTTGACTGAAGCTATTATGTGCAAAAGATTCGAAGATGGTTTGAATGAAGACATCTGATTGCTATTCAGGATTTTGGAGCTGAAAGAGTTTGTTGTACTTGTTGATCAAGCCTGTAAAGTCAATGAATTGAGAAATGAGAAAAGAAAAGCTGATTATGAAGCTAGAGATTTGAAGAAAAGATCAATGGGTAAATCATTTCACTCTGCATCAAAGAAACTTTGAGACAATTATAGCTGATCAAATGCAACTATGGGATATTCTGGCAGAGATCGTGAAAAGCAATATTTGAGTTCTAAAGCTCAAGCTACCTCGATAGCTAGTGTTGGCAATGCAAGACATAATTGACCCGAGTGTAGACAATGTGGAAAACGGTATCCTGGTGATTGTAGAATGAATGATCGAGCCTATTTTAAATGTGGATCATTAGATCATTTCATCCGAGATTACCCTGAGTTAGCTGAAAAAGATAAAGAGCTGAACACAAGGCCGAGTAACATTGCAACTAGAGGTAGACCACCTAAAAATACAAGAAATGTGAGTAGTAGTGAGAGAGTGACTAAAGACTCAACTGTGAGGCCTGAAGCCAGAGCACCTTCTAGAGCCTACGCTATTCGCGCTTGTGAAGAAGCGTTAGCTCCAGATGTTATTACCGATACTTTCACTCTTTATGATACTAATATGATTGCATTAATAGATCCAGGATCAACTCATTCACATATATGTGTGAAATTAGTATCCAGTAAGACTTTGCGTGTTGAGTCTACTGAGTTTGTGATTAGAGTATCAAATCCCTTAGGCAAATATGTTTTGGTTGATAAAGAATGCAAGAACTGTCTGTTGATGATTTGAGAATTCTATTTTCCAGTTGATTTGATGTTGTTGTCATTTGATGAATTTGATATAATTTTGGGTATGGATTGGTTAACGTTGCATGATGCGATAGTGAACTACAAACAAAAGACAATTGATTTGAGGTGTCAAAATAAAGAGATTATTCGGATTGAATAAGATAAATTGAATGGTTTACCGATATTGATTTCATCGATATCAGCTCAGAGATATGTGAGAAAGGGTTGTGAAGTGATAAAAACTTGCCTTGGTGATGATTAGAGTCGTTTAGGTTGCCCGATCGTAAAATTAAGTAAGAGCAGTTATTTCAAAAATGGCTAAGGAAAAGGTGACAGATAGGTTCGAAAATGGCTAAGATTGGCAAGTCAGTTCAGTCCTAGAGAGGTTAAACACTCACAAAATAAAATAATATTCATAAAAATTGATCAAAAGTCTTTTACAACCAGCTGTAATAAAGTATTTATAGGCCTAAGTAATGCCTAGCTGAATAGTCACATAAAATTAGCTTAATTAATCACTTAATGAGCTAAACTAAGCTTAATCACTAAGTACAAAGCTTTTGAAGTCCTCTAGGCCTAGGTAACGCAAACCAAGTTGATGTTTAGTATCTCAATTCAACCAATTTAATGAGTTGAATACTTAAGCTAAAAGGATTCACTGATTGAGCACGTAAAATAATTATGAGCAGCTTTAAATCTTCCTTGGGCAGCCGAATAAGAAGTAGCCAAATTAATGGCATTTAGACACGTGAACAACCCTTTTTGTTGTGAACAACTGAAGTTGTTGAGCCATAGGTGTGAACGGCAAGAAGTGAGCAGCCTTCAAAGTGTGAAAACACTTGTTAGCTAAATTGAATTAAATGTGAATAGCCATGGCCTTTAATCTCCACGAAAAGGCACCTAAATAAGCTCAAAGCAGCAGCTGGTCCTTTAATTCAGCTCTTTGCCCATTGAGCTCCACGAACAGACACTTGGGAAAGATTAATCATCAGCTACTTTCAATGCCATCCCATGTACCCGGAACAATTTTAATTAAGCACATTAAATTAGCTCAAGATATCATAAATTCGGCTGTAGCTAGGACAAATTTAATTAATTAAATTCAGCTAGACATATTAAATAGCAACATGAAATAAATTTCTCTTAGACTTGACATAATAAGATAGCTAATAATTATGTATTAATTAAGACACATTTAAACTTAATTAAATGTCCAGAACTTTGACACATTAAAACATAATTATTTGAGCTGAACTTAATTATATTAACTAAATTAATTAAATAGCTAGGTTTATTGTAGCAACTAAATGAGCTAAAAACGCATAAAGTAAAATGAGATAGATTCAAGCTCAATGAGCTAGAATCAAATCGAGTTGAACTCCATTGAGCTGGGTCGACTTAAGTCAGCTTGCAAAAGATTGTAAACGACACTTGGTGAGCTGGTCCTAGGGTGATCAATAAGTCCGGCCACTTCCTCTCCCCATGCCCAGTCAATGTAACTTGCAAGGGGCTCTTGGAACTTCTTAGAACGTGATCGAGTAATAGGTCTTTAGGGTAGCTCTATGGGATTGGCAGTACCTTCCCTAGCTAGGATCGCATCATCCCCACCTCTTTGAGGCGATTTGTCCCTAAATCGTCACCTACATCAAAAGGGGATAAGTCAACAACGTTAAAGGTAGCACTTATACCATACTCACCTGGTAAGTCCGACTTGTAAGCATTTTCGTTGATCCTTTCCAAGACTTGAAAAGGGCCGTTGCCTCTTGGAAAAAGTTTGGACCTCCTTTGAGTGGGGAACTTTTCTTTGCGCATATGGATCCAAACCCAGTCACCGGGTTTGAATAGCATCCGTTTACGTCCTTTGTTTGTTTTATGAGCATATTGCTCAGGTCTCTTTTCAATGTTTTCCCTAACTCTTTGATGCAATTGTTTCACAAATTCTACCTTTTTCTTTCCATCTACATGTACCAATTGATTAGAATGCAAAAGTAATAAATCCAAAAGAGTTAAGGGGTTGAAGCCATATACCACTTCAAATGGTGAATGCTTGGTAGATGAGTGCACCTAACAGTTGTAAGCGAATTTAATGTCTAGTAGGCTTATTGGACTTGGGAAGAGTGAGTACCACACATTGAATTCACTTACAACCGTTCAGTGCACTCATCTACAAAGCATTCACCATTTGAAGTGGTATATGGCTTCAATCCCTTAACTCCTTTAGATTTATTGCCTTTGCCTTCTAATCAATTGGTGCATGTAGATGAAAAGAAAAAGGTAGAATTTTTCAATCAATTGCATCAAAGAGTTAGGGAAAACATTAAAAAGAGAACTGAGCAATATGCTCACAAAACAAACAAAGGACGTAAACGGATGCTATTCAAACCTGGTGACTGGGTTTGGATCCATATGCGCAAAGAAAGGTTCTCCACTCAAAGGAGGTCCAAACTTTTGCCAAGAGGCGACGATCCTTTTCAGGTCTTGGAAAGGATCAATGAAAATGCTTACAAGTTGGACTTACCAGGTGAGTACGGTATAAGTGCTACCTTTAACGTTGCTGACTTATCCCCTTTTGATGTAGGTGACGATTTAGGGACAAATCACCTTAAAGAGGGGGGATGATGCGATCTTAGCTAGGGAAGGTGCTGTCAATCCCATAGAGCTGCCCCAGGGACCTATTACTCGGTCACGTCCTAAGAAGTTCCAAGAGGCCCTTGCAAGTTACATTGATCGAGCATGGGGAGAGGAAGTGGCCAGACTCATTGATCACTCTTGGACCAGCTCACCAAGTGCCTTTTGCAATCTTTTGCAAGCTGACTTAACTCAACCCAGCTCAATGGAGCTCAACTTGATTTGATTCTAGCTCATTGAGCTTGATTCTATCTTATTTTACTTTATGCATTTTTAGCTCATTTAGTTGTTGGAATAAATCTAGCTATTTAATTAAGTTAGTTAATATAGTTAAGTTCAGCTCAAATAATTGCATTTTAATGTGTCAAAATTCTGGACATTTAATTAAGTTTAAATGTGTCTTAGTTAATACATAACTATTAGCTATTTTATTATGTCAAGTTTAGGACAAATTTATTTCATGTTGCTATTTAATATGTCCAGTCGAATTTAATTGATTAAATTTGTCCTAGCTGCAGCTGAATTTATGATGTCTTGAGCTGATTTAATGTGCTTAATTAAAATTGTTCCAGGAACATGGGACGACATTAAAAGGAGCTGATGATTAATCTTTCCTAAGTGTTTATTCGTGGAGCTCAATGGACAAAGAGCTGAAGTAAAGGACTAACAGCTATTTTGAGCTTTTTTAGGTGTTTTTTTTTCATGGAGATTAAAGGCCATGGTTGTTCACATTTAATTCAATTCAGCTAACAAGTGTTTTCACACTTTGAGAACTGCTCATTTGTTGCCGTTCAAACCTATGGCTCAACAACTTCAGTTGTTCACACCAAAAGAGGTTATTCCTGCGCCTAAATGCCATTAATTTGGCTGCTGCTTATTCGGCTACCCAATGAGGATTTAAAGCTGCTCATAATTATTTTATGTGCTCAATCAGTGAATCCTTTTAGCTTAAGTATTCAGCTCATTAAATTAGCTGAATTGAGATAGTAAACAGCATGATGGTTGGCGTCACCTAGGCCTAGAGGACTTCAAAAGCTTTGTACTTAGTGATTAAGCTTAGTTCAGCTTATTAAGTGATTAATTAAGCTGATTTTATGTGACCTTTCGGCTAGGCATTACTTAGGTCTATAAATACTTTGTTCCAGCTGGTTGTAAAAGACTTCTGATCAATTTTTATGAATATTATTTTATTTTGTGAGTGTTCAACTCTCATAGTTCTCTCTAAGATGAACTAACTTATCAAGCTTAGTCTTGTGGCGGCAATTCCTTCCTTTGTTTCGAACTTATCACTTGTTTAAGTGTAGCGTTCGTTTATACATGTGGTCCCTATCTAACATAGATAGTGGGTCAAGGTTCACTTTTATTTATATCACCATTTCCACTGATTTTCATCTAAGTGCCATTTAAGATATGGGTCAACTTTTACCTATAACGTTGGTTCAATCTTGGCCTTAGCCTAATTCATCCATCTATCACCAACTATCCTTAAAACCTTTTATGTTGAATCTATCTATCACCTTTTTCTTAGCCATTTTTGAAACATCCTGTTCTTAATTTTACGATCAGAAACCTAAACGACTTGAATCATCACTGAGGCGAGTTCGTATCATAAAGCCTATTTTGCTTATGGGCTTGACACAAAAGTGACAGAAAAGAAAATTGAATCAGTGCTAGTGGTGTGCGAGTATCCAGATGTATTTCCCGAAGAGTTATCGGGGTTACCACCGATAAGACAAGTTGAGTTTGGTATTGAATTAGTATCGAGAACAACTCCTATATTGGTAGCTCCGTATAGAATGGCTCCAACAGAATTGATAGAATTAAAAGCTCAGTTGCAAAAATTAACCGATAGAGGGTTTGCTAGACTGAGTTTTTCTCCTTATGGTGCACCGATATTATTCGTGAAAAAGAAAGATAGCACTATGAGAATGTGTACAGATTACCGATAGCTCAAAAAAGTGATGATCAAGAATAAATATCATTGCCGAGAATAGATGATTTGTTTGATCAGCTGAAAGGGGCAATAATGTTTTCAAAGATAGATTTGAGATCAGCTTATTATTAGTTGCGAGTTACAAAGCCTGGTGTGTTGAAAACTGCTTTCCGAACGAGGTATGGACATTATGAATTTTTGGTTATGCCTTCGGACTATCTAATGCTCCTGTAATCTTTATGGACTTGACGAATCGGATTTTCAGACCGTACCTAGATCAATTCGTTGTTGTGTTCATTGATGACATTTTGATTTATTCTCGTGATGAATCTAAACATGTTAAGCATCTAAGAATTGGACTACAAACTCTACGAGATAACTATGTTAAGTTTAGCAAATACGAGTTCTGGTTACGAGAGGTTGGATTTTTGGGGCATATAGTGTCAGCCGCAGGTATTCCAGTTTACCCGAGTAAAATTTTTATGATTTTAGATAGGATGCCTCCGAGAAATGTATCCAAAGTCCGTAGCTTTTTGAGACTAATCAGATATTATAGATGATTCGTTAAAGGCTTTTCTATGATTACAACTCTGATGACGAGATTGCTTCAAAAGGATATTATGTTTGAGTGGTTCGATAAATGTCAGAAGAGTTTTGAGTAGTTGAAAGCTTTATTGACTGATGCTCTGATGTTAGTACAGCCTGAATCGAGTAAAGAATTCGTGATCTTCAGTGACGCATCGTTAAATGGCCTGGGTTGCGTTTTGATGCAGGAAGGCAAAGTTATAGCTTATGCTTCGAGACAGTTAAATTTACATGAAAAGAATTTCCTGACACATGATTTAGAGTTAACAGCGATTGTATTTGCGTTAAAAATCTGGCGTCATTACGTGTTTGGTGGGAAATGTCACATCTATTCTAATCATAAAAGTTTGAAATACTTGATGACTCAGAAAGATTTGAATTTGCATTAGAGGAGATGGTTAGAATTACTAAAAGACTATGAGTTAGTGATTGACTATCATCCGGGGAAAGCAAATGTAGTTGCTGATGCTTTAAGCTAAAAGTTCTTATTTGCATTGCACACGATGAACACTCAGATGGCCTTGTCTAATCCGTTGTAGCCGAGTTGAAAGCAAGACCATTATTTTTGTAGCAGATTTGGGCAGCTTAGAAAGTCGATAATGAATTGATAGCAAAATGAGCTTAGTGCAAGTTGAATGTTGGTTCAGAATTTCAAATTGATTCTGGCGACTATTTGAGATTCAAAGATAGAGTTTGTGTACTGAGAAACTCTAAGCTCATTCAAATGATTTTGAACAAAGCATATAGTAGTTGTCTATCAGTTCACCCGGGAAGCACGAAAATGTATATAATTTGAAACAACATTATTGGTGGCATGGCATGAAAAGAGATATCTTCAAGTTTGTTTCGAAATGCTTGATTTGTTAGCAAGTCAAAGTTGAACATCAAGTACCGTTAGGGTTATTACAGCCTGTGATGATTCCTGAGTGGAAATGGGACAGAGTAACAATGGATTTCGTATCGGGTTTGCCCCTATCTCCGGGAAAGAAAGATGCAATCTGGGTTGTTATTGATAGATTGACAAAATCAGCTCATTTTATACCGGTATGTACGGATTATTTGCTTGATACATTAGCTGAGTAATATATATTTGAGATTGTGAGATTGCACGGGGTGCCTATTTCCATTGTTTCGGATAAAGATCTGAGGTGTACATCATGGTTTTGGAAGAAATTGCAAGACGTGTTAGGTACAAAGTTACATTTTAGTACAGCGTTTCGCCTGCAGACGGATGGTCAATCTGAGCGAGTTATACAGGTACTCGAGGATATGTCACGTTATTGCATTCTTGAGTTCGAAGGTACTTGGGAAAAGTATCTACCATTGATTGAATTTGCTTATAATAATAGCTTTCAATCGAGTATTAAGATGGCACTGTATGAAGCTTTATACAGCTGTAAATGTCGAACACCATTGTACCAGAATGAGCTTAGTGAGGATAAGATTCACGGGGTTGATTTGATCAGAGAAATAGAAGAGAAAGTGAAAGTAATTCGTGATAGTCTGAAAGCGACATTAGATCGTTAGAAATTGTACGTAGATTTTAAATAGAAAGATATTGAGTTTCAGATTGGGGATAAAGTGTTTCTAAAAGTTTCACCATGGAAAAAATACTCAGATTCGGCAGAAAAGGAAAGTTGAGTCCGAGATTCATCCGACCGTATGAGATTATTGAGCAATTAGGCCAGTTGCTTATCGACTGTCCTTACCACTTGAGTTAGAGAGAATACATAATGTGTTTCACGTATAGATGCTTCGACGATACCGATCTGATCCTTCACATGTCATTTCCCCAATCAAGGTTGAAGTTCAGTCTGATATGTCAGATGTTGAAGAATCGATCCAAATTTTAGCTCGTGAGATTAAAGAGCTGAGAAATAAGAGAATCGCATTACTGAAAGTATTATGGCATCGACACGGGGTCGAAGAAGCTACGTGGGAACCCAAGGATGTTATGAGAAATCAATACCTGAACCTATTTATTGGTAAGATTTTCGGGGACGAAAATCCCTAAGGGGGAGATTTGTAATAGCCCGGTTTTAGCTAAATCGGAACAGTGGTTTTGGAACCACAAATCTCATGTTGGAAAATTAATTTAATATTATTTTTTCAATGTTTACAGCATGTTATTTGATATATGTGAAAATTTCGTTAGCTAATTTTATCGATTGGATGGTTAATTTGATAAAATGACTAAATCGCGTAACATGCAAAAGTTGCGTCTTAATTGTTAAAGGTGTCTATTAGCTATGAAATTAAAATATGGAGGTCCTTATGTTGTAAATAGACCATTAATAGCTTGAGTGGACTACAATGGACATGCAATATGAATAATTTAAGTTATTTCATTAAGGGTAATTAAGTAATTATGCAATTAAGTTAATAAAATAAAACAAAACATGATTTTTGTTCATCTTTTCCACCATTGTCAAAATTTTCAAGGTTAGAAAACACCATTGAAGTTCATCTAGGGTTCGACACTTGTGTAGTTTGATTGGTAAGTGATGTGAGCTCGGTTTTTAGTGATTTTTATGTTTTTTTAATCGTTGTAGCTCAATCTAGATAGCTCGTACCTTAAATTTCAAAATTTTTAAAGATTTTATGAGATGCCATTGACGAAATATGGAAGTTAGATGTTAGATTATCATGTTTTGTAAAGTGATTTTTAGCAAAAATATAATTTAGGAATTAATTTGTGAAATGTGCTAAATTTGTGGGTAAATGTGTGAAAAAAATTAGAAAATATGGACTGCTAGGGACCTCATAGTAATTTGGTCAAGCATGGGTTTTGTAGAATTATGTGAATTTTTTGTAATTGTGAAATAAAGACTAAATTGATAAAATATGAAACTTTAGGAGCTAATGTGTAAAAATGACCAAATGTGTAATTTTGGATTAAATTGAATGAGTAGATGAATAAATAAGTTAATTTTGAATTCATGTAGATCAAGAAAGAAAGAATTCAGGTTTAGATAAGAGGAAAAGCAAGGTTATCGATTAGTCAACCTGATTAAGTCAATTTCGAATACGAGGTAAGTTTGTATGTTAAATAACGTTCTTAAATTGTATTATAAATGTTTATTTATCATTTAATTGAATTGAATGTTAAATGGTTGAGTATGAGCAAGACTCAACAAAGTTATGGCATCTGAAAGTCCCGCACGAACCTTAGGAATATTATGGGATACAAAGGTCATGACATTAGGATTACCAAGATGAGGTTACGTGTAAGACCATGTCTAGGACATGGCATCGATACGAGATTCATGTAAGACCATAGCTAGGCTATTGCCATCGATATGTGATAACATGTAAGACCATATCCGGGATATGGCATTGTATGAGTTATACAAGATTTTTGATTATCCTTAATGATTCTGAATGGTTCAACGGGCAAAGACAAGTCGAGAATGAAAGTATAATTGAATTAAGTGTATGAGGTACGTACAAATCTTATGATATTATTGAATGGTGGTAACTTGTTGAATTAATAAGAGATCATGTGTTTAACATGAGAAAGGTCTGTGCTATTAGATGTGTTATGCCATTTATATTGCCTATTTGGTTGAATTGTATCTATTTGGTATGATAAGTTTATTTACATATGAGCTTACCAAGCGTTAAAGCTTACTGTGTTTATTTTTCCCTGTTTTATAGAGAATCGAAACTAGCTCAAATTCGGGAATCGTCAGGAAATGTCAGCACACTACCAAACATATAATTGGTACTTTTAAAATTGTACATATGGTATATGGCATGTATAGGCTTGAGTCATGTCTATATGTGTTTTGGTAATATATGTTGGCCTTTGAAGTGGCTTGTAAATGATGTTAAGTTTGGTGTTAATTTGGCCATGTAAATTGGCTTATTTTGGGAGTATGGTATATGATATTTAATGTATTTATGTTGCCATGTATTTTGGCAAGATTAATATTGTCTTTGAGATGTTGTCCATTTAGTTAGTTGTTTAATGAAGTAATGTAGCTTGAGAAATGGCATGTTTTGGTATGAATTTGAGATGATGAATTGGTATGAATTTTGAGGGTTGGTTTGGTTTTTGGATTGATGAATTATAGGTTGGCATATTATATGAATTTGGGTTAGTAATATTGATTCTTGATATATGTTTGGCCAAATGAAATGGTTGAGATTGATATGGCATGAATTGTGTATGGAATGATATAATTTGGTTGCGTATTTGCACTTAAAAATGGTACTGCTTATACTATTGTAGGTATGTGCAATTTGGGTGAGAAATGTGGCTTCAAACTAGCCTATTTTCGTCACCATGGCTAAGCACATGGGCGTGTGGCTTGACCTTGTGTGACACATGGCCTTGGTATATGGACGTGTGTCCCCTGAAGCTAAATTAAAAACCAAGTCAATGAGTTACACGGCCTAGGCACACGGGCGTGTGGTCGTCCATGTGACCTAAGTCAGTATACCCTCTAGTTTTCACACGTCTAGGCACATAGGCGTACTATCCGGCCGTGTGGTGCAAGTTAGTATGTATGCGCTATTTTGACACGGCCTGTGACACGGGCGTGTCCATAGCCGAGTGAGGCACACAGCTTGTTCACACAGGCGTGTGGCTCTGTATGCATGAAAATTTTCTATGTAACTAAAATTTCTATATGTAATCGATTTAGTCCCGAGCCTTCTCTAAAGCATGGTTGAGGTCTCGTAGACCTTTATAAGGGACAATGTGAATATGTTTGAATGATATTTGATAATGTTTGATTATTGAATGCGGAATGTTTGCTTAATGATGTGATTTGATCAATTGTAACACATCTTACTCGAGTCCGACGCCGGGACAAGGTATGAGACGTTACCTTACTGAATCATACTAAATCTCGAAATCTCTAGCTACAAATTTTCTTTTCTTTTTAAAACTTTTCATTCATTCTCTTTTTAACCTTATCACAGACCTACAAGGCCCAAAACATATACCGGATGTGTTCCGAAACCGATCCAAGAACTTACGAGCACTTAGAAAATTTCTGCCTAAAACAGGGCCACACGCCCGTGTGAGATGGGACACACTTGTATGAGATGGGACATGCCCGTGTAGGCAGGTCGTGTGGGCTGGTGTTGTGGTCTCACACACCCATGTCCCTAGCCCGTGTCTAATTTATTTTTATTTTCAACCTACAGTGGTTTTGACATGGCTTGGGCACATGCCCGTGTCTAGTACCCATGCCCCTCACACGGCCCAGACACGCCCGTTTCAATATCCCATGGAGCATCATGACTTAACACTATAATCATCAAAATTGCACATGGCCAAGGCACACGCCTGTGTGCTCAGCCCGTGCTCTATACAGACTTAGCTAAATTTGATGAATGGGACACAGCGCCTGTTAACACACCCTTGAGACTGACCATGTGTCACACACAGCCTAGGCACATGCCCGTGTGCCCAACTGTGTGGACAATAATAGCATATTTTCTAAGCCTTTTGCCACCCTATAACATAACCACTCACAAATCTAAATCTATAGTACTCATCAATCATGAAATACGCTCTACTTACTCACAACTAAGGCATTCAATTTCCACCATGCAAATTATTCTCATATATCGTTACTCTACTTAAGTATGCAATATTGCACATTCATGAGATTCATCTTCATTGTATGGAATATAAATAAAGTAATATTAGGCCATTTCCAAGGGCCATTACAACACTACTAGAGTGATATCAAAGCCAACCCCATGGCTACACAAAATGACACTTAACAAAATAATCATACTTCCTATACATGTCATAGAACAAAATGACCAACTTTACTATACCAATATGGAAGGCTTGATAGTGTGACTTCAAGCTCTGACTTTAACAATCCCCGAGCTGGTTCGGCAAATATACATGGAAGAGGGAAAAGAAAGGAGTAAGGACATAAGATGCTTAGTAAGTTGCATGAATAAAATAGCAACAAGAATCATGAAACATCACTCAAATAATTTATCATGAATTTCATATAGTTTCTTACTCATCCTCATGACTTACTCAATCGTATACTTACTCATGCTTTTAATGCTGTGTTTCTCATAACAATGTACTTTCAATATTTCATACTTACTCGTATATATATACCTGCATCACTCAACATGAAACTTTAGCCTTTCTCTTGAGATATATCAACTTGAATACTTTTCTCGTTTAAAATTCTTTTAAAATACCGAAGGATACCCATCAGTCAATCTCATAAAATGATGCCAATGCCATGTCCCAGATATGGTCTTACATGGGATCACACATTGATGTCGATTCCATATCCCAGACATGGTCTTACACGAGATTATACTTTGATGCCGATGCCATGTCCTAGACATGGTCTTACATGGGATCTCATATCAAATGCCCATGCCATGTCCCAGACGTGGTCTTACAGGGGATCCTTATCTCTTTTCGGTGCCGAGGCCATATCCCAGACATGGTCTTACATGGAACCTCATCTCGGATGCCCATGCCATGCCCCAGACATGGTCTTATAGGGGATCACATCTCGATGATAATGCCATGTCCCAGACATGTTCTTACATGGGATCTCAGTTTGGTGCCGATGCCATGTCCCAGACATGGTCTTATACAGGACCTACAATACTCATGACATGATTACGGTATCCTTCGTAGCATTCAAACTTGTATGTAATTTCTCTTTCTTATTTCATCATTTCTTGGTAGAATTTTACATCAATAAATTTCATGAATTTTATACATTGCCTTATCAATCAATATCATGGAATTTATACATAATCCATACAAAATCATATTCATGTCTTCATGGAATATCATAATTTCATAGAAAGTCATCCTAATGAATTTACGTAACATATGAGCTAAATTATTACATACAACTTACCTCGAGTCCAAAATGTGGGCGAATGCTCGGTTTAGTCCACAACTTTACTTTTTCCTAGGTTTTGGTCTGGGCTTCGTGTTTCTTAATCTAAATTAAAAATTTTGACTTATTTAGTACCCATATTGACTAAATAGCCGATAATTCATACTTTGGCAAAATTTATAATTTTGCCCCTAAACTTTTGCATATTTGCAAAATAATTCATAGGCTTGTATAAGGAAATGTGTTTATTCTATTGACTACCCAGCCTAGCCAACACTTACATAGTGTCCATAAAAGCCCACATTGTTCATAATTTCACACTTTTACCACACATTTTACTAACTTTGCAATTTGGTCCCTATTAGGGACTTTCATAAAAAATCACTTAAAGGAAGGTGTTTACTACACTTTAATCTTTTATTTTCCACCACTAGGCATCAAAATACTTGCCTGTCATGCATAGGTATATTTTTAAATATGAACCCTAGCTCAAATTAGTGGTAGAAATACCTAGATTAGGCTACAAGGATTTCAAAAATACGAAAAGCATGAAAAACGGGGCTTGGAGTCACTTACTTGGAGCTTGAAAATGAAGAAAACCCTAATTATGGAGGGCTTGAGAAATCTGGCTGGTAAATGGAGAAGATGAGCTTATTTTTGGCTTATTTTCGCTTTTTATTTCATTAATTAACCAAATGAACAAAATGCCCTTACACATTTTCTTTGAAATTTTACCCTTCCATGGGTATTTTTGTCAAAAATCCTTAAAATTGGTCTAATTTCCAAATAAGGACTTCTAATAATTTCTCTTATGCTATTTCATACTTAAACCTTCCAAAAACTCATAATTTGTATCTTTTGCAATTTAGCCCTAAAGGACAAATTAATCGCTAGCTCATAAAATTTCCTTCATGAAATTTTCTCAATATCATGCGGGTATGCCATAAACTCAAAATAATATTAGAATAAATTTTCTACTTAAGATTTGTGGTCTTGAAACCACTATTCTGACTAAGCCCTAATTCGAGCCGTTACATCGGTAATACCTCGTAACCCTATTCTGGCGACAGATACGGTTTAGGGGTGTTACAAAGAGTGTGTAATAGAAAGTAAATAAACTAAGGGCACTTCGCTGTAATAATGGGCTGAGTAGCTAAGGAGGTAGTTGTGTGCTCCATCTATATTCTAAGTCAAAAGCTTAGCTTCAAGAGTGATTTCTATTTAAATTTTGACATGATTGAGTACTAAGTAATTCAATGTATGCTCTATTATGATTATCAAGTCAAAGAATTTTGTGACATATTAAATCCCCTAATATACTATATATTCGATATAAAAAAACACAAATGTAAATGGTTTATACAAGTATGCTTAGAGCAAGAGTGACTTGAGTAGGTAACAAATGAACTGAGTAAACTAAGAGATATTTGCTATGGCCAAAACATATAGGAACTTAGAAAATATTGTTTTTAGGGAGCCATTTTTTGCACTACCTTTGTTAAATTAAGCCTTTGAAATTCGAACAGGTTTTTATCGAAAGAAGATGGCTAAGAATTGATGTATATATTGGTCTTCAAATTGATTGACAATACAAGATATGTACATGCAATGGCAATACTACTGCATACATGCATTTATGCATATTTTGCTTGAGGACAAGTAATAACTCAGGTTTGGGAGTGTGATAACTCTTGAAAGGAGTTATATTTCATGTTTTTAGACCTAGCTCATTGCTTGTACTTGGGTACATTTAGTGGCATTTGAGGACATTTTCTTAGTATTTTTATCATTGCATTAGGAACTTGGATTGTATGTACATGTTAGATACTTTTAGTTGTGTGTGGAAGGGTTGTGTTTGGTGGTTTGGTAGGTGCAGAATGTGCATAAAGAAATAAAGGAGTGAAGGTTTGTCGGAGCAAAAGGTTGCACAGTTTGCCAACACCAAAGTCGTAACAATTTCAGGAAGATGACCAAGTCAACACTCAACGCATATCAATCTTAGCCCAACTCTATTTGTACCAGAAAAATCTACCTAAAAAAGAGGAGAAGATATCATGGGCTGTTGGAGTTACCCTAAGAAGAAGAGCTTATAAAAAAAACCAAAGGAGGAAGCCCTAAGGGTGGATATCCGAAGGCAATAATAGAGGGTAGTGACTGAGTAGAGACGGAAAGAGGAAACTGAAGGCAGTCCCTCTCAGCCACCAGAGGACATTGTGTTGCGGGATTGCGGATAGGTTTGGCGACAACCATCTTCTAAGTTTTTCCATTATTTCTTAATTTGTTCTTCCAAGAATTAATCTAATTGAAACGATGTTGGATGTTATTTTGAACTTGAATTTTAATTTTCAACCCATAAGCTAAATCTCATAGGGTTGGGATTACATGATGAAATTTTATTTCCTTTAATGGTTGAAGTATATATTTGATTTAATCTATTATTTCATTCAATTGTTTTTATTTCCCAATTGTATGCATATGTTCTCTAGACATAGTTGAGTGTGCAGTATGCCCATAAACTAAACTTAATTCTGAAAAGGTTGGAATAGCTAGACCATAGTTGAATGATACATGTGGGTATTCAACTGCATACTTGCAACAGACTCAAGACATAGAGTAGCATTTGTATAGAACAAAGACAAAAAAGTGTAGTGTAACGTGCTAAGGCCTACAGATTGAGTACAATATTACTCTCGAAAGAAGCAGGTCACTTTAGGTCTCTTCTAAGTACTAGATTGAGTACAATATTACCAAGGCATTACTGGAAGCAAAGGCAGATTCTTAGTAATCCCAACCTTCCAAATCCACACCGTAGACTTTCTAGCCTTTGCCATAGTATCTTTGTCATATCATTCATAGTTATTTATTTATTCGCTTGCATTTTATTAAAGTAATTATTCTTGTAATTGTCATTGCATTTTTACTCTTATCTTAGCATTTTCTAGTATTAGTAAATATACATTTCACACACATCATTACTACTTTAATTTACCACAGCATACTTATCTTGGTTTTGCCATGGCATTAATCGTAATTCATAATAATAACTTAACCACATTTGCACCTAATTTGATCCCTGTAAAGATGATCTCACTTATTACTTTATTACTTGATCTGATGTGTATACTTGCATAATGCACATATCATATTCACACGTGACAATGGTGTCATGACAATGGAAGTAGATTCCTTCAACTCTCACTTTAGATGATTCTACCTACCACATTATACCACACCAATGGTCTAATGACCCCAATATGCAATACAATTCAACATATAAAGGTATTCAATTACACACTTCCATTGTTTAAAAGTTTTAAACCATATATATACATGCTATAAACAATTCATATGTCACCTTACTTATAAATACACAATTTAAAACACTAAGTTGACCATGTATAGCCTTAAAACAATTCAACCCTAGGTACATGCCTTTATTTGAAGATAAAGAACGATACAAACATTTATGAGTTAGGAGTTGTAGTTTGGATGATGAATCAATCTTTGAGACTTTGAGATCTTCCAATGCTTGCGCACAGAATAACATTAACATTAATATGGAATAGTTCAATTCAATATACGATCTTACTATACATGCTTTATAATACATTCCACAACCACTTTCTATACATTTCCATTCCTACCTACTTCATACCATTATCTATTTGCATATACACATATATAGATATCTAACAATTTGATGCTAAATTTTATTTTACCATTTAAATCACTCTCGAGCCTATTAGCTTGTTCATACTCAAATTACCCCAAGGGATCATTCTTAATTGGTTTGCATGGTCTTTCACATGTCATTTTTCTACATTTCATATATATAGCAAATTTTCAATCACATCATAATCAATTCATGTTTTATAAACCCTATTAAATAGACATAGAGTCAAGATAGATACATGAATCTATTTCTTTTTCATCCCGGGTTGCTTGAAAATGACTACTAGAACATGTACATACTAACACTTTGAGTCCCGACAATGATGGTTTTCACTATTTTTTTATTATGTCATCCCAAGTTGCTTAAAAATGATGGCTTCTAATCATTTTACTTGACCTTATGGCATGCCAACTATATCCAACTCTACTCAAACAGTTAATAGGGTAACCAATGTTTAAATTACATATTATAAACCAATTCATTATCATATTTCCATACCATTTCTATCAGCAATTAATATCACATGTTACATGTCATTTAATAATTCATATCATACTCATTTCACTATACTCAAACCAATTCACACTCTCAGCAATTAATATCATCATATAATTCAATTCAAGATAAGAAATAGTCTTACTGTAACACCTCGGTTTTGACGGGTACAAGGTTAGGCGTATAGTCGTGTAACACCCCAAACCCAACCCAAACGTTATAGCCGAATCTGGTAGTGTCACATGGAAGGGTGATTTGTACCAATCATGTGTAGTGGAAAACTTTGAAAACATTTGTCCGCTCGTGGTTCAAAAAAAGGTTTATTTTCAAATCATTTTCGTTGAAAAAAAAATTGAGTTTAAAACGAATTCCTTTGAATGTTTGCTTAATTTAAAAGTTAAGGTGAGTTTAAGTAAAAGCTTTGATTTTGTTAGTGAAACCCGAGTTTGCATACCTTGTTAAGTTTCTTGTTAAATATGGCGGAAGCTCATGTTTTAGGAAAACATTAGGATATTTACGTTGATTAAAAAAACATGTTTTAATTTTAGAAATCCAACAGTTATAATAATAAAACCAAATGTAAAATCATACCGGAGATTAAAGGCCTTATTACAACGCAACAAAATAATTAAAGTAAAATAAACAAAACTATTAATTTACTAATCAACTTGCAGTGTGGCCACCTCCGAGTCCTCTCCTACGTCGAACCGCCTACTAAGGGTTACCTGAAAAATTAAAGGAGGGAGTGATTTTTCGAAAACTCAGTGTGTACAACCCTCGGCAAACACGTTAACATGCAATAAACAAATTGGGCCTAAGCCCTATCAATATCGGTGGCCTTTGGACCTTAGTCCACAGTGGCCTCAGTTGGGCCTCAGTGCATATCACATCAATATCATATGTATGCAATGCTCCCATCCCAATCCAACCCTGCACTCCATTTTCCCTTCCAACCCTACACTCCTGTGGGGATATAAATATCAACCCACCCATCCTTACACTCCATAGTGTCAGTACCGGTTGCGGCACTAACTCAATCGTTATAGCAGAGCTGCTAATCATATAATGGGCTTTTAAAGCTGTCAGTGGATCCATGGTCGTCAAGCAACCATGCGACTCTCATATATCTTCCTCCGTATCATAAACCCACCAAATGCAACATACTTCATATGAATGCAACACATACATTTTCACATATTTAGCACCTAGGGGAATTTTAGTCATTTATGCATTTAGGGCATTGTACTCATTTTCCACTTAGGCATACCAATCACATCACATTGTAGGCTTAAGTACAGAAATGGCCTATTAACACTTTCCCATTATTCAATACATTTTAAGCCGAGTTCATTAGAGTTATCAGTTCATTTGGGCCAAATAGCTCATTTCATAGCCCAAATAGGGCCCATACACTTAATTGGCCCAATAAGCCCAATTCTACCAAGAACCACGTAATTAGCCTAATCAGCTCGTCAAATCCCACTGGTCCGTCGATTTTACTCGCGATGGGCCTACGGGCCCCATTTGGCCCATTTCGGCCGAATTGGCCAAACGGTGGCCTAAGTACATGGAATCGCCCACAGAGCCTCTATCGTCGCATTGGTGTCTCCACACGAGTTTTCGCATGCTCGTGTGATTTTTTGGCTTTTCTGCTTTTAGGCATTCTGGCTTTTCTGGATTTTGGCTTTTGTCGACTCGTCATGTGTGCGGTGTATTTACACACCTTATTAGGAAGACGTAGCCGCTCACAAGCGCAAAACCTATATTCAAATAAGATACACAGTTAGCCCTTTGACCAAGAAAATTCCATATCCCTTCAAATACCGACATCAACTCCTAGGATTAATGTTTACCTTGATTAAGTCAGTTTATAACCCCTAAATCGATTGTTTGAGAATCGATCCTTTCTCCTTGTGACTTAACTGTGCCAAAACCCTTATTCCTCAATCACAACAATAACAAAACTAAACAAATACTACTCTAGAAAATGCATAATCATTCAAAGAACTCTTATTAGGCCACACTTACACATACCATCACTTACCTCTGACAATAGGCTAACAAATTGATCGAAAACCGTCAACCCTCACGAAGAGAACAAGTTTAGCACTAGAGAACAGATGAATAAGAGACTTGATTAGCCTTCAGCTTTTCCTTTAAAAGTATAGAAGAAAAAAAGTGGACATGATAGACAAGAATCGATGAAGATCTAGCTCACTTACCACCCATGAGATCGCTCTCCCGCAAGAACTTGAATTGCCTAGGAGTATAAATTGATTTTTCTTTTTAAAAGGGAGAGTATCCGACCCACTCATAATAGGAATGACAAGATCTGTGTAAGGATGGCAAAAAGAGGTGCATTCGACTTTGGAAGTAGAAGAATAAATTGGCTTTTGATAAAACTGATTGAGGGAGTGTAGATTTGGTCAACATTTGGGTTATGAGAGAACAAGAAAAGAATCAGCACAAGAAGGAAGGTTTGAAAGCAAATGTTCGGCTATAAGGTGACACGAGAAGAAGTAGAGAAAAAAAAGGGAAAATTCAGTACCAATCCAGAAGAATATATAGAGAATTTGGCTTTTAAGGATTGAAAAAAATGAGTATGTGGAAAAAAAAACAACAATACTCCCTAGTTGAGCAAAGAAAGGAACAACCCAAAAACCATAACACACAAATGCCGAAAACAAAATGGCTAAGAGAAATTCGGCTACACCCCCAAAAATGACCAAATCGGCACTCATCCACTATCCAAGCCAATTTCTCTTTTCCCCTAATGTCCCATTTCGGCTCCACTTCATCCAACAACCCAATCCCTAAATTTTCTCCAAGATTTCCTCCCCTTATCACTCCTTGAATCACTCCTTTGACCACTTCAAACTCCTACATTTAGAGTTTAACTCCATGTCCACCACTGGCTATCCAAATTTGCAAAATAAATACTTATCCACATCTCATGCCACCACTCGAACCATGGACCTCCCTACTTCCATTGTGGCATCACCCCATACTCCCAAAGTGGCACCACCTTGCCACTAGGCCACAAGCTTATTTGCGTCTTACTTCCCCTTTATTTATTTAAAAGTCATAGCTCTTGAGGTCAGGGTTCCACTAAGGCCAAAAATTAAATTTTTCCTATGGTCTACCTTGAACCCAGGACTTCATAGAACCCCTATAATACCTCAAAATCAACACCCTACTAGTTCTAATCATGCAAGCAAAGCTTCATCACACAAAATTAAAAGTTTTGGGATTTTTGGGGCGTTACAAGTCCTAAGGTGGTATGATTGGTGAAGTAGGCTTTGTCCAAGTGCATCTTTCGATGTGTAGGCCGAGCATATACAATTATGTGGTTAAGTTAGTATAGGTTCTATAGCAGCCCGATTTTGGGCCTAGTCGAAACAGTGGTTTCGAGAGCACAAATTTGACGAGGAAAATTTTATTTTTCTTATATTTTAATAGTCTACAATTTCACGAAATGATTTTTGGAAAATCTTGTTCAAAAATTTTAACGTTTAGGCACTTAATTTAGTCAAAAGGACTAAATTGTAAAAAGTTCAAAACTTAAGTTCTAGAAGCTAGAGGTGTCAAATTGCTATGAAATTTTAAATGGAGGTCATTAAATGGTAATTAGACCAGTGGTTAATTTTTTTGAAAAAAATGGACATGAAATAGGTGAAATAGAATATTTTTAAGTTAGGGGCATTTTGGTCATTTAGTAATTAAATGATTAAATAAACAAAATTAAAAGCCAAGTTTTGTCCATCTTTAACCCCATGGCCAAATTTTTCAAGGGGAAACCATTCTAGGGTTTTTCAAGCTTCCAAGCTTGATTGTAAGTCCGCTCAAGTCCTATTTTTAATGATTTTTACGTTTTTGAAATCCTCGTAACAAGATCTATCTATTTCTACCACTAATTTGAGATATGGTTAAAGTCTAGGGTTTTGACCCATGATGAATATGTATGTATTTTTGTGTTTAATGGTAGAAAATGCATGTTTATGGTTAGAGAAACGACTTTTACTAAGTGATTTTCGGTGAAAATGTCAAAAAGGACTAATTTGTAAAAGTTATAAAATGTGTAGTAAAAATTATTTTAATGGAAATTCTAGGCAGTTATAGTTATGAAAATGGTTTAGCTAGGCTTGTATGCTAAAGAAATTGAATAAATTTCATTTTTCGAGCTTAGGAGAAAAATATAAATATGTCAAACTTTAGCGGCAAAAATGTAATTTTTCCATAATATGATTTTGGGGTCACATTGAATAATGTGACTAATAATTGAGCTAATTTGATATTATAGATTAAGAAAAAAGGAGATTCGGGCGTAGAACGAGGGAAAAACCAGTATTTGATGGTTAGGTCCTTTTCACCATTTTTAGTGTCGAGGTAATTTAGTATGTAAATAATGCATTGCTATATTATGTTTTGAATACTTTAACATTAGTATGCTTTGTGAATAACTATTTGAATGTGTATACCGACCAAGCTTCGATAGGTGAGAAAGATCCCAATTGAACCTTAAGAATCGAATAGGATACAAGTGACATGTCACTAGGAAATCAAGTGTTTAAGTGATAAGTGATAAGTAGTAGCTTCGGATACAAGTGATAAGTGGTAGCTTCGACTAAAAGTGATAAGTGGTAGCTTCAGCTACAAGTGATAAGTGGTATCTTCGGGTACAAGTGATAAGTGGTGGCTTCGGCTACAAATGATAAGTGGTAGCTTTGGCTACAAATAAGTGTGGCACTTATGTGCAAGACTTCCGAGTATCCTTTAGAATTCCAAGTGGTTCAACGGATGATTCAGCGAAATAACGAAGTGTGAGTGGAAGTGATTATGTAAGGGTTGACACAGGTATGACTCATAAGTATTGAATTCAATAAGTGACAAACTATTAGTAAGGTGATGTTTGAGCAATGTTACCGCTACGAAATTGTTTTATAAAATTTTGTGAATATTGATCCATGCTTGTGATGTATGAAATACATGGTGAATTTGGATGATGATCGTGAAATTGGCTTTCGGGTCAAATTAAGTTATGACATAGCATATTTTATTTGTACAAATTATGATTTATCGAATATGAGAAAAAAGGAACGATTGGCATAACTGTCTATTAAAACGATGATGAGAAAATATGTGCTTTGATCAACTGAAATATGTTAAAATATATATATTCGAAAAGTGAATAATCATAATTAATGTGTATGTATAATATGAGGTTGGGAATGATTAGATAATTGTGGTAGTTCGTTATAATAGAGAGCTTTTAATTGCTAGATTAATGACAAGATTTGTTGAATTATGCTTGTAAATTGATAGAATAGACAATGTGATCGAATAAGTTACATTATTTTGTGGTTATATTGTTGGTTTTGGAAAATCAATTGTAAGACACTCATTGTTTGCATATAAACTTACTAAGCTATATAGCTTATTTCCCTTCCTTTCTCATATCTTATAGGGTTGTATGCTAGTTCGAGTTGGAGATTGTCAGAGATATTATCACACAATCAAGCTATTATCATGGGGTAAAAGTGAAATCAAACCTCTTATGCTTATGGCATGTGTAGGGACTTTGTCATTTGATGTATGAGTCATTATGATTTGGCTAAATATATTAGCTTGTGGTGGTTAAAGGTTTGATGTAATGTGTAGCCATGTAAAATTGGCTTATATTGGCCAATGAATGGCATTTAAATATTTGATAATGACTAGCTATTGGAATGGCTAGTTATGGAGATGCTTTGGTGTTATGTATGTCTAAATGAAAGTGAGTACAAAGAAATCATGAAAGAGTAAAATCAGCATTAAAATAGTTTTGGACAACAGCAATAGTATAACTTTAAAAAATCACCAAAAATTGTGGAAATTAAATTAGAGGTTGAATACAATATGAAATTAAAGCCTATTGAGTCTAGTTGTACATAGAAGAAATGGTGTAAGCAAAAGAATTTCATTTTATGGGATAATTGAAATTTTGTGAGACAAGGTCAAAATGATTTCGGGTTCCCCTATTCTAAATTTTGAAAATCATTAAAAATTGTATAAAAATACTTGGGGTTGAAATTTATATTTTTAATTTTTCAGTGAGTCTATTTTCAAGAGAAACAAACAAGAACATCATTTGAATCCCGTACTAAGAGATAATTAATTTTTAGTGAAGAAAGGTCGAAACTGTCAAACAGTAGAACAGGGATAAATTTGAAGAATTGGCTGTACTTATTGGCTAATCCATAAATTTTAAAAATTTTATGGCAGGAAGATATTTTAGTATAGTTTCTTAAAAATCAAGCGGATCTTAATTTTGAGTTCTGTAGCTCAAGATATAAATAATTTAGTGACTATGACTCGAGTGGACAGTTTTGTTATAAACTGTAAATGATTGTTTGATATGTTAAGCCTTAATTGTGGTTATGTTGGTAGCTTAATTGTGCCATGTTAAGTGCTATTGAAAGTGTGTATGTGAGTGTGCAAATGCGGATGGAAAATGGCTTAGTAAGTAGACATTTTCTTGGCCAGACGGGCAGAGACACGGCCGTGTGTCTCTGGCGTGTGAAGGACACGGCCCCGAGACACAGACGTGTGACTTGGCCGTGTGACCCCAAATTGTGCATGACATCATAAACAGAGAGTTACAAGGGATAAGGACACGGGCGTGTGTGACTACACAACCTACCCATACGGGCGTGTGACCCTGTTTTCATGAAAATTTTTCTAAGTCTTCCAAATGTTTCCAAAGTTTTCAGTTTAGTCCCGAATTGCTCCCAATGTATGTTTGGGCCTCATGGGCCCGTATAAGGGACGATATGCTTGTGTATGAATGATTTTAAATTGAATGAAATTTTATGACTAGGAAATGTACGTTTGCTTATGTTTAAGTTGATAATGCCTCATACCCTGTCCCAGCATCGGACACGGATAAGGGGTGTTACAGGTTCCTTGTCAAGTGGCTATATTAGTTAGAATAAGACCAGCTTCCAAGTAAAATGGTATCGAGAGTATGAGGTCACGTTAGTGATACAGTGCACCTTTAACTGTGGTACTGTGCAAGTTAAGTTTCAAGATAAGCTGGGTAGGAACCAAATAAATGTGAACCACGATACTTAAAAGATAAAGGGATACTCAATTAGGTTTCTTAGAAGTTGTAAACTTTTTTATAAGACAATTCAGTAAGGATGTGACATTTGTAAAGTTCCAATAAGGGCTTAGATTATAATAATAGATACAAAAGTTTGGGAAATAGGAGTTCTTTTCTTTTTTAAAAAAAACATATTGTTATATGAGGCTTGAAGAATCGAAGGCATATCTTTAAGCTAAAGTTGAGATCCCAAATTTTATTAGTGATTACTCCATGTCAAAGAAAGTTCTATGACTCTGCATGTTATGCTATAAAAGAGTAGGACTGTAGGAGTGCATGAACAGTAATATGAAGAAGACTTTTTATAGGGTTCATCTTGGTATGAAATGATGGTAATGTAACACCCCAAACTTGGCCTAGACCTTATGGCCGAATCTGGGAGTGTTATGAGAAGGGTTTTGAAACTGTTTTTCTTTCAACAAAAACCTTATAAAGTCACTTGTTATAAAGTCCCTAAATTTTACAAAGTATATTTATTTACTTGTTTATTACCGAAACCATCGTGAGTTTATTCACTCGCCAAAACATAATTTGCAGCAAAAATCTTTAAAAGTCATTTATTTTAGAAACTCAGTTCGTGTTTCCAGAAAAAACCTTTATTTGTGTAAAATTGTCGTTTTCATAAATCGTCTCAACAAACAACACAAGATCGAAACAACCAAAACCAAAACCAACTGCTAAAACCATATAGTCTAGAGAGTCCCAAAAATTATAAACTTTCAAATAAATCCATAATTTTAAAAATATTGAAATCTCATTGGTAGTTTTAACTAGTGGTCACCACTGGCCCTCTATCGCACCGACCTGCCTACGACCGAGGGTTACCTATACAGAACAGACAAACAGATCTGAGTTTTCATAAACTCAGTATGTAACCCAACAAAGATAGACATGCAAATGTACAGAGTATTCTTATATGCAGAACATATACAAATACAGACCTAAGTCCTTAGCAGATACATATATAAGAATTAGATAATCTAGATAGATATACTAGAATACCCCTTACCTGTATCCATCATCGGAATAGGGTACCAGGCATTACCAGACTTAAACACAAACAATCATAACAATCCCAGTCATAAATTTTTCGTTCAAATTTCAAATTTTTCATACATTCTCATAATGTCTCTATTATGCATTTTCATCAAAAACCACCTAGTAAAAGTTGTTTATCACACATCAAACTTTCATTTTCTACCATTAATCATCAAATTACATACATGTCACACATGGGTAAATTTTTTAATATGAACCCTAGCTTAAAATAATGGTAGAAATAGGTAAATCGGGCTACGAGGACTTCAAAAATGTAAAGAACATTAAAAATGAGGCTAGAATGCACTTACTATAAAGCTTTGAAGTTGAAAAACCCTAGCTATGAAGAGTATGGAAGTTTTGGCCCTAGCTTGAAGAAGATGAGCAAAATTTGACTTCATTTTCCCTTTTTATTTCTTTTATTAACAAAATGACCAAAATGCCCTTCACTTAAAACTTTAATATTTTACCCTTTCATGTCCATTTTTGTCCAAACTAAAGTATACTGGTCTAATTACCATATAAGGACTTCTAATTTAAGAACTTTTCACGATCAAATCCCTTTATCAATTGCAATACACATTTTGAAACTTTTGCAATTTAGTCCTAAAAATCAAATTGGACACTTTATCACTAAAATTTCTTAACCAAATTTTCACACATACATTCAATCATATAATAAACCTCAAAACTTTATCATAATAAATTTTTTTACTACAGATTCGTGGTTTCAAAACCACTATTCTGTTTAAGCCCTAAATTGAGTTGTTTCAACTCTCCCTCTTTAGGGATTTTCATCCCCGAAAATCTTACCAGGAAATAGGTTTGGGTACTTGTAATGCCCCAATTTTTTGGGATTTTGAATTTCTGCTTAGATTTATTTTTGCATGTCTTATTATGCTAAAGTAGTGAATTATGTATGTTTAGTAGACCTTTAGAAGGCCTAAATGAAAGATTAAAGTCTGGCAAAATTTTAATTTTTGGCCTTAGATGAGAAGGGATTTAAGCTAAGTAGGTTTCTAATTAAAAGTTAGGGATTTATAGCACAAGAAAGCCTGTGTTAAAGTGGCAAGATGACGCTACCTAAAACACAGGGGGTGGCGTGACAAGGTTTGTGAGGGAGCTGAGGTTTGAATCCACTGGTGTGCAAATATTTGTTTTATTTTACTGCATATGCATGGTAGGAGGTTGACTCCAAGTTAAACTCTAAGGGGAGGTGTTTGAGTGGCTCAAGGGATTGGATTAAAGAGTGATAAGGGGAGAAAATTTAGGAATTTTGAAAGAGGAGCAAGAGTTGGCTGATTGTAGGGGTGTTGAAGAGCATATTCAGCTAAGGGGCTAAGGTAGTGTATTTCGGCAACTAGGGTGTATGCCGAATTCTTTTTCAGTTCTTTTACGGTCTTGGATTTTCGGCATTTTGGTAGAGGTGTGCCGATTTCTTTTTGCCTTTCCTTCGGTACTTGCATTTTGGTGAGTCTTTGGTGCTAATAAGGTAAGGTCCAAGGGTGCTGATCATACCTCTCTTTTTATTTTGTTCTCCTCTTTTCTTTCTTCAAAAGCCGAAAGTCCTTAGACCCTCAACCTTCTTGGCCGATTGATTAAAGAGCTGAACCTACTCTTTTCTTTTCTTTTCTCCTCTTCTCCTTTTCTCCATTGATTAGATCGACCTCCCTAAAACTTTGGTAGCCGATTTTTCTTTGGGCCGAATCCTCCTTGTCTCCACTATTGCTAAAATCGAAACCCTCAAGCCTCCCATATCTCTCTCTGTCAACCATCTCTTCTCTGTTCATAACCTCTTCTTCTCCTTTCATCTTTTCTTTCAAATCAAAACCTCTACACTCTCTAGTGCGCTCTTTTCAAAAGTCAAATTCCATCTCCTATTCTCTATTGATTTTCAACCCCTCCTATCTAGTCATTCTCTCCCTAGTGCTTCGGTTAGAATCAAGTGTAGATCAGGGGTTAGGAAACGGATTGGTGGTTCTCTTTTGTCAAGGCAAGCAAGTGAACTGTTGGGTAAGTGATCTCCTTCACTATTCTTCTCTTTCAAATGATTAATAAAAAGCCGAACCCCTACCATTTTTACACTAATCAGCCTTTATCTTTTTGGAAACTGATTCAAGTTTTCTCTTGTTGTCTGCTTGTGTCCATAGCCGATCTTAAGGATTGATCTCGTGAAGGGCATTGGTAGATAAGAGATAGCAAGGCGATCTAGATCTGTGGTCTAGATTTCGGCAAAGGTAAGGGATGGTTATATGAGTGGTTGCCGAATATGTAAGTTAACGTGGTATTAATTTCCGATAGAGTTATGGTTTAACGTTGTGATTAATTGCTTTAGGATATTCATTCACGGGAGCGTCTGACGTTAATCATAATTAGGTGTGTAATCGATACCCTCTAGTAGATTAGATCAGCAAAAGCCGAAAAGCCGAAATGCCCAAAAGCCAGCTTTTTAAGGGCTTACGAGCGTGCGAGCGCTCATGTATCGGTATAAAACTGTGAAGTTGGAAATAATAGACAGTAAGGCTACTGTGTGCGTTTTCGTGCACTTAGGTGGATTTGGGCCTCGATGGGCTAAAATGGGCCCAATAGGCTTACGGGCCCATATGGGTGAAATACGTGGTAAGTGATTTCTGGTAACTTGGACATTGAATCTGCGGTAATGAGTGTAAAAATTGAGACTTAGCGGGCCACAGTAGTTTATGGGCTCCGTCGAGCCCATTAAGGGTTTTAGGGCCCGATGGCACTGAATGAACAAATGGGCTTTTTGAGTCGCCCGGAGCGACGTTAGATCTGTTAAAGGATTTTATTAAGCATGAGACTTAGAGACAGCGAAATTACCAAAATACCCCTTAAGGGTGAAAATTACCGTTTTACCCCTAGATGCTAAATAACTATTTTACCCTTAGAAATTGTTGACTGATTTGCATGCTATTATATCTGATATTTTGTATGCCATGACATGACATATTCTGATTTGCATGGGGTTGGATTATTGATTTGGAGGAAGTGCTAAAAGTGGCAATGCCACGTAACCTGCTTAGAGGCTTTGCCTCATATTTCTGTTCTAGTGGCTCTGCCACGATATCTGTATTAGTAGCTCTGCTGTGACTATGGTATGTAGGGCTGGGTGGGTTGAGTTATTCCCCACATGGTGTGTAGGGTTGGTACGGGTGGTGTGTAGGGCTGGATTGGGCTTGGGCTTTGCATACATACATATATTATCATAATCTGATCTGTTTCTGTAATGGACCCAAGGCCCACACTATTTTCTGAATAGGGCCAAGTCCGAGTTTAATTTGTATCTGAATAGGGCTTCGGCTGAGACTGAGTTTGCTTGATCGCTGACATTGGTTGGGCTAGTTTACACACTGAGTTTTCACAAACTCACCCTCTCATTTTCATCCATGCAGGAAATCCCTAACCTTAGAAGACTTGGAGATACGAAGGATTTGGAGTGGCCACGTGAACTACTTTCTTGTTTATAGTTAGCTAAGTTTACTTTATTAATGCTTTATTTTAATTTGGGTTTAAAATTGTAATAAGGCCGCTTGGAGTATTTTGTTTTGGGTTTTCGTTTATTATCTGTTTTCTTTATGGTACACTAGTTCGCGCGAGCTTTTGAAATCTAAGCAAATGTTTTCCAAACATACAACACGTGACAAATGGATTACTTAACAACAATAACACAATAACAAAATTGCTAAAAAATGAGATTTTACTTAGCAGTAGCAACAATTCATAAAATGGAGATTAACTCTTATTTACAAGCTATTGAACACGGTTTTACTACCAACGACCTAATGTTTTATTCAGAGAAGATCAAGGTTTAGTCAAGTATTCATTTGACACACCAGATCTGGCCATAACGTCTGGGCCGAGGTTGGGGTGTTACATTTAATGGTATCAGTGCCTGATTACAACAACTCGTCTATGGAACGGGTTCAAATGTTTTGTTAAAATTTAAATTAAAGGCCAAATTTGTATTTTGAAAAATTTGATTTTGGAAACTCCCTTAAGAAATTCTTTTAAAATTGATTTTCTTCTAAAAAATGTTTTCATTTTACTAAAAGACTAGGATTTTTGGAAACAAAGTTTATTCAAAGTATTTAGCATGGACAAAACATGTTTTTCTGAATCTGGTTTCTAAAGAGTGGCACACCGAATCTATGGCACAAAGTCTATAAGTATCTTATGCTTTACTGTACTTTACTGTAAAACTGCCACATCACTGTAGATAGTACTAAAACCCTACTGAGACTCTGTAGTTAGGGTGACACTAAGACTGTAGAAGATTGAGACAGTAGGAAAACTGAAAACTTTAGAAGACTGAAACTATAGCTAGGCTACGACTCTGCGAAAACAAAAACTCTAAACACTATCTATACATAAGACATTTGTAATAAATACTAGAATATTAAACTGATTCATAAAATTCATAATTAGATAATACGATATGTGTACAAGGGCAGCACGTGGAAGAGGCTGTGGTCGTCGCCGAGGAAGTGTGCAAGCTAGGTCTTCATCTTCAAGACATATACAAGCTGAGGAGGCGCGAGTGCCACCGGCAACTGAGACGGGGTCTTATGATCGGGTTGCTGGGGATGATGTTTTATCCCAGGCAATGCTTTGTGTTATGGAAGGGGTTGCTCGGGCGAGTACTGGGACGGTGAATTGAGGGTCTATTTCTGAACGACTTCGAGCTAACAGAGCTGAGATTTTTAGGGGTGTATCTGGTATAGCCCCGAATGTGGCCAAATATTGGTTGGAGGCCACGGAGCGGATCATGGACGACCTAGACTGCTTAGTGGAACAGAAGCTGAAATGAGCAGTATCATTGCTACGTGACGAGGCCTACCAGTGGTGGATCACTGTGAGGGATGGTACCCCAGCTATGCAGGTGACTTGGGAGCTGTTTAAGATAGCCTTCAAAAGGAAGTACGTCGGGGCGAGCTATGTGGACGCTCAAAGGAAGGAATTCTAGAATCTGACTCAGGGCAGTAAGATTGTCACGGAATATGAAGCTGAATTTCTAAGGTTAAGTCGGTATGCTTGTGGTATAGTTGCTACGGAGTATGAACGCAGCGTGCGGTTCGAAGATGGCTTCAGAGATGAGCTAAGAGTGTTGATTGCTCCGCAGAGGGAGCGTAATTTTGCTGCTCTAGTGGAAAAAGCTAAGATTGCTGAGGAGGTGAAGCGTACGAAGCGACAGAACCGTGAAAAAGAGCAGAATTGATTTAGGAGGGAATCAGGACCCTCGGGTGCTGTGAGTAGGACTGTCAAAAAGGCTAGAGTGGGCGAGCCAGTTCGAGCAGTTCTGATGAATGTGGTTAGACCACAAGCTTGTGGGGATTGTGGAAAGGTACATTTGGGTGAGTGTTGGAAGTGTACTGGAGCATGTTTCTGGTGTGGGTCCAAAGATCATAGAGTGAAGGATTGTCCTCAAAGGCCGGCACAGATGCAAGCTGCTGAACTAAGGGTTGCTCAGCCAGTGAGAGATGTGCCACAACCATCGAGAGGCTGTGGTCAGGCTAAGAGTGGCAATGGATATGAACGTGGACGTGGAGCACCGGGTAGGGGTACTGGAAATACTGAGGCTCGTCAGCCGGCGTTGGTTTATGCTGCTTGTCATCGAAAGGAAGGTGACACACCTGATGTTATAATCGGTACATTTTTAATTTATAGCACGCCATACACTGCTCTGATTGATATGGGATCTACCCATTTGTATGTTGCTTATGATGTGTCTGGGACGTTGGGTGTGCAACCTGAGGAAACTGTGAGTGGGGTATTTGTGATAAGTCCACTGGGTCACTCAGTTAGGGTAGACAAACTCTTTAGAGACGTACCTTTAGAGACTCAAGGTAGGATTTTTTCTGTGGACTTAATGGAGCTACCATTTGGGGAGTTCGATATCATCTTGGGAATGGACTGGCTTGCTAAGCATGGGTCGACTTTGGATTGCGCTGCCAAGTGGATGGTGTTAAAGACTACAGAGGATGAGAAGGTAATGTTTATAAGGGAGAGAAGAGATTACTTGTCCAATGTTATCTCAACTTTAAGAGCTGAGAAACTGATTCGCAAGGGTTGCGAGGCATTTTTGGCATAGGTAAGTCAGTTTGATTCTGATGGTTTGACCGTAGGAGAGGTTAGAAACGTCAAGGAATTTCAGAATGTTTTTTCAGATGAGCTCCCAAGGTTGCCTCTGAATCGTAAAGTCAAAATTGGAATCGACTTGTTGCCTGGAACGGCTCCGGTGTCTATTGCACCTTATAGGATGGCACCGAAAGAGTTGGTGGAGTTGTAAGTGCAAATATAAGAGCTTCTTAACTGAGGTTTTATTAGACCAAGTGTGTCTCAATAGAGAGCACCGGTACTGTTTGTGAAGAAGAAGGGTGGGACGATACGCATGTGCATCGATTATCGTCAGTTGAACAAACTGACTATTAAAAACAAGTACCCTCTGCCAAGGATCGACGACCTATTTGACCAACTAAGAGGAGCTTCGGTATTTTCCAAGATCGATCTTCGGTCTGGATATCATCAATTAAGGGTCAAAAAGGTGGATATTCATAAGACAGTATTTAAGACTTGGTATGGTCATTACGAGTTCCTGGTAATACCGTTTCAATTGATGAATGCACCAGTGGCCTTTATGGATCTGATGAATTGGGTATTCTAACCCTACTTGGACCAATTTGTAGTTATTTTCATAGACGATATTCTGGTTTATTCGAAAACTGAGGAGGATCATGATGAACATCTCTGAATTGTTCTGCAAGTGTTGAGAGAGAAGCAACTGTATCCACAATTTAGCAAGTGTGAATTTTGGTTGCGAGAAGTGACGTTCTTAGGTCACGTTGTTTCTGCTGAGGGTATTAGGGTGGATCCTCAGAAAATCGAGGTGGTTTTGGAGTGGAAGTCACCAAAATCAGTGTAAAAAATTTAGAGTTTTTTGGGTTTGGTAGGGTACTATAGGAGGTTTGTGGAAGGGTTTTCTTTGATTGTGGCACTATTGATGAAACTTTTGAGAAAAGGAGTACCATTTGTCTGGACTGAGAAACAACAAGAGGCTTTTGAGAAGTTGAAGAAAGTTTTGACTGAGGCACCTGTATTGATTCAACCGGAGTCTAGAAAGGATTTCACTGTGTATAGTGATGCATCACATGTTGGATTGGGCTGTGTGCTGATGCAAGAGGGTAAAGTGGTTGCTTATGCATCGTGACAGCTTAAGCCTCACGAAGCGAACTACCCTACACATGATCTAGAATTGGCGGCAGTAATTTTTGCATTAAAGATCTGGAGGCACTACTTATATGGAGAAAAGTGTATTATATACACGGATCATAAGAGTCTCAAGTATCTATTGACTCAGAAGAAGTTAAACCTTAGGCAACGAAGATGGATAGAGTTGCTTAAGAACTACGACTGTTCTATTGAGTATCACCAAGGCAAAGCTAATGTGGTAGCTAATGCACTGAGTCGAAGAGCTGTAACTGAGCTGAAGGCGATGTTTGCTCGTCTTAGTCTGTATGATGATAGTAGCTTGTTAGCAAAATTACAAGTAAGGTCGGCCTGGATAAAGCCAATTAAGGAGAAGCAATTAGAGGATGAGTCACTAGTCCCTCAATTTCAACAAGTTAAGAGTGGGGAGACTTCTGATTTTAGATTGAATAGTGAAGGAGTTTTGTGTTTTCGAGGAAGAGTTTGTATTCCGAGGGACTCTGACTTGAGGCAGTCAATTCTGAAAGAGGCTCATGGCGGTCTTTGTACCATGCACCCTGGAGTGAATAAATTGTATTGGTATTTACGAGAATTGTATTGGTGGCCTAGACTTAAGCAGGAAGTAACGAAGTTTGTAGGTAAGTGTCTGACATGCCAGCAGGTGAAAGCTTAGCATCAACTGCCATCTGGACTTCTGCAACTAGTGAAAATTCCACTTTGGAAGTGGGAAAAAGTAACCATGTACTTTGTGAGTGGGCTACCCTTGACGCCTACAAAGAAGGACTCAGTTTGGGTGATTGTGGATAGGCTAACCAAATCTACTCATTTCATACCTGTCTGAACCGACTACTCACTTCAAAAATTGGTCAAGTTGTATGTAACGAAGATAGGGTAACTTCATGAAGTGTCAGTTTCGATTATTTCTGATCGGGACCCTAGGTTTACATCTCGATTCTGGCAGAAGCTACATGAAGCATTGGGTACTCAGCTAGATTTCAGCACTGCTTTTTACCCTCAGACGGATGGACAGTCAGAAAAGGTGATTCAAGTTCTGGAAGACATGTTAAGAGGATGTGTCATTGATTTTCGGGGTAGCTGGGAAGATTACTTACTATTAGCCGAGTTTGCGTACAACAATAGTTATCAAGCGAGTATTCCAATGGCACCATATGAGGTGCTGTATGGTCGTTGGTGTCATACGCCTACTTGTTGGACAGAATTAGGAGAACGTCAGGTTCTTGGGCCAGAGTTAGTAGCGGATACAAAAAATAAGGTTAAGCTGATTAAGGACTGGTTAAAAGAGGCATCTGATAGGCAGAAATCTTATGCTGACTTGAAGTGTAAGGAAATTAAGTACTCTGTAGGAGATTTGGTTTTCTTGAAGGTCTCACCTTGGAAGAAGATTTTAAGGTTCGGAAAGAAGGGCAAATTAAGTCCGTAGTTTATCGGGCCTTTTCGAGTTCTTAAACGAGTGGGTCCCATAGCATATCAGCTGGAACTACTTCCGGAGTTGGACTGGATTCATGATGTCTTTCATGTCTCCATGTTAAGGCGCTATCGGTCTGATCCTTCCCACATTGTACCAGTTGAAGAAATTGAAGTTAAAGATGATCTAACTTTTGAAGAAAAGCCCGTGAAAATTCTGGACTATGATGTCAAGGTGTTACGAAAGAAATCAGTCCCTTTGGTGAAAGTGATTTGGCTACGTGGGAGCTAGAAGAGACGGTTTGTCAATAATACCCTCACCTGTTGGGACCAGGTAAATTTCGAGGCCGAAATTTCTTTAAGGAAGTAGAGTTGTAACACCCCAATTTTTTGGGATTTTGAATTTCTGCTTAGATTTATTTTTGCATGTCTTGTTATGCTAAAGTACTAAATTAATTATGTTTAGTGGACCTTTAGAAGGCCTAAGTTCAAGATTAAAGTCTGGTAAAATTTTAATTTTTGGCCTTAGGTGAGAAGGGATTTAAGATAGGTGGGCTTTTAATTAAAACTTGGGGATTTATAGCACAAGAAGCCTGTGTTAAAGTGGCAAGATGGCGCCACTTAAAACATAGGGGGTGGCGTGACGTGGTTTGTAAGGGAGCTAAGGTTCGAATCCACTAGTGTGCAAATATTTGTTTTATTTTACTGCATGTGCATGGTAGGAGGTGGACTCCAAGTTAAACTCTAAGGGGAGGTGTTTGAGTGGCCCAAGGGATTGGATTAAGGAGTGATAAGGGGAGAAAATTTAGGAATTTAGAAAGAGGAGCAAAAGTTGGCTGATTGTGGGGGTGTTGAAGAGCATATTCAGCTAAGGGGCTAAGGTAGTGTATTTCAGCAATTAGCGTGTATGTCGAATTCTTTTTCAGTTCTTTTGGGGTCTTGGATTTTCGGCATTTTGGTAGAGGTGACCTTTCCTTCGGGACTTGCATTTTGGTGAGTCTTTGGTGCTAATAAGGTAAGGTCCAAGGGTGCCGATCATACCTCTTTTCTTATTTTGTTCTCCTCTTTTCTTTCTTCAAAAGCCGAAAGTCCCTAGACCCTCAACCTTCTTAGCCGATTGATTAAAGGGCTGAACCTACTCTTTTCTTTTCTTTTCTCCTCTTCTCCTTTTCTCCATTGATTAGATCGACCTCCCTAAAACTTTGCTAGCCGATTTCTCTTTGGGCTAAATCCTCCTTGTCTTCACTCTTGCTAAAACTGAAACCCTCAAGCCTCCCATATCTCTCTCTGTCAACCATCTCTTCTCTGTTCATAACCTCTTCTTCTCTTTTCATCTTTTTTTTTTCAAACCGAAACCGCTACACTCTCTAGTGCGCACTTTTCAAACGCCAAATTCCATCTCCTATTCTCTATTGATTTTCAACCCCTCCTATCTAGTCATTCTCTCCCCAGTGATTCGGTTAGAATCGAGTGTAGATCTGGGGTTAGGAAACGGATTGGTGGTTCTCTTCTATCAAGGCAAACAAGTGAACTGTTGGGTAAGTGATCTCCTTCGCTATTCTTCTCTTTCAAATGATTAATAAAAAGCCGAACCCCTACCCTTTTTACACTAATCGGCCTTTATCTTTTTGGAAACCGATTCAAGTTTTCTCTTGTTATTTGCTTGTGTCCATAGCCGATCTTAAGTATTGATCTCATGAAGGGTGTTGGTAGATAAGAGATAGCAAGGCGATCTAGATCTGTGGTCTAGATTTCGGCAAAGGTAAGGGATGGTGATATGAGTGGTTGCCGAATATGTAAGTTAACGTGGTATTAATTTTCGATTGAATTATGGTTTATCGTTGTGATTAATTGCTTTAGGATATTCATTTGCAGGAGTGTCTAACGTTAATCATAATCAGGTGTGTAATCCACACCCTCTAGAAGATTAGATCGGCAAAAACAGAAAAGCTGAAATGCCGAAAAGCCGGCATTTTGATGGCTTACGAGTGTGTGAACGCTCATAGTCGGTATGAAACTGTGAAATTTGCAATAATGGACGGTAAGGCTCTGTGCGCATTTTCATGCACTTAGGTGGATTTTGGCCTCGATGGGCCGAAACTCGGCCCAATAGGCTTATGGGTCCATATGGGTGAAATACGCGGTAAGTGATTTCTGGTAACCTGGACATTGAATCTGCGGTAATGAGTGTAAAAATTGAGACTTAACGGGCCACAGTAGCTTGTGGGCTCCGTCGGGCCTATTAGGGGTTTTAGGGCCCGATGGCACTGAATGAACAAATGGGCTTTTTGAGTCGCCCGGAGCGACGTTAGATCTGTTAAAAGATTTTATTAAGCATGAGACTTAGAGACATAGCGAAATTACCAAAATACCCCTAAAGGGTGAAAATTACCGTTTTACCCCTATATGCTAAATGACTATTTTACCCCTAGAAATTGTTGATTGATTTGCATGCTATTATATCTGATATTTTTTATGCCATGACATGACATATTCTGATTTGCATGGGGTTGGATTATTGATTTGGAGGAAATGCTAAAAGTGGCAATGCCACATAACCTACTTAGAGGCTTTGCCTCATATTTCTGTTCTAGTGGCTCTGCCACGATATTTGTATTAGCAGCTCTGCTGCGACTTTGGTGTGTAGGGCTGGGCGGGTTGAGTTATTCCCCACATGGTGTGTAGGGTTGGTACGGGTGGTGTGTAGGGCTAGATTGGGCTTGGGCTTTGCATACATGCATATATTATCATAATCTGATCTGTTTCAGTAATAGGCCCAAGGCTCACACTGTTTTCTAAATAGGGCCAAGGCCCAGCTTAATCTATATCCGAATAGGGCTTTAGCTGAGACTGAGTTAGCTGGATCTCTGACACTAGTTGGGCTAGTTTACACACTGAGTTTTCACAAACTCACCCTCTCATTTCCATCCATGCAGGAAATCCCCAACCTTAAAAGACTTGGAGCTACGAAGGATTCGGAGTGGCTATGTGAACTGCTTTCTGGTTTATAGTTATCTATGTTTACTTTATTAATGCTTTATTTTAATTTGGGTTTTAAATTGTAATAAGGCCGCTTGGAGTATTTTGTTTTGGGTTTTTGTTTATTATTTGTTTTCTTTATGGTAGACTAGTTCGCGCGAGCTTTTCAAATCTAAGTAAACATTTTCCAAACATACAACACGTGACAAATGGATTACTTAATAATAATAACACAATAACAAAATTGCTAAAAAGTGAGATTTTACTTAGCAGTAGCAACGGTTTATAAAACAGAGATTAACTATTATTTACAAGCTATTGAACACAGTTTTACTACCAACGACCTAATGTTTTATTAAAAGAAGATTAAGGTTTAGTCAAGTATTCATGTGACACACCAGATCTGGCCATAATGTCTAGGCCGGGTTTGGGGTGTTACAGTACTGTTTTTTCATAGCATCCTCAGGTTCCCACGTAGCCTCTTCAACTCCATGTCTTTGCCATAATACTTTTACTAAGGCTACACTTTTATTTCTCAACTGTTTTACTTCTCGAGCTAGGATCTTAATCGGTTCTTCACCATAAGTCGTATCCGATTGAATTTCAATCTCTGTTAGTGAAATCACATGTGATGGATCAGAACGATAGTGTCGTAACATCGACACATAAAATACATTATGGATTCTTTTTAACTGTGCCGGTAAAGCTAATTAATAAGCTACTGGCCCTATTCTTTCAATCACCTCGTACGGACCAATAACATGCAAACTTAACTTACCTTTACGGCCAAATTTCAAAATCTTCTTCCACGAAGATACTTTCAGAAATACTTTATCACCCACCTCAAATTCGATCTCCTTTCTTTTCAAATTCGCATGCGACTTTTGCCAATCTGAGGCAGCTTTCAAATAATCCCAAATTACCTTCACTTTTTCTTCGGTTTCTCTAACCAAATCAACTCCATGAATCTGTCTTTTGCTGAGCCTGGTCCAATACAAAGGAGTTCGACATTTGTGGCCATACAATGCCTTATACGGTGCCATCTTTATACTCGATTGAAAACTATTTTTGTATGCAAATTCAACCAAAGGTAGATATTTTTCCCAACTACCTGGGAATTCTAATGCACAACATCAGAGCATATCTTTGAGGATTTGAATTACCCTTTCAGATTGACCGTCGGTTTGCGAATGAAACGCGGTACTAGAATTCAATTTCGTGCCCAAGGCTTCTTGTAACTTTTTCCAAAACCTCGAAGCAAACCTCAAATCTTTATTTGAAAGAATAGAAATAGGCACTCCGTGCAATTTCACAATTTCAGCAATGCACAACTCAACTAGCTTATCAAGCTAGTAATCGGTATGTACCGAAATGAAATGAGCTAATTTCATCAATCGATCAACCACAACCCATACAGCATTTTTCTTTTTAAGAGTTAGAGGCAAACCTATCACGAAATCTATCATGATCTTATCCCATTTCCACTCAGGAACCATCACTGGCTGAAGTAAACCCAAAGCATTTGATGCTCAGCTTTCATTTGTTGACAAATTAAACACTTTGACACAAATTCAGAAATGTCTCTTTTCATACCTGACCACCATTACAAATTCTTCAGATCATTATACATTTTCACACTGCCTAGATGCACTGACAAACAACCACTATGGGCCTCGTGTAAAGTTTTTCAAATCAACTCAGCATCTTTAGGTACACATACCCTATCTTAAAACATCAAGCAATCATCTGAACCGATCCAATAATTTGAATCATTATCCATTTCACACTGAGCTTTCTTAGCTTACAACTCACGATCATCTTTCTACACTTCATAGATTTGCTAAAGAAATAACGGTCTAGCTCTCAATTCAGCTAACATTGAACCATCATCAGTCAAAGTCAATCTTGTATTCATTGCTCTCAAGGCGAACAAAGATTTTCTCCTTAGAGCATCGATAACTACATTCGCCTTTCCCAGATGATAATCAATCACTAGCTCATAATCTTTCAACAACTTGAGTCATCTCCTTTATCGCAAGTTCAAATCCTTTTGAGTCATCAAATACTTTAAACTCTTGTGATCAATGAAGATACAACATTTCTCACCGTACAAATGATGTCGCCAAATCTTTAAAGCAAAGACGATGGCGGCCAATTCCAAATCGTCTGTCGGGTAGTTCTTTTCGTGCGGTTTCAATTGTCTTGAGGCATATGCTATCACTTTGCCTTCTTGCATCAACACACATCCAAGACCATTTAAAGATGCATCACTATAAATTACAAACTCTTTCCTGGACTCAAGTTGCACCAACATCAGTGTCTCAGTCAACAATGCTTTCAATTTCTCAAAACTTTGCTGACAATTTTCAATCCATTCAAATTTAACATCTTTTCGCAATAACTTGGTCATAGGGGTAGCAATCATTGAAAATCCCTTGAAAAAGCGTCTATAGTACCCGACTAAGCCCAAAAAGCTTCTAACTTCGAATACATTCTTTGGTGGTTTCCAATCAACAATTGCCGAAATCTTACTGAATCAACCCAAAAACCATCACCCGAAACGATGTGTCCTAAAAATTTGATTTCTCGGAGCTAAAACTTACTTTTACTGAACTTAGAAAATAATTTCTTTTCTCTCAAAATCAGCAATACAATTCTCAAATGCTCGGCATGCTCGGACTCATCTCGAGAATAAATCAAAATGTCATCTATAAACACAACAACAAACTTATCTAAGTACGGCTGAAAAATTTGATTCATTAAATTCATAAATATAGCCGAAGCATTAGTTAAATCGAAAGGCATAACAAGAAATTCATAATGTTCATACCGTGTCCTAAAAGCGATTTTTAGCACATTTGACTCTTTAACCTCAACTGGTAGTAACTGAATCTCAAGTCAATCTTTGCAAACATGGTCTCCCCTTTCAATTGATCAAATAAATCATCAATCCTCAATAATGGATACTCATTCTATATAGTTACCTTGTTGAGCTATCTATAATCACTGTAAAGTCTCAGAGATTCATCTTTCTTCTTTACAAACAAAAAGGGAGCACCCTAGGGGGAGAAACTCGGTCTCGTAAATCCCTTATCTGTTAACTCCTGCAACTGAGCTTTTAATTCTTTTAATTCGATTGGAGCCATCCTATATGAAGCAATCAATATCGAGGTAGTTCCTGGCACCAAATCAAAAGCAAATTCAATTTCCCTATTCGGAGGCAACTTAGACAACTCTTCTGGAGACACATCCGGATATTTACAAACTACGAGCACTGATTCAATCTTTGACTCAGACATATTTGTATTCAACACATAAGCAAGAAATGTTGCATACCCCTTTCTTATATATCTTTGAGCTATCATTGAAGAAATCACAGTAGGCCATTCACCCGATTCATCTGATTCAACCCAAAGAATTTCATTGTTCTAACATTTCAATTCAATAAATTTTTGTCTGCAGTTCACTATTACATCATGAAGAGTCAACCAATCCATGCCCAATATAACATCAAATTCATCAAATGGCAACAACATCAAGTCAACCGGAAAACAGTGACCTTGAATCATCAAAGGATAGCTCTTACAAACCTTATCAATTAGCACATATTTGCCTAAGGGGTTTGACACTTTAATCACAAACTCAGTGGACTCAATAGGAAAATTCTTACTAATCACCAAATTCATGCAAATATAAGAATGAGTAAACCCAGGATCAATCAATACAATAACATTAGTATCATAAAGAGAAAATGTACTCGGAATAACATCAAGGGATGATGCGTCCTTCCGAGAACGAATGGCATAAGCTCTAGCAGGTGCTCTAGCCTCGGATCTCATAGCTGAATCCTTAGATACACCTCTGCTACTCGATACATTTCCCACATTTTTCACTGGTCCCCCTCTAGCCATTGTGTTGCTCGATTTTACATTCTGAACATCATCTTTCTCCACCACTTTAGGGCAATACTTGATAAAGTGCTCTTGAGAACCACACTTGAAACAAGCCCGATTTGTAACATCCTAATATTGGGCCTACTCGGAATAGTGGTTTCGAAACCACAAATCTAAGTAGAAATATTTTTTTATAATTGTTTTGAGGTTTATGACATGTTTGCATGATAGTCTGAAAGTCACATGATGAAATTTTGTGAATAAGTAACCAATTTGACTTTTCCAAAAGTTGCAAAATATGAGATTTTAGAAGTTTTATATACTTAATTGAAATGACTTCATAAAATAGATGTCCTCATTTAGTAATTAGACCATTATATGTCAAGATGGACAAAAATGGACATGAAAGGGTAAAATTTCAAAGAAAGGTAAAAGGGGCATTTTGGTGATTTGGTTATTTAAAGAATAAAAAGGGAAAAATCAAGTCAAAGTTGTGGCCATCTTCTTCCCCTTGCGCTGAAAATTGAAGAGAAGACATAGCTAGGGTTTCTTCACTTTTCAAGCTCAATAGTAAGTGCATCCTAGCCTCGTTTTTAATGCTCCTTACATTTTTAAAACTCCCGTAACCCGATTTACCTATTTCTAGCCATATTTTGAGCTAGGGATGTTTAAAAATTTACTCATGTGTGACATGTATGTATTTTGATATTTAAGAAAGGAATATGAAAGTTTGATATGTGATAAACATCTTTTACTAAGTTATTTTCATGAAAACACCTAAAAAGGACCTTTTTGTAAAAGTTGTAAAATGAGTAGTAAAAGTTTGATTTGCAGGAAAATGTGGGTTGTTACGAGCATGTGTTAGGTTTGACTAGGCTTGGGTAACAAAGAAAATGAGTACATTTCATTTTACCAACCAAGGGACTAATTTATAAATATGTAAAAGTTTAGGGGCAAAATTGTAATTTTTCCAAAGTATGATTTATGGACTGAATTGAACAATGTGATGATTAAATAAGTAAAATTTGCTATTATAGATCAAGAGGAAAGAGGACCGAACCTAAATTGAGGGAAAAACAAAGTTGAGGACTAAACTGAATAACTAGTCATATTTTGTTATCGAGGTAAGTTTGTGGGTAAATAATGCGACAATATGTTTTTATGTTTTTATTGCTTTAATTTTTGCATGATTTGTATAATTGTTTTATGAATTTTGGTTTACAATGACTTGATGACGATGTAACGAGGTTTAAAGTTTCGAAATCCCGATTGAACCTTAGGAATAGATAGGATATAAATGTCATGACATTAGGGTTATGTGTGATCCCATGTAAGACCATGTTTGGGACATGGCATTGGCATCGATATGTGATCCCATGTAAGACCATGTCTGGGACATGGCATTGGCATCGTTATGAGATTTTGTGTAAGACCATGTCTAGGACATGGCTTCGATATGAGATCCCGTATAAGACCATATCTAGGATATGGCATCGACATCAATTTGTGATCCCATTTAAGACCATGTCTGGGATATGGCATTGGCATCCTACCATGTGTACGAGATTTCCCGAGTATCCTTAGTATTCCAAGTGGTTCAACAGGTAATTCAAGATTATGTCAATGTAATGACAAGGTAGAAACATGTTGAAAGGGTACAGGTATGTACACGAAACTCATAATTCTTGAGTTATGCATCGATAAGGCCTTATTAAGAAGTGAATAAAGGAAACATGAGTTTTATGGTACAATATGTAAAGTACATGATCTGAAATGTATTCATGATAATTGATGACATTATACCAAGTTATATTTATGTTATGCTTATGATATTGCATGATTAGTGTTGTTAATTATTTACATGTAAACTTACTAAGCTTTATGCTTACTCCTTGTTCTTTTCCATTTTTCTTATAGTACCACCTAGCTAGCTCGAAGATCGAAGGACGTCGAAGACTCGATCACACTATTAATTGGAAAGTTGGGTATAGCTAGTTTTAACGCATTGATTATGGCATGTATAGAGACTTGGTCTTTTTGTTATATGTCATATTGGTTAGCCAAATGTGTTGGCTTTTGATGATACTTAATTCATTTTGTATAAGGCCAATTAATATTGGAAAATGATGATTACAAGTGTTATGGCATGTTGATGCATTTCATGGATGTGGTAAATTGCATGGTTTGAGTTTTTGAGTATGTGATTGGTTAGGTATGCTAGAAATGTAATGAGAATGATGTGATGATGTCTTAGTTGTGGACATGCTGGTTGCTTAAATATGCCATGAATTATACCAATGTTTTGGTGCTTGTGTGTTTATGTTTCAGGGTGGCAATTGGCTTGGTAAATAGCCTATAAATTGTCCACATGGGTAGACACACGGTCGTGTGTCTAAGCCGTGTGTGACACACAGTCAGCCCCATGGGCATGTGAACATGCTGTGTGTCCCCTGCACCTTGATTTGTAAGAAATAGAATGTAACACCCCTCACCCATATTTGTCACCGGATTAGTGTATGATGCATTACATGACTTATACTCACACAATCATTCAATTCTGACACACAATTTCCACATAAATTTCAAGCTTTAATATTCATATTCATAACATTCATATTATTGGCCTACGAGGCCCAAAAGATGCATTAGGTGTGAATCGAAACCAGCCCGGAACTTTTCAGACACTTAGAAAAATTTTGCTCAAAATAAGGTACACGTCTGTGTGGTACAAGGACATGCCCGTGCGGGCAGGCCGTGTGGTCGTACACGCCCATGTCCCCTGGCCCGAGTAGATTTATTTCTCAATTCGAATCTACAGGGGTTTTCACACGACCGAGCACACGCTCATGTCCTAGGCCGTTTCCTTCACACGGTAGGGCACACGCCCGTGTCTTCGCCCATGTGCAAAAACCTAGGTATTCTGCTTCTGACATCAGCACGCAATTTACGTCACACGGTCAAGCCACACGCTGTAGGCTAGGCCGTGTTTGTCACACGGTCGAGACACACGGCCATGTCTCCACCCATGTGTTTACTACTGGGTATTAAATTTTCATAAATTTAGTTGCAGGGGACAATCGGCCTAGCAACAAGCCCATGGGGCTGGCCGTGTGTCACACACGGCCTAGACATACCCCGTGTGTCTACCCGTGTGGACAAATATAGGCTATTTTCCAAGCCAATTGCCATCCTGAAACACAAACCAATACACACCAATCTTTGCCAATACTCAGCAAAATATATAAACCCATTCAAATATCCACAATGTGACATTCATAAACTAATTTCTATCTACTATCATCAAGCACACACACACCACACCACATTCCACATAAACATTGCAAGCTTGCATTAATATATTACATCACTTTGACAAAATATAACTTAACCATTTATGGCTCATTTCAAATGGCTAAATACTAAATCACCACTAACCACATTGGACCCAAAAGAACTATGACATATATCCAAAATAAATGACTACCTATAAATCCTATAATTTCAAAGTTCATAATCAAAATACCAAAATGATTATTGATATTGTTGATGGAATCCCTCTTGATCACCGAGCCTCAGATTAGCTTGACGAACCTATAAGGGAAGGGAAAAGAGAAAGGGTAAGCTATAAGCTTAGTAAGTTTATATGCAAATAATGGGCATTTAAAGCTTAAAATACATATCAAATAAAAATAAGTTTCCCTATTATCGCTTTTGTGAGTTTGAGATTATCACTTACTCATATTGCCTTACCACATGATTCAATACACATTAAGCACTTAGCACACATGATTTATTTCATATAACCTACACATACACATTCTAAACACACGGTCAGATCTTTTTTATTCGATCATATTTTATCATATCAGTTCAAATACCCGTTGAACCATATAGAATTCTAAAGGATACTTAGAAAAATACACAAAAGTGCCACTCAGATTGTAGCCGAAGCTACCACTGGAATGTACCTAAAGCTACCAATGATTTGTAGCCGAAGCTACCACTTATCACCTATCACATAAAGGCTCATCATTAGGCTATTCACGGGCCTACTCACACAAGCTGACAGTAGAGTCGAAGCTACTCAGTGCTGCTCACACAAGCTGACAGGTATCCGCAACAAATGAAGGATTACCTAACCACTAGTAGTCAAACTAAACCAGCACCTGGAATCGCATATACTATCGATCACATATGATGGGTTCCTAGTGACATGTCACTCATATCCTAGTCCATTCCTAATGTTCAATCGGGGTTTTCTAGACTTATCGATTTTATCAATTACACATTGAACAATTTATTACAATAATACAAATATCAAGATAATTAAAAATATTTAATCATAATGATAACATTTTTCATTATTTATACATAAACTTACCTCAGTGTCAAATTGCGATCTTTTTCAACTTAGTTCGAGACCTTGCCTTTCCCCCGGTCAAGGTCATTTCCGCTTCATTCTTGATCTATAACATCAAATTTAACTTATTTAATACATATATTACTCAATTTATCACAAAATTATCCTATGGTAAATTTTACCATTTTACCCCTAACTTTGTCAATTTTTACATTTTAGTCCCTAGGCTCGTAAAATGAAATGCATCCATTTTTCTACATTCCCAAGCCTAGCCGAAGCTTTTTCTCTCTTATATCAGCCCGTATTTTTCAATATTTCACACATTATGCACATGTTCTACAACTTTTACAATTTAGTCTTTTAATGCATTTTCATGAAAAATCACCTAGTAAAAGTTATTTACTACATATCAAACTTTTATTTTCTACCATTAAACATCAAAATGCTTTCATGTCACACATGGGTTAATTTTTAAACATGAACCCTAGCTTAAATTAATGGTAGAAATAGGTAGTTTAAGCTTCAAGGACTTTAAAAATGCAAAGAAAATTAAAAAACGAGACTTAAATGCACTTACTTGGGGCTTGAAAAAGATGAAAAACCCTAGCTATGGAGTCCTTGCAAGTTTCGGCCAACACAAGAGAAAGATGAACACATTTTGGCCTTATTTTCCCTTTTTTAATTCATAAAATAACCAAATGACCAATATGCCTTTATGGCCCTTCCTTGAGATATTTACCCTTGCAAAGCTATTTTTGTCCATATTAATACAAAATGGTCTAATTACTAAATAAGGACCTCTAATTTATGAACTCATTTCAATTAAACACTAAATGCTTCTAGAACACACATTTTGAAATTTTTGCAATTTAGTCCTATTACTCAATCGGGCCTTTTATCAATAAAATTTATTTACTAAATTTTCACTCATGCAATCAATCACGTATTAGACCTTAAAACTTTATCGAAATAAATTTTTCTATGTTGGATTTGTGGTCTAGAAACCACCATTCTATTTAGGCCCTAAATCGGGCTATTACACAGAATACCCAAAATGGAGCACACGGGCAGAGACACGGGCGTGTGTCTCGACCGTGTGAAGGCCAGGGCCTTGGGCACGGGCTGAGCACATGGGCATGCTTCTTAGTCATGTAGACGGGACGGCCTTGGGCACGGGCGTCTGCCAAGGGTGTGTGAAGTCTACACCTAATTTACGAGAATTTAATTCGTCACACGGCCTAACACACGGGCGTGTGGCTTGGCCGTGTGGTTTCATTTAATTGATGACGTCATAAACAGAGAGTTACATGGGGTATGGACACAGGCATGTGTGACCACATGGCCTACCCACACGTGCATGTGACCCCTGTTTTGATGAAAAAAATTTCAAAGTTTTCCAAAGGTTCTGTTTTAGTCCTGAACCACTCCCAAAGTACGTTTTGAATCTCGTAGGCTCACTTAAGGGACGATGTGCATATGTTTGAAAGATTTTTAAAGATGAATGAATTTTTATGTCCTAATTTTGCATGGATGTTTACGTTTAAGTTTGGTAATGCCTCAAACCTTGTCCTGGCGTCGGATACAGGTAAGGGGTGTTACACGGTTAATCACCCAAAACTCACCAGGATGGTGTCTACCACAATGGTGGCACTCGGGGGTATTAGGTTTAGCGTTACCAACGCTCGCTATAGATGTAATCTAAGTTTTAGAACCCCAAATGTTGCTTCCCACAAGCTCTGTTTGGGTTCCCAGCTGAAACAGCCGAATGAATATACATGTCCCTCGATTTCTTTGACGAGGTCTGATAAGACTTACTCATTGGCCTCTTTTTCAAATCTCTGGCCTCACTCTCAGCCTTTCTCTTTTGCTTAGTTCTTTAGCTTTGCAAGCTCAATCAACCAATACAACAAATTCTTTTAACTCTAAAATCCCAACAAACAATCTGATATCCTCATTCAGCCCATCTTGAAATCTCTTACACATGATAGCCTCGGTAGAAACACATTCTTGAGCATATTTACTGAGCCTAACAAACTCTTGCTCATATTCAGCCACAGGCATACGACCCTATTTTAGCTCTAGAAACTCTTTACGTTTCTGATCGATAAATCGCTAGCTTATGTACTTCTTTCTAAATTCTTCTTGAAAGACTGCCCATGTAACCCTTTCTCTTGGTACCACAGATATAAGTGTCTTCCACCAATGGTATACAGAATCCTTCAGTAATGATACAACACATTTCAAGCATTCTTCAAGGTAGCAAGAAAGTTAATCAAATACTCAAATAGAGTTCTCAAGCCAAAATTCAGCTTTCTCAGGATCATCATCTACATTACCCCTGAATTCTTCAGCCCCTTGCTTTCGAATCTTATCAACTGGGGGTTTGTTTAATCTTATCGATTCGGCACCTTAAGGAGCTATGGGAACCAGCTAAGGAATAGGAGAGGGTGGACAAGGTTGAACATTCGGATTCGCTCAAATGAACTTTGTATACCACTCATTCATCATGTGGAGGAAGGTTTCCCTAGCCTCACCTCCCTGCCTATGTGTTACCGGTCTACTTTCAACAAGCGTGGTCCTTTGCGCAGGAGCTGGTGCATTACTTTTAGCGTCATTAGCAGCTTCTCGATTAGGATCCATTTACTATATAAAAACACGATTTAAATTGTCAGGAGTCGTCACACTATCAAAATTAGACTCTCACACATACTACGTTAGTCTGAGAATCGACTAAATCATAGCTCTGATACCACTAAAATGTAACACCCCTTACCCGTATCCGTCGCCAGAATACAGTACGAGGTATTACCGGACTTAAACACAAACAATCATAACAATCCGAGTCATAAATTTTTCGTTCAAATTTAAAACTTTCATACATTCTCATAATGTCCCTATTATGGGCCTACAAGGCCCAAAACATACTTTGAAAGTGGTTCGGGACTTAACTGAAATCTTTGGGACACTTAGAAAAATTTCACGTTTTGGAGAGTCACACGCCTGTGTGGTTTAAGACACGCCTGTGTGGGTAAGCCGTTTGGTCACACACGTCCATATCCTCAACTCGTGTAACTCTCTGTTTATGGCATCATACACCACAAGGAGTCATACGGCCAAGTCACACGCCCGTGTACCAGGCCGTGTGGCGAATTTAATTTTCAAAAAATAGGTGCAGACTTCACATGCCCTGGACACATGCCCATGTCCCAGGGCCGTGTCCTTCACACGACTGAGACACACGGCCGTGTGTTTACTATTGGTCATTCTATTTTGCCAAATTAAGGTGCAGGGGACACACAGTTGGACTACACGCCCATGGGATAGACTGTGTGTCACACACGACTTAGACACACGTCCCTGTGTCTACCTGTGTGGACAAATATAAGGCTATTTACCAGGCCATTTTCCACCCTAAAACACAAACATATTGATACCAATTTCACTAGCACAAAGCATGGCATAATTACACAACCAAATATCCATAGTCAAGACATCCACACTTCGACCACATGCCACATACATCACATATTAATTAACTAAATCATACAAGCTACCACATCCATGAATAACATCATTATATGCATATACTAAGAACCAATATTGGCCAATTTGAAATGGCCTTATACAAAATGATCATTCATCAAAATAAGCCAACATTTTTTTGGCCAAATCAATTATGACACATATAACATAATAACCAAGTCCCCTATACATGCCATAACTCAAAATATTAATGACCACATATACCAAAGATAGTTTGATAGTGTAAGACGATCCTCTGATGATCTCTAATCCGAGTTAGCTTGGTGACACTATAAGACAAGGGAAAAAGAGAGGAGTAAGCTAAATAGCTTAGTAAGTTTATATGCAAATAATAAGCATTATAAACACACATTTAACATACAATTGAAATTATATCAATTCCATGAATACTATCAAAACCTTACGATCACAACTTACTCATTCCTAACTTTACTAATAGTCGTCACATAACGAACTCATCCTTTAGGAGTTTCACACACGTACCTGTCACTTGCACTCACACTTTGTTATTTCACTGAATCACCCGTTGAACCACTTGGAATTCTAAAGGATACTCGGAAGTCTTGCACATAAGTGCCACACTAATTTGTAGCCGAAGCCACCACTTATCATTTGTAGCCAAAGCTACCACTTATCACTTGTAGCCGAAACTACCACTTATCACTTGTAGCCAAAGCTACCACTTATCACTTATCACTGAAACATTTGGTTTCCTAGTGACATGTCACTTGTATCCTATTTGATTCCTAAGATTCAATCGGGATCTCTCTCACTTGTCAAAGCTAGGTCGATATACACATCCAAATAGTTATTCACAAAGAACACTAATGTTAATGAATTCAAAAACATTTATAGCAATGCATTATTTACATACAAACTTACCTCGGTCCAAAATGACAAATTTTGCGATTTAGTCCACAACCTTGCCTTTCCCCCAGTCAAGGTCGATTTTCTGTCTTTCTTGATCTATAATGCCAAATTTAACTCATTTAATTATCACATTACTCAATTCGGTCCATAAATCACACTATGGCAAAATAACATTTTTGCCCCTAAAGTTTGACATATTTACACTTTAGCTCTTAGGCTCGTATAACGAAATGTACTCATTTTCTTTGTTACCCAAACCTAGCCGACACACATACATGCTCATATTAGCCCACATTTTACACTAAATCACATTTTATGCACATGTTTTATAGCTTTTACAAATAAGTCACTTTATGCATTTTTATCAAAAACCACCTAGTAACAATTGTTTATCACACATCAAACTTTTATTTTCTACCATTAATCATCAAATTACATACATGTCACACATGGGTAAATTTTTTAATATGAACCTAGCTAAAAATAATGGTAGAAACAGGTAAATCGGGCTACGAGGATTCAAAAATGTAAATAACATTAAAAACGGGGCTAGAATGCACTTACTATGAAGCTTAGAAGTTGAAAAACCCTAGCTATGGAGAGTATGGAAGTTTCAACCCTAGCTTGAAAAAGATGAACAAAATTTGACTTCATTTTCCCTTTTTATTTTTTTATTAACCAAATGACCAAAATGCCCTTCACTTAAAACTTTAATATTTTACCCTTCAATGTCCATTTTTGTTCAAACTAATGTATATTGGTCTAATTACCATATAAGGAATTCTAATTTAAGAACTCTTCACAATTAAATCTATTTATCAATTGAAATACACATTTTGCAACTTTTGCAATTTAGTCCTAAAAATCAAATTTGACACTTTATCACTAAAATTTCTTAACCAAATTTTTACACATGCATTCAATCATATAATAAACCTCAAAACTTTATCGCAATAAATTTTTTTACTACAGATTCGTGGTTCCGAAACCACTATTCCGTTTAAGCCCTAAATCGGGATATTACAAAACATCACGATAATATTTATACAACAATTCTACCACATTGCCTTATTCCTACGATTCCAAAATAATAACTACTAAGCACAAACTCAAATGCTAAACTACTTGGATCAGCCCCTTAGAAAATATTTCGCACCGCTTACACCGTAATTTTAAATATCTACAAAGCTTTAAAAAGAAGTGGGTGAGCTTAAAGAAGATCAGTGAATGTCGGAGTAACCATAATGTATACATGATATCAAAGGTTAAATAAAAGCATGCTATAACACATTCACAACTATATTCTAACCAAGTCACAATAACATATTCATGCTTTATTAAATCATAAAACTAGTATATACCCTTACGTATAACTACACTCAACTTATATACAAATAATTCCTTTTATAATAATTCGTCAAGATTGACAATGTATACATGATTTAATAACTCACAAATCTAGCTTATATATTCACATGTGTTCACAAGTTAAATGAAAATGACCCAGACTATAATTACATACACAATTTACCATGAGAACAAACTAACATTTTCATGAAACGTAAATCAACTCATTTAGCATATTATTCACATGTTTATGCATCTGTCTCACATCGTATTATCACAATATATAAGATCACATTTAAACAATAATTTGGCATTTGAGGCTATGAAACATAAAGGTGGGCTCAATCACCACACATCAGATATACGGATCACAAACATACCAATTGACTCATAGAGTCGAACATACCCCAAAAAAAGTGAAGCATAAAGCTAACGCTCTCCAACACACCAAACATGTCTCATTGAATGGAGCTTAGCTCACATTCCCTTATCTCTCCAACCTGTCCTAGGGCCTTAATGCCCAAAAACACAATACATATAGTTGAGTACTCACAATCTTATGGCATGCTAACTATCTCCAACGGTTTCAAGAGATCACAAGGCCAAAATATCCACAATTGCACATTTTTAATTACTGATTTAATGCACATTATCTTTGCTCATATTCATCAATTTACATCACAACTTGTACGCAATTCATGCTTATCGGATTCACATTTAATTACACTTTAAGTGCCACAATAATGCTCATTGAGCCATCACATATCCGACCACATATGTATGCATTAAAATCAGTAGATCATATATCACATACAAGTTTTCTCACATATTACCTGTCATAATACTTGTAACACCTCTTACCCATATCTAATACCAAGACAAGGTTCGAGGTGTTACAGGACTTAAACGTAAACATCCATACAGAACCGGGCCATAAAATTTCATCCAATTCAAAACTATTCATATACATGTTTATCGTCCCTTATACAGACCTACGAGGCCCTAAACATACATTGGAGGTAATTCGGGACGAAACTAGAAACTTTGGAACATTTAGAAAATTTTTCATGTTTTAAAGAGTCACACGCCTGAGTAAATAGGCCGTGTGGTCACACACGCCCATGTGGCTCAGGACACGCCCGTGTCCTCGACCCCTATAACTCTCTATTTATAATGCCATCAGCAAAATAGGGTCACACGGCCAAGTCACACGCTCGTGTGCTAGGCTGTGTGGCGAATTAAATTTGTGCATTTAAGGTGCAGGCTTTACACGGCCTAGGCATATGCCTATTTCCTGTGGTCGTGTCCTACACACAGCTTAGACGCACGCTCGTGCTCGTGTCTCTGCCCGTGTGGTCAATTCGAAGCTAAAATTTCTAGATGCAAGGGACACATGGCTAGACTACACGCCCATGGGGCTAACAAGTGTCACACACGGCCCAGACATATGCCCGTGTGTCTACCCGTGTGGACCATTTTGAGGCTACTTTTCCAAGCCATTGGCCACCCTCAATTGCTCACTGACATGTACACTTTTAATGACACTTAACAAGGTATGATTGAACACTTGAACATATACAAACAAGACATGATCATGATCATTTCATCTCTACTCATACATGTATAAGACTTCATGCTTTATCAAGACCTATTACACCACTTCACATACAATTGAACTTCATTCACTTACTTGCATGTATTTTCATACCAACATATAGCCACACACAAACTATCATCTTTCATCAAGCTCAAGTTTAATGAAATACAAGCAACATATCATCAATCGACCATCGATAATCATAGGACATATCACAATGGCATTAGCATATGCATACATATACGAATAGGTTTACAACCCAATAATCGATATGAGCCACATCTCATGGCCCTATACAAAATGAATTAATTACCATCATAAGCCAACACATTTAGCTAAACCAATATGTTATATAATAAAAAGACCAAATTCCTATAATGTCATAAACTTAAGTGGTTGGTAATCACTTTTACCCCGCGATGATAGCTTGATAGTGTGATAACATCTCCAGTGATCTCCAACTCGAGCTAGCATACAACCCTATAAAATATAGGAAAGGGGAGGGGAGTAAGCTATAAAGCTTAGTAAGTTTATGTGCAAATAATAAGTATCCCACAATTTATTTTCCAAGACCAACAATATAACCACAAGATAATATAACTTATTCGATCACATTGTCTATTCTATCAATTTGTAAGCATAATTTAACAAATCTTGTCATTAATCTAGCAATCAAAAGCTCTCTATTATCACAACTACCACAATTATCCAATCATCTCCAACCTCATATTATACATACACATTAATTATGATTATTTACTTTTCGAATATATATCTTTTAACATCTCACAGTTGATCAAAGTACATATTTTTCCATCATCATTTTAATAGGCAATTATGTCAATCGTTCCTTTTTCTTGTATCTGATAAATCATAATTTGTACAAATAAAATATGCTACGTCATAACTTAATTTGACCCGAAGGCCATTTTAACAATCATCAACCAAATTCACCATGTATTTCATACATCAAAAGCATGGATCAATATTCACAAGCTTTCATAAAACAATTTTGTAGCGGTAATATTGCTCAAACATCACCTTACCAATAGATCACCTTATAACGAACTCATCTTTTAGGAGTTTCACATACATACCTGTGCCAACCCTTACATAATCACTTGCACTCACACTTTGTTATTTCACTGAACCACCCGTTGACCCACTTGGAATTCTAAAGGATACTCGGAAGTCTTGTACATAAGTGACACACTTATTTCTAGCCGAAGCTACCACTTATCATTTGTAGCCAAAGCTACCACTTATCATTTGTAGCCGAAGCTACCACTTATCACTTATCACTTAAACACTTGGTTTCCTAGTGACATGTCATTTGCATCCTATTCGATTCCTAATGTTCAATCGGGATCTTTCTCACTTGTCAAAGCTTGGTAGGTATACACTTTCAAATAGTTATTTCACAAAGCATACTAATGTTAAAGTATTCAAAAATTTAATATTGAAATAAATTATTTACATACAAACTTACCTCAATACTAGAAATGGTGAAAAAGGACCCAATCGTCGAATATACTTTTTTCCCTCGTTCGAGTTCCGAACCTCATTTTCCTTGATCTATAATATCAAATTTAGCTCAATTATTAGTCACATTATTCAATGTGACCCAAAAATCATATTATGGCAAAATCATGTTTTTGCCCCTAAACTTTCACATATTTACACTTTTGCCCCTAAGCTCGAAAAATGAAATTTATTCAATTTCTTCGATCCCCAAGCCTAGCTGGACCTCTTTTATACTTATAGCAGCCCACATTTTCCATTAAATCACACTTTTATGACATATTTTATAACTTTTAAAAATTAGTCCTTTTAGGCATTTTCACCGAAAGTCACTTAATAGAAGTCGTTTCTCTAACCATAAACATGCATTTTCTACCATTAAACACAAAAATACACACATATTCATCATGGGTAAAAACCCTAGACTTTAATCATATCTCAAATTAGTGGTAGAAATTAGGGGTGTTCAATCAATTATCCGACCGATTAACTGACCCGATATACCATTAACTGAATTAACCGACCCTTCAAAAATTTTAACCGTTAACTGAACCGAAATTTTTTGGTTAATTTGGTCAGTTAACCGAATTAACCGAAAATTATATATATATTTATTTTTGGTTAAAATAAGTATAAAATTAACCGAATTAACCGAATTACCCGAATTAACCAAATTACCCGATTTACCCGAATTAACCGAATTACCCGAATTAACCGAATTAATCAAATTATTTTTTTTATTTTTTTATTTTTATTTATTAAATTATTTGTAATTTTTATGATTGGGTTGGGTAATTGGGTTGGGTAAATAGTTTTAGTTTGATTGGATTTATGCTGAATTCGGTTTGAATGAATAGTGGGCTATTTATATATTATAATTTTATTTATTAATTTTTCAGTTAAATCAAAAAAATTCGGTTAACCGACCGGTTTTGAACCGAATTAACCGTTAACCGAAAACTTAAAAAATTACTAACCGACCCCAAACCGAAAAAATTCGGTTAACCGACCGATTAACTGAATTCGGTCGGTTAACAGAATTTTTTCAGTTTTACCTGAATTTTGCACACCTCTAGTAGAAATAGATAGATCTTGTTACGAGGATTTCAAAAATGTAAAAATCATTAAAAACGGGGCTAAAACGGACGAACTATGGAGCTTGGAAGCTTGAAAAACCCTAGGCATGGTTTCCCCTTGTGAAATTCGGCCATGAGGTTGAAGATGGACAAAAATTGGCTTTTAATTTTGTTTTTAATTCATTTTAATCACTAAATGACCAAAATGCCCCTAACTTAAAAATATTCTATTTCACCTATTTCATGTCCATTTTTACCCAAAAATTTAATCAATGGTCTAATTACCATCTAAGGACCTCCAATTTAAAATTTCATAGCAATTAGACACCTTTAGCTTCTAGAACTCAAGTTTTGCACTTTTTATAGGTTTGTCATTTTAACTAAATTGAGTGCTCAAAAGTCAATTTTCGAACGAGATTTTCATGAAATCATTCCGTGAAATCGTAGACCATAAAAATATAATAAAAATAAATTTTTCCTCATCGGATTTGTGGTTCCAAAACCACTATTCCGACTAGGCCCAAAATCGGGCTGTTGCAATACCATATTCCACAATTCAACACATATATACTTACTGAAATTCCGCTCGCTTTTGCTACATATTTGCATTATTAGCATATCATTATCATTCATTTGGCATGTATATCATGCCCAAACACAATACAATTCACAAAAGTCATCACAGATGTCACATATCACAATATCGTATCATAATAATCAATCCACAATTATTCACATAATCACATAATTTGCCAAAATAAGACAAGCGAAATAGAAAGCTTACACTCAGAACTTAGGATAAGGGTTTAGGCTATTCCTAAGCCCCCAATTAACACTATGAATCGTGTCTACAGGTAGCGATTCCAAACACTCATCGATTACGCTTTTGCTTAATTGTCGAAAGCTTAAGCTAGCTTTTACTTTCCTTTATCTTTACTCATTGAAGGTCTTAACGGTTCCGAAGCTTCAACAACACAACAACACAATCAACAATCAGCCAGCTCACTTCAAACAATCAAAACACAAGTCTAAGCTAAATTCTCATGTAATCGAAACCTTTGACATAGTAAATTTGAATTTCAATTATCTCAATCTATACTTAATCTTTTTGTCTAAAATTGATTCCGTTCATGTATTTATTCACCTATGGCAGAATCTCAACCTTTAAATTACACAAAACTACCCAATTTATGGTATCAAAATTGTTCGACATGTTACAGCAATTTTCACGAAAATTCATTAAATTCTTAACAAAACCTTAAAGTAAATTTAGAAACATTCTAATCACATCAAAATTAATTGAAAAACATATTAAAACCACGTTTTAACCCAAAATCTCAAAATCCACCATTAACGGCCCAAATTTTGGCTTTTATTTAAAACATGCGATTTAACGACCAAAAACTCAATTTAAAGGATTAAATAACATCAAAATAATAATACGGAATCGAATCGTTACCTTAGTTGACGAAAAATTGAACATCTGATCGAAAACCTAAAAAACCTAAAAATTCAACAATGGAGAAATCTATAGTGTTCTTGGATGTTTTTCTTGAAATACTATGAAGATTTATGGCTTGGGGAGTGATAGAAATCTAAGGAATTAAGTTCATGAATCAAAATTGAATGAGAGGAGCTTTGGAATGCAATGGACTTCAAAACAAAAATACGGAGAAGAGACTAACGTGGGTTTTATAAAGATGAATGGGGAAATAGGGTGAAAATTAAAATATGGTTTAATTTCCTTTTAAAAACTCATAATTTAAACCCTTTTACAAATCAGTCTTTATTTCAAAATTGAAAAACTTTTGAACATTGTTTTCAAAAATTGATAGGATTTTCTAAATACCATAAAGGAGAACATCTCTAATTACCATGCTTACGAAATTCCCGAGCTCGTTAGAGCTAAAATCCCTAAAATACCCCTAAAACTCCTAGACCCAATTTTAGGGTGTTACAATATCTAAAGGAAGTCACCTGTTATCTGTATATGTATAAACATGAATTATGGTGAAACAATGGCTTAAAGTTACTAATACGGCTATCGCGATATTAAGTAATAAAATTTATAAAACTGATCACACCAAAACTAACTAATATCACGATATTAAAGGCAAGCACACCTATCGAACAATAGTATAGTTTAGCGGCAAGACCGAGTTATTGTACCCAAGGGAACTAAAAGTACTAATACTTACTACCTTTCTATTATCTAACCTAAAAATAAAAGAGGTTTGGTTGAAACTAATTCTAAAACTAACTAAAAGTGCACAAAAAGTAAATTGGGGAAAACTTTAGGGAAAAGTTGATTGATATGCAATACTTAAGGGAGAATCCACCTAGACTTCACTTGTTATTGACTTCTTGAACTAGACGATTTATTCACTTAACTTGATCTGTAGAGATCCCTAATTTATGCTAAACCCTCCATCGAGGCATAGAGCAACTAGGCCTAAGTTATTAATTAAAGTTCCTTTATTAATTAACTCCTTAGGCTGCATTAATTCGATCTATGGATCCTCATATTAGGTTTGACCCTAATCCGGTAGATTTATGTCGCCCTATGTCTAGGGTTGCATGCAACTCCGCTTAATTATGGTAGATCTGCTCTTAAAACAGGGACTTTTGCTCATCTGCCTAAGCACATCAAGTTCTTGAAGTAATACCTAGGATTATTAAATTAAGAATGAAGAACACATAATTAAGAACAATTCAAGCATTTATCATATAATTCAAGAAAAAATAATAACAAGATCTGTCTTAGGTTTCATCCCCCTCAAGTATTTGAGAGGTTTAGTTTATAATAAAGAAAGAAAACATCTCAGAAGAATTAAGATAACAAAACATAAAGAACCCAAAAACCCCTAAAGGAATTTAGGGAGATCCTCTGTCTTGATGTAGAATTCTGGCTTCTGGGATGAATCAATCGGCTTCCCTTAGAGTAATCCCTTACTTTCACTCTCTATGTTGGCAGAATTATAGTACTCTTTCTTGAGAGAAGAGAGTATTCCCTTAGCGGGAAATAAGCACACCCCTCAAGTTGCCTCCTAGGGTCTTTATATAGAGTTTTAGAATGGCTTTCTTAGCCCCTAAGTATCCAAATCTAAGTGAAATTCCTCTTCCTCATGACTAGAACACGCCCGTGTGCTACTCCCGTGTACTTCGACAAGAGGCCGTGTGAGATTCTGTCAATTGGGGCACGGCCGTGTGGCCTGGCCGTGCTTGTCAGGGCTGGACCGTGTGGTCTTTGTGTGGCACGGCCGTGTGGTGGCTTCTTGGGCCGTGCGTTTTCACATTTTGGCTCATTTTCTCCAGTTTTTTTGTCCATTTTCCGTTCTTTTCTCTTCCCTATGCTCTCCTGAGTGTAAGATAGAAAAAGAAAGATTAACAGCACCAATTCTCACAAATCTAATGATAATTCATCCAAAATATAGGCTAAACATGAGGTAAAAATATGTATAATTTATCGTTTATCAAATACCCCCACACTTAAGCCTTTGCTTGTCCTCAAGCAAAATCTCAATCCCTAATTAAGAATCATTCCTCTCAACTTACAATCTTTATTAATAATGTTTCAAACTAATCCACAGGTAATCATACAATGAAAATTCAATCAAAAGAACATTAAAGACTCAACCATTTTAAGTTGAGAATTTTATCATTGAAACATAAGCTTTCTCTCTTCTCCTAAGTAATTATCTCTCCATCTTAATTAATAGGAGTTGACATCCTCACTAAAGATTCACTCTATCCACTCGAAGTGTTTAGGGTTCAAGAATTAAGCACTCTCTAGTCAACCTGAAAAGCTATTACCATAGGCTTGCAAGAAAATCACATCTCCACCACTATAGATTGACATGACACATCAATCAAAAGGTCTTGTAATGGTTGTAACGGGGCTTGGTTAGGGGTGTTGTCACAGGCTGCAAAAGAGGGTTAGAATCGAGATTGAACTGAAAAATTATCTAGCTAGAAAAATCTCTATCACTTGGAACATATTTCTAAGACTAACTCTTATGATGACACTGTTCTGGATTTGGGAGCTTGTAGAACTATACAAAAATTATTGAACTATTACAGATTACAACTGAATTAACTGTATATACACAATTTTTTTTAGAACAATTCAAGTACAATAGTTTGAATATTGATAAACTTTACAATTGAAAAAGAGAACAAAGCTAGATAATAATTTGACTCAAATCTCGACAAAAATAGGGGTCAAAGTAATTGAATGAGATTCAACAAAAAATGGGTTTTTGGTTAATAATTAAAAGGTAAGTCAAGGAATGGGTTGTTAGGCTCAATGGGTTTTACTAGGGGTTAATTTATGGAGGTAGGCCTTTGTGGAGTAAGTGGGTTAAATCCTAAGTGCCTTTCATCTCGGTATATCAAACCAATGATGTGGTCTTGACATGTATAATCAAAGCAAGTTCTAGAATAACAAATCAGTGTTGACTCACTCAAAGCAATAATAAAAGTGAGCATGAAAGAATGTATGCTCAAAAGGCTCAAAAATCTCACTAGAATTATGGCTTTTGATGTCAATCCTGCAAATTTCAAATCTCAAGATAATACTTAAAATCAAGGAAAATTACTTATGCAAAAAATGAGATTCTCAAAAATTTCAACTTATCATGCTTGATTCCCTAATGTTTTAAAGTTTGAAAAATCAAAGTACAAGCACCTATGTCTTAATTCTCAACTTATCAATAGAAATTATAAATCAATCAGAATTAATTCCTATTAGGAGACTGAAGATAATGCAGATTTGGGAACAATGTATAAAGTTAAAGAAAATTTTAGGGATTTCACAGATAATATAAAGATTTAAAGTAAGTTCCCCCCCACACTTAAGATGTACATTGCCCTCAATGTACAAAGATAACATTAATAGCAATAGAAGCACAAGATCATAAGTTAGGGAGAGAAGTAAAACTCCCTGAAAATTGGATGGAACCTTTGAATTGTGAAAGTTGTCTTGAAGGAAGGAATACTTGAAGTTCATGGTTTTGAAACTGCAATAGCACTTAAGGGATTTTAGGTATTTCAGGATTAGAACAATTACTCGTTAGGAAATAACCGATATAAAATAATTGAAATAACATAAACTAGTTCTAAGAATACTAAAATTCAAATAAAGAAAAAGATAAAATAAAATAAAATGGAAAAACAAAAATTTTAGGGATTTTGGCGCGCCTGGCTCGAGACACACGTCCGTGTTACAAGGGCATGTTGAGGCATATGGCCGTGTCGCACGGCCGTGTCCTTCGATGTTCGCTTCTTCTACAGCCGTGTACGATCGTGTTCGTGTTTCACACGGTCGTGTGATATGTTCCACGGCCGTGTAAAATTTGACAGTGTCTTCCACGGGCCGGGGACATGAGCGTGGGGCTTTGTGCAAGCCCGTGTTGATCTTGCAGGGTTGCCACGGCTATGTCGCACGGCCGTGGGGTGTTGTTGGTAGCCTGTGTTGAAGTCGAAAGGTTGCCACGGCCATATCACACGGCCGTGGCTATATATCGGTGGCCCGTGTTTTGGGAAAATTTGTGCTCTGTTTATACACGGCCTCAGTACACGATCGTGTCTCTGTTTGAAGTGTTCACACGGTCTGGGGCACGCCCGTGGGACTGGCCGTGTGGTCCTAAATTTCTACATTAAAAAGGGTTAGTTAATGCATAAAAATACTAAAATCAAAAATAAAAGAAAAGTTACTAAGTTAGTGCTCGGGTTGCCTCCCAAGAAGCACTTATTTATAGTCTAAGCTCGACTTTGCTCGAGCTTGTACGTTCACGGTGGTTTGAAGAGTTGATACTCTTCTACTCTGCTTATAATTTCATTATCAACATAAGATTTGAGTCGAGTGTGATTTACCTTGAAAGTGCCAAATGACTCATGTTTTATCTCGACTGTACCATAGGGAAAGATTTTCATTACCGTGAAGTAAGGTGTATCACTTGTATGCTCTTTTGAATTCAAGATTCGAGGATCGTCTTCCCCTAAGATTACCTTATCCCCTACCTTGAGTTGATCGTTTATACCTGAGGGTCATCTTGGTGATGCTCTGAGTTGGTTTGGCATACTTTGGGTTTTTTATAAAAGTTCAGCCACTCATCTAGTTCCTCAATCTGGAGCACTCGCTTTTCTGGTTCATCTCCTGTAGGTGAATTTGCCAGTGTTTGCATTGCCTTTATGTGGAGTGCGTCCTGCACAGAAGTTTGTGTGGTGAGTTTAGTGTTTTTACAGGGACTCAAATCTCTATTCTCATCTATTGTTTTAACTGAGTTGTAAGCTCGTATGGTAACTGTATCATCACCTACTCGTAATTTGAGTTCACCTATTTCTAAATCAATTTTAGTTCTAGCAGTTGCTAAAAAGGGTCACCCTAAAATCAAGGGTACATTGCTAACCTCATCAATGTCTAAAACAACAAAGTCAACTGGGAATATAAATTTATCGATTTTGACAAGTACATCTTCAATTATTCCCTTAGGTGCCCTAATAGTTTTATCAGCTAGTTGAATGATCATCTTGGTTTTCTTAGGGGTTCCAAGGCCTAGTTGTTTAAACAGGTTATAAGGCATGACATTTATACTTGCCCCTAAATCAGCTAAAGCATTTTTTCCTCTAAGCTACCAAGTAAACAAGGGATAGTAAAACTCCCTGGATCTTTTAGTTTGGTCGGTAGTCTATTTTGTAGAATCGCTGAGTAGACTACATTTAATTCCACATGAGATTTCTCCTCTAGCTTCCGCTTGTTTGTCAAGAGTTCTTTTAAGAATTTAACCGTGTCTAGCATCTGCAAAATTGCTTCAACAAATGGTAAGTTAATGTGTAATTTTTTTAAGAGTTTAAGAAACTTACCGAATTGTTCATCTGTGCAGTCTTTCTGTAGCGCTCTTGGATATGGTATACGAGGCTTGTGTTCGTTGATGTCTGACTTGTTGTTGCTGTCCTCTACCTTACCTTTACTCATCATAGGTTCCTTGCCTAACTTTGGGTCGTCTTTGGTTAATGCCTCCTCATCTGTTGTATTTATGGCATGAAGTTGCTTTTTAGGATTGGTCTCAATGTTACTTGGAAGTCCACCTTGTGGTCTTTCTGATAGTAACTTGGCGAGTTGACCGATTTGATTCTCAAGGCCTTTGATTGATGCTTGCTGGTTCTTAATGCCGTTTCAGCATTCTGAAATCGGGTTTCTGAAATTGCCATAAATTTAGTGAACATTTCTTCTAGGTTCGGCTTTTTCTCCTATTGTGGTGGTGGCTGCTGAAATCCTGGAGGAGGCGGTTGTCTTTGATTTCCATGTCCGTCCCATGAAAAATTGGGGTGACTCCACCAACCTGCATTATAAATATTACTAAAAGGGTTATTTTGAGGTCTAGAATTGTTACCCATATAGTTGGTTTGCTCAGTTTCCATGCCATGTCCATAAGAGGAGTAATCTGGATTGAACATATTTCCCTAGTTAATAAGCATGGTGACAACATCAATATTATAAACTCCTACAGCTTTTGTCGACTTTGTCCTCATGACTTGCCACTGATAGTTATTCAGTGACATCTCTTCTATAAACTCATAAGCTGCTTCTGGTATTTTATTGTTGATTGTTCCTCCGGCGGCCGCATCGATCATCTGCCTTGTTGATGGATTCAAACCGCTGTGAAAGGTTTGAACTTGTAACCACAAAGGCAACCCATGGTAAAGGCACCTTCTCAAAAGATCTTTGTATCTCTCCCAGGCATCGTAAAGTGTCTCTAGATCCATCTGCACAAAAGAAGAGATATCGTTTCGTAATTTGGCTATTTTAGCTGAAGGAAAATATTTAAGTAAAAATTTTTCGGTCATCTATTCCCATGTGGTGATTGAGCCTCGTGGTAAAGAGTTTAACCACTGTTTGGCTTTGTTTCTCAAAGAGAATGGAAATAGCCTTAGGCGAATGGCATCATCAGAAACGCCATTTATTTTAAAGGTATCTCAGAGTTCCAAAAAATGGGCTATGTGTGAATTTGGATCTTCATCCTGTAAACCATCAAACTGCACCAATTGCTATATCATCTGAATAGTGTTAGGCTTTAATTCAAAATTATTAGCAGCAATAGTAGGTCTAAGAATGCTAGTTTGGGTACCAACCAAACTAGGTTTAGCATAATCATACATAGTAAGAGGAGCTTCTTCTTGAATTGGTGGTGGCGCGACTATTGCGGGAGGTGGTGGAATGTTTTGATTTGCATCCATCTCTTCTGTATGTTCTGGCCTTTGTTCTTGGTCATGTTCTGGATATTGCAGGCTTCGTCTGATTTCTCTACGATTTCTGCGAACTGTTGCCTCTAAATCTTCGTCAAAAAGTAATGGTCCTGTTGGGTCGTTTCTAGTCATAAACTAGAGATACCTAGAAGGAAAAAGCAAAGAAAAATAGAATAAAAAATAAATAAAAAATAAAAATAAATAAATTTAGTAATGGCTAAAGTAATAGAACTCGGTCTTCCCTATGCTCTCCTGAGTGTAAGATATGAAAAAGAAAGATTAAGAGCACCAATTCTCACAAATCTAATGATAATTCATCCAAAATATAGGGTAAACATGAGGTAAAAATATGTATAATTTATCGTTTATCAGTTACGTATACAAGAGTAACAATGCTTCGGTTATATTGACCTTTATAAAGGAAATGGGTAAAGACTTATGAAGGATCAAATTGAAAGAGGTAAGTGGCATATCGAAGACGTTGATGGGTAAGTAATTAGTTTTGAGTAAGGCATGATATCCATAGAGAATGAATAATGAAATTCTGAGAAAAGTATTTGCTAGAATCAAGTTGAAAGACCAAAATGATAAGAAAGTTATAATGATTCTTAAGTAACAATGTGCAAGCATTCTATAGGTAAAAGTGTAACACCCCCAACCTGTATCCCTCACCGGAATCGGGTTACGGAGCATTACCAGAGTTTACAGATCAAACAGACAGAAACTTCAAACATTTCATATCATCAAAACAAGTCATCAAAGCATCATTTTAATCCAAATTATAAACATACCAAATCCAAATCAATTTGCCTAGTTCATGAGCACTTAAACATAGAATTAAATTCACATACACCCATCTAGATTTAGTTCAATTTACCATGCTATAATTATGGCTTCAAAAACAAACACATATTTATATGTATAAAATGAATTAAAATTAAACTTATAACCTCATTTACAATCAAATCACAAAATAACTATTACTTAGACACCCTAGGTACATGCCGACACAAAGGATGAGCATCACCACATTTGAGTTCAGGATCATTGTTGGATGTTGAATCGGCGATCAAAAGTTAAGCACCTAACCTGCGCACGGGAAACAAAACCGTACGCTGAGTATAAACTCAATGGTATTTCTATAATCCGAATATTTAAAGATAAGAAATTACAAATATACAATTGAAATATAAACACATTAAATATTAATTATTACAACAACCATATCATATTTCATTTGTTTCACAAATATCTCAATTCTCATACTTGCTATATAAATAGCTTTTCACAATTTATTTCACATTTCATTATACAATTGCAATATCCATTCCATAGTCATTTCATGGTATATAACTCATATATTCCATATATTTGCAACATATTTCACATTCTATTTTCAATTCACTATTTCACTTTCATTTCTCATATCATACCATTTCAATATCAATTATAAAACTTTATTATTTATTTACCCCTATTAATCTGAATTAGACTCGGACAGATACACGAATCCAACCAAAACACACCAGTTTGGTACCGAGTGCCTCATCGGATAATTCGAAGTAATAAATTGACACCCAGTGTCTCATCGGCTAAACCAAAGTAAATTGGCACCCAGTGCCTCATCGAATATATCTGAAGTAATAAATTTACACCAAGTGTCTCATCGACTCGAAGTCGAAGAATCCCTGAACTCTTCCAATCCTATGGCATGCTATCTGTATCTGACTCAGCCTGATACAGTTAATAGGGTTTCAATTCACATTTCAGATATAATCAATATCCAATTCAATTCAAATAATCAATATATATTCAATATATAAATATATACTAATTCAATCAATATAATTTCAATAAATTCATCACATACTAATTCAATCCATTTCAATTGCAAAACATAATAAGTCTCACTTTAACACTTACCATATACATTAAATTGAATTATAACAATTAACAACTAAATTCGGATTATAGAAATACAAACTAGAAATTCTGAGCTATTCCTTGTCAACTTTATCTTTCCCATTTTTAGTCGAGGATTCCGATACGACATTAGTTATGGAATCAAAACAATTAAAATTCATCAATACAATTCAATTCAATTTCATATTGCAAATTTCAATTTTTACTCAACATTTGTCTAAATTCCAATTTAGTCCCTAAACTGAAACTAATTTTATTTCTTCACAATCAATTCTATATTTTCATTCAATTTCCACTTTAAACTATATTTAACTCTCTAATTTCACTTAAATCCCTAAATTTCAAAATTTTCACAATTTAGTCCCTATTATTCAAAATTTATAATTTATTCTACAATTCAATCATTTTTCACTTCTAACTTAAAAATCTATCAATTTAATCCTTAATACTAAAATTATTCAACATTAACAACATTTAAAAACCCAATAATTTCTAAAATTTTGACATGGGTCGGGTAGTATTTAATACTAGGATTCCAAAAACATCAAAATTACAAGAAAATGAACTAAATTGACAAATTAATTGAACTTTGAAAAATTGAAACCCCTAAAGCCGTGACTTTCTCCTTCATTTCTTTCCTTTTTCTTTTCTTTCTTTCTTTCTTTTTCTTTCTGCTTGGTTTCTTTTTTTCTTTTTATTTATTCTTTATTTATTTATTTTATTATACATTATTATATTATTATTTTTGTTTTATTATAATATAATATAATTTATATACTTAATGCTTAAGTAAATATTATAATATTTATTAACTTAAAAGTTTTATAATGATTTCACAAAAAATTACCTTATGCCGTCTCATAAAGAAACAATGGCATAATTCTTCTTTAGTCCTTTTAGTTTTTCTTTAATTTATAATTCAACTTTTACCCTATATGCAATTTAGTCTTTATACTTAATTACTTTTAATTCAAGCAAATTCACTTAATCAAAACCTAATTAACTACACAACTAGCTTCGTAAATATTTATTAAAAATATTTTCAAGTTCGATTTAAGGGAACGAAGTCTCGGGAATGCACTTTTTTTTTTAATTTGATCCTTTTAATTAATTAACTATCGAAACGTTAAAATTTCTTAACGGAACTTTAATACCACATTAATGACACTCTGTAAATATTTATAAAAATATTTACGACTCAGTTTATAAAAACAATGTCTTGATACCTTATTTTTTAAAACAACTTAAACGTAATAAATCACTTATATAACATAAATTATCAAATCAAAAACCTTTTTAAAAATCACATTTGACTTGTAAATATTAAATAATAATATTTACAAACTTACTCGTCGGATTTGGTGGCCCCGAAACCACTATTTTTTACACCACTGAAAAACGGGATGTTACAAAAAGACGTTTTATCACTAAGTTCTTATGAGCTTATATGAGTTTATATATTTTTTGTTTCAGGTTGATTATAAGTATGCACCAAGAGGCATGAGGCCAAGCTTACACTAAAAGAAATGGTGTATCACGTTATTATGCATACAGAACGAGCTTGACGACACATCCAAAGGCTGATTTATTTGAGAATTTCACATTTTGGTGTGTCTGTAACATATTAGTATTTCTAATTAAATAACTTCGTAATTTTATCACCTTGTGTCGTAATTGTATTTACTTCTTGAACAAGTTTTTGTGTTCAAGTTAGAAGTTTTGTAATTAAGTTGTAGTTGATTGAAATTTGTATAAGTAGTTTAGGTTTTGTCTGCTTAAGTGTGGTAACACCCAAGATCTAAATCCTGTTAAACAGATCAAGTTTGGAGTGTTACACTTACCTTAATAGTTAATAAGCAACAAATATGTATATGTATGTTTATAAATAAAATAATCATGTTTATAAATAAAATAATCTTGAATCATAAAAGTACAAACTGAAGCTTCCAACACATGTTTACAACTTTCATTTTTCCCTTCTCTTGCAATGACTCTACGTCGTCTTTAGCTACGTTTGATAATTCGGTATAGAAACAGCATCAATTTACATCTAATTAACATTCAAATGCATAGTCAGACATATTTTTCATTTTATTCAATTTAGTCCATATATCTGGTATACTTTTATTTTTCAATATCTAAAATTGGATAAAAATCTGATTTCATATTCTTTTATTGTGGACCTTATACTTCCTATCTATGATAGAATTTCATAAAAGGTTTTAATTTATTCAATTTAGTCCCTAATGTTACAAAGTTATCTAGTAAGCTTAATTAACTTTACAATTTAGTCCTTATCATGATCTAAGCTTATTAACTATCCAAATTCAAGCTTAATTTATCAATTTCTCTATAATGACAACTTGCTAAAAACTTAACAATTGAACATATTGATACATGGGTTAGCTAAATCAAACTCTCATTATCATAAATCTATAAAAATTAAAGGAAAAATACATAATTACCTTAATAAAATTGATGGTTGAATGTATGGTTGTAAAAAATGGAATTTCCTTCTTTTCTTCTTAAGGTGGACGATGGAAGAAGATGGTCATTCCATCTTTCATCCACTTATTTAATATTTATACTAAGTCTAATACTTAATTATTCTTAATTAAATTAATTAATCTAATATTTGCTTAATTTAATCATTATTAATAAGTTTAATAGAAATCATCATCACTTCCCACTAACAATATGAAAACAATGGTTTGTTAACTATTTAGGCCCTTTGAATAATTGCAATCTAAGTCTTCAAGCATTTTCTAAATTAAAACTCAATAGCTATTAGTCTCTTACAATTTAGTCTCTGAGCTTTAATTAACTATTTTCTCAGTTAAATTACTTAATTGAATTTTAATATATTTTCATACTAATTTCATTAATCTTTATATTTTATTCTTATAGATTTAGTTTATAAAAATGAGGTTCCAAAACCACATTTTTTAACACCACTAAAAATCAAAACGTTACAAATGAATTCATGATATATGTAAAAATAAAAGATAAAATATTATTTTAATTAAAAATAGGGTAAACCCATCTTTCAAAAGTCTTCATTTTAGGTACTCGAAAAAAATGTTTACAATTTAGGCACCCACATTATATAGTTTGATCATTTTGATCACTCTCGTTAAAATTATAAATGAAAATCTGACATGGAATTATTTTTAAAATTTTGATTTTCCACATAATTTAAGTAAAATAAAAAAAATTATCATTTTAGTCCTTAATCTTTTAATATAAATAAGGTTTAATCATTTTCTTAAAAAAAGGTTTAGCCCTAAAAACTAAAGAAATGAAAAGGTATTATCCCCAATTTTTAAGGTTAAACCCTATTCAATATCATCTCTTAAGCCCTAATTTCATGAAAGAATCCATTAAAGAATATGAACAAGTATTCATGTACTAATAATACATAAAAAAAAAAGTTAAAAAAAGAGAAATATTAAAGGCCATGATTTACCTGTTTCAAGCTTTTTTTTTTTTTTGTTTATCTTAAAAAACCAGAAAAATCTAAAAAGAAAAAAACCAAAAGTTTCTCTCTAATTTTTTCTCATAACACTGAAACAATAGAGAATTTCCTTATTTCTTGCAAAATAAAAATCATTTTAACAAACAAAAAATTGCACTTTGCAACAAAGAAAAACTGTAATTAAACTACTAAACTACAAGAAAAAGCAAAAACCAAAAAAATTAAATAAATAAAATTTACCACTTAAAGAAATTTTCTAGAATTATGGGATTATAGCTTAAAATCCTCAAAACCTTCACCTTTTATAGCAAAAAGAATCAACAAAACTAGGTAAATAGGGGCTAATCGATGCAATTATTTTGTTATATAAATTGTTGAAGTACTAGGCGGATATCAAAGGCAAAAACTCAAGTGCCTAAGTAAACTTAGACTTAATAGATCAGAAGACATTGCAACATAGGGGATGAAATGAAAAACCTGAGAAGTAAACAAAATCTCCATAAGAATCATCACGAAGCAAACATCTATTCAAACCGCTAATATTATTTACTTCAAAATTGAAGAAAAGAAGAAAGAGGAGGCAGTTGTTGTCCCCAATTTTTAAGATTAAACATTTTTTAAGGAAAGAATTAAACTTTATTTACATTAAAAGATTAAGGACTAAAATGATAATTTTTTATTTTATTTAAATGATGTGGAAAATTAAAATTTTAAAAATAATTCCATGTTAGGTGACAATTTGTTTAGTTTACCCTTAAAATTAAGGGATTTAATGAGTAAAAGTAATAGATTAGAAGCTTATTTAACTAAAAAAATATGTTGAAGGACTTGTTTAAACATAGTGTAATAGCTTAAAAGCTTCTTTATATATATATTAACCAAAAAGAAAAGAAAGGACTTTTATGTCAATTTCCAACTAGTAAGATTCTATAATTTAAACAATTTATGAATTAATTAACATGCACAAATTAACTATACTACTATAAATTTTTTTTTTAAATCAATTAAGCCTAAAATTTTTTATTGAGTTTGATGTTACTCAACTCAATTAGGAATTTATATAAAAATCAAATTATAAAACAAAAGCAATATATTCAAAAGTTTATATTAGACTAGTGGTTTTTTTTTTGTTTAGAAAATAAAAATCTACAACTTTGATTAATCGATCATCATTCATTAATTTCATTTACGGAGTGAGTGTTCATAAGATTAGTATTTATAAACTTGTGAACTTCAAAACCTTTCACTGTTAAAATATAAATTTGTATTTAAAATAAGGGTTAATTCTACCAAATGTTGACAAACTATGATTCAAATTTTGAATTAACCCTCAAACTTCAAAATGTTCTAATCAAATACTTAATATATAAATAGTCTTAATCAAGTCATTTTGTTAGTCTAATTAGATTAGGACTTAAATGCTAACTTGAATTTGACACTAAATATGTTTAAAACAAATTGATTTAAAAAACGGTAACAATAGAGAGGGCTACGCCTTAAAGTACTAAAGAAAAAAAAATCACATGATTTCTGAGCCAATATGCACTCTAAAATTAACTCTTAAGACATTGTTCAAGTTATGGGGCACCCTTTTGAAAACTTGTAACTTGTATTGCCTCTCTACCGCTTGCCTCACTAAGATTCGATGACCTAATTTGTTTCTTGATTGATTTGCCATAATTTGATTTGTCAAATTGAGTTCTTTTTTATACTTAAAGAGCTTGTAATAAAGCATTTCTAGGTCTTATTTTAATTATTTTTAGTTTCTGTCTGATTTACTTTTGGCTAAGCATATTAGGCTTTTCAATGTGTTTATTGGCCAATTAGGCAAAATCTTGTGTAATGAGTTCTAACAATTTGATTGTAGTTGGTGCAGGAAATGACTCGGACAAAATGGCAAAGGCACAATAGGACTGCCTAGAATGTCACGACACTATATTGGTGAATTCGTGACATCGAAGTTGAATAATCACCTGGGAGGAATTTCGAGCAACAACCCTGTAAGTGGACTGTGTCCAAAGTCACAACACTGAAGAGGTAAATTCATGACATCATAATGGTAAAGATGCGACATCGACGACAATTGCTAGAGTTGAAAGTTTACCATAACATTACGACAAAGTCATGACACTGATAGCAATGTCACGACACTCAAGTCACCCTATAGATATTTTAGCGGACTATTAAAAAATTTGCGACACCACACTTATGGTATCACAACATTGAGGCTCAATGGACTTAAATCTTGAAAGGGTGTTTTAGCCTACACAACTTAAAATAATGTGTAAACTCAAGGCAAAGTTATTTAATTTAGGTTAAAACTTAAAAGTAGTATACTACTTTAAAAACATATTTTGGGGGGATTTTGATTACCTTTTTGGCTGTTAAGTAGTTTTAGTTTAGATTATAGATTTCTCAACAATCGTTATGGTAGTTTTTAGTTTTAAAATAAATTTCTGCACTTTCAATTTTTTTTCGTTCTTTTAGATGATTTTGGTATTACAAGTAGAATTCCTTGTAGTTCATTCTTGATCAAGAGTAATCAATTAAATCATTCAATAGAGATTTCTATTTTCATTCCATTATAATATAAACAATCAGATTCGTCGATCAAGCATTGAACATTTCTAAACCCTCAATTTTTAATTGTTTAAATGGATTGTGAATTGAATGGGTATTGTATAATTTCGATGGGCCAGAACTAAAATTGTCTCAGAAATTGGTTAATTGACTTGGGAGTAATCAATCTAGGACTTAGGGTTTAAGCTAAAAAAATAAGACTAAATTAAATAAAAATCAAAACCTAGAATTGACAACTTTAGGTGAAAATCTAGATAAGGGAGATTGAAAGGAGATCTTATTAGGAAGAAATTCAATTGCCTAATTAAGTTTTAATTAAATCGAAAGACAAATTAGACTAAATTGTAAATTGGTAGAATTATAGTCCAACAAGTATTAGTTAGACCAATTAAGAGATTGTTTGTACTGTTTGATAGACCAATAAAGATTAACCAATTTCTTGATTGTTTGTCTTGTTTGCAACTTTTGACATTATTGCAATTAGGTCATTTTTTTTAGCACTCCATTATTACTTTATTATTTGTTGTAATATAGTTGATAAATAAGTAGTTTTTTAGACTTTTTTATTGCATTTTTCGCTGCTCAATTTGATTTTAGCTCATACCTCATTTGGGTTCGATCCTTGGAGTACTCTGAAGGTATTCCATTACATATCTATAAAAATATTACAATTTGACATGTATACTTGCGGTACACCGCATTTTTGTACCTATTAGTAAAATTTATCTCCCTCGGTGCACGCATACCATTGAGCAATCATCGATGAACATGGTAATCAAAGACTTATCATTGCTGATTACATAAACTCTTGATGGATTATACCAATTCAATAGAAGAGACACCCTCTCTATGTTTATTGATCATTTGTATCGCAATCAACCAATCACACTAGAGCATGACTCACTTAAAGCCCACTTCCTAAACTAAGGTGAGACCCTTGTGGATAGCCCACAACACTGATTGCAAAATAGTACAAATACTTACGAACCAACTAAACCTAGTTATCCAATGTCCCCCCTTATCCCGAATCACATTTCCTATAGAAGCATAATTACTAGCTAGGTTGACCTCGCCATCACATTTAACCTTTACCAATTTACAATTGATCATGTTCATTTCACCTATGCATGGTCGCTACTAATGTGCACCTTGACCCAAATGAAAGCTACTGGAATGTTATTTACCCAAGCTCTGCCTTAGACGATAATAGTAGTTGAGTTAATTCTACAACCTCCAAAATCAACCAAATTCCTTGCATTCCAAATTCTTCAAACGAAAACTTCCAACAAGACATTCCAATTTAATTCTTCGAAAAAAGACACCCATAACATTAGCCATTTTGTCATCTACCCAACCAAGTAAAAGGACATAGAAAAAAATCTAAGCCATAGTATCAGTTGCTTCCACACCTTCAAAGCAATGGTACAGTCCTATAAGCAATACAACATTGTTTCCTCATGACTTTCGCATATAAGACATGTGGCATCAGCAGTTATTCCTATACATAATCTCTCCATATTAGTGAGTAGTCTCCCCTTTCACACTAACCATAAAACTTGTTTAATACGCTGCTGTCCTTTGGACCACCAGATCAACTTCTAATTGCACTAATCTAGAACCCATATATTTTAACAAGATGTTGGTATGTTCCTGAAACAGAACACTGCCCCAAACTAGACCAACATGTGGATTCAGAGGTCAAATATTATCAATATGAATTGTTGCTTCATGCATGAGAACATTTGCAAACTTAAGCCAATCCCAAAAACCCCCGAAGCTCACCATATCACTAACCAGAGCATGCTCGTCAATACCATCCAATGCATGGCAATAGTTACACAAAAAGCCTAGCTTTACCACCAAAACATTTGACCAAAATCACGCTAAGTGATCATCCCCTAACATCTAAAAAGGTTTTGTTTGAACCTCATCTCAAACTTTCATAAAAAATTTCCATACAAATAAGCATGATATGTTATTGATGCTAATGGGACACCCATCCCACACTTTATATTTATCTCGCAAGACTTGCACCTAGAAAACCTCTCTATTTAACATAAGATTAAAGCTCAACTTAATTAAAAAGAAGGAATTATGCTTATCTCATATGGTGAATATCCAAGCCACCATACTTAGAGGGTTGGCAATAATCAGCCCAGTTAACTAAGGTAATTAACTAAGGTAGTCTTCCTTTCACCATTAGAAGCTCCCAAAATAAAATTCTTTGTCAACTTCTCAATCTCCTTACATATCCGAACTAATAAGAGAGAAGTCTACATGAAATAATTAGGTATCACAAGTAGCATTAACTTTGCTAGCGTCACTTCACTCGCTATTGAAAGCAACTTAGCATCCACTCATTAAACTTCCTCCTGAATTTATCAAGAATAAACTAAAAAGTGGAGTTAGTGACTTGTTTGTGAAATAGCAAGATTCTCAAATAACTACCTAAATCATCAACCTTTTTAAAACCTAGTCAATGAACAATAGAACTCGCCACTTGCGTAAATGTATTAAGGAAGAAAAATATTTGAGTCTTAGAAGAGTTGACTTTATGCCCAAAAAAATAACATAATTGTTTAAGCACATGCTTAATGACCGTTACCTGCGTCATATCTGTTTTAATAAAAGAACCATATCGATAGCGGAGACTATGTGGGAAATTGATGGGCCATTATGAGATAACTAGATAGGCATCCATGCTTTCTCCCTCGTTACTTTTATAACACTATGCCATAGTCACTTCATACAAATAAGGAAGAGATATAGTGAGAGGGGATCCCCTTGCCTAATGCCCCAAGTCAGCTTAAACTACTTTGTTAACCCTCTCTGCCCCTCCATTCTAGAGAACTTGCATTAAAGAGGAAGAGACACAATGCATAATCACTAAGACCAAGGACTGTGGGATCTGAGCTTCTAGAAGGGAGTCTTCAAGAAAGTCCCTACGTACACGATATTATGTTTTTTCAAGACCAATCTTAATAGCCATCCAACTTTGTTTACCTGTCTTGATCCTCATCAAATGAATCACTTCCTAGGTTATCAAAATATTATTTGTAATATGACGTATGGACACAAAACTCACCTAGTTATGAGCAACTAATGTAGGCATGATTAGTTTATGATGATTCACAATGACCTTCCTGACCAACTTGTATATGACCAAGCATAAACTAATTGGCCAAAACTACTTTAAGGACTCAAGGGTCGACACTTTTGGAATTAGCACCAACAATGTTCTATTAAAAGATGGATTAAGGAGTTCCCCTCGAAAGACATCCTTTACCAAGTTACAAATTGATAGGTCGACTGTGTCCTATTGAGACTGAAATAATTGTGCATGAAACCTATTAGGTATTGTTGTAAATGAACCGTGCTTGAATGAACAAACCTTTGTTCTTTGTTCATGTTCGTTTGTTTATTCTTAAGCTTGTTTGTATTCGGTTCGTGTTCATTAAGAATTTCAAAATTTTTGTCTGTGTTAGTTTATTTAAAATTATGTGTATTTATATTCATTTATTTAATATTTACGGACATGTTCGTTTAACTTAAACAAACATGTTCACAAATATTAAACGAACATGTTGTTAAAAACATATTCATGAACATATAATTGAATATGTTCTTAAACAATGTTCATGAATAATAAACAAATATACAGACAATAAATAAACATATATAAACTAGTCAAATATAAATACTAATAATTATATTATAAATAAAAAAAATATACAAACCTCAAAATAGTCAAATATAAATATTACTAATTATATTAATGAACATAAATGAACTGAACAAGCTTTTTTCATGTTCAATTTGTTTAATAAACAAGCTTCAAAATCTTATTCATGTTCATTTATTTACCTTAATTGTAACACCCCTTTCCCGTATCCTACACCGGGACAGTGTACAAGGCATTACCTTACTAAAACACATGCAAACATCCATTTTCGAGTCATAAAATTTCATCCTAATTTAAAACTTTTCAAACATTGTCTTATGGTCTTTAATAAAGACCTACGAGGCCTAAAACATGATTTAGAAATAATTCGGGACCATTCAGATACTTAGAAAAATTTCAAAAAAAACTACTAGAAGCAGGGCACACGCTCGTGTGGATGGGCAACACGACCGTGTAGCCTCTAGAAATGGCCGTGCTAAAGGCCCGTGTGGAGCACAAAGCCTAAGCATTTAAGGACACGCCCGTGCCCCTCGTCCGTGTGGATTTATTTTCTAACATCAAACCTACAGGGGTTTTCACACGGCCTGGCACACGCTTGTGTACTCAGCCTGTGTCCCTCACATGGCCATGACATGCCCGTGTCGCAGCCCGTGTGCAAAAACCTTGACATTCTATTTCTAACGTCAGCAACCATTTAAGGCCACACGACCGTGGCACACGCCCGTGTGTTAAGCCGTGTCTTCCACACGGTTGAGACACACGGCCATGTCTCAGCCCGTGTGTTTACTGCTGGGCATTTAAATTTTGCCAACCTAAGTTGCAGGGGACACACGGCCTATCCACACGCTCGTGTGTCTACCTATGTAGACAAAAATAAGGCTATTTACTAAGCCTTTTGCCACCCTGAAATAAGATCACACAGAAACAAAACATAATAAGTCCCCAATACTTAACCAATGACCATAATTTTGCATCCATACCTATTCACATAACCAACCCAACCATGCATTCATACTATCACTTCTAGTACATACATTCATCCATGCCAACTACTCGTTCATTTGCATTTTTAAACTAATAGCAAATTTTAGCCAATATCCAGGGCCTTACACAAAATGAATCCAATTCAATGGCATGCTAACCTATGTGTCACCACAACAATATGACACTTGACAAAAGAATAAGTCCTATACATGCCATATTCAAAACATTAAAACTAACTATACCGAGTGCTTCTTTTGATAGTGAGATCATTGCCTCCGACATCTTTTGATCCACGAGCTAAGTAAGTGGTACTATAAGAAAATGGAAATGAGAGGGATAAGCATAAAGCTTATTAAGTTGCAAGTAAATAAATGACAACAATTTACCATGTTATAACATGTTTTCAACACATTACAATTTGTACATAATATATAAAAAGATTGGCTACAAGCATAACTTATTCATTTTCATCTTTTATTACTCATACTACATAATATTGAGCTCACATTTCATACATTTCAAATAGGTACCTGCACCACTCACAAGGTCATCATAATATCTTTCGATTTAAATACAAACTTTAAATTTCCCGTTGAACTATGTAGAATACAAAAGGATATTCAATGAGCCTCAAACATAGGGTATCAAGCCGATGCCATGTCCCAAACATGGTCTTACTCTGGCTCACATGTCAAATCGATGCCATGTCCCAGACATGGTCTTTCACTGACTCTCAAGTATCAAGGCCGATGCCATGTCCCAAACATGGTCTTACACTGGCTCTCTTCTATCCGTGCCGATGCCATGTCCTAGACATGGTCTTACATTGACACATATCCAAGCCGATGCCATGTCCCAGACATGGTCTTACACTAGCTTACCTATCGAGGCCAATGCCATATCCCAAACATGGTCTTACACTAGCACTCGTATCAACACCGATGTCATGTCCCAAACATGATTTTACACTGGCTAGCACATATTGGTGTCGATGCCATGTCCCAGACATGGTCTTACACTGACACATAACGAGGCCGATGCCATGTCCCAGACATGGTCTTAATCTAGCTCTCATATAACTCTAATATTATGGCACATAATATCCAATCTATTTATACAGTTCAACCGGGCTTTATCACATAAATTCTCATCAATGCATTACTCTAATTCACATTTATTCATCTTATGTAAAAATAGATAATCTCATGCATAATTATAGAAAAGTTGCATTATTTACCTACAACTTACCTCTGTATATTAAATGTAGACAGATAGTTTGGTTCAATCTGATAGCTTCGCTTTCCCCCTATCTAGGTTCGAGTTTCGTACTTCTTGATCTAAAATGAATAAAAATTTACTAATTCAATCACTATATTAACTAAGACAATCCAAAATTCATAATTTAGTAAAATGACCATTTTGCCCCTAGACTTTCGCAAAATGACCATTTTACTCTTAGGCTCGGAAATTGATTTTTATCGAATTTTCTTGTTAACTACACCTAGATGAATATTTTCTAAGCTTATTACCACTCACAATTCTCATCATTTCACACAAATACCATCAATTTAACTAACTTTACAATTTAGTCTATTTGAGGTGTTTTCCATGAACACCTCTTCACAATAGTTGTTTATTTAACAACCTACATTCATTTTCCTTCATAAAATTCCAGCAAACCACACAAGTGTTCTCATGGAAAAATTTTAAACTCTTAACCATTTTGCAAAATAGCCCTCTCATTAGCTAGATGAAGCTTCAAGGGTCCCAAAAGTACAAAAATTTATCAAGAAAACCATCAAAATCACTTACTTGTTTGAGGACCAAATGGCTGAGATTTTTGAGCTTTAAAAATCCCCACTTTGCTGAAAATTTCGGTGGTTTGAAGAAGAAGAATGAAAAGATGACAACTTTCTTCTTTTGTTTTATTTTATTACCTAATAAGTCACCTAACACCACCTATTTTGACTTTTCAATTTCTTTTGTCTCCTATGGCCGGCCATGCTTCTTATTAGGGGTCTATTTACTCTTTAAAAACCCCCAATTTTGGTCATCTAGCTTTTGACATCTTTTTCTAATAAAACAAAACTTTTGGCATTTATGCGATTTAGTCCTTTTTCACAATTGTGCAAGCAATCGCTAAAATTAATTCACTAAAATTTTCATGCACTCAAGTAATCATGCTTCAAAAAATATAATAATATATATAAAAAAATTATCTAACCTCGGATTAGTGGTTCCGAAACTACTATTCTGACTAGCCCTTAAATTGGGCTGTTACATTAATAAACGAACATAAACGAACAAAAATCAAATTATTCATCAAACATTTTATTCATTTACAACCGTATCGTGAGGGCTAGGTGCTTTCAACCTTTTCATCTCAAATAACCTGCCTGATTTCATCATTCTGCACCTCTTTACATAAATAAAGAGTTCAAAACAACCCCTATCGACTTAGGAAATTATCCTTGTCATATAAACTTCCCTTGTACCACGCCTTTTAATGATATATAAATAAAAAAAAGAACTTGATCGTTTTAGCTTTCAAAATGTCATATTAGAACAACACACCCTATCCTCAAGCTAAAGAATCTCAATATGGTTCTTCTTTTTACGGGCCATTGTTAAAAAAATCATGTGCATTTATCATATAGACAATTTACATTTGAAGTGTTAAAAAAAAAAAAAAAAAACCCATCAAGTTTTTGTAGGACTTTTATCTTTTTTCACACAATAGATATAAGAGATGATTGTTAAAACTGAATTGTATTAGCTTATTGAATCGAGAATCGATGGTCCAATCGGTTCAATCATTACTATAAAACTAGAGGAAGATTGAATCAACATAAAATTGATTGAACTAATAAAAAATCGCTTGAATTGAATAAAAATTAGTTTAAAAAAATGTTTGGACCATATTTAATTTAGTTTTTATAATTTATAAAATGAATTTTATTATTTATTTGTAATTATTAATTTTTCATTATTTATATATATTTTTTATAATTTTATAATGGTTGAACTAACAATTCAACCAGTTGAATCGAAACTAATAGTCTAATCAATTTGACCGCTAATTCAATTTTTATAATATTAAATACAAATTTTTCATATAGTCAATGGATGTGTTATTAAACATGTTTCACGTCAAACTTGAATTAAAAATTAAGTCATAAATTATATTTAGGAATGGTTAAAATATGCAGTTAGTCCATGTACTTTGATAAAATTTAAAAATTAATCTTTATACTTTAAAACTTAAAAGGTTCAATTATTTTACTTTTTCAATTTAAAAATCTTAGTCCAACCATTACCATTGTTGGTAGTTTTTGTAAAAATTTGATAATTTAACATATTTACTTTTCGTCAATCATATGCCATTTCATATGAGAGCAACCTAATCAACATGTCAAATTGGTTAATTTAATGAAAAATACTTAAGATTTTAATGATTAGACTATGGTTTTTAAATTGCAAAAATAGTAGGATTTAATTTTAATTTTTTTAAGTATAGAGACTAAATTTTAAAATTTTTTAAAGTATAGGGACTGAAATTTATCCATTTGGAATATGTGTGTAAATTAAGGATAAAATAATAATATAATTGGGCAGTAAAAGAAAAATAAAATTGAAATGGACACGTGGCTAGTGCCAATGGACCAATCATCCCCCCAGCAGCACAGTAGTAAATACAAACAAACCATATCACAAATAGATTTGTTGCTGGGTGGGCCATCCAGTTTGGCCGAAAGTTCGTTAAAAAATTAGAGAGAATTTGGATAAAAATGTAAATTTAAAAAATAGATTTATAATCTTAAGTAATTTTTTTGTCTCCGGTCTAGTTCGAATTTGAAAAAAAAAATGTTGCTATTTTTTTATTGTTTTGTCATTTTTTTTATTTTTTGCTATCATTTCATTATTTATATTGTTGTATTTTGTTATTATAACTTGAATATTATATAACTCTTGTTTTATTATTAATTTTGTTGCTATTTTAGAGGTATTTGTTTGTTAAGTTGTACTTATATTAGTGTTATTTAAGTATTTTTTTCATTTGTTGGGAAATATTTATTTTAATATTTTTAGTGTATTTGATGTACTATATTTTTAAAATTTATCTTTATATAAAAATAATATAAAAATTAATACGGGCGGATCAGACTCGGGTTTTAATATTTTTATTTGGGTCGAGTTTAAGCAAAATTTAGACCCATTTTTCAAGTAGAGTCAAGTCGAGTTTGAACCTAAGAAACGGACCAAATTTTTTTACTTAGCCTAGTTCAAACTCAGTCTGGTTTATAGATAACTCTAATCACAAACCAAATCACCAAATATGTCTTTTTGAGGCCCAGCTTTTTCTCTTTTTCATTTTTGATCCATTCATTTCGCTTAAGCCAACTAATTAGACCCTTTTGCATATTTAACCATATTTGTAATCAACTCTTCACACTTCACAATTTTATATTTTACACTTGAAAGAGTATCTCAACCCAAATCCCAAAATAGATTGAAGGTGATCATGTGTTGGGATAGATTGAAGTTTAATTTTGAAAAACATTTCAAACTCAAAAAAGTCAAAACTTAAATCACTTGAAAAGCAAATTTTACTATTTAAAAATGAAAAAAATAATTTTATATAAATTTGATTATAACATATATAAATATTAATATAAAATTATTCTTATATTTTTATCAATTATAAATAGTAAAATAGGTGGAGCCAACTGGACTGATTATAATTAAATGTGTAATTTTATTTAATAATATATCAATATGCACATTATAATATTTGCATAAATAATTTCGTTAATTATATAATCATTTAAAGTTATTTATTATATTAAATGATAATGATTTAATTATTCTTTACAGTTAATTCATTTCTTTACAACAATTCGAAGTATTATTTTAAGCGAATGACATAATAAAATTGAAAGTAATGTATTAGAGGGAAGCAAAATATAAGGACTAAATTTCAATTTTGAACATAATAAAAGGATAAGATTATAATTTAACAAAAATCAAAATGATGAGTTTAAGCAAGCCAAAGTACTGAAATCCAAAATTAGCTGTTTTCGCTGGGTATGAATTATTAAAAAAAAAAAAAAAAAAAGACACTGCAAAATATGCTCCGAGTTTGTATATTTTTGGATACAAATTTGCTCCCATCAATATAATATGTCAAGTTTTCTCAATTTAATTTAATTTTATCTCCCATTCTTTCCTTTTTTCTGAAAAAAAATCATTTCCCCATATTATAATTAGACATAAGTAGCACGAAATAATATTTTTACAAAATAATTCATAAAAACTTAATCATTAAATAAAACTCTTACATAAGCATTTCTTTTGTTGTAAATTATTATTAATTAGACGCTCAAAACGATAGTTTCATTAAAAATAATTAATGTTTTTTTTATTATTTGACATTATAATAATATATGACATAAACATAAAATAAAAAATAACGTGTCTGTATAATCTTAATTCGCAACTTTATGTAAAATGTATTATATAGTGATTACATTTGTATTAAAAAAAATGGAATATGCATTAAAGTTAATTAAATTTAAATTATTAAATAAAGTACGTATTTCAATGAATTCTTAATTGATGAAGTGTAATTCGTGCTTTTTAATACAGCTTATAATGGCAAATAGATTTGGGTCTTGTGATTATGAGGCTTTGATACAAAGTGTTGTGAGGAAGTGAAAATGCTTGAATATTTCTATGTTTATATAATTTAACTAAAATATAAGTTGTTAATTGTTAAAAAAAAATAATAAATTGATAAAAATTTTGAACATAACAATGAGCGCGTGAGTTTGATAAGCTTAAATGTATGTATATTGCCCTAGATGGCGAAATTTGGGAGTAAAGTTAAAAAGAAAAAGGAAGAGTAAAGTTGAAGAAAGCAAAGTGTACAAGGTTCCAAAATTGTTGGGTTGCCTGATAAAGAGGTAATCTACAAGAAACAGACAAACTGACGAGTTGGACATCAACGGTTCTGTTTGTACGCGGCACACATCCACCACCCTGTTTATTACGTTACAACTTCATTCTTTTTCCATCTTTAATTTTTCGTCTCATACATTTACGCACCCAAATATTTTCTCCTTACGCTTTTTCTTGGCATAATAAATTTGTTATTATAGTTTATTTTTATTTTTATGTTTTTTAGTTTTTAAATTTTTATTTTTTTATCAAATTATCTCAAAATAGATGAAAATATTTGTGTTGTATTATACACTTGGATTATTCTGTGAATGACTTGTCAATATTTAATTAACTTTTTAAAATTTTAAAATTCAAAACAAATTATAAAAATTATTTTTAAAAATTTAAAATCATTAAAATTATTAAAAATTATAAAAATATTTTTTATAGATTTTTAAATCTTAAAAAAATTAAATACAAATAATAACAATCCACGTGTACGTTACATCAACAAAGTTAGAAACATTAATTTTTTTTATCAATTTTAAAATAATTTGACAAAAAATTAAATTAAGAACCATGATTTATCACTTCATATTAGATCCCTTAATCAATTTTTTTTAAAAAAATTTAAGTATCAAAATTATTTTCATTTCTTTAATTTATTAATAATTATTATTCTTTTAGAAAAAATGTTTTTATTTTTCACCTATATAATAAGTTTATCATACTATGCACATAGGGAAAAACATTATATAAACATCAAAATTATTTTCATTTCTTTAATTTATTAATAATTATTATTCTTTTAGAAAAAATGTTTTTATTTTTCACCTATGATAAACTATGCACATAGGGAAAAACATTATATAAACATCATAGGATAAAAACTTTTAAGTATTTATTTATGAAATAATATTTGATACACCGTCAGTGTAAATTTTAAACTTCACAAATTGAGTTAGATATTAATAAATATTTTATAGATGTATGGTAATTTTTTAAGACTGTTTATGTAATAAAAAATATTATTAATATAACATATACTAATATTTTATTTATATATCTTCAAATTATTCTATACATCGTTTTAGAAGACCAAAAATCTTTACAAACGAGTTGAGAGTATGACAAATATATTATAAAATGTATTATAAAAAATAAATATATAAATAAATACAACACCAGTTATGTATATGCTTAATTTAATTAATAAATTTATAAAATAAATACAAAAGAATTATCACTTCGGGATTTTAAAAATGAAGGAAAAATTTCAACAAAAAAATGTACAAGTGTTGGGACACGTGTAATACAAAGGATGGGCGTGATGGGTGGTAGATAGTTCCACCCTCTATCTCCCGTCGTTTATTAATAAAAACTCCAGTTATCACCAATCATCACAAATTCATAACCAAGAAAGCCAACTAATTATAATTGGATTTTGTGGGTCATTTTATAAAATTTTAACAAAATGAAGGGTGTTTCGGTAACTTCACTTTCCCCCACCTTTAATAGCACCTTATAAGTACTGCACTGGTACTGAAAGCTGTTACAGTTCAAAAGGCAAAAACCATTTTTTTTTCAAAGTAAGTACATTTTATATTTTGGCTCTTTCTGGTTTTGTTCCTCAGAGAAAAAAATAGTGTACGGATAATGAAAAATCTCGAAGTTTTCTTATCAAAGAAGTTGATTCATTTGCCAAAAAATAGTTAAATTTGAAATCATTTTATTATCTTTTTACGTTATTATACGGAGTTGATAGTTACCAGTTCATAAGGGCAACCATTCTTAACCATACATTTCCCTCATTTTTTAACAATTTATTATTTTAAAATTTGATTTTGGTTAATCTTATGTGGATACAGTTGTTTCCTAAATGGAGAAATCCAGTAATTCAACAACTTTAGGTCGAACAAAATCGGATCAGCTGTTGGAGACGCTGGCGGCTGTTTTCAAATCGCCGACGTCGCAGAGTGATCTAGCGCCGGGAACGTCGGATAGCGGTGGAACTTTATCACGGAAATCGAGCAGGCGGTTGGTAGTGGGGGCATCGCCGGCGCGGAGCAGTGGCGGCGGTAGTAGAAACGCACACATTAGGAAGGCAAGGAGCGCTCAGATGAAGTTGGACTTGGAAGAACTGAGCAGTGGGGCGGCGCTCAGCCGTGCTTCTAGCGCTAGCTTGGGCTTTTCTTTCTCTTTCACTGGCTTCACCGTTCCGCCGGATGAGATCGCCGATTCAAAACTCTTCAGCGATGACGATATACGTAAGTTCTTTTATTATCTCTACCTTTACATGCAAAATGTTAATTAACTAATTTAATTTAATTTCCTTCTTTTTATTAAACTGTATACAATATACATGCAATAATGCTTTCATGAAATTGTATTTATATTTATATTATATATTAGAAGTTTTTGTTAATTTAAAATGTATTATATATTTTTGGCCACAAAAAGCATAAAAAATAGTATAAAAAAAATAGAAGTATTACTGGCCACAAAAGTTCGATGGATAAAGAGTTATGATTGGTTTTTATTGCCTGAAAATAGTCGGGCCAAATAAAGGTCACCACTCACCACCTTTTTATGCAATTAGTCACTTCAAATTCTGGTGACAGTTGTAAAAAGAGTTAAAAATACTAATTTCTTTAATTATTTTTTGAAATTATTAACTAAATAATTTTTTTATTAGCATAAATGTATGATGATAGCGATTTTATAATTATAATGACTCTTATAAATTGTCTCTTGAAAATACAAGGAGAAGAAATTGAACTGTCCAAATCCTACTCAGCCCTACAAATTGTGATTATTAGGATAAATTTAGATATTAATCATTAAATCACCCACCAAATTATGTTATCACCAACATTATATTTAAGTTTTTATTAAGTTAATATCACATATTAATCGAGTCTCAATTGAGTTGTAAAGTTATCATCTATCTATCTGTGTCACCTATTAATTGGGTCTTAATTCAATCATAAAACTATTAAATTTTTTTTTTATATTTACAAAGTAATAAATATTATTTTATAGGTTAATTATATCTTTTCATAAAATATTTATATATGATGAGATTTAAATAAAAAAATTATAATTTTTAAAATTAATTTTATTATTTTAATTAAAATTATATTTAATTATTATATCAATTTTTTAAATTTGTTGTATATAGTTTTCATTTGAATTATGAGTCTGTCATAATCTAATATATATAGATTTGTTAAAATAGATAATAACCTTTGATTGCAGCTGAAGATATTGAAGCTGGAATCTGCAGGCCAAAATTTCAAGCAGAGCCTACATTGCCAATTTATTTGAAGGTAACAGTTTTTTTAACATATGCAGGGTTTACTAGTGTCCCCTTCCCAACAGCATATTCAATCTGTGTTTGTTAATGGTGCATGGACAGGCTACTGTAGCAGAATTACTTTAATACTTGGATTCAGGTTTGAGTGTTGGATACGGGTATGTATCCGACACGGGTATGTTTAATTTTTCTTTAAATTTTCTATATAGAAATTTTTTAAAACGCCATATGTTCATGTTGAGATATGCATCCACAAAACATAGCTAGCACCGTCAAGTTCAGTGGCATTTATATGTAAAAGGGTCAAATTCTAGTTTCATCGGAAAATAATTTACGGAAAATATTTTCTATATTTTTCTTTGTTTGTTTTATAAAAAAATTTTGGTCAATGGAAAATGATTTATAGGTCATCCAAAAATAAGTCATTTTTCTTGTAAAATGACTTACCCTTTTGAAAATCATAAATCATTTTTTGAAAAATAACTTTTCTCTAGGTAATTTTATTTTTATATAAAAATTAACTTAAATCAAGCTTAATATTATTATATTGATAATAAATTTTATTTTATTTTTTAAAATATTTAAAATTTATTAAAATATTAATATAAATTATTATAATTTTTAATATTATTAAACATACATATTTAATTATTTATATTTAATCATATAATAAATTTTTAATATAATTTATTATTTTAATAAATAATTTAATATATCAATTTTATTTTAATAATAAATTTTAAAAATAAAAATTTTAAATAATATTCTTCAAATATTATTGAAAGTATTCAAAATTAATGTTTTAATAAAAAATATTTATTGCAATTATAAATATATTAATAATAAATATTTTGTAGTATAAAGGTTAAAATATTTTATAAGTTCATGTGCTCTTTACAAATTTGGAATTTAGTCTCTGTGCTTTTATTTTCAAGAATTTAACCCCTCTACTATTTAGATTTAAAAATTAAGTCCAATTGTTAACATAACTAATTTTTTTGTCCATTTTGTTGATATCGCATTTTTAAATAAAAAAAATACTTACTTAATAGTCATGTAACTAAAAAAAAATATTCTAATGAACTTAAATTTAACAAAATATTTTTAATATATATAAAAACAATGTAAAATATAAATTTATAGATATAAAATAAATTTAATTAAATAATGAAAAAATAAAAAAATCTTAAATGTATGTTTGTTTTATTGAAAACAGTTTTTATGAAATTTTTTAAAAAATCTATCAAATAAAAAAATATTTTATACAAATCCTTTCAAACACAAAAAAAATTAACTTTTTTAAAAAAAAATCATTTTCGTTAAAACAAATCTACCTTAAATTTAAGGATTTAGCCACTCTATTTTAATATGACATTATTTTATTCTTATTATTATGAAAATTATTTGATACGTAAGATCAATTACTAGAAGACGAAATAATAACCCATAATATTTATATGAATATTGCATAGTAGAATGAATGAAGGGGTTTATTTTGATTGATGGGAAACCTGTGCAGTTCAGAGAAGTGAGTTACAAGGTGGTAATAAAAGGAATGACGAGCAGTGAAGAGAGGGATATATTGAATGGAATATCAGGTGATGTGAGCCCTGGTGAAGTTGTAGCACTTATGGGACCTTCTGGAAGTGGGAAGACCACACTTCTTAATATACTCGGCGGCCGTTTAACTCACTCCGCCGTCGCCGGTTCCGTTACCTATAATGACCAGCCTTACTCCAAGTTTCTTAAAAGCAGGTAATCTTGCTTTGAATTTTTCAACTTCCGTCTTGATGCTACCTGACACCAGTACCACTAAGGAATTTATTAGTTTAGTACTTTTAAGAATTTTCTTTTGCAGTCTGCTTAGTACTATTAGTTTACACTAACGGTAGTCTAAGTACTTACACCACCAGTTTCTCAAGCAAGTCACCCTTTTATATATATATATATATATATATATTAAAGGAAAAAAAAATGATGTTGCAATAAAGTGCAAATCGCAACATCAAAATCATATCATTAATAATATCAAATAGAAGTCAAATTTAAAATTTTTTATTAAAATTTCCAAAATAAAAACTCAAACATAGTATTTATATAATTAATAAAAATATGAAATTCTTAATTTAGGGATTTTTCTTTGCATTATTTTTATTTTTCTCTTTTATTATGACTTGAAATTAAAGATGTGGTTTTGATATGGTGTTTTATATATGTATCACGCTTTTATTAACAGTTTATTGCCACGTTAGGTTTTTCTTAATAGAAAAAATGTTGGGTTGAGTTGAAGGGATAATGGATTTACATTAAACATAAATTTTATTACATATTGATTTATGATTTTATAGTTTTTAAAAGAATTAAATAAAAGTTATTGCATTTTGAAGAGGGTTCAAAGCATAATTTCTCTTATGTTAATTTATAATTTAATCATTTATGAAGAGGCATTGGATGACTTGTTTGATGGTACCTAATTTATATATTGAAAATCTTAGTCAAACATGAGTATTCAAATGGAGTGTTGGTATGGTAATATAGAGATTGTAGGTTGGAAGTGCGTTTAATCACGTGATAAAGATTTAAAGTCTAGAAATTTTATAAAAAACTATAGTTGAATACATTAATTTAAAAAAAAAATCATCCAAAAAAAAAAAAAACGATTCGAATATGGAGTAAAAATAGTGGTATGTGAATACGGCAGGATCGGATTCGTGACACAAGATGATGTGTTGTTTCCTCACCTTACCGTGAAAGAAACATTGACATATGGAGCTCTCCTTCGACTGCCCATGACCTTAACCAAACAACAGAAGGAAAAGCGAGCCTTAGATGTCATTTACGAGCTTGGCTTGGACAGGTACCCTACTTTCTCTCTCAACAATATTGCTTTTCAATCTCAAACTATGTCCTCTAAAGCAATGGTGATTCATTCACAGATGCCAAGACACAATGATCGGCGGCTCGTTCGTCCGTGGCGTGTCGGGCGGGGAGAGGAAAAGAGTTTGTATTGGCAACGAGATCATAATCAACCCTTCTCTTCTCTTCCTCGATGAACCAACATCTGGTTTGGATTCCACAACAGCTTTAAGGACTGTTCAAACATTACAAGACATAGCTGAGGTTAGTTAAAGGGCTTACTACAAATAATTGACAAACCGGACACGTTTTTTTGTAATTTGTTTTTCCACTCATTTTGCAGGCTGGGAAGACAGTGTTAACAACAATCCACCAGCCATCAAGTAGACTCTTCCACAAATTTGATAAGTTGATTGTTTTAGGGAAAGGCAGTTTACTCTACTTCGGCAAAGCTTCCGAAGCCACCGATTATTTCTCGTCTATTGGATGTTCCCCTCTCATTGCCATGAATCCAGCTGAGTTTTTGCTTGACCTTGCTAATGGTAACTTAAATGATATCTCCGTCCCACCGGAGCTCGAAGACAGAGTTCAAATGGAGAATTCTGAAACTGAAACAAGAAATGGAAAGCCACCACCGCAAGTCGTTCATGAGGTACTTCAACTAAACTTCTCCATAGCCAATTTCAACACAAATCAAAAACTTAACATGCCAGCCTAATGATACTTCCATTTTGAATGTAGTATCTAGTGGAAGCCTACGAGTTGAGGTTTTCGGAAAACGAGAACAAACTTATGGATCCTCTTCCTTTAGACGAAGAACCAAAGCTCAAAGTATTGTCTTCGAAGCGACAATGGGGAGCGAGCTGGTGGCAACAATACTGCATATTGTTCATCAGAGGGATCAAAGAACGAAGGCATGATTATTTCAGTTGGTTGAGGATCACACAAGTTCTTTCCACAGCCATAATCTTGGGATTACTGTGGTGGCAATCAGATAGTAAAAGCAGTCGAGGCCGTCAAGATCAGGTATATATATTCATCATTTGTTTCACTATTAACATACTGATACAAGCTCTATATCTTGTTTAACCATGGAACCTTCCAGGCAGGGTTGTTGTTTTTCATCGCAGTTTTCTGGGGTTTCTTCCCTGTTTTCACAGCAATCTTCACATTCCCTCAAGAAAGAGCAATGCTGAGTAAAGAAAGAGCGGCTGATATGTATAGATTGAGTGCTTACTTTTTAGCTCGAACTACAAGTGACCTTCCACTTGATCTTATATTACCAGTGCTTTTCATTTTAGTGGTCTATTTCATGGCTGGTCTCAGACTGAGTGCCGGTCCGTTTTTCCTCAGTATGCTTACGGTTTTTCTCTGCATCGTGGCGGCTCAGGTTTGCCCCCCATTTCCAACTAAAACCATAAATGTGAAGAGCTAGTGTAAAATCAACTACGGAAGATGGCTTGTTTTTTGCAGGGTCTTGGATTAGCGATTGGAGCCACTCTAATGGACTTAAAGAGAGCTACCACTTTGGCTTCGGTTACTGTCATGACCTTTATGCTGGCGGGTGGATTTTTTGTTGAGGTAAGCTAACAAATCTTATGAATAATAAATTGGGTCAAGGTGGGGACCAGCAGTAATAAAGTACTGATGCATGAATATACATTTGAAAATTGCAGAGAGTTCCGGTGTTCATATCCTGGATCAGGTATTTGTCATTTAACTACCATACTTATAAACTACTTCTAAAGGTACAATACCAAGACATGGTGCCGCCATTAAAAGGGATTCAATCAGACAATGGGTCGAGGGAAGTTGGGGCTTTGGTAGCCATGATTTTTGGCTACCGTCTCTTGGCCTACTTGTCTTTGCGGAGGATGAAACTCCATTCTTGAGCTTGATGCCTGAAATCCAATTCTGATTTTGGTTCTTCTAATGTGCTAAAATTTGAGATTTAATTGTTGTATTTTAATTTGGTAATTTGACCTCCTTCCTTACTTTTATAATGTTCTTGGTCAGTTCAAAATGCTGACCTCTAAATTTTTCTTTAAAGATACCTTTATAAATTCTTTTATTAGATTAAGTTTTTTGATTGAAATTTTTAAAATGAAAATCTGCTTAACATATTAATTTGACCAACCAAATTCTGCTTAATATTACAAAGGTAAGAGGACCAAAAGCTGCTAAATCAAAATTTCAAATTCCAGCATAATACAGGAGCAAAACTATAATTTGACCATATAACTTTCAAGGACCAAATCATCTTTGGAATTTGTTACTTAGTGTATTGATTCTCTCTCTCTTTATAATCAAGGTTATAACAACAAAATATACACTTAAAAGGCGGCATTCAACAAGTTGGGGAATTGAAATCTTAACATCCGCACCTTGGGTAATTACAGCCAAATCTTTAAGAGAGATATTACCTTAAGCCAATGTCCTTAACCAACCGAGTAATCCAAGAAGAGCAGCGTCCAATATTGGAGACTTCTTCTCAAGCCCTTAAAAGAAAAATAAATAAATAAAAGAAATATGTCAACCCGAATGACCAAAAAACCACAGCCAAAGCACTCGGCATGAAATAATATCTTTAAAGTCCTCTAATTATAAGTATCCTTTTGTCAGACCAAGCTCGATATTTACCTAATATTAAAAATTTCACTTCCTATTCAAATTTGCAATAAATGCTAATTCCATCCTAGTCTAGGGAAAAGACATCTTACCAATATCAGCAGCAACCCGATGAGCACACATTACGCCTGAAAAAGCAACTGCTATAACGCCTTGTCCCGGAAAGCAGCTATCACCGACACAATAAAGACCACTAATACCCTGCAAATCATTATCGTAGGGACACCATCAAAACTAATAACTAATTCAAAAAAATCAAGTGCAGGTCACCATAGGACTCACCGTTGTATTAAACGGCATCCCTAATAAGCCCTTGGGAATTTGACGAGGCATAGGTCCATAAGTACCCATGTCACGAGCCAAGTACCGTCTGTGTGTCTTTGGGGTACCTACCTACAGTCATATTCGAAACATTTCATAACCAGAGAATCAAAAGGTTAAAGACCATATGGATGCAGCCTATACCTCCTTAAAAACAATGGATGATTTCAGTCCCAGGAATAGTTTCTTCTCCAACCTTCCAATGATTTCATTAGCTATTAGCTCCTTTTTCGCCTCATAGTCCTTCGGTGGAAGTCCCTAGTACAGTCAAATACTAATATTTATAACGATTCAATGAGACAAAAATACTATATAGAAAAAAAATCCATAACTTAAACATAGATGGGGCTGGGATAATGGACAGGGAAGAGCTCAAAGTGGGAAAACTAATATATATGGCCTGAGCTTACTTCCCAATCTTCTAAAGGAGAAGTAGTAAATATGTGAAGAATATGACGCCCTTTTGGAGCCACTGATGAATCAAGAACGGTTGGAATGCTTAAGAAGATGCTCCCATATGGTTCCTCTAATCTCGTCCAGTCATCCTTGAAGTATAGAAGAACAAATATGCAATGAACTATTAGTTAACGGGTAAGAAAATCCGAACTCATCAATTGTGTGTCCAAGAGAGTTGATCCAAAAGAAGCCAATTAGAAAGGAAAATACCTCGAGCACAAAATGATGACAATCAGTATCAGGAGGCAGAACGTCAGCCTTAACACCCATGTGAATCGAAAGAAATGATGGAGCCTTAACATAAACTTTCTGAAAATTTTCTTCTTCTTTTGGAAGGTTTTCTGCTTTTAACAGCTTCCCTATGAGACAATGGATTACCAACAAGTCGGTCATTCAATAATCGAGCTGAAGAAATCAGTAAACGAAATATAACTAACTCTTTCCGAATACTAACCAAATGTATCCCATCGAGTAGCATTTGATATTATGGTTTGGGCAAAGAACTCCCTTCCATCTGAAATTTTCACTCCCACCTACAGAAGTCAATCCAAAATGCAGTTCCATAAACAATAAATAACATCTACAACATGCAGAACCATCAATCATGCAACTTTAGGCATCAGTTTACCCATGGTATTTCAAATCTAATAACAGACTTACAGCTTTCCCTTGGTCAATTATAATGTTAGTCACATTTGCCTTGTAAAGTATTTCACTACCCTGATCGATCAGGCCTTCGGCCAAAGACTTTGCTATTCCACCAACACCACCAACAGGGTAATTAATTCCACCGAAATGCCTGTCACATAGAACCTGGAACAATCTATGGATAAGAGACAAGATTACAAGACAGACAAGACAAAAGTTGCTGAAAGGTAATCATACAGCTTACCATGCCTGCATTGATCATTGGTGTCCGCAAAGCATTAACCGTACTCACTATGAAACACTGCAGAAATACTTTAATATTAGTAAAAAAACCGTTTCCCCCTCTTCATTTAGGACTATTGAGATTAAAATTGTCACACCTCAGCATCAATGAAAGACAACAAATTGGGATCCTTCACATACTTTCGAGCAATATCTCCAGCGTTTTGGGGCAAATAATAAGCTGTAGGCATCGGAAGGATATCATATCTATTGCCATGCAACTATTTGAGTTATGTATAAAATTTAATATCAAGTATTAAATATTCATCAGTCATTACCAAGTGTCAAACATTCAAGAGGCTTCTGAAAGAACTGTCCGAAAAGGTAGATTGGTTCCTCGAGGGACTTCAATTGCAACGAGTTCAAGGCATTGAAGATCTAATCACATATGCATACAAGTACTAAAAGTGAGTAATAAACTAAAACATAACTATAGAAACTACAGTAAGTAGCAGTCACCTCAATTGAGACAAACCTTCCAACACTCGCCGTAAAATTTAAGGATCCCTTCCTTCTCATGTGGAAATTTACTCATTAGTTCATTGATAAATTCACTGTATTCTCTATGTACTTGAACGGAAAGGTTATTCGGTAGATGGAAATGAACTGTAGTTGGATCAGGAATCACCTCCATCTCACGCCCGACTGCAGCCAATGCTTGAGTTATCAAATTCAGATTCCCCTGCCAATAATCGAACCACACATCAACCAAGAAAAACTCGACATTGAAGATATACTAATAGCTTGGTATACTTCAGCTCTTGGATAAAATGATAACCATGGCAATTTTTTACTGCTAAGACATATGCCAAAGAAAGGACCAAAAGACACCAAGTTTTCAGAATTTTTCTATATTGCTGAGAATATTCAAAGACATACATCACATTGGCCTATTCGTTTTCAATCAAATCATCAGTCTACACTCAAAAGCCATCAAACAGTTCCATAATCCACTTAACACCTATAGGAACAAGGGGGAATTTGGATACTCCAAATACATGAAAAACTTGGAAAACAACTTGAACAAACACAAACCTGAATCTGAATCCAAGTAATGTAGATTAACATAGACACTGCTAAGAACTAGTTACTGATTTCTTCACCACTAAGACATACGCCAAAGAAAAGGTCCAAAGACTCCAATATTTCATAATTGTTTAAAACATATATCATATTGCCCTATTCATATACAAAAGCCAGCAAACAATTCCACAATCCAAATGCATGAAAAACTTAAAACATACACAAATGAGTAACATAGGTTAAACAAAAAGAGTGATAAGAAAGAAACAGACCTTATCACTGAATCCAAACATGACAGAAGATCCTACATCGAAAGTATATCCATCTCTCCGGTAATACCCAGAACTCCCTCCAGGAATCACATACTTCTCCAGTACCAAAACCTTGGCTCCTTTAACAGCCAACTGTGTAGCTGCAACAAGCCCTCCTATCCCTGACCCTATAACTATTGCATCATATTTACTCCCCGTATTGAATCCTTCCTTTCCCTCTATCTCCACTGCAGTGTCTACACTCAACAGGGATTTCAATCTCATAGGAATGCCTTTTCTCCCTTGACTGACGTGAAAGTTGCTGAATTCGACACCACTAATCTTGTTACCTTTCAATTGTGAGTTTTTCAATGGATTCCAGGACGAAAAACCCGACTTCCCTTTTGTAGGGAACAGAATGGTTTGATAACAACCTAAGCTCATGTTTCTAGAACGAAATAAAGTGTTTAAAAAGCTAAAAAAAAGGAAGTTTATCACCTTTCCACCATAAGAATGAGCAAAAGGTTGAAAATTGAACTCTTGAAGGTATCAAAGTACAGAGTTTTGGGATTTTGGGAAATGGGTATTGAGAATTTTGAACTCAGTGTTCCCTGATTAATGAAATTTTCAGAAACTGCGGGTCGTAACTCCCTATTTAAAGGAAATAAAGGGTTTAAAAAACTCAAAAATGATGGAAGTTTACCACCTTTTCCACCATTAAAATGACCAAAAGGTTGAGGATTGAGCTTTTGAAGGTATGAAAGTACTAAGTTTTGGGACTCTGAGAAATGGGTATTGAGATTTTCAACAGGATTGGTCTCTGATTAACGAAATTTTCAGAAAACTGTGAGTTGTGGTAAGTGAAGAGACGATGAATCCCAAGTCCGGTGTAGGAAAAGGAACAATTTTTTTATGCAACTTATTTTCATGTTATTGCACACATATGTGGCTTCCACAAAACAGAGTGTGATGCCAAATTTTGATCCTTTCTGTTAACTTGTAGGAATCAGACAAAAGCCGGTTTTAGTTGTGCAATAACTAAAGGCTTTAATAGAAAAATGTCTCTAAACTATACCTTGAATCCCAAGTGACATAAATCAGAACTAGAATTTGTGATCAATTGATAGATTGGATTTAAGTTTGAATTAGTATGACTGTTAAAATGTGTTAATGACTATGATTTGTATGATATACATATTATACCATATGTTAAAATAGGAAAATTTTACATGATAGGTAAGTTGGGCATTTTTTGTTATCTTTACAATTGAGTCCTGATTTTTATGCTATGCAATTAAAGTCCTTAAATTCTATGAAATGACTTAAAAATTTGCATGATGGGCGATTGGGTGGGGTGCGGTGCGTTTAGCCTACTTTTTATCTCACGTTATAGTATCGCTACAGTATCTAATCTCATCGCTACCGCTGTTTTTACACTAACCATAAGTAAACGCACCACTCATCCGAACTCACCCTAATTCTTATTTGGATAATTTCATAATTTTACTCTCGATTTTGCAAAAAAAAGTTTTACTAAAAGTATAATTTAATCCTTAAACTTTGCTTTAAAAATTAAATGAATTTTACTTATCAACTCTAGAATTTTCTTTCAATTATTGCCCTTAATAAACTGTTTTATACTGTACATATAATTTAATTGTTGAATTACGAATGTTACTTATGTCGTATGTTAAATAAAAAATGAATATTGGGTTTGATGGTTTCATGTATCTAAGTCATTTTATTAGAGTTTACTACAGGTGAAATGAATTAAAATATTAATATTGAGACTTGACAATGAGTATTAATTGTTATATATAAACTAAAATAAAATGTGTTAAGAACTATAAATTAAATAAGTTAATAAAAAATTAAGTAAATGTGTAAGCTAATTAAAAATTTGTAATTTAAGCCTAAAATAAATATATACAATTAAATGACTAAAATAAATAAGAAATAAGATTCAAGCCTAATGGTTAAGTGTTAGTTTCAACAACCTAAGATAAAAAGCCACACTAAAATAAATATTATTGGGGGTAAAAAATGAATAAAAAATAGACTTAGGCTTAATGGTAGACAAGTTAAAACTTTTCTTGGAAGTCTTAGGCTCAAGTCTTTTTTTACTTTTTTTTTTCTATTTCATAATTTCACCAAAAACATCCCCAAACCATATCTATATGATTTAAGAGTCACAATTAAAAAAGAAATGAGTAGTACCTTAATGGTTAGGCGTTAGTTTCTCCTTATAAATTGAGTTCAAGCCTCCACCTCCTTTTCTCCTTTTATTTTAATTTCAAATTTCAGCAAAATCTTGAGAAAATTACAGATAATGTCCCTAGAAATTTAATAAATTCTTTCTTAATTAGAATTCACAACTTGCCCATTCTCAAAATTCCAATAGAATTAGAATTTCGTTGTTTTTTCTGTTCTTTTTCTAATTAGATATTCAATTTGCCCCTTTTCAAATCATAATAAAATTTACTCTTCATCTTTCTATTTACTCTCTTTTTATTTTCTTCCCTTTCTTTACATCATATTTTTATCCTAAATACTTTTGATTACTTTGCTACCCTGAATCAAATCATTCCCCTTTCAATCGTTTTCTATTGGAGTTTAGATTTGTCATCAATAAACATCCGTTATCTTTGCCAAGAACCGGTAAGTACATATCGTTTTTGATATTTAGATCTTGACTTTTCATAGATTTTTTATCCGACGTTAATCTTTCAATTTTGTTGAACTGCTCTATTTAATAAATTATTTTGATATAACAAACAAAAGTATCATTAAATAAAAATTTTTTTTTGAACAAAGAATTCAAAGTATAAATAATATTTCAAAGCTTTCATACAGCTTAGAAAATGCTTTAAACACTTAGAATAATTTTGACAAAATTTTGAAAACGAATTTAAATCTTAAACTTAATTAAAACGGTTTCAAATCAATTGTAAAACTGCTCCCTTCAAGCAATATCGATATTTCCAAAATGTATCGTACTTACAATTTTTACTCGATACCTTATTTTTTTTATCGATACCAAAATTGCTCTCTGTTTTGAATCAAAAATTGAACACAAACATTAAGTATCGATACCTTCAAAATTTTATTGATATCTATTGAATTTTATCAATACCAAAATTTTATATCATACCAATTTATATCGAAGCCATTTTGAGGTAAAAAAATTTATTTTTCATTACGAAAATTGTTGAATTTTTATTAAAGTGTTGATTAGAAATTGTGTTTTTTGGGTTGATTTGGAATATATATTTGTGTTTTCATACAGGAGGTTGCCTAAACTTAACCACTCTTAAAATTTTTCTTTAAACCTTTTGCCCACAAAGTGTTTGATAAAATTCCCCAACCAAAATTTTTAAGTGCTAATAGGGTCTCTCTTGTCTAGTTAGTTAGAATGTCTATTAGGAAACATCCTCGTTCTAGTCCTTCATCTTTATTTAGTGGTCAACCCAATTCCTTCAATAATTATTTTAGAGATAACAATGATACTTACCATATTAATTAATACTTTTTAAAACGAAAAGTTAATGTTTTTCGCACCCTTGATATTGAATTTTTAGCCAAGATCAATTTTTTGTTTCTTCAAACTTTAATCGAATGACAGTGGATCGGCTTTTTTAAAATTCGTTCACCGACTCATGCTAATCTTGCTCAAGCATTTTATTCAAATGCTAGACTCGAACATGATGAATCTGGTGAGACTGTGGTTGCTGTAAATTATTTTCTTATGCACACTCCAATTCATCTCACTTTAGAAAATTTTGGTGAATTTGTAAAACTTCCTCCGGGGGTGAGTCGGATGAAAAAGACCCTTAAAATCCGGCCTTGAACGTTCGATGCTCGTTTCCATCCAAGCTAAATGTCCATGATCGTATTTTGCGTTTTATAATTACATGGATATTACGTCCTATTTCAAAACATGACATTCTTTGATCTACTGACTATTGGTGGATTGATTCTTTTCATAGTAATAGGCGTCCAGATCTGGTGTTAATCTTAATTAATGACATTACCAAACATATTGGCTAGAGGCTCGAGAGTAAGCTCTCTCTGCCTTTTGGCACTTTTTTGTCATACATTTTTAAATGCCTCAACATCCATACAAATGTCTGTCTTTCTTTGGCTGTCAAATACAAACCTATTAGCTTTTTTACCCTCATAGAGTTGGTTTTAAAATGGATCTTATTACCAAAAATTGGGTTAAAGATGCCCATCATGTCCCACAAAAAGATGATGATGAAGGACTTGAAGATGACCATGATGACATTCCTCTAGTCCAGTAAGACCCTCCACTAAGCTCTTCCTCTGCTCAACCGTTTGCTTCGCCTCTCTCCGACGACATGTCTGCTGCCATCCTTGGTGCCATTACTTCCTTAACTGAGGAGTTTAGAGGTTTTCACACTCGAGCAGATGATGCATTTGAGCATGTTAATAACAATCTTAATAGTCTAGACTCTAGGATGTTTAGGATGGATGAAAATATTGCACTTTTAAAGTCCCATTTCCCTCCTCCTCTTCCTCCTCATCAAGATGACTAGGATGCATATGTTTCATTTTCTAATGCATTTAACTCATTTTCATTTCACATTTTTCTATCTCTATGTTAGACCTTAATGTTTATTTTGGCATCTTATTTGTAAATACTTTATTTTGGCACATTAATGTTAGTTCTTTAGTTTTCAAATTATTTACTCTTTTATTAAACTAACAAAGTCTCTCTATTTAGCTTTATTTGTTGATTTTTGATATAACAAAAAAGGGGAGAAGAGAAGAGAAAGGTAAATTTTTGGTATTTGGTTGCTTTTCTTTATGACTAATCTTTTAATGCCAATAACAAGTGACCACTTTTGTTTTTCAAATCATTATTTCTAAATTTTCCAAAAATCAAATCATTGATTCAAATTGAACTTTAAAAAGGGGAGTAACAAATTCAAAAACAAGTTTCCAAAATGTTTTGTTATATAAAAAATGGGGAATTGTTGAATTGCTTTATTTGATAAATTATTTTGATATATCAAACAAATAAAAAATGAGGGATTGTTGAATTGCTTTATTTGATAAATTATTCTGATATAACAAACAAAAGTATCTTTAAAAAATAATTTGTTTTTGAACAAAGAATTCAAAGCATAAATAATATTTCAAAAATTCTAAACATCTTAGCAAATGCTTTGAATACTTAAAATAAGTTTGAAAACAAATTTAAACTCTTAAACTTAATTAAATTTGTCTCAAATCAATTGTAAAACTATTCCCTACAAGCAATATCGATATTTTTCAAAATGTATCAATACTTGTACAATTTTTAATCGATACCTTATTTTTTTATTGATACAAAAAATGTTATCTATTTTGAATAAAAAAATTGAAGACAAATATTAAGTATCGATACCTTTAAAATTTTATCAATATCTATTGAATTTTATTGATACCAAAATTTTATATTGATACAAATTTTACATTCTATTTTTCATGATCTTTCAAAAATGACAAAAAGTATCGATAGCCATAAAAATATATTGATACCTTTTACCAGGTATTGATAAATCATTTTTGGTATCGCGATAACTAACTTTAATGATCACTGACATTAAATGCTACTAGTATCGATACTCATACAAAAAATATCAATACTTTTTTGTTGCAGATGAATTTAATGATATGATATTTTCATCCCAATGACTTTATTTATTTTCTTAACAACCACAATGGTTGGAAATGAATTAGAGGGTATAAATACCAACTTCTAAAGGTCTTACAACAACTAGAAAGAATACTCAAACTTAAAGATCAATCAAAACAACCTTTGTGCCATATATTTTCATACTTTTCTTTAGTACACTTGTGAGTTTTATTTCCATTCTTTTGCTCAATTGTTTTTCATTGTAATTGAGCTTAATTTTGCAAACACTCAATTCTTGTAAGGATTGTTTGCTAATTTGTATCTCTTTAAGAGGGTTAGTATATTAAGATTTGAGTAGAAATCTTAAGGGAGTTGTAAGGTTAAACATTATCCTCAAAAGTTGATCAAATTAGTAAATTTCAGAAAATCCTTAGTTGTGGATAGCTAAGGTAATAGAGCAGGCAATTGGACCCGAACCATACTAAATTCTTGTGTTCCTTTTCTATCTTTTCTCTCCAGCTTTCACAAAATTTTTAAAAAGTCAATTCATCCCCTCTTAGAAATTTCGGTTTGATTATTTGAGCTAATAAATTCAATTACTTAATCTTTTTCGGTTCTTACCAAATCTTTTGACAATCTTGAAAAATCTTGAAATCAATCATTAACTCATGTATAAATGTTTTCTGAAGGACTTGTTTTAGGTGCATCAGATCAAATTTGATCGTGAGGAATGTTGATCGGACTCCTGGTGAAAGGTGTGTGTTCTTTTACAAGAGAATCAGGGCAAACCGTACCTAGAATTAAGGCCACATGGTTTGCCACATAGGTGCGTGGACCATACCACCCCTCACAGGACCATGTGCCTCCAGAACCTTAAGATAGTTCAAATCTCACACAAAACCCTCCACACGACTTGCCACAAAGTCGTGTCTCTCTTGTAGGTTAATTTTGCAAAATTCCACACGGCCATAGTCTGTTACACAGTTTGGACACACGACCATGTAACCCTTCTACACGACTTATAGCACCCTACATGGCCGTATGGCTAGGCCGTGTGTCCCTATTTTACAGTTTTGCCCAAGAATTTATATTGTGTGTAGTTTAGTCCTTGGATACACCTAGAACTATTTTTAGTGTTTTATTTGATTCAATTAAGTCCCTGATAAGATGAATAATGCTAGAATCATTTATCTATTTAACTGAATTAATATTATATAATATATACATGAAATGTGAATAAATATATATATGTCTATTGTATCTGTATTTATGATAGTACATACCGCATGCTTTATGATATTGTTAATCGAACCCATGAGAAGTATATATTTTGCTATTGAATTGATTAGTTAAAAGCATACTTATTACTGCCATATCGATCTATTAGAAGCATATTATTCTCTACCGTTTAATCTGTTGTAAGCATGTCATATTGCATTGTATGGGGCGAAATGCTTTGAAAGGAGGAAGTTCTGGCAAATTACTAATTTGCAACTCTGGTGGTTTATCCACAAATTATTTGACAACTTTTATCTACAACCATGTTATGTATTCACAACCATCTGGTAGCATATTAACCTGAAACACGGGTGCTTCATCCACCCATTTTTAGCAGTTTTTGTCTACAAATATGTTTTGTACTCACAACCATCTAGTAGCTTATTAACTTGCAACATTGTTGGTTTATCTACCCAATATCTAGAAGCTCTTACCTACAAATATGTCGTGTATTCACAACCATCTGGCAACGTATTAACCTGTAACTTTTTTGGTTTATCGAAAAACTCGATGTGTAAGGATGGATGAGTTTTGAGGAACTCTTACTATGATGTATAGCGGTGTGGTAAGATATTTTCTATTAAAATCTGAAACTGTGTTGCATTCACAAAGCATGTTCAAGCGATTCTGAGATTTTTAAGACGGTATATATGCACATATGTTTTTGTCTTGATATGATATTTCGATATTCCAAAACCACTATTATGAATTATTATATGTGATGTGACTTAATATGTTAATTTGTTGCATTGATTTTCTTGTAATGGAACCCATACTGAGCTTCATAATTCACTCCCTTTTATTTCCGTTTTCTACAAATAATCCACCAAGTTAGGACACGAACATGACATCTAGAGGGTTTTGGCTCAGTTTGTTAAAATATTTTAGATATAATATTTGATATTTTATCATTCAAAAACTGTATTATTTTATTTTGAACTATGGCATAAGACATTGGGTTTGTTCTCTTTATTTATTTATATCTTACATGACATTTAATTTGATTTTATGATATCTAATTATGACAATTAATAACATAAATAGATATCACTTTACCATTCCTAAATTATAATTAGAACTTGAGAATTAAATAAATTGAGTTTTCAAAAGTAAACACTGTACATAGGATTAGTAAATTTAAATATTTTTTTTCAACTCATAAGTTGTTTTGAAAATAGACAAAATTTTTACTAAAACTAACATATGTTTTAATAATGATTGTTTTAAAAACTCCGATAGCTTACCAGACTATTTCAGTGGCTAATGTAATCTTCCAAATTTGAGTCTAACGTCAAGGCCGGGTTGGGGAGGTTACATTCTCTTTTTCTTTTCTTTTGTATAACATTGAAGGAGCTTACTTAAGTTGTGGAGAAGTAGAAGGATGGATAGTAAAATGGAAAATTGAAAAAAAATATTCTTTTAAGAATGCTTAGTAAGTAAGAAAAGTGAGAGAAGAATATAAGAGAGGTGACCATTTTATATTTTAATGTGTAAAAATCAATCATTTCAAATTGCTATGATAAGATGAAAAAAATAAAAGACGAGTGTATGTTGGTTGAAAATTATACATTTTCAAAAGTTTTATTTTTTTTCCTATAATTTTCAACTATATTAAGTAATGAATGGAGAGAAAATTATTTTTCTTTCAATTTTTCCATCTTTCCTACCAAGAATACCTAGGGAATGAAAAAAAAATATGTTCAATCTTTTTTTATTTTTCTACCCCTTCAATTTTCCATCTTTCTAACTTTCATTCCACTCTACCAAGCAAAGTCTAAGTGAAGGCATTAACACACATCTATAAAAAATCTCTTACAAGCAGTTGCACTATTGTAGCAAGAGGTTCCTTAAAAAATGTAAACCAAACCTACTATTTCTAAACAATTTCACCAGGCTATCCACTACTATGGTTGCTTCTCTAACAATGTGCTTCACAAATAACATTCTTCAAGCATCTTATTGTCAATAGAATTCTTTTAACCATAGCAATCTTTGGCACATTAACATTTCATTTAGTCAATATATGCACTACCTATAGATTATCACATTTGACAATAAGACTCAATTTTTCACTATAATTAATTTGTAAAGGACTACCCATAACTTTGTGTGAAGTACCGAGCTAGATCAATAAATTGACTATAACCTATTAGCTAAATACCTTGATTATTCGGAAAAACTCTGCCACATGAGTAAAAGGAGGAGATCCACTTACAACAGCATCAATGTTAAGTTTGATATATCCCATAGAAAGCTTACACCATGAGGCTAAAAGGGAATTCTTCTACTTCTCAAGGTCGTACTCAAAAAAGCAATTGTAGCCATTGCCCACACTAAGGGATTCGCAGAAAACTCAAATCGAGTTACAATGATGTAACACCCCAAACTCGGCCTAAACGTTATGGCCAGATCCAGAGGTGTCACATGATAGGGTTTTGTAAACGGTGTCGTTAAGTTAAAGCCAATTCAGTTAATCCAACCCCTATTTGCTTTTATCCATTTCAAACGTTTATTCAATTAACCGCTTTGCCTCAAAACATAACTTATAACGGAAGCTTATGAAAAACATTGTGTTTAAGGAAAACAGTTCGTATTATTATTATTATTATTATTATTATTATTGAAAACCTTGTTTTGGTAAGATCATTGTAAATAAAGCGTCAAGTTAAACCAAATCCCAAAATCAAAATCAAACAGTTATAAAACCATAAGTTCACAGAGTTCTAGAAATTACAAGCTCTCAAATGAAAACCAAAAATATAATAAAAACCATAAATTGCTAAGTTTAAACAGTTTATGATTGTATGGTCACCGTTGAGTCTTTGCCGCACCGATCCGCCTAACGCTGTGGATTACTTGTACAGAACAGACAAATAGGGGTGAGTTTACATAAACTCAGTGTGTAACCCAATAGAATTAAGCATGCACACATATAGATTATCACATAATAGACATATACAGATTCGGGCCCAAGCCTATTTTAGATACGGTATACAGAATCAAATTTACAGATCAAATAATCAGTATCTTACCCACATCCTATACACACCAACTCCGACCATCCCATCACACCATGTGGGGTTAAAAACACCCACCCAACCCTAAACACCATATTGTGCCATTACGACACATAACAGATAAAGTGCAGCCTTGCTGCCAAAATATAGGTGAAGGTCGCCTTTCGGAACACTTCCTCCATATATATATAATCCCACTCCAATAACAGATACAGAATAATTAGATACAGAATTAACAAATTATACATGCTCATGTACATTTATCAGAATAATCAGACATGCTTAGCATTATCATACACAGAACAGAATATCAGATCTATTGTTTATAAGGTTTTGATAGCCCTTACCGATCCTACAGTAGGCCCACAGTCGTTTGGGACTGTAACACCCCAACCCGTATCCGTCGTCGAAATAAGGTTTCGGAGCATTACTCGGATTTATATATCATTTAGCAAAAATTTCCGTTAAATACTTATCGATTCAATGCATCATATAGATAATTATATTATCATTCAATCAATAGCTTGGCACTTTTCTTAGCATCAATCAACATTGTTAGTATACTTACGCATATTTTATATAATATGCTTATAAGTAACATTCTCTTACCGTTTAAAATCATTTATTTTATTATATTATAATTTCATGTACCGTAATTTCCATATATTTCACTTATATTTATTCCGATAATAATTCATATCAAACTTAATATAAATCAAATTCTATATGCACATACTGTAACGCCCCTAACCCGAATCCAACACCGGATTAGAGTTACGGAGCATTACTAGAGTTACTGATTTATTTATCAAATATTTTATTTAACAATCTAACATTTATATATTTCGAACCACTTAAAATTAGACATATTTTTCCCCAAACATATTTTTTTTCTCGACGTATTTTATTTGGATATATTATTCGTCTCAACATACTTAATTTCCTTGTATCAACGTCTCAAAGGTAATCACATATGTACATGTCATGATAAATGTCATTTTTCTTTCCATATTCCAGTCTCGTATTTGAGTCATCCGGATTTTTTTATAATAAATTTGGTCATCGTTTTCATTTATTCTATATTCTAATACATTCAATTAATGATCTAGGAAAAATTACCATTTTGCCCCTAAATCTTTAATTAATAACGATTTTACCCTTAGGCCTAGAAAAATAAATTCTTGCAATTTAATCCTTATTTCCAACCGTTATCATCATACATATTGATAATAGCCCATAAATTCTATAAAATATCAGAATTTTTCCATAATTTCAATACTTTTCAATTTAATCCCTAAAACATGTTTTTCCCCGGTCTTGAACTATATTAATAATTTCATACAGTTTCATAATTTAAATAATAAAATAATCCATTTCATGCGATTTCATCATTTTTGACATTTTTACAAAATTGCCCATAAATTTTTACCTTTATTCAATTTAGTCCTTGAGTCTACAACTTGCAAATTAACCATGCCAACTAAATATTCATACATATTTTCCTCCTCCTCCACTCCATTCCACATCCTTAATTTATATAACATGCTTATGAGTAACATTATCAAAACTTTCACTATTTACTTATATGTATTTTCAAAGCTGTCCATTTGAGTTATAGTCACTAAATTATTTATATCTTGAGGTACAGATCTCCAAATTAAGATCCACTAATTTTCCCTGAAACTAGACTCACATATCTTCTTACCATAAAATTTTCAGAATTTTTGGTTTAGCCATTTAGTACAGTTTATTTATTAAATTCTCCCCTATTTTACTATTTGACAGTTCTGACCACTCTTCGGTAAAATTTAATTATCTCTTTGTACAGAATTCAAATGATGTTATTGTTTATTTATTATAAAAATAGACTCATTAAAGAATCTAACCATATAAATTATGTTCCATAATCATTTTTATACAATTTTTAATGATTTTTCCAAGTCAGAACAGAGGATCCTGAAATCATTCTGTATCAGTCTCACAAAAATATAAATATATCAGAATACAGAATTCATTTACTTGTTCTGTTTCTTTTATATGAAAATAGACTCAACAAGATTTAATTCCATATCTTATTAAACTTCTAATTCAGTTTCTACCATTTTTGGTGATTTTTCAAAGTTAGCTTACTGCTGCTGTCCAAAACTGTTTTAATGCAAGATATTAATTACTAAGTTTATAACACTCTTATTTCCTTTCTCTACAATATTTCCCATCACTTTCTCTTATTTCTCTTCATTAATATATCAAAAACATAGAACCATAAATAAGAAAACTCTACTTTAACATCATTTCCATGCTTTTTCAATAATATCAAACTTAAAAATATATTGAAATCTTGATATACTTACCTTGTCTCATTGATTTCAATCTTTAACTTGATTTTTCTCTCTCTTCCAGCTTCTATTTCTTGAATCCAACTTGATATTCTAACTCCCCATAGTCTCCTTAACATTTTTCTCTTTGGTAGCTATGGAAATTCTCTTGATTTCTAGGTAAAATTGGTGAATTTTTGGTGGAAGGACCAAATTGTAAAGAAAGCAAAACTTTCTCTCTTTCTCTCTTGCTCTCACGTTGGTGCATGAAAAATGGTGGGTTGATGTGTTTTTTTTTTCCTCCCTTTCTTACTTTCCACACACATATATATATACTAAATAAAATAATAAAATAATAAAATATCTTATTAAAATATTAATAAAGTAATATTTATCTTATTAAATAATTATAAAATATCATCACATCATCATTAACTTCTAGATTTCTCTCTCCTTCTAATTGACTATTTTGCCCTTCATGATCTTTTAAAATTTCATCCTTGAGTCATCACTTAATTTGGTAAAATTACGATTTAGTCCTTCATAATTATTCTCCTATTCAATTTGGTTCTAATTCATCCATTTTCCTTAGTTTCTAGATCATTCCATCCTTAAAATATTTGCACTATTGGTCCTTCAAATTTTCCATATTTACACTTTAACCCCTTAAATTTTGAGTATTTACTCTTGGGTCACAAGACTTTTTCTCACTTTTACGATTTAGTCCTTTCTTGGATTAATACATCATAATATACTTCCTATATAGATTTTGTTGACATAGCTCAAAATTTCTGTTTTTATCACTTTATTTCCTTACTTAACTATATCAAGGATAATATCTTACTGTAAAAATATTCGGGGTGTTACAAGGACGACCCGTGTAACCCTAGGGAAAATTTCAAAATAATGGGCCACATGCCCCTATGGTTTGCCTGTGTGGCCCACACGTCCGTATGGCCCACACACCTAGATTCGCCTTGCCAGTGTGGCCCACACGGCCTGGCCCCAAAACCCACACAGTCGTGTGGAATACCCGTGTGGACCCATACGCCCAACTTGGCCAAGTCAGTGTGGCTCACATGGCCACACTCCGGCCACCACACGACTGTGTCTTGCGCATGGCCATGCCTTCGTCAACCACATAATCGTGTCATCGCACACGACCATCCGCACGAGGGACCACAGGCCCGTGTGGCATCGACAGAATGATTTTTAGGGTCGAAACCTCATTTTCTGCGTTTCGGGTACACTCCGGGTACTGTTTTACAGCAAAACCACTCCTGAGCCTTCTGAAACCTAAAACCAGAGTAACCAACATCGGTTTAGCAATTGCTTTAACGGATTGCCAACAAAAACTACTCACATAATCAACTTACCGTCGACAACAAACCACCTCTAACGCACGCCACTTACAGAGATGCAGTTCTCCACCTTACAGCGTTCTCCTAATCCACAAGAATACAGGAATCAACCTCTTAATTAGTTAACCTTGTGCCAAAACCAAACGTATAATCCCAATCATGTTTTAGAATTCACAAGTTGCAAAATATCATATACTCACTTATCGAAATCGAGCAACGAAAACAAAAATAATGAGAATGCAGGTGCCACTGTAGGCAAAAAGAAGTAAAACCGAAAAAGAGAAGAGGAAAAGAAAACAACAGGGAAAACAAAAAATTAACGTCAGTTGATTTTTGGAAGAAAGAGAAACCAATTGGAAATTTTGAAAAAAAAGAACAAAATAGAATAAAATCAGGGATATGACACTTATCTCATGATTTTCTCCCACTAACCCACTATCTCAACCTCTTCAGACTTTCAGTACAACCGAAACTCTATTAGACAACCAAGCAAAAATTATCTACCACGCTTGCGCTGGGATTCGAACACAAGAACTCTAACACACCAACTCCTTTACCACTTGAACCAGCAGGCTCATTCTGATATAAAATAACATACCACCCTATATAAGACCACTAAACTAGGATAAAGCTTGATTCCAAAAATAACAAAAATTAGTAAAGGTGAGATTTGAACCCAAGACCTCTCAGACACACACAAAACACTTAACCACTGAAATAGAAGCATATTTGTGTTAGATTTTACAGAAACATATATATATATATATTAAGTAGTGCGTTACAACTCTACCCTCTAAAAGAAATTTCGACCTCAAATTTACCTGATCAGAACAAATAAGGATACTACTGACGCATCGAGTCCTCAGGTTCTCATGTGGCTTCCTCAATGCCATGATTTCACCACAGAACCTTTACTAAGGTATGGACTTCCCCCTCAGAACTTAACATCTCGATCTAGAATTTGAACCGGCTCCTCCTCAAAAGTCAAGTTTGGTCTAACATCGACCTCCTTAACAGAGACAATATGAGATGGGTCAGACCAGTACCACCTCAACATCGAGATGTGAAACACATCGTGGATACGATTCAACTCTAGAGGTAGCTCTAACTAATAAGCGACAGGTCCCACACGCTTCAGAATCTGATACGGCCCAAAAAACCTAGGGCTCAGCTTGCCCTTACGACCAAATCTCAAAACCTTCTTCTACGGAGAAACCTTAAGAAAAACAAAGTCCCCCACAGAATACTCGATATCTTTCCTTTTTAGATCTGCATAAGACTTCTGCCCATCAGAAGCCGTTTTCAGATGATCCCAAATCAGTCTGACCTTATCCTCGGTCTTAGAAACCAACTCAAGACCCAAAACTCAAGGTTCACCCAACTCAGTCTAACATAGTGGGGTACGACACTTACGACCATACAAAGCCTTATAAGGTGCCATCTGGATGCTAGCCTGGAAACTGTTATTGTAGGCGAACTCAGCTAACGGCAAATAATCCTCCCAACTACCTCAAAAATCTATCACGTAGCTTTGAAGCATATCCTCTAGTATCTAAATTACCCTCTCTGATTGACCATCAGTCAAGGATGAAACGCAGTATTGAAGTCTAATCTTGAACCTAGAACCTCATGTAATTTCTTCCAGAACTGAGAAATAAAGCGAGGATCTCTATCAAAAATATAATTGATACAAGGACCCCATGCAATCCACAATATTAGAGATATACAACTTTGCTAACTTCTGCAAAGAGTAGTCCATCCAAACTGGAATTAAATGAGCGGACTTGGTCAATCCATCCACGATGACCCAAACACAATCCTTCTTTGTGGGTGACAAGGGCAACCCACTAACAAAATCTATCGTCACTCGCTCCCATTTCCACAAGGGAATCTTAATTGGCTACAACAATCTCGAAGGCAACTGGTGCTCAGCCTGAACTTGCTGGCACGTCAAACAACGAGCAACAAAATTTGTAATCTTACGCTTCAAACCCGGCCATTAGTGCAGCTCATAAAGATCGCGATACATCTTATTTCCATAGGGATGTATAGCATAAGGGATACTATACGCCTCCCTCAGAATCGTCTGTCTCAAATCCAAATCGTTCGGCATACAAATCTGACCACGAAAATATAATATCCCATCATTATTCAATCCAAAATCAGAAGTATTGTAACTCTCTACCTGACAAAAACCGCAAACCCAGAGACTCATCCCCCATATGCTTATCTCGAATTTGATCAATCCAAGTCGGCTTAACTTGCAACTTGGCCAACAGACTCTCATCATCAAACAGACTAAGTTAAGCGAACATCACTCTCAAATCAGACATCACTCTTCAACTTAAAGCATCGGGCCACCACATTGGCTTTACCAAGATGATACTCTATCGTACAGTCATAATCTTTGAGCAGTTCGATCTAGCGACGCTGCCTAAGGTTCAACTCCTTCTAGGCAAGGAGATACTTGAGGCTTTTGTGATCTGTGTAAACAATACACCTCTCACCATATAGATAATGCCTCCAGATTTTCCACGCGAAAACTACTGTAGCCAACTCGAGATCATGTGTTGGATAGTTCCCTCGTGTGTCTTAAGTTGATAGGACGCATAAGCTACAACTTCCCCATCTTGCATCAATACACATCCCAAACTGACGTGCGACACCTACAAATTCTTTGTTAGATTCAAGCTGTATCAGAACAGGAGCCTGAGTCAAAACAGATTTGAGCTTTCAAAGCTCGATTGTTGCATATCAGTCCAGACAAAAGGAACCCCCATGCACAAAATTTTAGTCAACAAAGCTACAGTCGAAGAGAATCCCTCCACAAAATGCCGATAATAACCAGCCAGACCTAGTAAACTACAAATTTTAGATATGTTCTTAGGCTGTTTCCAGTCCAGCACAACCTCGATCTACCTCGGATCAACACGGATCCCTTCAGCATAAACCATATGCCCCAGAAAAGTCACCTCACGCAACCAGAGTTCACACTTACTCAACTTAGCATAGAGTTGTTTCTTACAGAGAGTCTGGAGCACCACCCTAAGATATTCATCATGTTCATCCTTAGTCTTAGAATAAACCAGAATATCGTCGATGAAGACCACGACGAATCGATCTAGATACAGCTGAATCACTCGATTTATCAGATCCATGAATACAATTAGAGCATTAGTCAGACCAAAAGGCATAACTAGGAACTCGTAATGTCCATAATGAGTCCTAAATACAGTCTTATGAACATCAGCTTTCTTAACCCTCAACTGATGATACCCAAAACGAAGATCTATTTTGGAGAACACTGAAGCTTCTCGGAATTGATCAAATAAGTCATCGGTCCTCTGAAGTGGATATTTATTCTGTACAGTCAATTTATTCAACTACCGATAATCGATGCATATCCTCATGGTCCTATCTTTTTTCTTAACAACAGAACTAGTGTCCCCTATGGAGACATACTAGGACGAATGAAACCACGATCTAAAAGTTCTTAAAGTTGACTTCAAGCTTTGTAAGCTCCTTCGGTCCTATACCGTAAGGAACGATAGACACCGGAGCGATACCTGGTAGAAGTTTAATCCCAAACTATACTTCTCGATTCTAAGGTAAACCCGGTAACTCCTCAAGAAATACATCCAAAAAGTCCCTCACAGTTTTGATGTCCCCAATAGAATAGTCCTCAGGTTCAGAAACACTTACATAGGCTAGAAACGACTCATATCCTTTTCGAACTAGTTTTTTAGCCATAAGCGCGGAGACCACATTTGACAGATAATCTGGATGCTCGCCGATCACAACCACTTTATATCATTCTCAGTTCTTAGTCACGCAATCCAAACTAACTCGATACTTAACTAACCAATCCATATCCAATATCAAATCGAACTCCCCAAACGGAAGCTCCATCAGATCTGCCAAAAATACCTCCCCTTACACCTCTAACGGAACGTCCCTATAGAGTTTACTAACTCGAACAGATTGCCCCAATGGACTCAATACAATGATCTCACAAGAAGTGCTCTCAACTAATATCCCTAAGTTTTCAGATACAGAACTAGCTATATAAAAGTGTGAAGAGCTTATGTCTATCAAAATAGTGTAAGGTACATTAGAAATTAAGAATGTACCAGCGATAACATTAAGAGCATCTCTATCCTATTGGCATCGTATAGCATAAACCAACGCAGGTTGCCTCGCCTTAGTCTGACCAGCACCTCTGCTTGGTGCTCTCTACCCACGACCCAAACCATTACCACCCCTACGCTATCAACGGCCCCTAGGTGGCTTCACCTAATCAACGCTTAGTGGACACTCTCGGATACAGTGCTCTAATGACCCACACCTTAAACAAGCCCCTATCTTCCTTCTACACTTGCCCGGAAGATGCCTGCCACAGTCACTACACGACTGTAACTCAATAAAAGTAATAGGAGCTCTCACTCTAATCGGCCCATCAAATCTGGCCTTTTTCTTAGTCCTTTGCATAGAACTAGAGGGCTCCAAATCCCTCTTGTTCTTACCTCTCTCGCGGTCCCTATATTGGCGCTCCACGCGCTTAACATCCTTGGCAATCTTCACCTTCTTAACTAGAACAGTGAATTCATGCTCCCATTGTGGAGCAATCAGAACCCTCAAGTTATCCCTTAAACTGTCCTCAAAGCAGACGTACCTCTCATAATTAGATGCCACCATGCCCCATGCGTAGCGGCTCAACCTCAGAAATTCAGCCTCATACTCGACCACTGATCTATCCTCTTGCGTGAGGTTCATAAACTCACGCCTACAAGCATCAACAAAGCTCACTCCTACATATTTACTTTGAAAAGTGGTTTTAAAGAAATACCAAGTTAGACGATCAGGCTGAGTACCCTCCTCAACCTTTAACCACCACTGGTATGCCTCGTTGTGAAGCAAGGAGACTGCACCCTTAAGTTACTACTCTGGTGTACAGTCAATGTCATTCATCATCCTCTTAGTGGCCTCTAACCAATACTCGACTACATTAGGGGCGACTCTAGTGACACCCCTAAATAACTCAGCACCATTAGACCAGAGTTGTTCAGTTACCGACCCACGGCCCCAAATCCAATATGGGGTCCAGCGACCCTCTCTAAAATCCTCAACATGGCCTGGGACAATGCGTCACCCTCAGCCACACAGTTTTGAGAGCTAGTCTCAGTAGCAGGCAAAACCAGCATCTCACTCTTATATAAGTTCGGCATACTGCCCAGAGAAGAAGACTCAGCTCGAGCCCCCTACGACCTCTACCACGGCCACGAATACCACGTCCGCTTATTCTACGAGTGCTCATTATAATATTCAAATTTAATCTACATTATAAAGTTTTATGCATTAGTTCCAGTACTTGTTAATAGATTTTTATGCATAAAGTATCAGAAGTTCAGGGATATTTTTAGAAATTTTAGTCTCTAACTATTTCAGTACAATTTCAGAAGGTAGTATCTACAGTGTTTTAGAGTAGTTTTAGCTAAGTTTCAGAAATACTTACAGGATCGGTGTTAGAGACTCGGTGTACCACATACTTAATTAGAGTGATTTAAACCATTTGAAAAACAATTCTTTAAAAACATATTTTGGAACCCAAAACTCACAGCCGAGTTTTGCAACCTGGCTCTGATACAACTAAATGTAACACCCCAAACTCGGCCTAAACGTTATGGCCGAATTTAGAGGTGTCACATGATAGGGTTTTGTAAACGATGTCGTTAAGTTAAAGCCAATTTAGTTACTACAACCTCCATTTGCTTTTATTCATTTCAAAAGTTTAATTAATTAATTGATTTGCCTCAAAACCTAACTTATAGCGGAAGCTTATGAAAAAGGTTGTGTTTAAGGAAAACAGTTCGTATTATTATTATTTTTTGAAAACCTTGTTTTGGTAAGAACATCGTAACTAAAGCATCAAGTTAAACCAAATCCCAAAATATAAATCAAACAGTTATAAAACTATAAGTCTAGAGAGTCCCAGAAATTACAAACTCTCAAACGAAAAAAAAATAATAAAAACCATAAATTGCTATGTTTAAATAGTTTACGATTGTGTGGTCACCGTTGAGTTTCTACCGCACTAATCCGCCTAACGTTGTGGATTACCTGTATAGAATAGACAAACATGGGTGAGTTTACGTAAACTCAATGTGTAACCCTATAGAATTAAGCATGCACACATACAAATCATCACATAACAGACAGATATAGATTCGGGCCCAAACCTATTTCAGATAAGGTATACAGAACCAGATTTACAGATCAGACAATCAATATTCTAACCCCATCCTCTACACACCAACTTCGACCATCTCATCACACCATGTGGGGTTAAAAACACTCACCCAACCCTACACACCATATTGTACCATTACGCCACATAACAGATAAAGTGCAGTCTTGCGGCCAGAATATAGGTGAAGGTCGCCTTTCAGAACACTTCTTCTATATATATGAATATCATCCCACCTCAATAACAGATATAGAATAATCAGATACAGAATTAACAGATTATACATGCTCATGTAAAAATATCAGAATAATCAAACATGTTTAGCATTAGCATACACAGAACATAATATCAGATCTACAGCTTATAGGGTTTGGATAGCCCTTACCGACCCTACGGTAGCCCTACAGTCATTTGGGATGACTCGTGTGACATGGGTCCACATGCTCGTGTGGTTTGCCTGTGTGGGCCTACATGCCCAAATTGGCCTTGCCTGTGTGGCCCACACGATCTAGCCTAGAAACCCATACATCCGTGTGGAATATTTGTGTGGCCCACACGCCCAACTTGGCCTAGCCCGTGTAGCTCACACTGCCACACTTTGGCTACCACACGGCCATGTCTTATGCACAACCATGCCTTCGTCGACCACACGACCGTGTCATCGCATATGGCCATCCACACGGGTGGCCACATGCTCGTGTGGCGTCGACAAAATGGTTTTTAGTTTTTGTTGCAACCTCGTTTTCTGTATTTTGGGTACACACCTGGTACTATTTTGCAACGAAACCACTCTTGATCCTTCTAAAACTTCAAACTAGAGTACCCAACATCAATTTAGCAATTGATTTAACAAATTACCAACAAAAACTACTCACAGAATCAACTTACCATTAACAATAAACCACCTCTAATGTACACCATATACAGAGTTACAATTCTCCACCTCACGCCTTCGCCTAGTCCACAAGAATACAGAAATCAACCTCTTAATTACTCAACCTTTCATCAAAACTAGACATATAATCGTAATCATATTTTAGAATTTACAAGTTACAAAATTTCATAAACTCACTTACAAAAATCATGCAATGAAAATAGAAATAATGAGAATGTAGGTGCCACAACGGGCAAAAAGAAGCAAAATCGAAAGAGAGAAGGGAAAAGAACATAGTAAGGAAAATAGAAAATTAACATTAGTTGATTTTTGGAAGAAAGAGAAACCAATTGGAAATTTTGAAAAAAAGAACAAAAAAGAATAAAATCAGGGATATGACACTTTTCCTATGATTTTCTCCCACTAACCCACTATCTCAACCTCCTCAGACTTTCAGTACAACTAAAACTCTATTAGACATTCGAGCAAAAATTATCTACCACGCTTGTGCTGGTATTCGAACACAGGACCTCCAACACACCAACTCTTAGCCCACTTGAACCATGTAACACTCCAAACTCGGTCTAGACGTTATGGCTGAATCTAGCGATGTCACATGGAACTAAATTTTGAAATCGAGTTTGTTAGGTTTAGATCATTTTCGTTTAGCTATTAATAACCTCTTGTCAATTCCCAAAATCGTTTTCCCATTTACTTGATTCGCTTAAAAACACATTATGCAGCAGAAGTTTATAGAAAACATTTACTTTAAGAAAACTGTTCTTACTTAGGAAAAACTTAGTCTTTAGTAAAACCATATTTTGTTTTGATTAAAGTTGTAAATCTATGAAAGCAATTAAAACCCCAAAATTAAAAACAAAACAGTCTAAATTACATAAAAAATACTCATAATCAAATGAAACCATGAATAATAAAAGTAACAAGGTTTAAAATATGTGTGGCCACCGTCGAGTCCTCCGATGCACCGAGCCGTCAAGTCTAAGGATTACCTAAGCAGATTAAATAGAAAAGGGTGACTTATCACAACTTAGTGTGTAATCCCCACAGAAAATATGCATACAGATATTCAACAGAAGTGGGCCTGAGCCCATCACAGATTTAGTTTGGGCCTTAACCTATATAGATACAGTCTCAGATATACATTGGGGCCTTGGCCCATCTTAGATACAATATGTAGTAATAGAAAACAAAATCCTACCCACTAGCCTCTACACACCATCTCCAACCATCCATACACATCAAGTGGGGTTTAAAACACTAACCCATCCCTACACACCATGCTGTACCGAAATGCGGCACATAAACAGTAATTTACAGCTGAGCTGCCAGATAACAAGCGTAAGAGCCTTTTTGACACTTCCTCTAAATATCATTCACCTATCCCGATGCAATGCAACATACAATAGATGACATGCAATTATGCTATTATCAGTACATACATTCAGTTCAGCATACATGCTCAGTACAGATATCACACAGACGGTTCACACATATAAGGGTCTAAGTAGTGCTTACCGACCCTATAGTAGGTTCACAGTTCACTTAGGCGACCCGTGCAACCTTAAAAACTTTTTAGTTATAATAGGCTCACACATCCAGGTGGCTTGCCCATGTTGATCACACGGCCTAGCCCAGAACCCCATATGCCCTTGTGGACCCACACGTTTGTGTAGACCCACACGCCTGTGTGGACCCACATGCCAGTATGAACCCACACAGGCCAAATCAATCTAGCCCGTGTGTCACACACAGCCTGCTTGGTTATCACACAGTCATGTCTTACGCATATGGCCTAGCCTCGTTGATCACGGCCGTGTCCCCTCACACGACCTACCACACGGGCGACCATAGACCTGTGTGTTGTTGACAGATTACATTTTCGGCTTTTGCCGAATCCTATTTTCTGCGTTTTTAGGTACACACCTAGTAAGTTTTCATAGCAAAAGCAACCTCGAGCACTCCAAAACCTACATATTGACATTTCAGTGCCCCATTTTAGAGATATACGAAGCTTAATTGAGATTATAACACTATGAAAGCTCACGAGCCAACTAACTCCAACGCGCACTTACCGACAACGAATCGTAATTCCTAACGCTCTAATCACTGTGGAGCACTAACAGGTTCCTGACCTTCGCCTAACGAGAACATAAACAATCCTTCATCAATACTTAGTCAGAAAGAACAATGCTTAAGCAAAACCCAAAACTTACCGTACGATCGTAGTCCAAAAGTGATATAGAAAGGAGACAGCAATGGAATCGAAAAGAAACAAGTGAACAATAAGTGGAGATTCGGTAGGAAAAAAGAAGAATCGAAAGTCAAAATTTTAAAAGAAGAGAGGGAGGGTGCCGAATTTTACCAAAAAGAAATAAAAACGAACCGATTCTGATTACTCTCTTAACCCACTCTCCTTAATTTCTCCATCAAACTCCCCATTATCAAAATTTCGCCACCCCTCAAACTCCTCCACACGCTGGCAACAAAATAATTCCCTTGTCTAAGTAGGGACTCAAATACAAGACCTCCAATAAACTACCACTCCACTCATCCACCAGACCAGCAGACCCCTTCTGATAAAACCTACCAACAATTAAATAAAAGCCTACTGAACAAAAGTGAGGCTTACTTAGAAAAATTTCAAAATTTTGCCAAAGACAAAGCTTGAACTTAAGATCTCACACACACACCTAGAACATTTAACCACTGAAGCTGATAGATATTTGTGTCAAATTTAACAAAAGCAGAAACTAGAATTTGGAGCGTTAAAGTTTTACCCCCTAAAAGAAAATTTCATTCTCAAAATTTACCTGGTCAAAACAGTTGGGGATATTGTTGACACATCATATTCTCAGGCTCTCACGTGGCCTCCTCAGTGCTACGATTTTGCCATAGCACTTTCACTAAGGGGATAGACTTTTTCTGAAGGACCTTTACGCCATACTCCAAAATCTATACCAGTTCCTTCTCGAAGGTCAAATCTGGCCTAACCTCAATCTCCTCCACATGGGCAATATGGGTAGGATTAGAGCGATAGCGCCTTAACATCGAGATGTGGAATACATCATGAATGTGATCCAACTCCGGAGGTAGTTCTAACTGATAAGCAACTAGCCCCACTCGTTTCAGAATCTAGTACGGGCCAATAAATCTAGGACTCAGCTTACCCTTGTGACCGTACCTCAGAACTTTTTTCCATTGCGAGACCTTGAGAAATACGAAGTCCCTCATAAAATACTTGATTTCATTTCTCTTCAGATCTGCATAGGACTTCTGCCCATCAGAAGCCATTTTCAGACGATCCCAAATCAACCTAACCTTATCTTCGGTCTCAGAAACCAACTCAAGAACCAGAACACGTCGTTCACCCAACTCAGTCCAACATAAGGGAGTGTGACACCTATGACCATGCAGAGCCTCGTAAGGTGCCATCTGGATGTTAGACTAGAAACTGTTATTTTAGGCAAACTTCGCTAACGATAAATACTCATTCCAACTACCTCGGAAATCAATAACACAGCTCCTCAACATATCCTCTAGTATCTAAATCACCCTCTCAGATTGACCATCTGTCTAAGGATGGAAAGCACTACTGAAGTCCAACCTTGTACCCGGAGCCATCTGTAGCTTCTTCTAGAACTGAGATATGAAGTTAGGATCCTTCTCAAAAATGATAGAGACAGGTACCCCATGCAATCTCACTATTTTCGATATGTAGAGCTTAGCCAATTTCTAAAGAGAAAAGTCTGTCCTATCCAGGATAGAGTGAGTAGACCTAGTCAATTGATCCACGATGACTCAAATACAATCCTTCTTGGTGGGTGTTAGAGGCAACCCACTAACAAAGTCCATCGTTACTCGCTCCCATTTCCATAACTAATTCTTAACCGGCTGCAGCAAACCTAAAGGTAACTGATGTTCAGCCTTAACCTACTGACAAGTCAAACAGTGGGCAACAAAGTCAGTAACCTTACGCTTCAACCTTGGCCACTAGTACAACTCTCGAAGATTGATAAACGATAAATTATACATATTTTTACCTCACGTTTAGCCTTTATTTTGGATGAATTATTATCAAATTAGTGAGAATTGGTGCTCTTAATCTTTCTTTTTCATATCTTATACTCAGGAGAGCATAGGGAAGAGAAAAGAACAGAAAACGGGCCAAAAACCATGAAAATGGGCCAAAATATGTAATCGATACAGCCCAAGGGATCACCACATGGCCGTGGCAGACGACCGTGCCACACGAAGACCACACGGCCTAGCCCCTGACAAGCACAGCCAGGGCACACGACTGTGCCACCTCAATAGTCCCAAACACGGCCTCTTGTCAAAATCACATGAGCGTGGCACACGGGCGTGTTCTAGTCGTATGGAAGAGGAATTTCACCCGGATTTGGATACTTAGGGGCTAAGAAAGCCATTCTAAACTCTATATAAAGACCCCAAGAGGCAACTCTAAAGATATACTCTCTTCTCTCAAGAAAGAGTGCCATAATTCTGCCAACACAAGGAGTGAAAGCAAGGGATTACTCCAAGGGAAGCCGATTGATTCATCCTAGAAGCCAGAATTCTACATCAAGACGGAGGATCTCCCTAAATTCCTTTAGGGGTTTTTGGGTTCTTTATGTTTTGTTATCTTAATACTTCTGAGATGTTTTCTTTCTTTATTATGAACTAAACCCCTCAAATACTTGAGGGGGATGAAACCTAAGACAGATCTTGTTATTATTTATTCTTGAATTATATGATAAATACTTGAATTGTTCTTAATTGTGTGTTCTTCATTCTTGATTTAATAATCCTAGGTATTACTTCAAGAACTTGATGTGCTTAGGCAGAGGAGCAAAAGTCCTTGTTTTAAGAGCAGATCTACTATAATTAAGCGGAGTTGCATGCAACCCTAGACATAGGGCAACATAAATCTACCAGATTAGGGTCAAACCTAATAGGGGGAACCATAGATCGAATTAATGCAACCTAGGGTGTTAATTAATAAAGAAACTTTAGTTAACAACCTAGGCCTAGTCACTCTTCGCCTCGAAGGAGGGTTTAGCATAAATTAGGGATCTCTACGGATCAAGTCAAGTGAATAAATCGTCTAGTTCAAGAAGTCAATAACAAGTGAAGTCTAGGTGGATTCTCCCTCAAGTATTGCTCATATCAATTAGCTTTTCCCTAAAGTTTTCCCAATTTACTTTTTGTGCACTTTAGTTAGTTTTAGAATTAGTTCCAATCAATCCTCTTTTATTTTTAGGCTAGATAATAGAAAGAAAGTAAGTATTAGTACTTTTGGTTCCCTTGGGTACGATAACTCAGTCTTGCCACTAAACTATACTACTGTTCGATAGGTGCGCTTGCCTTTAATATCGTGATATTAGTTAGTTTTGGTGTGATCAGTTTTATAAATTTTATTACTTAATATTGTGAGTCATATCAAGTTTTTGGCGTCGTTGCCGGGGAACTGAAATATTAAGAAAACTCGATTTCTATTACTTTAGCCATTATTATTTTTTTATTTATTTATTTTTAGTTTTTATTTATTTATTTTTATTTTCTTTTAAATTTTTGAATTTTCTTTACTTTTTCTTTTTAGGTATTTTTAGTTTATGACTATAAACAACCCAACAGGACCACTGCTTTTTGACGAAGATCTAGAAGAGACAATTCGCAGAAATCACAGAGAAATTAGACACAGTTTACATTATCCAGAATAAGAACCTAAGCTAGAGCCAGAACCTATAGAAGAGATGGACGTGAATCAAAACGTTCCACTACCTCCAACACTACCAGCAGAACCAGTAAACCAGGATGAAGCTCCTCGTACTATGTATGATTATGGTAAACATAGTTTGGTTGGTACTCAAACTAGCATTATTCGACTTGCTATTGCTGCTAATAACTTTGAATTAAAGCCTAACACTATTCAGATGATACAACAATTAGTGCAGTTTGATGGTTTGCAGGATGAAGATCCCAATTCACACATAACCAATTTTTTGGAACTTTGTGATACTTTTAAAATTAATGGGGTTTCTGATGATGCCATTCGTTTAAGGCTATTTCCATTCTCTTTGAGAAATAAAGCCAAACAGTGGTTAAATTCTTTACCACGAGGCTCAATTACCACATGGGAATAGATGACCGAAAAATTTTTACTTAAATATTTTCTTCCAGCTAAAACAGCTAAATTACGAAACGATATCTCTTCTTTTGTGCAGATGGATTTAGAAACACTATACGATGCCTGGGAGAGATACAAAGATCTTTTGAGAAGATGCCCTCTTCATGGTTTACCTTTGTGGCTACAAGTTCAAACCTTTCACAACGGTTTGAACCCATCAACAAGACAGATGATCGATGCAGCCGCAGGAGGAACAATCAATAACAAAACACCAGAAGCAGCTTATGAATTTATTGAAGAGATGTCACTGAATAATTATCAGTGGCAAGTCATGAGGACAAACCCGACGAAAGCTGCAGGAGTTTATAATATTGATGCTGTCGCTATGCTTTCTAACCAAGTAGAACTTTTAAATAAAAAGTTTGATAATTTTGTTGGTTCTATGTAGGCACAAGCAGTAATGCAGTGCTAATTATATGTTCACTCCAGACTACTCATCTTCTACCAATGGCACAGAAACTGAGCAGGCCAATTATATAGGTAACAATTTTAGATCTCAAAATAATCCATATAGTAACACATATAATGCAGGTTGGCGAAACCATCCCAATTTTTCTTGGGGAGGTCAAGGGAATCAAAGACAACAACCCCCTCAGGGATTTCTGCAACCACCGCCACAACAGGAGAAAAAGCCCAACCTTGAAAAGATGTTTACCAAATTCATGGCCATGTTAGAGACCCGCTTTCAGAACACTGAAATGGCATTAAAGAACTAGCAAGCATCAATCAAAGGCCTTGAGAATCAAATCGGTCAACTTGCCAAGTTAATATCAGAAAGACCACAAGGTGGACTTCCAAGTAACACTGAGACCAATCCTAAAGAGCAACTTCATGCCATAAATACAATAGATGAGGAGGCATTAACCAAAGACGACCCAAAGTTAGGCAAGGAACCTAAGGTGAGTAAAGGTAAGGTAGAGGTCAGCAACAATAGGCCAGACATCAATGAACACAAGCCTCGTATACCATACACAAGAGCGCTACAGAAAGACCGCACAAATGAACAATTCTGTAAGTTTCTTAAACTCTTAAAAAAATTACACATTAATTTACCATTTGTTGAAGCAATTTTGCATATGCCAGACGCGGTTAAATTCTTAAAAGAACTCTCGACAAACAAGTAGAAGCTAGAGAAGAAATCTCATGTGGAATTAAATGCAGTCTGCTCAGCGATTCTACAAAATAGACTACCGACCAAACTAAAAGATCCAGGGAGTTTCACTATCCCTTATTTACTTGGTAGCTTAGAGGAAAAAAATGCTTTAGCTGATTTAGGGGCAAGCATAAATGTCATGCCTTATAACTTGTTTAAACAACTAGGCCTTGGAACCTCTAAGAAAACCAAGATGAGCATTCAACTAGCTGATAAAACTATTAGGGCACCTAAGGGAATAATTGAAGATGTACTTGTCAAAATCGATAAATTTATATTCCCAGTTGACTTTGTTGTTTTAGACATTGATGACGCTAGCAATGTACCCTTAATTCTAGGGCGACCCTTTTTAGCAACTGCTAGAACTAAAATTGATTTAGAAACAGGTGAACTCAAATTACGAGTAGGTGATAATACAGTCACCATACGAGCTCACAACTCAATTAAAATTACAGATGAGAATAGAGACTTGAGTCCCTATAAAACCACTGAACTCACCACACAAACTTCTGTGCAGGATGCACTCCATATAAAGACAATGCAAACAATGGCAAATTCACCTACAAGAGATGAACCAGAAAAGCGAATACTCTAGATCGAGGAACTAGATGAGTTGCTGAACTTTCACGAAAAGCCCAAAATATGCCACACTAAAACGGAGCATCACCAAGACGACCCTCAGGGACAAATAGATCAACTCAAGGTGGGAGATAAGGTAATTTTAAAGGAAGACGATCCTCAAATCTCAGATTCAAAAGAACATAAAAGTGATACACCCTACTTCATGGTAATGAAAGTCTTCCCATACGGCACAATTGAGGTAACTCCCCCAATCCACGGTACTTTCAAGGTAAACGGCCATCGGCTTAAATTTTATAATGGTGAGAATTCTATAGACTACAGGGAGGAGCTTTAGCTCCACGAAATCCCTCCATGATACATCCAGGTAGAGTCGAGCTTAGACTCTTAATAAGCATTTCTCGAGAGGCAACCCGAGCACTAACTTAGTAATTTTTTATCTATTTTGATTTTAGTATTTTTCATGCATCACACTAACCCTTTTTAATGCAGAGATTTAGGACCACATGGCCAGTCCCACAGGCGTGTCCCAGGCCGTGTGAACCCTTTAAACAGTGACACGGTCGTGTACCAAGGCCGTGTACAAACAAAGCAAAAATTTTCCCAAAACACGGGCCACTGATATCTCGCCACGGCCGTGCGACATGGCCGTGACAACCTTTCGACTTCAACACGGGCTACCAACAACACCCCACGGCCGTGCGACATGGCTATGGCAACCCTGCAGTATCAACACAGGCTTACACAAATCCCCACGCCCGTGTCCCCAGATCGTGGAATCACTGTGAAATTTTACACGGCTGTGGAACCTATCACACGACCGTGTGAAGCACGAACATGATCGCATACGGCCGTGTATACCATTACACGACTGTGTGAGTGATGAAGAACCGATCTCCCACAACCGTGTACAATATTCCCATGGGTGTGTACTTCGAATTAGGCGCGCCAAAACCCTCAAATTCCGAAAGACACGGGTAAAACACGACTCATACGGGCGTGTGACATGCCCGTGTGACCTAAAAACTATAAATAGGGGCCACTATTCATTTCCTTCTTCACTCAAAACCCCATATTTCTCTCATCCAAACTCTCCCTAACCACCATAAGTGCCGCCACAGCCCTCAAAACACCACCATACCCGAAATCAGTCGCCCCACGCCCGTGTAAACCCACCCCACGACCAACCCACGACCGTGCAACATCAAATTTGGTTCTATTCTCTCATTTTTCTCTTTTATTTATTTATAGTTCATTTTCATTATTCAATTATGTAATTTTACTTTATTCTAGATGTTTAATCAAGCATGGAATTAGGAAAATTAGGATGAATAATCTAGAATTAGATAGAACACATTAGGATTGCATGCCACTTAATTTAAATTTTTGCCTGCCACTTAGAACTCATTTCCTTTGCCATTTAAATTTATATTTGTTTGACATTTTCTCATAAAATTAGTATATATACATACCCATAGTTCTTAGTTTTGTTACAAGTTTCAACATGATTAGATTCTACTATTTAGGTTAATCCTTATTTTTTTTTCTTATTTTTATTTTTGGGAACATTGTCATTTTAATATACATTTTAATTATTATCTATCTAGTTTAATTTCAATTTTTAGGACTACTGCTTGTTATTTTTCAGATACTATGTCGTCATCACGCAGTCGGAAAACTACTGTCCCCGTCTCAAAGAAACGTAAGGGGCCAGGGAGCTCATCAGGGAGGCCCACCTCCGAGGCTCGACACCCATTCATCACATTTTCCCAAGCCTCGCAGGAGAAGCATTATCAACTACTTCGAGCCCGCCCCATATCTAAGGGCCGCTGCATAGATTGGGCCGGCCTTGAGCATATACATTTAGTGGACGACATCCAGGCCTCTTGATGACCGAGCCGTGGAAGAAATTCTTCTAGATTATTGAGCTCACATATTTAGAACTCACCCTCGAGTTCTGCTCCACCTTCCACCTCCAGACGGTGATGACGAGATTTGATGATCCAGGGACAGTCTAGTTCCATCTGGGAGGACTAGTGCGACGCCTCAGCGTGCCAGAGTTTGGCACAGCACTTAGGCTCTACACAGAGCAATTTATGGCAAATGAAGACTTCTCCAACCTTTCCCGTCGCATCCACATCTGGCCCATCGACTGTTGAAACGACATAGCCCTGGGGCGACAGACATATAACCCCAGTGTCAACAAGGCGATCGCCCTCGTGCCATCTCTGTGGTACATTCATGCTCTTCTTGCTCACACTTTTATAGGTAAACGAGAGAGCACAGGCATCGTCAACACTCACGACGTCTACTTTCTGTGGTGCATGACAAATGGGCACGTCATCGACTTAGCATACTTTATCACACACGCCATGCAGCATCAGATGGAGAGGCACCGTAAAGGCCTATTATCCATGGGGCCCTACATCACGCGTCTGGCTCGTTACTTCGGGCTCCTCAACGTCGCAGCCCAGACATCCTCCTACACTTTGATCGGTCAGATGTCTCCCCAAGGCATCGCGACGATGTTACACATGAGGATGATTGAGTGGAGGCCAGGAGGTACCCCCTTCAGTTCCGACTCGTCTAGGAGGGAGAGGACCCAGAGGACATTGCTGATAATATCCCACCACCACCACAGGAGGAGGATGAGCAAGTTGAGCCACCACGCCCCAGACGACCCACCCAGACGGCAGCCACACATGTTGACATATCCGAGCGCCTAGATCGTTTTGAGCAGCAGTACTTCCAGCGCCTCGATTATATCGATGCCACTTTAGCGTAGATATGCCAGCACCTGAGCATCACCCCGCCACCGCGTGATCCATCCGAGGACTAGATCCTCTTATTTTTTTTATCATTTATCTTATTCTTATTTTTATCTTAACTTAGATTTGAACACTGATCTTTATTTTCACCTTTTCGACTAATGTTGTTTTCTTTTTTTTAGTTTGTTTTTATTTTCTTTCATTTTATCTTTTTTAATTGTTTGAATATTAGTATTTTTAGTATTTTGTTTTATTTTATTGCTTTTCCTAACGGCCATCCCCTAGCAAGTGATTTCCATTGCTTCAAATTCCCCACGACTAATAAATACTTTCGCAGTTTCCAAGGAGCTTTACAGCTCAAATCTCTACGAAAAAGGGAACACCTTGCCACAACCTCCAACTCTTCCAATCTCCGCTTCACTAATCCATCCAAAGCAGGGAGTTTCATACCTCTCCCTATCTTATGATCTTGTGTTTTTATTGCTACTAATGTTATCTTTGTACATTAAGGGCAATGTACATCTTAAGTGTGGGGTAGAACTTACTTTAAATCTTTATACTATCTTTGAAATCCCTAAACTTTTCTAACATTTTGCATTGTTCTCAATTGAATTATCTTCAACCTCCTATTAGGAATTAATTTGAATTGATTTATGATTTTTATTTATATGTGAGAATTAAGACATAGGTGCTTGTACTTTGATTATTCAAACTTTAAAACATTAAGGAATCAAGCATGATAAGTTGAAATATTTGAGAACCCCAATATTTTTTCATAAGTTCTTTTCCTTAATTCTAAGTATTATCTTGAGATTTGAAATTCGCAGGAGTGACATCAAAAGCCATAATTCAGGTGAGATTTTTGAGCCTTTTGAGCATACATTTTTTCATGCTCACTTTTATTATTGCTTTGAGTGAGTCAATACTGATTTGTTATTCTAAAACTTGCTTTGATTATACATGTCGAGACCACATCATTGATTTGATATACCGAGATGATAAAGGCACCTAGGATTTAACCCACTTACTCCACAAAAGCCTACCTCTATAAATTAACCCCTAGTGAACCCCATTGAGCCAACAACCTTTTCTTTGAACTACCTCTAAGTTTAACCTTTCACCCATTTTTGTTGAATTCATTCAATTATTTTTGACCCCTATTTTTGTCGAGATTTGAGTTGAAATTTTCATCTAGCTTTATTTTCTTTTCCAGAATGTAAAATTTTATCCAATTCATTTATTATATTTGAGTTGTTCTTTAAAAAAAAAACGTATGTATTAATTCAGTTGTAATCTGTAATAATTCAAATGGTTTTTGCATATTTCTATTTTAAGGCTACCAAGGTGGAAATGATGTTATTATAAGAATTAGCCTAAAGAATATGTTCTAGTGATAGAGATTTTTCTAGCTAGATAAATTTTCAATTCTATCTTGATTCTAACCCTCTTTTGCAGCCTGTGACAACACCCCTAACCAAGCCCCATTACAACCACTAAAAGACCTTTTGATCAATGTATCATATCAATCTGTAGTGGTGGAGATATGATTTTCTAGCAAGCCTATGGTAATAACTTTTCAGGTTGACTAGAGAGTACTTAATTTTTGAACCCTAAACACTTCGAGTGGATAGAGTGAATCTTTAGTGAGGATGTCAACTTTTGTTAATTAACATTAAGAGATAATTACTTAGGAGAAGGGAGAAAACTGATGTTTCAATGATAAAATTCTCAGCTTAGAGTGATTGAATCTTTAATGTTCTTCTAATTGAATTATCATTGTATGAATACCTGTGAATTAGTTTGAAACATTATTGATAAAGATTGTAAGTTGAGAAGAATGATTCTTTATTAGGGATTGAGATTTTGCTTGAGGACAAGCAAAGGCTTAAGTGTGGGGGTATTTGATAAACGATAAATTATACATATTTTTACCTCATGTTTAGCCTTTATTTTGGATGAATTATTATCAAATTAGTGAGAATTGGTGCTCTTAATCTTTCTTTTTCATATATTATACTCAGGAGAGCATAGGGAAGAGAAAAGAACGGAAAACGGGCTAAAAACCATGAAAATGGGCCAAAATATGTAATCGACACGGCCCAAGAGATCACCACACGGTCGTGGCACACGGCCATGCCACACGAAGACCACACGGTCCAGCCCCTGACAAGCACGGCCAGGGTACACGGCCGTGCCACCTCAACAGTCCCGAACACGGCCTCTTGTTGAAATCACAGGGGCGTGGCACACGGGCATGTTCTAGTCGTGAGGAAGAGGAATTTCACCCGGATTTGGATACTTAGGGGCTAAGAAAGCCATTCTAAACTCTATATAAAGACCCCAAGATGTAACTCTAAAGATATACTCTCTTCTCTCAAGAAAGAGTGCCATAATTCTACCAACACAAGGAGTGAAAGCAAGGGATTACTCCAAGGGAAGCCGATTGATTCATCCCAGAAGCCAGAATTCTACATCAAGACAGAGGATCTCCCTAAATTCCTTCAGGGGTTTTTGGGTTCTTTATGTTTTGTTATCTTAATACTCCTAAGATATTTTCTTTCTTTATTATGAACTAAACCCCTCAAATACTTGAGGGGGATGAAACCTAAGACAGATCTTGTTATTATTTATTCTTGAATTATATGATAAATACTTGAATTTTTCTTAATTATGTGTTCTTCATTCTTGATTTAATAATCCTAGGTATTACTTCAAGAACTTGATGTGCTTAAGCAGAGGAGCAAAAGTCCCTGTTTTAAGAGCAGATCTATCATAATTAAGCGAAGTTGTATGCAACCCTAGACATAGGGCGACATAAATCTGTCGAATTAGGGTCAAACCTAATAGGGGGAACCATAGATCGAATTAATGCAACCTAGGGTGTTAATTAATAAAGAAACTTTAGTTAACAACCTAGGCCTAGTTGCTCTTCGCCTCGAATGAGTTTTTGGCATAAATTAGGGATCTCTACGGATCAAGTCAAGTGAATAAATCGTCTAGTTCAAGAAGTCAATAGCAAGTGAAGTCTTGGTGGATTCTCCCTTAAGTATTGCTCATATCAATCAGCTTTTCCTTAAAGTTTTCCCCAATTTACTTTTTGTGCACTTTAGTTAGTTTTAAAATTAGTTCCAATCAATCCTCTTTTATTTTTAGGCTAGATAATAGAAAGAAAGTAAGTATTAGTACTTTTGGTTCCCTTGGGTACGATAACTCGGTCTTACCGTTAAATAATACTACTGTTCGATAGGTGCGCTTACCTTTAATATCGTGATATTAGTTAGTTTTGATGTGATCAGTTTTATAAATTTTATTACTTAATATCGCGAGTCGTATGAAATATCTCGGTACATCTTGTTTCGCTGCAATACATATCATAGCGACTGCCATGCGCCTCTCTTAGAATCGACTGCCTTAAATCCTCATCATTCAATACACAAATCCGACTGCAGAAACAAAGTGCCCCATTAATGTTTACCCCCAAATCAGCAGTGCCACCATTCTTAACCTGATGAAAACGCAGCTCAAGAGACTTATCCTCCAACTGTTTACCTCGGATCTTTTCAATCCATGTCAGTTTAACCTGAAGTTCAACTAACAGACTCGTATCGTCGAACAGGCTAAGTCGAGCTAACATTGCTCTCAGATTAGTCATAGTACTACGGCTCAACGCATCGACCACCATATTGGCCTTGCCGGGATGATACTCAATGGTACAATCATAATCTTTAAGCAGCTCAACCCATCTACACTGCCTAAGTTGAAGAGATACTTAAAGCTTTTATGATCAGTGTAGATGATACACTTCTCACCGTACAAATAGTGCCTCCAGATTTTTAAAGTGAATACTATGGTAGCCAATTCCATATCATGCGATGAATAGTTCGCTTTATGAGTTTTGAGCTGACGAGATGCATATGCTACCACCTTACCATCTTGCATCAAAACACAACCAAAACTGACATGTGATGCATCATCGTATACTACAAAATCTTTATCAAGCTCAGGCTGCATCAAAATAGGAGCCTGAGTCAAAACAGCCTTGAACTTCTTGAAGCTCTCTTGCTATGCATTAGTCCAGACAAAAATAACTCCCTTACGCAGAAGCTTAGTCAACAGAGCTACGATCAAGGAGAACCCTTCTACAAAGCACTGATAATAACCCACTAACCCTAGAAAGCTACGGATTTTAGATACATTCTTCAGTAGTTTCTAATCCAATACAGCCTCAATTTTATGAGGATCAACTCGAATCCCCTCAGTAGAAACTATGTGTCCCAAAAAGGTCACTTCACGGAGCCAGAACTCACACTTGCTGAACTTTACATAAAGCTGTTTCTCACTAAGAGTCTGAAGTACCACTCTAAAATGCTCATCGTGCTCATCTTCAGTCTTAGAATACACCAAGATATCATCGATGAACACCACCACAAAATGATCCAGGTAGGGTTGGAACACTCGGTTCATCAAATCCATAAATGCAGCTGGCGCATTAGTCAATCCAAAAGGCATAACTAGAAACTCGTAATGTCCATATCGAGTCCTAAATGCCATCTTATGCACATCAGCCTCATTAACTCTCAATTGATGATATCCTGAACATAGATAGATCTTGGAAAACACAAAAGCCCCTCAGAACTGGCAGAATAAATCATCAATCCTTGGAAGTGAATATTTATTCTTAATTGTTAGCTTATTCAAATGTCGGTAGTTGATACATATCCTCATTGTCCTATCTTTTTTCTTAACAAACAAAATAGGTGCTCCTCACGGAGACACACTGGGACGAATGAACCCACGATCCAACAACTCCTGTATTTGAGCCTTAAGCTCCGTAAGCTCCTTAGGTCCCATTCTTAGGGAGCAATAGACACTAGAGCTGTACACGAAATAAGATCAATCCCAAACTCCACTTCCTGATTCAAAGGTAAACCCAGTAGTTCCTCAGGAAAGACATCCAAAAAATCCCTTACAGTTCTTATGTCCTTTATAGAAGAGTCCCTAAAATCAGAAACACTTATGTAGGCCAAGAATGCCTCACATTCCTTCCGAACCAACTTTTCCATCACTAATGCAGAAATCATATCAGTCAAATAATTCAGATGTTCCCCAATCACAACTACTCCGTCGTCCTCCTTGGTTCTCAAAATGACCCTCTTAGTCGCACAGTCCAGACTTACTCAGTGCTTGACCAACCAATCCATTCCCAGAATTAAGTCGAACTCCCTCAATGGAAGCTCCATTAGATTAGCCAAAAATAATATCCCTTGGACCTCTAATAAAACGTCTCTATATAGTTTACTAACTCGGATAGGTTACCCCAAATGACTCACAACAGTCACTCAATAGAAGTACTATCCACCGGAATCCCCAAAGTTTCAGAAACCATGCTAGCTACATAGGAATGTACCCGTAAAGACATCTGGAGCATCTCTATCCTGTGGCGAAGAGCAGCATAAACAAGAGCACGCCTCAGTTTGTAAAGTACCTCTGCTCGGTGCTCTCTATCCTTGGCCTATGCCGTTACCACCCCTAGCCTGACCACAACCCCTAGGTAGCTACTGAACTACCCTTGGTGGCTGCGAAGTACCAGAACTCGGAGCTTGCACCTAATCAGCCCTCAGCAGACACTCTTGAACATGGTGCTCAAAAGTATCACATCTTAAACATGCCCCAATCGTCCTTCAACATTCGCCTAGATGGCGTCTACCACAATGCCCACAAGGCAATATCCCAAAAGGTGCAACAGGGCCCAACTTGTAACAGTCTGATTTGGACCCTAGTCAGAATAGTGGTTTTAGGACAACGAATCTGAGTTAGAAAAATATTTTAATATTATTTTTAGTATTTATAGCATGTGAATTGATATCTATGAAATTTTCGTGTTTTAATTTGATCGTTTGTGTGTTTAATTTGAGAAAAGGACTAAATCATAGAAAATGTAAAAGTGTCCTTCTATTTGAATAATGGTCAAATTGACATGTATTCATAAAAGAGAGGTCCTTATGTGGTTATTTGACCATTTAATGCATTAAATGACAAAAATAGGCATATGTTAGTGGGATTTTAATGATAATAATAAGGTTAAATTTGTAAATGAATTATTAATGTTTATTAATTAAAACAAAAGTATGAAAATGGCCATTATGTGTTCATCTTGCCGAAATTATCAAAGAAAAAGAAAAAGAAAAGAATTTTAGGGTTCAGCCATATCTAAGCTCAATTAAGGTATGTTTTAGCTTCGGTTTTTGATGATTTTTATGTTTTTGTGATTGTTGCTTAGCATTCTATAAAGCCCATGCCTCAATTTCTAATTTTGATGATGACTTTGAATTATTCCATTGATGAAATTGGGAACTTTGTGATGTTAGTAGATGAAAAACTAAAGATATGTGTTAGATAAATATGTTTTGTCTTGGGATTTTTGACAAAATTGAGTAATTTGGGCTAATTTGTGAAAATGATCTTTTGAGGAACTAAAATATAAAATAAATGAAATATATGCGCTTAAATGAACTCCATGAAAATTCAGCTAAACTTGAAAAATGTGAAATTATGTGTATTTTGTGATTTTATGAATTAGGGACTAAAGTGTCAAAATGTGAAAATGTGAGGGCTAATTTGCAAAATGCCCTAAATATGGGTTTATGGATTTGTTTAAATGAATTGGTGAGTAAAAGAGTTAAATTTGAATGTGTTTAGATAAAAAACCAAAGAAAACGAAATTAGATCGGGGAAAGTCGAAAATCATTGAGTAATCGTTTTCATTTACCCAAATTTGAAAGAGGTAAGTCGATATACAAATAAATATATTTTAATTGAATTATTATTGTATATATGTGAATGAATTGTGATATATGGCTATTTGAGCCGAATATGTGAAATCCAAGAAAATTCTGATAATGCGACGACGTCTGAAAAGCCTCGTATGAGCATTAGAAATAGTTAGGATACATATGTCATGACATAGGATCCAATATGTGATTTCGTGTACGACCACGTCTAGGACGTTGGTATTGATTTATGATTTACGTGTAAGACCATGTCTGGGACATTGGCATCATATTTGATTTCGTGTAAGACCTTGTCTGAGATAGTGGCATCGATATTTAATTACATGTAAGACCACATTTGTACAAACTTTCTGAGTTATCCTCATATCCTATTTGATTTTTGAATGGTTCAATGGGCAGTCCGAGAAGTGAATGAGTATATGAATATGCATCCAAATTCTGGTATGTATGATTTTATATGAAATTTTGGAAATGAAAAGTATGTATGCATATGAACAATTGATATGTGAACTACTTGACAGTGTGCTTAGTTTATAACCAAGTGACTATGAACATTTGAGCTATATGAGAAATATGAATTTGCTATTGTGTTGTGATATGATTGTTATGAATGAAATGACTTATAAATGTTTATGTGTTAAGTTTATTTGTATATGGCTTACTAAGCTCTTTGTAGCTTACTTTGTGTGTGTTTGTATTGTTTTATAGATATCGAAGTTACCAAGAGCTCGGGGATCGTCGAGGATCATTACCACACTATCAAAATTTGTTTTGGTACCTTTTGAAAATGTGATTAATGAATTATGGCATGTATAGGCTAGAAGTATTTGAATATGTCTTGTTATATGTATATATCTTGCCATGTGATATGGCTTGATCATGGTTGCAATTATGGTTTGGTTTTGGTATATGTTATGTTTTGCAAATTTGGTAATTTGGTGAGTTCATGAATAGCCAAAATGAAATGGTCAATTTGGTATGTTTTGGTTGTGAATTGGTTTAAAATTTAGTATGAAATGCATTGATATTGAACTTGTAGGAATGACCCAAAATTGGGTGGCATATTGGCCTTGCAAATGGCCTATTTGTGCCCACACAGGTAGGGACACGGGTGTGTGTCTCTGTCGTGTTGCTCAAGGGCCTTTTCGAAATGAGCCTGGGCAGACCATACGGTTGCACACGCGGGCGTGTGATACGCTGTGTGGCCAAGTCAGTATACCCCCTTAGCTTGACACGGCAGAGCACACGGCCTAGACACGGGTGTTTGAGGCCATTTCGAATAGCCACACAGGCTGGACACATGGGCGTATGACTGGCTATGTGGACAAGTTAGTATCTATGCCCTGTTTTGCCATGGCCTGGACACACGGGTGTGTCTAATGCCGTGTGAGGCACACGGCCTGACCACACGGGCGTATGACCTTTGTAACTTTGAAAAATTTCTAAGTTTTGGAAAAATTTATATGAGCATTGTTTAGTCCTAACCATCTTCTAATGCATGCTTAAGGTCTCGTTGACCTCCTTAAGGGACTCTATTTGTATGATTTGCTATGATATGATGATGTATGATATATGTCTATGAAATATTCGTGAAATGTTCTGATTTTTCTGGTAATGCATCTTAACCCTAGTCTGACAACGGATGCGGGTTAGGGGTGTTACATTGATTGGTATCAGAGCTGTGGTTTAATCAATTCTTAGACTAACATAGCGTATTTTTAATCTAGCTATACATGTCATATATCTGAAATGTGATAGCATGATGAATCCTAATAAATAAAATGTGTTTTCGTATAGTAAGTGGATCCCGAACGAGCGGTAGTTGACGATATTGAAAGTAACGCACCTGCTCCCACTCAAGAGGCAATGCCTTCTGATTCGAGAAACGTAACTAGTATAGCCACAAGGGAGAAGCCAAATAAGCTTTCTTCTAAATAATGAATGAGTGGTTTACAAAATTCGTTCGAACGAATCTGGCTGCTCAACAACCTCCGCCCCTGCTTAATCCCCTTGAGATACCTGTTGTGCCTCCGGTTAGGAATCTGATTTTGATAAATAAGCCTCCAGTTGAGAAAATCAGAAAGTATGGGGCTGAAGAGTTTAGGGCCACTAATGATGACGATGCTGAGAGAGCCGAGTTTTGGCTCGAGAATACAATCAGAGTATTTGATGAAATGTTTTGTACTCCCGACGATTGTGTTAAATTTGCAGTTTCTTTGCTCAGAGATGCAGCCTATCAATAGTGGAAAACTCTGATTTCCGTTGTTCCGAAAGAACGAATTACTTGGGATTTCTTTCAATCCAAATTCTATAAGAAATATATCAGTAAGAGATTCATTAATTAGAAGCGAAGAGAGTTTCTTGAGCTTAAACAGGGTCGTATGCCCGTTACGAAATACGAGCGAAAATTTGTTTGACTAAGCCGGTATACCAACAATGTGTATCTACCGAAGAAATAATGTGTAAAAGATTCGAAGATGGCTTAAATGAAGATATCCGTCTGTTAGTCGGTATTTTAGAAATTAAAGAATTTGTTGTGCTTGTTGATCGAGCATGTAAAGCTAAAGAACTTAGGAAAGATAAAAGAAAAGCTTATTCAGAAGCTAGAGATGTGAGAAAGAGATCCGTAAGTAAATCATTTCAGTCGGCATCAAAGAAATTCCAAGATGATTATAGCCGTTCAAAGGCTAATGTGGGGCATTCGAGCAAAGATCGTGCTAGATCGCATTCAAGCTTTAGAGCTTCTGGTACTTCAATTGCAAGTGTTGGAAATGTCTGATCTGATCGACCCGGGTGTAGACACTGTGGTAAATGACATCCGAGAAGTTGTAGATTGAGTGATCGAGCTTGCTTTAGTTGTGAATCCTTAGATCACTTTATTCAAAAATGTCCTGAGTCTGTTGAGCAAGAGATTGTACAAAATCTGAGACCGAGCAATACCTCAGCTAGAGGTAGACCTCCCAGAAATACGGGGAATATGAGTGGTAGCCAAAGAGCTAGTAAAGATACAACTGTTCGGTCTGAGGCTAGAGCACCTGCCAGAGCTACGCAATTCGAGCTCGTGAGGAAGCTTCATCTTCGCATGTGATTACTAGTACAATTACTCTTTACGATACTTCTGTGATTGCATTGATAGATCCATGATCAATGCACTCTTATATATGCATGAATTTGGTACGCAGAAAGACTTTGCCTGTAGAGTTTATTGAATTCGTAATTAGAGTCTCAAACCCCTTAGACAAAAGTGTCCTGGTTGATAAAGTTTGCAAGAACTGTCCGTTGATATTCTGAGATATTTGTTTTCTGGCCGATCTGATGTTACTACCCTTTGATGAATTTGATATAATTCTGGGTATGGATTGGTTAACTTTGCACGATGCTGTTGTGAATTGCAAATGGAAAACTATTGATTTGAGATGCAAGAATGATGAAATAGTCCGAATTGAATCTAGTGATTTAAATGGGTTGCCTACTGTAATATCTTTGATGAAAGCTATGAAGTATGTGAAAAAAGGTTGTGAAGCCTACTTTGCTTATGTGATCGATTCGAAAGTGATAGAAAAGAAAATAGAATCTATACCGGTTGTTTGTGAGTTCCTTAATGTGTTTCTTGAAGAACTTCTAGGATTACCTCTGATACAAGAAGTTGAATTTGGCATTGAATTAGTGCCTAGAACTACTCTGATTTCGATTGTTCCGTATAGAATGGCTCCAACTAAATTGAAAGAATTAAAGTCTCAGTTGTAAGAGTTGACATATAGAGGATTTGCGAGACCAAGCTTTTTACCTTGGGGTGCTCTTGTACTGTTTGTGAAAAAGAAAGACAAAACGATGAGAATGTGCATTGATTATCACTAGTTGAATAAAGTGACTATAAAGAACAAATATCCCCTGCCCAGAATTGGCGATTTGTTCGATCAGTTAAAAGGCGCTACTATGTTTTCAAAGATAGATTTGAGATCGAGCTATTATGAATTGAGAGTAATAGATTCCGACATTCTGAAAACAGCCTTCCGAACGAGGTATGGACACTATGAGTTCATAGTTATACTTTTCAGATTAATGAATGCACCTGCTATTTTTGTGGATTTGATGAATAGAATTTTCAGACCTTATTTAAATCGATTTGTTGTCGTATTCATTGATGACATTTTGATTTATTCGCAGGACGAGAATGAGCTTGCTGAGCATTTGGGAGTTGTACTACAGATTCTGCGTAATAAGCAATTATTCGCGAAGTTCAGCAAATGTGAGTTCTAGTTACGTGAAGTTAGTTTTTTGGGCCATATTGTGTCAGCATTCGGTATCCGAGTTGATCTGAGCAAGATTTCAGCTATTTTGTATTGGAAGCCTCCGAGAAATGTTTTTGAAGTCTGGAGTTTTTTAGGACTTGGTGGTTATTACCGATGGTTCGTAAAATTCTTTTCGATGATAGCAACTCCATTAACGAGATTAATTCAGAAAGATGTGAAATTTGAATGGTCCAGTAAGCGTTAGAAAAGCGTGTGCTAGGCCATGTGGCCAAGTCAATATACCCCCTTACCTTGACACGGCCGAGCACACGGCCTGGACACATGCATGTGAGGCCATTTGAATGGCCACACGGGCTGGACACACGGACGTGTGACTGGCCGTGTGGACAAGTCAGTATGTATGCCCTGTTTTGCCACGACCTAGACACACGAGCGTGTTTAATGCCATGTAAGGCACACGACCTGACCACACGAGCGTGTGACCTCTGTAGCCTTGAAAAATTTTTAAGTTTTGGAAAAATTTGTGTGAGCTCGGTTTAGTCCCACCCATCTTCTAATGCATGCTTAAGGTCTCGTTGACTCCTTAAGGGACTCTATTTGTATGATTTGCTATGATATGATGCTGTATGATATATGTTTGTGAAATATTCATGAAATGTTCTAATTTTTCTGGTAATGCCTTTTAACCCTAGTCCAGCGACGGATACGGATTAGGGGTGTTACACAACTTTAACTGGCCCATCAGCTTTAGCCTTTTTCTTAGGCCTAAGTGGAGAACTCGAAGGCTCTAATTCCCTTTTATTCTTTCCTCTCTAGCAATCCCTGTTTTGGCGCTCAGTGCACTTGACTTATTCGATGATCTTCGCCTTCTCGACCAGAACAGAGAACTCATGCTTCCTCTACAGAGGTATCAGAACCCTCAGGTTATCCCTAAGGCTGTCTTCCAGGCAGACACATCTATCGTATTCATTCGCCACCATACCTCGTGCATAGCAGTTTAATCTTAGAAACTCGGCCTCATACTCAGCCATTGATCAGTCACCTTTCGTGAGATTCAGAAACTCACATCTCTTAGTATCGATGTAGCTCGCCCCACATATTTACCTTGGAAAATAGACTTATAGAAATCCCAAGTCAATCGATCTGGTTGAGTCCCTTCCTTTACGGTTAGCCACCACTGATATGCTTCGTCTCAAAGCAAGGAAACAACACTCTTTAGCTTCTGTTCAGGGGTAAAATCCAAATCATCCATGATTCTTTCAGTGGCTTCCATCCAATACTCAGCCACGTTAGGGGCGACTCTAGTGACACCCCTAAATAGCTCAGCCCCGTTGGACCAGAGTTATTCTGTAAACGACCCTCGGCCCCCCAGATCCCGTGTTTGGCCCAGCGACCCTCTCTAAATCCTCAGCATAGCCTGGGACAATGCGTCGTCCCCAGTCATATGATCCTAAGACCCAGTCTCAGTTGCAGGTGAAACTGGCGTCTTACTCGTGTCCAAATTAGGCATATTGCCAGATGACGAGGACCCAGCTCAAGCCCCTCTACGGCCCCTACCTCGGTCTCTTGTACCTCATCCACGGATATCTTGTGCACTCATCGTAGAAGTCGAAGCTTATCTATATTAGCAGTTTTATGAATCAGTTACAGTTTCGATATTTATTAGCAGATATTTTATGTAAAATAGTATAAGAAGTTCATAGTTTTTATCGAGAATCATAATCTCTATCTATTTTCCTACAGTCTTAGAGTACACTAACTAAAGTGTTTTCAGTATAAACTATCTATAATATAAAATCAGTTTTATCAGTATATAGAAAACTTATTGGATTAGCTCTAGAGACTCAGTGTACCACATACTCAGTTAGATCGTTTAAATTCATTTGTAAATCAGTTCGTTGAAACCATACTCTTTAAACCCAAAATTCACAGTCAAGTTTTACAACTTGGCTCTAATACCACTAAATGTAACACCCCAAACCCGACGTAGACGTTATGGTCGAATCTGGCAATGTCACATGGAATGGAATTTTGATGTCGAGTTTGTTAAGTTTAGATCATTTTCATTTAGCTATTAATAACCTCTTGTCAATTCCCAAAATCATTTTCCCATTTACTTGATTCGTTTAGAAACACATTATGCAGCGAAAGTTTATAGAGAACATTTACTTTAAGAAAACTGTTCTTACTTAGGAAAAACTTAGTCTTTAGTAAAACTGTATTTCATTGTAGTTAAAGTTGTAAATCCATGAATGCAATTAAAACCCCAAAATAAAAAACAAAACAACCCAGATTACATAAAAATACTCATAATTAAATGAAACCATGAATAATAAAAGTAACAAGGTTTAAAATACATGTGGCCACTGTCGAGTTCTCTAATGCACCGAGCCGTCAAGTCTGAGGATTACCTGAACAGATTAAACAGAAAAGGGTGAGTTATCGCAGCTCAGTGTGTAATCCCCACAAAAAAACATGCATACAAATATTCAACAGAAGTGGGTCAGAGCCCATCACAGATTCAGTTTGGGCCTTCGTCCATACAAATACAGTCTCAGATATATATTGGGGCCTTAGCCTATCTCAGATACAATATGCAGTAATAGAAAACAAAATCCTACCCACCAGCCTCTACCCACCATCTCTGACCATCCCTACACACCATGTGGGGTTTAAAACACCCACCCATCCCTACACAATATGCTGTACCAAAATGCGGCACATAAATAGTAATGTGTAGCTGAGTTGCTAGATAACAGGCTTAAGAGCCTTTTTGACACTTCCTCCAAATATCATTTACCTACCCTGATACAATGCAACATACAATAGATGACATGCAATTATGCTATTATCAGTACATACATTCAATTTAGCATACATGCTCAATACAGATATCACACAGACAGTTCACGCATATAGTGGTCTAAGAAGTGCTTAGCGACCCTACAGTAGGTTCACAGACGACTTGGGCGACCTATGCAACCTTAAAACTTTTTAGTTATAATAGGCTCACACGCCCATGTGGCTTGCCCGTATGAGCCCACACGCCCATGTAGCCCACACATCCATATTTGGCCTTAGCTATGTGGATCACATGGCCTGGCCTAGAACCCTACATGCTCGTGTGGACCTACATGCTCGTGTGGCCCACACGGCCCAAATCAGTCTAGCTTGTGTGTCGCACATGGCCTTGTCTTGTACACATGGCTTGGCCTCGTCGATCACACGGCCGTGTCCTCTTACACAGCCTATCACACTGGCGACTACAGACCTATGTGTTGTCAACAGATTGCATTTTTGACTTGTGCCGAATCCTATTTTCTGTGTTTTTAGGTACACTCCTGGTAAGTTTTCATAGCAAAAGCAACCTCGAGCACTCCAAAACCTACATATTGACATTTCAGTGCCCTATTTTAGAGATATACAAAACTATGAAAACTCACAAGCCAACTAACTCCAACGCGCACTTACCAACAACGAATCGCAATTCCTAACGCTCTAATCACTGTGGAGCACCAACAGGTTCCTGACCTTCGCCTAACGAGAACATAAACAATCCTTCATCAATACTTAGTCAGAAAGAACAATGCTTAAGCAAAACCCAAAACTTACCGTATGATCACAGTCCAAAAGTGATAAAGAAAGGAGACAACAATGGAATCAAAAAGAAACAAGTGAACAAGAAGTAGAGATTCGGTAGGAAGAAGAAGAATCGAAAGTCAGAATTTTAAAAGAAGAGAAGGAGGGTGCCAAATTTTACCAAAAAGAAATCAAAATGAACCGATTCTGATAACTCTCTTAACCCACTCTCCTTAATTTTCTCCATCACACTCCCTACTATCAAAATTTCACCACCCCTCAAACTCCTCTACACGTCGGCAACAAAATAATTCCTTTGTCTAAGTAGGGACTCGAACACAAGACCTCCAACAGACTACCACTCCACTCATCCACCAGACCAGTAAACCCATTCTAATAAAACTTGCTGTCAATTAAATAAAAGCCAACTGAACAAGAGTGAGGCTTACTTAGAAAATTTTCAAAATTTTGCCAAAGACAAGGCTTGAACTTAAGACCTCTCACACACACCCAGAACATTTAATCACTGAAGTAGACATATATTTGTGTCAAATTTGACAAAAGCAGAAACTAGAATTTGAGGCGTTACACGCAGGCTCATTCTGATATAAAATAACATACTACCCTATATAAGCCCACTGAACTAGGATAAGGTTTGATTCCAAAAATAAAAAAGTTAGTAAAGGTGAGACTTGAACCCAATACCTCTCAGACACATACAAAGCACTTAACCACTAAAGCAGAAGCATATTTGTGTTAGATTTTACAGAAACATAGATATATTAAGCAGGGCGTTACAAATGAATATTACTAAAAACAACTAAGTTACGTTGTTTCAACAAATTCCAACATAAGATTCCAAAATCAATTATCAAACCTTTTGGGTTCTTGATATTAACCTTCAACCAAGAAAGGAGATCTAACTAGAAGAACCTATTAAGTAGTTGAGTTGGAATAGAGAGGGACCATAAGGCTTTAGCCTTCGGTTAGTCCCTTAAAATGTACAAAATTGATTTAGGATTACCCGAGCATAAGTAGCAATTATCATCAACTATCATATGTTTCCTTAATTCCTTGTTAGTAAGAACGTGTTCATAGAGTACTGCCCATAAAAATTGTCTCACCTATTGAAGCTTATGAAAACTCCAACCTAAAGACCAAATATTAAATTTATGGTTCAACTATCTTGAGACAAAATTTTATAAGCACTAGTCATTATACAAGGCCCATTCAAGGAGCATTTCCAAGCAAATAAATCTAATCCAACATCATCTCTTGGTAGGAAAATATTCATTATATTTAAAACAACTTCCTTAGTTAGAAATTAAGAAAGCTCAAGTAAATTTCAGCTTTTAATATCATTAGCAAAATCACATAAATTACTTACTTTATTAACACAACTTGGGTCTAAAACATGATCCTTAAGAATCAAATAGTTAGTAACCTAATTGTCAACCCGAAAAAGAGTGTTACTACCATTACCAATAAAATTAAAAACATTCCTTCGAAGGTCATCACAAATATCCACAATAGAATGCCACACATAAGAGGCATTATGATTCAAAACAAACCATGGACACCCAATTCTAACTTTATATTAAGCTTTCATAATTTGGACCTATAGTATTTTTGAGTTGGAAAGGATTTAAAAACCCAATATAAGGAGAAATGGTAAATTATTTAAATCAAGCTTCCTCAACCCCAAATTACTATTTTTAAGAAGTAGCAAACAATGATCGTAATGGATAAGCATAGGCTTTTTATTATTGTGGAACCCAAACAAAACTATGAGCAACCCATTCGATTTTATTACCAACACTCATCGAAATTCTAGTTGATTGCATAAAGTAGATTGGAATAAAAACTAGCACCGATCTAGCTAGTGTGATCTGTCTTGCTTAAGACAAGAGCTTTGCATCCTAACCATTCAAGCGGCTTCTACCTTTATCAATAATGAAATTGTAAGTGTTACTCCCTATCTTTTTGTGAAATAAAAGCAATCCAAGATATTTGCCTAGGTCATCAAAAAGTATGAAGCCCAACAAGCTGTTAATTTGATTCAAGTCAAATGCTTGAACATTTCTTAAGAAGAAAACTTGTGTTTTATAAGAATTGATTTTGTGGCTAGAAAAGTAATAGAATTTTTTAAGGACTAGTCATAATTGAAGCACTCCTTAAGAAATTCAATCGATTGCAAATCAAAACATCCAAGACTTATCTTTGTTTAACCCTAGTAAGTCAGCAAATATAATTGGTGCCTTATGTGATAGCCCGATTTAGACCCTATTTGGAACGGTAGTTTTGGGACCACGAATCCAAGTCAAAAAAATATTTAAAAATTATTTTTGATGTTTATTATGTGTGAATTGATATCCGTGAAATTTTCGTGTTTTAATTTTGCTGTTTGGATGCCCGATTTAATAAAAGGGCTTAATCGTGTAAAATGAAAAATTTGTTAGATAAATTTTTAATGGCCGGATTGATGTTGTATTTTAAATTTGGAGTGTTTAAAATGTAAATAGTCCATAATTTTAAAGGATGGACGGCTAAGGACATAACATTTATGTTTATATAATTTAAGCATAAAGGTTATTTTAGTAATTAAAACATTATTATACTTCTAATATAATAAAACATAATGGAATAATGCATTCATCTTTTTCTTACTTGACTGAATTTCAAAAAGAAAGGAAGAAAATAAAGCTTTTAAGTGTTCGACCAAAGATTTGCTTGATTAAGGTATGTAACTAGCTCAGTTTTTGATAATTTTTACGTTTTTGAGATCATTGTAGTGAAATGTACGAAGCCCATGCTTGAATTTCTAATTTTGATGAATATTTTGAGTTATGCCATTGATGAATAATTGAGCTTTCTGATGTTAGTTGATGAATTATGGAAGATATGTTTTGGATTAATATGTTTTGTATTGGAATTTTTGATGTATTTGAGTAATTAGGGTTAAATTGAAAAAAATGATAAATTGAGGGACTAAAATCTTAAATAAATGAAATGTATGGACTTGTATGAGTATGGGTAATATTTTGCCTAAGCATGAGGTGTGCAAAATTTGCATGTTTTGTGTTTTGTGTAATTTGGACTAAATTGTAAAAAGTATGAAATGTCAGGGGCAAAATGGTAATTTGACCATTTACTTGTTTTTGGATTAAATTGAATGAAGTTGAGTTTGAATGAACTTAATTTGAAAATGTATAGATCAAGAACCAAAGTAATCGGACTTGGATTGGGGGAAAACAAAAATAATTGAATAGTCGTTATCTTTCGTTCGTCGATATCCGAAGTAAGTCTGTAAGCAAATAAATGTTGTTATTTTTTAATATATGTGAATTTAAAATGCTGAATTTAATTTTATGAGTATGTATAAATGTTAGCCGAATGGTTTTTTACATGGGAACAATGTGTAAAAATTTGATTCAATCAAAATACGACGTCTGAAAGTCCCGTACGAACCATAGGAATTTCGATAAGTGTTATCGTGTAAGACCCTGTGTGGGATAGTGGCAACGATAAGTGATTTCGAGTAAGACCCTGTGTGGGACAGTGGCATCGATATGTGATTGCGAGTAAGACCCTGTGTGAGACAGTGGCATCGCTATGTGATAACATGTAAGTCCACGTTTGGGACGTTGGCATTGTACGATATGTGTGATTATATGAGTATCCTATTCAATTCTGAATGGTTCAATGGGCAGTGATAAGTTATGATCGAATTTGAAATTGAGCTAAATTGATCAGGTATGTGATAGTTGATTACCTATTTGAAAATAAGGTAAATTGGCTATTGGATATGTGATACAAATTATACATGATGATAATGAAAATATATGTGTATATGAGAAGTATATTCAACCACAATCATATATGAGTATGTGATATTAAAGTTTGATTCATGAGTATATTATATAAATGTATATACGTTCGGTCATATAATGATATTATGGATTTGATATTGAAGGATACTTTGATAATGGATATATGTGTATTCGGCCTTATGATTATAAAATTATGAATATGCATGAGATAATTCTTGAGGTACAAGCTTGATTATGTGTATTTGATTAAATATAAGTTGTTTCAGCCAAATGATAGATGCATGAAGTAGTTAAAGTGTGAAATACATATTTGTACTAAAAGTTAATTGTTTATTCGGCTATGTGATAATTTATGTAAATGAATTTATAAAGAAATACGAAATCATGTATAAGATATGTATATTTTAGTAATTTATTTGCTTAAGACTTACAAAGCTATGATAGCTTACTCTGTGTGTATGTTTGTCTCTGTTTTATAGATTTTGGAGTCTAGTTACGGGCTCGGGGATCGTCAGCGAAGTTTATCACACTATCGACTATTTCGGTACTTTTATAAAATTGAATTTAAACTTATGGCATGTATAGGATAGTTTGTGATATGTTTGATTTTGGGATATATATGTATAAGCCATGCGAAAATGGATAAATATGATGCTTAAGTCTAAGTAATTTTAGTGATGGCAAAAATGCATGATATGCTTGGTATGAATTGCCAGGGTGGTTTGATATAATTTGATTCAAGTGAATTATGCAAGGTTGATGAATGAGTTTTATGTGGTGGTTAATATTAGTGAATATTTGGTTGTGTTTTAAACTCATTTTAGAGGTAAGTTTCATGGTGATTATGCTTGTGATGTTGGTTTAATATTCGATATTGAGTAATGTGGGGTAAGATGATTAATCAGCTATGAAATTAGCTAAATTGAATAGGTGTGTTTAATGATATGCTTAGTGTAATGTATAATATTATAATTCGGTTTGGTATCGAGGTAAAGGTTAGATGTATGTTTGGATGTTGGTATGTGTTAAATTGGTTAAGTAATGTTTATATCATTGCTAGTATTTGGCCATTATGTACGGCTAGAAGAGACAAGAAATGAATATGTTTCTTGGATGTTTTGGATAAATGTTTTAATATAGTTTTTAAACGGTAATTGACGTCTAAGATTTAAGTGTTTTGACTAGCTTGTAATGAAATGTTAAAGGTGAAAATTTGATGATTATGTTTTGCTAATGATAGGTAAAAATGAATAAATACATATGCTTAGAATGTGGTTGTACTTGGTTCGATTTTAAAAGGGAAAATTGCTAAATAATGTTTGTTTTGAAATATGTTTTATATGTCATTGTATATTCAGTTATATTTCTTGACTCATTTAAATAAATATGAAATATTGGTTTTTGTATGAGTGCTTTTATGTCATGTATTGTTCATGTCATTGTATATGATTTGATTATTTAGGTTCATCTAGAATAGAAAAGAAAGAGCATAATTTAAAAAGTCATATTGAAGTTATTTTAAATGACAGAATGTTAGTTACTTGTTGGGTTGTGATTATAAAATTTTAGGTGTGGTAATAAGCATGCGAAATGGGTGTACTTTTGGTTATTAATTGTATTCAAAATGGTTCAATTTAATATGTTCATATGCGCATAATTTGTGATAATAGAAGAGGTACATTTGGCCATTTAATAACTATGTTTAGTTATAATTTTATATTAATTGTGATATGCGCATGTAGTAAAAACAACTACGGTGAGATCGGCTATATTGTAATATTACCAAAGTACATATGTTTTATTTAATTCAATATGTGCGTGGTCTTGTGTTTAGAAAAGAGATATGTTTGGTCTTAAATGATATTTATTTAAGTGAAGTATATGTAAATGTTTTGATTATTGTTGTGTGGATGTTTTAACTTAAAATAATGTGCAAAGTATATTTATTTATATTGACTAATACTCATGCTGTATATGTGAGTGGTATTTCAAGTTGAGTAATATGACTCATTTAGTTTAAAAAATGTGCATGTTATTGATTATGAAGTGATATATTTAATATTTAGCTAATGTATTAACCAATTTGTCACATGATCGGTATATGTTAATTAAATATACATGATTGATTATAAGTAAGTATTAACTTATAAAATTTTGAAATTTTATTAAAGTTTCGAAATTTTTGATTGAAATAAGTGTTTTTAAATGTGGATGAATTACAAAGTATGGAATGTAATGAATGTCTGTTTGAGTTATATTACGTCAGGTAATGCCTTGTAACCCTACTCCAGCGACGGATATGGGTTAGAGGGTGTTACACCTTAAATGCAAACTATTTTTAGATAAAGAGGAAGATCGAATTTCTGGTATGAAATTTCCTTAAGATAAGTTGAGTGTCCAGACAACACCTATCTTTTATGATTTTTGGGGAAAATGGTCATTTGGTTGCAATGCATTTCTTATGTAAAACTTGTCTTAAAATCAAGTTATGGTATACAATTTAGGTGTTTGTTAGATAGATTATAAGTGCGAAAAGAATTTTCATCATGTTAGAACCATTAAAATCTTGATACAAAACTTTATGAATTAGGATCTGTTATGTAAAATTATCAAAAATAAATCATGAATAAAACTAGATGAGAAAGCATACCTGAATCCATCGATTCCTTGAAAAGTTTTCGGATCTTACTATTTTTTTAATCTTCAAAGGAAATAGTTTTTCTCTTTTGTATAACTCTCTAATGGGGATGGAAAAGATATATGAGATAACCCTATTTCTTGGAGACCAATACCTCTTTAAATAACTTATTATTAAATTAGTTTTGGGTATTTAAAATTTGGCCCCTTATCAAATTATAAATACAACTCATGGTATCTACACATTATTTCCATAACACTTTAATACCTATGACGCTTATAACATAGTTGATCACTTAATTTTTTATCACACTTTATAATGGCATTATACATTATACATATGTGCCCATAATTGAGGGTTTTAATCCAACAATCTCCCACTTGGGCAACATATGTTTCCTGGTAAATGTACAACCGTATGAGCTCAAAATTTGCTATCATATAATAGGTATTCTATAACAATCTCATCTATCAACTATATCCATATAGGATCAAAGCAGTCATTGTCATATCAATCATAACTAAACTCATAAATGGTCACATATACAAATATAGTCAAATGACATAGATCAATCATGGATGCGCAATATGGAAATTACATGCAATGTGAACCAAAACGTGTATGTTTCCAACTGATCCTCCTTAAACTTAAGTGATGTCGGTATCAAAATTACAAAACAGAGTGAATAAACTAAATACTTCATTTCTAATAAGAAAATAACTAAATACATAAATTTCTAAAAACAAACATAAATCAAATTAAATACAAACTTCTACTAAACCATGATATCCTCAAATAATGTAACACCCATATGAGTAGTGTGCTCATTAAAGACCTTGGGTGCTAAAACTTTTGTGAGCAAATTTGCTATCATGGAGTTTGTCCCAATGTGCTCTATAGATATTTGTCCATTTTGCACTCTTTCTTTCATAACTAGGAACTCTATGTCAATATGCTTTGACTTAAATGAATTCCTGTTGTTGTTGGAATACAATACCACTGACTTGTTGTCACATAATAATTTGGGTGGTCTTTCTACATTCTCCAAAATACACAGCCTAGTGACAAAGTTCCGCAATCATATTCCATGGTTTGATGCCTTATAGCATGCTACAAACCTTGCTTCCATAGTGGAAGAAGTTACAAGTGTCTGTTTGACATTTTTCCAGGATATAGCTCCTCCAACTAACATTTAAATATAACCTGATATAGATTTCTTGCTATCTTGGCACCCAGCGAAATCAGAATCAAAATACCCTATAACCTCCAAATGATCTGATCTCTTATAAGTGAGCATGTAATCTTTTATTCTCCGAAGATACCTCATAACCCTCTTGGTTGCTATCCAATGGTCAATACTAGGGTTGCTTAAATATTTGCCTAACATCCTAACAATATACATAATATTCAAATGCGTACAAACTTGAGAATACATTAGACTCCCAATAACTGATGTATCTGAATTGCTACAATAAAAGAAGTGTCTCCAAGATCTTTCATCTCAAAATACTTATATAAAAACCTCTTGATTTCGTGTAATAAGCCTATATCATTAGCGACAAGTAAAATGTCATCAATATATAGAACAAAAATATGTACTTACTCCCATTGAATTTATGATACACACAATCATCAACAATATTCATCTCAAAATCGAACGAAACAATTACTTGATGAAACTTGTTATACCATTGATGGGAAGCTTGTTTGAGTCCATAGATAGATTTTTTCAATTTGTAAACCATATTCTTTGGGTATTTCGACTCAAAGTTTTCTAGTTGCACCATATAAATTGTTTTTTCAATGTTGCCATTCAGAAATACAGTCCTAATATCCATCTGAAGTAACTCAAGATAAAACTAAGCAACAATCGCCATGATTATCCTAAAAGAGTCTTTCGATTAAATTGGAGAGAAATTCTCTATAAAATCAATGTTTTCTTTCTAAGTATATCCTTTAGCTACAAGACGCGCCTTATACCTCTCCATATTACCATTTACATCCCTCTTGGTTTTAAATATCCATTTACAACCAATTGGTTTTGCACCTTCAAGTAATGGGACAAGTTCCCAAACTTCATTTTCTTACATAGACTGATACTTTTCTTTCATGGCATCAATCTGCTTTTGAGAATTATAACTTTTCATGGTCTGACAAAAGTTGATTGGATCATCTTCCATCATTCCATTATCATCCTCGTGTTCTTGGAGAAATACAACATAATCATTTGGAATAATATTTCTCCTTTCTCTTGTGGACCTCCTTAATGACACTTCTTCTTGAGGTTGTTGAGTTTGTCTTCTAGCATAATTACTTCAGCTTGAATAGGGAGTTGTTCAACATTGTCATGTTGAGGTTTTGGATTAACTTTTTGATCAATAATAGGAACGAGAACCTAAACATTGTCAAAAGTGATAGCAAGAACTAAGTTAGAATCTAATTCATCTTCAAAAGCAATGTCTCTAACCTTATTTCTCCCTTGAAACTCAGCATCCTCAAAAACTGTTGCAATTCTCATCTCAAAAAATTCCTAATTTTGGTATCATAAAACTTATAACCCCTAGATCGCTTAGAATAAGTAATAAAGTAATTGCTCACTGTTTGGGGTCCAATTTCTTTTCATGTGCCCTATAAGTCTTTGCCCCAATTGGACATCCCCAAATGTGAAAGTGTTTTAGATAGACTTTTGACCTGTCTAAAGCTCATGAGGTGTCTTTGCAACTACTTTAGTGGATACTCTATTTAGAATGTAAGTTGTTGTCTTTAATGTTTCTCCTTAGAGGGACTCCGGTATGGGAGAATGAGCAATCATGCTCCTTATCGTATCCTTAAGAGTCCTATTTAGTGTTTTAGTTACACCCCTTCATACTGGATGATCCCAGCATGGTGTACTGTAGGACAATACATCATTCTTCTAGGAATTTCATAAATGGTCCTAGACATTGTTCACTTGAGCCATCATATCTATTGTAGTACTCACCACCACGACCATATATGAAGTTCTTAATCCTTTTATTGAGTTGATTCTCACCTTTAGCTTTGTAAGCTTTGAACACGTCAAGAGGCTGAGATTTCTCATTAATAAGATATAGGTACCAATAACGTGAGTAATCGTCTATGAATGTTATGAAATATTCTTGACCATTCTAGGATGTCATAGGGAATGACCTACAAATATCAGTATGAATTAATTCTAAGATGTCTGAAGATCTGTTGGACCCAACCTCTTGGTTTTGGTCTATTCTCCCTTAATGCAATCGACATAGACATCAAAGTCTATGAAGTTAAGGGACTCTAAAATACCATTAGACATAAGGCGTTTAGCTTTACCTTTTGAGTTATGACCTAAATGCTTATGCTATAATGATGCTGAATTTTTCTTATTTAATTTGTGTTTAATACCATGTGATTCCACATGCAACGTTTCATTATAGGATTACAAGATTTCATTATAGGATGCAACTATTTCTAGAAAATAAATGTTGTCATAAGTATTTAAATAACTAGTTCCAAAAACATTCAAATTTAAAGACAAACTAAACTGATTGTTTCTGAATGAACAATAATAACCAAATTTGTCCAACAAAGAAACATAAACTAAATTCCATCTAAAAGACGGTACAACAAAAGTGTCTTTTAGATCCAAATAAAAACCAGTTCCTAATAACAACCTAAAATGCTCAATTGCTTCCACTTCTACTGATTTTCCATCACCCACGAAGATGTGTCTTTCACCATCACTTGGCTTTTGGTAGCTTAAACAACCCTGCATAGAAACACTAATGTGAGTAGTAGCACTATAATCTATCCACAAAGTGTTTCTTGGTACTGAAGCTAAATTAGCCTCAAAATAGACCTTTCTTTGCATGCTAGACATGATATTTGGTACATTCTTTCTTTACGTGTCCGAACTTGTTACAAAAGAAACAACTCTCTATAACTTGTTGTTGTTTCTTTTGAGCTGGACCCTTACTAGCTTCATTGTGATCTTTTCTTTTCTTATCATTGTCTTTAGAGGCATTGACCAAATGAACACTTTCAGACTTATCACATTTCAACCTTTCTTCCTTTTGCACACAATGAGAAATGAGCTCATTTAGAGCCCATTTCTCCTTTTGACAGTTATAACTAATTTTAAATTGATATATATGTACAAGAAGTGACTGCAAAACCATAAAAACAAACAATTCCTTAAAAAGCTTGATCTTAAGTGCCTTAAGTCCTAAAGCAACATGAAACATCTCTATAATGTACTCCCTCATGTTTCCTTGACCCTTATGCTTCATAGACATCAAGGAAGTTAGAAGCGATGTCATCTCAACCTTATCGTTTTTAGCAAAACATTTCTCAATTTCATTAAGGAAACCCTTGGCCTGAGTAATCTCTTCAGATTTTGTGCCCTTAAAGGCTCTGGAATGTTGTGCTTCATGATCATTAGACTCATGCGATTTGGATGATTCCACATTTCAAAATCCCTTTTAACATCAGGGGTGCTTTTCGCAGTTAGAGGTATAGGTTGTTCTTCCCTTAGTGCAAGGTCTATATCCATATAACTAAGCGCTATAAGTAAATGCATATTCCATTCCTTAAAATTAGTCCTATTAAGCATGGGTATATAATTTATATTATCAGATATTGTGGTAGTAGAAGATGAACTAGTTAAATATAGAACAAAAATAAATAAAACCAAGCTCACATCAATATTCATAAATAAATAATAAATTCAAGATAATGATTAATCTCATCTTAAGATATCAAACACAACATTAATATCAAGTATTTGGACATTAATATTAATAGTAAGCAACACTCTTGTTGTAGCAATTAAACATTGATAATAAATTATGTCAAACAATTAACCAATCTTTGGACTAACTTATTGCTCACATAAAGTACCTTATAATTATCACACAAAGTACCTTATAATTGTCACACATTTATCACCACAACTGTTGTTGAAATTCTACCAAATATTAACTTACCTTTGGGTTAATTAATAAATGCATGAATCACAAAAACATCTAATCATCTTGATATTTTAAATAAATTAATTTACGCAAAAGGTCACTTTGACGACATTTTGTTTCAACTAATCTATTTAAAATATTAAACATCCTTAATTAAAACCTAAAACCAAATTCTAAATTTATTTGTTTCAAAATATTACTTTTAATCTCATCTTTTAATCAAATTAAAAGATAATCATGTATATATATGTCTGCCATACTTAAAGGTTTTTCAAACCAATGGATCGAGGAACATAAAAAAGATACATAACCAGAATCTAAAAACTTCGCAATAGTTTTAAAAAAATCAACATATCTATAATACAATTCTCAATAGTCAAACCATCAATAGACATATACATTGAACCCAATCTTACAAGATATATATTAAAAAAATTGTTCATAAGATTCATACATCAATTTCCTTAAAACTAATTTCATAAGAAAACTTAAAAATTAAATCCTGCTCAAAGATTCAACGTATATTTGATCAATATTCTAAACCCTAAATTTTAAAGTTCTAACATATAACCTTAAAATTTTTAATATAAATCCAAAAAGTTGAAACACCAAATCCATAAACTTTAAAGAACGAATTAACCTAAAAATATTCATTCTTAATTTTTTAACATGACGAGGCTCAGATGCCACTTGTTAGAACCGTTAAAATCTTGATATAAAACTTAATAAATATGGATTTGTCATGTAAATCATCAAGAATAAAAACAAAACTAGATGCAGAAGTGTAACTGAATCCATCCATTCCTTGAAAATTTTTCGGATCTTACGATTTTTTTTTATCTTCCAAAATAGTTTTTCTCTTTTGTATAACTCTCTGATGGAGATGGAAAAGATATACGAGACAACCCTATTTCTTGGGGACCACTACCTCTTTAAATAACTGATTATTAAATTAAATTTGGGTATTTCAAATTTGGCCCCTCATTAAATTATAAATACAACTTATGGTATCTACGCATTATTTCTATAACACTTTAATACCTTGACACTTATAATATAATTGGTCACCTAATCTTATATCACATTTTATAATAGCATTATACATTATATATATGTGCCCACAATTGGAGATTTTAATCTATCACATCATATTTTTTGGTTCATGGATAAAGGCCTTGAAATAGTTTTTTATCAAGTTTTCGGTTGTGTTGTTTATATCCTTATTACTATGTTATGTATTAATGATCCCATGATAAAAGAAAAAAGTTCAATCAATGAATTAGTTAGAGAGTTATATTAGCTAACCTTTATGTCTGTTTATGACATCTTTGTCTATCTTTAGATCTATCAAGTTTTTGCTTAAAAGACATTCTTTTGCTTTTTTGCTATTTAATTAACCATTGAAAGTTTTTTATGTGAAAGTTTTTGTATCAAGTTTTCCTGGTTTGTTCTTGGTATGTTGTTGTGGTTCATATCCTAGTTTTTTATATGCCCATTATTCTATTTTTTTGTTTGTTTGTTCAATCTCATTTGTTATTATTTTTTATGTAAATATTCCCCACATTGGCGATTAGAGAGAGAGAGGTGGGAGCCACTACCCATTTAGAATTTTTCATAGTACCCCCATTTAAGATGAATTTTATTATATTAAATTTACTAAAAATTTAAATTCTGCCCCCAACCTAAAAAAGAACACCAATCCCTTTTAAATTTTTTAGAAAATATAAATATAAATTTATCTTTTATAAAAAAACTTCTTTTAAAAGTTTTAAATTTTTAAAGCTTTTAAAGAAAATTATAATAAAAAAATAAATCATCAATTTTTTATAAAAAAAATATAGCAATTGAAAAAGAAAATAGCCTAGAACAAACTAAAAAAAGAAAAAAAAAGAGTACTAGAAGAAAGCAATTAACAAATTATAAAAGAAAGAAGAATATATTATCACCAAAGAAGAAGAAGAACAAGAAAAAAATTCAAGCTTATGATGCAATCACATCATTTGAATTTGCATTGATTTTACACATTATGATTGATATCATGGAAATTACACATGATTTTTATCGAGCTTTGCAGCGTAAGTCTCAAGATATTGTGAATGCCATGCATTTTGTTTCTACAGCAAAAACTTTGATTCAAAGATTAATAGAAGACGGGTGGGATCTTTTGTTTGAAAAAGTGAAATCTTTTTGTGAGAAGCATGGAATAGATGTTCTTGATATGAATGCTCCTTATACTTCGGGTTGAGGTAGAAACACTAAAATATATAGACTTTTTGAACACTTTTTGAGCACTAATTCATGCAGTTTCTTAGTAATTTCTATCGAATTTTATAATTGTATTATAAAATAATTAATTTAAGCTTAGTTTATAAAAAATTTTAAATTTTAATTATTTTTATAATAATGTGACATAGATTGGGTTAATTTTGGCAGTTTTGCACAAAGGGTGAAAAATCAGCTCGATAGTCATCGGTAGTCACCATGGAAGATTTAATTTCCGAGGCAGCTTGGGAGCACAAGATGATGAATTAACAGCCATGAAGGACTTATATTTAAGTTTTTGGACTTCCTCGAATCAATTTCCCTGATTTAATTTTTATCGGGAAAAACGGTTAGCTTGACGTAGAGAAAAAGACCTAAATTGAGCAAGTAAAGAGGGAGGATGGACAAGCCTAAAGGAGCAACCTAAACCGTCCCATATTGCTGACCTAATCAACTTATTTTTACTATTTGTAAAACCTGCAAATTACCCTTTGAACTTTTCCTAAATATTATTCAAACCGCTCCCCTTTTCATGCATTATATTTTTAGCCACAGACTAAAAATAGCAAATTCAAATTCAACCATTCCTTCCACTAGCATGGCCGGCCATAGGATGAAGGATTGGTTGCTATTTTAGCTAACTTGAATTGCCAATCTCAAGTATAAATAGCCCTCTCACCTCCTCATTTTCCATCCCTCACTTCACACATCTCTCACACACATTTTGTAACACCCCTAACCTGTATCCATTGCCGGATTAGGTTTACGAGGTATTACAGACCAAAACACAACATTTAACTAACATTTAATAATTCAATATTCAATCATTATCGAATAACATTCATCCACATACACAATGTCCCTTATATAAGTCTATAAGCCCATTAACATGCTTTAGAGAAGGTTCGGGACTAAACCGATCTCGTATAAAAATTTCTAAAACTTTAAATTTTTTCTAACATACAGAGGTCATGAGCCCATGTGAATAGGCTGTGTGACTCACATGACTTTAGACACGCTCGTGTCACAGGCCGTGTGAAATAGGGCATACATATTGACTTGTACCAAACGGTCGACTGCAAGGTCGTATGCCTGGCCATGTGAAAATTGGAGGGTATATTGACTTAGGTCACATAGCCAGTCACATGCCCGTGTGTCCAGTCCGTGTGCCTATTCGAAATGGCCTCACACACCCGTGTCTAGACCGTGTGCTCAGCTTTGCCAAACTTGTAGGGTATACTGACTTATGCCACACGGCCAGTCTCAGTCCCGTGTGTGAAGCCGTGTGGAGCATCCTGCCCAATTCAAATTGAACCAACAGGGGACATGGCTGAGACACACGCTCGTGTCTCTGCCCATGTGGTAAAAACTAGGCCATTTGCGAGGCCAATTTGCCACCTATAAGGGTCTACCATACAAACTCAAAACAAGGCACCAATTCATCCCCAAATGGCAGCCAAAACATATCCAAAATATGCACATTTCATATCTTAAATACATCAACCATTTCAATGCACAATTACTAAACCAAAACATACTAAATCCACACATATCTTAACCAACAAATTACCTTATTTCAACCATGCATTTTATCAACAATTCAACAACCAATTTCCACTTCAAAACATACCAATCCACCATTTCTATTCATTACCAAAATATGCCAATTCCCTACCATCATAAACCATTGCTAATTAACCAAACATACAACCATCAAACCATTACAATTACCATAACAAACTTGCCAAAACACAAGGCAAAATATATATACACATCATACCATATATGAACACATATCATTCACCAAGTTCACTTCTATAAACCACACCAGTTACAAGCCAACTCATTTGGCTATATTCACAACTCAAAACATACCAAATTGACACTAGCCTATACATGCCATATACCATATTTACAAGTTTCAAAAGTACCAAATAGATGATTGATAGTGTGATTACGGTTCCTGGCAATTGTAACACCCCAAACCTGGCCTAGAAGTTAGGCCCAGATCTGGCATGTCACATTGAAGTGTTTTTGCGAAAAACCTTTTTTTCTTTGAAACCTCTTCTTAAGAAATTTGAGTAAAATTCTAGTTTAAAGTTGTTTTTCAAATGGCTTGTGTTTAAAAATCAATCTGTCTTTCTATAAGTTAAAAATTATTTTTAGAAAGATCTTTTTATGCGCGGAAGCTTAATTTTGAATAAAACCCCCCCCAAAAAATTGAGATAAACTTAGGAGAAATAAAATAAAGCGTTCAATGTAACAGATAGCAGAGGTAAAGCCTTATTACATTTCAAAATCAAAATACTTAAGAAATATAAAGAAAAACGAATAAAATAAAGCGTCTTGCTAGTTGGCCACCTCTGAGTCCCTCCGTTTGTCGAACCACCTACTAGGGATTTCTTGAGAAAATAAAAGAGGGGGTGAGTTTCGAAACTCAGTATGTACAACCCTCAGCAATCATTAATGTGCAAGCAATCAATTGGGCCTAAGCCCTAATCACAGTATCATCATAAATATATCACATATGCAATGTAGTAAAAACCCTCCCCGATAATCCATCCGCTACACAACATTTCCCGACCAACCTTATACACCTGTGGGGATTTCTAAATCGACCCACCCATCCGCTACACAGCAATGGTAGCCCGGTTGCGGTACTACCTAACGTTGCAGCAAAGCTACTAATCACATATTAGGCTTTAAAAGCCAACGGTGGATCCACGGTCGTCAAGTAACCATGCGATCCTCAAATTCTTCCTCCGTACCATAATTCCCACCCATATGCAACCTAAACAAAATATCATATGAATGCTGCAATCATACATGTAACATAAATCCTACATTTAACACATAGGGGTATTTTAGTCATTTTTGTTCTTAGGGCATTTCGATCATTTTTAAGTTTTATGGATTCAGTACCTACCTGGCCCGTTAACAAGTCCCCGTTGACCAAAGTGAACAAGCACTACGCACCAGGTAGGATTCCAAAGAAGAGGAGGTGGGTCATTGAAACCACTAAAGTACCAAGCTCTTCCTAGATCCAATCCTAGACATGCATATACCCATTACCACACTCAACCTTATGACTTGTCCATGGTTGCATTTGTGTTTTTAAGTTTTATGAATGTTTGGAGTTAACAGATACTAAGCCCAAACCCATATACAAAGCCCATTCTCAACCATATGGCCCATTAGGCCCGAATCACAATCGTATGGCCCATTAGGCCTAAATCCAATTCAAATAATGTAATATGCATGACTAACTCAATTCATATAACCAAATCAATAAATTTCACAAAACTTAGCCTCAGGGCCTACCGGGCCCATTTAGCCACTTTTGGTATTTCGGCATTGTCGATATCGTGTGTGTAGTGTTTGTACACACCTGGCGATAGAGCGTGCTGCGATTTCCTCTTAATCACGAACCTACAGTCAATATTACTTAACAATTAATCATAGGCTAAATGCAAACTTTATCTATAAAAATCCCGAAGCCTCACCGTAATCTTACCATGTGCTAAGCCTTAATAGCCCATTTTCTTTATCACCAATCGCGATTAGACGCTAGATTTGTACCAACTTGATCATAAAACCCGAGTATTAGGTGATTGGCATCCAATCACGAGTCAAGACCAATACTATAACAACTGAAACAATACTCAAAAACGGCTAAAAAGGGACTTTCGGCCATCTTTACCAACCCCTAACGTTACCTTAATTTCGTGAACACGATAGCCTAAATGAGGAATTCGACTCTTCCTAACAAGCTCCGAGTCGACTTTGGAGTCTCAAGATCTAGCGAAAGTAGGTAATACAAATCAAACGAAGAAGGAAAAGGGACAAGGCTGAATGTAGATGACAGCAATCGGTTTTATGTTTAAGAAAAGAGGGAGAAAAAAACAAGGAAGAGAATGAAAGAAGGTTTAGGGATATTTCAATGGGGATTCGGCTTTGACTAGAGAAGGAAGAAAAGAGGAAAAAATACAAATAGATACTTGAGGAAAAGATGAGAAATTTGGAACAAGCTTAGGATCTCAATTTGGCACATATTTATAGCCCATAGCCTTAATTCCTAATTCAGCTCCATCACTTCCCCCTTCTCATCTCCTCGTTTTTCTCCCTGATAACTCCTCAATCTATTTCTTAAATTTTCTCTTCTGATTACCTCTCTGAGAGTCCAGCTTCACACCACTACCAATCTTCTAGAAGCCTAAAATTAAACTCCAAAATAAATTTAATATTTTCCCTTTTAAGCTTGGACCCAAACTCTACTATGGGCCTTCTAACACCCAAATAATATTTTCCTAAGACTACTAAGCACATATTCACATAAAAACCACACAAAAAAAGGAGTTCAAGATTTTTGGGGCGTTACAGCGATCCCCGAGTTGAGCTAGCTTCGATACTCTATAAAACAAGGAAAGAACACACAAAGTAAGCTTTAAAAGCTTAGTAAGCCATATACAATTAAAATGACCACATGAATCAACATCATTTCCATTCAATAAGCAATTTATGAATGAGCACATTCAAATCACAAACCTTCCTCAATGTATACATATTCATGAACACATATAAGTTCATCAAATTCTTCCATTTTCAATACTCGTATGAATCTCGTATGTATCCGTATCACTTAATTCATTTACACATCTTTCTCATTTTGACTTTGCCCATTGAACTGTTCGAAATCGTTAAAGATACTCGAAAATCACATATAGCTCGTACAATGCCATGTCCTAGATATGGTGTTACATGTTATCACATATCGATGACAATAGCCCAGCTATGGTCATACATGAAATCACATAACGATGCCAATGTCCTAGACATGGTCTTACATGTAAACAAGTCTCGGTAATCCTAATGCCATGACATTTGTATCCTACACTATTCCTAATGTTCATACGGGGCTTTCAGATGTCTTGACTCTGTCGATTCTTGCTCGTAATTGATCATTCGGCATTCAATGCAATTCAATAACAAATAAGCACATATAATTCAATTTAAAGACATTTATTTCCATATGAACTTACCTCATATACAGAATTGACGTATCAGGTCAACTACTTGATAACCTTTGATTTCCTTCGATCTAAATCAGATTTCTTTCTTTCTTGATCTATATAAAATCAAATTTAACTTTTTTAATTACATATTCATTCAATTTCACCCAAATCACAAAAATGAGGCATTTTACACATTAGCCCTTATAATTTCACATTTTTTCAATTTAGTCCCTATTAATAAAAACACAAATTATACAAAATTTCAATATACACATGCTTGGCCAAATTACCATAGTACCCCTAGCTGCCCATATTTCACATTTATTTCACATTTCAACCCCTCAATTTATAAATTTCTCAATTAAATCCCTAATATGCATTTTTACTAAAAATCACCTTGTAAAACATTTAAATCTAACATCTATCTTCCATATTTCATCATCAAATCTCACAAAACACATAGATTCAACAATGGCACTTCACAAAGTCATCAATAAATTCAAAAATTGAGGCACGGGCTAGCTAGTACTAGATGCAACAATTCCAAAAACATAAAAATCATTAAAAACTGAGCAAAGAACATACCTTAATCAAAGGCTCAAGTTGCTGAAACCCTAAACACATTTAGGCTTTCTTTTCTTCTTCAAATTTGGTGCAAAAAGATGACAATGGATTGATTTCATGTTTGTTTTATTTTAATTATGTCTTATTCACTAAATTACCATATTAACCTTTTATTAAACTTTAAAAATCACTTAAATAAGTGTCCATAATTTTCCACTATCATAGAAATGGTCTAATATCAACATAAGGACATTTAATTTAATAAACCACAGCAATTACACACCTTTAACATATAGAAAGAAACTTTTGCATCTTATGCGATTTAGTCCTTTTATCAAATTAATCAACCAATCGATAAAATTATCTCACGAAATTTTCATACATATATAATCACATGTCGTAAACACCAAAAATAATATTAAAATAATTTTATGACTTCGAATTTATGGTTTCAAAACCATTGTTCTAATTTAGCTAAAATCGGCCTGTTACATATTTTCTCTCATATTTTTTTTTCCTTTCTAGTTGCTTTCCAAATTCTTTCTTCCCTTGCTGATTTCTACTCTTGAAAAAGAGCTAGCCGCCCCTTAGAGCAACAATAGTCAAGTGTTCATGAAGACCTAGTATCAATAGAACAAATAGAGAAGAGAGGAGCGCACTAGTCTAGCTTCAGAAGATTATCAGGATTTTTTTTCTAGTTCCCTTCTCTTTATCTTTTTAGTTTATGTTGTGATCATGATTATGAATATTTGTTGTGTTGATGTTCTTGCATTAATTAAAATGACTTAAATTTCATTTGTGTTAGATTAATTGCATTTTGTCCACTTGAATTATTAAAAATGTGTTTGTGTTGCTATTAGGCCTTGGCAAATTGTTCAATTAAATAAAATCATGTATATGTTATGCTTGCATTTTAATTGTAAGGTAACAATGGAATTAATGATTAAATAGATTGATATTATAATTAATTGACTTAGCATTTAATTGGTGCATGTTTAATCTTTTAAGGTAGTTGAAGGTTAAATTAGCAATGGTATTAAAAAATACTTTAGCTTTGCATAACTTATAAGATTATTGTGATTAAATTGTTTCAATATAGGAATATATTGTTACCTCACTTTATCTTATACTTGCTTATGAAAATTGATTAATTTTTTTAATTGACATAGAAATATATTTAAGATATTAATTGATTTAGTAAGTATGTATGCATTAGTTAACAAAAGACCAAGTTACCATGAAATTATTCGTAACAACATGTACATTGTTTTAATAATTCTAAGTTAAAGAATGAAATTGATCTAACACATTTTTGTCATATTGATTAAACTTTATTTTTCAGAAATTGTGCATTGGAATTTTATTTTCTTAGTTAATTTAGTTTTATTTTTAGATCACCTTTTTAAAACAACATATTGTTCATTACCAAATTGTTTAATTTTACATTTCATAAATATTCGCTTGCACAGTCCTTGTGAGTACAATAACTTGACATTACTTGTCATTTTATTACTTTAACGATTGTGTACACTTGCACATTTTCGTCGTTCCACAAGGTCAATCTTGTCTTCAAGAGGATCTAATTACAATGGAGCATCACTTTTGTATATATATTTTTATGCTACAATTGACTCTCAATTGCAAGAAATGAATGAGAAGTTTAAAGAAGATATGGTGGAATTGATTAGATCTCAGGATGACTACAAATCTTTCAATATTGATAATATTTTTAAGCTAGTAGAGAGATTCTATCCTGAAAACTTTTGTAACACCCTAAACTCAGCCTAGACATTATGGTCGAATCCGGAGATGCCACAAAGTAGAGTTTTGAAAACAGAGTTGTTTCGTCAATTCATATTCGTTTATATCCATTTTGGAAAATTTTATTTAATCCATTTGTTTACCAAAACTTAAATTTACAACGGAAGTTTTAAAACCATTATATTCTAGGAATTCAGTTCATGTTTTTAGAAAAACCTTTGTTTCCCGTCATGTATTGCGATGAAAGAGTCAAAACGCATCCAAATCCAAAATAAAAACCAACAGTTTGGATAGTCCCAAAAATTACAAACTCTTGAATGAAATTAGATTTATAAATAGAAACATAATTACTAAGTGAAAAAGTTCTTGATCAGGTGGTCACTGCTGAGTCTCTGTCGCATCGACCCGTCTAAATTAGCGGATTACCTGAATAGAGCAGACAAACAGATGTGAGTTTTCACAAACTCAGTGTGTAACCTAATAGAAATAGACATACAATACATATAATAAACTCATATACAGTCAAATATGGATTCAGACTTATGTCCATTTCAGATACAGATAACAAATTCAGATAAATAGTAAAGATATGCAAAAACCTTACTTCATCCTCTGCACACCATTTTCGACCATCCCATCACACCATGTGGGGTTAAAAACACCCACCCATCCCTACACCCATATAGTGTCGATGTGACTCGTTAAAGATAATGTGCAGCCCTGTTGCTAGAAAAAAGGCAAAGATCGCCATACAGATACTTAATATAAACAAAATCTACCCCAATCACGGAAACATAAATAATATATTCAATAAAATCATACATATCATGCTCATATATAGATATCCTATACATATGTACTTAATAGAATAATCAGTCATGCATATTGATGTCATACTCAGAGCAGAAGTCTAGACTATATCAGATCACATAGTTTTAGGGTTTGATTAGTCCTTACCGACCCTACGATAAGCCAACAGTCGATCGAAATGACCTGTGAAAATTTCAAAAATATTGGCCCACATGCCTGTGTGGGCCCACATGTCGGTGTGGGTTGCCCATGTGGGCCTACATGCCCAGATTGGCCTTACCCGTACGACCTACACGGCCTGGCCCAAAACCAACACGCCCGTGTGGCATGCCCATGCAGCCCAGACCCCAGATCGGCTTTACTCATGCAGCCCATACGACCACACCCACACTAGCCTATGACCGTGTCATGTGCACGGCCATGCTTTCATCGACCACACGCCCATGTGGCGTCAACAAAACAATTTTTTGGCTTTTGCCGAAACTCAATTTTCTGCGTTTCAGGTACACACCTGGTATGATTTTGATGCTACAGCAATCACAAGCCCTCCAGAACCTAAAAATCGAGATGCCAACGCTCAAAATCAGTCTTAATTTATGATTAAATTGAAACTACAAAACCGACAATAGTTCTAAACAAACGTCCATCACTTACCCCAACACCTCGAACGATTCCAACTAAGATTCCACAAGAGGGGAGCCTTGTTCCTCACGATTTACTGCTGTCAAAACAGAAAATAAGGTTCTAACTGGAAATTGGAAAAATGAACCCTTCAAAACAAATATTAGAATCCCACTTACCAAACAACCAAGGAAAACGAATGAGCAAATTACCGAGATTGATGATAAATCAGAACAGAACAGAACAATAAGAAGAATCAATTGACGTCAGTTTTTTCTCTAGAAAGAGAGAATTTTTGGAAAAAAGAATAAAACAAAAACATCCCAAATCCTTTATTTTTCTCCTATTTTTCTCCCCCTAACTCACTAACTCAAAACCTTCTCAGACTTTTAGCTCAACCGAAATTGTATCAGTCAACAGAGCAAAAATTAATACCCATGCTAACGCAGTGATTCGAACATAGGACCTCCAACACACTAACTCCCTTAACACTCAAACCAGCAGGCTCATTCTGATATAAATTTACAAACAATATAATATAATCCCATGCAATAAGGGTAAGGCTTGGATCTAAAAAAAAAAAATTTGGCAAAGGTGAGACTTGAACCCAAGACCCCTTATACACACTCAGAACACTTAACCACTGAAGCAGATACACACTTGTGCCAGATATTTACAAAAGTTGGCATGAATTATTCAAGGTGCTACAACCCAACCCCCTAAAATAAATTTCAACCTCAAAATTTACCTGATCAGAACAGATGAGGATACTGTTAACAAATCGAGTCCTCTGGTTCCCACATGGCTTCCTCAGTGCTATGATTTCGCCAAAGAACCTTCACTAACGGAATAGACTTCCTCCTCAATACCTTAATATTACGATCGAGAATTTGAACTGGCTCCTCTTCAAAGGTCAAATCTGGCCTAACCTTGATCTCCTCAATAGAGACAACATGAGATGGATCAGATCGATACTGCCTCAACATCGGGATGTGAAACATGTTGTAGATATAGTCCAGCTCTAGATATAGCTCCAACTGAGAAGCAACCGGTCCCACACGCTTCAAAATCCAATACAGCCCAATGAACCTAGGGCTCAACTTGCTCTTACGACCAAATCTCAAAACTTTTTTCTACAGAGAAACCTTTAGACGATCCCGAATTAGTTTAACCTTATTTTCGGCCTTCGAAACCAACTCAAGACCCAAAACCCAACACTCACCCAACTCAGTCCAACATAACAGAGTATGACACTTATGCCCATACAAAGCCTCGTAAGGTTTCATTTGAATGCTAGATTGAAAAATGTTATTGTAGGGGAACTCAGCTAGTGGCAGATAATCCTTCCAACTACCTCGAAAATCTATTACATAACGTCAAAGCATATCCTCTAGTATTTGAATCACCCTCTCAGATTGACCATCAGTCTGAGGATAGAACGCAATACTGAAGTCTAATCTCAAACCTAGAGACTCATCCAATTTCTTCCAGAATCGAGAAGTGAAGTGAGGATCTCGATAAAAAATTATCGAAATAGAAACCCCATGCAGTTTTACAATTTCAAAGATATAGAGCTTCGCTAACTTCTGCAAAGAATAATCCATACGAATTGGAATAAAATGAGTGGACTTAGTCAATTGATCCACGATGACCCAAACTTCTTAGTGGCTATTAAGGGCAACCTACTAACGAAGTCTATCGTCACTCACTCCCATTTCCATAAGGGAATTTTAACTGTCTAGAGCAAACCCAAAGGCAACTGATGCTCAGCTTTAAATTGTTGGCACGTAAAACAATAGACAACGAAATTCGTAACCTCATGCTTCAAACCCGGCCACCAGTACAGCTCATGAAGATCACAATACATTTTATTACCATCGGGATGCATAGCAAAAAGATTACTATGCACCTCCCTCAGAATCGATTGCCTTAGGTCAGAATCATTCGGCACACAAATCTGACATCGAAAACACAAAACTCCATCATTATTTAGCCCAAAATCTGAAGTACTGCCACTCTCAATCTGATGGAACCGCAAATCCAAAAACTCATCCTCTAACTGCTTACCCTGAATATACTCAATCCAAGTTGGCTTAACTTGCAACTCAACTAAAAGACTCCTATCATCAAACAGACTAAGGTGAGCGAACATCGCTCTTAAATCAGTTATCATTCTACGACTTAGAGCATCGGCCACCATGTTAGCCTTACTAGGATGATACTCTATCGTGCAGTCATAATCTTTGAGCAGTTCAATCCATCGGTGCTTTCTAAGATTTAACTCCTTCTAAGAAAGGAGATACTTGAGGCTCTTGTGATCAGTGTAGATAATACACCTCTCACCATACAAATAGTACGTATAGATTTTTAACACAAAAACCACAACAGCCAACTCAGAATCATGCGTCGGGTAATTCCCCTCTTGTGCCTTAAGTTGACGGGATTCATATGCTACAACCTTACCATCTTGCATCAGTACACATCCCAAACCAACTTCGATGCATCGCTATAGACCGCAAACTCTTTACCAGATTCAGGCTAGATTAAGACATGAGCCTGGATCAGAATAGGCTTGAGCTTCTCAAAACTCGATTGCTACGCATCAGTCCAGACAAAAGGAACTCCCTTGCGCAGAAACTTAGTCAACGGAGCTACAATTAGAGAGAACCCATCGAAAAACTGCTGATAATATCTCGCCAAACCCAGAAAACTACGGATCTCAGATACATTCTTAGGTTATTTCCAGTCCAGCACAGTCTCAATCTTTCTAGGATCAACTTGGATCCCCTTAGTAAAAACTACATGCCTCAGAAATGTCACTTCATGTAACCAGAACTCACACTTGATCAACTTAGCGTAGAACTGCTTCTCTCAGAATATTTGAAGCACTACTCTAAGATGCTCATCATGTTCATCCTTAGTTCTTAGAGTAAACCAAAAATTGTCAATGAAAACCACGACGAACTGATCCAGATATGGCTAAAACACTCGGTTCATCAAATCCATGAATGCCACCGGAGCAGTCATTAAATCAAAAGGCATGATTAGGAACTCATCCATAACAAGTCCTAAATGCAGTCTTATGAACATCAGCTTCCTTAACTCTAAGTTGATGGTATCCAGATCAAAGATCAATCTTAGAAAACACTAAAGCCTCTCAAAATTGATGAAACAAATCATCGATCCTCGAAAGTGGATACTTGCTCTTTACAGTCAATTTATTTAGTTGTCAATAATCAATACATGTCCTCATGGTCCGATCCTTCTTTTTTATGAATAGAACTAGTACCCCTTACGAAAACACACTAAGGTGGATGAAACCACGATCTAGATGCTCTTGAAGTTGAGCCTTAAGCTCCGAAAGTTCCTTTGGTGCCATAAGGTATAGAGCGATAGACACCGAAGCTGCACCTAGTAGAAGCTTAATGTCAAACTCAACTTCTTGGTTCAGAGGTAAACCTAGTAACTCCTTAGGAAAGACATCTAGAAATCCCTTTCTGTTCTAATATCCCGGGCATAAGAGTCTCTAGAAGTAGAAACATCAACTTAAAACCAAATACGCCTCACACCCTTTTCGAACCAATTTCTCAGCCATAAGAGCAGAGATTACGTTGGACAGATAATCTTGATGCTCACTGGTTAGAACCACCTTTTTAGCATCCTTAATCCTTAGAACGACCTTCTTAGTCACGCAATCCAAATTAACTCGGTGCTTGACGAACCAGTCCATACCCAAAATTTAGTCGAACACCCCAAATGGAAGCTCCATCAGATTTGCCAAAAGTATAGCCCCTCTAACAAAACATCCTTATAGAGTTTACTAACCCAGATGACAGCCCCAACGGACTCAGAATAGTGATCTCACTAGAAGTGCTCTCAACAGAAATTCCCAGGTTTTCAAAAATAGTACCAGCTACATAGGAGTGTGTAGAACCTATGTCTATCAAAGCAGTATAAGGTACATCAAAAGGAAAGAACGTACGCGTGATAATATTAGGAGCATCTCTATTCTCATGGCATTGAGCAATATAAACCAGTTCAGGCTGCCGCACTTCTGTCTGACTAGCACCTCTTCCCGGTGCTCTCTACCTTCGGCCCATAGCATACCACCCCTAGCTGCTCTATAACCCCTAAGTGGCTATTGAACTACCTTCTGAGGCTGTACAGAACCTAGTCCTAAAGTTTGCATCTGATGTGCCCGCTGTGGACACTCTAATACGGTGCTCTAAAAACCCACACCTTAGACAAGCCCCTATCCTCCTTCAACACTTGCCCAGATGGTGCTTAGCACAATCTCCTCAAGGCTGGATCCTAGTAGGAGCAACAAGAACCCTCACTCTAAATGGTCCATCAGGTATGGCCTTTTTCTTAAGCCTCGGAATAGAACTAGAGGGCTTTGAATGCTTTCTCTTCTTGCCTCTTTCACTGTCCCTATTCTGGTGCTCCACGAGCTTAACCTCTTCGGCGATCTTCGCCTTCTCAACTAGAATTGCAAGCACATGCTCCCTCTGTGCAGCAATCAATACCCTTAAATTTTCCCTCAAGCCATCCTCAAACTAGACCCACCTCTCATACTCAAATGTCACCATGCCTCGAGCATAGCGACTCAACCTTAGAAACTCAGCCACTAATCTATCACCTTACGTGAGATTCATGAACACACGCCTACGGGCATACTTTCCCTAAAAGATAGTCTTGAAGAAATCCCAATTTAGACAATCAGGCTGAGTACCCTTCTCAACCGATAACCACCACTGATATGCCTCGTCGTGAAGCAAAGAGACTGCACCCTTAAGTTTCTGCTTGGGTGTACAGTCTATATCATTCGTGATCCTCTTAGTGGCCTCCAACCAATAGTCGACCACAGTAGAGGTGACTCCAGTGACACCCCTAAATAGCTCAGCACCATTGGACCGAAGTCGTTCAATTATCGACCCTCAACCCCTAGATCCAAAATAGGGTCCAGAAACCCTTTCCAATATCCTTAACATGGCTTGAGACAGTGCGTCGTCCCCAACCGAACGGCTTTGAGACCCAGTCTCAGTAATAGACAAAACCATTGTCTCACTCGTGTCTAAGTTTGGCATACTACCCAGAGAGGAAGACTCAGCTCGAGCCCCCCATATGGCCTCTACCACGGCCACGGATACTATGCTTGCGAGCTCCACGAGTGCTCATCGTGAATTTTCAAATTGTATCTACATTATAAAATTTTATGTATCAGTTCGAGTATTGATTAGTAGATATTTTATGCAAGAGTTATCAAAAATTTAGAAATGTTTTTAGAAGTTTCAGTTTCTAACTAGCTCAGTACAGTTTTCAGAAAGTACTAACTATAGTGTTTCAGAATATTCTATCTAAGTTCAAAAGTACTTACAAGATCGGCATTGGAGACTCGATGTACCACATACTTACTTAGAGTGATCTAAACCAATTGAAAACCCAATTTTCTTTCAAACACAATTTTTGAACCCAAAATTCATAGCTTGAGTTTTGCAACCTGGTTTTGATACCACTAAATGCAGCACTCTAAACCCGGCCTAGACATTCTGACCGAATCTAGAGATGCCACAAAGTAGGGTTTTGAAAGCAGAGCCGTTTCGTCAATTCATATTCGTTTATATCCATTTTTAGAAAATTTTTTTAATTCATTTGTTTACCAAAACTTAAATTTACAACAAAAGTCTTAAAACGTTATATTTTAGGAATTCAGTTCATGTTTTTAGAAAAACATTTGTTTCTCGCCATGCATCGCGATGAAAAAGTCAAAACACATCCAAATCCAAAATAAAAACCAACAGTCGAGAGAGTCCTAAAAATTACAAAACTCTTGAATGAAATTAGATTTATTAAAAACATAATTACTAAGTGAAAAAGTTCTCGATTAGGTGGTCACCGCTGAGCCTCCGCCGCATTAACCCGTTTAAGTCGTGGATTACCTAAATAGAGCAGACAAACATATGTGAGTTTTCACAAACCCAGTGTGTAACCCAACAGAAATAGACATGCATTACTTATAGTAAACTCATATACGGTTAGATATGGATTTAGACTTATGTCCATTTTAGATACAGATAACTGATTCAGATAAGTAGTAAAGATATGCAAAATCCTTACCTCATCTTCTACACAACATCTTCGACCATCCCATCACACCATGTGGGGTTAAAAAATCCACCCATCCCTACACACCATATAGTATCGATGCGACATGTTACATATAATCTAAAGCCCTGTTGCTAAAAAAAGGCAAAGATCGCCATACAAAATACTTCCTCCATATATACAAAACTAACCCCAATCACAGAAATAGAAATAACATATTCAATAAAAAAACATGCATATCATGATCATATACGGATGTCCTATACATATATACTTAACAGAATAATCAATTATGCATCGGTGTCATACTCAGAGTAGAATTTCAGACTATCAGATCACATAATTTTAGGATTTGATTAGCCCTTACCGAACCCGCGATAAGCCCACAGTTGATCGGAACGACCTATGGGACCCTAGGAAAATTTTCAAAAATATGGGCCCACATGTCCGTGTAGGTTGCCCGTGTGGCGCACACACCCATATTGGCCTTGCTCGTGTGGCCATATAGCCTGGCCCAAAACCAACATGCACGTGTGGCCCACACGTCTAAATTGGCCTTACCTGTATGGCCCACACGCACACACCTAGTCCAGTACATGGCCGTGTCTTACGTACAGCCATGCCTTCATCGACCAAGCAGGCAGGTCTCATACACGACCAACCACACAAGTGACTAGACACTTGTGTGGCATCGATAGAACAATTTTTTGGCTTTTGTTAAAACTCAATTTTCTGTGGTTCGGGTAGACAACTAGTATGATTTTGATGCTACAACAAACACAAGCCCTCCAAAACCTAAAAATTGACATACCAATGCTCAAAATAAGTCTTAATTTATGATTAAACTGAAACTATAAAACTGACAACAATTCCAAACGAACGTCCATCACTTACCCCGACACGTCGAATGATTCCAACTAAGATTTCGCAAGAGAGGAGCCTTGTTCTTCGTGATTTTCTAGTGCCAAAATAGAAAATAAGGTTCTAACTAAAAATTTGCAAAAACAAACCCTTCAAAACAAATACTAAAATCCCACTTACCAAACAACCAAGGAAAACGAATAAGCAAAATGCTGAGATTGACGACAAATCGGAATAGAATAGAAAGAAGAATCAATTGACATCAGTTTTTTCTCTGGAAAGAGAATTTTTGAAAAAAAAAGAATTAAAATAAAAACATCCCAAATCCTCTATTTTTCTCCCACTAACCCACTAACTCGCAACCTCCTTAGACTTTTAGCTTAATCGAAACTGTATCAGTCAACAGAGCAAGAATTAATACCAATGCTAATGTAAGGATTCAAACATAGGGCCTCCAACACACTAACTCCCTTACCACTCGAGCTAGTTGGCTCATTCTAATATAAATTTACAGACAATATAATATAAGGCCATTCAACAAGGGTAACGCTTGTCCAAAAATAACAAAATTTGGCAAAGGTGAGACTTGAACCCAAGACCCCTTACACACACCTAAAACACTTAACCACTAAAGTAGATACACACTTGTGTTAGATATTTACAGAAGCAGGCATGAATTATTCAGGGTGTTACAACTTTTCAATTGCATTTGAGATATTAACTAGAACACTTTGAGCTTGGCATTTGTCAACATACAACTTTGCAAAATTTGTCCTCAATTCCTAAATTATACCAAGAGTTGGCGAAGACAAGAAAGTCAGTCATTTACTAGCTTGTTGATAAATTAATGTGACTTGTGTTGACTCTTTCTATTTCGAAAGCTACTACCGAGCATGCATTTTCTGCTATGAAGATTGTGAAGACAAAACTTTGAAACAAAATGGAAGATGATTGCTTGGGTAGTTGCTTGATCACATACATTGAAAAAGAAATTGCATAGACCTTTGATGATGATTCAATTATTAATGATTTCTCTGACATGAAAGAAAGGGGATTACAATTTAAAATGCCCAATTTGTTCAAATAGGTGAGTGATTTCTCTATTTTATTTTGTTTTATTTTAGATCATACGATCTCTATGTGAAAAAAATTATATTTTAATTTTGGTTTCTTTTTTCGCGGATGGTAGAAGATCATACTAGTTTTATACTTTTGATATGTTGGTATTACTTACTAGAAACTGGAAGCACAATGCAATTATCAAGGTTAAAAGGTTAAACTTTAATTTTATTCATATTTCAAATCATAAAAACATATATATGCTTTAATTATTGAATAATTATACATGAAAAATAATAGTAAAAGATTTGTAATCAATAATACTAATATAAGTTTTCCCCTTAAATCATATCTCTAGATTCACCACCAATTGCCCATTATTATTTCAATGTTATTTGAACTTGAACAACTCTTTTAACTTAAAAGTAAAGTTGAACTAATTTTGACTTTAAGAAAACACTTTAATATAATATATAATTTCTCCATGTTTATTTTAATTTAATTTTAGTTCATATTAACATCTTTTTTTCTAACTTAAACAATTATTGATAAATTGATAAATATATATATATTGTTTATCTTTGATATTGTTTTGTGCCTAAAATAAATTATTAATTATTATATTATTGAACATTGTTATAAATGTAGTTTGCATGTTGAAACTTAATTAGCAAAATAGTTGATAATAATACATGCATACATACTTGCAAATCTAAAAAAAAAAAATGTTTGTTGGTGAATGTTTGATTATATTTAGTATTTCAAATTATAGGCGAAATTGTAGACAATAAAATAGTTGGAGGTCCAATTAAGGGGTTGGAACTTGAAATAATGCTTAAAGGTAAAAACAAGATGGCAATAGGTATTGTACAAGGTAGCATTATATTTGATGTTCAATCTGTCAAACTTTCTTCGAAAATTAGAGCGATTCTCGTCAATTTATTTTTATTCTAAAAAATTGAAAGACATTATTAGAAGAAGAAAAACTTATATTCGAAAGGCTCAATGCAAGCCCATTATTTGACACTTATATTATTTCAATTATTCATGTAATATTTATTGTGTTTTGTTTATGGCTTAAAAAATTCTTTTTTAGACACGATTATTATGTCAAAAATAACATTCTGTCAAGTTTAGCTAAGTTGTTTAGAAATCATCATTACAAGTTTCATAAGCACTTTAAAAAATTATCATCACTTGATGTAGCACGTCAGAACAATCATTTTGGATACAATTTGAATTGAGATATCTATGCGACTTGTTTAGTGATACGTGAAACTTTTTTATATGTTATGTTTATTCTTTGAATTATTAGGAACTTATATACAATTTCCATTAATTAATTTTTCAAAATATAGAAAAAATGCACAAGTTCATAACAATGTCAAAATGATTCACAACCAAGGTTCAAGGGCATTTCTAGCAAGTTGTTATACATTGGTAGGATTAATACTATTCATAATACTTGATTTCTTGTCAATTTTATTTTCAAATTTAAATATTTTAGTGTTTATATAATTGATCAAGAGCTGAGATTGGAGTTTTTAAAGCTAAGCATTACTTTGATAGAAAAGGATGGTCAACCCTAGTAGCATATGAGAGTTAATTTAATTGTAGTATCATATTTTTTTTCACTATTACTTATTAAATATTATTGGTTTTACTTATAGGGAAAAAATGATTCAAATGAAAAAGAAAGCAAAAAATCAAAGATTGTTGATCAAATTGAAGATGAAGATCTAGATATATTCTCAAACATGAATATGGGCCTACACCTTCAAAGTCTTCAAGTGCACAAGCTGTTGAGGTGGAGAACAATTATAAGAAAATTGAAGCTGAATTGAAAAATGTAAATTTCATATTAAAACTATGAAGGCTCTATTTCAAGCACAAATGAAAGTCACGACGGATGTTCTATATTGTAATGATTATTATCAATTTTTAAACTTTTATTATGTTTAAAGTTTTAATTTTTTATGTTCTAAAAGTATGATTTTACTTCTTGTTAATTAGTATGTACTATTTCATTATTTATTGTGGAATCTAGAGTATTAACAAATTTTGAAATATCACCAAACTCAAATTGAGTAATTAAAAATTATTTCATGTATTTATTTTAAGATTACTTTTGTAATTATTTGTCTTTTTAGATTATTTGGGTTTAAATGTTTTGATACATGCACGAGAACAATTAAAGTGCATTTGAGTTCATTAAATAGACTAAACTCTAAGTTGCCCATTTCAAGAGAGGATCCAATTTAAATTCTTATCGAGTTTATAACACGTGCTAGATCAAAGAAGTTTAAAGAGGCAATGATGGGCCTAGTTCAGCAAGTTTGGTTGAACATGTGATGTCCAACCCTTATTAGACCCAAAATAACGTTCCAAGTCCATGCATTGTTTTGCATGTGGCTGTTAGTTTAGTTTAATTAATTTTACAACTTTTAATTATGTCTTACTTATTATATGCATCTTTAATTAATGTCTTGTATTATTAATCTACATCTTTTAATTATGACATGCATTATGTGTTTTGCATTAAATAAAGTCATTCATTATGTAACTCTCATGTTAGTTAAGTTTGCATAAAAAATTATGACATGTTTTATGTAACTCTCATGTTAGTTAAAGTTTGCATCATTAAATTAAGTCATGCATTAAGTAATTCATTTGTTCATTTAGTTTGCATTTTAAACCATGCATTTAAGCATTTTAGTTGTTAAATATGTTTGAGTTTGTTTATATAAGTATGTTATTTAATTTGGCTATTACTTTTTACTGCATAAATTAAAGTGTGTTTATTTTTATTTTAAATAAGGTGATTTGAGTTGCATGTTCATTTAATTTGTGTGCATGAGAGTTATTAAATATGTTGTTTTTATTAGTGTTTTAAGTTATTATTTAATCTTAAATATCTATTTTGCAGGTGACTTTTCATATGATTAAAGACTTTTCAAAGTTGGATAGCTTCAAAGCTTTTAAAAGAATATTAAAGGGGTTGTTTAATGGACCAAAAGAAAAACTCTTCAAGTCTGAACGTTTTAAGAGTCTTAAGTCTTCATCATGGTGCCATTTAAGAGAATGTTACACAAGCTTTTATCATGTGATTACAGGGGAGCTAAAGGGACATCAATCAAACACATTAATGACACTTTAAGTCTTCATTAATGAGAATTGACATGCCTTTTCAACTATATTAGATTCCAATGAAAAAACATGACAAAAGTGCCTATAAATTTCTTGTAAACAGAACTTTGATAACTAATTTGAATTTTTCTGAGTTTTGTGTGAGAATTCTATCTCTTTGTTCTTGGTCTAACTTATTTGGACTTATCAAGGTTCTTCTTGTGGCGTCAAACCCTTTCTTTTTGAACTTATCACTTCCATCCTTTCTTTCTTTGTTCTGAAATGTGACGTTCTAACATACTGTTGGTTCCTATTTTGCTAAATAGTGGGTCACAGTTTACTTCTTCTTCTTCAAAGACTTGTTTGCTATTTCACTTTATAGAACTTGGGTCACGATCTTTCATATTGTTGGCTCATTTCTAAGTGTCCATTTCATGCAAGTTATCCATCCAACACCATTTCCATCCTTTCCATCCAATCAATAACCATTAATCTCATTGTCACCTTAAAGTCTATTTCAAAACGATACAACATTAGGCGATCGGGCAACTCAACGTCTTGTAATCAAATTCACGATTACGAGCACGCATCATGTTTTATTTTAGATAATTACATTGTTAATTACTTTGGAATGGATTGTTTTATTATTTTATTGTTCACTTTCTTTTAATTATTCAATTATTATATTTGAGTATATTATGCATTTTATAAACATAACTATATATTATGATATTTATTCTTCGATCACTATTTATACAATATTTTTAATAACATCGTTAATGGTCATAAAAATTAAAGGGTTTTTCATAAAAATAGTTTAGTAAATTAATCAATGGCTCATCAATTATGTCATTTTTTATAATATTTTTTTATTTAAATCATTTAGTGGTGTCAATATTATTATTTTGTCATGTACGTCAATGTCACAATTAACTAACTTTTAATGAACAATTAATTTTTTTCATGAAATATCAAATTCCAAATAATCATTTAGTGACGATAAATTATTTTTCATGACAAAAATAAATAGTATATTGTGATGTCAACAATGTCAAAAACTGTAATACCAATATTTTCATCACTAAACATTAGCTAATCCATCAATTTCTTTTATAAAAAATTAGTTTACATGGTAAAAATTAGCATACACTTTGTAACAAAAAAACATGTCACAAATGTCAGTGGCAACATATTTATGTCACAAAAAATTAGATTTTTTTATTCTTTTTGGTGACGATAATCTAACTTTTATGACATAAATTAATATGTATATTGTGACGTAGAAACATGTCATAAAAAAATAGCGACAACATATTTTTGTCACTAAACATTAGGTTATTATCATTTTGTGACGATTTCCATTATATGGTGACATATTTTATCCAATCTAATGACAAAAACATGTTTCACAAAATATTTACAAATTAGATAAGTAAATTATGTCACAAATATGAGTGATGATTTTTCACTATTGTCACATTTGACATTCAGTGATGTGGCTAATGTGATGTTGTGTATAATTTATCACCACTTGCCACATAAAGTGACAAAAATATAAATATGTGACAATTATTTTGCTGCAACAAATACCCAAATTTCTTATGGTGAATTTAGATACATAACACTTGGAATATGCAAATTGTTTTGGTTAAAAATAATTCTTGATGTTTTGAAGATAATATGGGAAGGTCCGATGTGGTTGCACATAACCTTGCCCAATATAATAGAGCCAAAAATGTTGAGGTAGATAGACATTTTATCAAAGAGAAATACAACATCGAACTTATTTTTACATAATTTGTTTCAACAAAGAATCAACTAGTAGATATACTCACTAAAGGATTACCAAGTCATGTGTTTCAAGACTTTGTCAACAAGCTTGGTGATGTGCCATAATTTGATATATGCCATTCGATCTTTTTCATGCTACTTTTAGCTTGTTTTTGAGTGAAATTAAGTCTTTTAAGTGTTAGTAGTTAGATAGTTTGAATTTAGAACTAAGTTGTGTTTTCGTGTTATTTTTAGTGTTATTTTAGTTTTGTGAATTAAAAGGACCTTAACTTGTGCTTCATTGCTTGTGTAGAAGAGCTAGGATATGATGAAAAACATGGACTTGGAAGTTTTTGGAAAGACAGGACAAAGTCATGACTTAACATGTTGTTTAAGCCCTATGGGAGGATGCATGTAAAAAATCGCGGCTTCAAAGGAGAACAAGGTTGCGATTTACATACTATGATGATTGAAGAGTTCAAGTCAAAAGAGTAATGTCGCAACATCATCTAATTAAAGGCGTGACGTTGACCATTTAAAGCCTAAAAGAGGCTTAGATAGAGACTTATGTCGTGACATGGAAACCTTAGCAGCTGTGATATTAGCGTACATAGTCGCGACATCAATGCAAAAATGCAAGCAAAGGAGAAGTTTTCCAAAAACATCGTGACATTGATCTGCACAATTGAAATTCTGTTAGCTATTAAAGGGGCAAGTATAGGAATTTTGACACCAAATCATGGTCAAAGCTATTTTAAACAAGGATAAAGTGTTAATTAACATATTTTAGCTTTTCTACTATAAAAATCCATTTGTATCAAAGTAGAGAGGGAGAGAAGAAATTTTAGATAGAGAATAGAAAGAGTTTTTAGTGTTTAAATTTAAATTCTAGTGTTAGTGCAAAAATACTTTTACATTTCTAGTTGATTTTCATTAATGCTCTTTCCTTTTATTTAACTAAGAAATGGTGAAGGATTCATACAAGCTTCAGTTCAACTTTGGAGTTTTCCTCTATTGATGAGCAATTCTAAATCTTGCTTTTAAATTATTTTCTATTATGATGTTGTTTAGAACAGTTGCTTTTGTTTTAAAATCCTTGTTAAAAAAATGTTGATAGTTGATTTGGATGTTGGATATTGATAAAATTTAATGTATGTTCTCATGATTTTTTTATTGTTCAATTAAATCAAGAAGCTTAGTAGACTAGAATTGATGTCTTTAGTTGAAAACTTAGGTAGATGAAATCAAGAGGAGAGTGTAACGCCCCAAAATTTTTATTTTTGTTCTGTTTATTTAGGACACAAATATTTTTTGGCTTCAATGGTTAAGTATTCTAGGTGTGTGTGGGATTTCCCAAGTTCAAGCCATGAATTAGGCAAATTTTGGTATTTTTATGAATAAAGCCCTATCTCTGTTCAGTAGGCTTTTATTTGATTATTTGTGAAAACATATCAGTATGGACCTGTTGGTCTAGTGGTTAAGTGGAGTGTTAAGTTTACTGGAGGTCCTATGTTTGATTTTTTGTGTAGGCAAGGAATAGTATTTTTGCTCCTAATTTTGGCTAGAGTTTTGCTAAACTGGGTTCCTGAGTAGTGGATGTGTAGGGGGAAGTAGGGGAGAAAATTAAGGGATTGTGGTTAGTGGGGGTTGTCGAGAAATCTATTTTTGATTTTGGCATTTGCAAATTTTGGTTTACTTTCTCCTAAAATCTTCTGATGCCATTTCCTTCTTCTCCTCTGTTCTTCTCTGGTTTCTTTTCCTCTGCTGAAATTTCTTCGAGTTCCCTACTCTTTCTTTTTTTGATTTTTCTCAAAACCTTTTTCCTTTCTCTTGTCTCTGCTTTGTTGGTTGCATCCACACAGGTTGGTAAGTCCTCTCCTCTTTTCTTGTCATGGTTTTGTAACGATTATTCTAGTAATGTGTTCTTCTACAAATAATGTTGTAGAAGGAGGCTTTGGGCAGTGAATTACGTGTCTTTTGGTTCAGCGTTGTTAACGAAGGGTGTTTCAGTGGTGGTAAGTTGCGTCTCTGTTCAATCTTGATATTCAAATTCGCTAGTAAATCTATTAAACTGATGTTGGATATGTAACACCACTTACTCATATCCGATGCCGATATAGGGTATGAGGCATTACTAGACTTAAACACACTTGAACACAAAAATTCGAGTCATAAAATTTTCGTCAAATTTAAAACTTTTCATTTATAATCATCACGTCCCTATTACGGTCCTACAGGGCCCTAAACATATATTGGAAGTGGATTGGGACTTAATCGAGAACTTTGGAGCACTTAGAAAATTTTTCATCAAAATAGGGTCACACGCCCGTGTGACTTGGGACATGTGTGACTCGGGACATGGCCTGCCCACATGGGCTTGTCCCAACCCGTGTAACTCTCTATTTATGACGTCATCACCCATTTATGGTCACATGGCCAAGTCACGCGCCCGTGTGCTAAGTCGTGTGTTGAATTTAATAGTCTCATTTAAAGTGCATACTTCACACAGCCTAGGAACACTCCCATGTCCTATGGTCGTATCCTTCACACGGTCGAGACACACAGTCGTGTCTCCGCCTGTGTGTTTACTACTGGACATTCTGTTTCTCAAAACTAAGGTGTAAGGGATACACGACCTATCAACATGACCATGAGGCTGATTGTGTGTCACACATGGCCTAGACACACGCCCGTGTGTCTGCCCGTGTGGACAACTTTAAGGCTAATTTCTAAGCCCTTTTGTCATCCTCAACTTCCTTCACACACTTATACATCTCAATAACATTTAACATGACATTAATTGTCCATCAACATCCATAAACATGGCTTGAAAATGGCATTCACTCATCATCAAGGAGAATAACTTATGCATGTACATATAAATAGGTTTACAACCCAATAAGCTAATGTAAGCCAATTCACATGGCTATATACCAATCAAATCCTTAACAACACATACACAAAATGAGTAAGACCCTATACATGCCATATACTAAAAGGTTTACGTTCTTCTACCCAATATGATAGATTGATAGTGTGATGGCATCTCTGTTGATCTCCAACCCGGGCTGGCATACCATCCTATAAGATATGGAAAAGGGAAGGGAGTAAGTTATAGAGCTTAGTAAGTTTATATGCAAATAATAAGCATCTTAGAACACCATTTAACTATACGATTTATATAAAGAAGGTTAACACAATGTTATCACTAATCTCATAATCATCACTTGTTTAAACACAACCTTACCGGGAGTTCATCACTTATTAAGCTTATCATCTATGAGTTTATTACTGACCATTTATCTAAAACCATCAATATAAGTACAAGGTAAAATAAGATGCCATAAGGCTCACATTATCGGCTCTATTATTCGATCGTTCCCAACCTCCTCACAAACATGTAAATTAATTAGGAATATTCACTTTTCAAGCATTTATTCTAAATTCTGTCAAATGTTTTAAATTCGTATTTTCCCATAGTTATTTAATAGGAAATCATGCCAATCCTTCCTTTTCTCTCAGAACTGATGCATCACAATATAAGTGAACAATATATGTCATAACATAACTCAATTGGGCCTGAAAGCCCATTTCACCATCACCAATCGAACTTACCATGTATTTCATGAATCACAAACATAGATCAATAGTCACAAGTCTTTCACTAATAATATTCTCATGGGAGTCATAGACTCACAATATCGTATAATCAATAATTATAAACATCACGTACACACATGTATCCCTTAATTCGTAACATTGCCATATACACTATCACACCTTTGACATTCCCGTTGAACACTCAAAATACTAATGGTTACATGGAAGGTTCGCACATAAGTGCCACATATATGTAGTCAAAGTTACCACTTATCATATTTCACACATATGCTCATTCATGAGCTAGTTACGGGTTTGCTCACACAAGCTGACAGTCAGGATGTAACTACTTAATGCTGCTCACAGAAGCTAATAGGTGTCTGCAACAAATGTAGGACTACCTAGCCACTGGTAGACGTACTAGACCAGCACCCAAAACACTTAATCACTTAAACACTTAGTTTCCTAATGATATGTCACTCGTATCCTATTTGATTCCTAAAGTTCAACCGAGATTTCTCATTCTCACTTATCACTTATCGAACTTTGTCAAATACATTTGTTAAATCATTTAAATTCATAAAATATATTTTAACATATAAACATAAATTACCGATGTATTATTTACATACAAACTCACCTCGATACCAAAAATGGTGAATAAGGACCTAACCGTCGAATACTCGTTTCTCCCTCGTTCTAGTTTCGAACCTCATTTTCCATGATCCATAATATCACATTTAGCTCACTTATTAGTCACATTACTAAATGTAACTCAAAAATAATATTATGGAAAAATTACTTTTTGGCCCCAAACTTTTACATATTTACACTTTTGCCCCTAGGCTCGTAAAATAAAATTTATTCAATTTCTTTAACATACAAGCCTAGCTGAACCATTTTCATAATTATAACAGCCCACAATTTCCACTCAAACACATTTTTATAACATATTTCATAGCTTTTACAAATAGGTCCTTTTATGCATTTTCAGAAAATCACTTCGTAAAAGTTGTTTCTCTAACCATAAACATGCATAATCTACCATTAATAATCAAAATGCACTCATATTCATCATGGGTCAAAACCCTAGACTTTAACCATGTCTCAAATTAGTGGTAGAAATAGATAGATCTTGTTATGAGGATTTCAAAAATGTAAAAATCATTAAAAACGGAAGTAGAACGGAGGTACAATCGAGCTTGGAAGCTTGAAAAACCCTAGCCATGGTTTCCCCTTATGAAATTCAGCCAAGGCTTGAAGATGGACAAAAATTGGCATTTAATTTTGTTTATTTAATGATTTAATCACTAAATAACCAAAATGCCCTAACTTAAAATTATTCTATTTCACCTATTTCATGTCCATTTTTGTTGAAACATTTAATCAATGGTCCAATTACCATCTAAGGACCTCCAATTTAAAAAATCATAACAATTGTGCACCTCTAGCATATAGAACTCAACTTTTGCAGTTTTTACAATTTAGTCCTTTTGACCAAATTGAGTGCCCAAACGTCAAAAATTTTTAACGAGATTTTCGTGAAATCATTCCGTGAAATCATAGGCCATAAAAATTTAATAAAATAAAAAATAAATTTTTCCTCGTCGAATTTGTGGTCCTGAAACCACTGTTCCAACTAGGCCCAAAATCGGGCTGTTACAACTCTCCCTCCTTTAGGGATTTTCGTCCCCGAAAATCTTACCAGAAGAAATTTATTTCAACTCTCATGAATAACTTTCACTAATTTCCCAGAATCACAAACCATATCAACCTCCTATATGTCTTTCTAATCACCTTTGAACTCTAAAACACAGTGTCAGAAAAGGTTTGAATTACTTTTTGAATGAACAATTAAGCTACTCTGGGTCTGGCACAATGTTTCTCGTATCCACTTGAATAATCCTTGTGCGTGTCCTATCTCGGAATCAAAGTCATCTCACACTGTACTCGTTTAATTTACCACTCATTATCACATTCCTAAAATTCTCAATCTTGCATCGAAGGTATCGCTTTAGTTTTCAATTTATTTAGATTCAGATTTTTTGCACATTAGGTACTTAATACTCTCAGAATCAAGAAGCACATAAATTTTTTCGTCAAACATACAATGCTATCAATCTCTCATCATAGAAATACTAGCGGCCCACTCTAAATCACTCGTTGAACAATTCTTTTAGTGAGACTTTAACCATCCGAAAACATGAACTATCACTTTACATTCTTGTAATATAACACATTCCAATTTGTTCAATAATGCATTACTGATAAATCATATATTTATTACTCAATTCAAACTGAACTTAGAACCAGAGCTTCGGTTAATAATAATTTCAACTGCGTTCAACTTTGCTAACATGCACAGACCATTCAAATTTTATAATTGTGACAACCATATCATTCAAAACCGCTTTAACTCATAATAGCATCATCAGATTAGAACAAATCTAATAGGTATATCTCGGTAACATACTCTATTGAATATCAATCCTCTATTCAGACTGTCCATCAATATGCTCATGAATGCACAACATTTATTACCATAACTGAGGTTACTTTGACTACATGTAACTCAAATCACATTTCAACTGACCTACTCACTTTAACAAAAACAACCAAGCCAGTTTCGACTATCAAATAATAACATAACAAAATGCTCCTTTCTTCACGCTATTAAAACAACTCAAACACACAATCTTTCAAAATTCTCTTATCAAGCTAATCAAAGACCTTTACAATCACATTAGCTCAAAGTAGCAAGGATATCCCGATTGAATGCATTGACTTTAATTAGCTTACCTAAGGAAAGAAACCCACCATACAAATTGGAGCTTGAGTGTCCACTATCTATACCTTTGTCAATGTCAACCCCTTTAACGTAAATTAGGGAAATCCCGATACTAGAATTACCACTTTCCTATGATCAAATTGGGAATACACCCATAGTACATAGTTATCGCAATTCAAAGAACACACTTTAAAGATGAGCCATGATTGATAATCTACGAAATAAAGAACGATAGAAAAATCGAGATAAAGAGATCCAAGATACGATACCATACCGTAAGTCCGAGAATACAACTCACAAAAGATAATAAAGATCTTAATAATTTCTCAGAGAAAGCTAGAAGAGAAACACTGCTTACCAACTCTGGACTTCCATCATAACAGAGATAATATATTTCCCACATATATAAAACAAAATCATAATTAGTAGAAACATAAGAATAGTCTCACATAATTTCCACCATCAACTTCAATCCAGCATATTAGAATAGAATTTCGAAGAGATAAAGAAATGCCAATCATGAGCCAACTAGACCAGCAAAACTTTCATCTAACATTATAGTTAGCTAGCATTCTTTCAATATAAGAACTCCATCAGAAACTGAACAATCACACACATATCTCTGAGTATAAAAGAACATATAGAATACCCAGAAAAGATCATCATATTCATTTCAACTGTAACTGTCACACACAGACATTTTTACTACTCAATTACCATTTTTCTGACTAATTCTATCATCAATAGTCTCGTATCATTCCATTCAGTAACGAAAACCAATTTGGGAAAATTTTGGCATACACATACTTTAGACATCATATTTGAATAAGTTAATTAGCCGAGATTAACTTTTCCTTTAACCGTAACATTGCTTAATCTGAATAATCTTTAGAACAATCTGATATCTCTTCCAGAACTATATTCATTTGCCAAACTATTTTCAACTTTGACTACAGTCAAGTTATTCCGCTACCGAACTCTTTAGTCTTGTACTTGTAAGTTCATTCAGCATAAGTTTCGTGAAATCTTATTACAAATACTACATTGGTAATGGGCTAATTTAACTCTCATAAACACACACGTATACTAAACATTTATCAATCATACAATATCGTCACAATCACATAGTTTACTTTAAGCAATTTAACATACATATTCATGTTACACGAACTTTCTGATTATTTAATTCAAACAAGTGCACATAAACACATATTTCATCGATTTGAGTAAGATTACTTATCACGTTCACTTAATCAAATAAGTTAGGCACATAACATCATATGGATATCGAACAAACAAGGGTGAGCTTTTCACAACATAAAATTTCATTTCATTTCACTTTTCCATATTGGAATTCGATATAATCATTACTAAACTCTCATAGCCATTTCTTACCTGATCTTAACCTTATCATAAAAGCATTACTAAACAACGCATTCTGATTTATCGTCATTCTTCCATCCAATTGTCATACAGACTTCATGTGTACCTGTATTGCTTACCTTAAATGTACTTTCGATACTCGGGAGTCATACATAGGTCATATAGTGCCATATCCCAGATATAGTCTTACATGTAATCCAATATCGATACCAATAGCCCAGCTATGGTCTTATATGAAAACTTATATTGAGGCCATGTCCCAAACATGGTCTACGCGAAATCTCGTACCGATGCCATGTCCTAGACACGGTCTTACATGTACTACCATGCCGATGCCATATCCCAGATATGGTCTTACATGGAATATCGAATCACATACCAATGCCATATCCCAAATATGGTCTTACATGGAATATCACGTCACATACTGATGTCATATCCCAGATATGGTCTTACACGGAATCACATTTCAATAACCTCGATGTTATGACCCTTGTATCTTGTAATGTTCCTAAGGTTCGTACTAGACTTCCACACTTATCGAATTGTCGTTGAACTCGTTCGTACAATTAAACATCATCCACATGGTCAATTATGCAATTCTTGCAACATTAAACATTTAAATGTAATATAATGATGCATTATTTACACATAAACTTACAATTCGATTTTCATATCACAACTATAATCCATCAGAGATTAACGTTCAACCGGAATGATGACATTTCACCCATATTTCCAACTTATGGTTATTTCATTTGGTACTCAATCGTATACATATCATGAACTTTTATTCTGACCTTTCTGAGTTTCGTCTCATCACAACACATTTTCAAATATCTTAATATCACTTTCAGCTTTATCAAAAGTAGCTCGGTTGGAAAGCATTTTTGTCTCAACAGAACAATTTCGTCAGGATCAGGTGACATCACACAATCACATATAGTAATATGGCATGTATAGCTACACTTACATACGCTATATTAGTCCAAGAATCGATTAAATCATAGCTTTGATACCATTAAACGTAACACCCCTTACCCATGTCTGATGTCGGAATAGGGTACGAGGCATTACTGGAATTAAACACACTTGAACACACAAATTCGAGCCATAAAATTTTTTTCAAATTTAAAAATTTTCATTTATAATCATCACGTCCTTATTATGTGCCTACAAGGCCCTAAACATAGATTGGTACTGGATTAGGACTTAATTAAGAACTTTGGAGCACTTAGAAACTTTTCATCAAAACAGGGTTACATGCCTATGTGACTTGGGACATGCCCATGTGGGCAGGCCGTGTGGTCACACACGCCCATGTCCTAACCCGTGTAACTCTCTGTTTATGATGTCATCACCCATTTATGGTCACACGGCCAAGTCACACGCCCGTTTGCTAGGCCGTGTAGCGAATTTAATTGTCGCATTTAAAGTGTAGACTTTACATGGCCTGGGCACATGCACATGTCCTATGGCAGTGTCCCCCACATAGCCGAGACACATGACTGTGTCTCTGCCTGTGTGTTTACTACTGGACATTCTGTTTCTCAAAACTAAGGTGTAGGGGACACACGACCTATCAACACACCCATGGGGCTGATTGTCTGTCACACATGACCTAGACACATGCCCGTGTGTTTGCCCGTGTGGACAACTTTAAGGCTAATTTCCAAGCCCTTTTGCAACCCTTAATTTCCTTCACACACTTATACATCTCAATAATATTTAACATGAAATTAATTTTCCATCAACATCTATAAATATGGCTTGAAAATGGCATTCACTTATCATCAAGGACAATAACTTATGCATGTACATATAAATAAGTTTACAACCCAATAAGCCAATGTAAGCCAATTTACATGGCCATACACCAATCAAATCCTTAATAACATATACACAAAATGAGTAAGACCCTATACATGCCATAGACTCAAAGGTTTACGTTCATTTACCCAACATGATAGCTTGATAGTGTGATGGCATTTTCGGTGATCTCCAACCCGAGGTAGCATACCATCCTATATGATATGGGAAAGGGAAGGGGGTAAGTTATAGAGCTTAGTAAGTTTATATGCAAATAATAAGCATATTAGAAAACCACTTAACAATACGATTTATATAAAGAAGGTTAACACAATGTTATCACTAATCTCATAATCATCACTTGTTTAAACATAACCTTATCGGGAGTGCATCACTTATTAAGCTTATCACATATGAGTTTATTACTGATCATTTATCTAAAACCATCAATATAAGTACAAGGTAAAATAAGATGCCATAAGGCTCACATTATTGGCTCTATTATTCGATCGTTCCCAACCTCTTACAAACATGCACATTAATTAGGAATATTCACTTTTCAAGCATTTATTCTAACTTCTTTCAAATGTTTTAAATTCGTATCTTCCCATAGTCATTTAATAGGCAATTATGCCAATCCTTCCTTTTCTCTCAGATCCATGCATCACAATATCAGTGAACAATATATGTTATAACATAACTCAATTGGGCCTGAAAGCCCATTTCACCATCGTCAATCGAGCGTACCATGTATTTCATGAATCACAAACATAGATCAATAGTCACAAGTCTTTCACTAATAATATTCTCATGGGAGTCATAGACTCACAATATCGTATAATCAATAATTATAAACATCACGTACATACATGTATCTCCTAATTTGTAACATTGCCATATACACTATCACACCTTTGACATTCCCGTTGAACACTCAAAATACTAATGGATACACGAAAAGTTTACACATAAGTGCCACATATATGTAGCTAAAGCTACCACTTATCACATTTCACACATATGCTCATTCATGAGCTAGTCACGAGTCCGCTCACACAAGTTGACGGCAGGATGTAACTACTCAGTGCTGCTCACAAAAGCTGATAGGTGTTCGCAACAAATGTAGGACTACCTAGCCACTGGTAGACGTACTAGACCAGCACCCGAAACACTTAATCACTTAAACACTTGGTTTCCTAGTGATATGTCACTCGTATGCTATTTGATTCCTAAGGTTCAACCGAGATTTCTCATTCTCACTTATCACTTATCGAACTTTGTCAAATACATTCGTTAAATCATTTACACAATTCATATAATATATAAATTAACATATAAACATAAATTATCGATGTATTATTTACATACAAACTCACCTCGATACCAAAAATGGTGAATAATATCCTAACCGTTGAATACTTGTTTTTACCTCATATATAATATCCCATTAGCTCACTTATTAGTCACATTACTCAATGTGACTCAAAAATCATATTATGGCAAAATTATGTTTTTGCCCTTAAACTTTCATATATTTACACTTTTGCCCCTAGGCTCATAAAATGAAATTTATTCAATTTCTTTAACATACAAGCCTAGACAAACCATTTTCATAACTATAACAGCCCACAATTTCCACTTAAACAAATTTTTATAACATATTTTATAACTTTTACAAATTAGTCTTTTTAGGCATTCTCACCGAAAATCACTTAGTAAAAGTCGTTTCTCTAACCATAAACATTCATTTTCTACCTTTAAACACAAAAATACGCACATATTTATCATGGGTCAAAACCCTATACTTTGACCATATCTCAAATTAGTGGTAGAAATAGAGAGATCTTGTTACGAGGATTTCAAAAATGTAAAAATTATTAAAAATGAGGCTAGAACGGACTTACGATCAAGCTTGGAAGCTTGAAAAACCCTAGCCATGGTTTTCCCTTGCTATACTCGGCCATGGGGTAAGATGGAAAATTTTGGCTTGTAAATTTGGTTTTTAATTCATTTTAATCAGTAGATGACCAAAATGCCCCTAACTTAAAAATATTCTATTTCACCTATTTCCTGTCCATTTTTGTCAAAAATTTAATCAATGGTCCAATTACCATCTAATGACCTCCAATTTAAAAACTTATAACAATTGGCCACCTCTAGCATATAGAACTCAACTTTTGCATTTTTTACAATTTAGTCCTTTTGACCAAATTAAGTGCCCAAAATTCAAAATTTTCGAACGAGATTTTCATGAAATCATTTCATGAAATCGTAGACCATAAAAATTTAATAAAATAAAAATAAATAATTTTTTCGTCATTGGATTTGTGGTCCTGAAACCAGTGTTCCAACTAGGCCTAAAATTGGGTTGTTACAGGGTATCTCAATTTTAGGCCTGAGAGTGCTCAGGAGTGTTTTTTCAGCAAATCAAATTCAGGTGTGGACCTAAAAACATAGAAAAAAATTTGGTGAAAGCCGAAAAAGCAAACTGTGAATGCCACACAAGCGTGTGGTCACCCGTGTAGCGTCGGGCATGTGATCGACGAGGCCAAGCCCTGCACGAAGGACATGGTCGTGTAATGGGCAGATAGGCCGTGTGTGACACACGGGCTAGACTAAATTCGGTTGTGTGGGCCACACGGGCGTGTAAGTGCACATGGTCATGTATGTCCACTTGGGTAGTCCATACGGGCGTGTGGGATTCTGGGCTAGGCCATGTGATCCACACGGTTAAGGCCAATTTGGGCCGTGTTGGCCACAGGACGTGTGGACCCACACAGGAAGGCTACATGGGCATGTGAGCTCGTTTCTATGAAAAGTTCTCTAAGGTTGCACAGGTCGGCCAAGTTGACTGTGGACCTACTATAGGGTCGGTAAGCACCACTTAGACCCTTATTTGTATAATTTGTCTGTCTAATTTCTGTACTAAGCGTGAGTATTGATTTGAATCTATGAACTGTTAATTGTATAATAGCATGACATTCATTGCATGTTGCATTGCATTTAGGTGGGTTGATGATATTTGGAGAAAGTGTTCTAAAAGGCTCTTAAGGCTATTATCTGGCAGCTCAGCTGCAATATTCTGATTATGTACCGTATTTCGGTATAGCATGGTGTATAGGGATGGGTGGGTGTTTTTAACCCTACATGGTGTGTAGAGGCTGGTGGGTAGGATTCTGATTTTTTATTACTGCATATTATGTCTGAGATGGGCTAAGGTCTGAATTTATATCTGAGAATGTGTTTGAATGGGCTAAGGCCCAAACTGAATCTGTAATGGGCTCAGGCCCCAGACTGTATATGACTGATTTTTGATGTTAGACTGGGTGCATGTTTGCTGTGGGGATTACACACTGAGTTTGCGAAAACACACCCTTTTCTATTTAATCTATACAGGTAATTCCCAAACTTGACGGATCGGTGCACTGGAGGACTCGATGGTGGCCACATGTAAATTTTAGACTGTTTCCCTGTAAATTTTTAGATTTTATTACTTATTTGGGGTTTTGATGTAACTTTTGGGACACTGGACTGTTTGGCTTTAAATTTTGACTTTTAAATTATTTTACAATTTTATTACTACTAGGCATGATAAAACTCGGTTTTCACTCAGATTCAACAGTTTTCCTAAAATATTTGATTTCCAAAGCTTCTGCTAAACAGAAATGATTTTTGACATAACGAAGAACATGCATTTTACTCCGAAATAAGATAAAGGCTAATTAACTGGAACGGTTTTAACTTGACAAACTCATTTTCGAATCCTATTCCATGTGACATCGCTAGGTTCGGCTATAACATCTAGGCCGGGTTTGGGGTGTTATAGAGAGTCTACCAAGTAAAACCTCGACTTGATCGTGCTAAATAATGAGATCGAAAAGAGATCCTAGGTGGTAATTTCTTGATTTTAAAAATATCAAGAGGAGATTTCCGTTTATAAATAACAGTCAATTTAATCTATTGGGCACATGCTTAGCTTTATTGATATCTAGTTGAATGATTAACCATTGTATTATCATTTGCATTAGTCTTTAACTAGAAAGAGAGCCTTAGACTACATTGTTTAAAGAACACCTTAGTTTAATTCTTCTTTAATGATTCTAATATCGATTGTACTAATAATCCTTAACTTGAGTAAATTGGTAGCTACCTAGTTAGTAAGATCATAATTTATCCATTGTTTACAAGCCAATCTCTTTGGAGGCAATCCTTGGAATACTACTAAAGAATTTCATTCTCATAAATTTTCTATACCATAACTTGATATTGTTATGTTTGCAAGCATTTCTTGTGTAAAAGTGAAATTTTATATGATTTTGTGAGAAAAGTGTACACGAGGCATCACTTGGAATGGATATCTATTCACTAGCTTGAGGGAAATGTTGGATTAGTGATAATATATTAGTGTTTGAATTTTGATAAATTGTTGTAAGTAAGTTTTTTGTGGGTTGTATATTAGATAAGTTTCCTTTTTAAATTTCAAATTTTAAATAATTGGTTACTAATAAGATTTGATAAGATTGCTTAGTTTGATGAGGGTGAGACCATGAATAAACAGGAGAGTCTAAAAGCTATTTTTTTCACAATTGAATGAAGAATTTAGTAGATAATTTTCTACACTAGTTTTTAAAAATTTTTTATTTATCTTAGATAAATAGGATTTTTAATATAAAATAGTTTATTTCACTTTTTAAATTTAAATGATTAAGTCTTTTTCTAAATTTAAATCAATTTATTTTTTAAATTTAAATCTATTTATCTTTATATTTCAAATGTCATGTGGTAGCTTATAAATAGGAGGTTTAGGTGAGTTAGTATGAATCATTGAATGAAGTAAATATTTTTATCTTTTTGAAAAGTGTTGTCCTTTTAATATGAGGAGACTCTTTACTTGTTTTTAGAGTTTGAGTTATTCTTTCAAGTTATTTTACTAAGTTGATAAATTCTTCAAATTTTAAGCCCTTACCAACAATTTATAGTTGATTTTTCAATTAAAGATTTCATTAAAGGTTTCATAGGGCTTTTTCTTATCTCTTTCTTTTTATTTAATTTCTATCTTTAATATTTTGTTTATCTTTACAACAGAACTTGACTTGTTATTATCTTTACTCAAATTTTAAAATTCAAACTTAGTTGTGCAAGTTCCAAAATTCAATGACATCCATTTTACATCTGGGTTGAAAAATTCCATTATTAATTTTATGTTTATTCTTTCTTTTTTATTTTATGAAATTCTCTTTTTATTATTTTCATATTTTTGGCTTATTCTTTGTTCAATTTAGAAACTGATGTTAGATTTCACATCATAGGAGATGACAACTAAGAGGAATACCATGTTCACATATAATTTTTTTGTATATTTAATAAAAAAGAACATTAAAAGGTTACATGGATGGTTGTTACAAGGTCATCTTTATTTGATACCTTATAGTTCCAAAAGTTTTTTTATATGATGAAGGTATCTTTCATAATTGTTTTACAATCTATAAAAGCTAATCTATTCAGGGCTTATGGCTACCCTTTTCAACAATATCATCTCTAAAGTTTGAACTTGATTTTTCTCACTAGGCGTGTAACACCCCTTACCCGTGTCTGACACCGGGATAGAGTACGAGGCGTTACCATACTAAAATACGTGCAACCATTCAATCTTAACTCATGGAAATGCGTCCCAATTTAAAAAATTTTCAAATATTGTCTTACAGACCTTCACATGGGCTTACGAGGCCAAAAATGTGGTTTAGAAACAACCTAGGACCATTTCAGGGACTTAAGAAAATTTCTTCAAAAACTAGTAAAAACAGGGCATATGCATGTGTGGAAGGGCAACACGCTCGTGTGGCCCGTAGACATGGCCGTGCTATTGGCTTGTGTGGTTCACACGGCCTAATCACCTAGGGACACGCCCGTGCTCGTTGTCCGTTAGATTTATTTTCTAACATCGAACCTACAGGGGCTTTCACACGGCTTGGCACACGCCCGTGTGCCCAGCCCATGTCCCTCACACAGCCATGACATGCTCGTGTCGTGGCCCGTGTGCAAAAACCTTGACATTTTGTTTCTAACGTCCTCACTCATACGGCCGTGCCACACTCCTGTGTGTTGGCCATGTCCTCCACACGGTTGAGACACACGGCCTTGTCTCATGCCCATATGGAACACTGATGGGCATTTAATTTATCAACCTAAGGTGTAGGGGACACACGGCCTGATCACACGCCCATGGACGGACCGTGTGTGACACACGGCCTAGACAGACGCCCGTGTGGACAAAAATAGGCTATTTATCAAGCCTCTTTGCCATCCTGAAACAAGATCAAACACATATCCAAGTATCCCAAGACTTCAATACTCAACCAATAGTCATAATTTGGCATCAATATACATCAAATGTCCATAAACATGCATTTATCCAACAACCACATTATGCTTATTGTGCATACATAAATAACATAAGCAATCATCCATAATTCTCATGAATTTCATTCTCATTTCACTAAAATAACTTGAATAATTTTGGCCAATTCCAATGGCCATTTGCAAAATGAACTTTGCAATATAAATGGCCAACACAATTGGCTAACAAGTACAACTGGTACCAAAATGACCAAATAACCTATACATGCCATTACTCAAAACACAAAACTAACTATACCGAGTGCTTTGGGTGATAGTGTGAGCAGAGTCTCCGACATGCTTTGATCCACGAGCTAGCTAGGAGGCACTATAGGAAAATGGAAAAGAGAAGGGTAAGCATAAAGCCTAGTAAGTCTATATGCAAACATTTAATACCATAACTATACATTGAACAATTTAAATAAAGCTCAACTATACCAATACTTCTAAAACATAAATTCACGCACAAAGCTCATCTCATTAACATATACATTTCCTGCACTTATTTCTCACCATAATACTTGTGAATTCTGTTTAAAAGATTTCACAACATAGCCATTCATAGTAACGTTAATAATAAGGTGGTTTCGCACTTAGCCCACCATCATCAATAATTTATGGTGGTATTGCACATAGCCCACATTTATCAATAGTTTATGGTGGTTTCGCACACATCCCACCTTTATCAATAGTTTACAGTGGTTTCGTACACAGCCCACGTTTATCTATAATTTTGGATAATAACACACTTAGCTCACTAATTTCAACTATCATCCGGTGGTTTCGCACATAGCGCACATTTATCTATCTTTTATGACATTTTACCCTACTCTCATTTCTCGCATTTTCATCCAATGACAACAACATTCAACCACTCATCATATAAGGCAATTATGAATAAAAAATTAATAAAAGAAGTATCGTTTTCATATAAACTTACCTCGATATACAAAATGTTATAACTCGATCCATCTCAATCTATGAGCTTGGCCTTCCCCCGGTCTAAGTTCGAGTTTCATACTTCTTGATCTATATGAATGCAAATTCACTAATTTTAATCACCAATTTAATCTAACCATTCAAAAATCATAATTTTGGCAAAATGACCATTTTACCCCTAGACTTTGGCAAAATGACCATTTTACCCTTAGGCTTAGAAATTGATTTTTATCTAATTTCCTTATTCTCCAAGCCTAAATGAATCTTTTTCACTTTATAACAGCCCCAAATTCTCATTATTTCATACACTTACTCTTTATTTTACAACTTTACAAATAAATCCAATTTAGGTGTTTTTTATGAACACCCTTTTACAAAAGTTGTTTATTTAACAACAGTGACTCATTTTCTTCCATAAAATTCCAGAAAATAATACTTATGCATTCATGGTAAATCTCTAAACTTTCAAGCATTTTGCAAAATACACCCCTCAATAGGTAGTTCATGCTACAAAGGTCTCAAAAGTGTAAAAATTACTAAGAAAAGATCTTAAAATCACTTACTTGTGTGGATAAAGAGTAGCTGAAATTTTTTGAAGCTTCAAACCCTTATTTTCCTTGGTATTTTCAGTGGAAGAGTAAACAAGATTAGGAAGATGACATTTCTTTTTCTTTTCTTTTTTTTTAATTAAAACTAGTCAAATTTTAGTCACCAAATCCACATAACCTAGATATTTGACTTTTCTTTGTCCCTGACATCCCCCATGCCCAGCCACCTTTATTGAGAAGGGTTATTTGCCCTTTTAAGAGTTCCACTTTTTGGTTCTCAATCAATTAACACCTCTAGTTAATAAAATAAAACTTTTGGCCTTAATACGATTTAGTCATTTTTCGCAATTAAGCCTTCAATCGCGTAAATTAACTTACCAAAATTTTCATGCAATCTTATAAAAATATTATAACACATAAAATAATGCTAAAATAATTTTCTCTAACCTCAATTAAGTGATTCCAAAATCACTATTTCAACTAGGCCCAATTTTAGGTTGTTACAAAGAGTGCAATATATTTTACCATTACATCTAATGCTTGTTCGTTTTTGGATTAAAACATTAATATTATCATTTAGTTGATTAAAAGTAACCCAAACTTAAGTCGGTGATGTTGGAGAATTTGAGTGGAAACAATAGATCCGAAGATGATATGGAATTAAAATAGTAAACTTCGAGGTGCGGATAATGCTTTTCAAAGAGAACTATTTGCCCCTAGACAAAGTTGCTAGAGGGCCTCTCAAGATACAACGAAGCTTTTTGAATTAACTTTGATTAGAAAAATCAAGGAATTCCCTAACTCCTACTTTAATTTCTGAAAAATGGATTGATTGTAATTATCATTGTGAGCACCATAGTCCCTCTATTTATATGCACTTAATGGATACTATTTTGAAAAGCCACAACCCTTTATGTTTGACACACTTCTTAGAAGAAATATGTCCCATGGACATCAAATGTATCTATTGGATGAATAAATTATCACTTTCTAATTTGAATATGTGCTCATAAATAGTGAATTTGCTATCTACAATTTTCAACAATCCCCCATTAGATTGCTAATTCCAGAAAATAAGTACACAACAATTATGCATAAAGAAGGGTGTTCGTAGGTTGAACCTTCCTTTAGTGTAAACTCTCAAAGTATCAACAAAGTGAATGGTGGCTAGTCACTTGAATCAGCACTCTTAAAGTCAATACCAAAAAAATTTCACACATAACTGGAAAGTATTAGAGTAAGAGTTTATTTACTTTAGCACTGTTATGGCCATGTGCTCATTCCATTTCATGAACATGTGCAAGAGAAAACCATAAAGAAACTCTCGTTGAAGTGGAACTACTTTATATCTATATAGGTGGATTTAATGACAATTAATGTCCATCCATTAAGAGTAAACTCATCCTCCTAAAACATAAACACTAAATCTTGATTTTTAGTGCATGTTGTCATTTGATAATTTGTTATTACCCTTTGAACCTCGAAACTAACATTTGGCTAGAACAAGGTAATATTTCCATTATTAATGACACGATTAGAATGCTTTTAATCCCATCTTAGTGGTGGTACTCTTAACCAAATCCCTTGACAAACCTTTTGTCGGTTGATCCATTAAATTGTCAATTGACTTAACATAGGTAACAGTTATCTTAACGTCCCTAATCAATAGTCTCATATACTCATGTCTCAAACTTATATCTGTCTAGACTTTCTATTGTACACCTTATTGTAAGCTCGAGACATGGTGGATTAATTATCACAATATTCAAAAATGGTGAACCTACGTTGTGGCCACAACTTTATATTTAGCAAGAGATCTCTTAGTCATTTCGCTTCCTTACTAGTAGCCTCTAAGGCTACAAATTCAGCCTCCATAGTTGAATGTGAAATGCAAGTTTGTTTCTTAGAGGCCCAACTAATGGCTCCACCTCCAATTATAAAAATCCATCCCGATGTGGACTTATTGTCACTTAGACTTGTAATCCAACTTGCATCTGAGTAACCTCTAGTACAACAAGATAATCATTATAGAATAATCCCAAATTTTTTGTTTTCTTAAGATAGCCAAAAATCATACAAATTCCTTTCCAATGATCGGTACTAGGATAATTTTTAAATCTCAGCAATTTGCACATAGCAAATGCAATATCGGGTCTAGTGCAATGCATTGCATACATTAGACTTCCAATTGCCCTAGCGTACTCAAGTTGTGCTATATGTAACACCCTAAAATTGGGCCTAGAAGTTTAGAGGGTATTTTAGGAATTTTAGCTTATATGTACTCAAAATTTCGTAAGGTTGGCAATCGATAATGTTTTTGGCAATGGCTATTAGGAAATTAAGTCAATTTTTGAAAATGAGTTTTAAATACCTTTAATTTTAAAAATAGGACTGATTTCTATTTTAAATTCAACCTAAAAGCCCCATTCTCAACTTATTTTTTACGATAGTTTTATCCTTTTCCTTAATGTTGTCATCCCTTGCTCTCCCTTACTCTCCCAATTGATTTTTGATTTAAAACTACATTACTTCGATTTCCATCGTTCCTAAAGACTTAAACATTCCTAAATCTTCAAGAAAACATCCTAAAACCTCATTAATTTCATCGTCTTCTTCAAGAGTGGGTTTTCCTGGATTTGCATCAAAGTTTGTTTTTCCTGTATTCAAGGTATCCATTCATCTTTCTAATACTTTTAAATGATATATAGTCTCTTAAATTGAATTGTTAGCCATTAAAATGCATGCTTTAAATAAAAGTAAAAGATTTGGTTAATAATGATGAATTTCGGGATTGTAGATTAAAATGTGGTTTCAAAGCGTTTTCAAGTTATTTTAACATGATTAAAAGGTTTGTAAAGCTACATTGAAGTTTTGGTAAGAATTTCTTGAGTTTAATGAATTTTTGTCATAATGGCCAAAACTTGTCGAAAAATGTTGATACCTGAAAATGTGTAGTTTTATGTTGTTAAAAGGTTGGGAATTAGTTGTAGATGATTGTGTAGATGAATGGGATTCATTTCGTGTGAAAAGATTAAGTGTAGGCTAAGATTTCAAGTTTTAAGGTTTCTATGTTAAAGATCTCGATTAGAAGAGAATGTAGCTTAGGCTATTGTGTTTTACTATTTAAGGTGAGTCAATGACTAATTGTTAATTGTATGTTTGTATGGTTTGTCTTGTTGAAGTGTCAGAGTCTATAGGACCTTCAACAAGTAGAGACAAAGGCAAAGAAAAACTTGTCTGAACTTTCTGCTTTTTAGCGAAAGTATATTTCTAGTGAGTGTTTTGGAATAGCTGCTTATAGATGATTCATTGTGTAATTGAGAATTTAGAGGTAGCCTAAACCCCTACTCTAAATTCCAAGAGTAAGTGTAACAACCTGTTTTTTAGTGGTGATGGAATAGTGGTTTCGGGACCATAAATTTCTGTCGTGTCAGCTCGTAAATGTTATTTATAGAATATTTATGAGGTCATTAGAGTCGTATTAATTTTTTTGTGATGAAATTTTAATGTTTACTTAGTTAATTTAAGAAAAATGACCAAATTGTAAAAGATGTAAAATTGGCCACAATTGAGTTGTAGTGATTAAATGGTGAATTATTAATTGTGGGGGATTTATATGGAAAATATGCCATGTAATGAGTTAATGGATGGTAATGGGTATTGAATAAGCTTAAATGAATGTTTTGTTAAAGGATAAAAGGTAAATTAATAATTTAGCTTAAGTAAACTAAGTAAAATAATTATCATCTTCTAAAATTATCTTGCTCTCCACCGAAAATTATAAGAAACACCATTGTTAAACCCTTTGTTTCCATCAAGCTTGATGTTGGTTGCATGATCAATACTTGGATTAAAAAGGCAATAACCGAGGAAAATGGAAAATAGCAGATTAGTCCCTACATGTTGATCGAAATTGAATAGTAGGTAAGTTCATAATATTTCAATACGTAAATAAAGTTCTACTTGTAATCTTATATTATTATTCTTTAGTAAGATGTTTTTAGATAAATATTGATGAATGCACATACGTGCGCCTATTTGTACTCTGGTACCCCTTAATCAAATAGTATATGAACTGTTAAGTGTATTTAGATTAAATGTTATACTATGTCCTTACTAAGCTTTGTAAGCTTATCGGTTCTTATGGATTGTTTTGTATATTATCGTTGCAAACATTTTGCAAGGAACATTTTGCAATTTAAAACTTGGATACCCTTTTTTATTTCAAAAACTAAAAATTTATTTGCTATTTAGGGAATAATTTCTCGGAAGATTATGTTAAAAACAATTCCCAAGAAAGATTAGAGGGGTCACAAGTGGTCCCGCTTAAGTTCCAATCTCTGAGACAGAATTTATTTAAACATACTAAACCCAAAAATATACCTTAAATCATTTATTTAAAAAGAAAAACAAGAAAAATTAAATATTTAATAAAATGCACGAGATTTGATCCCGTTCAATTTTATCCCCCCAATAATGTTTTAAATGCTGAGCATTGACTCAAAAATTACCTCCTTTACTTTGAAGTTCAACAACTCCCTATAGATAAGCTTAGTGAACCATAAATGGACCGGACCAATGTGATTTTAACTTACTTGGAAAGAACCTTAATCTAGAATTGAATAATAAGACTTGCAAACCTACTTCAAATTCTCAAACTCGAATGTGCTTGTTATGCCATCTCTTAAGTCTTTCCTTAAGTAATTTGGCATTCTCGTATGAGAACATCCGGAACTCTTCTAACTCATTGAGTTGGAGCATTCATTTCTTTTTAGCAAGCTTAAGATCCAAGTTGAGTTGTTGGAGAGCCTAGTAAGCTTTGTGCTCTATCCAAGTTGAGTTGTTGGAGAGCCTAGTAAGCTTTGTGCTCTAACTCCAAGGACAGATGACAAGTTTTCCCAAAACCTATAGAGTGGCATCCCTAAAGGTGTCTTGTATGCTGTCTTGTAGGCCCATAAAGCATCATCTAATCTTTTGGACGATTCTTGTTGGTTTGGGTAAACTACCTTCTCGAGTATACCTTTAATCTCTTTGTTTGCTAGTTCAGCTTGCCTATTTGTTTGCAGATGGTAAGCTATGGCAACCTTGGGGCCTTTCATCACTGATGATAGCTCTCAGGTAACCACTTCAACCATTTGTTCACAAAATGGGGCCCTTCATGACTGATGATAGTTCTCAAGGTTCCAAACCTTGTGAACATATGCTTCTACAAAAACTTCATCACAACCTTAGCATCGTTTGTCGAATATGCCTCGGCCTCAACCCACTTAGACACGTAGTCTACTGCTACCAATATGTGCTTGTAACCAAAAAATGGAAGGAAAGGACCAAGAAAGTCAATACCCCAAATATCAAATAATTCTAGCTCAATGATGTTTGTTTAGGGCATCTCATTTCTGTTGGTGACGTTTCTAACCCTTTGACATTAATCACAACTCTTTACGTAAGCATATGCATCTTTGAATAGTGTTGGCCAAAAGAATCTAGCTTGCAATACCTTGGAAGTAGTACATGTACCTCTGAAGTGTCCCCCACTCAGAGCTGAATGGTAATGATATAGAATCTTATTTACTTCATCTTTTGCCACATATCTCCTGATCATTTGATCTGCACATGTTTTAAACAAGTATGGTTCTTCCTACAATAGTACTTCACATCGTGAAGAAACTTTTTCTTTTGATGATACGTCTTATCAATCTGCATCAAACCACAAGCTAAATAGCTAGCAATATCAGTAAACCAAGGGGTATTATGGACATGATTTACCTTCAGTATGTGTTCATCTAGGAATGCTACCCATCGGATTTCTAGATCGAACTCTTGAAGTAGAAGTACCCATCGGATCAGTCTTGGCTTAGCATCTTTTTTGGCAAGTAAATACTTAATTGCTGAATGTTCCGTATAGACAGTCACTTTGGTACCTATAAGATAAGATCAAAACTTGTCAAAAGCAAAAACAATAGCAAGTAACTCTCTCTGTTACCGTATAATTCAATTGAGCTCCCCTCAGAGTCTGACTTGCATAGTAGATGGGATGAAAATCTTTGTTCCTTTGTTGGCCTATAATAGCTCCTATCACGAAGTCGCTTGCATCACACATCAGTTCAAATGGCAAATCCCAGTCTGGTGTGACGATTATAGATGTTGAAACTAACCGACTCTTCAAATCAGTGAAGCTCTTAAGCACTCCTCATCAAATTTGAACATCGTGTCCTTCTCCAAGAACTTACATAAGGGTTTAGCAATTTTGGAGAAGTCCTTGATAAATCTTCGATAGAAACCGGCGTGGCCTAAAATGCTCCTAACACTCTTTACAGATGTTAGAGGTGAGAGTTTCTCAATAACATCTACCTTTGCCTTATCTACCTCGATTCCATGTCTCATTATCTGATGCCCAAGAATAATACCTTCTCATACCATGAAATGACACTTTTCCTAGTTGAGTATGAGGTTTGTTTCTTCACATCGCAGTAGTACCTTAGTTAGATTGGCTACGCAATCATCATATGTATCTTTTAATACTGAAAAATCATCCATAAACACTTCCAAGTATTTCTTAACCATGTTAGTAAAAATAGACATCATACATCTTTGAAATGTAGCAAGTGCATTACATAAACCAAATGACATGCATCTAATGCAAATGTACCGTACTGGCATGTGAACATTGTTTTGTGTTGATCTTTTGGCACTACTGTAATCTGATTATACCTAGAGTATCCATCGAGAAAATAGTAATAGTCTCGCCCAGCAGTCTATCTAGCATCTAGTCTAAGAATGGCAATGGAAAATAATCCTTCCTTGTCGTATTGTTTAGCTTTCGATAATCGATGCAAATTCTCAATCCCGAAACTGTTCTAGTTGGTATTAGCTCATTGTTTTTACTCTCTACGACTGTAATACCTCCTTTCTTTGGCACGCATTGGCCTGGACTTATCTACGAACTATCTGAGATAGGGTAAATTACACCCGCATCTAACCACTTGATGATTTTTTTCTTTACCATGTCCTTTATGATAGGATTTAGTATTTGTTGTCCATCAATCATCCCTTTCTCGCCATCTTCTAAGATGATCTTGTGCATGCATACATATGGACTAATGCCACGAATATTGACTATGGTCCATCCTGTAACCTTCTTGAATTGTTTCAACACTAGAATGAGTTTCTCTTCTTGCTTTACGGTTAATTCAACTGAAATAATCATAGGTAAAATAGAAGCGTTACCTAAATAAACATATTTTAAATGTAAGGGAAGTACCTTCAGTTCTAATTTAGGTGGCTCCTCGATTGATACTTTTGGTTGGGCATAATCCCTTTTTTCTAATTCTAAATATTCAAAACGAGATTGTGGATTAAATCCCCTTTGATTAGCTTCTAGAAAAGCTAAGTATTCATCCTTATCTTCATCACTTGGAGGGTCTGATGTCAAAGTTTGCTCCAACGGGTCCTCAACAAAGTTAAGTTCCCTTTCCATGATTAATTCCTCTAAATCAAACCTCTAAATCAGACACTACAAAATAATCATCAATTCTATCAGGAAATCGCAAAGACATAAAAACATTAAATGTTACCTGATCGTCCTGAACATGCATAGTAAGCTCTTCCTTCTGCACATCAATAAGAGTTCTTCCAGTTACTAGAAAAGGCCTTTCAGGATGATTGGAACCTCTTTATCTGCTTCAAAGTCTAGAATAACAAAGTCAGTAGGAAAAATAAATTTTTCTACTCGTACCAATACATCCTCGATTTTTCCTTCTTAATGTGCTAAGGATCAATTTGCTAATTGAAGTGTAACCGTAGTAGACCTAACTTCACCTATCCCCAACTTTCTGAATATTGACATGGGCATTAAGCTGATGCTCGCACCCAAATCACATAGTGCCTTACCACAATATATTGCTCCAATGTTGCAAGGTATGGTAAAACATCAAGGATCTTTCAACTTCGGGGGTAGTTTGTCTTGAAGGTATGCACTACATTCCTTTGTTAGGGCTACAGTCTCAAATTCTCCTAGTCTTTGTTTTTTAGACATGATATCCTTCATGAATTTGATGTAGTTTGACATTTGTTCAAGTGCTTCAACCAATGGGATGTTGATATGAAGTTGCTTGAGTAGGTCTAGGAACTTCTTGAATTGGACTTCCTGCTCCTGCTTCTGAAGTCTTTGAGGGTAGGGTGGTGGAGGATTCTTGACTAGAACTGGTTGATTCATCTTCTATGGCAACTTTGCATCTAATGAAGTTGTTAGTATATTAGAATTGATTGGTTCAGAAATTACCTTATTAGATTTTTGTAGATTCTGGTTCTGGTGAAATTGGAATTTCAACACTCAGTTGAACTTCGATTAAGTCTTGAGCATCAGTTGGCTCTCTTCAACTTCAACGGTGTTGGGCTCTAATGTCTTTCCACTCCTCAATGCCAATGCCTTACAATGCTCCTTCTTAGGATTCCTCAAATTCTCCATATCACTAGGTAAAGCACCTTGTGGTTGGTTTCTAAGTTCAGTAGCAAGTTGACCTACTTTATTCTCCAAATTCCATAGAGTGGCATCATTTTTTGCCATTTATGCCTTCAATAGGTTCACTAAGTTGATGGAAGGTTCAACTTGGGTTGGTTTCTGAACTTGTTGGGGGAAAACAGGTGGTTGGGTCAGTCTGGATTGTGCATAAATGTTACTGGTTCCAACCCTTTGGTTACTCTAGGAAAAATTTTGGTAGTTAAGCTACGATAGGTTATAGAAATTGGATTGCAGTCTTTGCCTTCCTCAATTTTGGCTCTGGTTACCCATGTAACACACGGATTCTGGGTTTGATGGACATTCTTCGAACATATGTCCTTCCCTACAATAGACACATGCTATATTTTCAAATTGGTTCGGTGGCTGAGCTACAAAATAATTAAACCCATTAGTGGTAAAATTTGTAAGCATTGAGGATATTGAGTGTAACAACCCTTACTCGTATCAGACGCTGGGACAGGGTTCGAGGTGTTACCAAACTTAAACATAAACATCCATGCAAAACCGAGCCATAATTTCATTCATCTTTAAAAATCATTCAAACACATGTACATCATCCCTTATGTGAGCCTACGAGACTCAAACGTACTTTGGGAATGGTTCGAGACTAAACTAGAAACTTTAGAAAACTTAGAAAATTTTTCATCAAAATAGGGGTCACATTCCTGTATGGATATAGGACATGCCCGTGTGGCTAGGCCGTGTGGTCACACACACCCGTGTTCATACCCCATGTAACTCTCTATTTATGATGTCATCAACTAAATGAAACCACACGGCCAAGCCACACGCCCGTGAGCTAGGCCGTGTGGAGAATTAAATTCTTGTAAAATTAGGTGCAGACTTCACATGCCCTTGGTACATGCCTGTGCCCAAGGCCGTGCCGTCGACACGACTAAGAAACACGCTTGTGTGCTTAGCCCGTGTTGAATTATTTTTCATTTCAAAGCTAAAATAGTTTACACAGGCCTAGTAAATGCTCGTGTTCCAGGCCGTGGCCTTCACACGGTCGAGACACACACTCCTGTCTGTGCTTGTGTGGGCCATACTAGATATTCCGTTTCTTAAAAATTAAGGTGCAGGTAGGGCTGACCGTATGTCACACACGACCTAGACACATGCCCGTGTGTCTACCCGTGTGGACATTATATAGGCTATTTACCAAGCCAATTGCCACCCTGAAACACAAACACAAAAGCATCAAGGAATTGGTATAATTCATGGCATATTTAAGCAAACAACATGTCCACAACTAAGACATCATCACATCATTCTCACTACATTTCTAGCAAACTTAACCAATAACATACTCAACAACCCAAACCATGCAAATTACCACATCCATGAAATGCATCAACATGCCATAATATTTGTAATCAACATTAGTCAATATCAATTTGCCTTATACAAAATGAATTAAGTATCATCAAAAGCCAACACATTTGGCTAACCAAAATGACATATAACAAAAAGACCAAGTCCCTATACATGCCATACTCAAATGTGTTAAAACTGGCTATACCAAAATTTCCAATTGATAGTGTGATCAAGTCTCTAATGTCCTTCGATCCCCGAGCTAGCTTGGCGATACTATAAGAAAATGAAAAGAAAGTGGAGTAAGCATAAAGCTTAGTAAGTTTGCATGTAAATAATTAACGCCACTAATCATGCAATATCATACACATAACATAAATATAACTTGATACAATGTCATTAATTATCATGAATACATCTTAGATCATGTTCTTGACATAATGTACCATAAAACTCATGATTCCTTCGTTCACTTCCTACCGAGGCCTTATCGATGTATAACTCAAGAATTATTATTTTCGTGTACATACATATACCCTTTCAACATGTTCATACCTTGTCATTACACTGACATACTCTTGAATTACCCGTTGAACCACTTGGAATACTAAGGATACTCGGGAAATCTCGTACACATTGTAGGATGCCAATGCCATATCCTAGATATGGTCTTACATGGGACTACAAATCGATGCTGATGTCATATCCCAAATATTTTCTTATACGGGATCTCATATCAAAGCCATGTCCTAGACATGGTCTTACACGAAATCTCACAACGATGCCAATGCCATGTCCCAGACAAGGTCTTACATGGGATCACATATCGATGCTAATGACATGTCCCAGACATGGTCTTACATGGGATCACACATAACCCTAATGTCATGACATTTGTATCCTATCTATTCTTAAGGTTCAACTGGGATTTCGAAACTTTAACATCGTTACATCTTCATCAAGTCATTGTAAACCAAAATTCATAAAACAATTATACATATCATGCAAAAATTAAAGCATTAAACACATAATAACATAATGTTGCATTTTTTACCCACAAACTTACCTCGGTGCCCAAAATATGACTAGTTATTCGGTTTAGTCCTCAACTTTGTTCTTCCCTCGGTTTAGGTTCAGACCACTTTCCTCTTGATCTATAATAGAAAATTTCACTTATTTAATTATCACATTATTCAAGTCAGTCCATAAATCATACTTTGGTAAAATTACAATTTTGCCCCTAAACTTTCACAAATTTACAAATTAGTCCTTAGGCTCGTGAAATGAAATGGACTCATTTTCTTCGTTACTCAAGCCTAGCTGAACCACTTTCATAACCATAATAGCCCACCATTTCCATTAAAACACATGTTTACTAATTATTTTACAACTTTTACAAAATGGTCCTTTTTAGGTGTTTTCATGAAAAATCACTTGGTAAAAGATGTTTATCATACATCAAACTTTCATATTCCTTAATTAAACATCAAAATACATGCATGTCAAACATGGTTAAATTTTTTAACATGAACCCTAGCTCAAAATATGGCTAGAAATAGGTAAATCGGGTTACAAAGGTTTCAAAAATGTAAAGAGCATTAAAAACGAGGCTAGGATGTACTTACTATGAAACTTGGAAGTTGAAAAACCCTAGATATGGAAGGCTTAGAAATTTCAGCAGCCATTTGGAGAAGATGAGCACATTTTTGCTTTCTTTTTCCCTTTTTATTAATTTATTAACTAAATGACTAATATGCCCTTAAGACCCTTCCTTGAGATTTTTCCCTTCTATGCCCATTTTTGTCCATCATGACATAAAATGGTATATTTACTAAATAAGGACCTCTAATTTACACATGCATTTCAATTAAGTACCCCAAAGCTTCTAGAACCTCATATTTTACAACTTTTGCAATTTAATCCTAAAAGGTAAATTGAGCACTTATTCAGAAAATTTCTTCATGAAACTTTCACATAATCATGCAAACATGTCATGGACCTAAAAATAATCATAAAAAAATATTTATACTTCAAATTTGTGGTCTCAAAACCACAATTCTGACTAGGCCCTAATTCGGGATGTTACAACTCTTCCCCCTTTAAGGATTTTTGTCCCCGAAAATCTTACCGATGAAAAGGTTTGGGTACTATTTTCTCATGGCTTCCTCGGGCTCCCATGTAGCCTCTTCAACCCCATGTCTTTTCCATAAAAGTTTCACAAGGGAAATACTCTTGTTTCTCAATTGTTTGACCTCCCGAGCTAAAATCTTAACTGGCTCTTTGCCATAAGTCATATCCAGACAAATCTCAACCTCTGCCGGTGAAATCACATGCGAGGGATCTTATAGGTAATGGCGCAACATAGACACATGGAACACATCATGAATTCTTTCCAACTCTAACGGTAAAGCCAACCGATATGCTACTGGTCCTATCCTCTCGATAACTTCATACGATCCAATAAAGCGAGGACTCAACTTGCCTTTCTAGCCAAATCTAGGAACTTTCTTCCATTGAGATACTTTCAAGAACACCTTGTCACTGATTTGAAACTCCATCTCTTTACATTTTAAATCTGCATAGGACTTTTCTCTATCCAAGCAACTTTTAAACAATCACGAATCACTTTTACTTTCTCTTCAGTTTCTTTGACTAAGTTAACCCCATGAATCTAATTTTCTCTGAGTTTAGCCAATACAAAGGTGTACGACATTTACGTCCATACAATGCTTCATAAGGGACCATTTTCAAACTTGACTGAAAACTATTGTTGTAGGCAAATTCTACCAACGGTAAATACTTTTCCCAATTACCTAGGAATTCTAATACACAACATCGTAACATGTCTTCAAGTATCTAAATTACTCTCTCTGACTATCTGTCAGTTTGCAGATGGAAAGCATTACTAAAATTTAACTTTTTACCTAAAGCCTTTTGCAACTTTTTCCAAAATTGTGATGTAAACCTTCAATCTCTATCCGAAATAATCGACAAAAGTGTTCCATGAACTCCTACAATTTTAGAAATATACAAATCAACCAACTTATCAAGTGAATAGTTAGTACGTACTGGTATAAAATGAGTCGATTTTGTAAGCCTATCAATCATAACCCATATGGCATCTTTCTTACTCGGCATCAAAGGCAATCCTATCACAAAATCCATTGTAATACGGTCTCATTTCCACTCGGGAACCATAATAGGCTGAAGTAAACCAGAAGGTACTTGGTATTTAGCTTTCACTTGCTGATAAATCAGACATCTCGAGACAAACTTGGAAATATCTCTCTTCATACTCAGCCACCAATACAATTTCTTCAAGTCATTATACATTTTTATACTACCAGAATGATCAGACAAGTAACCACTATGTGCCGTATTCAAAATCTTCTTAATCAACTCAGCATTCTTAGGAACACAAATCCTATCTTGGAACATCAAGCAACCATCAGAATTGATTTGAAAATCTAATTCAATACCCGACTCACACTGAACTTACTTGGCTTACAAATCACTGTCACTTTTCTGAGCTTCAAAAATCTCTTGGAGAAACATCAGTCTAGCCCTCAACTCTGCTAGAATAGAACCATCATCAGATACAGTTAGCTGAGTATTCATAGCTCTTAATGCAAACAGGGATTTCCTACTCAAGGCATCGATGACCACGTTCACCTTTCTCAAGCGGTAGTCAATCACTAACTAGTAATCTTTTATCAACTCTAGCCACCCCTATTGCCGTAGGTTCAAATCCTGTTGAGTCACCAAATACTTTAGACTTTTATGGTCAAAGAATACCCAGCTTTTCTCACCATACAAATGGTGTCGCCAGATCTTCAATGCAAACACAATGGCAGCCAGCTCTAAATCATGGGTCAGATAATTCTTTTCATGCGGCTTCAGCTGTCTCGAGGCATAAGTTATTACTTTGCCTTCTTACATAAGTACACAACCCAATCCATTCAAGGATGCATCACTATAAACCACAAATTCTTTTCCCAGTCCAGGTTGTACTGAAACTAGGGCCTCGATCAACAATGCCTTTAGTTTCTCAAAACTCTGTTGGCACTTTTCTGTCCATTCAAACTTGACATCTTTCAGCAACAACCTAGTCATCACGGTAGCAATCATGGAAAATCCTTTAACAAACCGTCTATAATAATTGGCTAAGCCTAAAAAATTTCTAACCTTTCACACATTCTTCGGCGGTTTCCATTCAACAATAGCTGAAATTTTACTTGGGTCCACACTAATACCGTCACCTGAAACAATGTGCCCTAAAAATCCAACTTCTCTAAGCCAAAATTCATTCTTACTAAACTTGGCATATAACTATTTATCTCTCAAAGTTTTTTAAACCGTTCTCAAGTGCTCAACATGCTCAGTCTCGTCACAAAAATAAATCAATATATCATCAATAAAAACAACAAACTTGTCCAAGTACGGTCGAAAAATACAGTTCATCAAATTCATAAATACTGCAGGAGCATTCGTTAAACCGAAGGGCATGACAAGGAATTCATAATGACCATACCTCGTCCTGAATGTAGTCTTTGAAACATCTGACTCTTTAACTCTCAACTGATAGTAACCAGACCTCAAGTCTATTTTTGAAAACACCGTGGCTCCTTTTAATTGATCAAACAAATCATCGATCCTTAGAAAAGGATACTTATTCTTTATGGTTACCTTATTAAGCTGCCGATAGTCGATGCAAAGCCTTATAGATCCATCTTTCTTTTTCACAAAAAATACCGATGCTCCCCACGGAGAATAACTAGGTCTTACAAAACCTTTATCCGTTAACTCTTGTAACTAAACTTCCAACTCCTTTAATTCAGTTGGGACCATTCTGTAAGGGACAATCGAAATAAGAGCAGTACCAGGGACTAACTCAATACCAAATTCAACTTCCCTAATTAGAGGCAATTCGGGCAACTCTTCTGGAAACATATTCGAATACTCACATACTACCGGTATTGATTCAATATTTAGCACAAACTCTATTGTATTCAGTACAAAGGCAAGATAGGCTTCACAACCATTTCTTATATATTTCTGAGTAGACATGGAAGAAATCATTATAGGCAAATTATTTGATTCACCTGATTCAACCTGAAGAATATCCCCATTTTCACATTTCAGTTCAATAAATTTTCTCCCGCAATTTACTATCACATCATGATCAGTTAACCAATCCATACCAAGAATTACATCACAGTCATCAAACGGCAATAGAATGAGATTAACTAGAAAATAGTGACCTCAATCATCAAAGGGCAATTCTTACATACTTTGTCAACTAGCACATATTTGCCTAGAGGGTTTGACACTTTTATCACAAATTCTGTAGTCTTAACAGGCATGTTCATACTAGATACCAATTTTATACAAACATATAAATGGGTAGATCCTAGATCAATCAAAGCAACAACAGAAGTATCATAGAGAGAAAAAATACCCATAATCACATCAGGGATGAAGCCTCTTCGTGAGTGCGAATGGCGTAAGTTCTTGTAGGTGCTTTACTCTTGGACCTCACAGCTGACTCTCTAGGTGCACTGTTGTTACTCGCTCCATTTCCCGGATGTCTCTATGGTCTACCTCTAGAGGGAGCATTATTCGATCTTACACTTTGATTTCTATCTTTCTCAATCATCTCAGGACATTCACGAATAAAATGATCTGGTGAACCACACTTCAAACAAGTCATGTAATTCACTAGGCACTCACCGAGGTGACGTCTGGCACACTGTGGACATTTCGGCCTACTTGGTTGATCATTACCAACACTCACAATCGAAGTAGTCTGAGCTTTAGAAACCAAGTGCTGTTTACCCCTATTTCTGTTTGAAAACCCACCTAAAGCATCTGATCGAGTGGTGAACTCTTTTGATCTATTAGATATAGACTGAAATGACTTACTCAATTGTCTCTTTCTTAAATCACGAGACTCAACTTCAACTTTTCATTTCTCTTTGGCTAACTCCTCAGCCTTGCAAGCTCTCTCTACGAGCACTACAAATTCTTTCAGTTCAAGGATGCCAACAAATAATCGGATGTCCTTGTTTAACCCATCTTCAAACCTCTTACACATAATGGCCACAGTAGATATACACTATCAAGCGTATCTGCTAAGTCTCACAAACTCACGCTCGTACTTAGTTACAGCCATTCAGCCTTCCTTCAATTCAAGAAATTCTTTTCGCTTCTGATTAATAAACCTCTGACTAATGTACTTTTTACAGAACTCTTCTTGAAAAATTTCCCAATTTACTTTCTCCCTCGGTACAACTGACACAACGGTATTCCACCATTGATAAGCTGAGTCTTTCAAGAGGGACACAACACATTTCATACACTCGTTTGGTGTGTAGAAAAACTCATAAAATACTCGGATAGTATTTTCAAGCCAAAATTCTACTCTTTTCGGGTCATTATCTTTATTAGCTCGAAATTCCTTGGCTCCTTGTTTCCAAGTTTTGTCAACCAGAGGCTTTTCCTTTTTTACCATTTCCATAACTTGGGGAGCTACAGGGATAGACTAAGGGTTTGGAGGGGTAGAGCTTGTTGTTGAGCGGCCAGGTTCGTTCGAACAAACTTTGAGAACCACTCATTCATCATCCACAAGAAGGCTTCCCAAGCCTCTCCTCCCTGACTAACAATCACATGTCTATCCTTCTTATCAATAGGCACTGTCCCTTGAGCGGGAGCTGGCGCGTTACTTTCTACATCATCCACCACTGCTTTGTTGGGATCCATTTACTATATGAAAGCACATTTTAAAATCGTCAGGAGTCATCACACTATCATAACAATATTCATACATATGGCATGTATAGCTAGAATCATGCACACGCTAGGTTAGCCCGAGAATCGACTAAACACTATCACTGATACCACTAAATGTAACAACCCTTACCCGTATCTGACGTCGGGGCAGAGTTCGAGGCATTACCAAACTTAAACGTAAATATCCATGCAAAACTAGGCCATAAAATTCATTCATCTTTAAAAATCATTCAAACACATGTACATCGTCCCTTATGTGAGCCTACGACACTTAAACGTACTTTAGGAGTAGTTCGGGACTAAACTAGAAACTTTGGAAAACTTAGAAAATTTGTTCATCAAAACAGGGGTCACACACCCGTATGGATATAGGACACACCTGTGTGGGTAAGCCGTGTGCTCACACACACCCGTGCCCATACCTCGTGTAACTCTCTATTTATGACATCATCAACTAAATGAAACACACGGCCAAGCCACACGCCTGTGAGCTAAACCGTGTGACGAATTAAATTCTCGTAAAATTAGGTGCAGACTTCATAGGCCCTTGGCACACGCTCGTGCCCAAGGCCGTGCCATCCACACGGTTGAGAAACACGCCTATGTGCTTAGCCCGTGTTGAATTATTTTTCATTTCAAAGCTAAAATAGTTTTCACATGGCCTAGTACACGCCCGTGTTCCAGGCTGTGGCCTTCACAAGGCCAAGACACACACTCGTGTCCTTGGTCGTGTGCTCCTTACTGGGCATTCTGTTTCTTACAAATTAAGGTGCAGGGCACACACGGCCTGTTCACATACCCATGGAGCTAACCGTGCCTAGACACACACCCGTGTGTCTACCTGTGTGGACATTACATAGGCTATTTACCAAACCAATTGCCACCTTGAAACATAAACACACTAGCACCAAGGCATTGGTATAATTCATGGCATATTTAAGCAAACAATGTAATGACCTAAAATTCAGGGGCATCAGAAAAGTACATTATCGGGCATTCGTCTTAGTAAACTGAGTTCGTAAACAATTATTAGGAGTAATTAGGAGTCTAGTAATGTGCTTAATTAGGTTTTAATTAGATGAATTTAGCCTAATTAAGAGAAAATAAGAAAAAGGACTAGATTGAATAAGGGCTAAAAGTTGAATTACAAATTAAAAGAAATTATAAAGGACTAAAATGGAAATTATGCCATTTAGTATAAATGAGGCGGCAAATGAGCATAAAAATCTTAGAATTTTTTATGTTAATTAATTATAAAATATATTATTATATATATGTTCAAATTAAAATTTATATTAATTATATTTTTATATTATTATATTATGAAATAAATTAAGAAGAGACAAATGTAAGGTAAAAATAAAATACAAGTGTATTAATTTAAATAAGTACATTTGTATTATTTATGTATAATTAATAAAAAAAGAAGAGAGCTATTTTATTATTTATTATTAATTAGTGAAAGACATTTATTAGATAAATAATTAAATAATAAGATTTTTGTGTGATGAACAAATTAGATAGTAACATTTGTCAAAATGTGAATATATACATTTGTATTATATGTATATGTATTTACTTGAAAATTTAAGTAAAAATATATTTATTAATTAAATTATTATATTATAAGATTTTTTATTTGATAAATTAATTAGATTAAGATAAATGTATGGTTATGATATTGTACAAATGTAATAATTATATTTGTTATTAAATAGATATTTTATATTTATTATTAATTAAATAGAAAACAATTAAATTAAAACATAAAACAAAAGAAACAAAGCTAAAAGAAACAGAATCGTTTGAAAATAGAGCAGACAAAGAAGAAAAGAAAAGAAAAGGGAGAAATAGGGATTTTAAAGCTTGGAACTTAATTAGGTAAGTCAATCAAGTCCTTTTATTTTAATTTTGATGTTTTAGAAGCTTTAAAACAAGGTTTTGATGAAATTAAGTTGATAGTTTGAAGGTTTATAAGTTTTTAAGTATAGTTTATGTTGAAAAAAAGATGAATTAGGGATCTAATTGAATGAAATTTAAGTTAGAATTAGTAAAAGGATTAAATTGTAAAGTAAGTTATAAGTTTTATGTTAAAGGGATTAAATTGAAAGAAATTTTATATTATGGTTTTAACATGAACATTGAATAGTTAAGTTAGATATAGTAAGAAGTTAAGTAGAAAAGAAGTGTGAATTGAGTTAGAAAAAGTAAATAAGTTAGTTAGGATTAAATTGTAAACTAGGTTATAAGTTTTGTGTTGTAGGGACTAAATTGAGAGAAATTTGAAATTAGGGATTTATACTAAAAATTTATTAGTTAAATTTGAGTTTAGTTGAAATTTGGGTAGAAATAAGATATGAATTGAAATGGAAAAGTAAATAAATTTAGTTAAAACTAAATTGGAAATTAAAGTTTAAATTAAATAGAAATTTAATTATTTATTATAAATTAGTGATGTAATGAATAATGTAACGGGTTGAGTCAGATATAATTGGCATGTCGTAGGATTTGAGAAGGGATTTGGAGATATTAAAGTTATTATATCCTTCAGAATTATCAGAAGAGGCACTATGTGCTATTATGGTGTGTTTGGGAGGATTATATTATAATGGTGTGTCTGGTGTGTTTGGGAGGATTACATGATTATTCTGGTGTGTTTTGGTTGGATATTATTGGTGTGTTTTGTTAGAATCCGTGTATCTGTCAAAGTCTGATTTATGTTAATAAGGTGACAAATAAAATGAGTACATTGAATTAATTTGATTTTTAGAATGATTGAAAGTATGAGAAGAAATTATAAGTTGAATTATAAACTATTATGATATATTTGATTTGATGATATGAAACTAAAGTTTATGAATTGATGAAGAATTAAATTGTTAATATATGATATTAATTTATAAATTATTATAGATGTTATATGATTTTGAATGTAAACAAATCCTTAAGTTTTATAGTGTTATATGTTAAGTCTTATAAATTATTTAAATTATATAATTTGAGTTATGTTAATACCACTGAGTATAAAATACTAAGCGTATGGTTGTTTCCGTGCGCAGGTCAATAGAAGTCCAGAGTCTCGGTCCAACATCCAAACAGTCCCAACTTCAACATAAAATGTTTGGTGATGTTTTCTTCCTTAAATGAAAGTGGCATGTACCTAGGTATTGTAAGGGTTATTTTGGTAAGTTATATAATTATGTTTTCGTGCGCAGGACAATAGAAGTCTAGAGTCTCGGTCTAGCAGCCAAACGGTCCCGACTTCAACATTAAATTTTTGGTGATGTTTTCTTCGTTAAATGAAAGTGTCATTTACTTAGGTTTTGTAAGGGTTATTTTGGTATGTTATATAATTATGTTGTAAGGAAAAGTATTGGGTATTTTGATGTTTTAAACTAGTGAAATGGTAGAAATTGTTTATGGTATTGGTATGAATTAAAATGGGTTGAATGATTTTGAGAATTAATTAGAAATGGCAATTAAGTAATCAAGTCAATTTGTTAAGTATAATTTAGGTATTTTTGAGTATGCAAATGCATTAGTTGAAATACTGGAATTGGTATTGGTTGCTATTTGAAAATTTGCAGGGGAGGTTAAATATTTATAAAGGGGATATATTGAGTTCAAAAAAAATTTATAGAAAATTTTGGAATATTTGAACAAGTCCAATTCCATTTTACTATGCAACTTGAGCCTCGAGTGACCATTAAAGGGACTTTATGATTTAATTTTAATATATTTTTTATTTATTTATGAACTGTTAGTAAATTGATCGATATGTTCAGTAATGCCTCATAATCTTGTTCCGATGACAGTTTGGGGTTAAGGGTTGTTACAATTATTGGTATCAGAGCTATCAAGTTTAGTCGATTCTTGGGCTAAATCGGGCTCGAAAGTAAGTCTAAAAGTACATGCCACTATTGAGTCGAGATTGAGTTGGGATTTTTGGATGCTGACCTATTTATTTTTTTCTGTTTTATAGATAAAAAAAGTGTCAGATGAAAGGATAAATAACACAGATAAAGAAATATATACTGGAGATGAAGAGTCATATGATTTAGATGAAGCAGAGTCAGTCATTCCTAGAGTAAAACCGGTCAAAAATTAACGCCTTAATGTAGAAAGAGAAAATGTTAGAGAAAGAGATGACTCTCATTTGTTAAGAATAATAGCTGATGCACTACAACGAATAGTGGGGACTACACCTGCTACCACATCTACTCCTACCACTAGACGGGCCCCAATTAAGGAATTAAGGAAGTATGCTGCCACAAAATTCTTGGGTCTAGCAGGAGTCGATCCATCTATAGCAGAGAACTGGATGGAATCAACTAAAAGGGTTCTGCAACAATTAGAGTGCACCCCCTGATAATGTATGATCTGTGCTGTTTCTTTATTGCAAGGTGAAGCTTATCTATGGTGGGAATCTATAATTTGAGATCTGCCAATCAAATAGGTAATATGGGAATTATTTCAGAAGGAATTCCAGAAGAAATATGTTAGGGAACTATATATTGAAGAAAAAAGCAAGAATTTCTGATATTAAAACAATGTGATTTATCAGTAGTAGATTATGAAAGGGAATTCTCTAGACTCAACCGATATGCTTCAAAATTTATATCGACAGAGGTTGATAGTTGTAATCAGTTCCTGCGGGGCTTAAGGGATGAAATCAAAGTACAGTTGGTATCACAACGAACCATTGAATTTGTAGACTTGGTAGAGAGAGCAAAAATGGTGGAATAGGTTTTAGGATTGGATAAAAAGCTTGAAACAACTAAATCAGTCAAGAAAAGAGTTGGAACAACTAGTTCAAGTCCTTTATCAAAGAGATTCAGAAAATTTAGAGGTAGTTGGAAATCAACTTTTCGATCTGATCAAGGTGATAGAGGTCGAGGAAAACAGACCACAGTTTCTACTAGTAGTGTAAAAGGGCCTTCACGAAACATTGATATTGCTGACTGTGAACATTGTGGGAAAAAGCACTTAGGTGAATGTTGGAAGATAACTAGACGGTGTTTCCGATGTGGATCTACAGATCATTTCATCAAAGACTGTCCAAAAGGAGAAAATACTGTACCTGCAACATCTCAGAGATCAGTGTCTACTGCTCGAGGCAGAGGTACGAACAGAGGTGGTTTTGTATCCAAAGGTGGAGGTGCATGAAGGAGCAGTGATTTAGTTACACAGCAGTCAGAGGCTAGAGCGCAGCTAGGGCATGTGTGGTTAGAACTCGGGAAGAAGAAGGTAATGCACACGACGTTGTTACAGATATATTTTTATTGTCTTTTGAACCTGTTTATGCATTAATTGATCTGGGTTTGTTGTATTCATATATTAATTCAAAATTTATTGAGTCGGGACAATTAAAATCTAAAATGTCTAGAGTTTTAATAGAAATGTCTAGCCCTTTGGGACAAACTGTGTCTGTAGATCGAGTATGTCAGATATGCCTGTTGATGATACATGATAAAATGTTTTCTGTTGACTTGTTGATTATGCCTTTCAACGATATAATATTGGGTATGGATTGGTTATCTGAATACGGGGTGATTTTGGATTGTTATAAAAAGAAATTCAGTATTCAAATAGGGGAAGGGGACAAAATTGAGGTGAATGGCATCTGTACTAGTGGCTCGACACACATTATTTCGGCGATGAAAGCTAATAAATTGCTTTAACAGGGTTGTACAACATATTTGGCATATGTTATTAATTATGATTCAGTTGGGAGTCAGTGCAGTCAGATCAGGACCGTATGTGAGTTTTCAAATATATTTCTTGAAGAATTGTCGAGTTTACAGAGAGGTTGAATTTGATACAGAGGTGTATTGAATGGTACAACAGAGAACTTTAGTATTGATGATTGTGGATGTTTGAGATATCAAAATTGAATTTGTATCCCAACTAATTGTAAGTTGAAGAAATCGATTCTTCAAGAAGCTCACGACAGTCCATTCGCTTTGTACCCTAGAGGCACAAAGATGTACCAGAATTTACGAGAACTGTATTGGTGGCCAGGGATGAAGAAGGATATAGTTGAGTATGTCAGTAAATGTTTGACAAGTCAGTGAGTAAAGGCAGACCATTAGGTACCGACAGGTTTGCTACAGCGTATTAGTATTATAGAATGGAAATGGGATTGAATCACGATGGATTTTGTTACGGGATTACCGTTTTCAGCAAGCAAAAAGAATGCCATTTGGGTGATAGTTGATCGGCTTACTAAGTCTGCTCATTTTATAGCAATCAGAACCGATTGGTCTTGACAGAAGTTGAATTGTTCTTAATTATGTGTTCTTCATTCTTGACTTAATAATCCTAGGTATTACTTCAAGAACTTGATGTGCTTAGGCAGAGGAGCAAAAGTCCCTGTTTTAAGAGCAGATCTACCATAATTAAGTGGAGTTGCATGCAACCCTAGACATAGGGCGACATAAATCTGCCGGATTAGGGTCAAACCTAATATGGGGATCCATAAATCGAATTAATGCAACCTAAGGAGTTAATTAATAAAGGAACTTTAATTAATAACTTAGGCCTAGTTGCTCTTCGCCTCGACGGAGGGTTTAGCATAAGTTAGGGATCTCTACGGATCAAGGCAAGTAATCAATTATATAGTTCAAGAAGTCAATAACAAGTGAAGTCTAGGTGGATTCTCACTTGAGTATTGCTCATATCAATCAGTTTTCCCGAAAGTTTTTCCTCAATTTACTTTTTGTGCACTTTTAGTTAGTTTTAGAATTAGTTTAAATCAACTCTCTTTATTTTTAAGCTAGATAATAGAAAGGAAGTAAGTACTAGTACTTTTGGTTCTCTTGGGTATGATAACTCGGTCTTGCCACTAAACTATACTATTGTTCGACAGGTGCGCTTGCCTTTAAGGTCGTGATATTAGTTAGTTTTGGTGTGATCAGGTTTATAAATTTTATTACTTAATATCGCGCGAGTCGTATCAGGAACGTTATTTACCATTAGCTGAGTTTGTCTATAATAATAGTTTTCAATCTAGCATTCAGATGGCTCTATATGAAGCATTATATGGTCGAAGGTGTAGATCACCGATATGTTAGACGGAATTGAATGAAAGAAAGGTAATTGGGCCAGAATTAATTCAAGAAACAGATGAAACAGTTAAAAAGATCAAAAATAGATTGAAATCTGCTTTTGACAGGCAGAAATCATATGCAAACTTGAAACGGTGAGACATTGAATATTCAGTTAGGGACATGGTATTTCTTAAAGTTTCTCCGTGTTAGAAAGTTTTGAGATTTGGTCAGAAGGGAAAATTGAGTCCACATTTTATTAGGCCGTATGAGATTGTGGAAAGGATTAGGCCTGTTGCCTACCGATTAGCCTTACCTCCAGAATTACAAAAGATTCATGATGTTTTTCATGTTTCTATGCTTCGAAGATATGGATCGGATCTTCTCACATCATCCCTACTGAAGATATTGAAATTCGACCAGATTTTTCTTATGAGGAAGAACCGGTTTAGATATTATCTCGAGAAGTAAAAGAGTTAAGAAATAAATAGATTCTTCTAATAAAAGTGTTATGGAGAAATCATAATGTGGAGGAAGCAACTTGGGAACTAGAGGAAACAATGAGAGCACAGTATCCTCATCTGTTCTCAGGTAAATTTCAAGGACGAAATTTATTAAGGGAGGAGAAATGTAATGACCCAAAATTCACGAGAATCGAAAAAGTACATTATCGGGCCTCGGTCTTAGTAAACTGAGTTCGTAAACAATTATTAGGAGTAATTAGGAGTCTGGTAGTGTGCTTAATTAGGTTTTAATTAGATAAATTTAGCCTAATTAAGAGAAAATAGGAAAAAAGGACTAGACTAAATAAGGGATAAAAGTTTAATTACAAATTAAAAGAAATTATAAAGGACTAAAATGGTAATTATGCCATTTAGTATATCTGAGGCAGCAAATGAGCATAAAAGTCTTAGATTTTTTTATGTTAATTAATTATAAAATATATTATATATATGTTCAAATTAAAATTTACATTAATTATATTATTATATTATTATATTATGAAATAAATTAAGAAGAGAAAAGTGTAAGGTAAAAATAAAATACAAGTGTATTAATTTAAATAAGTACATTTGTATTATTTATGTATAATTATTAAAAAAAAGAAGAGAGATATTTTATTATTTATTATTAATTACTAAAAGATATTTATTAGATAAATAATTAATTAATAAGATTTTTGTATGATGAACAAATTAGATAGTAACATTTGTCAAAATGTGGATATATACATTTGTATTATATATATGTATTTACTTGAAATTTAAGTAAAAATATATTTATTAATTAAATTATTATATTATAAGATTTTTTATTCGATAAATTAATTAGATTAAGACAAATGTATGGTTATGATGTTGTACAAATGTATTAATTATATTTGTTATTAAATAGATATTTTTATTTATTAATTAATTAATAGAAAGCAATTAAATTAAAACATAAAACATAAAATAAAAGAACCAAAACTAAAAGAAACAGAACCGTTCGAAAACAGAGAAGGGAAACAAGAAAAGAAATGAAAAGGGAGAAATAGGGATTTTAAAGCTTGGAACATAATTAGGTAAGTCAATCAATTCCTTTTCTTTTTATTTTGATATTTTAGAAGCTTTAAAACAAGGTTTTGATGAAATTAAGTTGATAGTTTGAAAGTTTATAACTTTTTAAGTATAGTTTATGTTGAACAAAAAGATGAATTAGGGATCTAATTGGATGAAATTTAAGTTAGAATTAGTAAAAGGATTAAATTGTAAAGTAAGTTATAAGTTTTATGTTAGAGGGATTAAATTGAAAGAAATTTCATATTACTGCTTTAACATGAACATTGAATAGTTAAGTTAAATATGGTAAGAAGTTAAGTAGAAAAGAAGTGTGAATTGAGTTAGAAAAAATAAATAAGTTAGTTCGGATTAAATTGTAAACTAAGTTATAAGTTTTGTGTTGTAGGGACTAAATTGAGCGAAATTTGAAATTAGGAATTTATGCTGAAAATTTATTAGTTAAATTTGAGTTTAGTTGAAATTTAGGTAGAAATAAGATATGAATTGTAATGGAAAAGTAGATAAATTTAGTTAAGAATAAATTGGAATTTAAAGTATAAATTAAATAGAAATTTAATTATTTATTATAAATTAGTGTTGTAATTAATAATGTAAATTATCTTAATTTTCGTAGCTAATAAAGAACCTGAGACATCAACACAAAAGGGGAAGGAAAAGATAGTCGAGGAGTAACACGAGGAAATTTACGGTTTGTATTACTATAACTCAAACTACTATTTATTTAATGTTACATTTGAATGATATGGTTGATAAGTAAATCATAAGGTAAGTGTGTTATTAAATTGTATGAATTTAAATTGTATGAAATTGAGTTATATGATTATTAAATATATTGAAATTGAAATATATATTGAATTGAAATGAGTTTGGTATGAAAGTGAAATTGAATTGAGAAATTGAATACCCTATTAACTAGTCGGACTGAGTCAGATATAATTGGCATGCTATAGGATTTGAGAAGGGATTTGGAGATACTAAAGTTATTATATCCTTCGAAATTATCCGAAGAGGCACTATGTGCTATTCTAGTGTGTTTGGGATGATTATATTATACTAGTGTGTTTGGAGGATTATCTGATTCTAGTGTGTTTGGGAGGATTACATGATTATTCTAGTGTGTTTTGGTTGGATATTATTGGTGTGTTTGGTTGGAATCCGTGTATCTGTCAAAGTCCGATTTATGTTAATAGGGTGACAAATAAAATTAGTACATTGAATGAATTTAATTTTTATAATGATTGAAAGTATGAGAAGAAATTGTAAGTTGAGTTATGAACTATTGTGATATATGTGATTTGATGATAGGAAACTAAAGTTTATGAATTGATGAAGAATTAAATTGTTAATATATGATATTAATTTATAAATTATTATAGATGTTATATGATTTTGAATGTAAACAAATCCTTAAGTTTTATAGTGTTATATGTCAAGTCTTAAATTATTTAAATTATATAATTTGAGTTATGGTAATACCACTGAGTATAAAATACTCAGCGTATGGTTGTTTCCGTGCGCAGGTCAATAGAAGTCCAGAGTCTCGCTCCAGCATCCAAACAGTCCCGACTTCAACGTAAAATTGTTGGTGATATTTTCTTCCTTAAATGAAAGTGGCATGTACTTAGGTACTGTAAGGGTTATTTTGGTATGTTATATAACTATATTGTAAAGAAAAGTATTTGGTATTTTGATGTTTTAAACTAGTGAAATGGTAGAAATTGTTTATGGTATTGGTATGAATTAAAATGATTTGAATGATTTTAAGAATTAATTAGAAATGGTAATTAAGTAATCAAGCCAATATGTTAAGCATAATTTAGGTATATTTGAGTATGCAAATGCGTTGGTTGAAATACTGGAATTGGTATTGGTTGTTGTTTGAAAATTTGCAAGGGAGGTTAAATAATTATAAAGGGGATATATTGAGCTCAAAAAACAATTATAGAAAATTTCGGAATACTTAAACAAGTCCTGTTCCATTTTACTAAGCAACTTGAGCTTCAAGCGTCCATTAAAGGGACTTTATGATTTAATTTTAACATGTTTGTTATTTATTTATGAATTGTTAGTAAATTGATCGATATGTTTAGTAATGCCTCATAACCCTGTTCTGATGATGGTTTGGGGTTAAGGGGTGTTACAAATAGCATTTCCACAAGTAAGACATCAGCATATCATTCTCACTACATTTCTAGCAAACTTAACCAATCACATACTCAACAACTCAAATCATGCAAATTACCACATCCATGAAATGCATCAACATGCCATAATATTTGTAATCAACATTAGCCAATATCAACTAGCCTTATACAAAATGAATTAAGTATCATCAAAAGCCAACACATTTGGCTAACCAAAATAACATATAACAAAAAGACCAAGTCCTTATACATGCCATACTCAAATGTGTTAAAACTAGCTATACGAAAATTTCCAATTTATAGTGTGATCAAGTCTCCGACGTCCTTCGATCCCTGAGCTAGGTTGGCAATACTATAAGAAAATGGAAAAGAAAGGGGAGTAAGCATAAAGCTTAGTAAGTTTGAATGTAAATAATTAACAACACTAATTATGCAATATCATACGCATAACATGTAATGCCCCGAATTTTGGGCTTAGTAGAATTGGGCCTTGTGCATGAGAGCCGTTAGGAGGCTTCACATAAAAGTTTATGCGTGCATGAAATATCACAAACTGGATTTTTAGTTTAGTGGCTAAGTGATTTTAGGATGAGTTGGAAGTGTTGGAGAAGTCTTGGGTTCAAACTAGGGCTCTAGCAAAAATTTTAGTTTTTCCCTTAGGTGAGCTTGGCGTTAGTTTGAAGGCCTTATAAATATGTGTAGTTAAAATGTGACACAAGGAAGCCTATGGTCTAGTGGCAAGGTCGCGTTAGAAGTATGCTTGTAGTCTGGGGTTCAAGTCCTGGTGTTTGCAAAATTATTATTTTTGCTCCTATGCAAACCCTTGGTGACTAGAAGTAGACCTTATAGTTAATTGTAAGTAAAAAGTGACAACAAAAGGAGCTTGGGCTTTAGTGGCAAGTGACGTCAAGGGTGGTATGGGAGGACTGAGGTTTGAGTCACCCTATGCACAAAGGAGTTTATTTTACTCCTTTGTTGTGACGTGGTGGAATTTGAGTGAAAGACTGCTGAAGAGGTTGGAGTTTGAATTAGTCTTGGGGAATGATTCGAGGAGCAGATTGTGGAGAGATAAGGGGAGGATTTTGTGGAGAAAATTGGGGTGTTGTTAGAGGGGATATTTGGCCGAATTTGGAACTCCTTGAGGGTGCATATTTGGTCATTAGTACTAAATTTGAGTGGGGATTAGGAGGAATTTTGAGATTAGGAGTTTAAGTGCACTTTGTGGGAGTTTTTTTTCTATTGCTGAACTTTCTTAGAGTTTTACTCAGTTTCTTTTGTTCACTTTTCGGCTTTTGGAGTTTTGGGGTTGATTTTGGTAAAATAGGTTTGGTTTCTGTCAACCCTGTCCTCTAGGGTACTGATTTTCTTCTATTAGTCTTCTTTGGTTCTCAATTTGTTTTTCGACTGATCTTTAGTCTCTCTACCTTGGCCAAATTAGCATTGTTGCACATTTTCTCTTCTTCCTTTTCTTGACTGAACCGAATTAAGTTTTCTTCTTCCTCTCTTATTCCTTCCTTTTCTAAATCGAATTCCTACCTTCATCTCTTCCTCCAATTTCGTCTTGGCTCCCATTCTAGTCCAAATCTTAGCCGAACACCATAGCCATTTCTTAACTCTTTTCTTTGTTCTACCATTTGGAACACCGTGGCCGACCCTTATTTCTCCCTTTTTCTACTCAGGTTGCGGGGTAGCAACTTTTCTCTATCGGTCTAGTAAGTACGCTCATTATTTCTTATTCTCTTAATGACTATTTAGTCGCTTCCCTTTTGCACATTTTTTTTAACTGAATAATTTCTTCTCTTTTATTGTCGATTTTCTTATGGAGTGGTGTTTATTTGGGTTGTTAGAATTCCACGAAGAGGGAAAAGGTCTCAAGTGATCTAGGAGTATTTAATCCTCTCTTTCGTTTAATCGACCAAATGTTTGGGGTAAGTTGACCATTTGGTCCAAGTCTTAAGCTTTGGTTAACAAAAGTAAAGTGTAGGCCGATTTGTGGTTTTCCCTACCTATCGTTTTGTGGTTTCAGCAAGTTTTTATTCGGATTTAAGTTAGGTGATAAAACAATCCGTTTATAACACAGGTTCCCGGCGGGAAGATTTTAATCAGTCTCCATCAGTGTTATAGTGGGCTAAGCCATGTTTAGCAATCAAGGAGTATTTGCTCTCTCTGTTAGCAAGGTGTGTAACTACAGGCTTTGTTTTGATAACCGGATGAAAAGCCGAAAGTGTATGTGTTGGTTACATTGCTATGATTGTAGATCGGTAAAATACCAAAAACGGGAAATATGGCGTATGATGTCACACGAGCGTGTGATAGCGCGTGTGGTGAATCGAGCTCATAGAACGTGGGCGTGCAATGAGAAAAGCTACCATGACCAAATTCATGGGCTTGGGCCATAGTGGGCCACTTGGGCCAAAATTGGCCGATGGGCCCAATGGGCCCATGGGGCCCACGAATGCAACTTTAGCTGTCAAATGGAAAATAGTGAGGCTTGTCATGTCGCGTACATGAATTTCATGGTATTGGGCCTTGATCGGCCAGAATGGGCCGTGTAGGCCAAATGGGCTCGTGGGCCCCACACGGATAAAATCTGCAGTAAGTGACTATTAATGATCTGGGCTATAGTGTTCGCATAGCCTTAGCTGAATTTGGGCTAAATGGGCCGAATGGGCCCGATAGGTCTATGAGCCCGCTTGTGTAAATCTAATTGCTAGGTGGGAAGCGGTTGGGCTTGTTGTGTCACGTACATGACATAGGTCGTTATGGGCCACGTTGGGTCGGACTGGGCCGTGTGGGCCCAATGGGCTTGTAGGCCCACACGGATAAAACGTATGTTTTGTGTTAAGTTTTGGATTGGGATGTGTCGTGTGCATAGCAGGGGCTAAATTCTGTCTAATTGGGCCACATGAGCGTGTGGGCCCACTTGGGCCGAGTAATGGGCCTGAGGCCCATTTACACCGTTATGTTTGTTTAGGTTACTAAAGTCGCTCGAGGCGACGATGGACCTTTTGTTAGGTCATTAGGATCTCAGACTGCAAAATTACCGAAATACCCTTATAGTGTAAAATTACTGAAATACCCTTATAGTGCAAAATTACCAAAATACCCCTGTAGTGTAAATTATTGAAATACCCCAGCAGGAGTAATGACCGATTTACCACTGGAGGGTAAAATGATCGAATTACCCCTAGAGGGTAAAATGACTATTTGACCCCCTATTAGATAAAAATGACCACTAAACCCCTAGAGATAGAATGACTGTTTTATTTGGGTTGTGTATGACTGATGTGCTTATGATATATACAAATGATTGAGTTGTGATATGACTTGACTGTGATTGTATGACCGATTAGGGGTATGACATTCTGCATACATGACATGTTGCATGGGTTGGGTTTTTGTATAGAGGAAGATCTGATCTGTGAAGGTCGTATGGTTGCTTGACGACTGTGGATCCACCGAAGGCTTAGAGCCATTTACCTATATTGATATGATAAAGTCACACGGGTTGCCCGAGACGACTATAGACTGATCGATGGCTAAGTGTTGATTATGTTACCGAAGGCTGTGTGCCATTATTATGGACTTCATGCCATTATTGTGAGCTTCGTATCGTTATTGTGGGCTTTGTTCTATTACCAAAGGCTTTGTGTTGAAATCATAGGCTTTGTGCCAATTATAGACCCGTTATCGAGGGCTTTGTGCCACGTATATTATCATGGCTATGTGCCATTCTGATTATGGCTCTGTGCCGTTCTGTTTACGGCTTTGAGCCGTTTTGTTGACTTAGTGCCGCAACCGGTGCTAAGCTTGGTGTGTTGGATGGGTGGGTTGATTATATCCCCACAGACTGTACAGGGTTGGATGGAGTGGTGTGCTGGTTGGATGGGTTTGCATGCATCATGCATCATTCATTTATGTTCTGTTTCTGATATGGGCTAAGCCTAATTGATTTTGTTAAAGGGCTCAAGCCTAGACTGCTTCTGTTATTGTTTACTGACTGTTAGTTTAGTAAGGGGATTATACACTGAGTTTTCATAAACTCACCCTGCTTTTAACCTTTTCAGTTAATTCCCAGCGTTTAGCGGTTTGGTGCTGCGAGGGACTCGAAGAAGACCACACGCTGCTTCTGCTTTCTGTTTTGCTTATTTACTTCTAAAAATTTACATATTTGGGTTTTAAATTGTGTAGTAAGGTCTCTCGTACTTTTCTTAACTTTAAATTTAGGGTATTTATTTATGAGATTTTATACCTGCTAAAGTAAAACTTGGTTTCAAAACAATAACTGTTTTCAAAATATCACATTTCCGCAACTATTTTTAGTTAAACTTCCACAACAAATAAAGTTTTAAAGGCAATAATGGTCATTAAAAAGGGAATAGCTTTTTAATGAACCACGATTTGAAAATAAACAAAACACAAGTTTAATTGGCCACAAATTTTAAATAAGAAGGGTTTTCAATAAAAACAAGGTTTTCAAAAAACACTTCATGTGACACGCCAGATTCGGGCCTAACTTTTAAGCCAAGTCTGGGGTGTTATATAACATAAATATGACTTGATACAATGTCATTAATTATCATGAATACATCTTAGATCATGTTCTTGACATAATGTACTATAAAACTCATGATTCCTTCATTCACTACTTGTCGAGGCCTTATCGATGTATAACTCAAGAATTATGAGTTTCGTGTACATACCTGTACCCTTTCAACATGTTCATACCTTGTCATTACACTGACATACTCTTGAATTACCCGTTGAACCACTTGGAATACTAAGGATACTCGGGAAATCTCGTACACATGGTAGGATGCCAATGTCATATCAAATAAAGAATAACTAGTAATAAAACAATGAGTCTAGTAAAGTGTCCATCAGTGGTCACCCTCAAGCCCTCCGCAGCACCAATCCATCTATTGTTGGGGATTACCTGACAGACAAATAATTTAAAGGGGTGAGTTTTCACAAACTCAGTGTGTACATCCCCACAGTAAAGCATACATGTAAACAAATCACAGTTAAGCAGTCATAATTGAGCCTGAGCTCTTAACAAAATCAGTGTAGGCCCTAGCCCACTCAGAACATTACCAGATACATTAGGGCCTTAGCCCATACAGATATACATGCATATCAAATTAGTACAGTACATGCCCACCAACCCTGCACACCATCTCCGTCTACCTTACACACTATGTGGGGATAAAATCGACCCACCCAACCCTACACACCAAGTATGGGGATAAAATCAACCCATCCAACCCTATACACTATGAGGTACCGTAAAACGGCACATAATAAATAAAGGTAGAACTATTGCAAGTTAAACGACTAAAAGCCTTACAGTCTTCCTTCTCTTCAATAACCAACCCAACCCAATGCAATGTAACATAAATAATGTCATGGCATGCGTTCACACAGTAAATAGTTCATACGTATCACACTCAAAACAGATCAGAACAGTATTAATACATATGCTAATTATAACATGCTAGCATATATCTTAGAATCATATCACAGAACAGGGCCTACGTAACACTTACCGACCCTTTAACAGGTCACAGTTGACTAGGGCGACCCGTTCAACCTTTCAGAACAATTCAGATTAATGGGTTCACATGCCCATATGGTCTGCCCGAATGGATCCACACGCTTGTGTCGCTGACACGGCCCAACTTGGCCTTACCTATGTGGATCATATGGCTTGGCCCAAAACCTCACACGCCCATTTGGCTCACCCGTGTGGGCCTACACACCCGTGTGGCGCACACGGCCCAATTGGCCTAGCTCGTGCCTCGCATACTACCTAGTCGACCTCACACGCTCATGTCTATCGTGCCCGTGTGGCACACGTACGGCCTAGCTCATCGATCACACGGTCGTTTCTCGCCACACGGGTAGTCCACACGCCTGTGTGGCGTCGACAGCCTCATTTTCAGCTTGTGCCGAATCGCATTTTCAATGTGTTAGAGGTACACACCTGGTTCATTTTTGTAACATCCCGAAATAGGGCCTAAACGAAACAGTGGTTGTGAAACCACGAATTTGAGATAGAAAAATTTATTCTGATTAATTTTATGAATTACCGAGTGATTAGATGCATGTGTTAGAATATTGATAGAAAATTTCATGAATTACATGTTTAAATTGCTTATTAGGCCTTAATTGCAAAAGTTGATAAATATGAGTTCTAGATAGGAAAGGATTAAATTGAAGAGCATAATTGAAGTAGAGGTCCTTAAATGGTAATTATACCATTAGGTTTTCATGGACAAAAATGGACATACATAGGTAGAAATAACCAAAGTTTTAATAAAGGGCATTTTAGTCATTTGGTAATTAAAAGGAATTAAAAGGGAAAAAGATGGCAAAATTGTTATCATCTTCTTCAAGTGGTTGATACTCATGTATCACCGTAGCTAGGATTTTTTTCAAGCTTCCAAGCTCCATAGTAAGTGATTCCAAGCCCCGTTTTTAATGTTCTTTACGTTTTTAAAGTCCCGGTAACTTGATTTAGCTTATTCTAGCAATAATTTAACCTAGGGTTCATATTTGGAAAAATACCCATAGGTGAGAATGTTTATTTTGTTGTTTTATGATAGAATATGAGGTTTTAAATTATGTTAAACAACTTGTGCTACTCGATTTTAAGTGAAAACGAGTAAAACGACATAATCAGTAAAAATACCTAATGTTCATAAGTGCATGTTAGAGTGAGAATTTGATGTTGCCATTAAGGGAAAATGATCAGCATGTCATAAAACATAAGAATTAGGGATAAATTTTAATTTTGAGCTTTGGGGCAAAAGTGTAAATATGCAAAAGTTTAGGGGTAAAATCATAATTTTGCCAAAGTTAGAGTTAAGGACTGTTTTGATAAATGTGAGTATTAAATAAGCTAAATTTGCTAATTTATAGATCCAGAAGAACGAAATTTGGGGATAGACCGAGGAAAGAAAAAGGTAGAAGATTAAGTTGTCAAGTTGATCGTATTTTGCTCCGGGGTAAGTTTACGGTAAATAAATGCAATATTTCGATATTTTATATTAATGTTGTTAATTTCCAGAATATATACATTTATTTTATGAGAATATTCCAAGCTGAATTAAAGATGAGATAACAAAGAAAAGGTATCAGAAAGCCCCGTTTGAACCTTAGGAATGTGTGAGATACAGAATGTCATGACATTTTGGGTTGAGACAGTTCATGAATATCCCATGTAAGTTCATATCAGACATATGGCATTGGCAGGTTGAGACAGTTGAGGAACATCCCATGTAAGACCATGCCTAGAGCATGGCATTGGTAGGCTATTATTAGGCAAGAAAACCAAAGTACCCTTAGTATTCCAAACAGTTCATTGGACTAATATACAGGCTATGTTACAAGAAAGTTCAGGTAAAGGAATGATAAACAAGAAAGTTAAAGGGTAAGTGGAGAAGTAAAATAAAAATTTTGTTAGTTGATGGTATAATATGAGTATATTTATACTTGGTGAATGTTGTCATTTATTTATTTGTAAACTTACTAAGCATTGTAGCTTACTCCTTTTCCTTTCTCTCTTTTATAGTGTAGCCAAGCCAATTCGGGAACCAAAAGGATGTTGGAGTTCATCTCACATTATCAAAGGCTATCTTGGTATTTTGTAGTTTGAAATATTTTAAGTTATGGCATGTATAGGGACTTGGCTATTTTGTGTGTATGTCATTATGATACGATTAAAGAATGGCATGTGAATACTTGACAGTGATTAGCTATTGAATTACTAATTAAGAACATGATTTGATGTTATGTATGCCTAAATGATAGTTTATGCAAAGAAATGATGTAGGAGTAAAGTTGACCATGAAACAGTTTTGTAACAGCAACAGTGATGTGAATTTGAAAAATTACTAAAAATTGTATAAATGGAATTAAATGGTGAATGAGATATAGGCTTAAATCTTATTGAATCTATTTTCATAAGAAAGAAATAGAGTAGAAGAAGTCTGTATTTTAAGATATTTAAATTTTTGTGAGACTAGTTCAGAGGGATTTCGTGATCCCTTAGTGAGTCTGAATTTAGAAATTCACTAAAAATTATACAAAAATAATTATGAGTCATAATTTATATGTATAGATTCCTTAGTGATTCTATTTTCATTAGAAACAAGCGAAAACACTAAACGAAAACTGTACTATGAGATAATTGATTTTTAGTGAAGAGAGGTCAGGTCCACTTGGCTGCGAAATAGGGGAACTTTTAACTAATAAACTGTACTAATAAACTGTACTAACTATAACACTAAAAGTTAATTACAGATTTAAATTTTTAGTTTTGTAACTCGAGTTATAATTAATTTAGTGACTGTTATACAGGTGGACAGTTTTATTATGAACAGTGAAATAAATTGTTTTAATTTGTGTAAGTAATTGGAAAATTTTTAAATGCTCCCAGTTTGGTCCCGAACCGTTCCAATTGCATGTTTATAGCCTCGAGGGCCCATTTTAGGGATATATTGGTTGAATGTGAATGAATTAATTTTAAAAGAAAATTTTTATTTCCCGAATTAGTAAGATAACTCTAGTAACTCCTCGTGCTCGACTCCAGTGACAGTCTCGGGTAAGAGGTGTTACATTTATTGGTATCAGAGCAAGAGATTAGTCGATTCTTAGAATAGTCAGTATGAGTAATGTAACGTCCCAGATTTTGGGCCTAGGAGAGATGGACTTCAAGTATTGAAGAAATTGGATTTCAGTTGTGTGAGAAAAATTTCACAAATTTTTCTTTAGTTTGTTGGTTACGTGATTTGGGAAGAGTTGGGAATGTTGGAGAAGTCTGGGGTTCAAACCAAGACTCTAGCAAAGTTTTTAGTTTTTCCCTTTAGTGGACTTTGGCGTTAGTTGGAGGGCTTTATAAATATGTTTGGTTGGAATATGACACAAAGAAGCCTAGGTTCAACTCTTGGCGCTTGCAATTCATTTTGGTTTTCTTTTAAATGAACTTAGACTTTGGCCCATAGGCTTATATTTAGTTGTGCTTGTTTTGTGACACAAAAAAGCCTCTGATGGAGTGGCTATGACGCCACAAGTAGGGAAGGGATGTGAGTTGAAGTTCCCTTGCAAGTAAAATATATTTATTTTGCTACATAAGAGCGGCAAAAGATGGAGCTGGCTACAAACTCTTAGAATTGGTTGTGGACTTGGCAAAAGGGTAAGATTTGACTTGGTCTTGGTCTTGGAGGTTGTGATTTGAATTTGAATTGGTGGATGTTGGAGTGAATTAAGGAGTAGTTGGGGGAGCATTATGTGGAGGTTTTCATGGGATGTAGATGGGGTAAAGAGTGTGATAGCAGAATTAGGCATCTTGGGTAGGTAAGTTCGGCTAGGGTTCCTCATTTTTTATGCATTTTCAATCTTGTGAGTAAGTGTTGAAGCCGATTTCCTCCTTTTTTTCGGGTTTTCCTTCTCTTTGGTATTTTCCGTGCCTTTTTCCTCTCTTGTTCCATTTCGCAAGTAACCTTTTTGTGCTATTTTGGGATTGTGTTGGGGGTGACTTTAGTGCCGAATTGTATTGTCAAATCTTCTCTTTTTCCTCTCAATTATTTTTGTAGTCCTGGTACATATGTGCATAATATCCTTTCTTCATTTTTCTTTCCACTAGCCGAACCCCATTTGATTCTCTTCTTATTTTCATAGCCAAATTCTACATCTCCTTTTTCTATTCCCACACTTTCTTTTTCTTTCGTAAGGGAAGTCGAGTCCTTTTGTCCATTCTTTTCCTTGTTTCTTTTCACTTGGCCGAATACTCTCTACATCTACCTCACTCGCGGCTTTGTTCTCTTCAACCTTGACTTACCCATTTCTATTCTGTTCTCTTGGTACACTCACACCCTCTCTTGACCGAATATCTCATTGTTATTGGGGCAATGTTTATATTGGAGTTAGGCCTATTATTGGTTAGTCATTTTCTTTTCTCAGGTTGCTAGGGACGCGGTCTCCATAACCAGTAGGGGGTTAGGCCGATTGTTTGTTTGTTTCCAATAAACAATCCTATCGCTCGTGAACTCTCGATGAGCAAAAGGGATTCTAGCCATAAGGTAGTGGCAAGGGTGTCAACTATGGATGTGTGTGTAGCCTCTACCCTCAAGTTTAAGCGGCGTAAGGTGTTGGCGGTTCGATATTTTCCACCAGGATGCGGAAGGGTGACCGCATCAAACTGGGGATTAACAAGGCAAATCGCAGTTGATCGTTCTAGTGAAGGTAAGTGATAGTAAATCGTATGGCTAAGTATTTGGATTAAAGATTTCCTAATTCTTTTGATAAATAGTTTAACTGTGTATTTTGTTTAATATAGGTGACAACGCTCATGATTATTTAGTACTCTACGTGATGAGGTGTGTAACTATATGCCTTGTCTTGACAATCAGCTGAAAAGCCGAAAATATATGTGTTGTTTACTCTGCTTGACCGTAGATCGACAAAAGGCCGAAAAGCCAAATACCGATGAATGATGCCACATGTGCGTGCGATCTCACGTGTGGTGAACCAAGCCCACGAATCGTGGGCAATAGACTGTAGAGGCCAACTCGAGCACTTTCGTGGTCAAGGGCTGTTCTAGGGCCAAGTTAGGCAGTGTGGGCCCAATGGGCCTGTTGGCCCCACACGGAATACATTTGTATATTGTGGTTAACGTTAGACTAAGCCGTGTAGTCCATGTGACTAGGGTTGTTTTGGGCTAAATGGGCCGTGTGGGCCCAATAGGCTTGTGGGCCCACACGGATAAAATGTATGTGATGTGATAAGTGACTGATTTGGGCTGTGTTGTTCGCACAGCCGTATTTGTTTTTGGGCTAAATAGGCCACACGAGAGTGTGGGCCTACTTGGGTTGAGTACTGGGCCTTAGGCCCAATTACCTCGTTTTGTCTATTTAGGCTACAAAAGTCACTCGAGGCAACGAGGGACCTTCGGTTGGGTTATTAAGCCCTCGGTTTACAAAATTATAGAAATATCCTCAATTTAAAAAATTACAAAAATACTATCGATTTACAAAATTACAGAAATACCCTCCGTTTACAAAATTATAGAAATACCCTCAGTTTATAAAATTACAAAAATACCCTCGATTTACAAAATTATAGAAATACCATCAGTTTATAAAATTACAAAAATACCCTTAATTTACAAAATTACAGAAATACCCTCAATTTGCAAAATTACAGAAATACCCTCGATTTGTAAAATTATCGAAATACCCCTAATTTGTGAAATTACCGAAATGACCTCGATTTGTAAAATTATCGAAATACCCTTGTAGGGTAGGATTATTGAAATAACTCTGTAGGGTAAAATGACCATTTTGCCTCTAGAGTGTAGAATGACTGTTTTGCCCTTGTGGGCAAGTGACTAACTTGGACTAGAAGTTTTGACTGATTTGACTGTGATAGTATGACAGTGTTTTAACTGACATAAGCGTGGTTACATGATTGATATGTTTGTAATATATGTTTAAATGACTGATATTGAGCATGGCCATTCTCTATACACGTATGATGATTGAGCATAACATACACGACATATTGCATGGGGTTGGGACATTAATTTGCAGGAAGTTTTGTGGTAGTGGCTTTGCCACGTAATCTGATTCTGGTGGCTCTGCCACGTTTTCTATTTTTAGTAGCATGGCTGCGTATGGGTATGCGGGCTGGGTGGGTCGAGTTATTCCCCACGTGGTGTGATGGTTGGTACGGGTGGTGTGATGGTTAGACTGGGTTGGAATTGCATTCACATTCTGTTACTGATTCTATTTTGGGCTTGGGGCCACTTGATTCTAATTCTGATTTTGTTTCTGATTCTGTTACTGAATTAGGCTGAAAGCCCAATAGATTCTGAAACTTAATGGGCTAGGCCCATCTGTTACTGTCTGCTTTAAGGGCTAGGCCCAGTTGATTCTGTTATGGGTTGAGACCTAGACGATATTGTATTGGGATATAGCCCACTTGTACTCTGAACTATTACGTTTCCTGTCTTCTGATTGATTGTTTTTAGTTAGTAGGGATTGCACACTGAGTTTTCATAAACTCACCCTATTTTTTTAACTGTGTAGGTAATCCCTAGTTTTTAGGAGGATCAGTGTTGCGAGGGACTCGGAGATGGCCACACGACTGCTTTCTAATTATGTTTTGGACTTTATTTATGGTTTCGATTCCATTTTAGTTTTAAAATTTTGTAATAAGGCCATTCGGATTTTAGATTGCTTTTTTTTGGGTTTTGATTTACTTTGATTTATATCTGCTAGAAGTAAATCACGGTATTTCAAAAATGTTAACTGTTTTTAAAAGATCATAATGTTTCCGCAACTGTTAAATTAATCTTCTGCAACAATTAAGGTTTTAAAAGTTATAACAGTTTTTTTTAAAAGGGATTAACTTTTTAATAAACCCCGTTTTGAAAATAAACAAACACAAGTTTTAGTTAGCAACAAGTTTTAAATAAGAAGGGTTTCAATGAAAACATGGTTTTCGAAAAACACTTCAATGTGACACGCTAGATTCAGGCCTAACTTCTAGGCCGAGTTTGGGGTGTTACAAGTAAGAGTCTAGCTATACATGCCATACTTATATATTGATAGTGTGATGACTCCTGACAATTTTAAAATGCTTTTCTTTTATAGTTATGGATCCTGAATGAGTTGGTGCAAATAATGTAGAAAGTAATGCGCCCGCTCCCGTAGAAGGGACGGTGCCACCAGATAGTAATGAAAGGTTCATTACAGTTAGTCAGGGAAGAGGGGCTCAAGAAGCCTTCTTCCAAGCTATGAATGAATGGTTTGCTGAGTTCGTTCATACGAATCAAGTCATTAGACCTCCACCCCCTCATGATCCTCAAACTACCCATGTAGCTTCCCAGTCACAGATACAGTCAAAAGAGAGAAGCCACAAGTTGATAAAATTAGAAAACAAAAGGCCAAAGAGTTTTAGGCTACTAAAGATGATGATGTAGAGAAAGTTGAATTTTGGCTCGAGAATACTATCAGAGTTTTTGATGAGCTACCTTGTACACTAGAAGAGTGTATAAAGTGTGTGGTATCACTTCTTAAAGATTCAGCTTACTATTGTTGGAAGACACTTAGGTTAGTAGTACCGAAAGAAAGAGTTACCTTGGATTTCTTTCAGAAAGAGTTCCATAAGAAGTACATCAGTCAGAGGTTCATCAACCAGATAAGAAAAGAATTCCTTGAACTAAAGCAGGTTAAGATGACAGTAACTAAGTATGAGCGTGAATTTGTTAAACTCGATAATTATGCTAGAGAGTGTGTGTCAACTGAAGCTATTGTGTGCAAGAGATTTGAAGATGGGCTCAATGATGATATTTGACTGTCCGTTGGTGTTCTAGAGATAAAAGAGTTTATTGTTTTAGTTGACAGAGCCTGTAAGGCAGAGGAGTTGCTGAAAGAAAAAGAAAAAGGCAAAGCTAAAATTGAGATGCAAGATACAAAGAAAAGACAAATGAGCAAATTGTTTCAGTCTACATCCAAGAGGCCTAGAGAGTTCTCTACTAGATAAAACTTTTTCAGTTGGGTATTCGAGCAGAAACAGAGATAACAGAAATATGGGTTCAAAAGCTTAGACTACCTTGATTGCGAGTGTAGGTAGTGTCTGACCGGGCAGACCAGAGTGCCCACGGTGTGGTAGACATCATTTTGGCCAGTGTTGAGCAGATGAGAGTGGTTGTTACAAGTGTGGTGCTCCAGATCATTTTACGCGAGAGTGTCCAGAAATGGTTAAAAAGGAAGAATTACAGAGTGCTAGGTCCGGGAATGTTCCAGTCTAAGGTAGACCATTGAGAAACCTGGGAATAGGGGCAGGTAATAGAGGTGTCTCTGGAGATTCGGTAGTGAGACCAGATGTTAGAGTACCTATAAGGACCTATGCCATTTGTGCTTGTGAAGAGGCATCCTCCCCCGACGTAATTACGGGTAAATTTTCTCTTCATGATGTTAATGTTATTGCTTTGATTGATCCGAGTTTGACCCATTCCTATGTTTGCATGAAATTGATGCCTAGTATGAACATGTCCATAGAGCGTACGAGATTTATGATTAAAGTATCAAATCCATTGGGTCAGTATGTATTAGTAGACAAAGTATGTAAAAATTGCCCTTTGATGATTAGAGGTTACTGTTTTCTGACCGATCTCATGCTATTGCCATTTGATGAGTTTGATGTAATTCTTTGTATGGATTGGTTGACTGTGCATGATGTGATAGTGAATTGTGGAAAGAAATTCATTGAGTTGAAATGTGTAAATAGTGAAATTCTTCAGGTTAATTCAGATGAATCAGATAGTTCAATTGCCATGATTTCTGTTATGTCTGGTCAGAAATGTTTGAGGAAAGGATATGAAGCTCATCTTGCTTTTGTGTTGAATACTAAAGATCCAGAGTTGCAAATTGAATCAGTGCCTATGGTATGTGAGTTTCTAGATGTGTTTCCGGAAGAACTACCAGGTTTGCCTCCTATCTGAGAAGTTGAGTTTGGTATTGAGTTGGTTCCGGGTACAACACCCATTTCTATTGCTCCATATAGAATTGCTCCAATGGAATTGAAAGAATTGAAAGTTCAGTCGTAGGAATTAACAAATAAAGGCTTTGCCAGACCTAGTTGTTCACCATGGGGTGCACCAGTACTTTTTGTGAAAAAGAAAGATGGTTCGATGAGATTGTGCATAGATTATCAGTAGCTTAACAAGGTAACTATTAAGAACAAGTATCCACTTCCTAAAATTGACAATTTGTTTGATCAATTAAAGGGAGCTACTGTGTTTTCCAAGATAGATTTGAGATCCGGATATTATCAGTTGTGAGTTACAGAGTCAGATGTTCCGAAGACTACTTTCCAGGCTAGCTATAGCCATTATGAGTTCCTTATGATGCCATTTGGCTTAACTAATGCTCCTGCCATTTTCATGGACTTAATGAACTGAATTTTTAGATTTTACTTGGATAAATTTGTAGTCTGTTCATTGATGATATCTTGATTTTTTCTCATGATGAGACTGAGCATTCAGAGCATTTGAGAATAGTTTTACAGACTTTAAGAGATAATCAACTTTATACCAAGTTTAGCAAAAATGAGTTCTGGTTACGGGAAATCAGTTTTCTTGGACATATAGTCTCTGGTGAAGGTATTAGAGTTGATCTGAGCAAGATTTCAGCCATTGTTGATTGGAAACCTCCCAGGAATGTATCAGAGGTCAATAGTTTTCTTAGACTTGCCGGTTATTATAGACGATTTGTAGAGGGATTTTCCATGATAGCTACCCCATTGGCAAGATTGCTACAGAAAGATGTCAAGTTTGAATGGACAGAAAAGTGTCAACAGAGTTTTGACAAGTTAACGGCATTATTGACTGAAGCTCTTGTCTTAGTACAACTAGAACTGGGTAAAGAGTTTTTGATTTACAGTGATGCGTCCTTGAATGGACTAGGCTGTGTACTTATGTAGGAAGGAAAGGTAATTGCTTATGCCTCTAGACAGCTAAAGCCACATGAGAAAAATTATCCGACACATGATTTAGAACTAGCTGCCATTGTATTTGCGTTCAAAATCTGGAGACATCACTTGTATGGTGAGAAATGTCGAATATTTACTAATCATAAAAGTTTGAAATACTTGATGACTTAGAAAGATTTGAAATTGAGGCAAATAAGATGGCTAGAGTTGATTAAAGATTATGAACCAGTGATCGATTATCACTCGGGTAAGGCAAACGTAGTTGCTGATGCTTTGAGTAAAAAATATTTATTTGCATTAAGAGCTTTAAACACTAGTTTAACCTTATCAAATGATGGTTCTATCTTAGCTGAATTCTTGAAGAAACTTGTGAAGTTCAGAAAGATGATAGTGAGTTGCAAGCTAAAAGAGCTCAGTGTGAGTCGGGTATAGAGTCGGATTTTCAGATCAGTTCTGATGGTTGTTTGAGGTTTAGAAATCGGGTATGTATACCAAAGAATGATGAGCTTATTCAAAAGATCTTAGAGGAAGCACATAGTAATTCCTTATCTATTCATCCAGGTAGTACAAAGATGTAAAATGATTTGAAGAAAATGTACTGGTAGGTAGGAATGAAGAGAGATATCTCAGAGTTTGTTTTTAGATGCTTGATTTGTCAGTAGGTAAAAGCCGAACATCAGGTACCTTCAGGTTTATTGCAACCTGTGTTAGTTCCTGAGTGGAAATAGTATCGAGTTGCTATGGATTTTGTAACAGGATTACCGTTGACACCGAGAAAGAAAGATATGGTATAGGTTGTGATTGATAAGCTAACTAAGTCGGCTCATTTTATTCTAGTTCATATGGATTATTAACTTAACAAGCTGGCCGAGTTGTATATTTCAGAGATAGTCAGACTACATCGAATACCGTTATCGATTATCTCAGATAGAGACCCGAGATTCACTTCGCGGTTTTGTAAGAAGTTACAGGAAGCTTTGGGCACAAAGTTGAGTTTTAGTACAGCTTTCCATCCTCAGACCGATGGTCAGTTAGAGAGAGTTATTCAAATACTTGAGGATGTGCTTAGATGTTGTGTATTAGAATTTCAAGATAGCTGTGAGAAATATTTGCCGTTGGTAGAGTTTGCCTATAATAATAGTTACCAGTCGAGTTTGAAGATGGCACCTTATGAAGCTTTGTATGGACGTAAATGTCGCACACCTTTGTATTGGATAGAGCTTAAAGAAAATCAAATTTACAGGGTTGATTTGGTTAAAGAAACTTAAGAGAAAGTGAAAGTTATCAGAGATTCCTTGAAAGCAGCTTTAGATAGACAGAAGTCTTATACAGACTTGAAAAGAAAAGAGATTTGAGTATCAGGTTGGTGACAAAGTGTTCTTGAAAGTATCCCCATGGAAGAAAGTCTTTAGATTTGGCAAGAAAGGCAAACTAAGTCCACGTTTTATTGGACCTTTTGAGGTGACTGAAATAGTTGGGCTATTAGCATATCGGTTGGCATTACCAAATGAGTTAGAGAAGATTCATGATGTGTTCCATGTGTCCATGTTAAGTCGATACCATTCTGATCCGTCACATGTGATTTCACAGACAGAGGTTGAGATTCAGCCAAATATGACTTATAGTGAAGAATAGGTAAAGATTCTAGCTCGAGAGGTCAAGCAACTAAGGAAAAAAAGTATTGCATTTGTGAAAGTATTATGGAATAGGCATGGGGTAGACGAGGCTACATGGGAGCCCGAAGAGGATATGCGAAAATAGTATCCAAACCTATTCATAGGTAAGATTTTCGAGGACGAAAATCCCTAAAGGGGAGGAGAAATGTAACATCCCGAAATAGGGCCTAAACGAAATAGTGGTTGCAAAACCACGAATTCAAGATAGACAAATTTATTTCGATTAATATTTATGATTTACCAAGTGATTAGATGCATGTGTTAGAATATTGATAGAAAATTTCATGAATTGCATGTTTAAATTGCCTATAGGCCTTAATTGCAAAAGTTGATAAATATGAGTTCTAGATAGGAAATGATTAAATTGAAGAGCATAATTGAAGTAGAGGTCCTTAAATGGTAATTATATCATTAGGTTTTTATGGACAAAAATGGACATATATAGGTAGAAATAACCAAAGGTTTAATGAAGGGCATTTTAGTCATTTGGTAATTAAAAGGAATTAAAAGGGAAAAAGATGGCAAAATTGCTATCATCTTCTTCAAGTGGTCGAAACTCATGTATCACCATAGCTAGGGTTGGTTTCAAGCTTCAAGCTCCATAGTAAGTGATTCCAAGCCCCTTTTTTAATGTTCTTTACGTTTTTAGAGTCTCGGTAACTTGATTTAGCTTATTCTAGCAATAATTTAACCTAGGGTTTATATTTGGAAAAATACCCATAGGTGAAATATGTTTATTTTGATGTTTTATGATAGAATATGAGGTTTTAAATTATGTTAAACAACTTGTGCTACTCGATTTTAAGTGAAAACGAGTAAAACGACATAATCGGTAAAAATACCTAATGTTCATAAGTACATGTTAGAGTGAGAATTTGATGTTGCCATTAAGGGAAAATGATCAGCATGTCATAAAACATAAGAATTAGGGATAAAGTTTAATTTCCGAGCTTTCAGGCAAAAGTGTAAATATGTAAAAGTTTAGGGGCAAAATCATAATTTTTCCAAAGTTAGAGTTAATGATTGTTTTGATAAATGTGAGTATTAAATAAGCTAATTTTTCTAATTATAGATCAAGAAGAACATAATTTGGGGATAGACCGAGGAAAGAAAAAGGTAGAAGATTAAGTTGTTAAGTTGATCGTATTTTGCTCCGAGGTAAGTTTACGGTAAATAAATGTAATATTTCAATATTTTATATTAATGTTGTTAATTTCCAGCATATATACATTTATTTTATGAGAATATTCCAAGTTGCATTAAAGATGAGATAACAGAGAAAATGTATCAGAAAGCCCCGTTTGAACATTAGGAATGTATGGGATACGGAATGTCATGACATTTTGGGTTGAGATAGTTGAGGAACATCCCATGTAAGTCCATATCAGACATATGGCATTGGTAGGTTGAGACAGTTGAGGAACATCCCATGTAAGTCGATATCATATTTATGGCTTTGGTAGGACAGGGAACATACCATGTAAAACCATGCCTAGAGCATGGCATTAGCAGGCTATTATCAGGCAGGGAAACCCAAGTACACTTAGTATTCCAAATAGTCATTGGGCTAATATACAGGCTATGTTACAAGAAAGTTCAGGTAAAAGAATGATAATCAAGAAAGTTAAAGAGTAAGTGGAGAAGTAAAATAAAGATTTTGTTAGTTGATGGTATAATATGAGTATATTTATACTTGGTGAATGTTGTCATTTATTTATTTGTAAACTTACTAAGCATTGTAGCTTACTCCTTTTCCTTTCTCTCTGTTATAGTGTAGCCAAGCCAATTCGGGAACCAAAAGGACGTCGGAGTTCGTCTCACACTATCAAAGGCTATCTCGGTATTTTGTAGTTTAAAATGTTTTGAGTTATGGCATGTATAGGGACTTGGCTATTTGTGTGTATGTCCTTATGATACGATTAAAGAATGGCATGTGAATACTTGATAGTGATTAGCTATTGAATGACTAATTAAGAACATGATTTGATGTTACGTATGCCTAAATGATAGTTTATGCAAAGAAATGATGGAGGAGTAAAAGTTGACCACGAAACAGTTTTGTAACAGCAGCAGTAATGTGAATTTGAAAAATCACTAAAAATTGTAGAAATGGAATTAAATGTTGAATAAGATATAGAATTCAATCTTGTTGAGTCTATTTTTATAAGAATGAAATAGAGTAGCCAAAGGAAGTCTGTATTTTGAGATATTTAAATTTATGTGAGACTGGTTCAGAGGGAATTCGTGATCCCCTATCTGATATTAGAAATTCACTAAAAATTATAAATAAAGAATTATGAGTCATAATTTATATGTATAGATTCCTTAGTTATTCTATTTTCATTAGAAATAAGTAGAAACACTAAATAAAAATTGTACTATGAGATAATTAATTTTTAGTGAATAGAGGTCAGGTCCGCTAGGCTACGAAACAGGGGAAATTTTAACTAATAAACTGTACTAATTGGCCAAACCAAAAATTCTGGAAAAATTATGGTAAGAAGATATATGAGTATAGTTTCAGGGAAAAATTATAGATATAAATTTTGAGTTTCGTAACTCGAGTTATAATTAATTTAATGACTGTTATGCAGGTGGACAGTTTTATTATGAATAGTGAAATAAATTGTTTTAATTTCTGTAAGTAATTGGAAAATTTTTAAATGTTCCCGGTTTTGTCCCTAACCGTTCCAATTGCATGTTTAGGGCCTCGAGGGCCCATTTTAGGGATATATTAGATGAATGTGAATGAATTAATTTTAAAAGAAAATTTTTCTGCCCGAATTAGTAAGGTAAGTCTAGTAACGCCTTGTGCTTGACTCCGACAACAGTCTCGGGTAAGGGGTGTTACAGTTTTCGATGCCTAAGCACTCCTGAGCACTTCCAGAACCTAAAATCAGAATATTTAGCCCTTTAGAAAATCCAAAATCGAGTCTCAACACTTTATCCCGAAATGGAAAAATTGACTTACCACTACCAAAATCGAGCACGGCTGCGATTCAAACGTCGAATCGCTAATTTTCAGCCTCCTGATTGACCCCTAAGCCATAATAAAATGAACCTTCATCAAAATCTTATTCATTCAACGATAACACCAAAAGAGAAAGATCACTTACCGAAAACGCAAGAATGATCGTCGATACAAGAACGCAAATTAAAAATGAAAGGGAAGAAAACAATGAGAGAAGCAGAAAGGGAAGGAGAACGACAATAAGAAAGGTTAAAATTTGGTAGCAATGGGGATTAGGGAAGAGAGGAATTCGGCAGAGAAGAGTTTAGGGAAAAGAGAACAGATTTTTCCCAAAAGAAACTAATCAGAAAATATTCTAATAACCCCCTAATCTCAACTACCACGGTATTCTAAACCACTTCAAACACTAGCTGAAATTTGCAACAAAAATAATACTCTTGCCATAGCAGAGATTCGAACACGAGACCTCTCACTCATGACCATAACACTTAACCACCAGACCAGCATTCTGATATGTTTTTACAAATAAATTCCTTTAAGCCTATTGACCAAGGGTTAGGCTTTATTCCAATAAAAACCAAAATTTAGCCTAACTTAAGGTTTGAACCTAGGACCTCCCCAACACACCAGAACACTTAACCATCGAAGCAGACAGATATTTGTATCATAATATTGCAAAAACAAATTTAGAAAATTTTCATGCTACAATTTTCACAAAAGCCGGGAAACAAAAATTTTGGGGTGTTACATAAGTACCCCAAAGCTTCTAGAACCTCATATTTTACAACTTTTGCAATTTAGTCCTAAAAGTTAAATTGGGCACTTATTTACAAAATTTCTTCATGAAACTTTCACACAATCATGCAAACATGTCATGGACCTCAAAATAATCATAAAATAAATATTTTTACTCAGATTTGTGGTCTCGGAACAACTATTTTGAGTAGGCCCTAATTCGGGATGTTACATTAAGGATACTTGAGATGCAAGTGAAGTGAGAGCGTCTATTTCATGTACTCTAGTGAATTGTCTTCTTGGCGCTGCTCGATTGATTGGCCATTGATAATTGTTATTGGCAATCCTCTCAATAATTTCATAAGCCTCGTTATAAAACTTAGAAAGGAGAGCACTGTTAGCAGAAGCGTCCACTACCATCCTTGTGTGGGCATTAAGATAGTTATAGAACTCTCAAGTTGGATGCAATGAGGGATTCCTTGATGAGGGCATTTTCGTAATAATTCTTTGTACCTTTCCCATGCCTCATACAAGGATTCATCTTCCATTTGTTGGAAAGCAGTGATGTCATTCCTCAACTTAGCATTCTTGCTAGGCGGGAAATACTTCATGAGGAATCTTTCTGCTAACTCCTGCCATGTTGAAAAGGAATTTAGTGGCAATGAGTTCAACCAGGCTCGAGCTCTGTCCCTTAACGAATCTGTGAACAACTTTAATCGTAGCACATCTTCGGTTACTCCGACTAACTTGAAAGAATCGCTCACCTCCATAAATAGTTTTAAGTGAAGATGAGGATCTTCAGTAGACATTCCACTGAATTAGCCTATTGTCTAAAGCATCTAGAACATGACTGGCTTCAGCTCAAACTATTGTGTCTTGATTTTTGGTCTCCCAATACCTGAATTAAGATCATGAAACACTGGCACGACATACTGTTTTAGAGCTCTATCCTTATCATCAACAATAAGGATAGGATTTTGAGTAAGGTCTTCTTCATTTCCTTAATTTGGATTTTCGTAGTTCATCTCTTCGGTCCTTCTCTGACTTACTTGCCTTTTTCGTTGTTGAAAAGTTCTTTCAATCTTAGGGGCTACGGGGAGTAAATCGATAATTCAATCAATACTCATAAACACCTGAAATAAACACAAAAAAATTAATTAAGTTAAAATTGAACAGAAAAATAAACCAAAATGCAAAATTAACGAATCCACAAATAATGACTTTTTAAAACAATCCCCGACAACAGCGCCAAAAACTTGAAATGACGGAAATGTGTAAGTGTACACAATCGCAACAAGTAATAAAGTGACAAGAAAATGTCGAGTTATCATACCCACAGGGGCCATGAAAAGAATTTATTTATGAATGTAATTAAAACACTTTGGTGAAGGAAAAATATTTTGATTTTGAGGAAGTGATTTAAAACTAAAATTTAACTAAGTAAAATAAAATAAATTAAAATTAAAATTTCCAATGCACTATTTCAAAAGATGATTTTAATTAAGATAACATAATTGTGTTAGATTAATTACATTTCTTAACTTAGAATTATTAAACTCATTTTCATGTTGTTACGAATAAATTCACGGCAGCTTGGTAATTTGCTAACTTATGAATAGACTCACCTACCAAAATCCATTTATCTCTTGACTATATCTCTATGTTAATTCAATCGATTAAACAAATTTTAATAAGTAAATGTCTTATGCACATACATACTTATGAAATCAAAATAATCTCTTGTATATATCTCTATGTTAATTCAAACAATTAATTCAATTTTCACAAGCACATAAAAGATTACCTGAGGTAACAATGTATTTCTACCTTGAAACAGTTTAATCACAATAATCTTGCAAGTTATGCAAAGCGAATGTGTTGTTAGATACCATAGCTAATTTAACCATCAACTACCTTAGATGATTAAACATGCACTAATTAAGTATGGTGTCAATTAATTACAATTTCAATCCGTTTAAATAATTAATTCATTAGTCAACCTTACAATTGTAATGGAAGAATAACTTAGTCATGGTTTTACTTAATCAAACATCTTACCAAGGCATATAACAACACAAACACAATTTTAATAAATTAAGTGGACAAAATGCAATCAACCTAACACAAATTAAATTTAAGACATATTAATTAAATTAAACATATCAACATCACAAATATTGGTAGACATGTTCATAACAACAATAAATTAAAAGGATAAGGAACAAGAATCGAATCCGGGGTTTCTCCAAGGCTTGACTAGTTTATTTCACTTCTCCTTCTCCGCTTGTTCTTGTTAAACTGAGGCTTCCACAAACACTTGAATGTTACTCCAAATTGTGATTTAAGGACTCTTTTTTAAGGGGTGAAATTGGCTAAGGAATGGAGAAGAAAATGAAGAACAATGGAAGGGGTTTTGAAGAGAGAAAGTGGGAGAGAAGGGAATAGATGAAAAGGTTTGAGATGTGTTTGAAGTGAGCAGCCAAGAGGGGTATTTATAGGTTGAGAAGGCTTCTAAAAATAGCCAAAATCAGCAGCCAAATACTCCCCCCGTGGCCGGCCACACATGTGGCATGTTTGCAGATTTCAAACATGCAATTTTTGTGTAGAGGCAAATCTTGAAGGCATGAATAGTGGAGGGGTTTGAATGCAAATTGAAGGAGTCTTCAAGGGTAATTTTGCAAGCCAAATAATCAGCCAAACAAGCTGATGGGGTCAACATGTGGGACGGTTTTGGACTGCCCAGTGCTCGATTGGATTGATTTTCTCGGTTTAGCTCAGCTGAACCCCTTTCATAATTAATTAACAATAATTTATTTAACCCAAATTAAATTGGATTAAAATTAAAATTAATTATATTAATAACTAATACACATAATTTGGACCATCTTAGGCTAAAAAATTATTTCGCATTGATGCTTCAAAATTGCTTCTCGGTTTTATGCTTCTAGTAGTGTCTACCGAGCCGTTTTTCGCCCTTTGTGCAAATCTATTGAAAATAATCAAAATTAATCAAAATTTGATATAAAATTAATTAAAATTCAACATGTTCATAATTTTAGTTCAATTTAATTATTTTATAATTATTATATATTTTTCAATAAGAATTTTATCAAAACTATATGAATATGAGTTAAAAAAGGTATGAAAAAGTGTGTATATTTTCGTGTTTCCAGTTACACTAGCCCTTCCATTATTTTCACTTAACTTGAAGTTCGAATCAAATGGAATGTTCGAATCCTTGAAATTCAATTGTTTGAAGTTTTCCAATACTTTCTCAATGTATTGAGATTGTATCTACCTTGTTAAGATCCTTTTCATGCTTTTGCACTTTTATTCTTAGAATTGTTTGAACATATTGTCCTTCTAGCAATTGAAGTTTGAGCCATCAAATCGATCAAGTTTCACAAACTCTTAATTCATCACTTTGAATGCATTGGTAGCCTCTGTCGCCATCTCCAAAATAGTTCTCTTTGATTATTGGAGAATTTGCTTGGAAAAGATAGATTTGGAGATGATATGAAATTATAATAGTAGACTTTGAGGCGCAGATGACACTTTCCAAAGAGAACTATTTGCCCCCACACAAAGTTGCTAGAGGGTTAAAACAAAGATCCTTCCAAGATACAATGAAGCTTTTTGAATTTCCTTTGATTAGAAAAATCAAGGAATTCCTTAACTCTTACTTTAATTTTTAAAAATTGGATTGATTATAATTATCATTATGAGCACCATAGTCCTTCTATTTATATGCACTCAATGGAGACTATTTTAAAGAGCCACAACCTTTCGTATTGGACATACTTCTTAGAAGAAACATGTCACATGGAAATCAAATGTATTTATTGGATGAATATATTATCACTTTCTGATTTGAATAAGTGCTCATGAATAATGAATTTGCAATCTACAATTTCCAATAGATGATGCCTTATAGATCTAAACCTAAATGGTATATTTACTTTTATTTCTAGTTTTTCTTCTTCCCATGGCCATATGTTATACTACTCCATTTTAACTTTGTTATTATTTGTTTACAACTCAAGTAATGCTTATTCGGGCTATTTCTATTGATCTTTGCCCAAGGTGAGTTGTATCTGGTTTCAATTTTGCATTTTGCATTATATAGGCAAGATCTTTTTTTGTAAGCATTTCAAACTTCAAACATAACTTGTAACAGCCCACTTTCGGTGAAATCGGAATAGTGGTTTCAGGACCACAAATCTGAGCTAAAAAGAAAATTTATTTTAATATTATTGCATGGTCTATAATATGATAGGAAAGTCGTATGAAAATACTGATAAGAAAATTTTACTGATTATGTGAATAATTAGAGGAAAGACCAAAATGAATAAAATGTAAAAGTTGAATTCTAGAAACTAGAAGGATTAAATAGCTATAGAATTCAAAACTAGAGGTCCTTATATGGTAATTAGACCATTAAGAAAAGTTAGTAGATATTTATAGATGAACCATCCATCGCAATTGAGAAAAAAAAGGGACTAAATTGGAATTTAAGGAAATTAAAAGATGATATTTTCATTAAATAGAAAATATCATCTTATTATCATCATCTTCCCAAATTTTCTATGGAAAACCTAGGAGAGAGGAAACAAACTTTCTTGGCTTAATTAGGTAAGTATTCAAGTCTAGTTTTTAATGATTTTTATATTTTTGAGATTGGGATAGTGAAATCTATCTAATTCGGGGATTTATTTGAAAAGATATCAAAGTATAGAGTTTGTTCCATGGATGTAAATGCTAAAAATTTGAAATTCATGGTAGAAAATGAAAGGTTGTTAGTAGATAAACAACTTTTACAAAGTGAATTTTCATGAAATTGAGATTTAGGGACTAAAATGTAAACTTGTAAAATTCATGGAAGAATTATGAATTTTGTGAAACATAAGTGCTGTAAATAATATATGAAAATTTCGGTTAGGCTTGGAACAAGGATTAGATTGCATGAATTTTATTTTTCGAGCCTAGGGACGAAATTGGAATTAATGAAAAGTTTAGGGGCAAAATAGTAATTTTGCTTAGGGAGTAAATTGAATTCAATTGAATATGAATTTAATGAAATTGGTAATTAAATTTATTTATATAGATCCAAAAAATTCAAATACGAAGCTAAATCGAGGAAAGGAAAATATTTCGGATTAGTAGATTTTCGTACAAGAGGTAAGTTCGAGTAACTTAATATTGAATATTGAAATGTTTGAATTACATGTTATATGAAGTGAATCTTATGTAAATGTTAATAAAATGTAATACTATGCTTGACATTTCTTGAGAAAAAGGATAAGTCCAGGTTAAATGAAGGAATTCGGTGGATTAGTGTTAAATATGATTCTACATGTGTTGCAAATAGGATTTAGCTCGGACGAGTAATCCTGATAAGTCTCTTGAACATCATGATATATTCTTCTGCGAGTATATTAACTGGTAGTAATTCTACATATGCTGTGGACTACCGTAGCTCTGTGTGAGCATCCTAATACATGACTTGCTCGATTATGATCCTGCATACGTTGCGGACCAAAACTTGGCTCTTTGTGAGCATAATGATAATCGATCGGTTGTGATATTGCATATGCTGCAGACACAAACGCAGCTCTGCGTGAGCGTCCAGACATGGCTCGCATGAACTTCATGAGATACGGCTATCCAGTGCTTTTGTTACACGACTTTCCCGGTTTTAAGTTCTTTGTGAACTAAAGGTTCTTTGTGAACTGATACATGAGACATCGCTCTTATGAGCAAAATTGTTTAGCCTGGATAAACTTCCTGATACATATTACACGATTTACCCGAATATCTTGATAAACGGCTCGAGAGTGTGCTACTTGATTGAAGACCCTAATTGGGTACTTCAGGCTATGAATTGACGAATCACAGATTTGTATACTTTGTGTATACGACCTAAGTATCCATCAATAATTCTAATAAATTCAATGACCATAATCCTGATATGAGAAACTAAACTTGAAATGGTTGGTCATGGAAATGTATATGTGATATAGAAACTGTATGAGTATGGAAATTTTTACACGATGAGCTCATCCATGTTAATGATGTTATGAAAATTTATTTGACTAACTCAAATTGTTGAAATTGTATGATAAGCTAATAGTCCATTTGCTTGGATGCATATATGTATGATTAAATTTAATGAAAATATATGGTAATTTATATTTCTATTACATGAACTTACTAAGCATTAAAATGCTTACTAGGTTTTATTTCTTTGTTTTATAGTGCTCGGAAGCTCAAGAAGGTTGGATATTAGTCGGAGTATCATCACATTATCTACTGACACATTTTGGTATAAATAGAAATATTATTTCGGTATAATGGCATGTATAAGCTATTATGACCAATGTTGATGTTTAATTGGATGAATCAAAACTAGCCATTGGAATGGTTAGTGATGACTTGATTTTGTTATGTTTGCAAAGTTAAGATACAATATTTATACATATGTTGATATGGATTAACATAGTTAGATTAAACATGTATGTTTTAGAAAGGTAAAATTTGAAGCAAGAGTGTAAGAAAATGCACTATGTTATATGCTTAAATTGGCTTAAAAATCATACTTGAATTGATTGGTTGTTTTTAGTGAGAAATAGTGCAGGTGATGGATGAAAATAGGTGAGAAATAAGGTTTGGAAATAGCCTTATTTTGTCCACACGAGTAGACACACCGGCTTGTGTCTTGACCGTGTGTGACAAACAGCCTGACACATGGACGTGTAGTCTGGCCGTGTGTTCCCGGCATCTTAAAATTTAGAAACAGAATGCTTAGAGTTGAGCACACGGGCAGAGACACGAGCATGTGTCTTAGCCGTGCAAGGAACGCAGCCTAGAACACGGGTGTGTCTCCTGGCCGTGTGAAACCTGCACCTAATTTTCGAAAATTGAATTAACCACATGGCCTAGCACACGAGTGTGACTTGGCCGTGTGGCTTTTATTATTTCATGTTTTACAAGTCAGAATGTTACACGGGTTGGGGACACGAGCGTGTGAAGCTAAACGGCCTGAGACATAGGTGTGTCACTAGGTTGTGTGAGCCACACAGCCTGACCACACGGGCATGTTCCTTACCACACGAGCAAGTTCCTTACCACACGGGCATGTAACTCCTTATATAAGGAAAAATTTTGAAATTTCGCGAAAAATTTTTTGGAGTCTCCGATTTAGTCCCGACTCGATATTAAAGTATGTTTTGGGCCTCGAGGGTCCATTTAAGGGACGTTAGGATTTTAACTCGAAAAATGAATAGTAATTGTGTCGAATTATTGGTAAATGTTCTGTAAATTATGGTAATACCTCGTAACCTTGTTCTGGCGACGGATACGGATTAGGGGTGTTACATAACTCAAAGCCAATTTGCAAATTTCTAGAGTGTAGTATACTTACCTTTAATTTTTACAAGAAGAATTGATTTTCAAGCTATAAACTTTTATTGATATTTAAAGTTACAAAGGATTACAAGATAAAGAAAAAAAACCTAAAAATTCATTGAAAATAAAATACTATCTGTAACTTATACATAAGGTAGGTGCAAAGGACCTTCCTACTTGACACGTGTTTAATACTTTCCTTTCTTTTTTTTTTTTTCTTTTTGTATTTAATAGAAGATTGGTTAAATATCATTTTCATCTCCTTACTTTTTGCATTTTATAGAAAATTAGTCAAATATCACTTTTGGCTCTTCTACTAGACTTAAAATTAGATTTAATATTTATACTTGGATTTCTACAATAATTTTATCCCTATTTTTTTTTATAATGTTTAGTTCAAATAGTTAATATTTAAAATATCACTCTAGCAAATTTAACAAAAAAAATTAATGGTGTTAATAATTAGAGTTGAATTTTTAGATTCAAAAACTAGAAGAACTAAATTCTTAAAAATAAAAAATATAAAGACTAAATTATGAATGCGAGAAGAATGCAAAGACCAAGTATATTTTAACTTTCAAAATCTATTTTATAATTTAATTAAAAAGTAATTAATCAAACACAAAACGTGGTAGGGAGCCACACTAGTGTTATATATTCTGTGGACTCTACTTTTTGGTTAAAATTTGAATGGTGTAAGTATAAATGATTGAATTTATTAATAATAAGAATGAAATGATATAATTTAAAAATATTTATGATTATATGAAAATTTAGATTAAATTCAGTGATTCAAAGTGGAAATTACTCAATTACTAATTAAGAGATTGTTACTCGCTCCAAACGCGGAGAGCGCGAGTGACTTGATCATTTGACCTGATACGTAAACGACATGTGGTGATGTCGTGCCAGGGACATTGAAGTCGGGGTCCCACTTTGGATAAGTCCTACCATATTAGACTAGAAGATCTTGTTTCGTCATTGGGTTTACCTAACGCGCTCTAGTTGCGCGCATGATAGTTCCTCCCCCTAATTGTAGTTACAAAATGAATTGAGAGGACATAAAAAAAAAAGGGCAGGAAAATAAAATGAGAAGCAATTTAAAATAATAATAATAAGGTTTTGATTGTATGGTAGAAGTGAAGTTTTGAATATTATTCAAATTTATTTTTGATTTAAACTTAGTCTTGTTTATAACATTTTTTAATAATTTTATTATAGATTTTGTTTATATATGTTCTTTTTAACACAATATCTAGAATTCTCAATTTATAAATAAGAGGATAATATGTTTTAGCATATTCAAACCCACGCCATATCTATTATTTTTGATACAATACATATGATAATCGAGTCAAGAATGAAACAGACATGTTTAGAATTATTTTTATTTAGGTTATGATTTGCAAGAATTATCTGTGTGTATTTTTTTTAATTAACTGAATGATATTTAATTAAGATGTTAAAATGCAATTATATTTATTTTTGGAAGCATGAATTGTTAGCCAGAAATCCACGACTTGTTGAACATTAATATATCAAATGAATAGTAAGGAAATAATTGTAAAATCAAAGAGGGCGGCTAGTGGACTAAACCCAAAGATAATGCAGTTTTATTTGAATACAAAGTATAATCTTCTAGAAGAACTTTCTTATAGTAAACAATTATATTAATGGCATGCTCGACGGCCTAATTTCTTATAAGGAACATACAGATTTCTTGTATGTTTGTGGATTAAGCATTAATTCATTATTAGGGTTATAATTTAAGGATTTGATTATTATTAGTAAACTGTACATATTATTTCTCCAACATCTGATGCCTGATTGTTCAGTTTATTATTATATTTTTTTCCGAAGGGGAAAAATATGTGCTTTAGTATTTTAATTTTATGTAATATTTAATTCCAACAATCAATTTTTATGTTGGTGTTGAGCCATGTATCAGTTCGTTGAATATCTTTTGTATTCGTAATTTTTATTGTGTTTGACTAAATTTATTTGCTTAAGATATTAAAATATAAGTAATCAATTAAATAGCTGGGTTTGTTTACAATTTTTCATTCCTAAATTCAATTTCTTAATCTAAAGATAACTTTTTTTAATTAAAATTTTATTGATTTAGGATCCCCAATATATATGTATGTATTACAAGGTTTTCAAATAATCATTTATATTCGTATAGTATTTTTATGACTTTTGGCAATTATGCAAGCTTACACATGTCAATATGAATTTTTTTAAAACATATTTTAAAATGAAAAGATATTTAAAAGAAATTTTTAAAACATTGTGTTCCCACTCTTTAGCTTGAACGCTTAAGAAAACTTGAGATGGTCGATTTTTTTAAAACCTATTAACAATAAACATATAAAAAGAAATTAAACCTGAGATATTTTTAATTGAATTTTTCAATACTTTTTACTAATTTAAAACAAATCAATTCTAATGTTAAAAAGTTTTAAAGCAATTTTTAAAAATAAAAACAGTTCTTAAAATTAGTGTTTTAATTATAAAAATGCAGTGCATTTTTTTAAAACATATATATTTAATTTAAATTTATAAATTTGAATATTTAAAAAATAATTCAATTGTTTAAAAGGTACCGGAGATTTTCTTAATTTTCAATTTTAAATATGTTAATGCTTCATTTTGAATATTGAAATCAAATAGTTAAATTATTTAAATATACTGAAAAATTAAGATTTAATTTAAATATTTAAATTTGGTGTATTATACTTTGTCATAGTTTTTTTTTTTATGTTCGCATTAATTTCAAAAGTAATTTTTTAACTTAAACAATTCTATGTATCTTTTAATTTTTCAAATTTTAAACACAGTTTCTATTTTTAATTATATATTTAAATTTAAAAATTTAAGTTTTGTATTAATATTTTAACAAATAAATCTATTGTTTCTACCTTCCGTTGCTATTTGCTTCATATGAGAAAGTTAATGGTAGTGTTAGATTGTAGTGCCCACTATGACTTGACATTACGAATACTGCGCAACAAAAACATAAAGAATACTAAAGTTTGTTTATGTAATTCGGATTTTCTATGTTTGCAGAGCCTAGCTCAATGAGAAATTTCATTATCTTTAATCCACAATATAACTATTGATTTACACTCTATCACTCTGCAAGTATAGATATCTCACTTTTGTACCTAAAGACTTGAACACTCAACTCCAAATCCTCCTCTTGAGAACTTGGGCAGTAAACACTAAATGATGTTTACAATAGTTTGCACTCTCTCACAAAATAGTTTATCAATGAACATATTAAAGTGCCCTCAATAAATTCTCATACAAAACCTAGACAAACCTCAAAACATATATCAATTTCGCTAACATAGAATCTAAGTGAATATAAAGTAACTCATTGAAAATAGCTATTACAACTTAGACATGAAAAGTATAATCAATCAAAGATATGTTCTCCAAATTCAACAATACAATCTCGATCAAATCTCCACGTTCCAAGGTTGAATTGATTTACTCGTATCCAATCCAATCTTCAAACGCCAAGGATTCATTTCCATAAATGGATCATAGCATCTTCAATATAACACGATATTAACAGGTGTAAAGATTTGTAACACACCTCTTCTGTCTCGATGTATGATATGAATAGGAGTTGCTATCGGAGCACTTTCAAACTTAAGTTTAAAATTTTCTTTTTTGTTTAAATGCTCTTTTAGCAACATATTAAAACTTATTGAAATCAAAATGAGAAAGTTTAGAAAAATTTAATCACATTTATAAACCATTTTAAGTCTTTGTGAACATCTATGGTCATTACCAACTCATAAAATGTGTGTTTGAAGCATATTGACCGAAACTGAAGACATCTAGGCCAAGGAAATTAAGAGTTACAATATAAATTAAAACTCTAAACAATTTAAATGAAATATTAAAAATAATATAAAAACATTTTGAAAGCTTTAAGTTCATTTAAAAACGATTTAAAAGATTTTTATAGGTGATTGGAAGTGTTCGAGATATAAAACGAGCCAATGGAAGCTAAAATAGATCAAAACAATGCAATGGGGAAAATGTTGGAATAGTGCAAGAAGTCGCGATGTGGAGCATTTGACGTTGCGACACTTTCTATTTGGGAAAAGTCGTGACGTGATAAAGACAAGGTCACGATGCTGTAACGTAGCAAAGTCTAGGTTGTGACGTCACCATCTGAGTGATCCAAAAACAATTCAAAAACATCCCTAAACATTACCATACTATACCAATAAGATCCAAATCCTTTTAAACACATTTAAAAACACATTTAAATGATTCTTAAATTTATATCCATTCATAAAAACATGTTCAAACATTTTCAAGAAACAAAATAACCAATGTTAATAAAAACACTTATCATTGATCGATTTAAAATTAAATGACACAAACTTGTTATTAACTGGAACTGTCACATCGCAAAAACTGGGTTAGCAGAAATTGAGTTAGTGAAACTAAGAGTGGTCACATCTTGTTTTTGAGTCAAGATTGTGAAAATTTTATAAAGTAAATTGATTTGCTTTAGTGGTTAAGTATTTTTTTTATATGTCTGAGGTCCTATGTTCAAATCTATTTTCTTTTAAATTTTATTAATTTTGTTCCAGCCTCTATCTTGGAGCCTGTAGTTTATGTTTTATTTTTGTTCAATTGATAATAGGAATAAGCTGGCTAGTTCAGTGGTAAGGTTTCATCTTACTTAGAGGTTTTATGTTTGAATCTTGTTGGGTGCAAAAGCAAAATTCTTTTTGCTAATTCTTATCTTTGCCGTCTAAGTATTTGAGAGGGGGTTGAGTTGGATTTAGGAAGAATCTAGTAGGATATTAAATAGTGGGTTTTGTTAGGATATGGGTAGTTAGTTTAAAACTCTGTTATTTTAAAATTACCCCAAAAAATAGCTCCTAAATTTCCTCCCATTAATCATCACTCTCCCACACACACAGACACTCTCTCTTATTTTGTTTCTACTATATCTTTTTTTTTTCTTTTTTTTTCTAGTTTTGGGTTTTTCATTTTCATTTTCTCTTGCTACCAAAAAACACTTCTCAACTATTTCTTTTGTGATCATATTCTTTTTTCTTTCTTTGTTTCCATTTTTAATATTCTTCGTGGGTATTCTGACCTTTGCCGTATTTAGTCTCCGAGTTTGTGTTTGGTGTGTACGAATTGGAATTCTAAAGTTGGGTTAAGTTTCACATAAGTAGGGTGTTCATTTATTTTAGGAGGTTTGTTTATAGGTATTGACTATTTGAGAAATTCTTGGTTAGTGGTGTTTGCGTTTTGATGACTCTATTGTGTAGGAATCTGTTACGTGATAATCGTGAAGTATTCAACTCTTCTCCGATGACCTAGGCATCGTTTAGGCTGTTGTTTTTTATTGGGTAAGTGATTAACATTTTTGGTTAAGGGTTGTTTCGATTGATTAGGTCTAATGTTTAACGTTTGCGATTTATTAGTGACTTGGTTTTAAATGTATAATTGATAATTCTCTCATTCTGGAATCTTCATCGTGGTGTTAGCATTAAAAACTGACCATGTGTTTAACTCGATCTCATAAAAATAGCAAACAAAAGAAAGCAAACCTTTGCCGTATTTAGTCTTCGAGTTTGTGTTTGGTGTGTACGAATTGGAATTCTAGAGTTGGGTTAAGTTTCGCATAAGTAGGGTGTTCATTTATTTCAGGAGGTTTATTTATAGGTATTGGTTATTTGAAAAATTCTTGGTTAGTGGTGTTTGTGTTTTGATGACTCTGTTGTGTGGGAATCTATTACGCGATAATCGTGAAATATTCAACTCTTCTTTGATGACCTAGGCATCGTTTAGGCTGTTGTTTTTTATTGGGTAAGTGATTAACGTTTTTGGTTAAAGGTTGTTTTGATTGATTAGGCCTAACATTTAACGTTTGCGATTTATTAGTGACGTGGTTTTAAATGTATTATTGATAATTCTCTCATTCTAGAATCTTCATCGTGGTGTTAGCATTGAAAACTGACCATGTGTTTGACTTGATCTCATAAAAATAACGAACAAAAGGAAGCAAAAAAACCTACTGTTGACGTCACATGGTCTGGATTAATTGGGTCGTGTGGGCCCATTTTCTGGAAATTTCCCTAGGGTGTATTTACCTGTGATGCATATTTAGTCACTCCGTAAGGTCCATATTGTATATATAGGGCTTAAAAACATGATATCTGATAGTATGATACTGTAAGCAATGTTGAAAAGGTATGTGAAATATATATGCATAATCTGTATATTGTTAATTCTGATGGCATGTTTTTGTTTTGCTATGTTTGTATATGAGCATATGATGTATGATTATGTTAATTTGTATGTCTCTGAATCTACTTTATGACCATGCATGTGATTTTATGGAGAAACCGATTTGCTTTTATTGAAATTTGTGACACATTTGTTGTGCAAAGTGTGGAATTCCATGCCATCTGATTTATGTTATTGTACAACTTCATGTCTTACATGCTTTTCATTCAGATTTTGTTTATGCATGCCATGTTACATTGCATGAGGTTGGGATAATATGGTAAGGAGGAAATTTTGGCAGATTAATGATCTGTATTATTTGGTGGTTTAACCACATTTTAGTTTTGACAACTTGACTGCAATAATAGTGGCTCGACCATACATATTTGTTCTAGCAGCTTGGTTGCAAAGTGGCTTGACCACATATATCTGATATGGCAGTTTTCACTTCAACTCTGGTGGCATTGTCCACAATTATTTGTTGGTGTGTTTTTGGATGGAAAAGTTCTGGGGAACTCTAATTTGGTGTGTAACAGAGTTGGGTAGGAAACTTTCTAAAAATATTGCATCGGTATAGTCATGCATGCACAAAAGTTGTAATTCGAGTTTGATGAATTCTTCGTGACATTTTGATCTGTTTATTATGCTATTTGTTATTTTGTTTGAGCTAAGTTACACATTGAGCTTGTTAGCTCACCCTTGTGTATTTGACCTTTCAGGTAATCAGCAAATTTAGGACCAGGCGTCATGCAAGAGCTCAAACTGTTTAGACTATTTTGACCTTTAACTATTTTGGATTGTAAATTTGTTTTTAGACTTTGTTTTTTGTTTTTTTTTTTTTTTTGTTCATCATTTTTTGGTATTTTTAACATAAAACTGCAAAATCTTACGAGTTAATAAATTAAAATTTGATTTTCAACTAAAACTCTAAAAGCTTTTTGTTTCTAAACTAAGAAAGTGATTAAGTGATTTTACTATAAAATAAGTGTTTTCGAGTATGAGATTTTCTAAAGAATGCATGAAAGGTTTAGCTAAAAATTATTATTTTCTGATCATTCATTTTCTGAATCTTCACACTCGACTCATAACTTCTAAGTTGGGTGCGGGGTGTTACAAGAACTCAACGTATGTACTTGTCATACTCATAGGAGACAATAACAAATCTTAATACATACTCTTGAACCTTGTAATGGTGATAAAGGCTTTCGAAATGGATAAGGCTTCACCTAATCCAAAATTGAATCTATACGCAAGAAACAACAACGTGTTAGGCATAAATGCTTAATAAGTAATCAAGGAAGTTACTCAACTTACCTTGAGGCCTATTTGTGGTTCTTCTAGATTATAAACAAGATCTTAATTAGCATAATTCAAGTTTCCTTCTTAATTAGATTAGTCTATGAAATTCATTCTTTTATTTTCTTACTTTCATATGATCTTCTGCTTCAATAGCAACTTATACCTATAATGACATTCCAACCAGTCATTTTTTAACCCCTAAAGTTCATTTCATGTTTCAGGTTTGATTTAATATTCTTATATAACATTATTTTATTATCTTATAACATGTTCCCATTAGAATCCATTATACAATTCATTTTTGGTTAATCTTTCTCAAACTATACATTTTCATCATTCTTTTTATGATATTTGACCCTTAGTAAACACTAGTAGAAAAACACTCTAATACACGGGAATCCTCATACCAAAAAGTGCAAAAGTGTTAGCTTGAAAGCATCATATAACATCCCTCCACCACACCAATGGCTCATAAAAGCATGAACTACACACACCAAGATGCAATAAAGTGTAAGGCCCAAAGGCATAAGAACTTCAGACATAAAACTCCAAACACATATCTATCCCTATTGGCATACCAACCATATCCTAACTACTTCTCTATGTTTACTAGAGAAAAGTTTGATTAGCAATTTTAGTTTAATTTACCACAATCATATCCACGCACACACACACACACATTCATACATGTTCACTCATTTATAAAAGCACTTATGCCCATATAGAGTCATACGATGCATCTCGAAGTAGCATTCACTTATCATTTCATAAATAAGAATTTTCATATGCAAATTCTTTCACCATATTTAATCATGCTTTGTTTCACATAATTTCAAATAGGCTTAACACCTATTAATAAAATTTTCATCAAGGCTTCATTAGTCACATTTGCACATCATTTCATAACATGTTCTCCTACTACAAAAGATGTCACATTATGACATATTCCATATATATACCAAATTATTCTCCATTAGCCAATTTCTTGTTTCTACACAACTCTATGCATTTAATTCCTAAAGTTTCACATTTGAAGACAAAATCATTAGTAGTCCATTTGATCTCACAATTTATTGCTCTCTTTATAACTTAGTAAATTTCATTAAAACTCTAACTATCATCATTTAAGTTAAATTTTGTCACCATTTCTTATTATGGCATAGTATGCTCTATAATCACATTTTACTCCAAGATTATACAAATTCACACTTATCTCTTCTTTCATTTTCATTAAACTATTTTTTTTACTTGTGAATATTTATATTTGACCACAAATTAACATGTAACCATTTAAGCACTAAGGTTCACCAATATTAATCCAACAAGTAAGGATGGTTCCTTGAGAACTTACCTCTTTATGAATAAGAAAAACACCAAAATCCTTTCCTTTTCTAATCCAAGGCTCTTGTTTTCTTGGTCAAAGCTCCAACATCCACTAGTCAACTCTTTTTTCTCCAACAACACATAAAAAAACATGTCAGTAACCATGTTCATGAAGAGTTAGAACAAAATAACCTTAAATAATCATATTGGAGATGACAAGAATATTTTCTCTTACCTTGTCCTCTACTTTCTCACTTTAACTTAAGCTTTTTCCCTTTAGTTCATGAAAACCCATGACTCTAATGGTGCAGAAGATTATGAAACTATTTGAGATGTGATTATTTTAGAAGATTTTTGCAAGAAGATGACTTGGGTAGTGGAAACTTTCAATGAAATTTGAGAAAATATGAGATATGTTAGAAGAGAAAGCTTTCTTTCTTCTCTAATGAAGAGGGGCAACAATTAAGAGAAAGATGAAGCCTTTTATCTTTTCTTTCTTTTATGAATAAGCCCAGTCAAAGTCAAGCCAATTTTGAATGTTGGCTCCAAATTTTGTTCATACATAAAAATTTCAATTGCCATGACCATGAATTTTTCATAAAAAAACACATGCATAAATTATAAATATATCATTAAAATATTCTTAAAAACCCATAACACATCCTTTAATGGAGAAATTGCATCTTTAGTTCCTTTCTCTCATTAATTCTTTTTGAATAAGTCTAATGTAACACCCTTTACCCGTGTTCAACACCGAAACAGGGTACAAGGCATTACCGGAAGACAGACACATGCTCATGTACTAAATCGAGTCATAAAATTTTATCTAAATTAAAACTATTCATATTTCACCTTAAAGTCCCTTAAATAGGTCTACAAAGTCCAAAACATACTTTGGGAACAGTCCGAGACTAAACCAAGAACTTTCGAGAACACCGAAAGTTTTTCATGAAAAACAGGGCACACGCCCGTGTGGATTGGAACATGTCCGTGTGGGTAGGCCCTGTCCATCACATGACCGAGACACATGCCCGTGTCTCTACCCGTATACTCAATCTGGGACATTCTGTTTATAACATCATCATTCATTTAGGGTCACACGGCCAAGGCTCACGCCCGTGTGCTAGGCCGTGTGGCATTTTGAATTTTTGAAAATTTAGTGCAGACTTCACACGCCCTAAACACATAGCGTGTGGCTGCCCGTGTGGTTAAAAGTAAGGCTATTTACCAAGCCCTTTGCCACCTTGACATAATTACACACTTATACCAATTTCCTTTCACTCATAACATGACATTATTAGACACTCAATTGGCCACATTCAAGACATAAGTTCATCATTCCAATGACACATTCCTCGTGCACAACATCTCACTCACTTTGCCAACAACCACATACGATTTACACCATCATTATTATGCCACATTTATCACATTAACATCATGCACTAATTCATCCACACACATGTGCAAGCATGCTCATTCATGAATTGCATCCACACTCGAGCTAGCATCTGCGACACTATAGGAAAAAGGAAAGGAAGGGAGTAAGCATTATAGCTTAGTAAGTAAGTATGCAAATAATAAGAAATTTATTAACATTCTATTATAAATCTTCACAATATGTCCTCCAAATAATATAATCATTACTATACATAGATCCACTATTTACTTAAGTTTAAAACAAGCTGTCTATTCGAGTCATAGTCACTAAATTATTTATATTTGGATCTACAGAACTCCAAATTAAGATCCGCTAATTTTATTTGAAACTAGACTCACATATCTTCTTACCATAAAATTTTTAGAATTTTTAGTATATCCAATAAGTATATTTTATTCTTTAAATTCTCCCCTATTCCGCTATCTAACAGTTCCTACCCCTTTGCACTAAAAATTAATTATCTCTTCATAAAAGATTCGGATAATGTTCCTGTTTATTTATTTTAAAAATAGAATCATCAAAGATTTTAAGCATATAAATTATAATCCATAATTATTTTTTTAAAATTTTTAATGATTTTTCAAAGTCAAAATAGGGGATTCTGAAATCATTCTAACCCTATCTTACTAAAACTTAAATATTACAGAATATGAAATTCTTTTGCTTTCATCGTTTCTTTTATGTGAAAATAGACTCAATAAGCTTTAATTTCATATCTTATTCAACCTATAATTTGATTTTCACAATTTTTGGTGATTTTTAAAACTCATACAGTTGCTGCTATCCAAAACCATTTTATTACAAATTTCACTCTTACATAATTTCACTTACTCCATTTCATCTTACCGAAAGTTCGATCAACTATCGAGTGCATTGCTCATAAATTTTCACACACATATACTTGTACTTATTCATCACGTATTCATATTCATTTACACTTAGTCATTTCCTGTTCAACACATCGAAATATTAATGGATAGCTCGAGATATCTCACATAGTGCCACACTTGTAGCCAGAGCTACTTCATTTCACAAAGTGTCACATAAGCTTGTTCTCAAGACAATCACATTTAACACAATGCCATGGAATTATCTCACTTAGATGCCACAGACTTATTTCACTTAGCCCAATATCATGGACTTATTTCACTTAGGTGCCATGGACTTGTTTCACTTAACACAACACCATGGACTTATTACACTTAGATTCCATGGATTTATTTCACTTAGTACAATTCCATGGACTTATTTCACTTAGGTGCCATGGACTTATTTCACTTAGATCCTTGGTGGCATGTCACTTGTATCCATTTATATTCCTAAGGTTCAACCAGGAAATTTCTCACTTATTGCCACTATGTCGAATACATCAAATAATCATTCAATATTCAGCCATACATCATAAAATATATCAAAATATTAAAACATAAATAAAACAATATACTATTTACTTACAAACTTACTTCAGTACAAAAATGACAATTTTTGCATTTTAGTCCAAAACATTTTTTTTTCCCCGATCAAGGTCAATTCCTCGTCTTTCTTGATATATAATAATACATTTAACTTATTTATTAGTCACATTATTCAATGTGACCCAAAAATCATATTATGGCAAAATTACGTTTTTGCCCCTAAAGTTTTAAATATTTACAATTTTCCCCTTAGGCTCGTAAAATGATTTTCATTCAATTTCTTTGCACTTTAAGCCTAGCCAAACCATTTTCATGCTTATAGAAGCCCACATTTTCCATTAAAACAGATTTTAACACATATTTCATAACTTTTATAAATAGGTTCTTTTATGCATTTTCACCGAAAATCACTTAGTAAAAGTTGTTTCTCTAACCATAAACATGCATAATCAACCATTAATCATCAAAATACACTCATATTCATCATGGGTCAAAACCCTAGACTTTAACCATATCTCAAATTAGTGGTAGAAATAGATAGATCTTGTTATGAGAATTTCAAAAACGTAAAAATCATTAAAAATAATAATTCCATCATGAAATGCTTGTGAAATGACCAAAATACCCTTCTATAGCGAAATTATCAATTTACCCATTTTTGTCTCTTAGTACAATTTCTTCACAACAATAAACACTTATCCTTTATAAAAATCATGATTCAAATATATCCCTTAATATAAGTCCATAAATGTTGGAAATTACCCTTTCTATCCATTTCCCCATAATAATAGAAATTTTACAATTTAGCCCCTAAGCTTTTTGTGTTATTCAATTAAGATGAAAAATTATTTTTCTTGATGCATATACATAACTTATGAAAACTTAATATCAATAAATAATTATCAAACCACTATTTCTCTGATTGGTCACTTCATCAATCGATCACTTTTCAGATTTATTAACTTAGTCCTTTCTTTTTAAATTTTAATCAAATATTTACTTTATCGATTTTCAACAATAAATCCCTATAATTCCTAAAATAAAATTCTCCTTTTTGGTTTGATATTCTAATTTTCTCAAATTTACTATAACAATCCTGGAAATTGTAACACCTCTAACCCGTATCCATCGCCAGAACAGAGATATGGAGCATTACCATAACTTACGGAATGAATACAGACATTTTATAATATGTTATCATACATGTCAAAAAATTTATCGTAAAGTCTCTTATTAGGCCCTCGAGGCCCAAAACACACATTAGAAACTAGTTGGGATTAAATCGGGAACTTAGAAAATTTTTCACAAAATTTCAAAATTTTTCCCAAGTACAGGGGTCACACGCTCATGTGGTCAAGCCGTGTGGCTCACACGGCCAAGTGACATGCCCATGTCTCAGGCCATGTGACATATAAGGTAGGGTACACACCCGTGTTCCTAACCCGTGTAACTTTCTGACTTGCAACTTAATTAAGTGCAGGGGTCACAAGGCCAAGCCATACGCCTGTGTGCCAGGCCATGTGGTTAATTTTGAGCATTCTGTTTCTCAATTTTAAGATGTAGGGGACACATGGTCAGAACACATGCCCGTGTGCCAGGCCGTGTGTCACACACAGCTGAGACACACACCCGTGTGGACAAAATAAGACCATTTCCAAGCCTTATTTCTCACCCATTTGGTCTTCCACCTACACCAACATTTTAACACATCCAAAAGCCAATCCAAACATTTAAATCATGTAAAAATAATGTCTCATACACACCATATCACTTTATAAATCCATGTTTGTGAATTTATCTATTTGTATTCACTTAATATCACATTAACATTCTTAAACCAAATTAAGCACTTATATCAAACATGAACTTAACTTATATGTTAATATACCAAAACACATTAATCAGAAGCCACTCCAATGGCTATTTACAACCAAAATATTAGTATGCCATCATTGGCTAACCAAAACCTATACATGCCATTATATTTATGATTAATATCATGTTTTTACTGAAAAATGCCGATGGATAATGTGAGTGATCTCTGCCAAGTGTCTAATCCAACGAGCCTCTGAGAACTATAAGATAGAGAAAATGAAACAGAGTAAGCACTTAGTGCTTAGTAAGTTCATATAATAGGAAATTAACTTACCATGCATTTGTACAATAAGCAAACATACACATGCAATCCAAACAATTTGGCCATAGCCTAAGCATACAATCTCATCAAACATGTTAGTTATTCATTTCATATAAATATCAATAACATAGATGAGCTCATCAAATTTCATGTTCCATGCATGTCATATATTTTTCAGATATTAACATCCATTTTGATTTTCACTTGTCTACTTGTCAGAATTTCACCCGTTAAGTCATTTGAAATCTCGATGGATACAAGGGTAGTACACATAAAGTGTACAAATCAGAAATCTGTCAATTCATGTCTGGGAGTACTCATCAGAGCACTTAAATAGAAAGCTCTCTCTCAAGCACTATAATGGAAAGCTCATTGAGCCATGTAACAGGAAGTTTATTTGGGCTTGGTAACGGGAAGCTCACAATGAGCCTATATCAGGTAGCTCCAGAGAGCACTTAACGGGAAGCTCCAAATAGCACTTTAATAGAAAGCACCAGATAGCCACATAACGGGAAGTTCAAGCGAGCACTATCAGGACGCTCATATAGAGTTGCTTTTGTGTCCGCAACATATGCAGGATCACAACAAATCATATAATAGAACACTCAAAAAGAGCTATGTTTGTGTCCACAACATATGAAGGATCATAACCGATCAAGGCGCTCTGAAGAGCTATAAACGGGAAGCTCGCAAAAAAACTATAATTGGAAGCTTGAGAGAGCTTATAACGAGATACTCTTTCGAGCTACGGTATGTTCGCAACACATGCAGGACTACTACCAGTTCAGGAAACATAATCCTGTATCCAATCAGATTTCATTCATTTAAATAAGATGTAACTTTTATCAGGTATTTTCCGAATAAGCGAGTAGACTTCATATACATGGCCAATACAACATTCACATACAAATTATTCAAATCAATTCAAACATGTAGCTACATAGTTAAGTTACATGAACTTACCTCGTCAACATTCGTGAGTTGTAATCTACTAATCCGTTAATTTTTATTTTCCTCGCTCTAATCTTGTATTTGGTCTTTCCGAATCTATATAAATGAATTTAATCATCAATTTATTACATTTCACATTCAAATCAACCTAATTTACATATTAGGTAAATGTACCATTTTGCCCCTATACTTTTAATTAATGATGATTTCGTCCCTAGACTCGGAAAATGAAATTCATGCAATTTATCCCTTATTCCAAGCCTAGCCAATTTTCATATATAACAATAACATTCCGTAAATTTCATAAAAATAAAAATTTTTCTGTGAATTTTACAACTTTACAATTTAGTCCCTAAATCATGTTTTTATCAAAATTCTCTTTGTAAAAGTTGTTTATCCATCAACAACCTTTCATTTTCTACCATAAATTTCAAAATTTCAGTATTTACATCCATGGAAAATTTCTATACTTTGATATCTTTACAAATTAATCCCCAAAATAGATAAATTAAGCTATTTTAATCTTGGAAATATAAAAATTACTAAAAACAGGACAAGAAAACCGACTCTAATAAGCTTGATTGATATTCTCTCTCTTAGATAGAGTTTTCATAGAAATTTTGGGGAAGATGATGGTAAAATGATGATATTTTCTTTAATTAATCATTTATCATCTTTTACAAATTCAACTTCCAATTTACTCCTTTTCTTTTCTTAATTTCCCATGGATGAATTGTTAAAAATATCTACTAACTTTTCCTAATAGTCTAATTACCATAAGGACCACACGTTTTTCATTTTATACAATTTAGTCCTTTATGTAATTAAACATGAAATTGATAAAATTTTCTTATCAAAATTTTTATACGCTTTTCCTATCATGATGCAGACCATGCAATAATATTAAATAAATTTTCTTTTTTACTTAGATTTATGGTCTCGAAACCACTATTCCAATTCCACTGAAAACGGGCTGTTACAACTCTCCCCTTTAAGAACTTTCGTCCTCGAAAATCTTACCAGTAAAGAGGTTAGGATATTACTTCTTCATTGTTTCCTCCGGTTTCCAGGTAGCCTCTTCTATTTCATGTCGTTGGCAGAGGACTTTCACTAGAGCTACCTTTTTTATTTTTTAACTCTTTTCTTTCTCGTGTTAGAATTATATTCGGCTCTTTTCTGTAAGTCATATTGGGCTGAATCTTAACTTCTGTCAGAGAAATAATATGTGAAGGGTCTGACCGATACTGTCGCAACATTGACACATGAAAAACATATTGAATTTGGTCAAGCTATGGCGGTAATGCCAATTGATATGCAACGGGTCTAATTGTCTCAGTGATTTCATATGGCCTGATAAATCGTGGACTCAGTTTTCCTTTACGGTCAAACTGGAGAACTTTCTTCCAAGGTGATACTTTCAGGAATACCTTATCACCGACTTGAAATTCTATCTCTTTTTGTTTTAGATTGGCATAGGACTTTTGACAATCAGAGGTTGCTTTCAAACTATCCCGAATCACTTTCATTTTTTCTTCAGTTTCCCGAATTAAATAAACTCCATGTATCTTTTTCTCACTGAGCTTAGTCCAATACAATGGAGTCCTACATTTACAACCATATAGAGCCTTGTACGGTGCCATTTTGATACTTGACTGGTAATTATTATTATATGCAAATTCAACTAAAGGCAAATACTTTTCCCAGTTACCTTCGAATTCCAATACACAACACCCGAAGCATATCTTCTAATATTTATATCACACGTTCAGATTGTCCATTAGTCTGAGGATGGAAAGTGGTGCTGAAATGTAACTATGTACCTAGAGCTTCTTGTAACTTCTCCTAGAATCGAGATGTGAACTGCGGATCTCTATTAGAAATAATGGAGACCAACACTTTATGCAATCTAACAGTCTTAGAAACATGCAATTTTGCTAATCTATCTAGGGAGAAATATGTACCGGAATAAAATGTGCAGACTTCATTAAACGATCAACAATCACCCAAATGGCATCTTTCTTTTTTAGAGATAGGGGCAATCCCGACATAGAGTCTATAGTAATCCTTTCCCATTTCCAATCTGGTATCGTCATTAGCTATAGCAAACCCGAAGGTACTTGATGTTTAGACTTTACTTGCTGACATATCAAACATCTCGATATGAATTCATAAATATCAGGTTTCATTCCTGGCCACCAGTACATCTTTTTCAAATCATTATACATTTTGTTACTCCCCGGATGAACAAACATAGTACCATTGTGAGCTTTATGTAAAATCTTCTGTACAAGCTCTGAATGTCTCAGTACACATACTCTGCCTCTATATAACAAACAATCATCAAGTCCAATCTGAAATTTGGGATCAAAAGTCGTTTCATATTGTGCCCGTTTAGCTTGTAATTCATCATCACTCTTCTAAGCTTTACAAATCTGCTGTAGAAATGTCGGCTTAGCTTTTAACTCAACTATGATCGAGCCATCATTAGACAATGAAAACCGAGTATTCATTACTTCCAAAGCAAATAAAGACTTTCTACTTAGAGCATTTGCAACTACATTTGCCTTTACTGGATGATAATCAATAACCAGATCATAATCTTTCAATAATTCAAGCCAACTGTGCTGTCTCAAATTTAAGTCTATTTGTGACATCATGTACTTTAAACTTTTATGATAGGTGAATATGTGACACTTTTCACCGAACAAGTGATGTCGCCAAATTTTCAGATCAAACACAATAGTTGCCAACTCAAGATCATGTATCGGGTAATTCTTTTCATGTGGTTTAAGCTGTCTAGAGGCATAAGCTATTACTTTACCTTCTTGCATTAAAACACAGCCCAAACCATTTAATGATGCCTCACTGTAAATTATGAATTCTTTATCCGATTTAGGCTAAACCAGAATTGGTGCTTCAGTTAGTAGAGCTTTTAACCGATCAAAGCTTTGTTGGCATTTGTCAAACCATTCAAATTTTACATATTTCTGTATCAATCGTGGCATCGAAAAAGCTATTATCAAAAATCCCTGTACAAATCTCTGATAATAACCAGCTAATCCTAGAAAACATCTAACTTCAGACACATTCTTCTATGGTTTTGTAACACCCCAAACCCGGCCCAGACGTTATGGCCAAGCCCGGTGTGTCACATTACCTATGCCTAACCTCGTTACCTAGTTACTAATATGAAGGTGAATTTGGCAAAACGGATATTGAAATTTTTAAGAGAAATTCCCGGTTTATTACGTGATCGTCCTATTCATTTTATTATAAAAAAATTAACTCGTTGCTTATATACTTGAGTGACCGATTAAAAACGTTTGATTGATTATAGGAGAACTCGCGCAAATAATTTCAAATTAATTTTAAGTAATGTGAAAATAGAAAATCCCATAAGAATAAATTTAGCGGCCTTATTACAAACCCAAATAAAAATATTAATGAATAAAATAAGTAGTAAATTAAATAAAACTAGGTAAACCAGTGTTTTTGATTCTCATGGCCACTCTAAATCCCTCCCAGCTCCAAGTCCACTGTCTAGGGCTCATCTGCAAGGATGGAAAGAAGAGAGAGTGAGTTTGAAAACTCAGTGTGTAACGAATCCCATCCAGAGCCCAAATTAGCTTAGGCCCACTAGGCCTAAGCCCTATCCAATCTCAACATTAACTGGGCCGAAGCCTTTCATATATCGATACGGGGCCTCAACCCTTTTCAGATACAATGACATTGGGCCGAAGCCTTTCATATAACGGTAAACGGTATGGCCCAAAGGCCCATTTCAATAACAAATCAAATATGCATGCATGAACCCATATCAATCTGTGGGGAAGCTACTCAACCCACCCAACCGCTACTCTCCACCCGTACCAACCAACACACCATGTGGGGAGAACTACTCAACCCACCCAACCGCTACTCTCCACTAGCAGCATAGCTACTTTATTATATAACATGAGGCCTAGCCTCTTTCGGTAAACTGGGGCAAAGCCCTTTTCGATAAACTGGGGCAAAAGCCCTTTTCGGTAAATTGGGGCAAAAGCCCTTTAACACTTCCTCCATTCATATAAATCCCAAATCCCATGCAACAAATATCATGATATGGCATACAATAATCAGAAACTGTGAATCATGCAAATCAGTCCAATTTAACCCTAGGGGTATAACAGTCATTTTTACACCTAGGGGTAAAAACTGTAATTTCTCACTTTTTAGGGTATTTCAGTAATTAATCCACTTTTTAGGGTTTCATTCCTATTTTATGCCACTAATAACTCTACTTCCGTCATTGTAACTGATTTACCACGTTTTACCAATTTTAGTCACTAGGCCCTAAAACCCCTAATGGCCCTACTGTATCTTTTTAGTGGTTTAAGCCCATTAAGTCCAGAACTTATATATTAATTATTAATTTAACCCATTTTAAGCCTACAGTCTACAGGAATACGTTTATTACACATTTTCACCCTATGGGCCCGTAAGCCCATTGGGCCCATATTCAGCCCATCGAGGACCAACTATCGAATTGCACGAAATTACACACGTAACTAGCTTTCCGCTTGCGATTTCCAAACCAATGATTTCTAATCGTTTTGTGAGCATTCGCATACTCATATGCCCACGAAATACCCGAATTTCGACATTTCGGCTTTTACCGATTAAGACTATAGAGGGGTGTTCGATACACACATGTTTGACGATTTCACCAGTAAGATCTCCTCCCAAAACGATCCTACAATCGATTAAACCACATTAATATCTAAAACCCAAATCGAATACTTACCCCTAAGCAATACACACATTCGGCCACCTTCCTATAGTGGCACATTAACACTTACCTTTGTCGAAGTAGGAACTAGATCTAGATCTCGCTGTTCCCCCTTGCTCAAGTCTTCAATCAACCGCCTCTAGAACATAGTAATACCAAAAGAAATCGTTCGTTAATGACTCTCAGAGTCCCATGCCCAAATCGACAGCCTTCCTAGACTTTAGGGACTTCGGCTTTTACTAAATCGCAAAATATACATATATCTGAGTTGATAAGCACTTACCACTGTTTTCTCTTCGGTTTCTACACAGATCTGGGGTAGATCTATCCTCTAAACGCTCTTATCTTTGATATCTAAGAAATCGGCTAAGAACCCCCAAAAGAATGACGTTTTTGACTTTTATCTGACGAAGAAGATGATGATTTGATGGTATAGTTTGGAGTGGTGTTGCCGAAAAGTAGTAAGGGTTTAAAGAAGGTAGAAATTGGTCAAAAATAGATGAAAAGAATAGGGAAAATTTGGCTAAAAGAAATCGACAGGAAAATGAAGTTTTCTGGATTTCGGCTCTTTTGACAAACGGCTATGGTGGTTTTTAGAAGGTTGGAATTGAACAAAAAGATGAATAGGGTGGTAGGGAGGTTTTGGCTAGAGGAGATAGCAACAAGAAAAGAAAAGAATGGAGAAGAAAGAAGCAAAAGAGATTTCGGCACAAAGAAGAAGAAAGCTGCATTTTCGGTCACTTTTGTGAAATGGAGAAAAGAATGACTTCAGGTGGCTAACCCTAATTGTCAGTATAAAAGAAAAGAAAGCTAGGTTACCCTAATTGCCACTTAAACATTCGGCCCACACTCCCTTAAGGCCCTTGTCGATTTCACTTAAATGAGCACATGCCCAGCACATGCCTAAAAATTAAAAATAACTATACGCTTACCTTACAGCTTGAACCCTGACCCTTTTATTCCTTCCCAGGCACCATTTTTTTAGGAACTTAGTGGCGCCTCCTTGCCACTTCACCAACACCCTATTTGTGCCATGTTTTACGAAGTTTTTCTTAAAAGCCCACTTGACCAGGTCCCCTTTCACTAAAATCCAAACTTGATATTTTACCGGGTTTTAACCTAGGCTTGGGCCTTTTATAGGCCCACTAACACCTTAAACATACTTCCAACAATTAAACACCCAAAAATTTCAAAATTCCACCAAAATCACAAAAACTCAAAAATTCCCGAAATTTAGGGCGTTACAGGTTTCCAGTTAAAAATTGCTGAAATTTTACCTGGACTCACTCTAATGCCTTCAGCAGATACTATATGTCCCAGAAAGCTAACTTCTCGAAGCCAAAATTCACATTTACTAAATTTAGCATATAATTACTTCTCACGTAGAGTTTGCAGTACTATTTTTAAATGAGCAGCATGTTCATTTTCATTTAGGGAATATACCAAAATATCATCAATGAATACCACTACAAATCTGTCTAGATACGGTCTAAAAATTCTATTCATTAGATCCATAAATACCGCAGGTGCATTTTTTAAATCGAACGGAATCACAAGAAACTCATAGTGCCCGTACTTGGTTTTGAAAGCTGTTTTCGGAACATCTAATTCTTTTACCCGTAGCTAATAGTAACTGGAATGGAGATCAATCTTTGAGAACACTGTAGCAACTTTTAACTGGTCAAACAGATCATCAATATGAGGTAGTGGATATTTATTCTTGATTGTGACCTTGCTCAACTATAGGTAATCTATACATAACCTCAGGGATCCATCTCTCTTCTTTACAAACAAAACTGGTGCACCTTAAGGTGATGAACTAGGTCTTGCCAAACCCCGATCAGTTAGTTCTTGGAACTATGCTTTCAACTCTTTTAATTCTATCAGAGCCATTCTGTAAGGTGCTATAGATATAGGAGTTGTCCCCAAAACAAGATCTATAGAAAATTTCACCTCTCTGACCGGCAATAATCCGAGTAATTTCTCTGGAAATACATCAGAAAACTCACAAACAACTAGCACTGACTTAATCTTCGATTCAAACACTTTGGTATCCATTTTATAAGCAAGATAGGCATCGCATCCTTTTCTGATATATCTATGTGCTATTATAGTTGAGATCACATTAGACAACCCATCTAGTTTATCAGATTCAACATGAAGTAGTTCACCATTTCGACATTTTAGCACAATATATTTCTGTTTAAAATTCACCACTCCATCATACTGAGTTATCCAGTCCATTCCCAGAATTACATCAAATTCATCAAATGTAAATAACATCAAACCAGCAGGAAAATGATAACCCCATATCATTAACGGACAATTCTTACAAGTTTTATCCACCAATACATACTAGCCCAAAGGGGTTAGAAAGTTTAACCACAAATTCAGTGAACTCAACAAGTAAATTTTTAATAGACACTAAATTTGTGCATATGTATGAATGTGTTGAACTAGGATCAATCAAAGTAATAATATCAGTATCAAAAAGAGAAAAAGTACAAGTAATTACATCAAGCGTCGAGGCATCCTCACGTGCACAAATAACATATGTCCTTGCCGGTTCTCGTGCTTTAGATTTGGCAGTTGAATCTTTTCTCATACCTCGGTTATCACTCATATTACCAGGTTATGAGGTGGTCTACCTCTCGAGATAGGGTTACTCAGCCTTGAAGTCTGTACAGTATCTTTCTCAGGCTTTTCTGGGCAGTCTCTGAGAAAATGGTCAAATGAATCGAATCTAAAACATGTAACACCCCTAACCCATACCCATCGCTGGACTAAGGTTAAGAGGCATTACCGAACAATTCACATCAATATACAAACAGTTCATATACATTGATCATATATCATCAAATCACATTCATTCATAATCATAATGTCCTTTTAGAAGGACTATGAAAACTTAAACATGCTTTAATGAATGTTTAGGACTAAACTGATCACATATAAAAATTTTTGTAACTTGTAAAATTTTATAACTTGTCAACATCACATGCCCGTGTGACCAGACCGTGTGCCTCACACGGCCACCGACATGCCCGTGTCACAGGCAGTGTGTAAGCAGGGCATACATACTAACTTGGGTCACACAGCTAATCACACACCCGTGCCTGGCCTTGTGACAACTAGAGGTATACTGACTTAGGTTACACAGCCAGTCACACGCTCATGTGTACAGCTTATGTGCCTATTCGAAATGGCCTCACATGCCCATGTCCAGGCCATGTGCTCGGTCATGCCAAACCTGTCGGGTATACTAACTTGTACTATATGGCCAGTCACACGCTCGTATGTGAGGCCGTGTGGAGCATACTGATCTAATTCGAATTGCCACACCAGAGGACACACGGCCGTGTACCATGACCATGTGTTGCATACAGCTGAGACACACGCCGTGTCTCTGCTCGTGTGGACAACAATAGGCAATTTGCAAAGCCACTTTGCCACCCCAAAATAGTCAAACCTACAAGCATAAATCAAGGCACCAATTTACACTCAAATGACACCAAAACGTATCCAAAATATGAACATTTCTTATCCTAAAATCACAACCAATTCAATACACATTTGCTATACCAAAACACACCAAATTCACATGCCAAATCATTCATTCCATCTAGTCTCCATATAACATATACTCATCATTCAATAAACCAATTCAACCTCTTAATCTCATACTAAAACTAAACCATTCCACAACCTTTATACATCATCATCAACTTACCAATTACTTATTTATTCAACCATCAAAATGACCAATTCAAGCACTTCCAAACATGATACATTATAAACACATCATATACCATATACCATACTTCTCAAAATGAGCCAATTGACATGGCCAAACACACACAAACATTAACATCATTTACAAGCCAAATCACATATCTATAATTCACAACACAAAAAATACCATATTGACACTAGCCTATACATGCCATATACCATATTTACAAGCTTCAAAGGTATCGAATAAACGATCGATAGTGTGATGATGATTCTTGACAATCCCCGAGTCTGAGCTAGCTTTAATAGTATATAAAATAAAGAAAGAACACACAAAGTAAGCTTTTCAAGCTTAGTAAGCCATATACAAATAAATTTAACACATGAATAATTACAAAACAATTCAACTATGAAAAGCATGGTTAATCACATGTACAAGTACCAACTTTCTCATTTCATTTTCACTTAATCACATACAAATTCATTACTTACATCCATCCTTGATATTCATATGAATTCATACATACCTAAATCATTTAGCTCGTTTATACTTTCATTCTCATTTAACTTTGGCCGTTGAACTGTTCGGAATCAATAAGGATACTTGGAAGTCTCGTATATCACATACAATGCCAATGTCCTAGACATAGTCTTACATGTTTTCACATATCGATGCCAATAGCCCAGCTATGGTCTTACACGAAATTATATATCGATGCCAATGTCCCAGATATAGTCTTACATGAAATCACAATACGATGCCAATGTCCCAGACATGGTCTTACACGAAATCACAATACGATGCCAATGTCCCAGACATGGTCTTACACGTAATCACATTATCTAAAATCCTAATGTCATGAAATTTGTATCCTATACTCTTCCTAAGGTTTGTACGGGACTTTCAAACGTCGTAACTCTGTCGCTTCTTGCTCATACTCGATCATTTAGCATCCAATGCAATTCAATAACATATAAACATGTATAATTCAAATTAAAGACATTTATTTGCATATGAACTTACCTCGAGTTTAGGATAGATGGGTTAGGTTGATTACTCAATAACCTTCAATTTCCCCCAATTTAAATCTGATTTCTTCCTTTCTTGATCTATATAAATTCAAATTTAACTCATTTAATTACCAATTCACTCAATTTCATCCAAAACACACAAATAAGGCATTTTACACATTAGCCCCTATAATTTCACATTTTCTCAATATAGTCCCAATTTCATAAAAACACAAATTACGCAAAAATTCAACAAGACCCATGCTTGGCTGAATTACCCTTACGCCCCTAGCAGCCCATATCTTTCATTTATTTCACATTTCAACCCCTCAATTTACACATTTCACAATTAAATCCCTATTTAGCATTTTCTTCAAAAATCACTTAATAAAACATGAAAATCTATCAACAAATATCTCTTTTTCATCATCACCTATCACAAATCTCAAACATTTATCACTGACACTTCATGAAATCATCAACAATTTCAAAAATCAAAGTACGGGCTAGCTAGTACAAGCTGCAACGATTACATAAACGTAGAAATTATCGAAAATGAATAAAAAATCATACCTTAATCAAGGATTAAAGGTGTCGAAATGTTAAATCCTCCTAAACCTTTATTTCCTTCTTATTTTCGGTTCAAATATGAAAGATGAACATCATTTAGACTTTGTTTTATTTTAATTATAATTATTTACACAATTACCTATTTAACCTTTATAAAAATAACATATAAATCATATAATATAAGGTCATTTATGACCACTTCCACTATTAATGGTTTAATAGCATAATAAGGACCTCCTCAATTCAATTTGATAGCAATTAAGTGCTTTAAACAAATAGCACACTACTTTTGCATTTTACGCGATTAAGTCCTTTTATCAAATTAAGCACACAAAAGCTAAAACTATTTCACGAAATTTTTACACATATATTTTCACTTGCTGTAAACACCAAAAATAATATAAAAATATTTTTTTAACCTCAGATTTGTGGTTCTGAAACCACTACTCTGATTTAGCTTAAATCGGGCTATTACAACTCTCTCCCCTTAAGGATTTTCATCCTCGAAAATCTTACCAGTGAATAGGTTCGGGTATTGCTCTCTCATAGCATCCTCGGGTTCCCACGTAGTTTCTTTAACCTCGTGTTGATGCCATAAGACTTTCACTAATGCGATTTTCTTATTTCTCAGCTCTTTTACCTCACAAGCTAAAATTCGGATATGTTCTTCACTAGATGATAAATCTGACTGAATCTCTACTTCGGTCGGGGAAATAACATATGAATGATCAGATCGGTATCGCTGAAGCATCGATACATGAAACATATTATGTACTTTCTCTAGCTCTAATAGTAATGACAACCGGTAGGCAACTGGCCCAATTCGCTCGCTAATCTTATACGGCCCAATGAATCTCAGACTCAACTTTCTTTTTCTACCGAATCTGAGTATTTTCTTCCACGATGAGACTTTCAGAAATACTATGTCACCTATTTGAAACTCAATATCTTTCCATTTCAAGTCTCTGTATGATTTTTGAAGATCTAACGCTGCTTTCAGACTATCACGAATTACTTTCACTTTCTGCTCAGTCTCTTTAATCCAATCGACCCCGTGAATCTTATTCTCGCTAAGCTCTGTCCAATACATAGGTGTTCGGCATTTGTGACTGTATAAAGCTTCGTACGGTGCCATCTTTATATTCGATTGAAAACTGTTATTATATGTAAATTCAATCAATGGTAAATACTTTTCCCACGTACCTTCAAACTCAAGAATCTAACATCGTAACATATCCTCGAGTATCTAAATAATTCGTTCCGATTGACCATCCATCTGTGGGTGAAATTTGGTACTAAAATGTAATTTTGTACCCAGTGCATCTTGCAATTTCTTCGAAAATCGCGATGTGAATCTCGGATCTCTATTTGAAACAATAGAAATAGTTACTCCATGCAATCTCACAACCTCAGGAACATACAACTCAGCCAATTTGTCAAGTGAATAGTCTGAACATATTGGAATGAAATGAGTTGATTTCATCAACCTGTCAACAACAACCCAGATTGCATCTTTCTTTCTCAAAAATAGGGGTAATCCCAACACAAAATCCATCGTGATTCTGTCCCATTTCCATACGGGAATCATAATGGGCTGTAATAAACCTAACGGCACCTGATGTTCAGCTTTGACTTGTTGACAAATTAAACATTTCGATATGAATTTAGAGATATTGCATTTCATACCAGGCCACCAGTAAAGCTATTTTAAATCATTATACATTTTCGTACTTCCCGGATGAATAGATAAATGACTACTGTGTGCTTCATTAAAAATCATCTGAATTAACTCTGAATTTTTCAAATACATATTCGGCCTCTGAATCTTAAACAATCATCGGAATCAACTTGAAACTCTGAATCAGGGTTCGAATCACATTGAACTCGTTTTGCTAATATTTCATTATGAACTTTTTGAGCTTCACAAATCTACTGTAAAAATAACGGTCCTGCTTTCAATTCAGCTACAATCGAACCATTGTCAGATAGAGCTAACTGATTATTCATCACACGTAGAGCAAATAAAGATTTCCAGCTTAAAGTATCAACAACAACATTTGCTTTTCCCAAATGGTAGTCAGTCACTAACTCATAATCTTTAGTAATTCAAGCGATCTCTATTGTTGCAAATTCAGATATTTCTGAGTCATTAAATATTTCAAACTTTTATGGTTAGAATAAACATGACATTTCTCACCGAACAGATAATGGTGCCAAATAATCAACACAAACACAATTGCTGCTAACTCTAAATCGTGCGTTGGATAACTCTTTTCATACGACTTTAATTGTCTCGAGGCATAAGCTATGACTTTGCCTTCCTGCATCAAAACACAACCCAGACCATTTAATGATGCATCACTATAGATTAAAAATTCTTTAGCCGATTCTGGCTTAACCAACACTGGAGCTTCAGTCAATAGAGTTTTCAGCTGATCAAAACTTTTCTGGTACTTATCTGACCATTCGAACTTAACATCTTTCTGAAGTAATCTCGTCATCGGAGTTGCAATCATCGAAAAACCTTTTATGAATCCTCTGTAATAACCAGCGAGTCCAGGAAAGCTACGGACTTCAGATACATTTTTCGAAGGCTTTCAATCTATTATTGTAGAAATCTTGCTCGGATCAACTCGTATACCTAATGCTGACACAATATGCCCCAGAAAACCAACTTCATGCAACCAAAATTCACGTTTATTAAAATTTTCATATAACTGCTTATCACGCAAAGTCTGTAATACAATTCTCAAGCACTCGGCATGCTCAGATTCATCACGTGAATAAATCAATATGTCATCAATGAATACAACGACAAATCGATCTAGGTAAGGTCGAAAAATTCAGTTCATCAAATCCATAAAGACTACAGGAGCATTCGTTAGTCCAAAAGGCATAACCAAAAATTTGTAGTATTCGTACCTTGTTCTAAAAGCAATTTTTGACACATTAGAGTCTTTAACTTGCAACTGATAGTAACCCGATCTCAGATCTATCTTTGAAAACACTGTAGCCTCTTTCAACTGATCAAATAAATCATCGATCCGTGGCAGAGGATATTTGTTCTTGATAGTCACTTTGTTGAGCTGTCGATAATCAATGCACATTCTCATAGTGCCATCTTTTTTTTTCACGAATAATACCGGTGCACCCTAGGGAGAAAAACTCAGTTTGGCAAACCCTCTATTGGTTAATTCTTGCAACTGAGCTTTTAATTCTTTCAATTCAGTCAAAGCCATTCTGTAGGGAGCTATTGATATAAGAGTTGTTCCCAGCACTAACTCAATACCAAATTCAACTTCTCGAATCGATGGCAATCCCGACAACTCTTCAGGAAACACATTCAGATATTCACACACAACTAGCACTAATTCAATTTTCCTTTCAGTCACTTTAGTATTGAACACATAAGCAATGTAAGCTTTGAAACCCTTTTTCACATATTTTTTAGCTAATATTAAAGAAATCACTACCGGTAAACAATTCAAATTATCTAACTTAATTTGGATAATCTCATTATTCTGACATCTCAAATCAATAGCCTTCCATTTACAGTTCACTATCGCATTGTAACGCTCTAAATTTTTGGGTTTCTTGGTTTCGACAGGTGGAAAATGGTAAAGCTTCTGATTTTGGATTGAACAGTGAAGGGATTTTGTGCTTCCGTGAGAGAGTTTGTATTCTCAAGGACTTGGATTTGAGGCAGGCTATACTGCGAGAGGCACATACGACCATTGTGCTATGCATCCGGGTGGAATTAAGTTGTATCGGGATCTACGGAAGCTGTACTTGTGGCATAGACTTAAACGTGAGGTAACAAAATTTGTGGACAAGTGTTTGACATGCTAGTAAGTGAAAGCTAAGCATCAACTGCCTTCTAGACTTCTGCAGCCAGTCAAGATTCCACTTTGGAAGTAGGAAAGGGTAACCATGGATTTCGTGAGTGGCCTACCCTTGACTCCTTCCAAGAAGGATTCGGTTTGGGTGATTGTGGACAGGCTGACAAAATCTACTCATTTTATACCCGTACGAACAAATTATTCACTCCAGAAGTTGGTGAAGTTGTATGTAGCTAAGATAGTGTGACTTCATGGGGTACCAGTTTCGATTATTTCTGACAGAGACCCTAGGTTTACATCTCGGTTCTAGAAGAAGTTGTATGAGGCTTTGTGTATGCGGTTGGATTTCAACACTGCTTTTCACCCTCAGACTAATTGATATTCAGAGAGGGTGACTCAGGTTCTGGAAGATATGCTAAGAGGGTGTATTATTGATTTTCGAGGTAGTTGGGAAGATTACTTGCCATTAGCAGAATTGGGTAAACGTCAAGTTCCTAGACCAGAGTTGGTGGCAGATACTGAGAATAAAGTTAAGTTGATTAGGGATCGGTTAAAGGAGGCCTCAGATAGGGAAAAGTCTTATGCCGATTTGAAGTGTAAGGAGATTGATTACTCTACGGGGGATTGGGTTTTCCTGAAGGTCTCTCCCTAGAAGAAGATTTGAAGATTTGGTAATAAAGGCAAGTTGACCCCTCGGTTTATTGGGCCCTATCAAATTCTGAAACAGGCGGGTCCGGTGGCATATCAGCTGGAGCTGCCTCTTGAGTTGGACCAAATTCATGACGTGTTCCATGTCTCCATGTTGAGGCGGTACCATTTTGATCCCTCTCATATTGTCCTGATTGAGGAAATTGAAGTTAAACTTGACCTGACTTTTGAGGAAGAACCAGTGCAAATTCTAGAGCGTGGTGTCAAGGTGTTAAGAAAGAAATCAGTTCCTTTGGTAAAAGTGCTTTGGTGTAATCACGGTAGAGAATAAGCTACGTGGGAGCCTGAGGAGGCGATGCGTCAACAATACCCTCACTATTCAGATCAGGTAAAATTTCGAGGCTAAAATTTCTTTAAGAGGGGAAGAGTTGTAACGCCCCAAATTTTAAGGTTTCGGGATTTTTGCTTGAATTGATATTTGCATGCTTGGGTTTGTTAAATTGATGTTTTGAGTGTGTCTAGAGGGCCTCTGGAAGGCCTAGGTTAGGCCCAACCCCCGACAAAATTTTAATTTTTAGCCTTAAGTGAATCTGGACACTAGTGGGTAGGACTTATAAATTAATGGTGGGGTTTCTTAGCACAAAAAGCCTTGTGTTGGAGTGGTAAGAGGCGCCGCATGTGGGGCTTGATGTGGCGTGATTTAGTAGGTGAGAGAGCTGAGGTTCAAGTCCCTTTGCACGCAAGTGGTACCTATTTTGATAGTTGGAATCGACAAGTGGTGGTTTTGGATGTAAACTCTTCAGGTTGGTGGAGAGATAAGGATAATATGATCTGAAATGTTTAAGTTAATATCCAATTAAAATTAGAGTAAATCATGGAGGAAATTGTGGAGGTTACCAGTTGGCCGAATGTGGGTAAGCTTGAGTAGGAAAAATCGGTTTGGGGTCTCTGACATTTGGCATTTTTGGCAAAAGGGTAAGTATAAGTGTTGTGCCAAATTTTTTCTTTTGGTGTTAGCTGAACCTCATATCTTTTCTACTTCTCTTCTCTTTCATTTTGGTCACAAACCGATCCTTCCTATCTACTCCTATCGTACCTCTTCTTTCCACTTCTTGTTTATACCAATTACTCTAAACCTTCAATCCATCAGTTGTGCTCAGCCGAATCCTATTTAACTCTCCCTTCTCTCGCGCACTCCTTTGCTTCATTCGACATACCTTAGGCCTATTGTTTATTTGCCGAATCTAGGCCATTGCCGAATATAGTTTCTATAAGCTGAAACCTACCTTTTTATTATACTCCTCACTCTTCTCATCACTCTCCCTCTTGACTAAACCCTTGAAGAACTGAATCCTCGCATTTCTCTATCCGTTCTTAAACCCTCTAACTTTTACTTCCCTCAGCTTTATACTATTCCTAGCCGAATCTCTATCTCACTTGTGAGTAATCACTAGCCACATTACTCTCCTTCTCCTTGTTCACCGAACCTCCTCTTGTGTTAGGATACCGCGCTAGTCACAGAAGCCAATGGCAAATTGATAAGCAAGGGATCAATTACTTCTGGATTTTGTCACTTGAATCAATCGGTTTTGGGTGAGTACTTCTTAGTTCGACTTTTGGTTTGTAGAAATAAGGTATTTCTCATGCTAGGGTTCAAGGGTTCAACTTAAGGTTGAGACTTTTCTGACCCTTCTTCTTTGATTGGAATTATGGTGGTTCGTAGGTGCCTAGATCTGTTGTCGTTCAATCAAGTACTGAGGGTACACGTTAATCACAGGTGATAGAAGATAGGCGGAGCGGTGGTAAGTAACCGTTGAATAAGGCCTTGGGTATGGTTTTGCTAAGTATTGGTTTAAGTTATTAATGATCATTGTTATGACAATAGGTTGAGCGCGTGCTGATAGTGGTAATCGCAAAAATAGGTATGTAACAACACCCTCTAATAGCTTAGATCAGCAAAAGCTGAAAAGCTAAAATGCTAAAATGCCGGCATTTCGAGGTCTTGTAGGGGTGCAAATGCTCATGGGCCGATCTGAACCCACAAATCATGGGTGATTGACGGTGAGGGCCTTTGTGCACGTTTTCGTGCATTTGGGCTATTTTGGGCCTCGACGGGCCGAAACGGGCCCATATGGGTAAAGCTATGCGGTAAGTGATATATGGTACGTTAGGTGTTAAGATCTATAATACGGTATGTGAAATTGGACTGAGCGAGCCACACGAGCGTGTGGGCCCACCAGGCCCATTAGGGGTTTTGGTTCCGAATACACTATATGACTATATGGACTTTCTGAGTTGCTCGAAGTGACGTTAGACCTTCTAGAAGGTCATATTAGGTAATAAGACACTGAGACATAGTATAATGACCCAATTACCCCTGAAGGGTAAAATTACCATTTTATCCCTAGCTATCAAATGACTGTTATACCCTTATTAGTGGATTGTCTAATTTATGTATGCTTTATCTGAATATGTTAATCTATATGCATGTGATAAATAGTACTATTAGTCTGCATGGGGTTGGATTGGGATTTGGAGGAAGTTTTGTGAAGTGGCACTGCCACGTATTCTATTCAGTGGCTCCGCCACGTAATTCTGTTCTGGTGGCTCTGCCACGATATCTGATTTTAGCAGCATGGTTGCGAACTATTGTGTAGGCTGGGTGGGTTAAGTTATTCCCCACATGTTGTGATAGGCTAGTACGGGTGGTGTGATAGGCTGGATTGGGCTGGGTTTTGCATACTATTCTGTTTTATATCTATAATGGGCCCAAGGCCCACTCTGTTACTGAATAGGGCCAAGGCCCAGATTGATCTGTATCTAAATAGGGTTTTGGCCCAGTCTGTTATTTATGCCTGATCTCTGTTGTTGGTTGGGGGAAATTACACACTGAGTTCTCACAAACTCACCCTTTTATTCTTACCATATGTAGGTAACCCCCAACCATAGAGGATTTGGAGCTGCGAGGGACTCGGGGTGGCCACATGACTTCCGCTTTTGGATTTCTCTTTCACTTTTACTTTTATCATTATTTCAGTTTCAGTATTACTTCTGTAATAAGGCTACTATGGGTGTTTTTATTTTGGCTACACTGTTAATTTGCTTTAAATCGGTAGACTAGGGTACTCGGGTTTTCAAAATTTATATCGAACGTTTTTAAATAAACCTTGCGTAATGTTTTGGATAATATGATAATAAACGACAAAAAATGGAATCTTGTTTAAACATATCAAGTTAATAAAATGGTTTTATAATTGAATTTGCTCAAAACCTATAGTTTACTAAACCAAGGTTTTAAAAATAGAAAAAGTTGTCTGACAATGTAACTGATTTCGAATAAATCGTCTATGTGACACGCTAGATCTTGCCATAACGTTTGGGCCAGGTTTAGGGTGTTACACGAATCATGCAACGTTAGCCAATGCATACCCAAAACTATATCAAATTCATCAAATGGTAACAACATCAGATTGACCAGAAAACAAAAATCTCTAATCATCAATGGATAGTTCTTGCACGCTTTATCAAACAAGACACACTTGCCTAAGAGGTTCAATACTCTAATCACAAATTCAGTAGACTCTACGAGCAAAGTCTTACTGAATACTAAGTTCATACATATATACGAATGAGTAGACCCTGGATCTATCAATGTAATCACATTAGTATCATAGAGAGTGAAAGTACCAGTAATAACATCTGGAAACGAGGCTTCTTCACGAGTGCAAATAGCGTAAGCTCGAATAGGAGCTCGAGTTTCAGATCTCACAGTAGAATCTTTAACCACCTTCTGTCCGCTACTTGCATTACCCGTGTTTCTAGGTGGTCTACCTTTAGTCGTCGAGCTACTTGGCCTCGTATTCTGCATTGTGTCCTACTCAGCCAACTCAGAACAATCACAGATGAAATGATCTAATGATCCACATTTAAAACAAGCCCGATCATTCAATCTACAATCGCTAGGATGTCATTTACCACAATGTCTACATTTGGTTCGGTTTGGTCTGACACTTCCAACACTAGCTATTGAAGTAGCTTTCGAACTCACAGGTGGCCTTTCTCGGTCTCGTCTGGAATAACCCACAATAACTTTTGAATGACTATAATCATCTTGAAACTTCTTTGAATACAGACTGAAATGATTTACCCGATGATCTTTTTCACGAATCTCTAATTTTCGAATTAGCTTTTCTTTTCTCTTTACTTAATTCTTCAGCTTTGCACGCTCGATCAACAAGTACAACAAACTCCTTTATCTCCAGAATTTTGATTAATAATCGGATATCCTCATTCAAACCATCTTCAAATATTTTACACATTATTCTTCAGTCGAAACACATTCTCACGCATATCGGCTCAATCTCACAAATTCCCGTTCATATTCTGTCACAGTTATGTGACTTTGTTTCAACTCAAGGAATTCTTTGCGTTTTTTATCTATAAACCTCTGACTGATGTATTTCTTTCTTAATTCAGTCTGAAAGAAATCCCAGGTAACCCGTTCTCTCAGAACCACTGATATTAATGTGTTCCACCACTGATAAATTGTATCTCTCAAAAGCGAAACCGCACATTTATTGTATTCCTCGGGTGTACACGACAACTTATTGAAGACTCTGATTGTGTTTTCAAGCCAAAATTCAGCTCGTACAGCATCATCCTCAGCAGTAGCCCTAAACACTTCAGCCCCATATTTTCAAATTTTATCAACTAGAGGCTTACTTGGTCAAATCGGATCAACCACTTGAGGTACAATAGGGGCTTGTGAAGGATTAGGTGGGGGTGGAGGTTGTTGAGAAGCTTGATTCATTCGAGCGAACTCCATGGACCACTCATTCATCATCTGGAAGAAAGCTTGCTTAGCCTCTCCCTCATGGCTACTCGTATTTGGCCGAGAGTGAGCCGACGCTGCCCCTTGAGCGAGAGCAAGTGCATTACTTTCCACATTGTCAGCTATGGCTTGTTCGGGATCCATTACTATACGAAAACACATTTAAAATGTCAGGAATCATCACACTATCACAATTTATATATATGGCATGTATAGCTAGACTCTTACACGCTAAGCAGTCCTAGAATCGACTAAACCGTAACTCTGATACCAATAAAATGTAACACCCCTAACCCGTACCCGTCGCTGGACTAGCGTTAAGAGGCATTACCGAACAATTCACATCAATAGACAAACATTTCATATACATTGATCATCTATCATCAAATCACTTTCATTCATAATCACAATGTCCCTTTAGAAGGCCTATGAGACCTTAAACATGCTTTAAATGTAGGTTCGAGACTAAACCGATCACATATAAAAATTTCTGTAACTTGTAAAATTTTCTAACTTTTAAACATCACACACTTGTGCCACAGACCGTATGGAAAAATGACATACATACTGACTTGGGTCACACAACTGACTGCATGCCTGTGTGCCTGGCCGTGTGAAAATTGGAGGGTGTACTAACTTAGGTTACATAGCCAGTCACACGCCCATGTGTCCAGCCTGTATGCCTATTCGAAATGGCCTCACATGCCCGTGTCCAAGCCGTGTGCTTGGCCGTACCAAACCTGTAGTGTATACTGACTTGTACCATAAGACCTATCACATGCCCGTGTGTGAGGCTGTGTGGAGCATACTAACTTAATTTGAATTGCCACACTAGGGGACACACGGCCATGCACCATGACCGTGTGTCACACACAGCTGAGACACAAGCGCGTGTCTCTGCTCGTGTGGACAAAAATAGGCCATTTCCAAAGCCAATTTTACACCCCAAAAGAGTCAAACCTACAAGCATAAATCAAGGTGCCAATTCACACTCAAATGACAGCCAAAACATATCCAAAATATGCACATTTCTTATCCTAAAATCACAACCAATTCAATACACATTTGCTATACCAAAACAAACCAAATTCACATGCCCAATCATTCATTCCATCTAATCTCCACATAACCTATACTCATTATTCAATAAACCAATTCAACCTCTTAATCTCATACTAAAACTAAACCATTCCACAACCATTATACATCATTATCAACTTACCAATTACTTATTTATTCAACCATTAAAATGACCAATTCAAGCACTTTCAAACATGATACATTATAAACACATCATATACTATATACCATACTTCTCAAAATGAGCCAATTGACATGGCCAAATACACACAAACATTAACATCATTTACAAGCCAAATCACATAGCTATAATTCACAGTACAAACCATATTGACATTAGCCTATCCATGCCATATACCATATTTACAAGCTTCAAAAATATCGAATAAATGATCGATAGTGTAACGATGATTCTTGACGATCCCCGAGTCTGATCTAGCTTTAATAGTTTATAAAACAGAGAAAGAACACACAAAGTAAGCTTTCAGAGCTTAGTAAGCCATATACAAATAAATTTAACACATGAATAATTACAAAACAATTCAACTATGGAAAGCATGGTTAATCACATGTACAAGTACCAACTTTCTCATTTCATTTTCACTTAATCACATACAAATTCATTACTTACCTCTATCTTTGATATTCATGTGAATTCATACATACCTCAATCATTTAGATCATTTATACTTTCCTTCTCATTTAACTTTGCCCATTGAACCATTCGGAATCAATAAGGATACTCAGAAGTCTCGTATATCACATACAATGCCAATGTCCCAGACATGGTCTTACATGTTTTCACATATTGATGCCAATAGACCAGCTATGGTCTTACACGAAATCATATATCGATACCAATGTCCCCTACATGGTCTTACATGAAATCACAATACGATGCCAATGTCCCAGACATGGTCTTACACGTAATCGCATTCTCTGAAATCCTAATGTCAAGACATTTGTATCCTATACTCTTCCTAAGGTTCGTACGGGACTTTCGAATGTCGTAAATTTGTCGCTTCTTGCTCATACTCGATCATTTAGCATCCAATGCAATTCAATAATATATAAACATGTATAATTCAAATTAAAGACATTTATTTGCATATGAACTTACCTCGAGTTCAGGATAGATGGGTTAGGTCGATTACTCAATAACCTTCGATTTCCCCCAATTTAAATCTGATTTCTTCCTTTCTTGATCTATATAAATTCAAATTTAACTCATTTAATTACCAATTCACTCAATTTCATCCAAAACACACAAATGAGGCATTTTACACATTAGCCCTTATAATTTCATATTTTCTCAATTTAGTCCCTATTTCATAAAAACACAAATTACACAAAAATTCAACAAGACCCATGCTTGACTGAATTACCCTTATGCCTCTAATAGCCCATATCTTTCATTTGTTTCAAATTTTAACCCCTCAATTTACACATTTCACAATTAAATCCTTATTTAGCATTTTCTTCAAAAATCACTTAATAAAACGTGAAAATCTATCAACAAATATCCATTTTCATCATCAACTATCACAAAGCTCAAACATTCATCAATGGCACTTCACAAAATCATCAAAAATTTCAAAAATCAATGAACGGGCTAGCTAGTACAAGCTGCAACAATTACAAAAACATAAAAATCATCGAAAACGAATCAAAAATCATACATTAATCAAGGATTAAAGGTGCCAAAATTTTAAAGCCTCCTAAACCCTTATTTCTTATTTTTTTTTCAAATATGAAAGATGAACATCATTTAGACTTTGTTTTATTTTAATTATAATGATTTGCATAATTACCTATTTAACCTTTATAAAAATAACATAAATCATATAGTATAAGGTCATTTATGACCACTTCCATTATCTATGGTTTAATAACATAATAAGGACCTCCTCATTTCAATTTGATAGCAATTAAGTGCTTTAAACTAATAGCATGCTACTTTCGCATTTTACGCGATTAAGTCCTTTTATCAAATTAAGCACACAAACGCTAAAATTATTTCACAAAATTTTTACACATATATTTTCACATGCTGTAAACACAAAAAATAATATAAAAATATATTTTAACCTCAGATTTGTGGTTCTGAAACCACTATTCTGATTTAGCTTAAACTAGGCTATTACAAAACATACCCCGCTTCTCATACAGCAATCACCAAAATGAAATTTATTACAATGTCTACATCAGGGTTTAGGGTTTCCAACACTACCTGCACTTGCTACAGATGTAGCTCAAGATCTTAGATTAGAATGTTGAAACTTTTATCTCTCTTAGAATATCTCGCAGAAGTAACAGAACGATTATGATCTTTCTTTGACTTCTTTGAAATCGAAGGTTGTGAGTTTCCCATAAATCTTTTACTTGATGTTCGGGCTTTTATCACTGCCTGCCTCTTTTCTTTATTTAATTCTTCAGCTTTATGTGCTCCATCAGCTAGTACCACAAATTCTTTTAATTCCAATATTCGCACTAACAACTTGATATCTTCATTTAAACCCTCTTCAAACCGTTTGCACATGGCAACTTCAGTCGGAATACACTCTCTGGCATATTTACTTAATCTGAAAAATTCCCGCTCATATTCAGATACTGTCATATTCTCCTATTTAAGCTATAAAAATTCCTTCTTTTTCTGATCAAGGAATCTTTGGCTAATGTACTTCTTTTTTAATTCTATTTGGAAAAATTCTCATGTAACATTTTCCCTTGGTACAACAAATATCAAGGTATTCCCTGGCTAAGTCTTTTAACAGAGATACTGTACATTTCAAACATTCAGTAGGTGTGCAAGATAATTCATCCAAAACCCTGATAATATTTTCTAACCAAAATTCAGGCCTTTCTGGATCATCCTCAGTAGTAGCTCTAAATTCTTCTGCCCCATATTTACGAATTTTACCAACAGGAGGCTTACCAGTTCTAATAAGTTGTATACCTTGTGGCATATCGGAAACCGGTTGAGGATTAGGAAGGGGTTGCTGTACAACCGGATTTGTTCTCCAATATTCAGTGAACTATTCACTCATCACTTAAAAGAAGGCTTCTTTAACCTCTTTGGCTTGGCCCTCAAATGAGAGCCTTCTACTATTGGATACTTCTCTTTGAATAGAAGCTTGAACATGGCTCTCAGCTTCCTCGGATTCAACTCAGTTGGAAGAAATTACTATATGAAAAATCATGTTTAAAATGGTTAGGAGATATCACACTATCACAAATTATATAATGGCATGTATAGCTAGACTCGTACATACTATGTTAGTCCAAGAATCGGCTAAACTGTAGTTCTGATACCAACAAATATAACACCTCTAACCCATATCCGTCACAGGAACAGGGATATGGAGTATTACCAGAACATACGGAATGAATACAGGCATTTTATAATATATTATCATACATGTCAGAAAATTTATCGTAAAGTCCCTTATTAGGGCCCTCGAGCCCAAAACACACATTAGAAACTATTTGGGACTAAATTGGGAACTTAGAAAATTTTTTGTGAAATTTCAAAATTTTTCCTAAGTATTGAGGTCACACGCCCGTGTGGTCAGGCCGTGTGAGGCCAAGTGAAATATCCATGTCTCAGGCCATGCGGCATATAAGGTAGGGCACGCCCCCGTGTCACTGACCTATGTAACTCTCTGACTTGCAACTTAATTAAGTGCAAGGGTCACACAGCCATGCCACACACCCGTGTGCTACGCCATGTGGTTAATTTTGAGCATTCTGTATCTCCATTATAAGATACAGGGGACATACAACCAGAACACATGCCCCGTGTGCCAGGTTGTGTGTCACACATGGCTAAGATACATGTGTCTCTGCCCGTATGGACAAATAAGGCCATTTCCAAGCCTTATTTCTCACTCATTTGGTCTTCCACCTACACCAACATTTTAACACATCCAAAAGCTAATCCAAACATTTAAATCATGCATAACTCAAGTCTCATACACACCATATTACTTCATAAATCCATGTTTGTGAATTTATCTATTTGTCTATATTCACTTAATATCACACTAACATTCTTAAACCAAATTAAGCATTTATATCAAACATGAACTTAACAGATATGTTAATATACCAAAACATATTCATCACAAGCCATTTCAATGGCTATTTACAACCAAAATATTAGTATACCATCATTGGCTAACCAAAACCTATACATGCTATTATATCTATGATTAATATCATGTTTGTACCGAAAAATGCCAATGGATAGTGTGAGTGATCTCCACCAAGCGTCTAATCTAATGAGCCTCTTAGAACTATACGACAGAGAAAATGAAGCAGAGTAAGCACTTAGTGCTTAGTAAGTTTGTATAACGGGAAATTAACTTACCATGCATTTGTACAATAGTAAACATACACATGCAATCCAAATAATTTGGCAATAGCTTAAGCACACAATCTCATCAAACATGTTAGTTATTCATTTCATATAAATATCAATAACATAGATGAGCTTATCAAATTTCACATTCCATGCATATTATATATTTTTCAAATATTGACATCTATTTTTATTTTCACTTGTTTACTTGTCAGAATTTCACCCGTTAATTCATTTGAAATCTCGATGGATACGAGGGTAGTACACATGAAATGTACAAATCAGAAATCTATCAATTCATGTCTGGGAGCACTCATCAGAGCGCTTAAATAGAAGGCTCTCTCTCAAGCACCATAACGAGAAGCTCCTTGAGCCATGTAACGGGAAGTTTATCTGGGCTTGGTAACGAGAAGCTCACAAAGAGCCTATATTGGATAGCTCTGGAGAGCACTTAACAGGAAGCTCCAAAGAGCACTTTAACAAAGAGCACCGAATAGCCACATAAATGGAAGTGTAATAGCCCGATACAAGGCCTAAACGAAATAGTGGTTACGAAACCACAAATCTGAGGTAAAAATATTTATTCCGGTTGAGTTTTAAAATTTATTTTGTGTTTGCAATATTTTGTGAAATTTTCGTTACAAAATTTTATTGTTTGTGTATCCAATTTGGTAAATTAGACTAAACTGCAGCATTCTAGAAGGTAAAAGTGTTTAATTGAAATGTGTTTTATTTATATTTTTATGGTTTAAATTTTTATGAAATTATTTTTTAAAAATTTCGTACGAAAATTTCGACGCTTGTGCACTCAATTTATTCAAAAGGACTAAATTGTAAAAAGTGCAAAAGTTGAGTTCTAAATGTTAGAGGTGTCCAATTGTTATAAAATTTTAAATTGGAGGTCCTTAGATAGTAATTAAACCATTGGTTAATTTATTGGACAAAAATGGACATGAAATGGATGAGAAAGAATATTTTTAAGTTAGGGGCATTTTGGTCATTTAGTGATTAAATGAATTAAAAATCAAATTAAAAGCCAATTTTTGCTCATCTTCTTCCTCAAGGCCGAATATAGCATGGAGAAACCATGGCTAGGGTTTTTCAAGCTTCCAAGCTCAATTGTAAGTCTGTTCTAGCCCCGTTTTTAATGATTTTTACCTTTTTGAAATCCTAGTAACATGATTTCTCCATTTCTACCATTTATTTGAGTTAGGGTTTTATTTAAAAAAATTGACCCATGTTGAATAATTGTGCATTTTGATGAATTATGGTAGATTATGCATGTTTATGGTTAGAGAAACGATTTTTGCTGAGTGATTTTCGATGAAAGCATCCAAAAGGACTAAATCGTAAAAGCTATAAAATTGGTCATAAGTGTGAGTTTTAATTGGAATTGTGCGCTTCCATATTTATGAAATGGTTCAGTTAGGCCTAAAATGCAAAGAAATTGAATAAAATTATTTTACGAGCCTAGGGACAAAATCGTAATTTTGACAAAGTTTAGGGGCAAAAATTTAAATTTTTCCAAAATGTAAATTTGAGTTAATTTGAGTAGTATATGGAATAAATGAGTGAAATGTGTTATTATAGATCAAGAAAGACGTGGAATCGACTCGAATCGGGGAAAAGAAAAAGTTGTAGACTAGATTACAAATTTATCATCCTTTGCATTGAGGTAAGTTGATATGTAAATAATACATTGTTATTATTTATGTTTCAATATTTTTTTATATTATGCAAGATGAAGTTGGATATTGGATGGTTATTTGATAAAAATTACAAAATTATAATGAAAATGACTGAATTGGTAAATTATATATTTTCCGATTGAACTCATGTAATAGAAAAGATACAAATGATTTGTGGTGGGAACACATGTGTAGTACTATGTGTAGGCTACTATGTGTTCAAGATGGATTAAGTCACGTACGTAGTACTAAGTGTAGGCTACTACGTGTATCATATAGTTGGGATCGCATGTGTAGTACTATGTGTAGGCTACTATGCGTATCCGGTAACTTCGATCACATGTGTGGTACTAAGTGCAGGCCACTATGTGTAAGAGATGAAATTGGTCACATGTGTAGTACTAAGTGCAAGCTACTATGTGCACCAATTAACTTTAGCCACAAAGGTGGTACTACATGCAGGCCACCAAACATTTGTTACTGTTTCATTCTGTTGTGTTCAATAGAAAGTGGCTAAGTGAAAATGAATGAAATTGTGAAATAGCCATGTGGAAGTGAGTGTATATATTGACTAAGTGCAGGTATATGTGTATATATGTACATGAGTAACGTTGATGAATGATCAAATTTTGGTAAATTTGATGTGGGAAAATGTTATTTGGAAAACCCATATAAAAAATTTATTGGGTGTGATGAGATTTGAAATAAAACAGTTTGTACAGCAACAGTGGGGTGACTTTGAAAAATTACCAAAAATGGTAGGAATTGATTTTGAGGTTGAATAAGATATGAAATTAAATCTTATTGAGTCTATTTTCATATAAAAGAAACAAAGCAAGAAAAGGAATTATGTATTTTGAGATTTTTATATTTTTGTGAGACTGGTTCAGAATGACTTCGTGATCCCCTATTCTGACTTGGAAAAATCATTAAAATTTGTACAAAAATAATTATGGAGCATAATTTATATGGTTAGACTCCTTAATGAGTATATTTTCAGAATAAAGAAATGAGAACCTTATTTGAATTCTGTAGCAAAGGATAATAATTTTAGTGCAGAGTGGTCAGAACTGCTAAACCGCGAAACAGAAGAGACTTCAATGAATAAACTATACTAATTGGCCAAACCAAAAATTCAAAAATTTTTATGGTAAAAAGAAATATGAGTCTAGTTTCTGAAAAATAGACAGATTTTAATTTGGAGTTCTGTAGCTTTGGATAAAAATAATTTAGTGACTATTACTCGAGTAAACAGCTTGAAAAGGGATTAAGTAAATGGTGGGACTATGTGTATTTGTAATTATACTATTATGAGAACATGTTATGAAGTTTTATAAAAGCTTGTAATAAATTGATTATTATTTACATATTTACTTACTAAGCTATAATGCTTACTCCCTTCCCTTCATTTTTCTTATAGAGTTTTAGATGCTAGCCCGAGTTGGAGGTCACCGGAGATACTATCACACTATCAGGCTGAGGTTAGCATTAAAAGATTCTGAAATATTTATAAGTTTATGGCATGTATAAAGACTTGAATATAAGTATATATGTTACTGAGTTGGCCTAGAATGTTGGCCTAAATTAATAGAAATTTTATTATTGTATAAGACCATGTGATATGACTAACAGTAGCTATGTTATGAGTCATAATGATACAATACATAAACGAGTATGCTTGCATGTTAGTAAATGAATTAATGTATATATGATAAGAATGTGATTAGATTCTAAATTGAAAGAAATTTTATAGCTGATTTTGTGTATTTGTAAGTGTAAAAATCCAGTGATGCCTCATACCCTGTTCCGGTATTGAACATGTGTAAGAGGTGTTACAGGAAGTTCAGTGAGCACTATCAAGACGCTCATATAAAGCTGCGTTTGTGTCCGCAACATATGCAGGATCACAACTGATTGTATAACAGGACACTCACAAAGAGCTGCATTTGTGTCCGCAACATATCCAAGATCACAACCGATCAAGTGGCTTCGAAGAGATATACACGAGAAGCTCGAAAGAACACTATAATGGGAAGCTTAAGAGGGCTTATAAAGGGATGCTCTTTCAAGCTACGGTATGTCCACAACACATGTAAGACTACTACCATTTCAGGAAGCATAACATTATATCCAATTGGATTTCATTCATTTAAACAGGATGTAACTCTTATCAGGTATTTTCCGAATAAGCGAGCAAATTTCATATACATGGCCAATACAACATTCACATACAAATCATTCAAATCAATTCAAACATGTAATTACATAGTTAAGTTACACGAAGTTACCTCATCAACGTTCGTGAGCTGTAATCTACTAATCCGTTAATTTTTGTTTTTCTCACTCCAATTCTATATTTGGTCTTTTTAGGTCTATATAAATGATTTTAATCATAAATTTATTACATTTCACATTCAAATCAACCTAATTCACATCTTAGGTAAACGTCCCATTTTGCCCCTATACTTTTAATTAATGACGATTTCGTCCTTGGCTCAGAAAATGAAATTCATGCAATTTATCCCTTATTCCAATCCTACCCGATTTTCATATATAACAATAACATTCCATAAATTTCACAAAAATCAAAATTTTTCCATGTATTTTATTACTTTAAAATTTAGTCCCTAAATCATGTCTTCATCAAAATTCTCTTTGTAAAAGTTGTTTTTCCATCAACAACTTTTCATTTTCTACCGTAAATTTCAAAATTTCAGAAAAAATTTCCATACTATGATATCTTTACAAATTAATCCCCAAAATACATAAATTAAGCTATTCTGATCTCGGAAATATAAAAATTACTAAAACGGGACAAGAAAACTTACTCAACTAGGCTTGATTGATATTCTCTCTCTTAGCTAGGGTTTCCATAGAAATTTTGGGGAAGATGATGATAAAATGATGATAATTTATTTAATTAATCATTTATCATCTTTTATTAATTCAATTTTTAATTTAGTCCTTTTCTTTTCTTAATTTCCTATGTATGAATCATCAAAAATATCTACTAACTTTTCTAATGGTCTAATTACCATATAAAGACCTCAAGTTTTGAATTCCATAGCTATTTGATACTTATAACTACAAGAACTCAACTTTTGCATTTTATGCAATTTAGTCCTTTATGTAATTAAACATGAAATCGATAAAATTTTCTTATCAAAATTTTCATACGTCTTTCCTATCATGATGCAGACCATGCAATAATATTAAAATAAATTTTCTTTTTGACTTGGATTTGTGGTCTCGAAACCACTATTCCAATTCCACTAAAAACGGGCTGTTACAGAAATTGTGTCATTTACTATACCAAAAAATTTGGAGTTTTACAAAAAAATTTCTATAAATTGTCAAACCAAATAAGGCAAGTAATAAACTACCTCAATGGCAACTTGCAGTGGGCACTGTTGAGTGCCACTCAACTTCATTCAACACATTTTTCCTCAACAATCTCCCCCTTTGGTAATTTATTGAACAAAATCAAACAATACAAGAAGCTAAACATAATAGTCACCAATAACTCCCCCTCAGTACAAACCTCCCCCTACTAAATTCAATTTAGAATATAATATAGTAATTTTAAATGTTAACTCCATATCTAGAATTTGCACCAACAATCAAAATACCAGATTATATCTAAGTAGAAAATAAGGTAAAGTGCACAAAGTAAACAATCACCTTAGCATAATATCATAGTTCCATATTAGTTCCTATATCACAGTAGCATTAGCATCATCAAATCAGTATCATAATCTCAAAGATTATACAGACCCGTCAAAATAAAAATTCAAAAAGGAAAAAAATTCATCACCATACAAAGTCAGCACCATCTCCAGTTCAACATCTTCTTTAGCAAACATAAGCAGCTTCAAATGCACAAGGACATATACTTCCCCTATAGCAAAACAACAACAATTAGAGCTTCAAAAATTCAACAACCAATATCACTCAACATAACTTTAGATTCCATAGCATACTCTTCTATATCCTCTTTTTGTTCAAGAAACTTACCAATCAGAATGCCAAAAACCCTTGCTCTATTAACTAGACTAAGACAAAGTGAATGTTGAAAAATATGAGGATTAAAGCAATCCATCAAATCAAAAGTAAATCGGTCCATTAAATCAGGAGTACAAGATTACTGGATTAAATGAACAACTTTTCAAGGATCAGTTGTATTGTAGATTATTCCTTAATGTTACTCTTTGTTACGGATTTGTTGCATAACCCTAATCTCTGAATGCATCCTAGAAATCACTTATTTATGAGATTCAATAGATGATGTTAGATGATTGATCATCTTTTATTGAATCCTTAAAAATTGTTGTGTCAATGGAAATGGACACTCAAGCCTCTCCTACGGTAGTTGTTGCTTGGTCTTCTTAGTATGTCTACTCAACTCCCTCTTCAATTTCTTGCTTTGCTGTCTTTGTAGTAACATGCTTACCCTCCAACCACGTAAGAGAAAACTTAAGCTCGAGAACATACCTCTCACATATTCAATGATTTTCACAATATTTGGATTTCACAATGATAGCACTTGGAAAATCAAATATGGAAATGGTAAGAGATGTCTAGCATGTATCTTCTCAGCATGACTCACTACCGGATCAAATATCAATTGAGAGACATAAAAATTAATCATTTTCACTGCATTCCTAATCAACTAGGCAACACTTAGAGTCATTGAATCCCTTTGACTGTTTGGGACCTAATTCTTTGTTGCAATTCCAAACAAGACAACATATGCAGTGGATAATGAAGAAGCTCTAATGCTTCATTTTTAGGGCCATGATTGGTAGATATTATTGGTAATGGTGGTAGTAGTATCATCCAAGGATATTTTTAGTTTAACCATGTTCCTATTGTAGCATTTAAGCACCTTCTAAATTAGCATAGGGTTGAACCCATACCAATGCCCTCAAACATATAGCTTTTGGAATAGTTTGCTTCTAGAGTCAGTGATAGAGAGAAATACATTGGCATAGAACTCCAACACAAGCTCCCTTACATATGGCTTCACAAAATACACAACCTCAATTAAACCATTGTTAGTAAAAAAAGTGTCAATTCCATGCTCATCAAAACTTGCATCCTCCATGTTTTACTCTTTAATAAATGAATTTGTCTTCATTTCCAAATATCTATTAAAGTAATATAGTGTTAGGAATGTTATATACTTTTTACCCAAAATGATATCTTCCTTAACCTTGGCATTTTCAACTGCATCAACCAACATAGAGGAAACTCTACTCTCTTTAGCCTCTTGCTTCTTCGAATAGTAGAATTTGTTATCAATGGCTTATTAGACTTGGTCTTGGATGATATGATGTTCTTTAAAGGAACAGTTTCCTTAAAACATGAACTAGAATAAGAGAATCACTCACCAAATGAGTCAGGATCTTCCTAACTTAAACTTTCATCTTGCTTCTTGCGTTTCTAAGAACAATAGCCTTCCCTTTCTCTTTCTTCTTTGGCTCTATAAGGACTTTCGATTATCGATTTGCCGTTGATCTAGTTTTTCTCCTTAAGGGATAGAAGATATGGCCTTTGATTTAGTTTGTGACCACTATATCATCATGAATCTCCTCTGAAACCAAAGTACTAGGCACATCTTCAATCACACAAGCCTTAGGCTCCACAATTTTTGTTACAAACTCAAATTTATCACTAGTACTAACAAAGGTATTAGCAAAAGTATTCACAACTTCACCTTGAGTAATCACAACTTCGATCAATTAATCCATCTTCCATTTTGGCATAGGTTGATGCTAAGGAACTAGTGGATTTTCCAGTAAATCATCGATCTCTGTTGCAACATTTTGAGATAAGGTATCTCCACCTCCCCCCTTCTCATTTATTTAGCTCCCCTCAGCCTTTGAAGGGCTACCGGTAATGAACACTACCTCCTCCATTGAGCCTTGTTCAACTTCATCTTCTAGTTGAAAGTTTGATGTGTCTTATCCTTTGGTATTGTTGGATCATTTCAAATTTCTCCTGAGTAGTCATATTCATTCTTACCATTTGAATGTGAGAAGTTGAATGGATGAAAGAAAATAAGGAGAGAATAAAATCTTAATCAGTAATGGTCTATGAAAAATATGAATAGGTGAGAGGTCACTGCACAGCTCTTTTAAAGACTTTTGGAAAATAAAATCAAATTAATTTTCAATCCCTCATTTAATGAATTTGCAATTGTTCTCATTATCAAAACAAATTTCCCCTTCAAAATTTGGTGAGAGAAATGTGAATCAACAAAGAAACTTTCCTAACAAAATTTTGAACAAAAGAATATCCTTCAGTAAAACAGCTTCTAGCTTCTATGTTTAGATGCCTTCCAAAACCTATCTAAGTCATTTAGATTTGATATACACCAATAGAGGTCCTCAAGTGTTCAAATCTAGTTGCAATCAATAGTTTAGTGAACAAATCAACTAATTGCTCTTGTGTAGACATGAACTTATGCTCAACATCACCATTTTTAATTAGCTCCCTTATGAAATGATACCTTATGTCTATATGTTTGGTCTTCGAATGTTGTACTGAATTATTGGAAATGTTAATGACACTTGTGTCATTTGCTTCATCTAAAGAAATTGAGCACAACAAGTCCATATAGGAATTAGTTAGCTTTAGCAAAAGACAATGAGATAGAAGCTTGCTTCTTACTGTACCATGGCACCAAATTTGATCCAAGGTAGAAGCACCTGCCAACTATACTATTCTTATCATCAATGTAACTAACTAGACTCATCGTGCTATCTTTTGATGACCAAATTCCCAAATTTGTAGTTCTATAAACATATCAAATTATCCTCATCACAACTTTCATATGAGATTATCTTAAACTTGTCTGGTACCTAGCACATACTCTTATGTTGAATAATAAATCAAGTATATTAGTGTAAAGTACAAAAGACTACTAATCATACTCTTATAAGTAGTGTTTGAAGTGGACACTTCATTCTCATTTTTGGATTTTTTTCACCAATTTCCATAGGAATCCAAGTTGCTTTAGCATTTTCCAGCATAAAATTTTTCACCAGACTCTTTGCATACTTCTCTTGTGAAAGAACAGTTCCATTTTTCATTTTCTTAATCTGGATCTAAGGAAATAACTCAATTCACCAACCATACTCATCTTGAGTACTCCCTGCATAAGCTTTACAAAGCTTTCTTTTATTCTTGCTGTTGAGGTGGCTCTAAATATGGTGTCATTGATATAGATTTGAGCCAAAGTAGTTACCCCTTTCTTCCTTCTAATAAAAAAGCGTTCATCTACTGATCCTCTTTCAAAACATTGACAAATATAGAACAAAATTAGCCTTTCATACCATGGACGAAGTGTCTATTTGAGACTATACAAGGCTTTACTTAATATGTACATATAGTAAAGATGTGTAGGGTCTTCAAAACCTTTTGATTGTGCCACATATACTGACCGCCTATAAACATGTTATTATTTATACTAAAATATGACAATAAAAATATAAGAGTTGAAAATAGTGATGTCCACAAGTGCAAGGGTCAAATTGTAAAAATGGCGATGTTTTCCGTTAATTACACCCCGGTCCACTCGTTAATCTCACCTAAGGGATTTAGCCACTCATGCTATTCATAATCTCAACTTAGATTGAAAAAAATCATGTAAAAAACATGACTGGTTTGAATAATCATCAATTGAATATCGAATGGGGAACAGAGTAGCAAATCTAAAACTAAAAGCTGTCTTGGGCACATCTAAATCTTTTACTCGTAGTTGATAGTAACCAGAATGAATATCAATCTTTGAAAATATAGTGGCACATTTTAACTAGTCAAATAGGTCACCAATATGGGGCAAAGGATACTTGTTCTTTATTGTAACTTTGTTGAGTTGTCTGTAATCAATAAACAGCCTCAACGATTCATCTTTCTTCTTTACAAACAGAACCGGCGCACCCTAAGGTGAGAAACTACATAGAGCAAAACCTTTGTCAATCAATTCTTGCAGCTATACTTTCAGCTCTTTCAATTCAGTAGGAGCCATTCTGTAAGGCGCTATAGATATCGACATTGTACCTAGAACAAGATCTATAGAGAATTCCACCTCTCTATCCAGTGGTAAACCAGGTAATTCTTCTAGAAATACATCAAAAAATTTACATACAACAGGTACTGGCTGGATCTTTAACTCAGATACTTTAGTATCCAACACATATACAAGATAAGCATCAAACCCCTTTCTGACATATTTTTGTGCTGATATTGCTGAAATCACATTAGGTAACCCATCTAGTTTATCAGATTCAACATAAAGTAATTCACCACTCTCACATATTAATACAATATATTTCTATTTAAAATTCACCACTGCATCATATTAGGTTAGCCAATCCATTACTAAAATCACATCAAATTCATCGAATGGCAGTAACATCAAGTCAGCCAAAAAACAATAACCTTTTACCATTAATGGATAGTTCTTACAAACTTTATCTACCATAACACATTGGTCTAAGGGGTTTGAAACTTTAACCACAAATTTAGTGAACTCAATAGTTAACTTCTTAACAGTCACTAAGTGTGTGCATATGTATGAGTGTGTGGAACCAGGATCAATGAAAGCAGTAATATCAGTATCAAATAGAGAAAATGTACCAGTAATGACGTCTGGTGCATAGGCATCTTCTCTAGCACGAATATCATATGTTCTTGCAGGTGCTCGTGCCTCAGATCCACTTGCTGTATCCCTGGTAGTACCTCGACTACCACTAACATTGCCAGGATGACGGGGAGGTCTGCCTCTCGAGATAGGATTACTAGGCTTTAAAGCTGGTTCTATCTCTTTTTCAACTCTTTCTGGACAATCCCTGAGAAAATGGTCAAGTGAACCACATCCAAAACAAGCTACACTTCTAGATCGTCATTTCCCATGATGAAATTTGTCACAATGTTTACATTTTAGTTTGGGATTACTAACACTACCCACACTGGTCACAAATGGAGATAAAGACCTCAGGTTAGAACGTTGAAAGCCCCGCTCTCTTCTAGAATATCTCGTAAAGGTGGTCACACGATCATAATACTTCTTTAATTTCTTAGAAGCAAATGATTGTGACTTACTTATAGTTTTTTTTCCATAAACCCAAGCCTCTCTTTTAGCTTGTTTCTTCTTCTTACTCAATTCCTTAGCATTGTGTGCTCGACCGGCTAACATCGCAAATTCCCTTATCTTGAGAATTCTGATCAACAATTTAATGTCTTCATTGAAACCCTCTTTAAAGCGTTTACGTATCTCAGCCTCTTCTAGAACCCATTCTCTAGCATATTTTCTCAATCAAAAAAATTCTCGTTCATATTCGGATACAGTCATGTTTCCCTACTTGAGTTCTAAAAATTCTTTCTTTTTCTGATCCATAAATATCTGACTCACATATTTCTTTCTAAATTCAGTTTGGAAGAATTCCGATGTAATGCTCTCTCTCTCTACATAACTGAAGTTATGGTATTCCACCAATGTAAGCTGTATCTTTCAGTAAGGATATTACACATTTCAGACATTCAACAGGTGTACGGGATCATTCATCAAAAACCCGAATAGTATCTACTAGCCAAGACTCAGCCCTTTCTGGATCATTATCTGCGGTAGCTCTAAATTCTTTTGCCCCATGCTTACAGATTTTATCTATTGGAGGCTACCAATTCTAACAGGTTCAGCACCCTATGGTATCTCAGGAACCGGTTGAGGAGCAAGTAGGGTAGGTCATTGTACAGCAGGGTTTGTTCTTAAGTACTTGGTAAACAACTCATTCATTAATTGAAAGAAGGTCTGTTTTGCCTCCTCTCCTTGGCCCTCAAACACGGGCCTTTCAATACCAAACACGAAGCAACTCTTTGAACTGAAGTTGAAGCTTTGCTCTCAGCTTCCTCGTATTCAGCTCTAGCTCGGTTGGATGACATTACTATATAAAAAATACATTTAAAATGATCAAGAGTCATCACACTATCATAGTTTATATAATGGCATGTATAGCTAAACTCGTGTTTGCTACGTCAAATCTGATAATTGGCTAAACCTTAACTCTGATACCACTAAATGTAACACCCCTAACCCGTATTCATCGCCAGAATAAGGTTTTGAAGCATTACCAAATATTATAGAAAACTTTCAAATAAATCAAGTCAAACACTATTCATTTTCCGAGATTAGTTATGACGTCCCTTAGTAGAGCCCTCCAGGCCTAAAACATGCATTAGAATCGATTCGGGACCAAATTAGGATCTCCGGCAAATTTTCACAAATACTAAAAAAATTTCACTAATAAGAGTCACACACTCGTGTGGTAGGGGACACGCCCGTATGGTCATGCCTTGTGGAGTCACACGCCCTTGTCCTGAACCCGTGTAACTCACTGACTTGCAACTCATAAACAATTTGATGTCATACGACCAAGTCACACACCCTTGTGTTAGGCCGTATGGTTAATTCAATTTTTTGTAAAATAGGTGTAGGATTCACACGGGCAAAAGACAAGCCGGTGTTATGGGCCGTGTGCCTCACAAGGCTGAGACACACGCCCGTGTCTCTACTCGTGTGCTCAATTCTGAGCATTTTGTTTCTCAAAATTTAGGTGCAGGGGACACACGACCTAACCACACGCCCATGTTACCAGGCCATATGTCACACACGGTCTAGATACACACCCATGTGTCTGCCCGTGTGGACAAAATAAAGCCATTTCTAGCTTCATTTCTCACCCAAAATCACACCCAAGACTTGCACTTGAAACACACATCCAATACCAACCATTCCAAGCATTCAAATAAAACAAGTCCCATCATTCATCATGGCATACAATTACATAGACGTGTGTTTATGACTTACCTTAATTTAGCTTAGGTAATAACAACATTTGATCTCATATACTTAACATATCACATGTAAGTATATCATAATAACCTACTTAGCATATATTTAGCTACCATAGCATGACATTACAAGTATATCAAAACAACCAGTTCTAGCCATTCTAATTTCTAGATTACATACATCATTATCAAGCCACTAATGGTCAAGTTGTCCTATACATGCTATTATACCAAAAAGATTCAACTAAATATACCCAAAATAAGCTAGTTGGTAGTGTTACGATGCTCCAACGATTTTCCAACCTTCATGAGCTTCTGAGCACTATAAAACAGGGAAAAATACAACAGAGTAAGCATTATTTTCTTAGTAAGTTTGTAGAACGGAAAACTAAACTTACCAATCCCATTTATTAAATCTAAGCATACAATATCATGTTTTCCATCTATTAGCAAAACTTCCTAAACACATGCATTCAATTAAACATGTTAGTCACCATAATCTCCATATCAATCAAGCAAACATGGATGAGCTCATCATGCAATACTCTCTCAAGTCATTATTATTTCATCTCATAATTCTCATGCCATGTCAAAAATTTTATGTCCATTGAATCATTGAAATTCCAATAGATGCTCAAGTAGTATACTCAAGGCGTACGATTCAATAATCCGTCAATTTCTTATTAAGAGTACCCGTTCGGGCATTTAATCAAGGAACACACTTTCGAGCCACATATCATATAACATGATTACCAGTCTAGGCTAAATCCTTTATATAACGTATGCTCAGAAAAGCTCATTTTGGATTACAAGTCCAAGCTAAACCCTAATCATATCGTATACTCCAGAGGTATCATATCAGGATTACCCGTCCGGGCTAAATCCTTTCTATAATGAGGTTAATAGGATTACTCGTCTGAGCTAAATCCCTTCTGCAACAAATGCAGAACCTCATTCATTTCGGAAAAGCACATATATTCATCAGAATTCAATATTCAATCGAGACTTAACCCTTTTTCACCATTTTCAAGCATTCATTAATTTCTCATATTGTAACATCCAAGAAATTCACACAAATGATGATCACATTTCAAATAATCACAACATTTATTTTAACTTAATTACATGCCCTATTAAGTTACACGAACTTACCTCGACACTTGTTCGTGTATAAAATCTACTAATTCGAAACCTTTTCTTTTCCTCGATCTAACCTCGAATTTGAGTTGTCTGATCTATATAAATAACTTTAATAGTCAATTTCACACATTTCATACTTATTAGGACTCAATCTACGTTCAGGCAAAATTACCATTTTGCCCCTAACTTTTCCATAAATTTCAATTTTGTCCCTAGGCTCAGAAAATGAAACTTGTGCAATTTACTCACTATTCCAAGCCTAACCACAATTTCAAAGTAGAATTTATTGCGTATATTTTCTATAAATTTCAGAACTTTTTCATCAATTTTCACAACTTTACATTTTAGTCCCTAAGTTATGTTTTCACCAAAAATCACTTTGTAAAAGTTGTTTATCTATCAACAACCTTTCATTTTCTACCATAAATTTCTAATTTTCAGCAAATACATCCATGACACATTTTCTATACTTTGATAATTTTTCAAATTAATACCTCATATAGATACATTAAGCTATCCCGATTTCAAAAATACTAAAATTACTAAAAACGGGACAATGAAACTTACCCAATTAGGTCTTGAAGGTTTCTTCTCTCTCTCCTAGGGTTTCCATATAATTTTGGGGTTGAAGATGACAAAAATAATATGATATTTCTTTTATCATCTTTTTCATTAATTATTTATTTCAATTTTCAATTTAGTCCTTGCCCTTTTTCTAAATTTCCATGGATGATTCAACAAAGATATTTTCCATCTTTTGATTGATGGCCTAATTACCATATAAGGACCTATAGTTTTGAATTCCATAGCTATTTAATCCTTATAGCTACTAGAATTCTACTTTCGCATTTTATGCGATTTGGTCCTTCTTGTAATTAAACACGAAATCGGTAAAATTTTCTTATCAAAATTTTCACATGACATTTCTAACCTAATACGGACCATATAATAAAATAAAATAAATTTTTATTTTTGGATCGGATTTGTGGTCCCGAAACCACAATTTCGATCTCACTAAAATTTGGCTGTTAGAAGCAATTCTAACTAGATATCTAAACGATTCATGATTTTTACTTTCAAACATAATAGTTCAATAAGTTACAAAGCAAATAGGTTAAAGAAACCTATTTCTATCAAAACATATATACGAGTATGACATATACAGTTGAAGACTGTATAGGTGGTTTGTATTCTACTCACTTAGTTTCTTTTATCCATGCTTTAAACTCTAATATAGTATTTACAAGAATAAACAATTCAGGAGTATCTGTACCAATATGAGTGAGATTTTCTCAATTTCTCATATTTTTGAGTTATTTCAATTTATTTACTTTTCACTCACACGGCTTTTAATCGTTTTATTCTTTTATCACACTCGCATTACTTTTAACCCTCACAATGCTTTTGGTCTCTCATTAAACTACATTTTTAAGCACATACTTGTAAGGTTTTTATACTTACTATACTGTTATTCAAACAACCAATGATTCAAACAAACATCTATGCCTACTCGTGTATACTTTTATCATTTGGTATGTTTAATACTTTTTTCTATTCACTATTTAACAATTTGAACTAACTAGTCTTAATGCAAACAACCTAAAATTTTTTATTCTCAAGCTAGATTTACAGTTTAAACAAATAGCCTATTCACATGCTCCTAACCAATCACTTGTATTTCTACAAGCTCAAGCACAACCAAACACACAAGAAAAAAAATTGTAACACCTCTTACCCGTGTTCTATGCCGGAACAGGATACGAGGCATTACCAGACTTAAACACAAAAGATCATACAAAATCGGGCCATAATTTCCATCCAAATTTAAAACTTTTCACATTCATTCATATTGTCCCTTAAATGAGCCTATGAGGTCCAAAACATACTTTGGAAGTGATTCAGGACTAAATCGAGAACTCTCGGAAATTTTACAAACTTATAAAAATTTTGCCCTAAACAGGGGTCACAAGCCCATGTGGATATAGGACATGCCTGTGTGGATATAGGACACACCCGTGTAGGTAAGCCGTGTGGTCACACACGCCCGTGTCTATACCCCATGTAACTCTCTATTTATGATGTCACTAGCCAAATGAAACCACACGGTCAAACCACATGCTCGTCTGCTAGGCCGTGTGAGGAATTAAATTCTCACAAAGTAGGTGCAGACTTCACACGCCTTGGCACATGCCCGTGTCCAAGGCTGTGCCGTCCACACGGCTAAGACACACGCCCGTGTCTCTGCCCATGTGCTCCATACTGGGCATTCTGTTTCTCAAAATTAAGGTAAGGGTACACACGGCCTATTCACACGCCCATGGGGCTAACCGTGTGTCACACATAGCCTAGACACACGCCCGTGTGTCTACCCGTGTGGACAAAAACAAGGCTATTTACCAAGCCATTTTGCCACCCTAATTCACGCATATACTTACACCATTTTAAAGTCATAAAACATAATCTACTCTAGCAACCAAATCATCCACACATTATCACATTATAAGCCATTTCAATATGACTACCATCATACTCAACATTTACCATATTAGTACACCATATCACAAAGCATAATATATATATATATATATAATCCACATGCAGTTACACAATCTCAAGATAAACCAACTTAAATGGCCAAATACACACCAATCTTACAAGCCATTTCAAGGTCAAACACATTCCTAAATGAACCAAATGACTTAGTTAGTTCTATCGAACTCATTTAGGCTTCAATAACCCCAAAAGACTTATACACTTCCTAACTAACTAGCCTATACATGCCATAGGACCAAAATCACAACTTTAAATACCAATTACAATAGTTGGATAGTGTGATGAGGTCTCCAACAACTTCCAACCTGAGCAAGTCTTCGAAATCCTATAAACATAGGGAAAATAACGCAAAGTAAGCTATAAAGCTTAGTAAGTTCATATGAAATAAACACAACTTATCGAACAAATACTTATTAAGCGTTTTCATTACTATGATGTAAACTCATTTAATTTTACCTTTATACCATGAATCTAAACTCATAATTTAACCAAAGTTTCACAAGATTATTCATTTCTATGTTCATATGGATCGATTATTTTTGTATCAATTTGTCCACATTTATACATACATAATCAAATAATAATATAACCTTATTCAACACAATATTTTCAATCCAATATCTATCGCATTTACTTTAGCCAATATAAATCATGTAAAATATTATCAAATAACAGTACTTCACACACAATGTGCCTTACTTACATAAAATTGAAACTAATATGACTGGCATCTCATATATCCTTCAAATCACAATTCAATATAGCTAAATAAACACATTATGGCATGAAACATACTCATACACAAATCTTTGTCATTTCATACACATGTTCCACTATAAGTTCACCAGTTCACTTTCATTCGATCCTCACATAGATTTGATACATACCTATTTTACTTAATTCAGTTTCACTTACATTCTCGTCTTGACTTTGCCCATTAGATCAATCAAAATCTTGCACAAAGTGCCACATATGTAGCCAAGCTACCACATTTCTGATAACACTTATAGGCTCGCTCTTGAGATATCCACGGGTCTACTCACACAAGCTGGCGGTTGAGACGTAGCTACACAATACCACTCACACAAGCTGTCAAGTATCTACAGCAAATGCTGGAGTACCCAGCCACTCGTAGGACGTACAAGACTAGCACCTAGAATTATACGTAGCCAAAGCTACCACATATCTCATTTCACATACACGCTCATTTTTGATCTAGTCACGAGTCTGCTCACACAAGCTGATGGTCGGGATGTAGCTACCTAGTGCTCGTCACACAAGCTGGCAGGTATCCGAAACACATGCCAGAGTACCTAGCCACTGGTAGGACGTACAAGACTAGCACCCAGATCACATATACATAGTATAATGCCATATCCTAGATATGGTCTTACATGTAATCACATACTAATGCCATAGACCAACTATGGTCTTACACAGAAATCACATATCTCATCGATGCCATATCCCAGATATGGTCGTACACAGAAATCACATATCTCACATCGCCATAATCCAACCATGGTCTTTTACCGTCAATTCATATTTCACTAGGAAACGATCGTGATCAATCCTTAGTTTTTACTCATTTCGAACATTTAATTTAAATTTTGAAATTCAATCAAATACATGATAATAATGCATAATTAACACAATTCGACAATGTTTATTAGCATACAAACTTACCTTGGCATAAAAATGGCGAAAAGGAGCAAACTGTCAATTACTCGTTTTTCCCTCGTTCTAATTCTGAACGTTGTTTTTCTTGGTCTATTAACTTATTTAATAATCACATTGTTCAATTTGGTCCAAAAATTACACTATGGAAAATTACACTTTTGCCCCTAAACTTTGACATATTTACACTTTAGTCCTTAGGCTCGTAAAATGAAGTGTACTCAATTTCTTTACTACCCAAGCCTAGCCAAACTTCTTTCATGCTTATAACAGCCCACATTTTTCTTTAATTTTGCATTTCTTCTACCATTTTATAAATTTTCACAAATAAGTCCTTTTTTATGCAATTTCATCAAAAATCAGTTAGTAAAAGTTGTTAAACACACATCAAACTTTCATATTATTCCATTAAAAATCAAAATACATGCATGTCACACATGGATAAATTTTTAAACATGAAACCTACTTCAAAGTATGGGTAGAAATATGTAAATCGGGTTACAAGGACTTCAAAAATGTAAAGAACATTAAAAACGGGGCTAGGATGCACTTACAATCGAGCTCGAAAGCTTGAAGAAAACCCTAACTATGGTGTCTTGCAAAATTTGGCTAATGGAGGAAGATGGTCACTAAAATTTGACTTTATTTTCCCTTTTTATTCTTTTATTAACTAAATAACCAAAATGCCCTTAAAGCCTTTCTTTGAAATTTTACCCTTCTATGTCTATTTTTGTCCATCATGAGATGTAATGGTCTATTTACTAAATAAGGACCTCTAATTTTCAATTCCATTTCAATTAAACATCCAATGCTTCTAGAACACATATTTTGCACTTTTTGCAATTTAGTCCCAATAGTTAAATTGGACACTTTATCGATAAAATTTATTTACAAAATTTTCACTCATGCATTCAATCATTCTATAAACCTTAAAACTTTATCACAATGAATTTTTATACCTTAGATTCGTGGTCTCAAAACCACTGTTCTGACTTGGCCCTAAATTAGGATGTTACAAAAATCAACTAAAAATTATTAAAACTAAGCAAAAATAATAACAAAAAATTTTAAAAATTTCTATCATCCCTGCACTTTATTCGACACATTGTCCCTAATGTGCACCCCAAAGATAAGATAAAAGATTACTTGATCTTGTTGTGAAAGCTCCATAAGGTTTGTCGAGTTATCCCTCTCTTGTTGGTTTAGCTTAAATTTGTAGTGTCACTTCAAGTGTGGTTCCTATACAGAAAGAAACATAATTTTTTTCGATGTATTAAATAATTAAATAAGACACACAGCACACTCCTATGTACTCCCCCAGACTTTGGAAGATACATCTCACTTAATGTAAGAAAATTAGAGTGCAAATAAGAAAACTTCCCTGAAGGTTGATTCCCTATTGTCGTAATGATGTCAAAACTGTGTGTATTCCAAGTGGGCAGAAAATACCTACAAGAACAAAGAAAAACATTAAATCCAAATAACACAAACTTAAAATAGATAAAAGACTAGAGTTGCTGAGATTGTAAAGAGCAAAGAATGGATGAAAAGAAGAATGAAAAATTGGCTTTGGAGGTGTTTAAACCCTAACACATCAAGACGTAGGGTGTTTATATATGTTAGACCGTTGCAATGTTGACTATTTGTTTCAATTTCCCAGGTTGTTATGTCACGGCTCATCACAGTGTTGGTATGAAGCATCACGACGAGGAAGGAGTTTATCATGACGACATGATGTCCCACGTTGAAACATCACTGACTATTTCTGCTCTCTTTGTCTCAGCTCGATATGACATCGTGAGGGCAAAGTTGGGACGTGGCTGGCTCATTTCGACAATGCAACATCCCTCGTTGGGACATCACTTATTGTTTTAAGCCTCCCTGTTCATGAGATTTCTACTTTTTTATTCTTTGATTCTTCCACTTCACGATCTCGGCAACCGTTGAGACACATAATTAAAGACTTAAAATAAAATAAATAAAAGTGAATTAATGAAAAATAAATTAAAATAAAAGCCCTTTTTTTCAAACTTGGCATGATCCGTATCACCTTCGAAGAAAAACTTCTAGTTGGTTCTCAATATTTTGATCCATCGTTTGTTCCACTATCGATGTATCTGAAACAAAATTTTTGGTTGATTCTAATGATATCGCCTTACTTTTTACTGTTACAACATCCACATTATGATTCATTTGGCACCAAATCTAAGACAATCCCATAATATGTTTTAGGGTATTATTACCTTAAGCATTTTCCTCTTAATGTCGTGTAAGGCTTTATTAACCCAAACTTTAACTTCTTCGTGGAACGAAAATGAGAGGAACTCGTTGAATTCTTTGGTGGGCATCTCTCTAACTATGGCTAGAAAGTGGATGGGCTCATCTACAGTTTTACATAAAATCGGTTGAAGCTTCATGTTAGTTGTTACTTCTACATCTACTACAACTACTACTTCTACATCTACCTTTATGTTAATTGGATCGAAGACGCCTTCAGTTATTTTTAACTTGTTCTCATGGTCTCCAGTTTCAAACTCTCGTTGACTTCCATAATCTAGTTTTGGATGGTTGACCATGATACAGTGTTTCTCATAATCAGGGTTGGGAACATCATGTATGACCTCTTCTGATAGAGTATTTGCTTTGAATTATTGTCGAAGTAGTTCTAACATTTGTGCCCATTGATTTGACATGACTGATAACTTTTCAGAGATGGACAACAGAGTAGTGTTGCATGAGGCAAGCTCTCTACCATAGTTCCATTGGTTTGTCGAAGCTCCGTTTGACCAACTCGATCATTGATTGTCCCTATGTTGCTCATTTTTGTGATTGTAACTACGTTAGTTTGTCGAACTAACAGTTAAATATCTAGGCATATATTATTTTCTATCGTGGCTCCACTAGTTCATCTTAGTTTTGGATATCCGACTAGATCCTTCGTTTGCAGCCCATCCATTATACCCCGAAGACATCCCATACAAGTCACAATGCAATTTGACTAGATATTTAGGCATATTGTCATCTTCATCAGAATTCCATTGGTTTGTCATGGCTCCGTTTGCCTAAATTGATCTTACATTACAACACTAGTCATCAGTGTACCACGTAGACATCACACGTTCCTCGTCCCAACTGCTATCATCGTCAAATTCAATGTAAACTTTTATCCATGATCAGATTAAATAGTCAATAAGGTAATTAAAAATAATAATAATAAAACAATTTCAAAAATTATAGCATTATCTAGCTTGTTCACCTTTCGACTAGTATTATTTTACAAAATAATCAATTCAAAAATAATTTTCATCATCCCAATCCCCAATAACGGTGCCAAGAACTTGACCGCCTCCCAACGTGCAAATGTCAAGAGTACAAATCATGCAAATGAAAGTTATAGAATTAAGTGTGGTATCTGTAAGCGAACAAGTCAAATTTTAATATAGTTCGTTTACAATGAAACACTTAGAAAGTATTCCAAGGATCATACCTAAGGGATTGCAGATTGGAAAAATTTATTATTAAATTAATTACCGAAAATAATTACTAATCTAGTCGAGTTAAAAATTAATAGTGTAAATCCAAAACAATAATAAAATTGAGTAATTACTTTAACCTAAACTAAAACTAACCCTAAGTTAATTATCGATTTTCCCCTATTCCTAGTTTTGACTAAGGGAGCCCGCTTAACCTAGAAGCAACTGTAACGCTAATTATTAATTAAGTCAACAATTACCCTTAATTAAGTATTTACCACCCTTAGTTAGGAATACCCTCTCAGTATCATATTCACTAAAGATTACCAACTAAGATACCCTTCCAGTCACACCTAGGCATATGTATAACGCTGCAAAAATATCTTTATATGTTTCCGTAATTTTGTGACACAAATATTTGTCTGCTTCAGTGGTTATGTGTTCTGGGAGTGTCTGAGAAGTCTTGGGTTCAAGCCATGACTTGGGTAAATTTTGGTATTTTTATGAATAAAGCCTTACTCTTGTTCAGTAGGCTTAAGATTAATTGTTGGTTAATAATTAACAGAATGGACCTACTGGTCTGGTGGTTAAGTGGAGTGTTATTTGTTGGAGGTCTTGTGTTCGAATCCCTGTGAAAGCAAGGGATTTATTTTGCTGCTTGTGCTATGTGGGTGTTGTGGTTTGACCGAAATTCTGTAGTGGATTGAGTGGGGGGTCTGGTAGAGAGATTTTAGAAGAAAAATTTGGGATGTACAGTGGTTATCGGACTCACTTCAGTTTTGTTTGGATTTTGTTCTCAAAAAATTTTATTTTCACTCTTTTCTCAAAAACTCTGTCGATTTTCCTCCATCTTTATCCCTTTTCCAGCCAAATTCTCCCTTCCTTTTCACTTTTCATTTTTTTTTTGCTTTCTATTTTGGGCAGTATTTGCGCTCCCATCTCTATTATTGGCAGTTTATTAAACAATCTCGATAAGTGTTTTCTTGTGGGTTGTAAGTTTATGATACTAAGTTTTGATTAAGGTTATTTGGATGTTTGGAAGCATCATATCGTTAGGATCGAGACCTGTTTCGTACTGCTTAGTAAGTTTATGGATTTTGAAGCGTTGAGGGTAAGTTTCTATAGCTCCGTAGTTGAGTAATCTATTTTGAATTCAGTTTTAATTCGATAATTAAGTGATTAATCGAGTGTTTTCTGACCAATATTTAGGTTCTGGAGTGCTCGGAGTACGGTTGGCTTCAAACGAAACAAGGTGTGTACTCGAAGTAGAAAACGCATCTCGATGAAAAGCCTAAAAAGCTCTCTATCGATGCTACACAGGCATATGGTAGCCCGTGTGGTAGGTCGTGTGGTTGAACATGGTTGTGTCATCGATGGGCCAGGCCGTACGCGTATGACACGACCGTGTAATGGCCAAGCGAGGCCATGTACGACACACGGACGAGACAAATTAGGTCTTGTGGGCCCACACGGGTAATCCACATGGACATATGAGAATCTGGGCCTGACCGTGTGATCCACACGGACATATGAGAATCTGGGCCCGACCGTGTGATCCATACGGTGAAAGCCAATTTGGGCCATATGGGCCGCATGGGCGTGTGGCCCTACACCGACAGACAAGATGGGCGTGTGGGCCCATTTTTACTAGTTTGTTGCTCAGGTTGCACGAGTCACCCGAGACAATTGTATGATGAAATGGCTGAAATGGCTGGACCCCTAATTGAATGAAATGGCTGAATGACTGTTACATGCATATATGATATATAAACATGTATGACTGTATATTGAGTATGCTGTTAATACTGTACTGATTATATGTATGATACCATGATATAGCATGACATGACTATATGATGCATTGCATGAGGTTAGGTTGATATTGATTGGAGGAAGTGTACTGAAAGGCTTCGAGCTAAATTTACTGTCAGCTCAGCTGCAAACTATTGTCTAGTGCCGCATTTGGTACCACTTGGAGTGTAGGAATGGATGGGTTGATTATATCCTCATATAGAGTGTAGGGTTTGACGGAGATGATGTGTAGAGACTGGTTGGGTAGGATTTTGTGTCTGCATATCTGTTACTGCTACTGATACTGTGATGGGCTAAGGCCCTACTGCATGATTGTTTTTGTACTGAGATGGGCTAAGACCCAAACTAAACTGATACTAATACTGAAAAGGGCTTAGACCCAGACTGTGATTAACTAGTTACTTTTTGTTTATTTGTATGGGGATTACACACTGACTTTATGTAAACTCACCCATTCTGTTTAATTTGTAAAGGTAATCCCCAGACATAAGTGGATCAGTGCGGCAGAGGACTCTATGGTGGCCACACAACTTCTTTAAAACTATTTATCATTTATTATTTATGACTTTATATTTTATTATAGGAAGTATTTTATTGTAATTGCCACTCTAAGGATTTTTGGGTTACATTTGGATTTTATATTGTTTAACGATTTATATCTGCTAGTGGTAGGTAAAACTCGAGTTTTCAAAAAAGATAAATGTTTTAACAAAAATACCACGAATACACAAACTATTTTAAAAGCTTCTGCTATGAATAATGTTTTTAAAAAGATCAACACGATTTTAGAAATAACAAAGGAAGAGTTTTAAACAGGAAATGGTTTAGTGGCGATATGATTTTCAAAAGCACTACCATGTGGTATCGCCAGATTCGGCCATAACATCTAGGCCGAGTTTGGGGTGTTACATTTAGTGGTATCAGAGCTAGGTTTTAAAACTCGACTGTGGATATGATTTTTTAAAACTTGGTTTTTAAAGAACTGATTTTTGATGATTGAAATTGAAAATATTTTTACTAAATGTGGGGTACACCGAGTCTCTGGTATTGATCCTATAAGTTTTCTGAAACTGTTATATGTTTTTCAATGAAACTACTATAGGTAGTATATGCTGAGACTACTTTAGATAGATTGTACTGAAAAGACTTAAAATAGTGTATACTAAGACGGTACTAAAACTAAAAAACACTACATTGTACTAAAACAAACTTTACACTTCTGATACTGCTTCACATAAGATATCTGTTAATAAACATTAGAACTATAAACTGATGCATAAAATTATTAATACAGATAAAATGCGATTAGACTATGAGCACAAGAGGTATCCGTGGACGGGGTACTAGAGGTCGAGGCAGAGGTCGTAAAGGCGCTCGAGCTGAGTCCTCTTCACTGGGCGGTATGCCGACTCTGAACACTGGCGAGACGCCGGTGTCACCTGTTATAGAGACTGGGTCAGGGTCTGAGTCTCATGATCTTGTGGCTGGGAACGACGCACTATCCCAAGCCATGTTATGAATTTTAGAAAGGGTTGTTTGGCCCAATACTGGAGCTGGGGGTCGAGGGTTGATTACAGAACGACTCCAGTCCAACAGGGCTGAGTTATCTAGGTGTGTCACTAGAGTCGCCCCTAACGTGGCCGAGTATTAGATGGAAGCCATAAGGAGAATCATGGACGATTTGGATTTTACCCCTGAGCAGAAACTAAAATGGACTATTTCTTTGCTTCGTGATGAAGAATACCAGTGGTGGCTAATAGTTAAAGCGGGCACCCAACCCAATCGATTGACTTGGGAGTATTTCAAGATAGCATTCCAGAGTAAGTATGTGGGAGTTAGCTACATCAACGCTAGAAGACGTGAGTTCCTGAATTTGACTCAGAGGATAGATCAATGGTTGAGTATGAGGCTGAATTTCTGCGACAGAGCCGTTATGCGCGAGGTATGATGCTGACTGAGTAGGAGCAATGTGTTCGCTTCGAGGATGACCTCAGGGATAATCTAAGGGTTTTGATAGCCCCGCAAAGGGAGCAAGATTTTGCTGCACTAGTTGATAAGGTGAAGATCGCTAAGAAGGTAAAGCGCATTAAGTGCCAAACTCGTAACCGCGAGAGGGGTAGGAATAAGAGGGATTCAAAGCCCTCGAGTTTCATACAGAGGCCTAAGAAAAAAGCCAGAACTGATGGGCCGATTAGAGTTGGGGCTCCTGTTGCTATGACTAGATAGGAGCCATGTACTAATTGTGGTAGACGCTATCAAGGCGAATGTTGGAAAAGGACTAGGGCATGCTTAAGATGCGGTTCCTTGGAGCACTATATTAGGGATTGTCCGCGGAAGGCCGATTAGATGCAAACTCTAGATACTAATGCTGCTTAGTCATCGGGAGTAGTTCAGCAGCCACTGAGAGGCCGCGGTCAGGCTAAAGATGGTAATGGTCTGGGTTGTGGGCGGAGAGCACTAGGCAGAGGTGCCAGTCAAACTGAGGTGAGGCAGCCATCTCTAGTTTATGTTGCACGTCACCGAGAGGATGGAGATGCTCCAGAGGTCATCACGGGTACGTTCTTTATTTATGATGTACCATATACTACACTGATAGATATAGGATCCACTTACTCCTATATCACCTGTACTGTGTCTGATAACTTGGGTATCATGGTTAAGAGCACTGTTAGTGAAGTGGCAGTACTGAGTCCATTAGGGCAATCGATTCGACTTAGTTAGAGATGTTCTTTTGGAGGTTCAAGGGGCAATCTTTCCGGCGAATTTGATAGACTTTTCTTTTTGAGAGTTTGATTTGATATTGGAGATGGACTGGATGGTCAAGTACTGAGTCAGTTTGGACTATGCTATTAAAAGGGTTGTATTGAGAATTGTGGAGGATAGCAAGGTAGTCTTAGTTAGGGAACATCAGAACTACTTAACTAATATGATCTCTATATTGAGGGCGAAAAAGTTGGTTTGCAAAGGGTACGAGGCGTTCTTGACCTTCATAAGTAATACGAATGTTGGGGAATCTTCTGTTAAGGATATCAGAACGGTAAATGAGCTTCTAGATGTGTTTCTGAGTAGCTACCTGGATTATCTCCGAATCATGAAGTGGAGTTTGGGATTGAGCTCCTTCTTGGTATAGCTCTGGTGTCCATCGCTCCCTATAAGATGGCACCGAAGGAGCTTAAGGCTCAAATTTAGGAGCTATTAGATCGTGGGTTCATCCGCCCTAGTGTGTCTCCGTGGGGAGCACTAATTTTGTTTGTGAAAAAGAAGGATGGATCTATACGTATGTGTATCAACTACCGGCAACTGAGCAAGTTGACCATAAAGAATAAGTACCCCTACCGAGGATACACGATCTGTTTGATCAGTTTCGAAGAGCTTCAGTTTTCTCTAAGCCTCCGATCAAGGTATCACCAATTGAGGGTTAAGGAGGCTAAAGTGCATAAGACGGCATTTGGGACTCGCTGTGGTCACTACGAGTTCTTAGTAATGCCATTTGGAGCTATGGTCACTACGAGTTCTTAGTAATGCCATTTGGACTGCCTAATACACCAGCAGCATTCATGGATCTAATGAACTGAGTGTTCCAACCTTCTCTGGATCGGTTTGTAGTGGTATTTATTGACGACATACTAGTGTATTCGAGGAGTAAGGATGAACATGATGAACTCCTTAAAGTGGTTCTGCAGATTCTACGAGAGAAACAATTGTATGCCAAGTTCAGTAAATGTGAGTTCTAGTTATGAGAAGTAATATTTCTGGGCCATGTGGTTTCTGCCAAGGGGATTAGGGTCGATTCTCGAAAGATTGAGGTGGTGTTGGATTGGAAATAGCCTAAGACTATATCTGAGATTCTGTAACACCTCAAATTTTCGTATTTTCGGCTTTTTTGAATTTAGGGCTTGAAAAAAAGTTCAATTTGTTTATGCAATTATTTGACACAAATAACTGACTGCTTAAGTGGTTATGTGTTCTAGGTTTTGTCTATTCTTAGTAATTCGAGTGAAGTAACTGAATTTGGACTTGAAATTGCTCGGTTATAGGTGCTAGAGTATTCGGTGATCATTTAAGCTTCGATCAAAATCAAGTGTGTAATCTAATTGCACTAAAATCATATTTTTGTTAAAGCTAAAATTGAAACTGTCGATGCCACACACGCGTGTGGATTGCCCGTGTGGAGGCCGTCTGACGAAACACGGCTATGTGATCGATGAACCAGGCCGTGTGCACTTGATATGGGTACGATAGACACGATCGTGTGAGGCTGGCTAGATCGTGTACAAGGCACGGGCTAGGCTAAATAGGCCGTGTGGGCCCACACGGTGAACCACACGGGTATGTAGGGTTTTTGGCTAAGCCATGTGACCCACACGGGCAAGGTCAATTTAGGCCGTGTGGGCCACACGGGTGTGTGGACCCACACGAGCAGGCCATATGGGCATGTGAGTCCATTTTACTGAAATGTTCTGTAAGGTTGCACGGGTCACCCAAGTCGACTGTGACCTGTTATAGGATTGGTAACGCTATCTTAGAACCTCTTTTGTTGAAATTTGATACTGTGATGTCTGAGTTAGCATGTTACTATTAGCATGTGTATCCGTCTGATTTATTATATCTGTACTGTTTTGGAATTCTGTATGATCTATTTATTTGCATAATAGCATGCCACGTTTGTATGATGCATTACATTGGGTGGGATTTTCGTTGAAGTGAAGGAAGACTGAAAGGCTGTTAGCCTGTTGTCTGGCAGTTTCACTGTTTATATCTGATATGTGTCATAATATGGTACAATTTGGTGTGTAGGGCTAGATGGGTTGATTTTATCCCCATACTTGGTGTGTAGGGTTGGGTAGGTCGATTTTATCCCCACATGGTGAGTAGGGTTAGACGAAGATGGTGTGTAGGGTTGGAATACATGTACTGTTCTAATTTGATATGCATGTGATTCTATATGGGCTAAGGCTCGATTATGTCTGATTCTATTCTGAGTGGGCTAAGGCCTACATTGTTTCTATTAAGGGCTTAGGCCCGATTTGCGACTATGATCTGTATATGTTATCTGTCTGTTCGCATACTTTACTGTGGGGATGTACATACTGAGTTTGCGAAAACTCACCCCTTCTTTGTTTGACTGTCAGGTAATCCCCAGTAGTAGATGGATCGGTGCAACGGAGGGCTTAACGGTGACCACTGCATTATTTGTTTTGGTTTAATACTTTATTATACCTAATGTTTATTTATTATTTTGGGACTATGCCTTGTAATTTGGACTTGGACTTTGATTTTGTTTTGGGTTTTAAATTGTTATTATGGACTTTTAAACTGCAAACACCACTTATGCGTTTTCCTAAAAATTAATTAAGAGCTTCCGCATAAAAGAAATGGGTTTTAGCAAATAAGTTAATCACGATATTCTAACTTAAGAAAAGGTTATAACTAGTACGTTTTAAATGATAAATGTATTTCAAAAATAATTTCGTGTGACGCCGCCCGATTTGGCCATAACGTCTAGGCTGAGTTTGGGGTGTTACATTTAGTGGTATCAAAGCCCAGTTGCAAGACTCGGCTGTGGTTTTGGTTTAAAGTTTGGTTTGAGAAATAATTTGTAAAGTAGTTTGAAATAGTTTTGATAAGGAGTATATGCTACATCAAGCCTCCGGCGCCGTTTCTGTAAGTTTTTCTGGAACTTTGATTGAATTCTCTGAAAGCATGCTTAGTCGTACTGAAATACTTTTTGATCTATCTGAAAGTGTTGATAGCATGTTATGAGACTACTTAGGTAGGATTCTACTGAAACACTCTAGGTAGTGTAGACTGAAACTGTTATAAGACTACTCTTTTCTCTCGCGAAAACAGACTCTGAATCTCTGATACAGTACTACATAAAATTTTTGAAATAATTATTGAAACTGTAAACTAATTTGCATAAAACTTTTAATACAGATAATTCGATACTTACGATGAGCACACGCGGTACTCATGGATGGGGTACTAAAGACCGTGGTAGAGGCTGTAAAGAGGCTCGAACTGAGTCCTTCGCTTATGATACTATACCGGTGGTAGATGGTAGTGAGACACTGGCATCACTTATGACTGATATGGGAACAAGACCTTATGATAGTATGGCTAGGGACGATGCACTGTTCCAAGCCATGCTGTGGATTTTGGATAAGGTTGCTGGGCCCAATACTAGATCTGAGGGCCGTGGGTCGGTTACGGAACAACTCCTATCCAATGGGGCTGAGATATTTAGGGGCATCGTTGGGGTTACTCTTAATGTGGCTGATACTGGATGGAGGCCATGGAATGTATTATGGATGATTTGGACCTTACTGATAAGCAGGAGCTCAAGGGGGCTGTGTCATTGCTCCGAGATGAGACGTACTAGTGGTGTTGACTGTTAAGCAGGGCACTGAACCCGATCGCTTGACGTGGGGTTTATTTAAGGCCACCTTTTAGAGTAAGTATGTGGGAGCTAGCTATACTGATGCTAGGAGGCGTGAGTTCCTTAATCTCACACAGGGAGATTGATCTGTGGCCGAGTATGAGGCTGAATTTCTGAGGCTGAATCGCTATGCGAAGGGCATGGTGGCAACTGAGTATGAGGACTGTGTATGATTTGATGATGGTCTTTGAATAATCTACGGGTGCTGATAGCTCTTCAAAGAGAGCGGGATTTCTCTACGTTAGTGGAAAAGCAAAGATCGCTGAGGAGGTGAAGCGCTTAAAGTGCCAAAACCGAGAGAATGAGAAGGCTAAGAGGGATTCTAAGCCTTCTAATTCTGGTATGAGGCTTAAGAAAAAGGCCAAGATTGACAGGGCCCATGAGAGTTGGGCCTACTATTATTGTTCTTGCGAGGGCGGCGATTTGTCAACCCTATAATTGATGCCATCCAGGTGAGTGTTGGAGAGCTATTGGAGCTTGATTGAGGTGTAGGTCTACTAAGCACTGTGTTAAGGATTGTCCGTTGAGGAGTAATCAGATGCAAGCTCCGGTTGATGAGACTATACAGCCGTCGAGGGTCGTTCCATAGCCACCTAGGGGCTGAGGTCAGGCTGAGGGTGGTAATGGTATGGGTCGAGGTTAGAGAGCACCAGACAGAGGTGCTAGGCCGACTGAGGCGAGGTAGCCTACACTGGTTTATGCTGCACGTCGCCGTAAGGATAGAGATGCTCCGTATAGAGATGCACTGTGTTTGAGACTTTGGGGATTCCATATGAGAGTACTTCGAGTGAGATATCAGTTGTAAGTCCGTTGGGGTAGTTTGTTAGGGTCAATAAACTCTTTAGAGATGTACCATTGGAGGTCCAATGGACTGTATTTTTGGCTGATTTGGTGGAGCTTCCGTTTGGGGAGTTTGATTTAATTCTAGACATAGACTGGTTGATGAAACACAGAGTGAGTCTGAATGGTGCTAAGAAGAGGGTTGTTCTGAGGACCGGGGTGGATAACAATATAGTCGTGATTGGGGAACGATAAAATTATCTGAGTACTGTGATATCTGCATTGGTAGCAGAGAAGTTGGTAAAAATAGGATGTGAGGCATTCTTAGCCTACATCAGTGTTTTGGATTTTATGGGTTCTTCGGTTAAGGACATCCACACTGTGAGAGATTTTCCAGATGTGTTTCCAGAGGAACTACCAGGTTTACCTCCGAGTCGAGAGGTAGAATTTGGGATTGATTTGATTCCTGGTATGGCTCTAGTGTCTATTGCCCCTTACCGAATGGCACCGAAAGAGCTTACTGAACTTAAGGCTCAAATACAGGAATTGTTGGATCATGGGTTTATTCATCCTAGTGTGTCTCCATGGGGAGCACCTGTTCTGTTCGTGAAGAAAAAAGATAGTACGATGAGAATGTGCATCGACTATCGCCAGTTGAAAAAGTTGACGATCAAGAATAAATACCCACTTCTAAGGATTGATGATCTTTTCGACCAGTTTAAAGGGGCTTTAGTGTTCTCTAAGATTAATCTGCGATCAGGTTACCATCAGTTGAGGGTGAAGGAGGCCGATGTGCATAAGACGGTATTTAGGACTCGTTATGGACATTACAAGTTCCTAGTTATGCCTTTTGGGTTGACCAATGCACAAGCAGCATTTATGGACTTGATGAATTGAGTGTTCCAACCCTATTTGGATCGGTTCGTGGTAGTGTTCATCGATGACATTCTGGTTTATTCTAAGTCAGAGGATGAGCACAATAAGCATCTCAAGGTTCTCCTGCAGATTCTCTGAGAGAAACAGTTGTATGCGAAGTTCTCTAAGTGTGAATTCTAGCTTCAAGAGGTTACCTTCTTAGGGCATGTGGTATCTGCTGAGGGGATTTGTGTGAATCCTGGTAAGATTGAGGCTGTGTTGGATTGGAAACAGCCGAAGAATGTGTCAGAGATGCATAGCTTTCTGAGGCTGGCAGGGTATTATCATCGATTTGTGGAAGGGTTCTCCTTGATCGCAGCTTCGTTGACTAAACTTTTGCGTAAGGGAGTTCCTTTCGTTTGGACTAATGTACAGTAAGGGAGCTTTGGGAAGCTCAAGACTGTTTTGACACAGGCTCCAGTTTTGATACAGCTTGAGCCTGATAAGGACTTCATGGTTTACAGTGATGCGTCACACGTGGGTTTGGGTTGTATCCTAATGCAGGATGGTAAGGTTGTGGCCTATGTGTCTCGACAGCTCAAAACTCATGAGGTTAATTATCCGACGCATGACTTAGAGTTGGCTACAGTGGTTTTTGCCCTTAAGATCTAGAGGCATTATCTATATGGTGAAAAGTGTACTATCTACACTGATCACAAGAGCCTCAAGTATCTTCTCATTCAAAAGGAGTTAAATCTTAGGCAGCGTCGATGAGTTAAGCTACATAAGGACTATGACTACAGCATAAAGTACCATCCTGGTAAGGCTAATGTGGTAGCTAATGCGTTAAGCCGTAGGGCTATGACTGATCTGAGAGCGTTGTTCCCTCGACTAAGTCTATATGACGATGGGAGTTTTGTTAGCAGAGCTACACGTGAAACTGATATGGATTAATCAGGTCAGAGACAAACAGATGGGGAAAAGTCTATCGAGTTATGGTTCCGTTAGGTTGAGACTGGGATTACTACGGGTTTTGAGATTAACATTGTTGGGGTTTTGTGCTTCAGAGGACGGATTTGTGTACCGAATGATGAGGACTTAAGACAGTCGATTCTGAGGGAAGCTCATAGTAGCCCTTATGCCATGCATCCCGGTGGGAAAAAGATGTATAAAGATCTTCGAGAGTTATATTGGTGGCTAAGGTTGAAGCGTGAGGTGACCGATTTTGTGGCTCGCTATTTGACTTGTCAGTAGGTTAAGGCTGAGCATCAGTTGCCTTCGAGGTTACTACAACCAGTTCAAATACCAATGTCAAAATGGGACCGAATGACGATGGATTTTGTTAAGGGGTTGCCTCTAACACCTACTAAGAAGGATTCTGTATGGGTCATCGTGGATCGATTGACCAAGTCAGCTCATTTCATTCCTGTCAAGATGAGCTTCTACCTACAAAAACTGGCTAATCTCTACATTTCAGAGATAGTGAGGCTACATGGGGTTCCTATATCGATCATTTCTGATAGCGATCCTCATTTTACGTCTCGATTTTGGTAGAAGCTTCATGAGGCTTTAGGTTCTCGGTTAGATTTTAGTACTGCTTTTTATCCTCAGACAGATAGTCAGTAAGAGAGGGTGATTTAAATATTGGAGGACATGTTGAGGAGCTGTGTGATTGATTTTCAAGGTAATTGGGAGGAGTACTTGCCTTTAGCAGAGTTCACCTACAACAACAGTTACCAGTCCAGTATACAGATGGCACCATACGAGGCACTATATGGTAGTAAATGTTGCACTCCCTTGTGCTAGACTGAGTTAGGTGAGCAACGTATACTGGGTCCGAAGTTGGTATCAAAGATTGAGGACAAGGTTCGTTTAATTCAAAAGCATCTGAAAGCGACTTCTGATAGGCAAAAGTCCTATGTTGATTTGAAGAGGAAGGACATTGAGCATTCTGAGGAGGACTTGGTTTTTCTTAAGGTCTCACCATGGAAGAATGTTCTGAGGTTCGATCACAAAGGAAAGCTGAGTTCTTATTTTATTGGGTCGTACCGAATTCTGAGACGAGTGGGGCCAATCGCTTATCAGTTGGAGCTACCTCTAGAGTTAGATCGTATTCATGATGTGTTCCATGTTTCGATGCTGAGACGTTACCACTTTGATCCCACACACATTGTGCTTGTGGAGGAGATTGAGATTAGACCAGATCTGACGTTTGAGAAGGAGCTAGTTCAAATTTTAGATCACAACATTAAGGTTCTGCGAAGGAAGTCCATTCCTTTAGTAAAGGTGTTGTGGTGGAATCATAGCACTGAGGAGGCTACTTGGGAGTCAGAGGATTCAATGCGACAGCAGTATCCTCACCTCTTCTCATTAGGTAAATTTTGAGGACAAAATTTCTTTAAGGAGGTAGGGTTGTAACGCCTCAAATTTTTGTATTTTTGACTTTTTTGAATTTAGGGCATGAAAAAAATTTTGAATTTGTTTCTACAATTATTTGACACAAATAACTAACTGCTTAAGTGGTTATATGTTCTAGGTGTGTTTGGAAGGTCCTAAGTTCAAGCCAAGGCTTGGGTTAAATTTTAGTTTTCATTTGAATTAAGCTTGATTCTTGGACAATAGGTTTTTAAGTATTTTTTAGTAAAAGCATATCATAATGGGCTTGCTGGTCTGGTGGTTAAGTGAATGGAGGGATTATGCTTGAGGTTTTGTGTTCGAGTCGTTGCTAAGGCATTATTTTTGCTATCAATGCTGTGGGAGTGGTTGTGTTGGACTAGAATACTGATGGGAGAGTGTTTAGTGGAGAAAAATAGGGAATTTTGGAGTTACCCAAATTTTTCTGCATTCTCTCTCTACCGAATTCTTTGAAAAGTTTCTCCTCCCCACCATTTTTCCCTTTTCTTTCAGCCAAAAATTTCACCCATTGCTGCCATATTTTTGCAATTGTTCTTGGACCCCAAATATTAAATTTTTGTCTTCCTTTGCCGTTAGTTCACGTCGTTGCCCTTAGAACGTATTAAGTTTTGAATCTTGTGCTTTGGTTTGGGTTTTCAGTTGTGATATAAGAGAGTTTTCTTTGGATGATTAGAGACTGATCAAGGGGTTGTTCTACGATCTAGAACAGCAAGTTAACAGCGAGAAATCACTGTTTTTTTTCGTTAGAGGTAACGTTATCGATAACTTTTGGGTTTTGTCTATTCTTAGTAATTCGGGTGAAGTGACTGAATATGGACTTGAAACTGCTCAATTATAGGTGTTAGAGTATTCGATGATCGTTTAAGCTTCGATCGAAATCAGGTGTGCACTTTGATTACACTGAAATCGAGTTTTGATTAAAGCTGAAATTGAAACTGTCGACGCCATATAGGCGTGTGGACTGCCCGCGTGGAGGCCGTGTGACGAGACACGGCCGTGTGATCGATGAACCATGCTGTGTGTGCTCGACACAGAAATGACGGACACGGTTGTGTGAGGCTGGCTAGGCCGTGTGTGAGGTATGGGCTAGGCCAATTAGACCATGTAGGCTACACGGGAATGTGGGCCCACACGGGTCAACCACACAAGCGTGTAAGATTTTGGGCCAGGCCATATAATCCACGCGAGCAAGGTCAATTTGGGCCGTGTGGGCCCACAGTGGCATGCCACATGGGCGTGTGAGCCCATTTTACTAAAATGTTCTGTAATGTTGCAGGGGTCGCCCAAGTCGAATGTGACTTGTTATAGGGTCGATAAGGTTATCTTAGACACCCTTTTACTGAAATCTAATATTGTGATGTATGAGTTAGCATGTTACTATTAGCATGTGTATCCGTCTGATTCGTTATATATGTATTGTTCTGGAATTCTATATGATCTGTTTATTTGTATAATAGCATGTCACGCTTTGCATTGAGTGGGATTTTCGTTGAAGTGAAGGAAGACTAAAAGGCTATTAGCCTGTTATCTAGCAGCTTCACTGCCTATTTCTGATATGTACCTTAATACGGTACGATTTGGTGTGTAGGGCTGGATGGGTTGATTTTATCCCCATACTTGGTGTGTAGGGCTAGGTGGGTCGATTTTATCCTCACATGGTGCGTAATGTTGGACGGAGATGGTGTACAGGGTTGGTAGACATGTACTGTTCTGATCTGTAAGGCATGTGATTCTGTATGGGCTAAGGCCCGATTATGTCTGATTCTGTTCTGAGTGGGCTAAGGCCTACACTGTTTCTGTTAAGGGCTTAGGCCCAATTTGCGACTGTGATCTGTATCTGTTATCTACCTGTTCACATGCTTTACTGTGGGGATGTACACACTGAGTTTGCGAAAACTCACCCCTTCTTTGTTTAACTGTTAGGTAATCCCCAACAGTAGACGGTTTGGTACAGTGGATGGCTCAACGGTGACCACTGCATTATTTATTTTGGTTTAATACTTTATTATTCCTACTGTTTATTTATTATTTTGGGACTATGTCTTGTAATTTAGACTTGGACTTTGATTTTGTTTTGGGTTTTAACTTGTTGTTATGGGCTTTTAAACTGCAAACACCACTTATGTGTTTTCCTAAAAACTAATTAAGAGCTTCCGCGTAAAAGAAATGGGTTTTAGCAAATAAGTTAATGATTTTTTTTACTTAAGAAAAGGTTATAACTGGTACATTTTAAATGATAAATGTATTTCAAAAACACTTTCGTGTGAAGCCGCCCGATTCGGCCATAATGTCTAGGCTAGGTTTGGGGTGTTACAGATTCACAGTTTTTTGGGACTGGCAATGTGTTATCAACGATTTGTAGAGGGTTTTTCACTAATTGCAGCACCTTTGACTAAGCTGCTACGTAAGGGTGTGCCGTTTAACTAGATTGATGCGCAGCAAGAGAGCTTTGAGAAGCACAAGACTGTACTGACTGAGGCCCTTGTATTGATACAGCCAGAGTCTAGAAAAGAGTTCACTGTTTATAGCAATGCACCATAGGTCGGTTTGGGATGTGTGTTGATGCAGGAGGGTAAGGTTGTAGCTTAAGCATCTCGTCAACTTGAGACTCATAAGGCAAATTATCCAACGCATGACTTAGAGTTGGCTGCAGTGGTATTCGCACTGAAAATTTGGAGGCATTATCTATATGGTGAGAAGTGTGTCATTTATACCAATCACAAGAGCCTCAAGTGCCTCCTCACTCAGAAGGAGTTAAATCTTAGGTAGCGTAGATGGGTTGAGCTGCTTAAAGACTACGACTATACGATTGAATACCATCCTAGTAAGGCTAACGTAGTGGTCGATGCATTGAGCCGTAGGGCTATAACTGATTTGAGGGCAATGTTTGCACACCTCAGTTTGTTTGATGATGGTAGTTTGTTGGCCGAACTTTAGGTTAAACCTTCATGGATTAAGCAAATTAAGGGTAAATAGTTGGAGGACGAGTCTTTGGGTCTTTGCTTCTGACAGGTTGAGAGTGGAAACACTTTGGATTTTAGACTGAATAGCGAAGGGGTACTCTATTTCCATGGGAGAATCTGTGTACCGAAAGATATTGGTTTGAGGCAGTCGATACTGAGAGAGGTGCATAGTAGCCCTTATGCTATACATCCTGGCGGAAATAAGATGTACCGACACCTTTGTGAGTTATATTGGTGGCCAGGTCTTAAATGAGAGGTTATCGATTTTGTGGCTAAGTGCCTGATGTACCAGTAGGTTAAGACTGAGCATCAGTCACCTTCGGGATTACTACAGCAAGTTAAGATTTCACTTTGGAAGTGGGAGAGAGTGACTATAGACTTCGTTAGTAGGTTACCCCTAACACCCACTAAGAAGGATTCAGTATGGGTAATCATGGATCGATTGACCAAGTCCGCCCACTTTATACTACTTCGTACTGACTACTCCTTATAGAAGATAGCTAAATTGTATGTGTCAGAGATTGTGAGATTGCATGGGGTATCAATTTCGATCATCTCCGATAGAGATCCTCGATTCATGTCATGATTCTGGAAAAAGCTACATGAAGCTCTGGGTATGAGGTTGCACTTCAGTATTGCGTTCCATCCTCAGACCGATGGTCAATCTGAAAGGGTAATTCAGATATTGGAGGATATGTTGAGGAGCTATATGATTGACTTCTGAAGCAGTTGGGAGGAGTATTTGCCGTTGGCAGATTTCGCTTACAGTAATAGTTATCAATCTAGTATACAGATGGCACCTTACGAGGCACTATATGGTCATAAGTGTCGCACTCCCTTGTGTTAGACTGAGTTGGGCGAGTGACGTATTTTGGGCTCTGAACTGGTTTCTGAGACAGAGGATAAGGTCAAATTAATACGGGATTGACTAAAAACTGCATATGATAGGCAAAAGTCATATGAAGCGTCGAGAGATAGAGTACTTTGTGAGGGACTACGTGTTTCTCAAGGTCTCACCATGGAAGAAAGTACTGAGGTTTGGTCGCAAGGGCAAGTTGAGCCCAAGGTTTATTGGGCCTTACCGTATTCTAAAACGAGTGGGACCGATTGCTTACCAGTTGGAGCTACCTCCAAAGTTGGATTGGATTCATGACATATTTCACGTTTCTATACTGAGGTGCTACCGCTCTAATCCTACGCATATCATTCCAGTGGAGAAGATAAAGATTAGGCCAAACTTGACCTTTGAGGAGGAGCCGGTTCAGATTCTGGATCATGATGTTAAGGTTCTTTGGAGGAAGTATATTCCACTGGTTAAGGTTCTGTGGCGTAATCATAACACTAAGGAGTCCACATAGGAGCCTGAGGATGCGATGCGTCAGTAGTCCTCATCTATTTTGATAAGGTAAAATTTCGAGACCAAAATTTTTTTTAGGGGTGTAGAGTTGTAACGCCCCAAAAATATCTGTATATGTTTCTGTAATTATGTGACACAAATATCTATCTACTTTAGTGGTTATGAGTTCTGGGAGTGTCTGAGAAGTCTTGGGTTCAAGCCATGACTTGGGCAAATTTTGGTATTTTTATGAATAAAGCCTTAATCTTGTTCAGTAGGCTTAAGATTAATTGTTGGTTAATAATTAACAGAATGGGCTTGCTGGCTAGTGGTTAAGTGGAGTGTTATTATGCTGGAGGTCTTGTGTTTGAATCCCTATGCGAGCAAGGGATTTATTTTGCTACTTGTGTTGTGTGGGTGTTGTGATTTGACCAAAATTCTGTAGTGGATTGAGTGAGGAGTCTAGTGGAGAGATTTTAGGAGTAAAATTTAGGATGTATAGTGGTTATCGAAATCGCTTCAGTTTTGTTTGGATTCTATTCTCAAAAAATTTTGTTTTCACTCTTTCTCAAAATCTCTACTGATTTTCCTCCATCTTCTTCCCTTTTCCAACCGAATTCTCCCCTCCTTTTCACTTTTTGTTTTTTACTTTCTATTTTTGGCAACAGTTGCGCTCCTATCTCATTGGCAGTTATTGAGCAATCTCGATAAATGTTTTCTTATGGGTTGTAAGTTAACGATGCTAAGTTTTGATTGAGGTTATTTTGATGTTTGGTAGCATCATATCGTTAGGATTGAGACCAGTTTCGTACTGCTTCGTAAGTTAGTGGATTTTGAAGCGTTGGGGGTAAGTTTCTATAGCTCTGTAGTTGAGTAATCCATTTCGAATTCAGTTTTAGTTCGATTATTAAGTGATTAATCAAGTGCTATCTGACCAATATTTAGGTTCCAGAGTGCTCGGAGGGCGGTTGGCTTTAAATGAAACCAGGTGTGTACCCGAAACACAGAAAATATGTCTCGGCAAAAAGCCTAAATAGCTCTATGTCGACGCCACACGGGTGTGTAGTAGCCCGTGTGGTAGGCCATGTGGCTGAACATGGACGTGTCATCACGGGCCAGGCCATGCGTGCATGACACAATAGTGTGATGGGCAAGCGAGGCCATTTGCGACACACAGGCACGACCAATTGGGCTGTGTTGGCCATACAGGCGCAACCAATTGGGCCGTGTTGGCCACACGGGTAGGTAGTCCACACAGGCATGTGGGAATCTGGGCCAGGCCGTGTGATCCACACGACCAAGGCCAATTTGGGTCGTGTAGGCTGCACGGGCATGTGGGCCCATACAGGCAAACAACATGGGCTTGTGGGCCCATTTTCACTAATTTGTTGCTAAGGTTGCACGAGTCACCCGAGACAACTATGATTCTACTGTAGGGTCGGTAAACTTACCTAGACCCCTAATTGAATGAAATGGCTGAATGATTGTTATATGCATATATGATATATAAATATGTATGACTATATATTGAGCATGCTATTAATACTATACTGATTATATGTATGATTTCATGATCTAGAATGACATGACTATATGATGCATTGCATGGGGATGGGTTGATATTGATCGGAGGAAGTGTACTGAAAGGCTTCGAGCCTAATTTACTGGCAGCTTAACTGCAAACTACTGTCTAGTGCCGCATTTGGTACCACTTGGAGTGTAGGGATGGGTGGGTTGAGTATATCCATACATGGAACGTAGGGTTGGATGGAGATAGTGTGTAAAGGCTGATTGGGTAGGATTTTGTGCCTGCATATATATTACTACTACTGATACTATGATGGGCTAAGGCCCTACTGCATGACTGTTTCTGTAATGAGATGGGCTAAGGCCCAAATTGAACTGATACTGATACTGAAAAGGGTTTAGGCCCAAACTGTGATTAACGATTTACTATCTGTTTGTTTGTATGGGGATTACACAATGAGTTTACGTAAACTCACCCCTTCTGTTTAATCTGTACATGTAATCCCCAGACATAGGCAGATCGGTGCGGCAAAGAACTCTATGGTGGCCACACAACTTCTTTAAAACTATTTATCATTTATTATTTATGACTTTAAACTTTATTGTGGGAAGTATTTTATTGTAATCATGGCCTCTATGGATTTTTGGGTTAAATTTGGTTTTTATACTGTTTAAGGATTTATATCTACTAGTGGTAGATAAAACTCGAGTTTTCAAAAGAGATGAATGTTTTAACAAAAATACCATGAATACGCAAATTGTTTTAAAAGCTTCCACTACGAATAATGTTTTTAAAAGGATCGACACGATTTTAGATGTAACAAAGGAAAAGTTTTAAACGGGAAATGGTTTAGCGGCGATGTGATTTTCAAAAGCACTACCATGTGATATCGCTAGATTCGGCCATAACGTCTAGTCTGGGTTTGGGGTGTTACAATATGGGCACTCGCTCGGTCTCACCTGTCTAGATCTTCTACTAGGGGTGTCACTTTCTAGAATATTAAGTACTCTTAAATAAATACTTTATTTTAGGTTATTATTTACTTAATCAATAAAATAACAAAACAACCAAATCATGAAAAATATGTATAAAGCACAAATTATTCTAATAAATACTTGAACATTAATTAACAAAGTTAAAGAAAGACATTAAAAAATAAAATAAGAGATAGAGAATGCTCATAGATTAATCAATGTGAAAGCAAAACTCTAGAACAATCTTTGTTCGTGATCATCTAACTACGAAATAGGATTTCCCAATTAAGCGAACATAAAAGTAAAACTAAAAAATTGAAAACTAAATCTAAATCTAAAATATGAAAAACTACTCCCCATGTAATGCCCCAAATTTTAGTTTGTGTTTTGTTAAAATTTGACACAAATATCCGTCTGCTTCAGCGGTTAAGTGTTCTGGGTGTGTGTGTGACGTCCTAAGTTCAAGCTTTACTTAGGCTAAATTTTCGTATTTTTCTGAATATAGTCTTAACCTTGTTCAGTAGGCTTAAGATTAATTGGTTGTAAAATCATGTCAGAATAGGCCTGTTGGTCTGGTGGATAAGTAGAGTGTTGGTGTGTTGAAGGTCCTATGTTCGAATCCCTGTGTGGGCAAGGGAGATTATTTTTGCTCAGTTTGATGGCTGAGAGTTTGAGTCATATTGAAAATCTAAGTAGTGGGGAGTTAATGAAGAGAATTAAGGGGAGTTAAGATAGGGAGTTAGCAGAATATTTTCTTATTGATTTTTTTTTTGCAAATTTCGACACATTCTCCCCCTCTCTCCCATTTTTATGATGTCAACCTCCCCTCTTCTTCCTTTTTTGCTTTTTGTTTTTAATTGCTGCCCCCACTCTATTCTGTATGTTCGTCTATTGCCTTTTTAGAGTTTCGTTCTTCTGTTTCTGTTTCTGTCAACTATTGGTAAGTGATTTACATGTGTTATAGTTCCGTTTTCTAAGTAACCGATGGGAAGTGTATTTTGTGTTTGGCAGCGAGAAATTGGGCTGAGCGGGACTGTCTTTTTTGCGGAATTCTAGTCGGAATCACTCAGGTTGGAAGGGTAAGTGTTGAGCCCTTAACATGAATTATTGTCTAAATCCTTTAGTCAATTGCTAAATCAATGTTATGTATACTAATTTTAGGTTTTGGGAAGCTCGAGAATGGTTTCACATCAATTTGACACCAGGTGTGTACCCAAAATCGTAGAAATCACTGAAAAAGCAAATTGTCAACTCCACACGGATGTGTGGTCACCCGTGTGGTAGGCCGTGTGAGGGGACACGACTGTGTGATCGACTAGGCCAGGTCGTGCATGTAAGACACGATCGTGTGATGGCCAGATAGGCAGTGTGCGACATACGAGCTAGATTGAATTGGGCTGTGTAGGCCACACAAGCGTGTGGGTCCACACGAGTGTGTGGGATTTTGGCCAAGGCCAGATTGAGCCGTGTAGGTCATACAGGCGTGTGGGCCCACACGGGCAAGTCACATGGGCGTGTGGGCCCATTTATCTAAAAAGTTCCCTAAGGTTACACGGGTCACCCAAGACGACTATGAATCTTTTGTAGGGTTGGTAAGGCTTCTTAGACCCTGAATGATATGATCTGACTGACTGGTGAATGTTTAAGCATGATAACTATAGGCATGATTTTATACTGTTCTATATGACTGAATATTGCCATGTGTGCATGGTGTACCTGTATGATTGCACTGAGCATGTTTTTTTGCATTTGCATTTGGGTGGGATGATTGATTATTGGAGGAAGTGTATTGAAAGGCATTCGTGCCTATTATCTGGCAGCTCAGCTACAATATTACTGTTATGTGATGCATTTCGGTACAGCCTAGTGTGTAGGGATGCGTGGGTGTTTAAAACCTTACATGTGTGTAAGGATGGTCGGAGATGGTGCGTAGAGGCTAGTGGGTAGGATTTTGATTTCTATTACTGTGTGCATATTTGTACTGAGATGGGCTAAGGCCCTAATTTAAAATTGAAACTGAATCTGAAATGGGTTAAGGCCCGGACTGCATCTGAAACTGTAATGGGCTTAGGCCCAAGACTGCATCTAACTGTTATCTAATTGTGTGCATGTTTCCTATAGGGATTACACAATGAGTTTATGAAAACTCACCCTTTTCTATTTAATCTATATAGGTAACCCCCAGGCATAGACGGATCGATGCAACGGAGGACTCTGTGGTGGTCATACATACTATAAACAGTTTTACTTTCGTTATGATTTTTTATTGATTATGGGGAATTTTTTTATGTAATCCAGACTTTATGGACTGTTTTGCGTTAATTTTGGGATTTTAACTATTTTTGTAGACTTACAACTGCAAACTCAACAAAAATATGGCTTTTCTAAAAACCATCGTTTTCCATAAAACAAACGATCTCTAAACCGATGGTTTTCTAAAGCTTCCGCAATGAATTTTGTCTAAAAACCAAATGAAAAAACGAGTAGGTGATTTCGATATTTGATAAGAGATAAGTAAATTAAACAGTAATGTTTTATAATGATGACTTGGTTTTTAAACACCATTCCATGTGACATCGCTATATTCGGCCATAACGTTTAGGCCAGGTTTAGGATGTTTCACCCTAAAATGGCCTTTTTGGCTCTACCTAAACCTTACTATTTATAGGCAATATTAGTTTCCCTAATTAGGTTAAATATAGGCCTTAAAACTGATAAATATTGATTGCGTACAGAAAAACACCCTTGCTTAATTTCTGGTCCTCATCACAGCTATGTCGCGACATAGGGAAGGCGTGTCACGACACAACTTTGATTGCTTCCACATGACCTTCATCATCAATCACAATATTAATAGATTCTATCACATTTTGTATCCTCTTGGTATACACTCTGTAAGCGCTATTCACCATCATCTGACTTGGAGTCAAATTTCCCTTGATGCTCTCTATCCTTCATGATAAAGCAGGTACTTCTAAATGCGTGAAAGTATTTCACAATTGGTTTTCTTTCCTTTTGCAACTCATAAAGGGTCACTAAGTCCTAGGTCTTAGATGAACCTTATTGATCACTAGGGTATCTATGTTAACAACCTAAACCTAGAACTTTTGACTAATACCCTTACTATTAAGCATCACTTTAGACATCTCTTGAATTTTTCTACTATGGAGTTATTTTAGTAGAAAAATCATGCTTCATCCTTTCATCCTCACAATACTCAGAAAAACCCTTATTCTCAAACTCCCTTCCATGATAGCTTCTTATCCTTCTAGTCATGCCTATCACTTGACCTTTCTCATTCATCAAGGTCATGTAAAACTTCTTGAAAGCATAAAAGGTGCTAGACTTGTCCCTAAGAAATCTTACCCAAGTGTATCGTAAGTAGTCATCCACACATAGTAAAACATATCTCTTACCACCAATACTTTGTCTGCATTGGGCCTAACAGATCCATGTGAATTAGCTTTAGTGGCTCGGATGTCTGGACTTGTAGTACTCTCTAATGCTTCTCCCTATGTTGTTTACTACTACAAACTTTTATAATATCACCATTAAATTTAGGAGTACCCTTGACGACCTCAAACTGGATTAAATTTTGAAATCCTTTGTAATGAACATGGCCAAGCTTCTCATGCCACAATTCTAACTTAAAGACATTTTCCTTGTTACACTTCAAAGATTAGATTACGTTGTAATAATTATTAAATATCCTAACTTCTTCCATGATTTTCTCTTTTGTCTTGGAAGAGACTTCACATCCATCTTTGGTGAAGTTGATCATCATACCTTGATCACACAATTGGCTTATACACTTACCAAATTTGTTTTTAAACCTCCAACCAACAATACATTGTTTAGTCTAGGTAAACCAAGAGCATCTAGAGTAACTCTACCACCTAGACAGTCTTCAAAATCAACAAGGAAACTTTGATTCCCTATCATATGTCCAGAAAGCCACTATCAAAATACCAAAAAACTTCATGTGAAACCCTTCAAGGATCTATGAGTTACAATTAGACATTTTGGTTCTTTCTTCCTTCAGACCTATTTATACTTCTAACATTTGAGTGGTTACGTGCAGTGGGCACTTTAGGTGGCACTGAATGTTTCCATTTTAAATTAGGTAACATCTTGAAATGCCTTATTCTGATATGCCCCATTTTATTAGAATAATGACAAATAATTCTGGAATAAATAGGTACCTTCTTATCAATCTTGATCACCATAACCTTGGGTGAACATTCACCAATTTCATTTTGCTTGGATGCTTTCATAAACATAGTTGAACTCTCCATAATATCTTTTCCATTATTAATAAATATTGGTCCACTTTTTCTTGGATCTGTTCTTCCCAAATAAAATATTTTATCCAGTTTGTTATTCCCAGTATTGAACTTCTCTAGAAGTAACTTAGTTTCAACCAACTTCTTGGTGTTAACAAGGGTGTCCAACTCCTTGGTTAATAAAACCTCTCTAGCCTCAATTTGCCTGATCAACTTCCTATTTTCCTCCCTAAATTTAGCATCCTCTTGTGCTGGTGTTCAACTCACATACTATTCTCATTTACTCAACATTGTCTTGTAAGTTCTTAGGAACTCATCATTAGAATAATCATCTATCCTAGCTTCAAAACCAAAAATCACACTTGAAGCAAAGGTACATAGTTTTCACTTAATCCTCATCAAACTCAAGATTGCTAAAGTGTCTTCATCACTCCAAGACGTACACAAAACCTTTTGTTTTCTTCTTAAGAGTGTTAGCACACTCAGCCTGAATATGACAATAAACAAGGCATTCATGACACTGGATGTCCTTCTTCTCTTTATCATTCTCCTCCTTGATAGTAACACATTTTCTTTTATTCTTAGAAGTGTTATTTGATGTCTCAAACTTCTTGAACCTCTTAGCTTGCTTCTTAAAAGTTTTATTAAAATTCTAATTAGAGTAATATACTTTTGAAATTTTGCTATTGTAGAGGCATTGGGAATTGACACTTCATCAACCACTTGAAATACAATGCTTTTCTCTCCCTTTGGCTTACTCTTATTGGATTAATCCAATTTCAACTCAAAAGTTTGTAGAAACCCTGCTGACTCATCAATCTTCAAGCTCTGTCAATCTTTGATCTCTTCAATAGCAGTCATTTTAATAGTAACCTTAAAACTTTTCTTACTAGTTTAGAGTTTGAGTACTTTTCACTAAGATCAAATGCTTGATTTGACAAGTCACACAACTTAGCATAAAACTCACCGATTTTCTCAGAATCTTGAATTCTTAAAGTCTTAAACTTGGTGGTCATCATCTACACTTGGATTGTTTGACAATATTGGTTCCCTCATGAGTAGTTTCTAGAATTTCCCAAGCTTCTTTTGCAATAGTGCACTTGGAAATATGCTTGAACTCTTGCATATTAATATAACATTATATGGCATACAAGGCCTTAGAGTTTGCATTGGCAACTCTCTCTTTTTCAATAGTTCACTCAACATCAGGTTTAGGAACCTCTTTAGCATCAAAATTGACAATAGGAGCTTGCCAACCAGTACGTACAAAACATCATGCTCTCCTACCTACAAACTTAATGTAGGTTTTCATCCTAGCTTTCCAATAGGGATAGTTACCATTCTCAAGTATAAAGGGACGAGTAGTTAGAGAACCTCCCATTATCAACAAACAATAACACAAGATTCATCACTAGATTTATTAAGTGTTAAGCTCTAATACTAATTATTACTACCTAAAGTTGTTGTTTACTTAATATGAAAATAGTTAATAGAAGTACTGGACCGTAGTGGCCATGATGGCTTGGCATTGCAAACATTATGCACCAAGGTTTGTTTACACAATTCTATTTTATTACGACTGTGAAGCTTAGCTCAATGAGTAATTCCACTATCTTTAATCCACAATACATAAGTGATTCACACTTTATTACTCCCCAAGTATAGAGATTTCACCTTTGTACATAAAGACTAGAACACTCACTCTCATACAAAACCTAAACAAGTCTCAAAGCATATATTAATTTCAATTTGCTAACATAGAATCTAAGTGAATATAAAGTAACTTCTCGAAAATAGCTATTAAAACTTAAACATCAAAAGCATAATTAATCGAAGACATGTTCTCCAAATTAAGCAGTGCAATCTCAATCGAATCACCGCATTTCAAGGGTTTAATTGACTCACTCATATCCAATCTAATCTTCAAAAGCCAATGATTGGCTTTCCTATGGATTACAGTATCTTCAATATAACAACACATTAACAGGTCCAAAGATTTTCTTCATTAAATTGCCAAACCAAATAGGACAAATAATAAACTACCTTAGTGATAGCCTGCAGTGGACACTGTCGAGTGCCACTCAGTTTCATTCAACATATCTTGCATCAACATACATTATATTTAAATTAATATACACAATCATGCTTATTATATTCCAAAATTAAAGGAAAAAACCTTAATATTTAATAAAATTTAATTTATTTTTTTAATTAATCAAATAACTTAATTTGTTTCAGTAATAACAAGAAGGATAAACACTTACCAAACTAGAAACTAATCTAGAAAACAATGCATAAATTTATTTCAAGGATAATGTATATTTAGATATTTTTAACTCAAATATTCTAATTAATATTTACAATGATTGTGCGAAAAAAAATTACATCTATATTATTATTTCAGCTCTTAATTGAGTTTGTGTCATGAGTCAACTAGTTACCAACTTGATTATGGAAATTACAAAAATTCCCTTTCATAATTAAAATAATGTATATTATTTTAGTTTACTTTAATCTTTTCATTTAAAAAAATTATAAAAATATGTAAATGGTAGGATTTGAACCCACATCATCAATCAATTGCATTAGTAAAACATTTAATTTATCACTCAACTAAAATTTTATTTTAATATTTTTATACATTTTAATTTTATTATGCACACTTTATTACCTCCATCAATTATATATTTATATTGTTATTTAAGCTCCTGAATGAATTGGTGTCACGAGTCAACCGGGCACCAACTTAATTATAAATATAACACCCTTTACCCGACTCGATTGCTGTGTCTGAGTATCAAGTGTCACCCTCAACTAAAATTTCTTAACAAAATATTTTAACCTGATTGGCTTACAGAATTAGATAACACCAAATTATACATCCATTGCTACTATTCAACCTTACTCAAATTTCAGGAATAGCATTAGGTTTTGTAAATGAAACTCATAATATATACAATCACTAAGTCCACACAGGCATTCTACCTTATTAAACATGAATAATTATTTTCAAATTTGCAGCTCGAGACCTTACTATAGATACACTAAATTAATTCTTGAGGCGTAGCCTCTAAGGATACCCCTCTATACGCATGACATGGCTTCAACGCCCTCCATGAGAATTCGGCAACGTCTGGCTAGGTCCCTTCCCATAACGAGTCCAACACTCTTTGATCATGCATATAATGTAATACAATCGTTAGTTCAATGAACTCAATGAGGACCTTTACAACCTTACTCATAAAACGCTTATATATTTTCAAGAATAAAATAAAAGCACAAAATTTAGATCTCCCAGAATATTTTAGGAAGTTCCGTCAATTTTCTGGCATAGTTGTCGCCTTGCATTCTCTGAGCCAATAGTTGGTGGACATATCCACTGACTGATCATGAGTGTGCTCTTCCAAATAACAAATTCTTCTGGAATTTGACACTGTCTTGTTTCATTCATATTTTCATCTCACCTAATATGGGCTTACTGTGTTACCCCAGCAATTACCTTCTTAGGACTTAGCCTGTTGCATAGAACCCTCATTTTAAAGAAAATTCATTTAACAATATCCTTATTTATGGCCTTGAACATGAGAGTTGGCTGATGCTTAAACACCTCTTCCTTTATGGACTTATACTTATAAGACAGCCCTATAGGAACTTTCCCATTTCAAACTATTCATCAGGAAACTTCCATTATCAAATTAGTCACAGTGGACTACATCTTTCCTAGATTGATCCTGGTGAACTTTCACATTTGATAATCCAAAGTGGACTTTCCCGAGCTACATAGTCTAGATAAACATCCTCTTTCTTTGTGAATCTTTTTTGGCGGGCTTTATCGATCAGACAGTTCCTACTTTTCTGGTGACCCCTTAGTCAATAACCACTTAGAATTTCAAATTCTATAAATCATTTTTTAGATAATAAGTAAATGATGGTTCTACACCAACTCTGCTAGACTATTTTTGAAAAATATCTCTAAAGGAAATACCTCTTCCTTCCACACATGTCGCATTTAAGAGGCTTCTACCAGTTCTACTACCTTCACCTTTTTAGCGGATTCCTCTATTTAGCACGCTTACTCGCATTTTGAGATGCATCATTATTATTTTGTCAACCTACTCACTACGTGAGTCATACAATAACCTCCCATTTTATTCTCTGATGGGCTTTCTATTCATCGTCCTAGAGGACTTTGTTTTTACCATGATATGCACCTATTCACCACTAGATCATGCCATGGCTGACCATGGACTTTTGATTCCGAAGAATTAATAAACATTTTTGGAGGTGTCGCCCCATAGGACCTATATATACCATTTACATGATGTCGCCCCCGAAGGGCTTATATACCGTTTACACAGTGTCGCCCTAAAGGACTAGGAGATAACCATCATCATGGTTTCGCCTTAAAGGACCAGTAGATATTTGTTCCATAATGGCACCAAACTCCTTTGTATCCTATAATAATCTACCTATTGCATCATCACACCGATTTTTCCTATCTTCAACTACCCCGTCAAAGTAATTCCATCCGTACTCCGCATTTTAAGAGCATACATAACAATCATAAAAATTCACTCATTATTATAACTCATAGGACGTCATATCTCAATACATCTATACTTTTCCACATCTCGAATCTATAAAACATACCCCAATCATTCATTCATTTCCACAGCACTATACATGCATAGTTTGCTCATTCATCACACCAGATACAACCAAAGAATTCAGAAAAAACCCATAACAAATACACAAGCAAACATTATAGTACATCAACAAACAACCACCTAAGTGAAGTACAGGAACTCACTTGAAATCCTTCATCCTCGCCAATTTAGCTTGCCCAAATGCTAGAGCCTCTTTCGTCCTGGCAACAACTAAGCACAACAGCCCTATATTCCAGTCAAACCAAATGTATTTAACTTTAAAACCCAAAAACTCAATATCTTATAGAATTTTTTTTGATGATTTTGAAAATTATTACTTGTCTTTTCCCTAATATCACGAATGCAAAAAGATAAAAGGGTTTACCAATTCCTAAATTCTATTCCCTAGACTCAACCTCACGATCATTGCCCCATACAGCGTTTTCCTCAACTTTCCCTTCTTTGGAGCAACTGAAGAAGATGGTGTAGATGGAAACTAAACAAAAATGAGGAGAATCATGCCTTCAGAATAACCTTCCTCACTCATATATATATATATATATATATATATATATATCCCTTCTCGCACAATCACCAAAGCCTCAATTAATCCACCCATCAACAATCGTTTTATTTTCCATGAAGGGGCCACCCAGTTCTAATTTAACTGAACCAGAATTAGATCTCAACCAATTACCAATATGCCACAAAAATTTTCAAGTTTTTCAGTAAAGCCCACCAACTTACTATTTTATTAAAGTATCTCCCCACATTTCCTAAAATTTGGGACTTAAGCGAAAATCGGGTGTGACAATAAAATTACAAAAATATCATTCTATAATTAAAATAAATTATATTATTCGAAGGTACTTTAGTATTTTCATTTTAAAAACCAATAAAAATATGCAAATGGTAGAATTTGAACCCACATAATCAATTAATTGCATTAGTAAAACATTTAATTTACCACTCAATTAAAACTTCATTTTAATTTTTTATACGTTTTAATTTTATTGTACACATTTTATTGATCAATTGTATATTAATATTGTTATTTATGCTCCTAATTAAGTTAGTGTCATAAGTCAACCAAACATCAACTTGATTATGAAAATTACGAAAATGTCCTTTCACAATTAAAATAAATAATACTATTTTAGTGTAATTTAGCCTTTTCATTAAAAAAACAACAAAAAATATGCAAATGGTAAGATTTGAACCAATATCAACCAATTGCATTAGTAAAAATTTAATTTACAACAAAACTAAAGTTTAATTTTGATATTTTATACATTTTAATTTATTATACACTTTATTATTCTTAATCTATTGTATTTATATGCTTCATTATTTATTATGTATTATTTTTTAACATCATATGTATTCTAAATTTATGATTTCTATATATATATATACATTTGATAATAAATTTTTATTTTATATTTTCATACAATAAATTTAAATATCCAAACTCCTTAACCGCTTTTATCCTTTCTAGATTTTTATTTAATTTTTTAAAGCTTAAAATTTAAATCCAGATATTTAGAGGATTGGGATTTGGAAGGAATTGCTAACCTATCCACCAAACCAAACTTTGTCCCACACCCAAATCCCCAAAACATTTTCGTTATATAAGGAAAATTTTCTCATTTTGGAACCTCAGTTTTTCAAACTCTAGCACTTACCAAAAAAAAAAAAAAAGGGGAAACAACAGAAGACCAGACAGAAACTCTGGTTTTGTTCCTGTGGTAACCCTAAATATAGCATGAAATAGATCAAAGGAACCAAAAACTAGCTGGAGAAAAAAAAAAAAAAGAAAAAGAGATCCCACAAGTTCAATATCCGAAAATTTAGATTAAAAAAAAACTGGTTTTGTTTCTTTGTTTTTCATTCGTTATACATCTCTTCCTCTGTTTTCGGTTCTGATGTTTTGCCTTTCGTAGCCATCTTGTTTGATTGTTGGGTTCTTTTATAAACATCTCTCATCAAAGGAATCTGAAGATTGTTCAGTTTCATCCATTGTTGCCAGAACTAGGGGGAAAAGAAGAAGCAAAATCAACGTCAAATTATCCAATGTCTCGCCGGATAATCGTAAGGACCCCGACCACCGGCTCCCGGCGGCAACCGCTACTGCAAAGCCGTTCCACGTCTTCTTCTCTTTTCATGGTTGACGATGGCTGTCGTTACAGCCGGAGTAGCAGCTCGAGGAAAAGTGCCAAGTTCGGGGAGCTTTGTGGGGGGACAGCAGCGGAGTGTGCGGCTGTTTGTTGTTGTTGTCCTTGTGGGATAGCGAACCTTTTGGTTTTAGTGATATACAAGGTTCCGGCAGGACTATGCCGCCGTGCACTCCGTCAGAAAAGAAGGAAGAAGTTGCAGAAAAAAGGGCTGTTTCAGCCGAGAAACTTTGGGAGCCGATATGGGTGTGAAGAAAGGGAGTTGCGGAATCATCCCATGGTATGCGCCAAAGAATTGATGGTGGAGATGGAGGTTTCTGAAGAAGTCGATAAAGCATTGTTCCAACTTGAAGAAGAGATGTGGGAAAGGTTTCATGGTACTGGGTTTTGGAGAAGTCCTTCACAGAGAGAAAGAGATTCATCCACCATTAATTAACTGTAAATAAAAAATAAAAAATAAAAAATAAAAGAACTGGGTTCTGGCCATCGATGAAGAAATTGAAAATTTTGGCCAGAGTTTGAAGCGGTGAACATGAATTTTTTTTTTAATTGACACGCTGATATAGAAATTAGAATGATGGTGAAATTCCAAGTTTAGTCACTGTAGTATATTGACTTTGAGAATTTAGTCAATGGTTTTGTTGGTTGAGAATTTTTTAGAAACTCAAAAATTATTAGTGGTGAGTAATTAGTTTTTACTTATTTATTATTCTAAAAAATAAATTTTCAAATTAATCTAATTATTTGAATTTTACTTTTGAGGAAATTTTACATAGTCAATAAGTCTACAAATAAAATTCATCAATGGTATTAATTGTTTGGTAAAAGTACCATAGAGGTCCTTATATAAGAAGCCAAATTGTTTTTTATCTCTTCTGTTAAAGAATATATAAATTAGTCTTGTATCTTGAATAAAAGAGCAAATTAGTCCTTGTTATAAGTTTCATCCGTTTCTGCTGTTAAAAGTTGGTTCCTATATGTCACCATGAAGTACTCGTGATATGTCACATGTCACTATTTGGTTATTCTGTCAATCATGGAAACTTTTAATCATAATTTTTTAATAAAAAATACCAAATTGCTATTTAGTCTAATGTATAGGGACTAGTTTACTCATTTTTTAATAGAATGGATAAAATGCAATTTGATTCTTAATACAATAAGTTTTACCTAATTATTTCAACTAAGTTAAAATATAAAAAAGTAAAATCTCATTGGGTAAAGGTTGAAACACAAAAATCATGATTTTAGGTAAAATGAATAGGACATAGCATTAGAGATTACTCTCGTATACCCTACTTATCCAATCTACAATTTATATTATGGAATTTTGTAAAAAAAAATAATTAATTTGAAGGCATTTACTAATTTTGTTTTAAATTGGAATTAGATTGATGATACCATTTTGGAAAAAGAATATGGATACGTTTATTTAGTATTAAAAATATCATTCTATCGAAGTAAAAGGAAACACATGTTTCCGACTTGAAAATTTATGATTTGCATTGAATTTAAAAATAATTAGATTTAAATATGGTAATTAATGACTCGAGTGTAAAAAGAGTAGTTAATTACATCTTAATTTTTTTAGAATGTGAAAATAAAAAGATAATTACATTCAAAATCCTATACCCTATAATGTTCCTATAACACTAATGCATGATTTAAGTTTAAGAGGTTACTTTTATACAATAAAATAATATGATATTTTTATATTGACGAGAAACAATTTATTGTGAATTTGGATCTACTAAATATTTGATTAATTTTTTTATATTAATTTTGTAACAGGCTCAATTTGACCGGGCCCATATCAAAAACAAAAAACTAAAAAACTAAAATTAAATAAAATAGTCCAATGTCCCTTTACAAATATTGAGGCCCAAAATAAAATCCAATTACCCAAATTACACCAAAACCCCTAAACTAAACTACCCAATTCATAAACCTAAGATTCACTAACCTTCAAAAGCCCAGATTACATTGGACAACACTCATGACTCGAACTTAAAACCCAATTTTGATAGCCTAAATTGAACAACTTAATGATCCAATTCTAAAGCGGCTTAAGTGGCCCAAATATAGTTTCAGCTTCTGGAAACCCTAGCAAGGGCCTTGTGTCGCAGCCTTCCTCAACAACAGCCTCCAGCGCAGAATTACCTCGTCACTGCCATGGCCAAACCTGTAACAAATTAACAGATCACAGCAACAACAACCAATTGACAGCGAATGATAGATAACAGTGAATAATAGAAAATAAAAATTATTTTTTTCATTTTTCGTTTCGGCTATAAAGAGTCGTTTGCAAACAATGTAAAGGGATCCCCATTTTTTGTATACACGCACAAATACGAAATAAAAAGTAGTAAAAATCGATTTCTTTAAAGGTGATCTCAGATCTTTTTTCTTCCGATTGATTTTCTCTCTTTGGTTCTTCATTGATTTCCGATTGCAAGTGAAAGCAAATAAAAAGGGAAAGAGAGGGGTTTACCTTTACGTACGCCATCGGATCCCTATTCTCTTCGGCGAAATAGAAGAGTGGATAGGGATTTGGGGGTTGAAGTGGGCTTTACTCCGTTTTCCCGCCATCGATTACAGTGGCGGAATGTGTGAGACGGAGAGGGTCAGCCGAGCAGTAGGGGATCGGGGAATTAAGTTTTTTCCCCTTATTTTGTTTTTTTTTTAAACTGAAATGGTTTAGCGTTTTTAAGGTTATTTTTTAACTTTTATAAAGAGCACAAAATGGCGTCGTTTAAAGCTTAAGTCAATAGCCTTAAAACGACGCCGTATAGGCCATGACCCATTCAACCCGACCAGATACCAATGAGGATCCGCGCATTTTGCTTAGAGGGGGTATTTGCGCGTTTGGTCCCTCTCTTTTGCACAGTCCTATGATTGGGCCCTATTTCAGTTCTCTTATTTTTTAAATTTGCCCCTGAATCTGGGCACTGTTTCAAATTAGTTCGCGTTAAACGCCTCGTTTCGAAATTTGGTTTAATTTCATTTTTAATCTTCCTTGATTTGCGCGCATTGTGTTTTAGTCCTTACTGTTTCAATGTTTTTTGTTTATTAATTATCCCTTTTAGTTTGCACTCATTTCAATTGAGTTTTATTGTAGTTTATGTAATTCTTTTATCTATTATTCATTTCTTTAATTATTTTAATAAATTATTTTGAATTCATTTACTAAAGTTACATTGTTTTAATTTGATTATTTTGACTATCATTCGTATATATTTTTTCAATTGCTTTGCTATATAATTTATTTATTTTAAAATTCTCTTTTATAATTCTCTTTGTTTTAAAGATTCATATGATATTTATTTTAAATATTCTTATACATTATTATTTTATATATTTACACATAATTTATCTTAACTTTTTTTATATTCTATGTAAATATTAGTGATTTCTTACTATTTTATGTATATATTTTCATTTAAACCTGTTTATGTATATATATAACTTATGCCTTTTAAAAACCTCAATCTATTATATATTTTTGTTTATTTCAAAACTTTTATATATTATTATTTTCATATATAAATTATTTATATTAAGTTTTATTTCATATATATTATTTATGTAGATTGATATCTACTATTTTGTATATTATTTACCTAGATTTTCTTCTTATATAAATATTTATTGTAAAATTCATTTATATTATTTCATGTAGTATTTATTTTTATCTTTGTTTTCAACCCATTTCAAATTTTTATGTATATTATTGGTTTCAAAATTTTTTGTACGTATATATTTTTATCGATTACGTGTTGATGATTTTAAATTGTCTTTCCTTCATGATATTCAACTCTTCCATGTTTTAGAATTTGTTACATTTTATTTGTGAATTGGTGTATTATTTATTTTAAAATTTGTTTTTAATTCATTATCTTTTGAATGTTAGTGTTAGTATTTCCCTAGTGTATGTATTGCCATTGTATGAATTCTAATTTGCTCTTTTATGTTTCCATCATTGCCATGAATAGCCATTTCATATTTGCAATTATGCTTTCGTTTTATTATTGCATTGTAATTAAGATTTCCAACTTATTTATGCAAAATTGTTCATTTTTTTATCCAAACAAATTCAAATAAAATACATTTTAAGCCAGTTTTATAACCAGTTACTCGAAAGCTTTTCAAAGTAAGGTGATATTTTGGTATTTGGAAATCCGAGAAATTGTGCCTTAATGTATTGGGTCGCGGTTTTTCGTTTGGCCAAATAACTTAATACCCTTTTCAATTGCATGTTTTGGAAATTGTAAGATGATCTCGACTTTGAGGGTTTAAGGTATTGCATCCTAACATACTGGGTGTAATATTTTGTCCCTTTGGAACGAGTGAATCTTACATTCAAACTTGAGCCATTCCAACCTTTTTCAAAGAAATTGCATTTTTTAAAACTTTTCAAGTTCTCGGCATTAGGACATCATTTGATCGATTTGGTACCAATTTTGGGCGTACGAAGGTGTTAACCCTTCCCCGTATGTAACCGACTCTCGAACCTGTTTTCTTAAATTATGTAGGCCAAAATCGATATTTTAATAAACAAAATGTTTTGAAAGGTGATCCGATCACGCCTAAACAAAAAGGATTGGTGGTGACTCCATTTTTTAAAAAAAGTCTATCCCCATTTTTTCAAAATTAAAAATGGTTTCGACAGCTTGGCGACTCCACTGGGGACATTTTGAGAGGCAGGCCATAAATTGGTTAATTTTTTTCCTTTTATTGAAAACTGAAAATCGGTTTGAAAAATCATGTTTTATTGTATTTGGTTGGCTCATTATATGTGATTATTTTTGTTTGAATCTTATAGAATATTTTTGCATGGCATTGCATGACCGTTTTGGTTGCACCTTTAAGTGGGAGTTAGAAGCTATGCCTTCGTGAGGTTTTCACCTCCGCATGGGCTAGTGGTCTGCTTCCGGGATACATCCATACCTATGTCTTCGTGAGGTTTTCACCTCCGTGCAGCCATAGGGAAATGTATTCCCCTGAATTGAACTCGATCCATATGAGCCTATAATTGGTGAGGATTGAGGAATCTGCTGGTTCAGATACCCTTTTTTTTATAACCAAACCACATATAGTGAACCCTAGGAGCCCACCCTAGGTAGAGCTATGCTGAACCCTAGAGTTCACCCAGATAGGTGCTTTATTTTGTTGATTATTTCTCCTATGCTAATGTGTTTTCTTTTTGTTATGACTGCATTGCATTACATCATCATAGAAAGGAGATGTTGATTTATATTCGATTGCTAAATAGAAAAGCTTGTCATAGGAAAATGAATTTCTTGATGAAGTGGATTATAATACGCCCACTCGAATGTGGTCCAAGTAAAGAAGCTCGTGGAGGAATATACGACACTGTTTCCTTGCCTGAGGATTCAAGCCAACAAAATTGATTCAAGAGCCATCAATTTTCTTGAAGAAGCCAACGAGCATCACGGGGATAGGTGAGTAATGGGCCGCGGCCTAGACCATGCAAAAAAGAGCTAGTAGAAATATCTATTGGAAAGTTCGCGAGATTTGACCTTAGCATCCAGATACAAAGAAAATGATCGATGTCTTCGCCTGGAATATAAGGGCAAAGAAAATGATCGATGTCTTCGCCTGGAATATGAGGGAAAAATCGCATATATAATCCGTTTTATGTAAAGGAATTTGTTTTCTAGAAAAACTGTTCTAATGGAATTGAATTCAGAACCAATACCTCTCTTTCTTGCATTCATGCATTTGCATTTCATGCATTTGCATTGTATCATCTACAGTACATTATTTAAAAGGACCCTAATTAGGTAAAATTATTTCAGTTAATCTGGACAACATGGAACAAAGGTTAGAGAGATTAGAGCAAAGACAAATATAGATGCAGGAGCAATTAGCCAAAATTTAACAGGATATGCGAGATCAAATGAATATGATGAGCCGGTTAACCCAGTTACTAGCTGGACAGCTTGAAAACAGGAAAGGTCTAGTGGTCAATAGCGAGGACGATAATGAAGACCTTATTTATCCTTTAGGTGCTACCCCAATAAACGTCTTGACCCAAAGATGCGCATCCGTAAGGGGTACCCGTCATTATTGGACCCCAATATTAGATTGATACCTAGGTACTGTTGAACATCTCGATGGGTTTAGGTTTTAACCCAAAAGAGGATCGAATCAATCCCATTGCTTTTGACATAGCAGAAACAGAGAAAAAGGGAGAGTGGACTTTAAGGGCCGTAAAGAGGAAGGAAAAGGAAGTGAATAATACGAGTAGGTATAACAGGGCCCATTCAAAGCCGATTATAGTAAGCCAGCCAAAGAAGGCAGCTACCAGTTATCTGGTCCCCCCAAGAGAAGAACCCAATCCAAAATCAAACTTAGAAAAACCCCAGTTCTCACCCATCCCAATCTTGTATAGGGAGTTGTACCAAATGTTGTTTGACGCACATGTTATAGCCCCTTTTTACCTGAAACCAATGCAACCTCCATACCCCAAATGGTACGACTCAAATGCTTAATGTGAGTACCATGCAGGGATCACAAGGCATTCAATAGAAAATTGCCTTACTTTCAAGAAGTTGATTGAAAGATTTATTAAAATATGAATTGTAAAATTCAATGATCCCTCTGGTGCAGAAAATCCATTACCCAACCATTCTATTAAAGGGATAAATATTGTGAGTACCATGATGAATAGAGGCATGAGATCCAGAAGTACATCAAGTTTAGGGCTATAGTGTAAGACCTGATACTGGGGATTTGAACATTAATAACATATCCGAAGAGGGAGTCAGGGAATAAAAGTTTCCAAGCCATTACATACTTAGGAGTGTTTTGAATAATAGGACTGGGAAGGGATCCCCATATTTTTTAGAGCTTACTCAAAGTAATGTTCAGAACATGCTTATTGCTTTAAGCCTAGAGGCAATAAGAGTCTTTTTGTGAAATAGGCTTGTGTCCAGAATTTTTATTTCAATAAAATTCATCTTTTTGAGCAAATATTCTTTTATTCTTTCTATTTATAGATTCTTTTATTGTTTGGACTTTCTTTCAAATATTCTTTCATTCTTTTTTCATGATCATATCATGCAAATAATCATCCTTAGAATCATTTATTCTTTGGAATATGCTGTAACGCCCTGAATTTTGGGCCTAGATGAATTGGGCTTTGGGCTTTAGGTCTCATAAATTTTTTTTAGTAAGCAAGAAAATGACAAATGACATGTTGGCTTTAAGGGTTTAATAAATTTAGAGTGTCTAGGGGTGTTGGAGAAGTTCTGGGTTCAAACTTTGAGGTGAAGGAATTTTTAATTAATTATTAAAGGAACCAGGGTGGTAAGTAGTTGGGCTTTTAAATAAAAATAGGGAAAAATGGCATCAAAGAGCCTTGTGGTGGAGTGGCTAAGTGACGCCACTTAGGGTATAGGAAGGTGGTGTTATGGGCTAGCCAAGAGATCCTAGGTTCAAATCCTAGCTTAGTATTTTTTTAGGAGTTTAATTTTGGCCTTCTAGAAGGTCGAAAGTGGTGTGATGATGGACTCTAAGGAGAGTGATCAGAAGAGAAAATTTAAGAAAATGATTAGGGAGTTATCAGGGAGAAAAACGAGGAGATGAGATGGGGAAGAGTTGGAGCCGATTGGGACTTTGGGGGTAGGCAGAGTTTCGACTTTGTATATAAATAGGGGGTGCTGAATTCCCTCTGTGCTATTTCGGCAATTGTAATTCCCTTTGTGCTATTTCGACAACTATAGTGCTCTGCCGAATTCTCCTTCACTTTTTCTGTTCTAAACCTCGCCTCTTCCTTCTGTGTTTTCTTTTCTTCTCTCATAAAACCTTAAATCGAATATCATTCTCTTCTTTCTCCATTACTTGTACCATCCCACTTCATCTCAATTGTTAGGGACCGAATATTCGTGACTTCAAAAGCCGAAAACCTTTGCTCTTGGAGCTGATTTCTTCATCATCTCAAAAGCTTGTGTCGAATACTCTAGTGACCGAGTCTCTATCGGGCTGTCATTATTCCTTCGATTTTGGTAGATCAAATCTTAGAGAGTTGGAATCAAGCTTGGATCTACAAGTCTCTGTCGAAAAGCTATCTATACGTTTCGGCTTTTGGGTAAGTGTTCTTGATTTTGGGATAAGTTGGCCGAATAATCTATATTAAGGTAAAATGGTGACTTAAGTGGATACAAGTCACCTATTATTTTGTCTTTAATGATTAAGATTGATGCAAATCTAGGGGATATTCGTAAGTAGTAGTTAAGGAAGGGCTATTAGGACTGGTGGTACACGGTAAGGTTATGGTAAGGCTTCGGTTTTTGGTAAATATTGTACTTAAGTGTATGATTGATTAGAGGTTGGTATTGGTTGTAGGTTCAAGGCTGAGGATAGTGTAACACGTCTCATTAACCAGGTGTGTACATACACTTCACACACGACAAATCGGCAAAAGCTAAAATCCTGAAAATCTAAAAAGTCGAAAGGTTGGCGCCGGCAACCACACGAGCGTGTGAACATTCATGTGGAAACACGATATGACTACCGAGACCAAGAGAGCGATCTCATGGTCTCGGGCCACTATTGGCCAACCGGGCCAGAAGGGGGCTAAATGGGCCCGACAGGCTCGTGGGCTCAAATCTGCAAAAGTTGATAACTGATATTAAATGATGAGTTGGTAATGATGGTTGAATGATTTGAACATGATCGGGCCTGATGGGCCATATATTTGTGAATGGGCCTAATAGGCCATATGGACATGATTGGGTTTGATGGGCCATATGTGATTTTAGAGAAGCATGTAGACTACTAGGGTTTTATGGTGGACTCTAGGCCTAGATTTAATGTACTCTCAAGCAACATAAAACTTAATTAATTAATCAAACATGTCTGTGGACAAGTCGCAAGGTTAGAGTGTGGCAATGGATGTATGCATGTCTAGGATTAGATCGAGGAAGAGCTTAGTACTTAAGCAGTCCTAGTGACCCACCTCCTCTTCTCTGGAATCCTACCTGGTGCATAGTGTATGTTCACTTTAGCCGTGAGGACTTGTTGATGGGCCAAAGTTCGTAATTAGAACCCGTACTATTAAAAAATTACGAAAATACCCTTATAGGGTAGAAATTATGAAAATACCCCTATAGGGTAGAATTACGAAAATACTCCTGTAGGGTAGAACTACTAAAACACCCTTGTAAGGTAAAATTACTGAAATGCCCCTTGTTAGGTAGAATTACCAAAATACCCCTGGGTAGTGAAATGACTAATACCCCTAGGTGCTTAATGTGTGAAAATGTGTATGTTGCATTCATGAGATATATGTTGCATATGGGTGGGATTGATGAAACGGAGGAAGAATTTGAGGATCACATGGTTGCTTGACGACCATGGATCCACTGATGACTTTTTAAGCCCAATGTATGATTAGCAACTTTGTTGCAACGATAGGTAGTACCGCAACCAGCACTACCATTGATGTGTATGGGATGGGTGGGTCGATATTTATATCCCCACATGGTGTGTAGGGTTGGACGGAGATGGTGTATAGAGGCTGGATGGGTAGGATTTTTGCACTTGATTGCTTTAATACTATTCTGCTATTGGATTGGGCTTAGGCCCAAGATGACTTATGTTGCATGATATATATATATATATATAGTTGTTGAGGGTTGTACACACTGAGTTTTCGAAAACTCACTCCCGCCTTTACTTTTCTCAAGTAACCCTCAATAGGTGGTTCGACGGATGGAGGGACTCAGAGGTGGCCAACTAGCAAGATAATTTGGACTTGTTTTTCTTATGAATTTCTAGTTTTTTTTTTATTTTGCTTTATTTTAGTTCGGATTGTAATAAGGCCTTTTCTCTGGTTATTACTTATTATTATGCTTAGGGATGGAACATGGATTTATTCCTTTTAAATGCTTTTCAAGTTATTTTAAAACCACATGTTGCTTTTAAAATTAAGCTTCCGCAGTTAAAGAGAATTTTTCCAAAGTGACTTTTAACATGTAATAATTAAAAAAAAAGGATTTTTAATACACCTCGTTCTAAAAGCAAGTACTGCCTGGGTTTTTACTTGAAATTTCTTTTAGAATGGTTTTCAATAAAAACAAGGTTTTTGCAAAAACACTTCAATGTGACACGCCGGACTGGGGCCTAACTTCTAGGCTGGGTTTGGGGTGTTACATTTGCCTTCGTACTTACAATAGGTACCCAAATATCAACGACATGAGCGACGCTATTATTGACTCCCTTTTGAGTGAGGTATGTGTTTAGAGGGATCTTAGGACTTTGAAGATGACAGAGATTGTGACCTACCTTATGATTTGTTAAGGATAGTAGAACAAGATGAGAATAGATCCTAAATTACAAAGGGTCAGTTGACATTGCGATCTTGGGAAAGAGATGAAGATCGAAACCTAGCTCACCACAGAAACAAAGCGAGATGTCATTGAGTTATTTCAAGAATTCAAGGATGTCTTCGTATGATCACATCAAGATATGCCTAGACTACTAAGATGTGAGGGCACTATTTGAAAAGACACAATGTTAATGGCCAAGCTAATCAAGAGGTTTGGGTACTGCTGGTTCACCATGGAAAGGGGTTACATTAGTATGCCGTAAATGCTAAATTGAAAAAGACAAGACTTATATGCCTCCTACATTTCTTCACAGATTTTCTATATGTGAGGCATGAATGTTATGGGGCCAATATCGCTGACATCAATTCATCTTCGTGGTCGTCGATTACTTTACTAGGAGGGTGAATGTCGCTTCATATGTCAAAGTTACAAAGTCAACAGTCATCAAATCTAAATACAAATCCAAATCCAAATCTAAATCTAAATCCAAATCTAAATTCAAATCCAAATCCAAATCCAAATCCAACTTCAAGTTCAAATCCAAATTCAAGTTCAAGTTCAAATTCAAATTCAAATGTAAATTCAAGTTCAAATTCAAATTAAAATTCAAATTCAAAATTCAAATTACAAAATTCAAAGTTAAAAAAAAAAGAAAAAAAAGTGCCAATAAAAAATGCCAGAAAGGAACATGTCTAACACAATCGCACAATGTCAAAAGTTTACATTCTATTTAAAGATCAGACGCCATATCAGTGCAGCAAAGACAACCAAAAAAATCCAAAAAAGATTTTAAAAGATAACCGAGACTTGTAAAGGTTGGCATAGAAAAGTTACCATTTACCCTCTATACTTATCAAACGTTGGCAAGGATCTTTGCCGGGGTAACACATTTCTCCTTAGTTTTGCCCATTGAAGTCGAGATTCCTTTTTTTCGAGTTTTATCAAAACTAAAGTTGGATGAGACACAATGGATATAATCACGATATAATCAGTTGAATTTGAAGAGAAAATGTTAAGAAATAGATAAGATGATGTGGGCTTACAGAATTCCGTGAGAGGGATTTGATATTGAAGAAGATCCTTCCTATATAAAAGGATTTTGAGGAAAAGTGGACGCCAAACTTGGAAAGACCTTATGTAGTGAAGAAGGCCTATTCTAGAAGATCATTAACATTGACATGCCCAAGCTAGTGAATTCAAATTCAGTTAAGAAGAATTTCACCTAAAAAGGAGAGGCCAAGGTGAAAACCCGCAAAGGGCGCCTTAAGACCAGAGGGGATTTGGGTTGAAAGCCAGAAAAAAGCGGCTCAAATTTTGATCAAAAGTGGGGTATACGGTAGTCTTGCTATGCTTGAATTAACAATGAAGAAGTATGCTACGTCTTGGGGCATCGACAAAGTACTCCGGATCCCCTAAACACATATTGAGCTTAAAATGGTCCTCAAGAAGTTTGAACAGAGAAGCTCAGGTTGCGATATCTAGGGCATCTAGTTTCCATGTTACTTATTTTAAATTTTTTGTCTGTGATTACCTTATTCTTTTTAGAATACGCTCCTAATAAACTTTTTTTACATTTGCCATCTTTAATTAACTTGTTTGTTTCAAGCTATGCTCCCAATCAATTTTCTTCTTGTCCATTGGTATGATCTTTTTCAAGTATTTTGCATTGAAATAACGATTAGTGGACTAATAATACTTTCATAAAAGGAGTTTTGCATATTATTCTAGAAGCTTCTAAATAGTACAAGAATTGGAAATAGGACTGTTGTTTAAGAACTCACTAAGTGTAAGGGTTGGAAATATTTGAGCCCAAATTGAGTTTATCTCTTCGGATTTTCTGTCAAAAATATTGGTTGAACAGAAATAAGATACCGCATCGGGGATACAATCTCAATGAAAATGAACAATGTCAACCCAAGCCTAAAAGGGGATTCATTCTCGAGGAAAATGATGCAAACATCAGGCATACACAACTAGCCGTGACACTAGGAATAGTGTAGCAGATCAAATTGGATTGAAAGTTGATACAAGTCCTATACCCCTAAGTTACAGTAGGATGGATTGAAGAAAATACAAGTCTTATTACCCTTGAATTGCAGTGGGAATGGATTGAAAAAGTTTCAGATCTTATAATCTTGAATTACAGTGAGAGGGTTTAAAGATGGTATAAGCTTCAGGTCCTAGAGGTACCATGGAATGGACTTTAAAGTTACGGTGGGGGCAAACCGGTTGAGCAAAATGTGATTGTTTCTTCGAGATTTCTGTCGAAAAATACCAGCTGAGTGAGATGACGGTGTATTACGTCAGCAATAAAACTCTAATAATGAACAATAAGTGGTGACACCCTAGGCATTAAAAAAGGATCATTCTCATGACATTTTGCATTCATACATATATTATTCACAACACATTCAGTTAGGAGCATTTGATTCATTCCAATCATAGCATCCTAATTATTTTGCATAAGCATAAGCATAAGCATAAGCACATAAAACTGATCATACAGGTTATGTCCCCGGAGGACGGTGTGGCAACATTGGTGTGGTCACCAGTCTTATATCCCTAGAGTAGCAGTGGAATAGACTGAAGATTGATTCTTATTTTCTTGAAGTTTCAGTAAAGAATATTGAAGCTACAAATCTCTTCTCCCTGAATTCTTATCTCCTCGAAGTTCCAGTAGAGTAGGTTGAGGTTACAAATCCCTTCTCCTTGAGATTACATTGAGGATTAATCTTTCTTTCCTTGAAGTTTCAGTAGAGAAGGTTGAGGCTATAAATCTATTCTCCATGAATTCTTATCTTCTCGAAGTTTCAGTGGAGTATGTTGAAGCTATAAATCCCTTCTCTCTGAGATTACATTGAGGATCAATCCTTTTTTCCTTGAAGTTTTAGTAGAGAAGATTGAGGCTACAAATCTGTTCTCCTTGAATGCTTATTTTCTCAAAGTTCTAACGGAGTAGGTTGAGGCTACAAATCGCTTCTCCTTGAAATTACATTGAGGATCAATCCTTATTTCCTTGAAGTTTCAGTAGAGAAGATTAAAGCTACAAATCTCTTCTCCCTGAATGCTTATTTTATCAAAGTTCTAATAGAGTAGGTTGAGGCTACAAATCACTTTTCCTTGAAATTACATTGAGGATCAATCCTTATTTCCTGAAAGTTTCAGTAGAGAATATTGAGGTTACAAATCTCTTATCGCTGAATTCTTATCTCCTTAAAGTTTCAGTGGAGTAGGTTGAGGCTACAAATCCCTTCTCCCTGAGATTACATTGTGGATCAATCATTATTTCTTTGAAGTTTCAACAGAGAAGATTGAAGCTACAAATCTCTTCTCCCTGAATTCTTCTTTCCTCGAAGTTCCAATGGAGTAGGTTGAGGCTACAAATCCCTTCTCCCTGAAATTACATTAAGGATCAATTCTTATCTCTTTGAAGTTCTAGTAGAGCATGTTGAAATTACCAGTTTGAAGTTCTATTGGAGTAGATCGAAATTAAAAATCTCTTCTCCTTAAAACTATATTGGAGCGGTTCGAAGCCACAATTCTCATCTACTTAAAGTTCCAGAGGGGTAGATCGAAGCTACAAATCTCTTCTCCCTAAAATTGCATTAGAGCAGATAGAGGCACTAATTCCTATGCCCCAGAAGGCAGTGGGATGGAATGAAGTTACTTGAAAAGAAGAAGTGCCAAGAAGTCAGCAAGACCGGGCAAGATTGGCCCTTCTTATAAGTCTTTGCTCTATTCTCGTTCCACGACAATGAGCAAAAAGGGGCAGCTGTAACAGGCCCAATTTACCCGGGCCGATATCAGAAACAAAAAACTGAAACTAAAATTAAATAAAATAGTCTAATGTCCCTTTACAAATATTGAGGCCCAAAATAAAATCCAATTACACAAATTACACCAAAACCCCTAAACTAAACTAGCCAAATCATAAACCTAAGATTCACTAATCTTCAAAAGCCCAGATTACATTGGACAACACTCATGACCCGAACTTAAAACCCAAGTTTGATAGCCTAAATTGAACAACCTAATGATCCAATTCTAAAGCGGCTTAAGTGGCCCAAATATAGTTTCAGCTTTTGGAAACCCTAGCAATGGCCTTGTGCTGCAGCCTTCCCCAGCAACAGCCTTCAGCGCAGCATTGCCTCGTCACTGCCATGGCCAAACCTGTAACAAATTAACAGATCATAGCAACAACAACCAATTGCAGCGAATGACAGATAACAATGAATAACAGAAAATAAAAATAATTATTATTTTTTTCATTTTTCGTTTCGGCTATAAAGAGCCGTTTGTAAACAATGTAAAAGGATCCCTATTTTTTGTATACATGCACAAATACGAAATAAAAAGTAGTAAAAATCGATTTCTTTAAAGGTGATCTCAGATCCTTTTTCTTTCGATTGATTTTCTCTCTTTGGTTCTTCATTGATTTTCGATTGCAAGTGAAAGCAAATAAAGAGGGAAAGAGAGGGGTTTACCTTCACGTACGCCATCGGATCCCTATTCTCTTTGGCGAAATAGAAGAATGGATAGGGATTTGGGGGTTGAAGTGGGCTTTACTCCGTTTTCTAGCTGCCAATTACAGTGGCGGAATGTGTGAGACGGAGAGGGTCGACCGAGCAGTAGGGGATCGGGGAATTAGCTTTTTTCCCCTTATTTGGTTTTTTTAAAACTGAAATGGTTTAGTGTTTTTAAGGTTATTTTTTTAACTTTTATAAAGAGCACAAAACGGCGTCGTTTAAAGTTTGAGTCAATAGCCTTGAAACGACGCCGTATAGCCATGACCCATTCAACCCGACCCGATACCCATGAGGATCCGCGCGTTTTGCTTAGAGGGGGTATTTGCGCGTTTGGTCCCTCACTTTTGTGTCGTCCTATTATTGGGCCCTATTTCAGTTCTCTTATTTCTTAAATTTTGCCCCTGAAGTCTGAGCACTGTTTCAAATTAGTTCGCTTTAAACGCCTTGTTTTGAAATTTGGTTTAATTGCATTTTTAGTCCTCCTTGATTTGCGCGCATTGTGTTTTAGTCCTTACTGTTTCAATTTTTTTTTATTTATTAATTATCCCTTTTAATTTGCATTCATTTCAATTGAGCTTTATTGTAGTTTACATAATTCTTTTATCTATTATTCATTTCTTTAATTATTTTAATATATTATTTTAAATTCATTTACTAAAGTTACATTGTTTTAATTTGATTATTTTGACTATCATTTGTATATATTTTTTCAATTGCTTTGCTATATAATTTATTTATTTTAAAGATTCATATGATATTTATTTTAAATATTCTTATATATTATTAGTTTTTATATTTACATATAATTTATCTTAATTTTTTTATATTCTATGTAAATATTAGTGATTTCATACTATTTTATGTATATATTTTTATTTAAATCTGTTTATGTATATATTTAACTTATGCCTTTTAAAAACCTCAATCTATTATATATTTTTGTTTATTTCAAAACTTTTATATATTATTATTTTCATATATAAACTATTTATATTAAGTTTTATTTCATATATATTATTTATGTAGATTAATATCTACTATTTTGTATATTATTTACCTAGATTTTCTTCTTATATAATATTTATTGTAAAATTCATTTATATTATTTCATGTAATATTTATTTTTATCCTTGTTTTTAACCCATTTCAAATTTTTATGTATATTATTGGTTTCAAAACTTTTTGTATGTATATATTTTTATCGATTACGTGTTGATGATTTTAAATTGTCTTTCCTTCTTGATATTCAACTCTTCCATGTTTTAGAATTTGTTACATTTTATTTGTGAATTGGTGTATTATTTATTTTAAAATTTATTTTTAATTCATTATCTTTCTAATGTTAGTGTTAGTATTTGCCTAGTGTATGTATTGCCATTGTATAAATTCTAATTTGCTCTTTTATGTTTCCATCATTGCCATGTATGGCCATTTCATATTTGCAATTATGCTTTCGTTTTATTATTGCATTGTAATTAAGATTTCCAACTTATTTATGCAAAACTGTTCATTTTTTTATCCAAACAAATTCAAATAAAATACATTTTAAGTCAATTTTATAACCACTTACTCGAAAGCTTTTCAAAGTAAGGTGATATTTTGGTATTTGGAAATCCGAGAAATTGTGCCTTAACGTATTGGGTCGTGGTTTTTCGTTTGACCAAATAACTTAATATCCTTTTCAATTGCATGTTTTGGAAATTGTAAGATGATCTCGACTTTGAGGGTTTAAGGTATTGCATCCTAACGTACTCAATGTAATATTTTGTCCCTTTGGAACGAGTGAATCTTACATTCAAATTTGAGTCATTCCAACCTTTTTCAAAGAAATTGCATTTTTCAAAACTTTTCAAGTTCTCGGCATTAGGACATCATTTGATCGATTTGGTACCGATTTTGGGCGTACGAGGGTGTTAACTATTCCTCGTACGTAACCGACTCCCGAACCCGTTTTCTTAAATTATGTAGGCCAAAATCGGTATTTTAATAAAACAAAATATTTTGAAAGGTGATCGGATCACACCTAAACAAAAAGGATTGGTGGCGACTCTATTTTTTTTAAAAAAGTCGATCCCCTTTTTTCAAAATTAAAAATGGTTTTGACAAATTCTAATTAAATTGTGTAGTACTATTTATTGTTAATTTTTATATTTGATCAAGGATCAAATACTGATAATAAGAAGTATATGTTTAATTTTAGTCAAATAAATATGAAATGTTAAAGTAAGGGGCAAAATTAGAAATTTTTTTAGGAAGAGTTGAAATTAAATTGTAATTTTTACGATAGTAAAATATAATTTCATCATTTTAATAGTTTATATTTTTATAATTTTAAAGGAATAAATCATTTTTTATCATTTTAAGGGGTCAAAATGCAATTTTACCTTTCCTATTATTCTTATTAATTTTATTAATAATTATATTGTTGAATATTTTCTTGGTTGTGCAATTACATACAATAATTTGATTTTAGAATTTGCAACTTGTTTATAGATTTCTTTATTATTGGTACTTTTATAATGATTTACATTGTTTTAGAATTTAAAAATATGTACTTGTATAATTATAATTAAATATTACCTAAAAATTAAAATATAATTATATTCTATTAATTAAATACATTGCAGGGAATTAAAAAAAATTCTTAATAATTACATGAAGGTGTAATACTATTATGATAATTATCCTTTTATCCAATCATTCTGAACATAAATTGGAACCATTTAATACAAGTTTCGTTTGGGCTCAAATTCCGGCCGGACTAGCATATTCCAACCTATTTCAATCCAAAACTGGTGATAGGGAAAGAAAGGAAAAGAACTGCAGAAAAAGATGAAGAAGCTGCGGGAAGAGAGAAGAAAGAAAAGAAGATGAGTAGAATAAACAAATATTAAAATTACAAAAGTCGAGGAATTCAAAATAGTTGGAAAAAAATGAGAGAGTAAAAGCAAGTATGTAAAATCTAATTAAATAAGAATAATTATATTTTTAAAAATATCTATATTGATAAAATATAAAAAATTTAATAGATAAATAAACAAGATTTATTTTTATTATAACATAATAGTTTGATACAATGTCGATGGAGTTTTTAGACTCCATAAATACAGTTAGGATTTAACAAGTGTCTTATAAAATATAACATGTCAATTTTTAAGATTATTTGTGAAATAAAAAAGAAACACTATCCATTTATTATTAATAAAAAATAATAGTATGTTATATTCACCATTACATATGAAATTAAACTAATAATTATATAAAATAACAAGAAGTACAAAACCCTGAAACATATTAATACCAATACATAACAACACTAATAGAAAAATGATAGATCCGCTAATACAATATCGATTACCTTAATTCAAATGCATCCGAAATATCAAAATAATTTGTGCACAACTTTGGATAAATTTGAATTTATAATATATATATATATATATATATATCTTTAAAACTATATGGCACTTTGAAGTAATAGTCAATTATTCTATGAGATCAATTTATATAGAGTTGAAAAAGGTAAAAGTACAAAAGTTATCTTTTTCCTAGATGGTGGATAGATTAGGAGTGCTTTTCGGTTAATATTCGAATTAAATTTTTATTAATTGAATTATCTGAAATATAAAAATCTTTAACCGCTAACTAAATAGAAGTTTTTTCAAATACATTAGTCAAACCGAAAAATTTCGATTTATTCGATTCAGTCGGTTAACTGAAATTTATATGTTTTTGTCTTTTGGCTAAAATAAATATGAAACATATAAAAAAATACATTGCTAATATTGTTATGAATATTATGTGGATGTCATTATCACCCCCATAAGTTATGAGACTCTTCCTATATCCCATAAGTTATGAGACTTTTCCTTTACTCAATTAATATGGGAGATAAAAGGTCATGACCCTTTACATGCCCTATAATAATTAGAGAGTTACTATCAACCCCTATATATATGGGGCTCATGTATTCATGAAAATTGGTAATGAAAGAATACACATTCTCTCTACACTTTCTCTTCTACATTCTCTCTACACTCTCTCTTCTATCACATTTTAGTTTGTTTTTCTTTTTATTATTTCACAACACGTTATCAGCACGAGTCTCTAATACAAGAAATCAAGGCCAACAAATTTTTCCTTAAAGATTGCCGAAGGACGCTTAAATGAAGTAAGAGTAACAAGTTGATCTATTGCATTTGCATATGTGTTATTTCATTTGCATATTAACATACTTTATTTTACATTATTGACTTGTATATTTTGTCTTATAGTTTTATAATGTCAAATCTTACAAAACTCGAATTTGTGGCTCTGGACATCACTGGAAATAACTATTTATCAGGGGTACTAGATGCTGAAATTCACTTAGATGCAAAGGGTCTTGGTGAGACTATTAAGGAGGGAAATGAAGAAAGTACACAAGATAAGGCCAAGGCCATGATTTTCCTTCGCCATCACCTCTATGAAGGTCTAAAAACCGAATATTTGACTGTTAAGGACCCCCAAATTCTTTGAGCCAATCTAAAGGAAAGGTATGACCACCAGAAAACTGTGATTTTGCCTAAAGCTCGTTATGAGTGGCTAAATTTAAGATTGTAAGACTTTAAGTCTGTTAGTGATTATAACTTGGCCATGTTTAGAATCACTTCACAATTGAATTTGTGTGGAGAGAAGATTACTGATGCAGAAATGTTAGAAAAAACATACTCAATTTTCCATGCAAATAATGTTGTCCTGCAGACACAATATCGTGAAAAAGGATTTCAGAAATATTCTGAATTAATTTCTTGTCTCTTAGTGGCGGAGCAAGACAACGAGCTACTAATGAAAAACCATGAATTACGCTCAACTGGCTCTGCTCCATTCCCTGAAGTGAATGTGAGTTTACATAATGGGCAAGAATTAAAAGAAACACACCATGGAAATAGTAGTGTGCGTGGCCGTGGTCGTGGCCGAGGGCGTGGCCGCGGACGTGGATATGGATATGATCGAGGTGGTCGTTTTAAAAATTCACATTCCTACCAGAAGTGGGATCGAAAAAATGGTAACAGGGAAGAGAAAGAAAGAAGTGAAAATGTGACTGTGGAGGAAAAGGACATTGGTCACGTGTATGTCGCACACAAAAGCATCTAGTTGATTTTTATCAGCAGTCCATAAAACAGAAGGGAAAGAAAGTAGAAACCAATCTTGTGTATAAAGATGGTGAAGGTGATTTTGATGATGGCAATGCAACCCACTTGGAAGTGGCTGATTTTCTTTCTACCCATGATGGCAATACAACCCACTTAGAAGTGGCTAATTTTCTTTCTACCCCTTGAAGGAAATTATTAAGCTCACAAATTTTGATAAATAATAAAATAAACCTCTACTACTCTATGTTTCATTTAGCAACTTTAATAATGATGTTATGACCTTTACTAGTGCTATGTTTTTATGTGATGTTTTCACAATTATGTGTGACATTTTGTGGTTATTATGTTTCTTTGAAGAATATTATCTCGTAAAAGGAATCAGCTATGAATGGTGAAGATATATGTCTAGCAGACAGTGCAACTACTCACACCATATTGAAAGACAAGAGATATTTTTCTCACTTAATAATGAAAGAAGAAAGTGTGAGCACTATATCTGGTAGTACAACCATTATAGAAGGCTCCGGAAGAGCAATTATTTTATTACCAATGGGAACAAAAATTGAAATTATTAATGCATTATACTCCCCTAAGTCTCAAAGAAATTTATTGAGTTTTAAAGATATTCGCCAAAATGGATATCATATTGAGACTTTAAACGAAGGAAATTGTGAATTCCTTCAAATTACGAGTATAGCTCAAGGTAATAAACAAATTGTTGAGAAATTGCCTGCAGTCTTTACTGGTTTGTACTACACAAAGATCAGTTCTATAGAAACACGTGCTATAGTAAACCAGAAGTTTACTAATGACTTTGTTCTTTGGCATGACCAGTTAGGCCGTCCCGGTTCAATAATGATGCGAAAAATAATTGAAAATTCATGTGGACATTCATTGAAGAGCCAGCAGATTCTTCAAAACATTACATGTGCTGCATGTTCACTGGGAAAATTAATAATCCGACCATCACCAGCTAAGATAAATAACGAACCACTTACTTTTCTTGAGCGAATTCAAGGGGATATATGTGGGCCTATACATCCCCCATGTGGACCATTTAGGTACTTTATGGTTTTAGTTGATGCATCGAGTAGATGGTCTCATGTATCTTTGTTATCAACTCGCAACCTGGCGTTGCGAGATTGCTTGCTCAATTGATTCGATTACGAGCCAATTTCCCAGATTTTCCTATTAAGACCATCCGTCTTGATAATGCTGGTGAATTTACTTCTCAGTCTTTTAATAACTATTGCATGTCCATTGGAATAAGTGTTGAACATCCTGTAGCTCATGTTCACACACAAAATGGTCTAGCAGAATCTTTAATAAAACGACTTCAATTGATAGCAAGGCCATTACTTATGAAGTCAAAACTTCCAATCACTGCTTGGGGGCATGCAATTTTACATGCAGCTACATTAATTCGCATCAGACCAACAAGTTACAATAAAGTCTCCCCCTTACAAATAGTTCATGGTCAGGAACCAAATATTTACCATCTAAGAACATTTAGATGTGCCGTATATGTTCCAATTGCTCCACTACGTAGAACTAAGATGGGACCTCAAAGAAGGTTGGGTATATATGTTGGATTTGAATCCCTATCCATAATTAAATATCTAGAACCATCTACCGGGAATCTATTTATGGCTCGTTTTGCAGATTGTCATTTTGAAGAGTCAGTTTTTCTAACATTAGGGGGAGAAATCAAACAGCTGGATAAGAAAAGTAGTTGGAAAGAATTGTTATTAGCTCATCTTGATCCTCGAACTAAGTAATGTGATTTAGAAGTTCAAAAGATTATTCATTTACAAAGTTTAGCTAATGAATTGCCAGATGTATTTTCTGACCCAAAGAAAGTGACTAAGTCACATATACCAGCTGTAAATACTCCAATAAAACTTGATATCCCAGAAGGACAAAATCTAGTTGCTACTGAGTCTAATACACGCTTGAAGTGGGTAGACCAATTGGTTCCAAAGATAAGAATCCTCGAAAAAAGAAAGGAGCAAAGATTAATGATGGCCAAATCGAAGAAAAAATGATTATACCGGGATCTCCTGAAGAGACTATAGACATGACTGGAAAAATAGTTTCAGAAGAAAATCAGGTACCTGACAATGAAGAGATCTCTATTGATTATGTCATGTCCGGTATAAAATGGAACCGAAATCAATCAACGTCGATGATATTTTTGCATGCAATGTTGCATTAGATGTTATAAATAATAAAGAGGATTATGAACCAAAATCGATTGAGGAATGTAAACAAAAAGATGATTGGCCAAAATGGAAAGAAGCAATTGAAACTGAATTGAAATCGCTAGCAAAAAGAGAAGTGTTTGGACCTATAGTCCGTATACCTACAGGTGTGAAACCAATGGGATACAAATGGGTCTTTGTGCATAAAAGAAATGAAAAGAGTGAAATTATGAGGTATAAAGCACGTTTAGTTGCACAAGGATTCTCACAAAGACCTGGAATTGATTATGAGGAGACATATTTTCCTGTGGTGGATGCAACTACATTTAGATTTTTGATAAGTCTGGCTATAAGAGAAGGGCTTGATTTACGCCTAATGGATGTAGTAACAGCTTATTTGTATGGCCCACTGGATACTAACATTTATATGAAACTCCCTGAAGGATTTAAACTACTGAAGCAGTGAGTTCAGATTCTAGAGAACATTATTCGATCAAATTGCACAAATCCCTTTATGGATTGAAACAATCCGGACGTATGTGGTATAATCGCCTAAGCGAGTATTTGTTAAAAGAAGGATACAAGAATGATCCAATTTGCCCATGCATTTTCATTAAGAAGTTTGGATCTGGATATGTCATTATTGTAGTATATGTTGATGATTTGAATATCATTGGAACTCCTGAAGAGATCCAAAAGACTGTTGAGTGCTTGAAGAAAGAATTTGAAATGAAAGACCTTGGAAGAACGAAATTTTATTTGGGGTTACAAATTGAGCACCTAAAAGAAGGAATCCTTGTGCATCAATCAACGTATATTGAAAAGGTGCTAAAGAGATTTTATATGGATAAGGCATATCCAATAACTACCCTGATGGTTGTAGGATCACTTGATCCGAGTAAAGACCCTTTCCGTCCTCGAGAAGATGGTGAAGATTTTCTTGGTCCTGAAGTGTCATACCTCAGTGCAATTGGGGCATTAATGTATCTTGCTAGCCATACCCGACCTGATATATCTTTTTCTGTAAATTTGCTAGCAAGATTTAGCTCATGCCCAACTCAAAAACATTGGACTGGAGTAAAACAGATATTTCGTTATCTCCAAGGCACAAAGGATATGGGTCTATTTTTTCCTAATAAATCCAAAATAGAGTTGATTGGTTTTGCAGATGCAGGATTTATGTCAAACCCTCATAATGGAAAATCACAAACTGGATATGTTTTCACATATGGAGGTACTGCAATCTCTTGGCGCTCAATGAAGCAAACAATTGCAGCAACCTCATCTAATCATGCAGAAATCTTAGCAATCCATGAAGCAAGTCGTGAATGTGTGTGGCTAAGATCTATGATTCAGTATATAAGGAATAATTGTGGTTTATCATCTGGAAAGGAAGCTACAACTGTCTTGTTTGAAGACAACACAGCATGCATTGATCAGCTTGATAGTGGATACATCAAAGGTGACAGAACAAAACACATTGCACCAAAATTCTTCTTCACTCATGACCTCCAGAAGTTTAAGGAGATAAAAGTTAAGCAGATTAGTTCAAGTGAGAATTTAGCAGATTTATTCACTAAGGCGCTTCCTACATCAGTGTTTTAGAAGCTAGTTTACTACATTGGAATGCGTCACCTTCGAGATCTCAAGTGATGTAGCCATTAGGGGGAGTAAATACGTGCTGTACTCTTTTTCCCTTAACCTTGGTTTTATCCCACTGGGTTTTCCAGGTAAGGTTTTTAATGAGGCAGCATATCAAGCGTATAATTATGTACTCTTTTCCCTTCACTAAGTTTTTGTCCCACTGGGTTTTTCTTAGTAAGGTTTTAACGAGGCATAATTAGATAATGAACATCCAAGGGGGAGTGTTATGAATATTATGTGGATGTCATTATCACCTCCATAAGTTATGAGACTCTTCCTATACCCCATAAGTTATGAGACTCTTCTTATACCCCATAAGTTATGAGACTTTTCCTTTACTCAATTAATATGGGAGATAAAAGGTCATGACCCTTTACATGCCCTATAATAATTAGAGAGTTACTATCAACCCCTATATATATGGGGCTCATGTATTCATGAAAATTGGTAATGAAAGAATATACATTCTCTCTATACTTTCTCTTCTACATTCTCTCTACACTCTCTTTTCTATCACATTTTAGTTTGTTTTTCTTTTCATTATTTCACAACAAATATTAATTTTTTTAATAGTTCAAAAACCTTTAAAAGGAGGTAAAAATAATAAATAAGACATTAGAAACACTACATAAGTGTTAAAAGTTAATAACCAAACATATATAATATATATTATTTATTTATATTAATTGGTTACTTCGGTTAATTACCTGGTTTCAAACCGAAATTACCCGATAATCGAAATTTTAAAAAATTATTAACCGACCTCCAATCGAACTAACGACCGACCGATTATCTAAATTAGATCAATTCATTCCATTAATTCAATTTTAATTGGACTGTGAACACCCCTAAGATAGACGGCTTTCGAAGGTAGTTTAAGGTTAAAAATAAGGTTAACACTTTATGTGGAGTATGAGGATTATGGGGATAATTAAATCTAATTACCTTATAGTTTTGTATTCTCATACTATGAACAAGTTGGTTGTGTATATTAGTTTTTATTTAAATTTTTAATGAAATTCTCAAAAAAATCATTAATAAACTGAAAAAATAATATAATTACAAAATATTTTTAACAATATTTAATATTAAAATAATATAAAAATTTATCATGGTTTGAGTATTAATATTAATATATTATAATTTAAATAATATTAATATTAGTTTTTTTACAAATTATTTATTTTATATATATTGTTAATTTAATTTATTTTAATTTTTAAATTGTTAATATTCATTTTTTTGTAATTTTATATTTGTCTTTACTATACTTTAATCAATGAATATAATCAACACTTACTATGTTTAAAAATTATAATTTAATTTGATAAATGATATTTATATGTATTTTCTTTTAAATTATATTTTAAACATAACAATTCAATATTCATTAATTTTAATATGAAAACCTCTAATTTTAATTCAATTAAGTAAAACTTAAAAAAAAGATAAATAAATTAAAATCAACTTTATTTTTCATATAAAACAAATTTTAAAAGAAAATTTTAAACAAAAAGTATGGAGTAACTTTAAAAAAAGGGAGGAGTAAAAGAACAATTTACCCAAAATATAAATAAATGTTTCAAATAAAAAGTGTCATTCTTCAATAAACTGGAATGTGAACATCATTTTTGTAACCTCATATTACTAATGTGCGGTATGAAATCAATCATAAAATAATAAACAAAACAACTGAAAAGAAGACGCGAATAAATTTCAAGCAAAGTTAGGCACCATTGTGCTTGCAATCTTGCTCACAGTTGAATCTCCTTTTTATTGGTTGTGGTATGGGAATATAGCCTATTCGGTATTGTATGATCACTTATGCCATGTTTGGTTGGGGGTGTAGGAATAAGTTACACCCCAAACCGGTCGGCCCTTTGATTTATTGTAAAAGTTTATTACGTCTACTTTGAAAGCATGTTTATTTTGTGAAAACGCTACATTCTTAGCTCTTTTTCTCACCACTGAATAACGATTCAACACAGGTGAGACTTAGAGGTGTATATGGGCCAAGTCGGGCCGGGTTTGGGCCGGGCTCAACTAAAAAGTTAGGCATGTTTTCCAGGCCCGGGCCCAACCCGAAACATGGGCTGAAAAATTATTCAAGCCCGGCTTGACATAAAATTGGTAAGTTCGAGCCCGGCCCAGCTCGGCACATATTAAATTTTTAGCTTATTTTATTAAATAAAAAATAAAATATAATAAATCAATTACATTTAAAAAAATAAAAACAAATATTAAAACAAAAAACAAATAAAAAATGATAGTAAAACAAAATACAAAAACATTGAAATTTTTCTAAATTTTATTAGGAAATGGCTCCCACCTTAAGCCTTTTACAACTTGTTTTTCTCAAGCCAATGGAGACTTGCTTTCTACCATTGAAGGCTTTTTGCTTCCTTTACACTTGATTTGAAAGGCCTTTTTTAATCATCAAGGTCATGGTCATTAGTAACGAAATCAACATACCAATTCGTTGAGTTTTTAGTGGTTGATGCCCAAAGATGTGTGTTTTTTTTTAGTTATGATAGTTACAATTTTTTATTTTGAGAATACATAATTAATATCTTTGAAGAAAACAATTAAAAAAATGCTTAAAAGGAGTGAGCAATGCTTATTTCCTTTCTTTCAATATAAGTACTGAATTCAGATTACTTAACATAGATGCTAAAGTCCATTCGTGGAAACTTACTGTCTTAGGGCCAACTAATTTAAAACTATATGTTTACTATTGGTCAAAACCATTAACATCCTTAATCATTTCATTAATTGACTTATGTGGAGCTTTTAAAAAAAAATAAAAACATAAAATCAGAACCTAAAATTTTTGAGATCAAAAGGGTACAGTTATGGATTCAAGGATTGTTATTTTCCAAATAATAAAATTTTTTATTGCATAGCATTAATTATGATAAAAAATTAACGATATAATTCTAAAAAAATCTAACTGATACAACTAATGCCTTTCTAATAATTTGAAATTAAATACGTCAAGGATATGTATCACACTAGAAGAAGAGGGAAACAGTGTTTTGATAGAATTTGCTAATATTTTTGGTCCTAAAATAAAACTACTAAAGTCCCCACTTCCTCCCCTCTTCTTCTAGTGTGTGTTTGCACAACCAGTCTTTGTTTTCACAAAAACTTTTAATCAAGTAGAAACTGAAACAGAATGGGTACAGCAGATTATGGAAACACAGAAACAAGCTATTTTTCCACAAATGGCAAATATGGTAGGGTCATCACTCCAAAAATTTCTATCATCTATATTTCTCTTGAAAATAAGATACTAGTTCAAACGAGACAGTCAAAATTTCTTTTATATCTCATATCATTAACTTTAGAGTTCGCAGCAAGTAGCCATATATTCTTGGTTGGGTAAATCCACCCATTATCAACCAGCTTTCTGGTAGTATTTATTGCTACAGTATCCAATCCAAACCTTGGTTTATTACTTCCCTGCTTGCAAAATTCACACACAGGCCTATTGGCTTTAAGCTGTTCCATTACACCTATATGTGACCAAAGTGTATTAAATTCCCAAGGTGTAATCATTCATTTATCCTCTCTGGCATTTAGAATTACTAAAGAACCACCAAACTACACTCTTATTAATGCCACCTTCTATGCTTCAAATATAAAAAATAAGTTGGCGTTCTACGGATCTAATATCATCTTTGGTAGAAGGATTTTATCTAGATCAAAAAAATAACTTATATAATTGGCATCATCTAATAAAAGGGTCTGAAAGAAATTCATTTCCTGCAGTATTCTCATATGATTGCAACCAACTTGCTTATAATCCCTACTAGCATGACGAAACTCATGTCTTATTTAACAATTTGAGCATTAGCAGTTAACATTCATCCAAAAGCATGACTTACTTAACAATTTGATGGTGGCCAAACCATGAAAACTAACATAAATACCCATCAAGCCAAAACGAGCAAAAATAGAAAGAAAAAAAAAAAGTTGCAACAAAATGGAAGAAAATCTCATAAAGCTTACAACTTTCAAGGTGGGAAAAACAGATTTGAGAGAAGCAAAAAAAAAAAAAAAACCAAGCTTTGATAAAGTTAAAAAAGAAGAAGGAGAAGAAGAAGAAGAAGAAGAAGAAGAGGCTTACAGCTTACTGTGTTGCTGTGGCCGTGGGTAGAGACAATGAGCTGAGTTGAGTTGAGCTTGAGGTGGAGAGTGGAGATGAATGAGTATTCGGGAGGTGGAGACTGTTGGATCAGTAGAGGTGGTGGTGACTGGTGACTTAGGGATTTTGGAAATGGGAATAAAGGGGAGGAACCAGGAAGAGGAAGACAGACGAAATGAAAGTTAAACTAAAAAAAAGGTAAAGTTAAAAATAAAGTAAATTATTTAATATATATTTCGAGCCAGACTCGGGCCAAAAAGTTCATACTCGAGGCCTAAAAACGGGCCTTGTTTTTTGTCCAAGTCCATTTTTCGAGCCTATATTTTTACCCAAACCCTCCCATTTTTCGGGCGGACCTTCGAGCCGGCCTCGTTTTTTGTCCAAGCCTATTTTTCAGGCCTATATTTTTACCCAAACCCTTCTATTTTTTAGGTGGGCCTCTTGGCCCGACCCATGCTCAGCTCTAATGAGACTTTCCTTTTTTTTTTTCCATTTCCAATTTTTACCCCTCATCTTTCTGAAACCATCCTTCTTGCTCCCTTGCTTGCTTACTTTCTTCTTTTTTTTTTCCTTTTCATTAGAATCACTTCATCTGGTGGGTTCCAAGTTTTCTACAACCGAAAGCTAAACCAAGGTTTGTAACTCTCCTTTGCTCTCATACTTCTTTAATGTTTGTTAAAATTATGACTGATTTTTTTTTCTTTCTAGTTTTTGTAACTCTTTTTCGCTGAGTTTTTTCCCCATGTTTTTTTTCTAGTTTTTTCTGCTTCAAAATTAATTTTGAGTGGTTATTGTCATTCTTTACCATGTTTTAGTTTCGTTGCTTTACTTTGGATTAAATTTTATGAATTTCTATATTTTAATTAGCTTCAAGTTCCAATAAGAGTTTTATTTCTTGTCCATATTAGAAATTTTAAAACTTTCTGTGACTACAACTTTCTCGGTTTATTGGTCTGCAACTTTCTGTATTTTTATTCTTGATTTTTATATGTTCTTGGTTTATTGGCTTGCAACAAAAGGGGGAATTGGTCTACAGCAATAAGGTTAATTTAGTGGCTGCTTTTTGTTTAGTTGTAGTTTAAGTATATTTTAAGTTTTATTTGTAACTTCCATTTCATTTTTTCATTTCCCACAAGTGTTTGACAATCTCCTTTTTTTCACATTTTTGTTTGCTTTAACATTAAGCACTTGTTTTTCATCACAAAAACCCATCCTCTATAAGTATTACATCCAATTGCTTCTTTAATGCTTTTGGGAAGCTCAAAGCTTTACTTTTGGACCTAATAATCATAGTGACCAAAACTTGATCATACTCCCAATATACTCTATGAACAATTGTAAATATTGCTTGGCTAGGTTTTTGAGGAAAGCTATTTTGAAGGTAGGCTATTTTCGAATCAAATTAGGAGATGCAAGAATAGGATTAAACATAAAGGAGAAAATTAGGCCCTCACATACCTTTCCTATAAATTACACTATTGTATATTTGTTGTCAATTCCAGATGTTTCTTCAAAAACCTAGCCAAGGTGACATATATAGGATAAAAGAATCTGCTATTAGTGAAGTTGCAGCACCAGACATTATTCATTTTAGCATGGTGTAAAGGTGCATAGAGAATTTTAGACAGAAAATACCTTAACAATAGCTTTTTCTCCATCAACTTCAAGGACTTGACCAAGTCTAATTGTCCCATCCCCTAAACGAATATTAACAATTTCTTGATATTTGGGTCCTTAGAAAAAACATGAAACCTCAAACAATTTTGGGAGTGAGAGGGTAAGGGGTGTCCTGCGCTATTAAAGCAATCTCCAATAGACACTGCTCCTTATTCTTACCTACATTTTGATTTACTGTAAGGAAATCATAGCACACCACAATTGTTTTAACTCAATACTCTCCATTAATATCATTTGCTCTACTTTCTCCTTCATATGTACATTCACATTTTTCCTACATACAACTTTTTTTTCTTTTTCTTTTTCTTTTTCTCAAGGAAAGAGGTAACGAAAACTCTATACTATACTTTTGTTTTTTTTTTTTTTTTAGAAAACTCTATACTATACTTAATACTAGTAAATTCATTTATATATACAGCAACAACAAGAGGCTTTATATAAATTTATAACTGTACAATTAATGGCTCCAACCCATCTCTTCGGCTCTTAATTTTCTATCAATTGGGATGACCAATTTCACAATGTTTTTTTAATTTAAATTAATATGTTTTAAGGATAATTATCTAAATTTCTCTTTAACTTTTGAAAAAGGTAATTACAATTGAAGAAAATTTTTAGATTTAATTCATCAAATTTTAATTATCTTATGAACAATTCTATGAACAATCTTGGCTAGGTGACATATAAACTTGAGTATACTCCTAATATACTATTCTTTTTTATTGGTTGGCAGTTAAGTGATGAACAATTCTATGATTTTGATTGCTTGATATTTGATTTCTTTGTTTTTACTTTTTAAATTTCTTTTAGCATATTTACTGCAAAAGCAGGGGAAAAAAATCTTGATGTATTATGTGAAATATGGTTAAGGAAAAGAAATGTGATTCTTTAATTTTCACAAACATGTTTGGCCTTTTTTTTCTGTTGTTTTCTAGGTAGTTTCTTGGCAATGGTAGCCATTGATTTAGTAGTAGACTTGAAGATTTGGTCTTTGATGAGTCTTTTTCTACGCAATGAGTGGTTTGATTCAACTTGATTGATATTTGGACTGCTTATAACATATTTCTTTCATTGCAGTTTTTAATAATTGAATTATTTTTTGAGATTTACGATTTTCCATCTCAACAATGCTATATTTAAAGTTTGAACCCAAGTTTCTCCTTGGAAATGCACATTACAATTGCACTCAACTCTTATTAGTAAATTCAATTCAATTCTTTTTTTTTTTTAAAATTCAATCCCCTTTTTAGTCCTTATTTGTGAAACTTATGTCATATTTCTAGTTTTGTATATTTTACATGTTCAGACAAAAATGTCAATTTCATTATTTAAATTTTTTTCTATTATTTAAATTTTATTTTATCTATATTATATATTTTTTATTTTGATGTATATAAATACTTTTATTTTAAAAAATATTATTCCTATAATATCTATAATTGATTAGCATATTTCTTAAATAATACATACTCACAAATCCTTTATGATTTTTTTTTATTTTGGATATACATATATCACAACAATTAGACAAAAATGAATACCATAAAATAGCATACAATTATACCATGATGAACATAAAATCTAGGGTTAATTCACACATATCATATTTACACAATTTAACAAAAAAAATACATAATCTATTCATGGATTTCCAACTCTATAATGGAAACCATTTAAAAAAATTACATCTATTCATGGATTGCCAACTCTATAATAGAGACTTCATTGAGTAATTGGTGTAGAACCAGTAGAGTAATCATGGTTCAAATTGGCATTGCTGAGTCTTTTAATTTAGTTACTAAAAACTACAGTGAAGGAAATATGTTATAACTAGTCCAAATATCAATCAAGTTGAATCTAGCAGATCTTAGGAAATATGTAGTTGTAGTTGTCCACGGCTCCACACTATTGCTAAGCTAAGGATTATGGTGCTTTTTATTAGTATTTATAATGCATAATATAATGCATTAAAATAGCGAATTAGTTATTATTTTTAGCTTTACGTTGTGTGCTTTGAAGATATATGCATCACATTCTGTTTTGAGATTAATTTATAATGTTATTTGAAGATTTCTAACACTTTAACATCTTGTAGTAATGGTTCATTTGCCTTTAATAGTACAAAATGAGAGGCGAAAAAGAATTGGTTTTGCATTAACAATATGGTTGCAAATGTGTATAGTTGCGAGTTGGTTCTTAGTTATATTGGGTGTTATCTCTAGTCTACATACTTATAGACCAATGATTAGATCATATATTTTAGATTTTTATGCACAATGAGATTATGTAAAAAGACTTGTGCATGCTAGTGATGAGACCTGTATTGAACAAGTTAGGATGAATAGATTTTGTTTTTTTAAATTATGTGAGATGTTACAAACTTTAGGAGGATTGAAGTCGTCAAGGAACATGCTTGTCGATGAGCAAGTAACAATGTTTTTACGTATCATTTCTCATCACCTTAAAAACCAATTTATCAAACATCACTTTAATAGGTATAGGAAAACTGTTGGTAGATCATTTCACAATGTTTTAAATGCTTTCATACGTTTACAAGATGTGTTATTTAAAAAAGAAGAGCCAATTATAGCTAATTTTACAGACCCAGGGTGGAAATGGTTCAAGGTATTGGAGTAAATTCCATATATAGCTAGTACATAACTCAAATGTTTTAAATGCCGTCATATGCATACAAGATGTGTTATTTAAAAAGGAAGAGCCAATTATAGCTAATTCTACAGACCCAAAGTGGAAATGGTTCAATGTATTGGAGTGAATTCCATATATAGCTAGTACATAACTCAATTGATTTAGATTTAAATATAGTATCTTAACTCGATATCTTATACATGTGATGTAGAATTGCTTAGGTGCTTTAGATGGAACCCACATGAAGATTAGGGTTCTAAAAGTTAATAAATTTAGATATTGAACGCGATTAGGTAACATAGCAACAAATATGTTAGGTATTTGTACATCTGATATGCATTTTGTTTATGTTCTTCCTAGTTGGGAAGGTTCTATTGTTGATGGACGTGTTCTTCAAGATGCCATTAGTAAGAGACATGGACTAAAAGTTCATCATGGTAAGGTATAGAATTTAAGGAATTTGAATTAATTTTTAAAATCATACTTTTTTGGGAAAGTTAACCATGATAAATAGTTTTTTTTTTTCATTTTTATAGGTGTTATTATCTAATTGATGTTGGTTACACAAACTGTGAGGGATTCCTTGCGCCTTTTGGAAGACAAAAATACCATTTGAATGAGTGGCGTTAAGGTTACTAGCTAAGTACTCCAAAAGAATTTTTCAATATAAAACATGCTTCAGCGCACAATGTTATTGAAAGATGCTTTGGTTTATTAAAACTTAGATGGGGAATACTTAGGAATCCATTTTATCCTGTGATGGTGCATAATAAAATCATTATTGCATGTTGTTTGCTCCATAATTTTATTCGAACCTATATGAGTCTCAATCCTATTGAAGCGGAGTTAGGAGAAGGATTACCTAATAATGTGATAGATGACAATGAATCGAATATCGTAAATATTCATCCATCGGATACATGGGCTACCTGGAGGAAGGAACTAGCCAATCAAATATTCTGAGTGACAAGAATCTAGAAATTAGTTAGGTTTATTAAAACATAGTAGAAGATTAATTTGTTTATGTTATTTCATGTATCTATTTTATGAAAATTTAGTGTTGTTTAAATTTTCTTTATGAATTGTTCTGGACTTGTTGAATTACAACTTTAATTTATTTTCTTTTGATTTGTCATGGGTTATAAGTTTATAAAATGTCAACCTTTTGGTTCATAATATTGAACCTAATTCCAATTTGTGTTTTTTCTTAAGATAATTATGTCAGGTTTTTTACAATCAAGTGCTTCTTCCCAAAATTTTCGAGGAACCAAAAGGAAATGGGTTTCAAAAGAAGACGCTGTATTGGTTGTCTATATGGTTAACTTGTATAATATTGGAACCTATAACGCAGATACGTGATTTAAGGCCAATTATTTAAATAAACTAGAAAGAATGTTAGAAAAATTTTACCTCATGCTTTGTTGAAGGCCAAACCTAATCTTGAATAGAGGATTAGGACATTGAAAAGGGATTAGGAAACTATTTACGACATACTTAGTGGAAAAGACAATAGCGGCTTTGGTTGGGACGAGCATAAGCAGGTGGTTGTTGCTGAAGATGTTGTGTGGAACTCATATATAAGCGTAAGAATTATTTTCTATTTTTTATTATATTATTTTGACCAAACTTATTTCTAACGTGAATTCTTTCACTTTTTATAATCATAAAGCAACTGGTCAATTTAGACATCGTAGTTTCCCTTATTATGATCAACTTACTTTCATATATGCAAAAGGTCAAGCCACTAGAAAACATGCTCTAACAGCTGCAGATATGGATGCGAAGATGATGTTCCCTTGGATGAGATAGATGCCTCAGCTATACAGCTGCAATCGTTGAAGCCAAACCAAGATAGTTCCAAATCTTCAAAGAAGAAAAAAAAAAGATTTCTGATGGAAATGAAAAAAATTTTACTTCAATTGCTGATGCTGCCATATTTTTGGGAGAAACATACGAACTGTTGGCCTTGAATTAAGTAGGAGCATTGCCTCTAAGAAAGTGATTCAAGAAAGTGCTCAAAAATTATATTCGGCCTTATGTGAAGTAGAAGGACTAATTGAGGATGAGCGCTATCGTGCATTGAGCAAAATCCCAAACCATCCAACGCAAATGCTAATTTTCTTCAGTTTACCTTCTTCTGTGCAATTTGAATGGGTGAAAAGAATTCCTGCTAACCATTAAAAATTATGGTTGTGTTGGTGATATTTTGATAACTTTTTGTATATGTAATATTTGGATGGTAAGATGCCATTAGTAGAATGTCTTAAACTATTATAACTTTTTGATGTTGTAAAATTTAACATATAAATAATGGAATATAAGTTAATGATATCATCTAACTTTTTGTTAATGTATGAACATTATGTTTGGATATAAAATATAATTTTCAAGCTATTTATTACTTTTAATCTTTTACTTTTTAGTTTAGAAGATAATTAAATTATTTGTTTCGCTAATCATATTTTAGCACATTAAATATGTATTACAGTTTAAAAATAATAAAGTAGGTTATATGTTAATTTTCTAATATTATATATTATATTTTTATTAATTCATATTTTAATAATAATTATATTAAAAATATTATTAAATTATATGTTATTTTATTAAATTGTATTTAATAATAATTATGTTAAAATATGATTAAATTATTTATTTTTATTTTTATTAAATTTTATTTACTAATAATCTTATTAAAATTTAATAATAATCATCATCTACCTAAAAAAATTATGATAAGGGTATTTTGGTCATTTAAACATTTTCCTTATTCTATTACAACATCTATTCCATCTAACCAAACACAAAAATACTATTACAGATGAATTCTATTCCATTCAACCAAACAACTAAATTACAAATTACAACTCCATTCCATTACAGCTCTATTACATTACAGCCCTATTCTATTCCCCCAACCAAATGTGTCATTAGTGTTGGACTTGGCTTATATCAAACAATAACAACTTGTGTTTCCAATGCATGATCCTCTATTGAGTGCTACTTTGTAATACCTATAAAAAGCTTGTTCAATATTATTTCAACTTTAGAAAATCTTATTCCCTTCTAAATCTTAATGAGAAAAATTTTTAAATTGTTAGAGATAAACCCGATTAGGCAACGAACAAGTAAAATAACAAAGAAATTGAAAAGATCAAACATAAATATTTTACGTGGAAAAAACCCCCAAAAAGGATAAAAAATCACGAACAAAGATAAATTTACTATAATGGAAAAAAAAGAGTACAAAAGATGGAGATAAAACGAAACCTTGAAACCCAAAATAAGAACCCTCAAAACTTAAACACAAAATTCCTTGAAAGCTTGTAAAAGCCAATACCTAAATGTGAAATATGAGTTTTATTTTTCTAGAGTGGAAAAAGGTCTATTTATAGGCTAAATTCATATGTCAAATAATATTAAATTAACGTATACTAATCAGAGTTCAACTGGGCCAAATAATCAGAATTTGAATAGAAGAAGAAAATCGAAAAAATTACATAACACGTTGCCTTGTCGTGACATGGTTTCTACCTTATCTGGACGTCCTTCATCGCATCGTTGGGATGAAACCTTTCCCTCGTCGGGATGTCACCTTTTCCATGTCGGGGTGTCAACACTGTTTTAGCTAAAAATGCGAGGCATACTCCACAAATCTCCACCTTGACTTGTATTTTCATAACGACTTCCTTTCCAAAACCTGCCATGGGCCTATCTCGAACTATACAAGATATTAATTGAGTCAAAGTTGTGCTTGCAGTTTGAAGCTGGAAGACTTTTAGTCTTCGACTTGTGCACTGCCAAATCAAAATTGACCATGTCTTATTTTCATAAACGCAGTGCCCTATCTTTTCAAAACCTGCACCCAAAGGAGAACCTCTCTTATACAAAATGGTCATACCTTTTTCCCTCCTATGAACAAGTTGTATCTGCTTCAAACGAGTTGACTTCGAATCCTTAATAGACGAGAGACGACCTATTTCATCGGTCACCATTGATCCTTCTAGAACATAAAGACTACCAATCTTTTTACCTTTCATCAAAATGAAAGCCCTATGGGATACCTTAATGTCGCTTAACTCGATGTTAATTCTACAACTTATCGAGTCCAAATTTCCCAATAAGATGAGATTTCTCTTTAAATTAGTTACATAACTGACATCTAAAAGTGTATTGAGTTTCCTTGGTGCATCTTGATCTGAGTAGTACCAATACCGATTACCTTACTGGTCAACCATTCCCCATACGCACAACTCCACCTTTAACTAAACTGTATGTGAAGAACCAGTCATTGTTAGGGCACAAGTGGAAAGAACACCCCAAATCCAGGACCCACTCAAACGTAAGATTGGAGCTTTCGCTTGTTGACACCAACAAGAAATCATCACTCTTGTTGTCGGTGAAATTAGCACCAGCTAAATCTTCCTCATTACTCTCGGCAACCTTTTTATTTCATAGTTTGTAATAATCTGCCTTGACGTGACATAACCTTTTACAATAACATTTCTTGTCTCGCTCCTTAATGCTACCAAAATTGAGACTTGTCTATCTGACTTGCTATTCAAACCAAACTCATTGTCAAGTTTGTCTTTACTCAACAGATGTCCCTTCACTTGCTCGAATGAGAGTCTACCTTTACCATAAATCAGGGTCTCCTTGAAAGACTTATTTGAAGGGGGTAAAGAGAATAATAATATCACAGTCTGATCTTCATTGCCAACCTGAACCACAACATTTTTAAAATCATCCAAAAGAGTAAGAAATTAACTAATGTGACCTCTAAGGTGCTCACTTTCGTCTATGTGGAACGTTTATAGACGTTATTTCAACACTAATCAGTTAGCCAGATACTTTTTTGAGTAGAGGGTTTTTAACCTTTTCCATAGGTGAATGTCGTTTTCTCCATCAAAACCTTCTATAACATATTATTTGTTAGACATAATAGAATTGTGGATAGAGCTTTTTTATCTAACCTATCCCATTTTAATTGATCCACGTTTGCAGACTTTTTCCTTATAAGGACCTACTCAAGTAGCTCTGGATCAGAATTGTCATCATTTGAACTTGCCACAGATTGAAACTTGTGATGCATCTAACTTACCAATATCGAATCTGGTTACTGTCATCTTTGAAAGGGTTGATTGTGGAAACTGACCAAGCTCTAATACTAGTTTGTTGGGGATAAACCTGATTAAGCAATGAACAAGTAAAACAACAAAGAAATTAAAACGATCAAACACAAATATTTTAAGTGGAAACACCCCTACAAAGAGGATAAAAAACCACGGGCAAAGATAAATTCACTATAACAGCAAAAACGAATAGTACAAAAAGATAGAGATAGAACTAAATCCTAAAACCCAAAATAAGAATTATCAAAACTTAAACACAAAATTTCCTGAAAGCTTATAAAAGCTAATATCTAATGTGTAATATAGGTTTTGTTTTTCTAGAGTTGAAAATGGCTTATTTATAGGCTAAATTTGTATGTTAAATAATATTAAAATAACCTACACTAACGAGTTCAACAAATAATTAGAATTTGGCTGGAAGAAGAAAACGAAGAAAATTGTATAACACGTCGCCTCATCATGACATGGGTGCTGCTTCATTACGACACCCTTCATCGTGTCATCGAGAAGAGATGTCTCTTCTTGTCAGGACGTCGGTGGTCACATCGTTAGGACTACGTCTCTTCCTCGTCGGGATGTCAACTCTATTTCGACCAAAAATGTGATGCATACCCACATAAACCCATAAAAATATTACTTTTTAAGTTATGTTTGTAGTTTTCTTTAAATAATTATTTATTCCATAAATAATTTTAAAAATTACAAAAATTAACTATTACCCCAAATAAACATAACATAATGTTTGCAAACTAAATTTAATTATACGAAAATTGGTATTTTAAAAATTATATTTAATATTAAGTAATATGTGGAAGAATTCCTCTATTCGACCCAAACAGTAGGTCTTGTCTTAATGAGAAACAAAGTCTCGTCCCGACGATGCGACTCTTTTGATATCCAGATGTGCAAAGAAGCAGTGCAGCGACGACCAGTCGAAGTTTTTGGCTTTTCTAATCCTTATTAAACTCTATTTCAGCTTCCTATTTAAACTTTGATTAAGTTTGAGGCATTCTAGTCATATTATACTTTGAATTTTAGGCTATAAATAGGCCACAATTATTCTAGGTTAAGGACATAACAGAATATTGAGATCGAGAGAATTATGTTCTTTGTTTTGAAGGTTTATTCTTCTAGGTTTGAGTTTTCCTTTCATTCTCTCCATCTCTTGTACTCATTATTTATTATAGTGGAATCTTCTTTTGCCTGTGGTTTTTTATCCTAATTGAGGAGTTTTTCCACGTTAAAATTTGTATGTTGATCTTTTTTATTCTTATTTTCTTCACTTTGTTCTTTGCTTAATCGAGTTTATCCTCTAAAAACTGGTATCAAAGCTAGTTCGATTTTCGCAATCAACCCATTCAAAGATGGTAGTGTCAAGGTTTGATACTGAAAAGTTTGAAGGAATTGTAAATTTTGGTTTGTGGCAAGTTTGGATGACGATAATATTGGTTCAGAACGGTTTGAAAAAGGTCGTTATAGGGAAGAAGCTCGCAGATATGGATCAGTAAAAATGGGAAGAGCTCGATTAAAAGGCTCCATCCACTATTCAATTGCTCCTGAAGAATAATGTGTTACAAGAGGTTTTGGTGGAGAAAAAAATGTTTGTGTTATGGAGGAAACTGGAAGCCTTATATATGATGAAATCTCTGACCAACATATTAGTATTAAAATAACATCACTACACATTTAGAATGGCCAAAGGTGAGTCTATTAGAACTCATATTAGTGAGTTTGTTACCCTTCTTAATAACTTAAAGAATCTCGAAGTAGAGATTAGTGATGAAGATCAAGTGTTATTGTTATGCTTTTTACCCTCTTCTTATAAAACTTTCAAGGAAACTCTAATTTTTAGGAGAGGTCATCTCTCGTTCAAGGACGTGAAGGGAAATTTATTGAGCAAGGATAAACTCTCCAATAAGTTAGGCCCAAACAAAAGTCAGACAAGCAAGCCTCAATTCTAGTTGTAAGAGGCAGACAATAATTTAGAAATAAAAATCGTAAAAGGTCCAAAGCAAGATCCAAATCCAAAAACTATGACAAGTTTTGTGGCTATTGCAAATAGAAACGCCACATTAAGGCAAAATGTTAGAAACTCCAAAATAAAATCAAAAGGGATGCTGAAAGCGACAAGTTAAATAGAAAGCTGATATGGCTAATGCTAGTATAGGCGAAGATAGAGGTGATGATTTCTTATTGGTATCAATGAGTGAAAGCTCTTTTCTTACTTCCAAATGGATCCTAGATTTGGGGTGCTCCTATCATATGTGTCCTAATAGGGCTGTTTCTCCACTGTTAGTTCGGTTGAAGGTGGAGTTCTGCTAATGAGGAATAATTCTCTGTGTAAAATAGCTGGAGTAAGAACTATACAAATCAGAATACATTACAGGATCATTCAAACACTGTCAGATGTCAGGTATGTACTTGATTTAAAGATCTCATTGGGAATTTTGGATTCTAACGATTGTAGGATAATAATTGAATCAAATGGCTTAAAAATCTCTCGTGAAGCTCTCGTTGTGATGAGAGGACTAAAAAAGGATGACCTCTACATTCTGCAAGGGTCTACGGTAACTAGTATAGTACAATTATCAAAGAATAGCCAAAACCATCGATATATCGAGACAAGACGAGGAAGATCCTGACATCGTGATGACATGACATCCCAACGAGAATGCACTCTATGTCCTGATGATGTGACGTGACTCTTTCTCCTTTGATTTTGATTCAACCAAACTTTGGCAAATGCGTTTGGGTCATATGAGTGAGAAATGTATGATAGTCTTGTGCAACAAAGGTCTTGTAAAAAACACTGGTATTGGTAAGGTAGGTTTCTGCAAGTAATGCATTTTCGGGAAGCAAACCAGAGTCAGTTTTGATTAAACAGTGCATAGAATAAAAGGGACTCTTGATTACATTCATTCCAATTTATGGGGTCTGTCTCTTGACATTTCCAAATGAGATAATAAATATTTCCTAAATTTTATTGATGACTAATCTATAAAAGTTTGGGTGTTTTTCTTGAGACAGAAAAGTGGAGTCTTCAGAATTTTCAAATAGTGGAAGACACTGTTAGAGAAACACATTGAGAAATCTGTGAAACGAATGAGAATGGACAACTAATAATTTCTACAAATGAGAAGGAATTGAAGACATCGAACCGTTGTGGGAACTCTACAATAGAATAGAGTTGCAGAAAGAATGAACATAACCTTGTTGGAAAAGCCTTGATGCATGCTTTCTAATGCAAGTTTAGGGAAGGAAATTTAGGCTAAAGCTGAAAATTTGGCAAGCCATTTAATAAACTGATCTCTACATCGAGCATTAAACAATAAAGTTTCAGAGAAGATATGGTCAGGTAATCCTCCCAACTATTCCAATATTAGAATTTTTGGTTATCCTGCTTATGCTAATATTAGTCAGGGAAAGTTTGACGTAAGGGTCATTAAATGCATTTTTGGGGATACTATACCGATACAAAAGGTTTTAAGTTATGGTACATCAGAATCCGACAAAATCATTGTCAGAAGAGATGTTACATTCGATGCATCTGCTATGCTTCGATCAGAAAAGAGGTTTTTTTTAATCTTTAAAGACAAAACAAATTAGAGTGTCTCAAGCAAGGTGGAGTCTAAAGGAATAACAGCATGTGACATCACGACAAGCTGACACTCTATATCATAATGATGCGACAAACAGAAGGCTCGTCTTAATAAGTAGTCACTTGACATCACGATGACACGACATATATCTTTTCTCATTCTAACTAGCACTCTCTAAGCCAACTATCTAGTTCAACCATAATATAAAGTTAATAACACTAAGAAATAAGTAGTAACATCTATCAGCTGGGGTGGCATACACTCAATAAAGGAGCTTCGCCAACCACTAAATTCACCTTAACATAGGCTTTGACCGTGGGCCTACGCATAATCCTCAAGCATAGCAAGTTCTTAGCATTTTTTTTACTTCGAATTTATTCTATAAGCCTATCTCTATAAACAATACTCAAATGCCCTAGACTATGCTGGGCGAGATGCTACACAGTTCAAGCCTCTGATTCTAGAAAATGGCTCGTTGTAATGGAAGAAGAGATGGAATTCCTTAATAAGAACGAGACTTGGTGGCTAGTTAAACCAATCGTTGGTTGCAAATGGGTGTTTAAATGGAATGAAGGTTCAGGTTCAAACAACACTAAGTACAAGGCAAGATTGGTTGCAAAGGGCTATAGTCAAGTGGAGGGAGTTAACTTTCATGATGTTTTCTCTCCTATTGCAAACATATGTCTATTTGGGTGCTTTTGGCTCTTATGGCATCAAACGACCTTAAGTTAGAGTAGTTAGATGTAAAAACTATTTTCCTTCACGATGACCTTGAGGAGGACATCTATATACAACAACTGGAAGGCTTCAAAATTGAAGGTAAAGAAGACCATGTTTGTCTATTACATAAGTCTTTGTACAGTTTGAAGCAATCTCCTCGACAATGGTATAAAAAGTCTGACTCTTTAATGATAAGTATTGGTTTTTCGCGAAATAAATATTATAGTTGTTTTTATTTACAATGTCTTGATAATGGTTCATCTATATATTTTTTGCTTTATGTTGATGATATGTTGATTGTGACTAAGAATCCATCTGAAATTAACCGTATTAAAACCATGCTTAGCTTTAAATTCAAGAAGAAGGATTTAGGTGTAGTGAAGAAAATTTTAGGGACGGAAATTTCAAGGGATAGAAGTTCTGGGAAATTATTTTTATTGCAACAAGGCTACATTAAGAAAATCCTTGAGCTATTCAAGATGCAAAACTCAAAATAGGTAAATACTCCCTTAGTTGTACATTTTAAATTGTCAATTTCAAATTCTCCCCAAAACGACGAAGAAGAAAGGTATATGTCAAAAATACCTTACTCAAGCGCAATTGGAAGCTTAATGGATGCAATGTTATGCACTCGTCCCGATATTTAACATGTTATTAGTGTTATTAGTCGATACATGACCAATCCCGGTAAGTTACACTGACATGCAGTTAAGTGGATTTTTAGATATTTATGAGGTACTTCTAATATGTGCTTAAAGTTCGGAAAAAGCTCAACAAGCTTAGTTGGTTATGTTGAGTCGAATTATGCAGGAGACTTAAATAAAAAAAAAAGGTCTCTTACAGGTTACCTATTTGCTTTTAGGAATTGTGTCATTAGTTGGAAATCTACACTTCAAGCTAGAATGGTTTTATCAACTACCGAAGCATAATACATGGCAATTACCGAAGCAGTAAAAGAAACAATTTGGTTGAGGGACCTATTTTGTGAAATGGTAAGTGAAAAATAGGTAATTATCGTATATTGTGATAGCCAAAGTGTCATACACCTTACCGAAGATCAAATGTATCACGAGAGTACGAAGCACATAGACATTCGTTGTAACAACCCAATTTTCTGTGGTGTCGAAAATAGTGGTTCAAGACCACTAAATCCGACGAGTGAGTTTAAAAAAATTTAAAAATTTAAAAATTATTATTTACGAGTCAAGTATAATTTTAAGAAGACTTTTGAATTAATCATTTTTTATTTAGGAGAATTTATTAGGTAAATCAGGTCAAAAATGAGGTATCGAGACCTGGATTTCATAAATCGAGCCGTAAATATTTTTATAAATATTTACTGAGTGTTATCGAGTTAGCATTAATGTTCCATTAGGAAATTTTAATGTTTTGATAGTTAATTAATTAAAAAGGACTAAATTAAAAATGGTGCAAAACTTGCTAAAATGATTAAATAGCTCAAGTGTTAAATGAGGGAGGACTTAAAAGGTAAATTAGCCCAAAAAAGATGGCTTGGGCGGCATGGTCAAAGAAAAATCACAAAAATTAGTGTGAACTAAGGGTAAAATTGTAATTTGGGTAAAATTAAAAGGAAACAAATTGAATATAAAGATTTCTAGATATTTCTTTCTTCAATTTTCTACTCAAAAATGCCATAGAGGTGAGGTTAAGCTGGTTTTACCTATTTTTTCTCCATGTGAGTTTATTTCTTGCCATTTTCTTGTAATTTTTGTATTTTTAAGACTTTTGCAATTAGGTCCAACTATCTAATTCATTAGCTTTTGATTTTATGGGTGATTTTGAAAGTTACCATTGATGAGTTTTGGATGTTTATGATGAATTAACATGGATTTGAAGCTTAAATTTTGTTATTTGATGATTTTATTAAGTAATTTTGATAGATATTAATTTTAGAACCAAATTGTGAAAAGGTTAAGAATTAGAGTTTGGTATTGAAATTTTGAATATCAATGGCTGTATGGTAACCTAAAATAATTAGGTAAATTGTCAATTGAGAAAAATTAGCTCAATTGATAGGATAATTTATAAGAGACTAAATTGTAAAAATTGTAAAATTTGTGGTAAATGTGTGATTTCAAAAATTGAAGGGTATAAATTGCAAAGTGAATTAGAATTGAATTAGATACTAATGAATGGAGAATTTCATATTATAGATCAAGAATCCGAAGACAAACGTGAAAAAGAGAAATTGGCCAAATAATCCTGGAATTATTTCAACTTCCACAATCTACCTAAGGTAAGTTCGTATGGTTAAACCTTAATGTTTATGTGTTAAATTGATGAATGGTAATATATATATTTATATTTATTTATATTTATTGTTAAAAAATTAATTATTGTTGAAACTATGAAATTGAATTGGAATGATTGAAAAGAATGGAACATTGGATTGGGTATAGTCATTGAGTGTAAAGGATGAATTGTCAGATAAGACCATGGTTAGACAATAGCGATGTTTAAATGTAAGACCATAGTTGGACTATGGCATAAAGAAAATGATGTACTCATATCCGTAAGTTGTTCTCTGATTTGGAAAGACTTGGTTAGTGACATGGAAAATTTATGTATATGAAACTTGCCTTCTAATTATATATATTCATGATTATAAATAGTTATCGAAAAAAAATACACGAAACTCATGAAAATGATGGTACATGGTGTAACAGCCTGGTTTTAGCTAAATCAAAATAGTGGTTTCCAAACCACAAATTTGATGTCAAAAAATTATTTTAATATTATTTTTGGTGTTTATGATGTGTGATTATACATGTGTGAAAATTTCGTGCGATAATTTTGTCTATTAGATGGTTAATTTGATAAAAGGACCTAATTGCATAAAATGCAAAAGTAGCATGCTATAAGTTAAAAGTGCTAAATTACTATGGTTTATTAAATGAAAGGTCCTTATGTTGTTGTTAGACCATTGTTTGAGTTAATGGACATTATAGGCATGATATCATGAAATTTGGTGGTTATTAATTAAGGTTAATTTTGGTATTTGATAAATAATGTTAATATTAATAAAACAAAGCTTAAAATTTTTCTTTTATCATCTTTCTTGGTTGATTATTCAGAGAAGAAAAAGGCAAGATTTAGGTTTTCATTTGGCTAGGTTAATTCAAGCAATTAAGGTATGGTTTTTGATCCGTTTTTGATAATTTTTACGTTTTTGAGATCGTTGCTTTGAGTACTAGCTAGCCCATACCCTAATTTTTGAATTGGTTGATGAATTTGTGAGTTTCCATTGATGATAGCTTAATGTTTTTGAATGTTGGTAATGAAAAATGTTAGATAAGTGATAGATTATCATGTTTGATAAAGTGATTTTTCATGAAATTGAATAATGAGGATTAAATTTTGAAATGTGTGAAATGTGTAGTTAAAATGTGAAATAAATGAAAGTTTTGGGTTGCTATGGACTCACATGAAATTCGGCTAAGCATGGGCCTAGTGAGATTTTGTGTAATTTGCAATTTTATGAAATGAGGACTAAATTGAGAAAATGTGTAATTATAGGGCTAAAGTGTAAAAATGCCTAAATATGTGTTTGTGGATTTCATTGAGTGAACTAGTGATTAAACAAGTTAAATTTGAACTTATTTAGATTAAGAACGAAAGAAATCGGATTTAGATCGGGGAAAGTCAAAGGTTATCGAGTAATCGACTCATCTTTCTGTTTTCATTTCCGAGGTAAGTTCATATGCGAATAAATGCATTTCATTTGAATTATATATGTTTGATTGTTATTGAAATGTATTGAATGCTGAAAGATTGGATATGAGAAAGTATCGATAGAGTTATGACGTCCGGAATCCCCGTACGAACCATAGGAATAGTATAGGATACGTATGTCATGACATTAGGATTTCAAGGTGTGATTTCGTGTAAGACCATGTCTAGGACAATGGCATCAATTTGAGATTACGTGTAAGACCATGTCTGGGACATTGGCATCGTATATGATTTCGTGTAAGACCCTGTCTGGGACAGTTGCATCGATATTTGATAACATATAAGACTATATCTGTGTAACAGCCCGATTTAGACCCTAATTGGAACGGTGGTTTCGGGACCACGAATCCAACTCAGAAAAATATTTTAAATTTATTTTCTGTGTTTATTTTGTGTGAAATTATATCTGTGAAAATTTTGTAGTTTAATTTTGTCATTTAGGTATCCGATTAAATAAAAGGACTTAGTCGCATAAATTGAAAAGTAGGTAGTTTATTTTGTAAAGGGCATGTTTGTTAATGGCTTTTTAAATGGGAGTAGCAATGTGGAAATTAGTCCATTATATATAGTATTGGACAGTAATAGACTTAAGCTATATGAAATCATATTTATTTCATTAAGGGTAAAAAAGGGAAATAGAATAAAAGTCATATTATAACTTAATATAACATAAAAAAATAAAACCATGTTCATAATGTTTTCTTCTTCACCGAATATAAACAAAAGAAAAAAAGAAAGAACAAGGGCTAGGTTCGGCCATCTCTCCTAACTTGAAACAAGATCAAGAATTAAAGAAATCAGATTTGGATCTGGGAAAAACAAAAGTGGTCGACTAGCAGCTCCATTCCGTTTTACGACGTTCGAGATAAGTTTATAAGCAAATAAACGTATTTAATTTCAATTAAATGTAAATTATCGACGCTGAATTGAAATGTTTGATATTATAAATGCAAATGCCGAATGTGTATATATATATATACTTAGTAATCATGTGCAAGCATTCGCTTCGATCGAGATACAGTGTCCGGAAGCCCCGAATGAGCCTTAGGAATAGCTAGGATTCCGGTATAAGTGTGCGAGTAAGACCCTATCTGGGACAGCGGCATCGATTTGTGGCTACATGTAAGACCACGTCTGGGACGTTGGCTTTGTACAATTCATGTGAGTATCCGAGTGTCCTACCTAATTCTGAATAGTTCATCGGGCAAAGGTAAATCATAATCAAAAGTGAAATAAAAAGAGAGCTATGAGGCTAGGTATGGTTTAGCTATTTAGCTGATGATAACAAGGTAAGTGTGGAATTAGAAAGTTGATAAGTTTTAAGTAATGTAAAGAATGAATAAAGATAAATATAAATTAAAAAAGTATGTTCGGTTAGAACAAATGGTAAGAAAATTAGAGAACTAATTTTGGAGATGTATATAAGTATGTACGTAATTATATATGTGTGTGGTTATGTAAGTGGTGGATATATATATATATATATATATATATATAATATCATGGTTGAATTTTTGAGCTCATGTGAGTAAATAAATATGTGTTTGATTATTTAATGATGTTTTAGCTTAGGAAATTTATTGACTTTCGGTTAATACGGTTATGAAAGTATTCGGCCATGGCAAAATTATATATAGGAAAATATAATTATTTATTTCTCTGGTAATTTCGTAGTTAAATTTAGCGATATTAATATAATTTGATTTTGCATGAAATAAATCGAATCTATATCAAAACTATTTATTTGCTTTTAATTTACTAAGCTATGTTAGCTTACTGTTTGTATTTATGTCACTTTGTTTATAGATTTTGAATTCAAGTTACAAGCTCGGGGATCGTCAATAAAGTCTATCACACTATCAATGGCTTCAGTACTTAAATATTTGAATACAACTTATGACATGTATAGGCTGGGATTTATCGTGAAATTTTGAACTTTGGTTTGTTTAAAGGCCATGCGAAAATGGCTCGTTATCCATGCTGGGATTCGGTTATAGTTTTGCTTGGTTTTAAACTCATTTTGGTGTTATTCCGTGTGCTAATTATAGTATAAAATTCTATCATAAGGTAGTAAATTATGGCTGTTTGTTGGATTTGGACATGGCATGCATAAATTTGGTTAAGAATATATATATATATAATGTTTGAAGTGCTACTGTACGATTTGGCCAAATAGTGCGTCATAGGTGTTAATTACATAGACAATATGTGTACCGCTATGTCATAAGTTTATAAAATGGTTAATTTAGTTAGGGCTAAATGCGCACAAATATATGCATATAGTCTTTAAATATTAAAATTCTAAATAAGCATATGAGTGGTATGATTATCCTTCGTATAGGCCAGGTTTAAATCCATAAGATATGCAAACATGTCAACTCAAATTGATCTCATTTTTGGCCGCATGTATTTATGGTTTCAATGCTTATAAATTGACTTATTAAATTATAAAGACATTCATGTGATTTTGGTGGTTTTAGGTATATTTATAAATGTTATGGTAATATATTTTAGTCATGTCAATAATGATTTTGGTTGTGTATATTAATGCCTAGTAAATTATAGATAACTTTTTTTGGGGATTTGTTATGTATTGCGTGCACAATATGCTAGTCATGGAATGTTTTGATGATAAAATTTAAAGTATACTATATTTGTGAATTCGTTTGCTTTTGGTGATAGTCTAAAAATAAAAAGTGATGTGCGAATTGTAATTGTATTTGATTTAATGAAACATGTTTAATATTTAAATCTGCCACATGTATATTTATGCCAAGATGATTTATGAAATTATGAAATTGTTCGAAAGCCACTTTTTGTTTGGTAATACCTCTTGACCCAAATCTGGCGACGGACACGGGTTAGGGGTGTTACATATCTAGGATATGGCATTGTACGAGCTTTACGAGCTATCCGAGTATTCTTATCAATTTTGAACGGTTCAACGGGCAATGTCGAGAAGTGAATGAATATGTGAATGAGTAATCAATTCAGGTATGTAAGATGTTATATGTTTCTTGAGAAAGAAATTGTAAATTATGCATATGAATCATGAACAAGTGAGGTAGATGAGAATTGTGATACTTGTTTATGTGATTAGCTGTAATTTTCATTGATGAATTGGTTATATTTACTTCATGTGTTATGTTTATTTGTATATGGCTTACTAAGCTTTTGGAAAGCTTACTTTGTGTGTGTTTCCATTTTTTTTTTATAGATAATCGAAGTTAGCTCGAGCTCGAGGATCGTCAAGAATCATGTTACACTATCAAACGTTAATTTGGTACTTTTGAAGCTTGTATAAAAAGTATATGGCATGTATAGACTAGTGACGATATGATATGTTTTGTGTTGTGAATATAGCCATGTGACTTGGCTTGGATATGTGTAAATGATGTAAGTAAATTTGGTTTATATTATGTGTATATATATATGTTATGAGATGAACATGTTATATTATATGAATTTGATCATTTTAATGTGGTTGTCATTTGGGAAAATGGTTGAGTCCCATAGTGATAGGATGTTGGTATTTTGAGGATGAGAAATCATATGTTTGGTAGTTGTTTGGTAGTTCAAATGGTAAGGAATTGGTGTGATTTTGAATTGGGTTTAAATAATGTTTGAGACATATGATTTTAGTATGATTTTGGTACATGAAATTGGTATGTTTTGAGTTGGAGTTGTGTATGGAAATAGTTGATGATGTTGTAACATAAAATGTGCATGAATTGGTGATGTTTTGGTTGGAAATTATATGTAATTTGATGTTGGATTTGAGCTTGTAGAGATGCCCCTTTTTGGGTGGCGAATGGCCTTGCAAATGACCTATTTTTGCCCACACGGCTGAGCACACGGGCATGTGGCTCGACCGTGTGTGGCACATGGCCTTGATACATGGCCATGTTTCCCTCGAAGATAATTAGAAAACCAAGATAGTGAGTTACACGAGCTGGACACATGGGCGTGTGACTGGCCATGTGGTTAAGTCAAAAAGTTACACGGGCTGGACACACGGGCTTGTGACTGGCCGTGTGACCAAGTCAATAAGCTACCTATATTTCACACAGCCTGGCACATAGGCATGTCTAGTGGCCATGTGGATAAGTCAGTATGTATGCCCTATTTTCCCATGGCCTAGACACACAGGCGTGTCTAATGCCATGTGAGGCACACAGCTTGTTCACATAGACATATGACCTCTGTAACTTAGAAAAATTTTAAGTTTTCGTAAAATTTTATACAAGATCGGTTTAGTCCCGAACCTTCTTTAAAACATGTTTAAGGTCTCGTAGTCATGGAAAAGGGACTTTGTGCTTATGTATGATTATGATGTGAGATCGTAAAATTTTATGAAATGTTCGATAATGCCTTTTAACCCTAGTCTAGCAACAAATACGGGTTAGGGATGTTACATTTGATTGGTGTCAGAGTCAGGCTTAGTCGATTCTAGAACTAACGTAGCGTGTGAGAGTCTAGCTATACATGCCATATATATAAATTGCGATAGTGTGATGATTCTTGGTAGTTAAAATGTGTTTTCGTATATTAAATGGATCTCAATCGAGCCGTAGTTGACAATGTTGAGAGTAATGCGCCCGCTCCCGCTCAAGGGGCAACATTGGTTGAATCTAGGCTAATTACTAGTGACCACGAAGGAGAGGCAAAGCAAGTTTTTTTGCAAATGAGGAATGAGTGGTTCACGGAGTTAGTTCGAATGAATCTGGCTGCTCGACAACCTCCACACCCGCCTAATCCTGCACAAGTCCCTGTTGTGCCACAAGTTATGAATCCGACTCAATTAAGTAAGCCTCTGATTGATAATATTAGAAAATTTAGAGCTGAAGAATTTCGGGCCACTACTGATGATGATGCTAAGAGAGCTTAGTTTTGGCTCGAGAATACGATCTGAGTGTTTGATGAAATGTCATGTAATCCTAATTAATGTCTGGAATGTGCTGTTTCACTTCTGAGAGATATGTCATATCAATGGTGGAAAACATTGATATCTATGGTCCCGATAGAATGGGTTATCTGAGATTTCTTTCAGATTGGGTTTAGAAAGAAGTACATCAGTCAGAGATTCATAGATCAAAAAGGCAAATAGTTTCTTGAGCTGAAATAGGCCCATATGTCTGTTACGGAATACGAGCGAAAATTTGTAAGATTTAGCTGTTATGCACGAAAATGTGTCTCGACTGAAGTAATAATGTGTAAAAGATTTAAAGATGTCTTAAATGAAGTTATTCACTTGTTAGTTGGGATTCTAGAAATAAAAGAGTTTTTTGTGCTTGTTGATCAAGCGTGTAAAGCTGAAGAACTTGGGAAAGAGAAAAGAAAAGCGAATTTGGAAGCTAGAGATGTATGAAAGAGATCATCGAGTAAGTCATTTTAGTTAGCATCAAAGAAGTTCAGAGATGATTATAGCCGTTCAAAGGCTACTTTGGGTCATTCGAACAGAGATCGAGTAAGGCAACATTCGAGCTTTAAAGCTCCAGCTACTTTTATAGCTAGTGTTGGGAGTGCGAGACCTAATCGACCCAAATGCAGACATTATGGTAAAAGACATCCCAACGACTGTATATTGAATGATCAGGTGTGTTTTAAATGTGGATTTCTGGATCATTTCATTCGTGATTGTTCTGAGTTAGCTGAGCAAGAGACAGTGCAGAACACGAGGCCAAGGAACACTGTAAATAGAGGTAGACCTCCTAGAAACACGAGTAATGTAAGTGGTAGCCAAAAAGGGGCTAAAGATACAGCTGTGAGATCCGAGGCTAGGGTAACTGCTAGAGCATACACTATTCGCACTCGTGAAGAAGCGTCATCTCCAAACGTCATTACCGTTACTTTTACTCTCTATGATACTATTGTGATTGCATTGATAGATCCAAGATCGACACATTCGTATATATGTATGAGTTTAGTATCTAGTAAGACTTTGCCTGTAGAGTCTACTGAATTTGTGATTAGAGTATCGAACCCCTTAGGTAGGTGTGTATTGGTTGATAAAGTATGCAAAAACTATCCATTGATGATTCGGGGTCATTATTTTCTAGTCGAATTGATGTTGTTACCTTTCGATGAGTTTGATGTAATCTTGGGTATGGACTGGTTAACATTGCATGATGCCGTAGTGAATTGCAGATGGAAGACTATTGATTTGAGATGTCAGAATGATGAGATAATCCGGATTGAGTCTAATAATTTGAATGGGTTATCGGTTCTGATTTCGTCAATGAAAGCTCAGAGTTATGTTAGAAAGGGTTGCAAAGCTTATTTCACTTATGTGATCGATACAAAAGTGACAAAAAAGAAGATTGAATCAGTGCCTATTGTTTGTGAGTATCCAGATGTGTTTCCTGAGGAATTATTGGGATTACCACCGATTTGAGACGTTGAGTTTGGGATTGAATTAGTGCCCGGAACAACTCTGATATCGATAGCTCCGTGCAAAATGGCTCCAATAGAATTAAAAGAATTGAAATCTCAGTTGCAAGAGTTGACAGACAGAGGTTTTGCACGATCTAGTTATTCCCCCTGAGGTGCTCTCGTATTGTTTGTGAAAAAGAAAGATGGGACGATGAGAATGTGTATCGACTACCGACAGCTTAATGAAGTGACTATCAAGGACAAGTATCCTCTACTGCGAATAGACGATTTCTTTGATCAATTAAAAGGGGCAACAGTGTTTTCAAAGATAGACTTGAGATCAAGTTACTATTAGTTGTGAGTTAAAGACTTAGACATATCAAAAACTGCTTTCCGAATGAGGTACGAGCATTATGAATTTTTAGTTATGCTTTTCGGATTAACAGATGCACTTGTTGTTTTTATGGACTTAATAAATCGTATCTTCAGACCGTATCTAGTTCGATTTGTTGTTGTATTCGTAGATGATATCTTGATTTATTCAGGAGACGAAACTAAGCATGTTGAGCATTTAAGAATTGTGTTACAGACTCTGCATAATAAGCAGTTGTATGCAAAGTTCAGTAAATGTGAATTCTAGTTGCGTGAAGTTGGTTTTCTGGGGCATATTGTGTCAACATCAGGTATACGAGTTGATCTGAGCAAGATTTCAACAATTCTGGATTGGAAGCCTCTGAGGAATGTGTCAGAAGTCCTCATTTTTCTAGGACTTGTCGGTTATTACAAACGGTTTGTATAAAGGTTTCTCGATGATTGTGACTCCATTGACGAGATTGCTTCAGAAAGATGTAAAGTTTGAATGGTCCGAGAAATGTCAAAAAAGCTTTGATCAGTTGAAAGCCCTATTGACTGAGCTCTCGAATTAGTACAACTAGAATCGGGTAAAGAAATCGTAATCTATACTGATGCTTCGTTGAATGGTCTGGGTTGCATTTTGATGCAAGAAGGCAAAGTCATAGCTTATGCCTCGAGACAATTGAAGCCACATGAAAAGATTTACTCGACACATGATTTGGAATTAGCTGCGATTGTGTTCGCATTGAAGATTTGGCACCATTACCTGTTCGGTGAGAAATGTCATATTTATTCTGATCATAATAGTTTCAAATATCTAATGACTCAAAAGATTTGAATTTGCAACAGAGAAGATGATTAGAATTGTTAAAAGATTATGAGCTAATGATTGATTACCATCCGGGAAAAGTAAATGATGTTGCTGATGCTTTGAGCCGAAAATCTTTGTTTGCTCTAGTGCAATGAATACTCAATTGGCTTTATCTGATGACGGATCGATTTTAGCTGAGTTGAAAGCAATACCATTGTTTTTGCAATTGATTTGTGAAGCTCAGAAGGTTGATAATGAATTGTTAGCGAAACGAGCTCAATGTGATTTAACTTCTGATTCCAAATTTCAAGTTGATGACGATGATTATTTAAGGTTTAAAGATCAAATTTGTGTTTCAAGAAATCCAGAGTTGATTCAGATAATTTTGAACGAAGTGCACAGTAGTCGTTTTTTTGTTCATCCAGGAAGCACGAAAATGTAACGACTTGAAATAACACTATTGGTGGTCTGGTATGAAACGTGACATTTCAGAGTATGTTTCTAAATGTTTGATTTGTCAACAAGTTAAAGTTGAACATCAGGTACTGTCTGGTTTGTTACAACCGATTATGATTCCCAAGCGGACGTGGGATAGAGTGACGATGGATTTTGTTTTGAGGTTGCCCCTATCTCCGAGAAAGAGAGATGCGATCTGGGTTGTGGTTGATAGATTGACGAAATCAACTCATTTCATTCCGGTATGAGCAGACTATTCACTTGACAAACTTGTTCAATTATACATTTCAGAGTTGTTCAATTACACGGAGTACCTATCTCTATTGGTTTGGACAGAGAACCAAGGTTCACTTTGCAGTTTTGGAAGAAAACGCAAGAAGCTTTAGGTACGAAACTGCATTTTAGTACTGCTTTTCACCCGCAGATGGATGGTCAATCTGAGTGAGTTATTCAGATACTCGAGGATATGTTGCGTTGTTATATTCTTGAGTTTGAAGGTACATGGGAAAAATACTTACCATTGATTGAATTTGCCTAAAATAATAGTTTTTAATCGAGTATTAAAATGTCACCGTATGAAGCTTTATACGGTCACAAATGCCGAACACCCTTGTATTGGACAGAACTTAGTAAGAATAAGATTCACGGGGTTGATTTAATTAAAGAGACTGAGCAGAAAATGAAAGTGATTTTTAATAGTCTAAAAGCGACGTCAGATCATCAGAAATCGTATGCGGACTTGAAACGGAGAGATATTGAGTTTCAGATCAGGGATCGAGGGTTTTTGAATGTATCTCCGTGGAAGAAAATACTTCAATTCGACAAAAAAGGCAAGTTGAGTCCGAGATTCATCAGGCCGTATGAGATTATCAAGCGATTCGGGCTAGTTGTTTATCAATTGTCTTTGACACCCAAATTAGATAAGATACATAATATTTTTCATGTACTGATGCTTCGATGATACTGATCCGATCTGTCACATGTTATTTCTCCTACTGAGGTTGAGATTCAGTCCGATTTGTCATATAGCCAAGAACCGATTCGGATCTTAGCTCGTGAGATCAAAGAGTTGAGAAATAAAAGAATAGCATTAGTGAAAGTCTTGTGGCATTGGCACAGGGTTGAAGAAGCTACATGGGAACTCGAGGATGCTTTGAGAGAAAAATACCCAAACCTATTCACTGGTAAGATTTTCGGGGACGAAAATCCCTAAGGGGGGAGAGTTGTAACAACTCGATTTTAGCTAAATCGGAACAGTGGTTTTGGAACCACAAATTTGATGTCAGAAAATTATTTTAATATTATTTTTGGTGTTTATGATGTGTGATTATACATGTGTGAAAATTTCGTGCGATAATTTTGTCGATTGGATGGTTAATTTGATAAAAGGACCTAAAATTTTTCTTTTATCATCTTTCTTGGCCGATTATTAAGAGAAGAAAAAGGCAAGCTTTAGGTTTTCATTCGGCTAGGTTAATTCAAGCAATTAAGGTATGATTTTTTTATCCATTTTTGATAATTTTTACGTTTTTGAGATTGTTGCTTTGAGTACTAGCTAGCCCTTGCTCTAATTTTTGAATTGGTTGATGAATTTGTGAGTTGCCATTGATGATAGCTTAATGTTTTTGAATGTTGATAATGAAAAATGTTAAATAAGTGATAGATTATCATGTTTAAAAAAGTGATTTTTAATTAAATTGAATAATGAGGATTAAATTGTGAAATGTATGAAATGTGTAGTTAAAATGTGAAATAAATGAAAGTTTTGGGCTGCTAGGGACTCACATGGAATTTAGCTAAGCATGGGTCTAGTGAGATTTTGTGTAATTTGCAATTTTATGAAATGAGGACTAAATTGAGAAAATGTGTAATTATAGGGGCTAAAGTGTAAAAATGTCTAAATATGTGTTTGTGGATTTCATTGAATGAACTAATGATTAAACAAGTTAAATTTGAATTTATTTAGATCAAGAACGAAAAAAATCAGATTTAGATCGGGGAAAGTCAAAGGTTATGAGTAATCGACTCATGCCGCCATTTTCATTTCCGAGGTAAGTTCATATGCAAATAAATGTATTTCATTTGAATTATATATGTTTGATTGTTATTGAAATGTATTGAATGTTGAAAATCAGATATGAGAAAGTATCAACAGAATTACAACGTTCGGAAGCCTCGTACAAACCATAGGAATAGTATAGGATATGTATGTAATGACATTAGGAGCCCGAGGTGTGATTTTGTGTAAGACCATGTCTTGGAAATTAGCATCGATTTGAGATTACATATAAGACCATGTTTGGGACATTGGCATCGTATATGATTTCATGTAAGACATTGTCTGGGATAGTGGCATCGATATTTGATAACATGTAATACCATATTTGGGATATGGCATTGTACGAGCTTTTTACGAGTTATCCGAGTATCCTTATCAATTCTAAACGGTTCAATGGGCTATGTCGAGAAGTGAATGAATAAGTGAATGAGTAATCGATTCAGATATGTAAGATGTTATATGTTTCTTAAGAAAGAAAATGTAAGTGATGCATATGAATCATGAACAAGTGAGCTAGATGAAAATTGTGATACTTGTTTATGTGATTAGCTGTAATTTTCATTGATGAATTGGTTATATTTACTTCATGTGTTATGTTTATTTGTATATGGCTTACTAAGCTTTTGGAAAGCTTATTTTGTGTCTGTTTCCATTGTTTTATAGATAATCGAAGTTAGCTCGAGCTCGGGGATCGTCAAGAATCATCATCACACTATTGAACGTTAATTCGGTAATTTTGAAGCTTGTATAGATGGTATATGACATGTATAGACTAGTGATGATATGATATGTTTTGTGTTGTGTTGTGAATATAGCCATGTGACTTGGCTTGGATATGTGTAAATGATGTAAGTAAATTTGGTTTATAGTGTGTGTATATATATATGTTATGAGATGAAAATGTTATCTTATATGAATTTGATCATTTTGATGTGGTTGTCATTTGAGAAAATGGTTGAGTCCCATAGTGATATGATATTGGTATTTTGAAGATGAGAAATAGTATGTTTTATAGTTGTTTTGGTAGTTCAAATGGTAAGGAATTGGTGTGATTTTGAATTGGGTTTAAATAATGTTTGAGACATATGGTTTTGGTATGATTTTGGTACATGAAATTTGTATGTTTTGAGTTGGAATTGTATATGGAAATAGTTGATTATGTTATAGCATAAAATGTGCATGAATTGGTGATGTTTTGGTTGGAAATTATATGTCATTTGATGTTGGATTTGAGCTTGTAGAGATGCCCCTTTTTGGGTGGCGAAACGGCCTTACAAATGGCCTATTTTCTCCACACGGTTGAGCACATGAGCGTCTGGCTTGACCGAGTGTGACACATTGCCTTGATACACGGCTGTGTGTCCCTGGAGATAATTAGAAAACCAAGACAGTGAGTTACACCTGCTAGACACACTATCGTGTGACTGGCCGTGTGGTTAAGTCAAAGAGTTACACGGGCTGGACACACGGGTGTGTGACTGGCCATGTGACCAAGTCAGTAAGCTACCTAATTTTCACACGGCCTAGCCCACGGACGTGTCCAGTAGCCATGTGGATAAGTCAGTATGTATGCCCTGTTTTCCCACTGCCTAGACACATGTGCATGTCTAATGTTGTGTGAGGCACACGGCCTGTTGACACGGGCATGTGACCTCTGGAACATAGAAAAATTTTATGTTTTCGTAAAATTTTATACAAGATTGGTTTAGTCCCAAACCTTCTCTAAAGCATGTTTAAGGTCTCGTAGACCTAGAAAAGGGACTTTGTGCTTATGTATGATTATGATGTGATGATGTATGAGCTATGTATGTGAAATGATCGTAAAATGTTATGAAATGTTCGGTGATGCCTCTTAACCCTAGTCCGACGACAGATACGGGTTAGGGGTGTTACACATGGTATACTGATTGTTGTTGAATTGTGAAATGTATTAATTATTTGAATTGAATTGAAATTATATGTATATGTAATTATATGAAAAATTGATATTGAATATTGATTTTTTTTGAAATGTGAAATGAAACCCTATTAACTGTATCAGGCTAAGTCGGATATAGTTGGCATGCCATAGGATTAGAGGAGTTCAGGGATTACTTCGACTTCAAGTCGATGAGACACTAGGTGTCAAATTATTACTTCGAGTAAATTTGATGGGGTACTAGGTACCAAATTACTTCGGCATGGCTGATGAGACACTGGGTGTCAACTGTTTACTTTGAATTATTCGATGAGGCACTGAGTGCCAAACTAGTGTGTGCTGGTTGGATCCGTGTATCCGTTCGAGTCTGAGTCGTGTTAATAGGGGTAAATGAATAATAAAGTTTTATAATTAATATTGAAATGGTAAGGTATGAGAAGTGGAAGTGAAATAGTGATTTGTAAATATTATGAAATAATATTGAAAGACTTATGATTATTACCAGTATATACTTGAAATACTTGGAAATGATATTTAATTGATATATTGAAATGTGTCTTAGAAATGATATTTACATGACATATTGAAATGTGACATAGAAATGGTATTTACTTAATATATTTAAAAGTGACATGTAAAATATGTGATTATCTTTGATTATGTTGATATAAGGAAAGTAAGTATACGGTAACATGTCGAGAAAATAAGTATATCAATATTGAATTTATATGTAACGCCCCAAACTTGGCCTAGACGTTATGGCTGAACCTGACGACATCACATGAGAGTGTTTTTGAAAATGCCTCGACAAGTTAAAAATCGTTTCAATTATTATCTTTTCTTAAGTCAGAAAAACGTGAATAATCGTTTTGTTTAAAACCATTTCTTAAATGCGGAAGCTTTGAGAAAAAAATACTTTTCGTAATCATGTTTACTTATGAAAATTTTAGTTACGTTGCAGTTTATAACCATAATAAACAGTTTAAACCCCAAAACAGTCCAAGTCCAAAATTACATAAAATACCCCAAAATAACAGTTTAAGCAACTAAAACCATAAAGTCCAGAGTGTATGGCAGTGGTCACCGTCGAGTCCTCCACTGCACCAATCTATCTACTGCTGGAGATTACCTGACAAATAAAACAAATAAAGGGGTGAGTTTTCGCAAACCATCCCCACAATTCAACATGCATATAGACAGATAATAGAATACAGTCATAATTTAGGCCTGAGCCCTTTACAGAAATGGTGTGGACCTTAGCCCATCAGGAATATCGCATGCATATAAGATCAGAAACATGCCCACCAACCCTACACACCATCTCCCTCCAACCCTATACGCCATGTGGGGATAAAATCGACCCACCTAGCCCTACACACCAAGTATGGGAATAAAACCAACCCATCCAACCCTGCACACCATAAGGTACCGTGAAACTATACATATCAGATATATGCAGCATAGCTGCCAGATAACAGGCTTAGAAGCCTTTCAGATACTTCCTTCTCTTCATCAATAATCCCACCGCAATGCAATGCAACATACATAAATGGCATGCTATAAAGTAGACAAACAAATCATACATACATGTTCAGAACAGTATCAATACACATGCTAAGTATAACATGCTAGCACATACGTCTCAATATCATATCACAGAATAGGGGTTTAAGTAACGCTTACTAACCCTACAATAGGTCACAATCGACTTGGGTGACTCAGGCAACCTTACAGTTCATATTAGAGAATTGGGCTCACACGCCCATGTGGCCTGCCCAAATTGGCCTTGACAATGGGGATCACACAGCCTGGCCCAAAATCCCACACGCCCGTGTGGTTCACTCGTGTGGGCCTATGTGCCCGTGTGGCCCACATAGCCTAATTGGCCGAGCCTGTGTCTCGCACATGGCTTCGCTGGCCTCACACGGTCGTGTCTGTCGCACCCGTGTTGCATGCACATAGCTGGGTTCGTCATTCACACGGCCATGTCTTGCCACACGGCCTCCATACGGGCAGTCCATACGTTTGTGTAGCATCGACAGAAGGTTTTCAGCTTTTGCCAAAACTCATTTTCTGCGCAATCGGAGTTCACACCTGGTTTGTTTTTGCTATTTATGCAATCTCGAGATCACTAGCACCTATAATTAAACAAATTTTACTCAGGCTATCTTTTAAATAATCGAATCAAAATCAATCTCGAAACGGAATGCTCATCCAACGAGTAACCAATCTTACCCTTGAGCACGAAACTGCATTCTTGTAATCTGCAAACTAGATTAAGGCCTTCAAACAGTATCTAAATGTGAATATAATGATTCCTCCGTTAATCACTTAATTAAAGAAATACCGCTAGACTCAAGAAGAAACACTTATCAACGTTTCCATGAAGAACACTAGAACCAATCACAAGGAAAAGAATCGAGTAAAGGAAAACGGTAAAAAATTCGACAGTAGAGATGGTGGAGAAGATGGAAATTGGCAACACAGAGGAGAAAAGAGGAGAGAAAACGACAAAATTTTGGAAAGGTGAAAGAGTGATGTCGAATTTGGTAGTCTAGGGTACCTCAACAACTTCAAACCCCATATTTTCCTCCACAATTCACTCCCCCACTCCCCACTACATAGTTCGCTACTCAAATTTGAACTCCTCTGAACAGGCAAGCAAAAATAATACCCATGGTCACCTTGGGATTCAAACACAGGACCTCTTGCATGCTAACACTCTACTTAACCACTAGACCAGCAGGTCCATTCTGATAAGCTCCCACAAATTAATACTTATAAGCCTTATAACCAAGGGTAAGGCTTTATTCAAATAAAAACCAAAATTTAGCCCAAGTCTTGCGCTGAACTTGGGACCTCCCCAACACACCCAAAGCACATAACCACTTTAAGTAGACAAATATTTGTGTCGAATAATTGCAGAAACATAAACAAATATTTTTGTGCTTAACAAATCACAAAAGCCAAAGTTAAGGAAATTTTGGGACATTACAACTCTACCCCCTTAAAGAAAATTTTATCCTCGAAATTTACCTGGTCAGAAGAGGTAAGGATACTGCTATCGCATCGAATCCTCTGGCTCTCAAGTAGCCTCCTCAGTGCTATGATTCCACCACAACACCTCTACTAGAGGGATAAACTTTCTACCCAGAACCTTAACGTCGCAATCTAGAATTTTCACCAGCTCCTCCTTGAATGTTAGATCTGGTCTAATTTCAATCTCCTCCACAGGCACAACGTGCATGGGATCACAGCGGTAACGTCTCAGCATCGCAACGTGGAACACATCATGAATGGGATCTAACTCCGGAGGTAGCTCCAATAGATATGCGACTGGCCGCATTCACTTCAGAATCCAGTACAACCCAATAAACCAAGGGCAAGCTGAACCTAGGAACCTTTTTCCATGGCGAGACCTTAAGGAAAACCAAGTCCCCCATAGAATACTGATGTTCTTCCTCTTCAAGTCAACATAGGACTTCTGCCTATCCAAAGCTACTTTCAAACGATCTCGAATCAGACGGACCTTGTCCTCAGTCTTTGTTACCAACTCTAGACCCAGAACACGTCATTCACCCAACTTAGTCCAGCACAAGGGAGTGTGACACTTACGACTATACAGTGCCTCGTAAGGTGCCATTTGTATACTAGACTGGTAGTTGTTGTTGTAGGCGAACTCTGCTAAAGGCAAGTACTCCTCCCAACTACCTCGGAAATCAATCACACAGCTCCTTAACATGTCCTCCGGTATCTGAATCACCCTCTATGACTGACCATCTGTCTAAGGATGGAAAGCAATACTGAAGTCTAATCTCGAACCCCAAGCTTCATAAAGCTTCTGCCAGAATCGTGACGTGAAATGAGGATCCCTGTCGGAGATGATCGAGACAGGAACCCCATGTAGCCTCACTATCTATGAAATGTAGAGCTTAGCCAATTTCTGTAGGGAGAAGACTGTCCTAACCAGAATAAAGTGAGCATACTTGGTCAATGGATCTACGATGACCCATAGAGAATCCTTCCTAGTGAGTGTTAGAGGCAACCTACTCACAAAGTCCATCGTCACTCGCTCCCATTTCCATATTAGTATCTTTACTGGTTGTACCAAACTCGAAGGCAACTGATGCTTAGCCTTAACTTGCTGACAAGTCAAACAGCGAGCAACGAAGTTGGTAACCTCACGCTTTAACCCTGGCCACCAGTACAACTCTCAGAGATCTCTATACATTTTGTTCCTACTAGGATGCATAGCATAAGGGCTACTATGCACTTCTTTCAGAATTAACTGTCTCAAATTCTTATCATTCGGTACGCAGATTCGACCTAGGAAGCACAATACCCTATCATCATTAACCCCAAAATTAGTAATAACTCCAGTCTCAACCTGATGGAACTACAACTCAAGAGACTTATCTCCTAACTGTTTATCTTTGATCTTCTCAATCCATGTCGGTTTCTCTTATAGTTCAGCCAAAAGACTCCTATCGTCGAAAAGACTCAGTCGAGCAAACATAGCCCTCAGATCGGTCACAGCCCTCCGTCTTATGAAAATACCTTTCACAATCATGTTTACTTATGAAAATTTTAGTTATGTTGCATTTTATAAACCATAATAAACAGTTAAAACCCCAAAACAGTCCAAGTCCAAAATTACATAAAACACCCCAAAATAATAGTTTAAGCAACTAAGACCACAAAGTCCAGAGTGTATGGTAGTGGTTACCGTCGAGTTCTCCGCTGCACCAATCCATCTACTACTAGGGATTACCTGATAGATAAAACAAATAAAGGGGTGAGTTTTCACAAACTCGGTGTGTACATCCCCACAGTCTAGCATGCATATAGATAGATAACAGAATACAGTCATAATTCTGGCCTGAGCCCTTTACAGAAATGGTTTGGACCTTAGCCCACTCAGAAACAGAATCAGATACATACTTAGGGCCTTAGCCCATCAGGAATATCGTATGCATATCAGATCAGAAACATACCACCAACCCTGCAACCACCTCCGTCCAACCCTACACACCATGTGGGGATAAAATCGACCCACCCAACCCTATGCACCAAGTATGGGGATAAAATCGACCCATCCAACCATACACACCATAAGGTACGGTGAAATGATACATATCAGATATATGCAGCATAGCTACCTGATAATAGGCTTAGAAGCCTTTTAGATACTTCCTTCCCTTCATCAATAATCCCACCCCAATGTAATACAACATACATAAATGGCATGGTATAAAGCAGATAAACAAATCATACATACGTATTCAGAACAGTATCAATACACATGCTAAGTATAAGATGGTAACACATACGTCTCAATATCATATCATAGAATAGGGGTCTAAGTAACGCTTGCCGACCATACGATAGGTCACAGTCGACTTGGGTAACCTGTGCAACCTTACAGTTCATATTAGAGAGTTGGGCTCACACGCTCAGATGGCCTGCCCATGTAGGCCCTACACGCCCATGTGGCCCACACTGCCTAAATTAGCCTTGGCCGTGAGGATCACTTGGCTTGGCCCAAAATCCTACGTGCCTGTGTGGTTCACAAGTATGGGCCTACATGCCCGTGTGGCCCATACGGCCCAATTGGCCGAGCCCGTGTCTCGTACACGGCCTCGCTAGCCTCACATGGTCGTGTTTGTCGCACTCGTGTCAAGTACGCACGGCCTGGTTCGTCACTCACACGACCGTGTCTTGCTACACGGCCTCTACATAGACCGTCTACACGCCCGTGTGACATCGACAGTAGGCTTTTTGGCTTTCGCCAAAACTCATTTTCTGTGCAATTGGAGTACACACCTGGTTCGTTTTCGCTATTTATGCTATCCCGAGATCACCAACAGCTATAATTAAACAAATTTTACTCAGTCTATCTCTTAAAAGATCGAATCAAAATCAAGCTTGAAACGGAATACTCATCCAACGAGCAACCAAACTTACCCTTGAGCTCAAAACCATGTTCTTGTAATCTGTAAACTTGATTAGGCCTTCAAACAGTACCTAAACGTGAATATAATGATTCATCCATTAATCGCTTAATCAAAGAAATATCGCTAGACTCAAGAAGAAACACTTACTGACGTTTCCACAAAGAAGACTAGAACCGATCACAAGGAAAAGAATTGAAATAAAAGGAAAACGTCAAAAATAATTTCGGTAGTAGAGATGGGGGAGAAGATGGAAATCGGCAACACAGAGGAGAAAGAGGAGAGAAAATGGAAAATTTTTGGAAAGGTGAAAGAATGATGCCAAATTTGGTAGTTTAGGGTACCTCAACAACTTCAAACCCCATATTTTCCTCCACAATTCACTCTCCTACTCCCTACTACAGAGTTCCCTACTTAAATTTGAATTCTTCTGAACAAGCAAGCAAAAATAATGCCCATGCTCACTCTGGGATTCGAACATAGGACCTCTCATATGCTAACACTCCACTTAACCACTAGACTAGCAGACCCATTTTGATAAGCTTCCACAAATTAATACTTATAAGTCTTATAACCTGTAACATCCTGAAATAGGGCCTAAATGGCATAGTGGCTGCAAAACCACGAATCAGAGATAGAATTATTTAAGTCCGATAAATTTTTAGGATTTATCGAGTGATTAGATGCATGTGTTAAGGTATTGATAGAAAATTTTATGAATTGCATGTCTAATTTGCCTATTAGGGCTTAATTGCAAAAGTTGATAAATATGAGTTCTAGATGTTAAAGGATTTAATTGAAGAGCATAATTGAAGTAGATTTCCTTAAATGCTAATTATACCATTAGGTTTTCATGGACAAAACTAGACATACATAGGTAGAAAAAACCAAAGTTTTTAATGAAGGACATTTTAGTCATTTGGTAATTAAAATGAATTAAAAGGGAAAAAGATGGCGAAATTGCTATCATCTTCTTCAAGGGCTGAAACTCATATTGTCTCCATATCTAGGGTTTGTTTCAAGCTTCCAAGCTCCTTAGTAAGTGATTCCAAGCCTCGTTTTTAATGTTCTTTATGTTTTTGGAGTCCTGGTAACTTGATTTAGTTTATTCTAGCAATAATTTAACCTAGGGTTCATATTTGGAAAAATACCCATAGGTGAAATGTGTTTATTTTGATGTTTTATGATAGAATATGAGGTTTTAAATTATGTTGAACAACTTGTGCTACTCAGTTTTAAGTAAAAACGAGTAAAATGACATAATCGGTAAAAATACCTAATGTTCATAAGTACATGTTAGAGAGAGAATTTGATGTTGCCATTAAGGGAAAATTATTAGCATGTCCTAAAACATAAGAATTAGGGAAAAAAGTTTAATTGGTGAGCTCTGGGGCAAAAGTCTAAATATGCAAAAGTTTAGGAGTAAAATTGTAATTTTGCCAAAGTTAGAGTTAAGGACTGTTTTGATAAATGTGAGTATTAAATAAGCTAAAATTTATAATTATATATCAAGAAGAATGAAATTTGGGGATAGACTGAGGAAAGAAAAAGGTAGAAGATTAAGTTGTCAAGTTGATAGCATTGTGCACTGAGGTAAGTTTACGGTAAATAAATGTAATATTTCGATATTTTATATTAATGTTGTTAATTTCCAGCATATATACATTTATTTTATGAGAATATTCCAAGTTGAATCAAAGATGGGGTAACAGAGAAAAGTATTAGAAAACCAATTTAAACTTTAGGAATGTATAGGATACGAAATGTGATGACATTTTGGGTTGAGATAGTTGAGGAACATCTCATGTAAGTCCATATCAGACATATGGCATTGGCAGGTTGAGACAGTTGAGACAGTTGAGGAACATCCCATGTAAGTCCATATCAGACATATGGCATTGGCAGGTTGAGACAATTGAGGAACATCTCATGTAAGTCCATATTAGATATATGGTTTTTGCAGGACAGGGAATATCTCATGTAAGACCATGCCTAGAGCATGACATTGGCACGCTATTATCAGGCAGAAAAACCCAAGTACCCTTAGTATTCCAAACGGTTCATTGGGCTAATATACAGGCTATGTTACAAGAAAGTTCAGGTAAAGGAATGATAAACAGGAAAGTTAAAGAGTAAGTGGAGAAGTAAAGTAAAGATTTTGTTAGTTGATGGTATAATATTAGTATATTTATACTTAGTGAATGTTGTCATTTATTTACTTGTAAACTTACTAAGCATTGTAGCTTACTTCTTTTCCTTTCTCTCTTTTATAATGTAGCCAAGCCAATTCGGGAACCAAAAGGACGTCGGAGTTTGTCTCACACTATCAAAGGCTATCTCAGTATTTTGTAGTTTGAAATGTTTTGAGTTATGGCATGTATAGGGACTTGGCTATTTTGTGTGTATGTCCTTATGATATGATTCAAGTATGGTATATGAATGTTTGATGATGATTAGCTATTAAAATGGCTAATTAAGAACATGTTTTGATGTTATGTATGCCTAAATGATAGTTTATGCAAAGAAATGATGGAGTAAAAGTTGGCCACGAAATAGTTTTGTAACAGCAGCAGTGATGTGAATTTCAAAAATCACTAAAAATTTTAGAAAAGGAATTAAATGTTGAATGAGATATAGAATTAAAGCTTATTGATTTTATTTTCATAGGAAATAAACAGTGAAAGTAAAGAAAGTCTATATTTTGAGATATTTAAATTCTTGTGAGACTGATTTAGAGGGATTTTGTGATCTCCTGTTTTGAATTTAGAAATTCACTAAAAATTGTACAAAAAGAATTATGAGTCATAATTTATATTTATAGATTCCTTAGTGAGTTTGTTTTCATTAGAAGTAAGTGGAAACACTAAATTAAAATTTTCCTATGAGATAATTAATTTTTAGTGAAGAGAGGTCAGGTCTACTGGGCTGTGAAATAGGGGAAGATTTAACTAATAAACTGTACTAATTGGCCCCACCAAAAATTTTGAAAAAATTATGGTTAGAAGATATATGAGTCTAGTTTTAGGAAAAATTTACAGATTTAAATTTTAAGTTTCGTAACTCGAGTTATAATTAATTTAGTGACTGTTACATAGGTGGGCAGTTTTATTATAAACAGTGAAACAAACTATTTTAATTTGTGTAAGTAATAGTAAAATTTTTAAATGCTCTCGGCTTGGTCCCGAACCATTCCAATTGCATGTTTAGGGCCTCAAGAGCCTGTTTTAGGGATATATTAGATGAATGTGAATGAATTAATTTTTTAAAAGTAAATTTTTATGCCCCGAACTAGTAAGGTAAGTGTGGTAATGCCTCGTGCTCGACTCCGGCAACAGTCTCGGGTAAGGGGTGTTACATTTATTAGTATCAGAGCAAGAGTTTAGTTGATTCTTGGAATATTCATATGAGTAAGAGTCTAGCTATACATGCCATACTTATATATTGATAGTGTGACAAGTCTTGACAATTTTAAATTGTTTTTCTTTTATAGTTATGGATCCCAAATGAGTTGGTGCAGATGATGTAGAAAGTAATGCACCTGCTTCTGCAGAAGGGGCGGTGCCACCAGGTAGTAGTGAAAGGCCTGTTACAGTTAGTCAGAGAGATGGGGCTCGAGAAGCCTTCTTCTAAGCTATGAATGATTGGTTTGCCGAGTTCGTTCATACGAATCCAGCTGTTAGACCTCCACCCCCTCATGATCCTCAGACTACCCATGTAGCTTCCCCAGTCACAGATATAGTCAGAAGAGAGAAGCCGCCAGTTGATAAAATTAGAAAACAAGGGCCGAAGAGTTTTGAGCTACTAAAGATGATGATGCAAAGAAAGCTGAATTTTGCCTCAAGAATACTATCAGAGTTTTTGATGAGTTATCTTGCACACCAGAAGAGTGTATTAAGTGTGTGGTGTCACTTCTTAGAGATCCAGCTTACCATTGGTGGAAGACACTTGTGTCAGTACTACCAAAAGAAAGAGTTACCTGGGATTTCTTTCGGGAGGAGTTTCGTAAGAAATACATTAGTCAGAGGTTCATCAACCAGAAAAGAAAGGAATTCCTTGAACTAAACAGTAGGGTAAGATGACAGTAACTGAGTGTGAGCGTGAATTTGTCAGACTCAGCAATTATGCTAGAGAGTGTGTGTCAACTGAAGCTATTATGTGCAAGAGATTTGAAGATGGGCTCAATGATGATATTCGACTATCCGTTAGTGTTCTAGAGATAAAAGAGTTTGTTGTTTTAGTTGACAGAGCCTATAAGGCAGAGGAGTTGCTGAAAGAAAAAGAAAAAGGCAAAGCTAGAATTGAGACACAAGATACAAAGAAAAGACAGATGAGCAGATTGTTTCAGTCTACATCCAAGAGGCCTAGAGAGTTTTCTACTAGATCAAAATTTTCAGCTGGGCATTCGAGCAAGAACAGAGGTAACATAAATATGGGTTCGAAAGCTCAGACTACCTCGACTGCGAGTGTAGGTAATGCCCGACCAGGCAGACCAGAGTGTCCACGGTGCAATAGATGTCATTTTGGCCAGTGTCTAGCAGATGAGAGTGGTTGTTACAAGTGTGGTGCTCCAGATCATTTTATGCGAGAGTGTCCAGAAATGGTTAAAAAGGAAGAATTACAGAGTGCTAGGTCCGGGAATGTTCCAGTTCGAGGTAGACCACAGAGAAACCTGAGAACAGGGGTAGGTAATAGAGGTGTGTCTAGAGATTTAGCAGTGAGACCAGATTTTAAAGCACCCGCAAGGACCTATGCCATCCGTGCTCGTGAAGAGACATCCTTCCCCGATGTAATTATGGGTACATTTTCTCTTAATGATGTTAATGTTTGCTTTGATTGATCCGGGTTCGACCCATTCCTATGTTTGCATGAAATTGATGCCTAGTATGAATATGTCCATAGAGTCTACAGGATTTGTGATTAAAGTATCGAATCCATTGGGTCAGTATGTATTAGTACAAAGTATGTAAAAATTGCCCTTTGATGATTAGAGGTTACTATTTTTCGGTCGATATCATGTTATTGCCATTTGATGAGCTTGATGTGATTCTTGGTATGGATTGGTTGACTACGCATGATGTGATAGTGAATTATGGAAAGAAATTCATTGAGTTGAAACGTGAAAATTTTGAAATTCCTCGGGTTAATTCGAATGAGTCAGATAGTTCATTTGCCATGATTTCTGTTATGTCTGCTCAGAAATGTTTGAGGAAAGGATATGAAGTTTATCTTGCTTTTGTGTTGAATACTAAAGATCCAGAGTTGAAAATTGAATCAGTGCCTGTGGTATGTGAGTTTCCTGATGTGTTTCCCAAAGAACTACAAGGTTTGCCTCCTATCACAGAAGTTGAGTTTGGTATTGAGTTGGTTGGGGATACAACACCCATTTCTATTGCTCCTTATAGAATGGCACCAATAGAATTGAAAGAATTGAAAGTTCAGTTGCAGGAATTAACAAATAAAGGCTTTGTAAGACCTAGTTGTTCACCATGGAGTGCACCAGTACTTCTTGTGAAAAAGAAAGATGGTTCAATGAGATTGTGCATAGATTATCGGTAGCTTAACAAGGTAACTATTAAGAAAAAGAATCCACTGCCTAGAATTGATGATTTGTTTGATCAATTGAAGGGAGCTACTGTGTTCTCCAAGATAGATTTGAAATCTGGATATTATCAGTTACGAGTTAAAGAGTCAGATGTTCTGAAGACTACTTTTCGGACTAGGTATGGCCATTATGAGTTCCTTGTGATGCCATTTGGCTTAACCAATGCTTCTGCCATTTTCATGTACTTAATGAACCAAATTTTCAGACCTTACTTGGATAAATTTGTAGTTGTGTTCATTGATGATATCTTGATTTATTCTCATGATAAGACTGAGCATTCAGAGTATTTGAGAACAATTTTACAGGCTTTGAGAGATAATTAGCTTTATGCCAAGTTTAGCAAAAGTGAGTTCTGGTTACGGAAAGTCAGTTTTCTTGGACATATAGTCTCAGGTGAAGGTATTAGAGTTGATCCGAGCAAGATTTCAGCCATTGTTGATTGGAAGCCTCCTAGGAATGTATCAGAGGTCAGAAGTTTTCTTGGTCTTACCGGTTATTATAGACGATTTGTAGAGGGATTTTCCATTATAGCTACCCCATTGACAGGATTGCTACAAAAAGATGTCAAGTTTGAATGGTGTAACGCCCCAAAAATGTGAATTTTTAAATTTGTGCATTAAGGATTTAAATGCATGTTTGACCTAGTAATTGTGTGATTTTGGAGTGTTTGGAGGGTACTATGAAGTTCTGGGTTCAAGTTAGGCCACAAGAAAAATTTTGATTTTTAGCCTTAGTGGAAACCTGACATCAAGTGATATACCTTTTAAATAAATAAGTTGGGAATGTGACACAAAGGAAGTTATGGTGTGGTGGCAAAGTGGCGCCACATAGGGTGCTTGGAGGTGACGTCACAAGGGAAAGAGGAAGGTATGGGGTTCAAGCGTGGGCAAAGGTATGTAGTGGGGTATTATTTTGCTCATTGGACTGTCAATGGTTGTGTTAGAATGGAACACTGCTTTGGAGAGAGTTGAATTGATCTTCAAGTTTGAATGTGAGATAGAGAGTAAAGTAAGAAGGGATTTGTGGATTGATAAGGGGAGGAAATCTTGGAAAAAATTCAGGGATTGGGTTGGGGGAAGAGTTATGGCTGAATGGGGAGTGTGGAGAAGCCAATTTCAGTAATTAGGGTGCTTAGTAGAGGTGCATTTGGTTTTGGGGGGTTCTTTTGGTGTTAGTGCCGAATGTTATTCATTGTTTTGCTAGAACTCGATGCTCTTTTTCCTTTGGGATGTTTTAGTGTCAAAAATTCTATACCATTTAGGTCATTTTTCTTTTGGTCAAATTCGTATCTGTTAGTTCATTTTTCTCAAGCCTATTGGTGTCGATTCTTTATTTTTCTCCCCTCTTGTTTCTTTTCTTTCCTTTTGTGCCGATTCCATCTCCTCTTCCTTTTCGAATTTAATTGAGCCAAGCTTCTTTTTCTTTGTTCTTCTTCTTTGCTTGTGCTGTTTCTCCTCTTTACTTCCATAACCAAACCGATTGTTCTCTTCTAAGATTGGTCGAATAGTACTCTTGTACATTCGGTTTCATCCCTTGATACTTGCCGAACTACCTTGTTTCTTTAGAAAGACGAATACTTCTTCAATCCTCTTCCTATATTCTCATCTCGAACTTCTCTTCATCTCATCAAGTGCCATTTTTTCTGTTACATCAGGTTCTTGATTGGTTTGGTAAGGTTTGAGTCGTTCTTCTTCCTTTCCGGACCTCTGCCTAATTGTTGTTTGTACGTTTTGGGTTCAGACGAGATCTTGGAAATAATCGTCGCTAACGAGTAGTGAGGGCTTAGAAAGGCTTGACGATCAAGGTTGGTGCTAGGAATGCATCACATACTTCATAGTCAAAGGTGTGTACATACCCCGCACACATGACGAATCGGCAAAAGCTGAAATCTCGAAAAGTCAGAATGCCAAAAAGCCAAAAAGCCGAAAGGTTGGCGCCGGCAACCACACAAGCGTGCGAACACCCATATGGAGTTACAGTTGAGACGACCGAGGCCTGGAGAGTGATCTCATGGTCTCGGGCCATTTTTTTGGCCAACTGGGCCAAAATAGGCCAAATGGGCCCGATGGGCCCGTGGGCCCATGGCGAGTGAAATGGATGGAGTAGTTGAACTTGATGAGTCGGTCAAGTTAATTACGGGACTTATGGTAGATTTGGGCCTAATGGGCCGTATGAGTACGTGGTCCCTTTAGGCTACATGATAGTCTTTTGGGCCTTGATGGATTTGTAGAATTTGTAAAATGGACGTAATACCTAGTGAACAAATTGTAGAATGTTAATGGGCTAAATTGTGTACTCAGGCCCACGATGTGATATGATTAATTTGCCTAAGTGAATAATGACTAATATGCCCTTATGGGCAAATGACTAAAATGCCCTTATGGCCAAATGACTAAAATGCCCCTACTTGATTAATGAATGATTTGCATGCCACATGTATAGTATGATGCATTCACAATATTATGCTGCATTTGGACTGGATTATGATTAGGAAGAAGTGTACATGAGGGTCGCACGGTCGCTTGACGACTGTGGATCCAACGAAGGCTTTTTAAGCCATGGTATAATTAGTAGCTCTGTTGCAATGACTAATAGTGCAGCAACCGGTGCTACAACAGATATTATGATTAGCAGCGCAGCTACAACAATGAGTGGTGTTGTAATTGGTGCCACAACGGGTGTATAAGGATGGGTGGGTCGAGTATCTCCCCAGAGGTTGTAGGGTTGGAAGGGGGTGCACAGGTTGGATGGGGGTTTATTTGCATTGCATGAGCATACTGTTATATGTGATATGGACTCGGGCCCAACCAAGGCTACTATGGGTTATGGCCCAAAGGCCACCGAATATTGTGATATGGGCTCAGGCCCAACTGAAGCCCAAAGGCCACCGTTATTGAATTGGGCTTAGGCCCAAAATGTTATTGCATGTTATGTTTTTGTTGAGGGTCATGCACACTGAGTTTTTGAAAACTCAATCCCTCCTTTAATTTTGCAGGTGACCTTCAGTAGGCGGCTCGACGTGGGAAGAGACTCGAAGGTGGCCACGCTGCAATTTACTTTAATAATTAGTAGTCTTAATTATTTTATCTTTAGTTTTATTAATGGGTTGTAATAAGGCCTTTAATCTTCAGTTTGATTTTTATATGTGGTTTTATTATTTATTTTCATATTTTTTTGACTTTTGATTTAAACAAGTTTTCCAAATCAAATAACATTTTGAAACCAACATAAATACCTGAACGTTTTCTTTAAACATGAGCTTCTGTTGTATTTTAACAAGTAAATTTACAAGATATGCAAACTCAGGTTTTCAATAAATGAACTCAAAGCTTTTATTTAAATGCACCTGAACTTTTAATTAAGCAAACATTTAGAGGGGAATTCATTTTAAGCTAAAATATTTTTTTAGCGAAGCTATTTTGAAAATAAACCCTTATTTAAACTACACGCGGACAATTGTTTTCAAAGTCTTCCAACATATTCGAGTCACCCTTTAATGTGACATCGCCAGATTTGGCCATAATGTCTGGGCCTGGTTTGGGGTGTTACAAATGGACTGAAAAGTGTCAGCAGAGTTTTGATAAGTTAAAGGCATTGTTGACTGAAGCTCCTATTTTAGTACAACCAGAACTGGGTAAAGAGTTTGTGATTTATAGTGATGCGTCCTTGAATGGACTAGGCTGTGTACTTATGCAGGAAGGGAAGGTAATTGCTTATGCCTCTAGACAGCTAAAGCCACATGAGAAAAATTATTCGACACATGATTTAGAACTAGCTGCCATTGTATTTGCGTTGAAAATTTGGAGACATCACTTGTATGGTGAGAAATGTCAAATATTTACTGATCATAAAAGTTTGAAATATTTGATGACACGGAAAGATTTAAATTTGAGGCAGTGCAGGTGGCTTGAACTGATTAAGGACTATGATTTGGTTATCGATTATCACCTGGGGAAGGCAAACGTAGTTGTTGATGCTTTGAGTAGAAAATCTTTATTTGCATTAAGAGCTTTGAATGCTAGTTTAACCTTATCATATGATGGTTCTACCTTAGCCGAATTAAGAGCTAAGCCAATGTTTCTTGAAGAAATTTGTGAAGTTCAGAAAGATAACAGTGAGTTGCAAGCCAAAAGAGCTTAGTGTGAGTCGGGTATAGAGTCAGATTTTTAGATCAATTCTGACGATTGTTTAATGTTCAGAAATCAGATATGTGTACCAAAGAATGATGAGCTTATTTGAAAGATCTTAGAGGAAGCACATAGCAGTTCCTTATCTATTCATCCAGGTAGTACAAAAATGTATAATGGTTTGAAGAAAATGTACTGGTGGGTAGGAATGAAGAGAGATATCTCAGAGTTTGTTTCTAGATGTTTGATCTATCAACAAGTAAAAGCTGAACATCAGGTACCTTTAGGTTTATTGCAGCCTGTGTTAGTTCCTGAGTGGAAATGGGACTGAGTTGCCATGGATTTTGTGACAGGATTGCCGTTGACACCGAGAAAGAAAGATACAGTATGGGTTGTGATTGATAAGCTAACGAAGTTGACTCATTTTATTCCAGTTAGTATGGATTATTCACTTGACAAGTTTTCCGAGTTGTATATTTCAGAGATAGTCAGACTACAAAGAGTACCATTATCGATTATTCCAGATAGAGACCCGAGATTCACTTCGCGATTTTGGAAAAAGTTACAGGAAGCTTTGGGCACAAAGTTGAGTTTTAGTACAGCTTTCCATCCTCAGACCGATGGTCAGTCAAAGAGAGTTATTCAGGTACTTGAGGATATGCTCAGATGTTGTGTTTTAGAATTTCAAGGTAGTTGGGGAAAATATTTGTCGTTGGTAGAGTTTTCCTATAATAATAGTTATCAGTCGAGTTTGAAGATGGAACCTTATGAAGCTTTGTATGAACGTAAATGTCACAGGCCTTTGTATTGGACAGAGCTTAAAGAAAACCAGATTTACGGGGTTGACTTAGTTAAAGAAACTAAAAAGAAAGTGAAAATTATCAGAGATTGCTTGCAAGCAGCTTTAGATAGACAGAAGTCTTATGCAGATTTGAAAAGAAAAGAGATTGAGTATCAGGTTGGTGACAAAGTGTTCTTGAAAGTATCCCCGTGGAAGAAAGTCTTTAGATTTGGCAAGAAAGGCAAACTAAGTCCACGTTTTATTGGACCGTTTGAGGTAACTGAAAGAGTTGGGCCATTAGCTTATCGGTTGGCGTTTCTGACAGAGTTGGAGAAGATTCATGATGTGTTCCATGTGTCCATGTTACGTCAATAACATTCTAATCTGTCACATGTGATTTCACAGACAGAGGTTGAGATTCAGCCATATATGACTTATGGTGAAGAACCGGTAAGATTCTAGCTCGAGAGGCCAAGCAACTAAGGAACAAAAGTATTGCACTTTTGAAAGTATTATGGAATAGACATGGGGTAGACGAGGCTACATGGGAGCCTGAAGAGGCTATGCAAAAACAGTATCCAAATCTATTCATAGGTAAGATTTTCGGGGATGAAAATCCCTAAAGGGAAGAGAAATGTAACATTCTGAAATAGGGCCTAAATAGAATGGTGGTTGCGAAACCACAAATCGGAGATAGAAAATTTTAATTCCTATAAATTTTTAGGATTTACCGAGTGATTAGATGCATGTGTTAAAGTATTGATAGAAAATTTGATGAATTGCATGTCTAATTTGCCTATTAGGGCTTAATTGCAAAAGTTGATAAATATGAGTCCTAGATGTTAAAGGATTTAATTGAAGAGCATAATTGAAGTAGAGGTCATTAAGTGGTAATTATACCATTAGGTTTCCATGGACAAAAATAAACATACATAGGTAGAAATAACCCAAGTTTTTAATGAAGGACATTTTAGTCATTTGGTAATTTAAATGAATTAAAGGGGAAAAAGATGGCAAAATTGCTATCATCTTCTTCAAGAGTTGAAACCCATATTGTCTCTATAGCTAGCGTTTGTTTCAAGCTTCCAAGCTCCATAGTAAGTGATTCCAAGCCCTGTTTTTAATGTTCTTTATGTTTTTGGAGTCCCGGTAACTTGATTTAGCTTATTCTAGCAATAATTTAACCTAGGATTCATATTTGGAAAAATACCCATAGGCGAAATGTGTTTATTTGATATTTTATGATAGAATATGAGGTTTTAAATTATGTTGAACAACTTGTGCTACTCGGTTGTAAGTAAAAACGAGTAAAACGACATAATCGGTAAAAATACCTAATGTTCATAAGTACATGTTAGAGTGAGAATTTGATGTTGCCATTAAGGGTAAATGATCAGCATGTCCTAAAACATAAGAATTAGGGAAAAATTTTAATTTCCGAGCTTTGGGGAAAAGTGTAAATATGCAAAAGTTTAGGGGTAAAATTATAATTTTACCAAAGTTAGAGTTAAGGACTTTTTTTGATAAATGTGAGTATTAAATAAGCTAAATTTGCTAATTATAGATCAAGAAGAATGAAATTTGGGGATAGATTAAGGAAAGAAAAAGGTAGAAGATTAAGTTGTCAAGTTGATCGCATTTTGCACTGAGGTAAGTTTACGGTAAATAAATGCAATATTCTGATATTTTATATTAATGTTGTTAATTTCCAGAATATATACATTTATTTTATGAGAATATTTCAAGTTGAATCAAAGATGGGGTAACAGAGAAAAAGCATCGAAAAGCCCATTTGAACCTTAGGAATGTATGGGATACGGAATGTCATGACATTTTGGGTTGAGATAGTTGAGGAACATCCAATGTAAGTCCATATCAGACATATGGCATTGGCAGGTTGAGATAGTTGAGAAGCATCCCATGTAAGTCCATATCAGACATATGGCATTGACAGGTTGAGACAGTTGAGGAACATCCCATGTAAGTCCATATTAGATATATAGCTTTGGCAGGACAGGGAATATCCCATGTAAGACCATGCCTAGAGCATGGTATTGGCAGGCTATTATCAGGCAGGAAAACCCAAGTACCTTTAGTATTCCAAATAGTTCATTGGGCTAATATACAGGCTATGTTATAAGAAAGTTTAGGTAAAGGAATGATAAACAGAAAGTTAAAGAGTAAGTGGAGAAGTAAAGTAAAGATTTTGTTAGTTGATGGTATAATATGAGTATATTTATACTTGGTAAATGTTATCATTTATTTACTTGTAAACTTACTAAGCATTGTAGCTTACTTTTTTTCCTTTCTCTCTTTTATAGTGTAGCCAACCAATTTGGGAACCAAAAGGATGTCGGAGTTTGTCTCACACTTTCAAAGGCTATCTCGGTATTTTGTAGTTTGAAATGTTTTAAGTTATGGCATGTATAAGGACTTGGCTATTTTGTGGGTATGTCCTTATGATATGATTCAAGTATGGTATGTGAATGCTTGATGATGATTAGCTATTGAAATGGCTAATTAAGAACATGTTTTGATGTTATGTATGCCTAAATGATAGTTTATGCAAAGAAATGATGGAGGAAAAGTTGGCCATGAAATAGTTTTGTAACAGCAGCAGTGATGTGAATTTGAGAAATCGCAAAAAATTGTAGAAAAGGAATTAAATGGTGAATGAGATATAGAATTAAATCTTATTGAGTCTATTTTCATATGAAATAAACAGAGAAAGCAAAGAAAGCCTATACTTTGAGATATTTTTATTCTTGTGAGATTGGTTTAGAGGGATTTCGTGATCCCCTGTTCTGATTTTAAAAATTCACTAAAAATTTACAAAAAGAATTATGAGTCATAATTTATATGTATAGATTCCTTAGTGAGTCTATTTTCATTAAAAACAAGTGGAAACACCAAATGAAAACTGTGCTATGAGATAATTGATTTTTAGTTAAGAGAGGTCAGGTCTGCTGGGCTGCAAAATAGGGGAATATTTAACTAATAAACTGCACTAACTGGCCACATCAAAAATTCTGGAAAAATTATGGTAAGAAGATATATGAGTCTAGTTTTAGGAAAAATTTACATATTTAAATTTCAATTTTTTTAACTTGAGTTATAATTAATTTAGTGATTGTTATGCAGGTGGACAGTTTTATTATGAACAGTGAAACAAATTGTTTTAATTTGTGTAAGTAATCGTAAAATTTTTAAATGTTCCCGATTTGGTCCCGAACCGTTCCAATTGCATGTTTAGGGCCTCGAGGGCCCATTTTAGGGATATATTGGATGAATGTGAATGAATTAATTTTAAAAGCAAATTTTTATGCCTCGAACTAGTAAGGTAAGTCTGGTAACGCCTCGTGCTCGACTCTGGCGACGGTCTCGGGTAAGGGGTGTTACATAACCAAGGGTAAGGCTTTATTCAAATAAAAACAAAAATTTTGCCCAAGTCTTGCCTGGAACTTGGGACCTCCCCAACACACCCAAAGCACATAACCACTTAAGCAAATAGATATTTGTGTTAAAAAATTGCAGAAACATAAACAAATATTTTTGTGCTTAACAAATCATAAAAGCCGAAGTTAAGGAAATTTTGGGGCGTTACATTATATGTAAGATGTGCAAGTATGCTAACTATTGTTGTTGCTTGATGTTTAGGCAAGTGACAAGCTATTAGCTGAATAGTAATTTGTTTATTTATTTGATGCATTGAAATGGTAAGGTTTGGATTATGCAATTTCTTATGGAACGGTTTATTATGTGTCTAAGTAGAACAAGGATTTGGTTAAATGCATTAATTTGTAATCGTGGCTGAATGATATGCATAAGACTTGTATAACATGCATATGGAATAAGTGTGGAAGAGTTAAAGTTATATAAAATTTTACTAAGCTTGAGGGTATAAGTTTATGTGTGATACTATAGATTAGTTCACCTTGTGAATTAATGAGAATAGTTTATGAGTATTATGGTAACAATATTAGATTATTTTTTATATTTAAAGTTTTATAATTGAAATAAATTAGTATGATTAAACACTATATGAGCTTACTAAGCAATCATTGCTTATATGTTTGTTTCATTTATTTACCTTATAGATTATTGGAAGCTCGAACGGGTTGGAAGCTTAACGGAGCTATATCACACTATCCATTGGTTTTATTGGTAATTATTAATGATTTGATTCTGGTTATAATGGCATGTATAGGTTATTCTGACAAAGGTTAGTCTATAGGTGTTTTGTTAAAATTAGTCATATATTTGGTTTGTGTTTGGTATTGTGGTGTTTGCATGATTGCCTTAAAATATTAATATGATTAAACGATAAGAGGTAAAGTAATAGTCAAATAAACATAAAAGGTGCATAAAATCATATTGGTTATGTGTGAACATATAGGTATAATAATAATTGGTTTCAAGAAGATTATTTAGTAAAAATTTGCATATAAGTGTTTGAATAAATTAGGTAGAATGCTTACGAAGGTACAATGGTTAGGTACTTAGAATGTCTGTTTTGACATGTTTAGAGTGTGCTTAACTGAGTTTTTCAATTGGTTGAATAAATGGTTTTGAGTTGCTTGATGTGTAAGATTGCAGGGAATGGTAATCTTGATGTTTAAGGCTCATATTGAGTCCATACGGCCAGACACACGAGCGTGTGATTGGACCGTATGAGACACACGGCTAACACATGGGCGTGTGAATTGGCCGTGTGTCCCCTGCTACTTAAATTTTCAAAACAGAATGCCCAGAAATTTACACACAGGCGTGTGTCTCCTCACACGGCCTAGCACACGGGCGTGTGGCCAGCCATGTGACCTAAGTCAGAGAGTTACATGGGGTAGGACACAATTTAAGACATGGGTGTGTCCATGACCACACGGACGTGTCCCAGATTCACACGGGCGTGTGTGCCCTGCATCTAGGGAAAAGTTTTAAAATTTCTCGAAAAATTTCCTTGAGTGTTCGAATTAGTCCCAATTTGTTTCTAACACATATTTTGGGCCTCGATGGCTCATGAAAGGGACAATGTGATTATTTGAGATGTGCATGTTAGTTGACTGTGCCCTGAAATGTCCGGTAATTCTCCGTAACCCTATTTTGGTGGCAGATAAGGGTAAGAGGGTGTTACATCTGTTACCATTTTATTCGAGAAGTGATTATTCCAGGGGATGTTCAGATTCTTAAAATCGACACAGAACACAATCTGACTGACACATTGACAAATAGTTTTCCAGTGTTAAAGTTCGAGCATTGCTTGGACTTAGTGAGTATTCAACAAATATCAAAGTAGGCCTGTAACAAAGCTCGGCAAAGGGTTTGGTCCAAATATGAGTCAATGTGGAGATTTGTGGGAGAATGCCTCTATGTGACCCAAATGGTGGGTCTCGTCTCGAAGAGAAACAAAGTCTTGTCCCACCAAGTAAAGAAGTAGTGTCGCAACGACGCGACGACTAATCCAAGTTTTCGGCTTTTCTACTCCCTATTAAACTCTGATTAATCTAAAGGTATTCTAGTCATATTATACTACAAATTTTAGGGTATAAATAGACCATAGTTACTCTAGGTTAATGACATAACAAAAAATAGAGATTGAAAGAATTTTGTTCTTTGTTTTGAAAGGTTTATTCTTGTGGGTTTTGGGTTTTGCTTTAATTCTCTCCATCTCTTTTCTATTCTTATTTTCTTCCCTTTGTTTGTTGCTTAATCGGGTTTATCCTCTGCATAATAATTGAAGAATGTTTATACAAATATATTTGTTTTCGACATAAATTGATTAACATTGTTACAATTTAGAAAGCATTGGATTATCAGGAAAAAATATTTTCAACAAATATGTAAGAAATATTAAAAAAATATGTGATAAAAAAATAATTTGTAAACAATATTAAAATATAGTTTTAAAGTATATTTAAATATTTAAATATATATTTTAAAATTTTTAACAATAATTAAAAACTTTTAAATTTTGTATAAAACTTTTTTTAAAAAAATCTTTTAGCATTATTTAAAAATTTTAAACTTCATATAAATTTTTAAAATTTATTAATTTTATTTTTAAATTTAATATAACTAAAGGTTGGATACAAATAATTAAAAATAATAGAAATTAACATTTTATTATATTTTTAATATAATTTGAATTGTAATATATTTAAAGTAAATTATAAGAAAACAATCATTTAAATTAATTCTTAATAATTAACATTTTTCTTACTAAGTGACAGATATGTGTTCAATTGTTTTTAGTCAGATTTAAGTTGAATTGTTTTAATGTATACAGGTAAGAGGAAAATATTCAATTTTTTTTCTTTTAGATCTTGTTTAAATTAATGTAAAAAATGTCATGGAATTTTTTTAATATATTTTTTAGAATAAGTATGTAAATTCGAAATGATTCTAGATCTATTTAATAAATAGTTTTTAAAATATTTATAATATGTACAATTTTTTAAAATAAAAATTAATATATTTATTTTTTAATAGATAAATTTGCATGTTTGTATTAGAGGACAATAACAACTGATATTTATGTTTTATTATTTCTAATTTAATCATTTCAAATTTAGGGAGTAATGAACATATTTATATTTTCTTAAAACAAAATTCTAAAATAAATAATAATGTTTATTTTATTTTGATAATATTATTATGATATAAGGGAATCGAATATTTAAATAATATCATAAAGGTTTTTTTTTAATATTAATAATTATTTACTATTTAAAAAATAGATGTTTATTAAATTAAAAGAAATGTATTAATTTAAAGGTAGGATATGCAAAGATAAGGTATACTAATAAAGACATTTAATTCTTTAATTAATTGTTTATTTATATCATAATTTAATAATCATGATTCCTCAACTTATTTGAATGCAATTCCACGTGGAATTAATTTGTAGTGACAAACGATTGCATTCCATAATTATTATTTCAAATTGTTATAATATATATAATTATACTTATTTATGGTTTTAAGTGTTATAAATGTGTTTATATATGTCGATTTGATGCATGATGAATGGTAATATGTTGGCTTAAGTTAGGGTTGTTTAGGAGTTCATTTGATTGATATATAATGTGAATTATAGGTGAAATTGTCTTTTGGTATTGAGATATCAAAAACATGTCTCGAGACATCATGAAAAAATTTATTAAATTGTGTATTTTTAGGTACAGTTCTCGAGACTTACGAAGCAAATCTCGAAACATTATGATTCATGTAACACCTCTTACTCGTGTTCGACGTCAGAATAGGGTACGATGTATTACCAGACAATAACACAGCCAACAGTACAATATCAAGCCATAAAAATCTGTTCCAATTTAAGACTTTTCAAACTATATCATTAAGTCCCTAAAATGGGCCTACGAGGCCCAAAATATGCTTCGGGAACCATTCGGAACTAAACCGAAAGCTTTTTAATACTTTTGAGACACTTAGAAAATTTTCTTGTTTTGGAGGGTTACACGCCCGTGTGGGCCAGCCATGTGACGACACACGCCCGTGTGGCTCAGGACACGCCCGTGTCCTCCACTCATGTAACTCTCTGTTTATGACGCCAGCACACATTTAAGGTCACACGGCCAAGGCACACGCCCATGTCCTAGGCTGTGTGGATGCATTTGAGGCTATATACCAAGCCTTTTTGTCATCCAAAATCACTTATACACTTAAGCTAATTTCATAAATATACAACATGTCAAATTTAGGCCTCCTAATAGCCACTATTGAAGCATAGACTCATTACTCTAATGACATAAGTCTAATATACCACATCACCCTTATCTTGCCATTAACCACATACAACTTATAGAACCATTCACATAATACATTTATCACATCCTTATCATATACTAATTCATTCACCCACATGCAAACATACTCATTCATGTATTGTATCATTATGATTTATAACATAGCTAATATTAGCCATATCAAATAGCCTTATACAACAATAAAATTTCCCTTAACTTAGGCCAACATTATAGGCCAACTCAATAACATATACACATATATTCAAGACCCTATACATGCCATAAACTTATAAATACTTAAAAATCTTTTAATACTGATCTTAAGCTGATAGCCTGATTGAGTCTCCGGTGACCTCCAACTCGAGCTAGCATCAATGACACTATAGGAAAAAGAGAAGGAAGGGAGTAAGCATTATTGCTTAGTAAGTATGTAAATAGTAAACAATTCGTTAACATGCTTCTATAAAACCTCGCAATATACTCTCAAAACAATATGGTTATAATTGCACATAGTTTCCACCTTTTGCTCATGTTCACCCTGAGCTGTTTACTCGCGCCATAGTCACTAAATTCCCACGATTAGCTTTTCTAATAGGGTCAATAAGTTATTAATAAAAAATATGGCTACTATTGTGGTTCTAAAACTTTTTGGGAGCTCTATTGGATATAACACATTGCAAAATAAAGTTAGTACTCTATGGCGACCTTTATCACCGTTCTAGTTAATGGACATAGAAACTTGATATTTTCTAGCAAAATTTCAAAATAGAGAAGATTATGAAAAAGTGCTCTTTCAAGGTCCGTGGATCATCTACAGGCAGTACCTTACGGGGCAACCTTGTACTATGGATTTTAATATGATGCAGACCTATTCGAGTGTTGTTAAGGTATGGATTAGACTTTTGGGATTTCTATATTAAAGAAGGATACTTGAAGAGATTGGAGGGATGATTGGTAAAGTAGCTAAACTTGACTTCAACACATATGGCAAAATGAAAGGGAAATTTGTGCGGATGGCGATCTATTTTAATCTCGATAAATTGTTGGTCTCTCAAGTTATTATTAACGGCACAATCCAGCGAGTAGAGTTTGAATCCTTGCCGATGGTGTGTTTTGCCTGTGGACGTTATGGGCATATGAAAGAGGTTTATTCGAGGCATGGTTTATAGGTTTCCCTATCGGAAAAGAAGGATGTGGTGGAGGAAACAACGATTTCAACAATGACTGAAATATAACATACGAAGGAGACGATTGCCTATGGCCCTTGGATGATTGTAGAGAGGAGACCACGAGGTAATTTTAGTTATTATAATTTTCAAATGATTAAAAAATCAGTAATTGTTGCCTTGATTTTTAGAAATTTAATTGAAGGGGATTTAAGGATTGAAAACAAACTGGTGTTGACTGGCCAGGAAAAATTAAAAGGAAATTTTATGGTGGTTGATTCGAGGGTTTCAAATGGGAAGGCTAAAGATAAGGTGGGCCCATCTAAAATTGGTCAGAGACAAAATTTGGTTGCAGGGCTTGTTGTGCATGTCGGGCTTGAGACCAATGAAGAAAATTTGGGCAGCGCCAGCCCACGCCTGGAGAGGAGAAAGCTGATGGATAATGCATCTAGTAAGTGGCCCAGCAGCAACTATAATTGAATTCAGCTGGTAGCAGCTTGGCTAAGTTATACGTAGCCCAAGAAAGTCAATTGTAGGCCGTCACTTCTAATGAGCTACTCCATTCAAATTTTGGTGTTGCTGTCAATTCATTTGGGTTGGCTATTTCGACAGGTACCAGTCCTATTTCAATGACATTTTCTAACCCAATTTTTGCAAGACCAGTGGGTATGGAGGTTTCTTTGCAAAATGGAGTGTTTGACCTAGGGAGACACTCGGTAATTTCCTTTAAGGTAAATAAAGATTCTTTGTATGAAAAGCTCGTAAATAACAATAATTTGGTTGAGACAATGAAGGGTATCAATGTTGGTAAAGGTCGTGGGACCGGAGGTAAAGTTTATTCGAATAAGAATGGTAAGGCCCTTAACAGAACTCTTCGGGGTCGTGGAGAAAGGTTCAAAGCTTCTAGAAATTCATGAGTTCCACTCTCGAATACCATGAATTCCATGGTTGAACTTATTAATTCACAAATTGATAGTGTTGGTGACTCAAGAGTTCTTATAGGGAATGGGAATGGGGTACAAAACCTATCTCCTTCTATTTAGTAAGGTTTGGTTTTTTTTTCTTCTGTTTTTTTTTTTATTTTTTACTATTATTTTGATATGAATTTTTCAATTTTTTTTCGTGGAATTGTAAAGGTTGCCTTGGTATAAATTCATACTTATTTTTTGTGAGTATAATTTGAAGTACAAACTGGATATCATCAATCTACTAGAGACTAGAGTTAGTGTTACAGAAACTGATAACATCATTGCCAAATTGGGATTCCATTTTTCTCACTAAGTGGAAGCAAATGGATTTCATGGGGAATTTGGGTAGGCTAGAAGGACTTGGTTAGTGTTGAGGTTGTTCATAGCGATCCACAATTTATTTTGGTTCGGGTCCTTAGTCAGTCTTTTTGCCAACCTATCTTCATTGTTTGTGTTTATGGTAGTCTTGACAGACAAAAATAGAAATTGCTCTAGGAAAGGTTAAATGCTACTATGCCTCTAGGGGTGCTCCTTGGCTCACTATTGGGGATTTCAATGCCATTTTGTTTGGTAGTGAAAAGAGAGGGGGACAGGTTAGAGGGCGAAGGTGCTCTCTGTTTGGTAGTTTTATGGACTCTACCACTTTACATGATTTGGGCTTTAGAGGCCCATCCTTCACTTGGTGTAGAGGGGGACTTTTGAGAGGTTGGATAGAACTATTAGGAATGATGCTTGGCTGAATATATTCTCTAATAGTTTGGTTACTCATCTTCCAAGGCTTAAGTCTGACCATGGACCACTTTTTCTTATCTTTGAGACGGGATCTTTGAACTCCTAAGGAGAGACATTTTAGACTTTTAGTTGGTTGGTTGGAGCACTTGAGGTTTTTAGACTTTGTTAAAGATCAGTGGGATTTTAATGGAAATTTAGCAAATCTCTCATCTTTCGAGTGATCTCAAGAAGTGGAATACAACTATTTACAGACATATTGGAACTCATAAAAGGTATCTGCTGAATAAGCTATCTAGCATTCATAAGAAGATGGAGTTAACCAATTCTAATATGCTCATATAGTCTAAGTTGGAAAATCATGAAGAATTGGAAAGTGTTATTCATCATGAAGAGCTCCTTTGGAAGAAAAAGTCCAAATGTGAGTGGCTGAATTTGGGGGACCAGAACACCAAGTTTTTCCATTGTAGGACTTTACAAAGAAGAAAGCAGAACTGTATTACTACTTTAAAGGGAGAAATGATGAATGGATTTATGATGCTAAAGCCCTTCAACTAAAAGCCATCAAGTTTTTCCAAAAGTTATACGACGAGTAACTTGAACTCATGAGAAATCCGCCTCCAAGTTCCTTTCCTAACCTTGAAGATTGTCATATTCAACTTCTAGGAAAGAAGGTGACAAATGATGAAATAAAAGCAGTACTTTTCGATATGGCTCATTTGAAGGCTCTGGGGAGTGATGGTTTTCAAGCAGAGTTCTTCTAGAATCAATGGGACTTAACTAGACTGGGAATTTGTGAGTGGGATAAATTGATCTTTTTTGGTAAATGTATTAAACCAAAATTAAATAATACTCTGTTAGTCATCATACCTGAAGTTCCTAGTCCTTAGAATTTCTCTCAATTTCGCCTTATTAGCCTCTGTTCAGTGATGTATAAATTGGTGAAAGGTTATTACTAATTGATTTAAAATTGTGTTTCTTAATATTGTTGGTTAGGAACATGCAAGTTTTATTGCAGCACGTAATATTAGTAATAATATCCTTATTCCTCAAGAGGTCATTCATTCATTGAAAAGCAAGCATAGGAATAGAAATTGGATGGCTGTCAAAATTAATCTGGAAAAAGCTTATGACAGAGTTCATTAGGAGTTTATTGAGGCTTCTCTTTGAGCTATAGGTATTCCTGAAATTCTTATTAATGTTATAATTTCCGCTATCTTGAATTCTACTATGCAAGTACTTTGGAATGGGAGCCCCACATTAAAGTTTAGACGAGTGAGGGGCATTCATCATAGGGTGCCCATTATCGCCGAATTTGTTTTTTCTGTGCATGGAATGGCTTAGACATCGCATTTGTCATGCCATTGATGGTGATTATTGGAGGCCTATCATTTATCAAGATATGACCCATTTCTATCACACCTTTTCTTTGCAGATGATCTTATCATTTTTTATTATGTAGATCTTCAGCAAAGTATGGTCCTTAAAAGTCTCTTAGAAAGATTCTGTGAGTATTCTGATCACTGGATTAATGCTAGGAAAACTTATATTTATTTCTCTAAAGGAGTATATGATGCCATTTGTAACACCCCTAACCCGTATCCGTTGTCAGAATGGGTTACGAGGCATTACCGTACTTATAACACAAATTAAAACATTTATTTCTCATACATTCAACATTTATCAAAAAATATCATTCATATACAAACATATTATCCTTAAAACGAGCCTACGAGGCTTCAATCATGCATTTGGGACTCAACCGATATCATATAAACCATTTGGGAAAATATAGAAAAATTCTCAAAACAAGGGACACACACTCGTGTGAACAGGCCGTGTGTCTCACATAGTCAAGAGACACACCTATGTGGACATTTGAAATGGGATCACATGGCCATGTCTCAGCCTGTGTCATACCCCGTGCAACTCTCTAACTTGGGTCACACGGCCAACCACACACTCATGTGTCTAGCCTGTGTGCATGTTCGAAATGGCCTTACACGCCTGTGAGTCGAGCCATGTGCTAGGTCGTGTCAAACTTGTAGGGTATACTGACTTATGCCACACGGCCAGTCACATGCCCGTGTGCGAGGCCGTGTGGAGCATATTGACTTGCTTCTACATGCATCACCAGGGGACACACAGACGTGTACCATGACCATGTGTCACACATGGTTGAGACGCACGCCCGTGTGGACAAAAATAGGCTATTTACCAAGCCATTTTGCCACCGAAATTGCACATACCTATACAAGATCATTTTGTACCATTTTAAGACATCAATAGACAGCCAAACAACATCATTTAAAGCACAATTTATACCATTTCACTACTATCCAATTCAATACTCAAATCATCACATTTACACATTCAAACACATATCAGCTCTATTAACTAATAAACACGTATAAAGCATGTTCTATAATTCAAATACCAAATCTCATCCAAGCATTATCAATTCATATAGCCATCACTTATCATTATAACCATTTGCGTAATTACACTTCATCACCAAACTTGCCAAAACATACCATAACATATATACTTTTAAACAACCAAAAAAATAAGCAAATTTAAGCCAAATCTCATGGCTTAAACATACCAAAATATATACCAAAATCACAAGCTAAAGTGACCATAATCATCATCTTCTTAACTAGCCTATACATGCCATATTTACATATTTCTTAAAGTTTAAAAGAACCAATCGGCAACTGGATAGTGTGAATCGAGCAAGCTTCTGAATCTCTATAAAACACGGAAAAGAAATAGAGTAAGCATTATAGCTTAGTAAGCCCATGTAATATAAAAATTGACTTACCATTTACCATTTATACATAATTATAACAAGTAAAATAGTATATCCAAATCACTTGTCAAATGCCTATACAGAAGTATCCATCAACATGTTAGTCACATAGATGCATATAATCATCCATTCACAAGCATGTATACAACCACCATTCAATTTTCATACTTCAATCCATCATATAATAACAATTTCATATAACTTGTAATGCATTTGTAACATTTTATCCACATTCATATAACTTAGAATTTCATTCATATAACGGATAATTCCTTCGTATAACCAGTAGTAGAATTATACCCGTTGAACCTCTTAGAATATCGATAGATACACGGATGATACACACTAAGTGTATTAATCGGTAATCCATCAATTCATTATCATATTCGCTCTTTTGAGCTATGATCAATAAGCTCCTCCTAAGCTGATGGACAATAAGCTCTATCGACATGAAAACAATAAGCTCTAACGAGCTGAGAACATTAAGCTCTTACGAGCTGAATTATCAGTAAGCTCATATGAGCTGCGGCGAGTCCGCAACAAATGCAGGATCTCAACCAAACGGTAACCCTAGTAACATGTCACTTGTATCCTACGAATTCCTATGGTTCAAACGAGGCTCGGTAATCATCAGACTATAAACATTAGGCATTCAAATTTCAAGAGAATTACTTAATTTATATACATTCATTTCAAACAATTTCAAGTATTTAAAAGTTCAATCCTAATTATACGAACTTACCTAGCATCGCTCGGATGGAAAATTAGCGACTATTCATCAACTTTTCCTTTTCCCCTATCTAATCCTAATCTCGGCTTATCTTGATCTAAATAATATCAAATTCAGCACATTCAATAACCACTCAATTCAATTTAGCCCATAATTTATAATTTGGCAATTTTACACATTTGCTCCTAATGTTTCACACTTTTACAATTTAGTCATTATCACATAAAATTACAAATTCATGCAATTAGACCATAACCCATGGTAGCCGAATTTCAAACGGGTCCCTATTAGTCCATTTATTTCATTCATTTCACAATATAGCTACTTAATTTCAGCATTTTTCAATTAAATACCTAAATAATATTTTTTTCAAAAATCACTTTACAAAAGTTGGTAATCTATCATTAAACCCTTATAATCTTTCATCAAACATCTATTTACTCAAGCATTCAACAATCGAAACATGCTAAATCTTTAACAATTTTAAAATCAAAGATACGGGCTAGCTAGATTTAGCTGCAACGATCTCAAAAACGTAGAAATCATTAAAAACAAAGTCAAAAATCACTTACATGCTTAGATGAACCCTAACTGAACCTTTGAAGTCTTTAATGGCTTTTATTTTCTTCCAATTTTGGTGAAAAGATGATATGAAGAAGATGATTGTAATTTTTGTTTTATTATTTCTAACTTTAATAACCAATTTACTATAATAACCTTTTAATTAAACCATTAAAATCATTCAAACCATGGACATAAATGTCCACTAACATTAACAAGGGTATAATTGCAGCTTAGGGACCTCCACTATTTAATTTCATTGCCATTTATTACCTTTAACTTATAGAATTCAACTTTTACGTTTTACGTGATTTAGTCTTTTTTATCGAATTAAACACTCAAACAGTAAAATTTCTTTACAAAACTTTCACAAAATTATTCTATCATGATGTAAACTTTAAATAAATAATAAAATAAATATTTTGACTTCAGATTTGTGGTTTTGAAACTACTATTCTGATTTGACCAAAAACGGTCTGTTACACCACTAGTTTGCAGTTGAGCAGTGTTCTCAGCTTTCATGGGGTGCATAATCTTGGTATGTATCCAGGTGTGCCCTTCCTTCATGAAAAGATTTCAAATAGTACATTGCATTTTGTTGAAGATAAGATTTGCAATAAATTAAATAGATGGGATGCTAGGAAATTATCTATAGTTGGCAGAGCCACTTTAGCGTAGACAGTTCTACTGTCTATTCCTAATTACTTCATGTAGTTCATGATGATTCCAAAAGGGCTGTGTGATGAGATCGAGGGGATCGTCAGGCAATTTATTTGGGGCTCTTCTGACGGTCGGCAGAATATGTCGTTATTCAGTTGGGATTTTGTTTGTCAACCCCGTTCTTGTGGAGGACTTGGTTTTAGACACTTAAGAGATTAGAATATTTCATTTATGATGAAATTGGGGTATAATTTAGTCTCCAAAATGGATGCTCTTTGGGTTCGTGTTCTTAGACCTAAATATGGAATGAAAGAAGCTTTACCGGACAATATATCAAGGGGAGATGCTCTTTTATTTGGAGAGCCATTTCCAAGACTTGGCCCTTACTTCATGAGAATCTGTTGTGGTCATTGGTAATGGGGATACTATCAGATATTGGAAGGAACCGTGGATCCCGGTTATGGGCCCTTTGATCCATAGAATACCAGCCCAAGCTAATATCAATTTGGACTCTTTGCGTAGTAAGATGATTAATGATGAGGGTTCTTGAAATTTGGACCTATTTCATTTTTGGCTCCCGGAGGAAATTATTAGACGTATTGCAGGTATCCCTCCACCATATCTGTTTGCGGGTCTTGACAGGATCATTTGGGCTCGGACTTCAATAGGAATTTTTTTCCCTTAAATGTGTTTATTGGCAAATACGAGGAAGGTCATGGAGACTGCGGGATAGATAGTGGAATATATCATGGAAATTTGAAGGACCCCATAGAGTCAGATTCTTTATATGGCTTGTTTTAAATCAACATCTACTTATTAACGTGGAACAGGTTAAGTGGGGCATAGGGTTTGATAGCTCTCGTGGTTTATGTGGACACCACTCTAAAGATATTTTTCATGTTATCAGAGACTGCCCTATAACTAAAGAAATTTGGAGGCATGATCTTCTGGATGAAGCTAGTGGGTGTTTCTTTGTAGGTGACCTTATTTAATGGGTTAAGTCTAATTTGCACGGTTTTGCCAATTCCGTCAATGGTAAGGTGGCTTGGTGGAGCTTATTTGGTTTACTAGCATGAAGAATATGGAAAAATCGAAATCTTTTTATTTTTCAGAAGGTTTCTTGGACTACAAGTGAGATAGTTAGAGTGTCATACACTTGGGCAAAACAATTCGTTTCTTTTTGCAAGAAGGAATTGCCTAGGCAATAGTCACCAAAGCCAGTAGACCAGATGCTGGAGAATTGGATTAGCCTTTATACTGATAGTGCAGTTCAAGTAGAATCTGGAAAGGCTGCAGCGGGAAGAGTATGGAGAAATAGAAATAGGGAGTGGATTATGGGATATAACAGGCACCTAGGAGTATGTTTTGTCTTAGATACTAAACTATAGGGGTATCCTTGATGGTTTGAAACTTATCCAAGATAGAAGATATGCCAGAGTTATGATTCAAACAGATTAGTTTGGAGGTGGTCAAGGCCATTTAAGAATCTTCTCTGACGAATTCAAGCTCTGCCCTTATTAGACGTATTCATTATATGTTGGCGAATATAGGATTATGTGAGTTGCAACATATTCCTAGGGACTACAATAACATTGTGGATTGCATCCCTAAAATGGCCTTTGATACGAACCATAGTTTGAAGGTGTTTACAGAGATTCCAAGAGAGGTGTTAGCTATCTCTACTTTTGTTCAAGCAAGAGATAATTTTGCTCAAAATTTTCTTGTGTAATTAATTTAATTGCCAACTTGTTTTTCTTTTTACCAAAAAAAATCACTACAGTAAAATAGGTTTTTAGCAACTTTTTTTTGGTCTATAGCGGTGCTTATAAGTGCCGCTATAACTTTGCGATGTTTTGACAAGCGCCGCAAAAAATGCCGCTAAATTTTATGACGTTTATGTGGAAAAATATCACTATAGAATATGACTTTTGGCGGCACTTTTCCCACAAATGCCGCTAAAGAACATGACCTTTAGCGACGTTTTTCCCAAAAACGCCGCTAAACATCATGAAAAATAAAAAAGGTTAAAATATTATAAAAACGCCACATATCCATTCCTATCCCTCTACTCGCTTAAACAAATCCTTTAGAAATGTTGTTATCAGTACATACATCGCTCCATTCTTTGGTTAGAGAATACAACAAAAGTGGGATTCCACCAATATGAGTATTGAAAAGAACAAACTTACCCTAATATGTCATGCATAGCATGCTCTAATTCATTTCAAAGAAAGGAAGTATATTTTATAAAGTTCCAAAACCCTTCATTTTAGGAACAATGAAATCTTACCCAGTGGAAGCATCCAAAATTCATTATCAAAATATTGAGAAGAAGAAGAATATCCATGATATAAATATATATCCCATCAAACAGAAAGTTGATCAATAACAATCATACAAAATACCGCACTTATCATACTACACCTCAAATCTAACAAAATACAAACAGAACAAAATAATGATAGAATGCACACTTTAAGAACAGCAGTTAGCTCAAACAAGTCATCATTATGTATGAATTCAGCTAATCCTGGACCAGGCATCCAACAAAAACTCAATCCTGCAACAATGGTAGTATAATTGTTGAGTAGTATAATTTGCATAATTGCTCCTATTCCATGTGGTAGTCTGATGAGTGTAACTGCTGCTTGGGTAACCTCCAGTTGTCTGATAATCACCAGGATTTAGTTAAGTGCTTGAATAACTTGTTGGCTCAGCATAAGAAGGCAAATGAATGACATACCGGTTCTGAGAAAAAGAAACAAAAGTTAATGAATGACATATGAGAGAAAAAACCAACCAAAATAACAGAATCAGATTCCAGTTATTATGAAAATAGATAACTTAACTAAGATAAGGTTATTCTAAATTCAGAACCCTAAATCAGATTAATAATAAAATATGCAATTAACAAGTCAACATTAACGCCACATACAACATAAAATTGCAGAGCTTAATAAACTCAATACATTGGCATAAATAACATCACATTGAACAATGAATTTAACACATTCGAATAGATCAATTTTAAGCTCACTAATGGTTAGTTTAGCACGTGAACAACATATACATGTTTTGCATTTACACCATAAATTGCAGCATTTAACACCTAAATTTTTAGCTTACTAACATCATTAATTCATATCTATTTGGACATCATTAGTTAACGTTTAATAATTTAGTTTCACATTGTTCAGACCATTTTAATTTCCTGATCACTTGGATGATATTCTTTAATTATTATTTGGACAACAATAAACAACCATCGATCAAACCACCTAAATTGGTAAGAAATTAGACAGCATGCATGCAAACTGCATGCTTCAGTAGCTCCCTCGACAGCTAGAAATTTCACTAAAATTTCACTTAATTACATCACTCATACCAACATAAATATGCAACAAAACAACCAAGGAAGAAAAGGTAAAAAACTCAGTATCATTTATTTAATTAAATAAATAACATATGCAATTGTTGCATTTTTAGCAAGTTCAAAACATCTTTAAACAGAGAAATTAAATGCTGAAAGTCCAGCATTTGGACAGAGGCCAAAGTTGGCATTTAACCTCTCATAATTCCCTATTATTTCAATCAGTAGTAGTCCATCTCCTCAATAAATTCAAGTATATTCAGTTCAGCTATTTCATACTTAAAGTTGAGCATTCTTAACAACGATCATCAACAATTAACTCAACATTTAATCTCTTCAGTTTTTCTTTTATCCTGAATAGCACAAACATTAATTTCAAACGAAAGGAAATGCATAAGAATTTAGGAGAATACCAAGCTCCAAACAAGCTGTTGATCAAGTCTGTCAAGCTAAATTCATTTATCCAAAAAAAAAAAAACAATATTTAGTTATCCAAATACCAGCTTCAGACATGATAATTTGCAGCATTTAAATGCCTAAAGTTTCAGCAGTCTAAGTTTCCAACTTTCAAACTTAATAAATTTCAGCATTTGAACATCATCTATTTACCATTTAGACATCACAATTTATAGTATACAGCACTCCAAATTTCTAGATTCCAAACAAAACAAATTTCAGCATTGATTCAATAACATCTAAATATATAAATGATTTATAACCATGTTACCTGCTCATGTGCATAATTAAAATCATCCATTTTCAGAGGACAAATGTCAACACTACTATACAAGGAAGGCAAAGGTCTACTCTCAGCCGCAACCAACGCTTTCTCCTAAAACTGCATGTTATATCAGTATGTACTCGTGGAAGTGAACTTTCATGTAAAAAGGTATGCAATAGATCAGAGAAAGGGTACAATTATCAGTCCAAACTCCACCCATCAATATTTATCATCATCTTAACATATCAGAACAAGGTAGTCTGGCACCAACCCCGTACAATTGCATACAACAAGACTAATCAAAATACGCAACTAATAATAGACACCATTAATAAAGTAGCATCAAGATAGAGATCCACCACCTTTTAGCACCATTTGCAAAACTATCATAAGTTTATATGCTCATAGCCGCAAACATATAATAGAACCTATAAAGCTAAAATATTTGAGACTGACCTTCTTTTCCTTTTCCAAAATTTCTCTTATGGGACAAGGTAGTGCTGCCTCTTTGCTTGTCTTTGAACAGTTTTACTAGCAGATTTCTGCTCCATATGTGGAAACCTAATCTTTTTCATAACATCAGTCTTCCCCTCAGAACTTGCTCCTATAGGCTGCACAATAATTCAACAAAGAGCTCGTTAAATTCACAGGATAGAAATTTTTAAAACACATTTGACAACAAATGCAATACTAAATAACATCATTTCTAGCAGTAAAATAATTTAAGTTGCATACCCCACTCCCATTATCAGTTATGCTCACTGAACCATCTGAATGTAAAACAACATCTATTTGTGTTGCAAAACCTGCTTAAGCCTCATCAACAGCATTATCCAATATCTCGTATACCTAATAGAAAGAAGTAAAATCAAACGTCTAATGAATTTTACCACCAAAGTTACTAGAAATATCAAAAGAAAAAAAAAGAAAAAGAAATTACCAAATGGTGCAAACTGACACGTCCAATGATAAAAGAATGTACAACGGGTCTTAATATACAATACAAAGTGGGAAATGAACGAGGGAAGGTAATTCTTACAATACGATCCAAGAAAAAAGAAATATGAATATGCTCTATTTACATGATGCTTCCCTTTAGATGAGTTTACAAGATCGATGTCAACAAAATAGTAGTTTAGGGAAATTTTTACTAGCAATGCTTCATCACGGTGCATTAGTACATTGTATCTCACAGAAGATCAACAACATCAAACTTTAAACTAACAAAAAATAAATAGTAACAAAATCTAGCAATTTCATATATTGCCCTTTATAAAAGAAGATGATAAGGAAAAAAAATGAAAAAAAAAAACATTTGCAGATCGGAGCAATCGAAATCAAATCCAAGTGATGAATAGCATTTTAAATAAATTTAAAGAACAAACTTAAGGAGGAACGAATCAAATTAGGGAAAATAATTAAATATAATTAAACTATTAGTAATTTATTACACTTAATAAACTTACAATAAGAAGCAACAGAGGGCTGCCGGCGGAGATGCAGCAGTGGGTTGCCGACAGAGATGCAGAGGGCTGCCAATTTGGGGAAATTGGGGGAAAAATAAAGGGAATTGGGGTAGGGAAGAAATGGTTTGGGAAAAATAAAATGGGGTTTCAGGTGAAATTTAGGGATTTCGAGGGGGAACCCATTTTGGGAAAAGAAGGGAAAAAAAAGAGATTTTAGGTGAAATTTTGGAATTTTGTTGGGGGGAATCGATTTTGAGAAAAAGACTTAAGGCATTTTGCATAACAAAACGATGCGTTTTGTAAAAAATAATAATATTTACGGCGTTTAGATAAAAAAAGTCACTATTGTTTAACTTTTTGCGGCATTTGGAATAAAAATAAATAATATTTTAAAATTTAAATAATATTTAAAAAAATTAGATAAAATTATAAATTTTTATATAATTTATTATGTAAGAAAACAAAAATAAAAACAAAAAATTTCAAAATATGAAAAAAATCTTTAAAAGAATTTCTCTTTTGTAATTATATATTCTTTCAATATTTTAGGAAATTAAATTAAAATTTTCAATTTACTAATTAATTTTGTTTCTCTAGAGATGCATGGGTTAGCAATTTTTTTAATTCAAATATATATATATATATATATATATATATAAAGTTTTTCTATTATCTCTTAAGTAATTTAAACTATAATGAAAATTTTACTATATTAAAATTAATATTATCTCTTTTACAATTATATAAGAAAGTATTTAATATATAAATTAAAAAACAATCAGTCATATATCAAAAAAAATTTAAAATTATTTTAAATAATAGTATTTTAATTTTTTCATTTTAACATATATTTTTCTATGTTTTTACTTTCAATTTTTTTCTACGTGCCATTAATTTTTTCTAAAGATTTTAAATATTAAATTAAAAATAAATTGTATTTTAATTAATATAAAGAAACTAGTTAAATAATAAATAGAAGATGATGAAATAGTGCATGAGTTGTTGAAAAGAATATATGATGGCTACTTGGATGATGGATGAGAATACATGGAGCAAAACGTTTTGTTTAAAATAAAATGATTTTTTGCAGCGTTTTTATCAAAACCTCTAAACTTAAACCCTAAACCTTAAACTCTAAATACTAAACCCTAAATCCCAAACCTTAAACTCTAAACCCTAAACTATAAAACTTTAAAACCATAAACCTTAAATCATAGATCCTAAAACCTAAAATAAAATAAATTTTTGCGGCATTTTTCTCATAAACGCTGCTAATGCTTGACTTTTTTAATGACATATGACCAATTTTTTTATTGAATTATTATATTTTTCATATCAATTTTAAATAAATAATTTTTAAAAATTTCAATAATATTTAAAAGAATTAGATAAAATTTGAATTTTTTTATATAATTTTTTATGTAAGAAAACAAAAACAAAAACAAAAACAAAAATAAAAAATTTCAAAATATGAAAAAAAAGTTTTAAAATTATTTTCTCTTTTGTAATTATATATTCTTCAATATTTTAGGAAATTTAAATAACTTTTTCAATTTACTAATTAATTTTGTTTCTCTAGGGATGCATGGGTTAGCAATTTTTTTAATTTTAATATATATAAAATTTATCTATTATCTCTTAAATAAATTAAACTATAATGATAATTTTAATATATTAAAATTAATATTATCTCTTTTACAATTATATAAGAAATTATTTAATATATAATTTAAAAACAATCAGTCATATACCAAAAAAACTTTAAAATTATTTTAAATAATAGTATTTTAATTTTTTTCATTTTTAACATATATTTTTCTATCTTTTTACTTTCAAAATTTTCTACGTGTCATTAATTTTTTCTGAAGATTTTAAATATTAAATTAAAAATAAATTATATTTTAATTAATATAAAGAAACTAGTTAAATAATAAATAGAAGAGGATGAAAGAGTGCATGCATTGGTGAGAGTATAGGGAGCAAAACAACGCCGTTTTGTTTAAAATATAATGATTTTTTGTGGCGTTTTTGACAAAAATGCCGCTAATGCTTAACTTTTTGTGGTGTTTTTCTCTTAAACGCCGTTATTGCTTGACCTTTTGTGACGTTTTTCTCATAACGCCGCTATAACTCTAACTTTTTGAAGTGTTTTTCACTTAGCGCTACTAATGTATAACTTTTGCGGCGTTTTTAGTTCAAATGCCATTAAAAAGGCCACTAAAAGCTTAATTTTAATGAGTATTTATTGAACCAAAACTTTTCCAATAAATTGTAACTTTTTTAAGGAATTAGTAAAAAATGGAATCTCTAAAGCCAGTTTTGGATTGGTAATAGTCTCAAACACTTGTCTTTAAAAACCCCATTTATTATTTTTATTTTAATATAATTAAAAATATTTGTAAAAAAATACATTTTGATATTTAAGTAACTAAACTAAAATTTGAAATATAATCTACCCTAATATAAATTTATACGAATATGAGTGATAAAAGTGATAAATAAACAAAGTGTTTGATTTTTCTTCATTGATCAAATTAAATAAACATGAATTCATAAACATATCCATTTAATAGTTAAATATGTTGATTTAATGTTCACAAATATATTTATTTAATTTAATGAATAAATATGGACATGTATTTAAAATAAATGAACATAAATACAAAATTTGAAATTCTTAGCAAACATGAACATATTTAAAATAAACAATAAATATAAACAAGTTCAAACTCAACTCATTTATGGCCTTAATAAAAATATCATTGTTAAATATTTTATTTTTAAATTGACATTTTAAATATTTTTAGTATGGGATAAATATTAAATTTATACATTAACTTTGGTCTAATGTATAATTTGATACATGAATTTTTTTTCGTGTAATTATACACATGGAACTTTAACTTTGATTTAAGTGAACACATTTAAATAAAAAATATATACATTTATTTTTATATTGGATTAATATAATTTTTTGTGTATGCAATATATCAACATAAAATAGTGTTAATTCGGTAATGTTTTTGTGATTTGATAAAATTGAATCAAATCAAATTTTATATATAGAATAACACAAAATCAAAGTTTATGCACAATTTTGATATCCTTTTATTATTTATAAAATTTATCTAATTTATAAGTAAAATGTTTAATTTCTTCAAAACATTTTCATTAAAGAGATATATTAATAAATTTTATTCAATTAACGAGTAAGGAGTTTAATTCAATTAAAGATTTTTTTTGATAAAAATAAAATATCGAATTGATTTGAATTTTTTAAAAATAAATATTTTTTGTTCGTTTTACGTTTTATTAATTTTATTTTCAAAATAAATTATATTTGTTAATTTGTCGTTCAAAAATAATATATGGTGCAAATCAATTATAATCCCTAATCATGTGGAGATTATCTCCCATTATCAGTAGAGATTTATTTTAAGACAATGAACTAAAAAAAAAAAAAGCCAAATTTTGAATGAGTCCACCAAAATGAGAGTTTTGAAGTGTTACTATAAAAAATAAAATAAAAGTTGAAAACAACACATGAAACAATAGATGGGAAGCAAAATTGTGTATACAACAATTTTAGGCACAATCACAAATAAGGAAACTCAATTTTTCTTGTGATGATCCTCAAACTTTGAAGAGCTAAACTAAAGCTAAACTCTAAAAAGTTTGAAAAAGAAAAATGAAACACTAAATGAAATGCCCTAAGAAAAATACATTATCTTTGTCAAAAATATCTATTATTTACCTTTTTTACCAAGTTTAGGATTGCCTTCCTGCATCATGGCTACAAATTCGTTGTAATCAATCCGACCATCCTGGAAAAAAAACAAACCCGAACATAAAATGAGTCAAACATGGAAACCTGTTCACTAGGAATGCGATTACTTTTGCAGTTTGAATCGTTCAAAAACACACAAGTTCATATATGCATGTAGAAGTATTAGAGAGATGTTTACGTTGTCTTGATCGACTTCTCGCATTATTTCGTCGAGGTGGACGTCTTGAATACCAAACTCTTGACAAGCTTTTTGAAGCTCATCCAGAGTAATGTAGCCGCTGCTGTCTCTGTCGAAATACGAGAAGGCTGCCAACATATTGTCTTCCCTCTCAATCTTGTTTAGATGCAATGTTGCAGTTACGAACTCTTCGTAATCAATTGTACCACTGTTATTAATATCTGCCTGTGATTCCCAAAAACCAAAATCATTTCAAATTGGTAAGATAATGGTCTCAATTTACTTCAAGCTGTTAGCATCTATATTTGGAGTCGAGTGTGACATGGGTTCTTTATGAAAATAGTCGGAGTAACTTACAGCCTGCATTATAGCACGAAATTCGGATTCAGCAAGATTAGCACCAAATCTTTTCAATCCTTCTTTAAGTTCATCATAGGTGATTTGGCCACTATTATCAGCGTCTATCATCTTGAACATTTCTTTCAACCCGGCAATTTCTTCTTCAGAAAGCCTTTGGGCGATGACCTAAAAAAACAATGAAATAATGGAGATTCGAACCAAATAAGTTATCATTTAGAAGTGGGATTTCTGCACTGAAAAGAGTTTCCATTTCAGTATCTTTTCTGGAGGCCGTTGTCAATGAGAGAAACTTACTCTCAAGGCCATTTTCTTGAGCTTATCCATTGCAGAAAATTGTTTCATGCGGCTTAAGACAACGGAATCAAGTGGCTTGTCGGGTGCTACCCCATCAACCTGAACCCAAGGGTGGCCTGCAAGTTACCAAAAACCTCAAAATCCCATAGTTAAAACATAAAAAGATCATCAAGCTTAATCCATTAGTCTCGAGAATTCGGATGATTTTGATTAGTGACATGAAATTATGGCCTGCTAATAGCCACACATGACAAGATCAGAAATGAAGACAAACTGAGATTTCAAGTTTAAACAATCCTTACGTAGTACTTCGTGAGCCTTTATCCGCCTCTTCGTATCTCTCTCGAGCATTTTCGTCACTAAATCTTTAGCACTTTCAGAGATATTAGGCCAGGGATCAGATGAGAAGTCAAGCTCTCCATTCAAAACCTCATTAAATATTTCTTGTTCAGTTTCTATATCCAAAACAAAAAACCCCGAAATAGAACAAATATTCAAAATAAAATTGCTCAAAAAAAAGTGAAGAGTTCAAATGGTAATAAGAATATTACATCTGATGAATACTTACCACCCCAAAATGGAGGCACCCCACTTAAGAGAATGTAAGTGATCACCCCAGCACTCCACACATCCGCTTCCGGACCATAATGCTTTCGTAAAACCTCAGGTGCGACATAATACGGGCTTCCAACAACATCGTTTAAGATATCCCCTAAGAAGTTTAAGACCTTTAAGAAACACAATATAGTGGGGAAGTCTAAAGACTAAACTCTTAATTCCTATAAATGAAACAGACCATCTAGTGGGCTAAATTTTCATACTAAAATAAAAGAGAGTGGTTTTGAAAATACCAGGCTTGAAGAATATGGATAATCCGAAATCAATGGCTTTAAGAGGTGAATCCTCCTCATTATTCACAAAGAGAAAATTTTCCGGCTTAAGATCCCTATGCATTACTCCCATGGAATGGCAAGCTTCTACAACAGCAACAATAATCCTTGCTATCTCAGCTGCCTTTCTTTCACTATAATGCCCTCTCTTTACTATCCGGTCGAAAAGTTCACCACCTGCACACAACTCCATCACAACATGAACAGCCATGTTATCCTCATAAGACCCTTTGATGGATATAACATTAGGGTGCCCTGCCAAGTGATGCATTATCTGAATTTCTCTCTTCACATCATCCACATCCTCAGTTGTCGTGAGCTTCCTTTTCGCGATCGACTTGCAAGCGTACTCTTTCCCGGTACCTTTCTCGATGCAAAGGAAAGTCGTCCCGAACTGTCCTTGACCTAACTTCCTCCCCAAGTTATAATATTCCTTCAAATGACCTGTCTTGGTTTGCAAGACAGAGCCAACCTGCAACCCTGCACATGATTGCCTCTTCACATTATGAGCTTTTCGGGTTTTATTCCCGGTTTTGGACCCTTCCTTGTTAAATCCTGCAAGTTGGGAGGGCTTGGAGTTAAGTCTTTGAGGGTGAGATTTTGATTGTTGTCTTTGGGCCATTTCAGCGGCTTTTTCAGTGGATTTTGATTCTTGTTCCTTCCCTGTTTTGTCTTCTTCCCTAACAATCTTCATTTCTTCCGGAGGTTGTTTCCGAACCGATCCGGATTCCTCCGGTTCTTTACTTTCAGACTGACCCGGATCTTTAGCTTCACCTTCATTACCATCTTGTTTGTTATCTTCATTTTCATCTTCCTCCGTTGCGGCTGATTTGGCACAGCTATTCCCCATTTGACCTCTTAATTTCTCACACTTTCTTCTTCCTTAACCATCCAATAACATCTAAATTCACCCATTAACTATAACCCCATTTCTTATCTCCCTAAAGACTCTACTTTTTTGAAACAAAAAAAAACACCCAAAAGAATAATGGAGTTTTAGCCAATCTAAACCACCCTTATATCTTCACACCAATGATTCAATGATGAATGTAATGAATCAAAGACGAGAATTATCCCTCCCTATATCTTCACACAAACAAATCTAAAAACACCAATGATTCAATGATGAATGTAATGAATCAAAGACAAGAATTATCCCTCTAATCTAAATCAATTTCATTAAAAAAAATGGGATCCTTTTGAGGGCTCCCTAATATACTAAAAAAACTCCCTACAATAACCAATGATCATTAATAAAAAGAAGAAATGCCCAATTACCCAATGTAAATAAACAATCAGAATCGACAATCCTGTGCCGGAACAAGTATTTGAAAATCATAAACAATGGAGAAATATGAATTTGACAAATAATTAAAAACCAAATGAAAAATAAGCAAGATGAATGGATTTGGGTGTTTTAATAGTAGAAGGATTATATATGAAAAATAATGTACTTGTTCAATAATTTGTATAATCAAAGAGAAGGAAAATGTTGATTTTTCTGCTAATTTTTTTTTATTTTTTATTTTCTTTCCCCAATCAAAAGAGAAAGAAAATGGAAGGAAAGAGGAAGAAAGAAAAAAGAAAAAGACAGGTTTTTCTGTTAGAATTGTTTCAAACTTTTACGGGTTTAAATGGGTTTGATAAGGTATAACTCAAGACCAGCCTGGTTTCAGTGGTTATAGCTTGATCATTGACCAACATTGTATTAACGGCTCAGATTAATATGATATTAATGTCTTTAATGATTTTTTTTTCTATAACAGGAAGGGAATAGGGTTGTGTTGTCCACGCATTGAATTATGTATGGAATATTGTCATTTTATTTGATACCTAAGTAAATTTCTTCAGCAATAAATTGATTTCTGTTAAAAAAATTTATTAACAACAATTAATCATTGCGATAATAATTTTAAAAGTTGTATAATAATATATAATTATAAGGTAATCCGTATATACATGGTTCAAGTAAGAAATTGTTGGAAAATATGAACATAACATATATAATATAATTAATTACATGTTATTATTTATTATCATAAAAGATTATCCCAAATTAAAAATATCTGATTTGATTAAGGTTTATTAAGATTTAGTTATTAAATAAAGTATGGGTCAAATATATGTAGACACTCTAGTAACTAATTTCTAATTGATGATGAACTGGTTAGAAATTAGAATTAATGTGCAAAAGTTGGTTATGGTTTTCAAATTACACATATCTAACTTTTCTGTTATCCCATTTTTAGAAAAGAGTCAGTTACCTTCTCAAAATTACTTATGTGCTAATTTGGAAGATTAAAACCACAAGATCGGGGATTATACCTAAAAATGCATTTTTTTAAAATTTAATTACGAAAATGGGCTAGTTTTAGGATAATTTACCAAAAAGGGCCATTTTCCCTGAAAATGCGTCCACGCCAGCGCGTTTTCAGAGTACGTGTCAGCAAAACGCTTCCTTAGGGGAGCGTTTTGTCCACATCAGCAAAAAATGCTTCCTTGAGGGCGTGCTTTGCTGACGTGGACAAAATGCTCCCCTAAGGAAGCGTTTTGCCCATGCAACAGCTATAAATTTGACTGTTGGGTTAGGCTCCAACGATCCAAAAAAAACTATAAAAAGGTCCCCCAATTCATTTTTTTCACACAAATCTCTCACAATTCTTATAATTCTCTCAAAATTCCTTTCCCTTCATTTTTTTTCACACAATTCTCTCATAATTCTCATAATTCTCTCAATATTTCTTTCAAAATTCTATCAAATTTCTTTGAAATTTTCTCAAAATTCTATCAAAATTCTATCAAATTTCTTTATTTAAAAATTTTTTTGAATTAATTTTTTTAAATTAAAAAAATCCAATCGTGTTAGCAATGACCAAAGAATTAATTCGTCTCGATAATAAGCACATCTCCGTCGATCAAATGACAATGGTAAGTGATAATTTTAAATTTTCAATACTATTTGATTTTTTTTTTCATTTATGAAATTTTAATTAATTTTTCAATACATTTTGATTTTTTTTTTTCATTTATGCTGTTTTAATTAATTTTTCAATACTATTTAATATTTTTTTTCATTTATGCAATTTTAATTAATTTTTATTTTATAAATTTTTATAATAGTCTGTAGATCGGGTGTTATAATACTATATTCGTAATATGTCTGGTCTTCTATCGTCGTTAATCAAGAATTACTTGTAGGAATCAGGATTTTGGCACGTGGCCACGATAGGCCGAGGGGTGCAAGTTGGACCCGAAACTAATAGTGCGTTGATAGAGAGGTGGAGACCCGAGATGCACACTTTTCATCTTCCATGCGGAGAGTGTACTATCACTTTGGAAGACGTGCATTTGCAATTGGGATTGTCGGTGGATGGGAACGCAGTCACCGGGTCTGCATCATCTACTGATTAGGGAGCCGTATGCTACGAGCTTTTGGATGCTATTCCGGATAATATTAACGGAGGTCGGATCGAGATGGGCTGGTTACGAGACACATTCTCGGAGCCGGATAATGATTCGACTGAACTCGAAAGAATATGATATGCTCGGGCATAAATTCTTGAGATGATTGGAGATTATCTGATGCCGGACTTGTCACGAAACCTCATACATTTGATATGACTGCAGAAACTCGTTGATTTTAGAGCAGCCGGCGAATTGAGTTGGGGGTCTACCCTATTGGCAACGTTGTACAAGGAAATGTGCGGGGCGACGCAACCGAATAAAGCCAAAATAGGAGGTTGCCTATTACTATTGCAATCATGGGCACGGTTTTGCTTTCCATTTTTACGTTCTCGAGTGAACCACCCATATACATTTCCACTCATAATGAGGTAAATTTTATATTAGATTTTACAATTATTACGTAGATTTAAAAATTAATTATATGCTAAAAATTTATTTAATTAGGTGGAACCATTCGGTGAGTTATGTCGGAATACCTACCTCTCTTAAATATATACGGCTTCTATTAGACCAATGATCGGAAGCACAAGTATTAAATAAAATATATATACATAATAAAATAGTCGTTTTGTATTTAGTATTTAGTATTTAGTATTATGTATATAAGTAATATTTTTATCATGTTCATATAGTTTCAATGGACACCATACGAGGATCCGGCAATTCGGGCAGTAATTCTAGATGAATTCCTTCAAAATCTGAATATTTGGCATGTGAAGGTCACATTGGTGAACTATGCTACCGTGGAGATGCACCAGTTAGATAGAGTATTGTGGTAATTTGGATTTCGACAACCGATTCCCGTGGCACCCTAGGTGTTCGATGATGAGCACAAAGTTAACTTACGGCAATTGCATACAGATTGGTCAAGATACTAGTCACACTATATCGAAATGTGGGAAAATCAATATGATTATATACCTACTCGGGAACCGATCATAGTTCCAGAGTTAGCGTGTGTGCCGGAATACATGCCATGGTTTAGGATCCATGGCAAGCCATATTTATTGTCGGAAGAGGAGAGGTGACGACAAATTCGTGCCCAAAGAGAAGACAGGGCCCTTTAAATCCAAGAAGAAGGGACGATGACGCATGCCCATCAACAGCGCCCACACAATCACCAAACCCAACAGTTCAACCGACGACACCCACATCACAGCCTTTTCAGATTATGCCAGGTGTGTATCCTAGCCTTTATATATATCCTAACTTTTATATGTTTCCTTTTCCTAGTCCTATGGTAGGTTAGAATCCATGGCCCCGTTTATCTCATTTCCCGATTACTTCGAGTCAACCGTCGAGCTATAGGTCGTCGTCACATGAAGGATCGCACGAGGCACCATCGGGGAGCTCTTCTTTTTACCAATCCCCATCACCTTATAGGATTCAAACACCTCCGCCATTGGTGATACAAACACCTTCGCATTCATTATTCCATCAAGGTGGGTCACCTTTCCAACACCCATAACTAGATCCCCTACCGGAGAAACCACAACCTCTGCCAGAAGTTGAACTAAGGAGGAATCCAACACGAACCCGTCGATGACTCCCATGTGGCACTGATTCCGACCGACACCAACATTGATTTTTTTAATATATTTGTACAAAATTTTTTATATTGTTTCATTTAATAAAATAAAAGTTGTTTTGAATAAAGTAATTGTAATTTACTTTTATATTTTTAAAGTTCTTTTAAATAAGGTAATATTTTAAATATTTTTATATTGTTTCATTTGATAAAATAAAAGTTGTTTTGAATAAAGTAATTGTAATTTACTTTTATATTTTTAATAAAATAGAAGTTATTTTAAATAAGGCAATATTTTAAATATTTAATATTGTTTCATTTAATAAAATATAAAATAATATAACATAGTTTTTTACAACAACTATCAACTATTTCGATTTGGACATGATCTACTTGTATGGCCTGGGTTCCTACACCATCCGCACAACTTCTGTTGATTGGTTGTTTCTCAGATATCCATATTGTTACGTATTCTAGTCAAGCAAGGTCGACCCTTTGGTCTGCGACGCAATTCTCTATCCGGTAACAGCTTAAACGGAGCAAGCGATATAGATGGCCACTTACGTTCATCTAGGATCGGTGGGAATACGTGCTTCCACACGTTGTACATGTATTCTATTTTGTACATTTCATCGACCTAGCTCATAAGATCTAGATAGAGATTCTGACAAGCTGCAATTACATGAGTGCATGGATAACGAAGTGCGTCAAACCTCCCACAGTCGCAAGTCCTATTTCTCAAGTGTACACGATATTGCCCGCCAGTATTACCTTGGTGCGGTCTGTTAAACTCTGTCACACGAAACCATAGGTTGTCTCGATCGTGACACACTATGTGCATGGTGTTCGCCCGCTCCTTCGCCTTGTTAATTTCTTGCAATACCTTTGCGCACCATTCATGGCCTCCTTGCATTTGGCCTTTATAACTCGCTACTCGCTTTGGAAATAGTACCGCTAAACGAAAATATGTCTCTCGAACAACCGATGTTATCGGACGTGTTCCTTTTAGAACAGAATTTATGCATTCAACCAGGTTTGAGTTCATATGACCATATCGTAGGCCGCCATCGTATGCTTGTGTCCACTGTTCGAAAGGTATGTTACAGAGATAGTCTGTGCCTTCTTCATTAACTGAACGCAAAACTGCCAACATCTCATGAAAACTGTCCTTACTTATCTCATACCCTGCTAATATAAGTTGATAGCAAAAATTACATACCACATTTCCATTTAAAATAAATTCAATATTACAAACGAAATTATATTAATAGATATTAAATACCCATGTTGGTCACTTGTCATTTTCACTTGCAGATCGAAATTGCCTTAGTAGTTGGACGCAACGTACCTTAGGCAATACTGATGGTGTGTGCAATGACATAGGCTTCCCTGTCACTCAATTGCGGCTAGTATTCTGGTGCCCGGATCCGATATGACGCAGATATTAGGTTGGGGGTAGACATGCCTCCTTAACCTAGAAAGAAAGAAATCCTAGTCATCAGTTGACTCCCCTAGTGTTATTGCAAATGCAATTGGAAAGATTCTCTCATTGCCATCCTGTGCCATAGTTAGCAATAGCCGATGGGTATATCTACCATACATAAAGGTACCGTCAATTTATACCAATGGCTTGCAATATAGAAATGCGTCCTGGCATTGCTTAAAGCTCTAGAACAGATGTTTAAACACTTGGCATCCATGGAGCAATCGGTCGTTGTAGTACGCAGGTTTCGTTTCAAGGTTTATTATACAACCTGGGACATATCTCTCTAGCACCTGACACCACTGCCACACTTCATTATATGAAGCATCCCACCCACCATACATCTTTTCCAACGCCTTCTGCTTAGTTATCCAAGCCTTGCAGTAAGAGGGTGTGTACCTCAACTGGCTACGAATATTGGCAATTAAGACTAGCATTGAAGTTCTGGGATCTGTCTTCACCGTCAGTAGTATTAAGGTAGCTAACATATCTAAATCCATCTTGGGATGATCTTCTGAAACACCTGTCAACGAAGTACGTTAAATAATATAACAGTACGTAATAACAGTATTATTAAAAAACCCTCAACAGTTAGTGATACTATATCGCCAACACATGTATGTGGACCTTTGTACTTTTTTATCTCCTACAAGTCTGTCCTTTTCCTCAACAAGGCCATGATTTTCTATGAACATGTACCGTCTTGCATTGCACACTTGGCCTCAAACTTATCGGATTTGGATTTAACCACATTGTAGTTAACCCCATTCATGATGCTATGTTGTTTTAATGCACCAAGAAAACTATCTTTATTGGAAAACTCCTTACCAACTTCCAATTCACCCGAATCCAGTGATGAACTTGTACGGTCACGCCTCCTGTGTGGTAGATCTGGAAACTCCAACGCATCATCTTGAGATAGATCGACATCATGTATGTGGGCTGGAGGCGAGTACGCCTTGAATTGCAGATCTTCTTCTTCATCATTTGAACCCCCTTCAACATCTTCAAGTAAGGTTAGAACAGACTCTGGTTCAGAAAATAATGCAACTTCTGCACCATTGGGGCTGGGCTCTCGAGGTGGATCCACATCGGAGTCATCTGACCGACCATCATATACAACGTACGAGGTCCCCTCCCTGGTGGAGTCGTAGGGAGTACAGCCCTCATTGTGGACGTTTCACAACGTCACCAATCAGATGTGGATTGCCAACCATTAGAAGTTGATGTCATTCCCCAGTACGTATTTTTAGCATCAAATATCGACCCACCCAGGTGCATGTCCCATCCATTAACGGAGTGTCATGCAAGGGCTAGGTATTCCATACTGCTACCAAACACAGGTGCTTTTGTGTTTTACCACCCACTAACAGAGTGTCAGGCAGGGGTCGTGTATTCCTCTCGACCAGCAGTAGATGTTGAAGCTGCAAATGCATCATTTGGCGATGAAAATTGTACATATAACTCAAGATAGGGTGATCCACTAGCGAGATGAGTCTGCACCATTGCCTCCAAGCTACGAGCACCTTTGATGTCGAATGAGTCATATGTCAGAGGATCAACTGAAGCACAAAATCGATACTTAATAGACAAAACTTTAATTGGCGTTGTTCTGAAGATTTTACGCCTAATTCTTTTACGAAGTTCTGTCAAATCTATGTTCTGGTTAAAAACCAGTCTCGCTATGTTCTTTGATAAAAAAATAACACTGTTCTCTGTGTCATGGACCTCATTATCATAGTAAATAACAACACTAATACGTTCACTCATCTTCAATTTCTATTCTACTTTAGCCTCAATTTCTCTTGCTGTAACTTATGCAGCTTGAGAATGAAATTTGGCTCATTTATAGTCTAAGGACAAATACGAACTACTGTAGAAAAAGAACATCCATGTGGAAGCTTTTTTTAGTAATTTTGCTGACAATGCATCCTACTTGAAGCGTTTTCAATACTATTTATTCAGAAACGTCTTCTCAGAATTATTTTTTCAAAAATTATTGTAGGAAAAAAAGCGTTCACGTGAGAGCTTTTTTCAGTAATTTTGCTGACAGTGCATCCTGCTTGAAGCATTTTCGACACTAGTTGTTCAGAAATGTCTTCTTAGAATTATTTTTTCAGAAACTATTGCAGAAAAAGAGCGTCCATGTGGGAGCTCTTTTCAGTACTTTTGCTGACAATGCATCCTCCTTGAAGCGTTTTCGACACTATTTGTTTACAAAGGTTTTCTCAGAATTATTTTTTCAGAAACTACTATAGAAAAAGAGCGTCCACGTGAGAGCTTTTTTCAGTACTTTTGCTGACAATGCATCCTCCTTGAAGTGTTTTTGACAGTATTGTTTAGAAATGTCTTTTCAAAATTATTCTTATAGAAACTATTGTAAAAAAAACAAAAAAGTTTTTATATTTCTAATATATTTTTTCTAAAACCCTAAACACAAAATTATTTCAAAAAACTAATCCCTAATTTAATCAATTAACCCCAAAACCCTAAACTCTAATTTAATTGATTTTTTAAATTAATAGTTAATTTAATGAATTAACCTTAAAACCCTAAACCTTAATTCAATTAATTTTTTCCCTAAACCTTAAACCATAAAACATAAACCCTAAAACACCTAAAAAAACCCTAAAACTACCAACCCTAAAAACCACCAACCCTAAAAACTACAAGAAAACCCTAACCCTAAAAACACGAGCAAAACGCTTCCCTGGGGGACCGTTTTGTCCATGTCAACGAAGTGAGCCCTCAAGGAAGCTTTTTTGCAAACATGGACAAAACACTCCCCTAGGGAATCATTTTGCTGACACGTACTCTGAAAACGCGCTGACATGGACACGTTGTAACTTTTTGGTCATTTGGTTATTAAAAGAAATAAAAAGGGAAAATAAGGCTAAAAAGTGTCTATCTTTCTCCTACCTTGGCCGAATTTCATAGGTTTCATAGCTAGGGTTTCTTTCAACTTTTCAAGCTCCAAGTAAGTGACTCTTAGCCCCGTTTTTCATGTTTTTCATATTTTTGAGATCCTCGTACCTAGACCTAGCTTTCTATACCACTATTTTATGCCAGAGTTCATGTTTACAAATTTACCCATATGTGACATGAAATTATTTTGAAGTCTTTTGGTAGGAAATGATAGTCTGAAGCGTAGAAAACATATTTTTCTAGGTGATTTTTCATGAAAGTCCCTAATAGGAACCAAATTGCAAATATAGTAAAATGTGTAGTAAAAGGATAAATTAATGAGAAATGTAGGCTGTTATGAGCCCTATTAAGGTTCAGCTAGGCTTTGGTTGCCAAGAAAATAGATACATTCCATTTTACGAGCCTAGGGACTAAGTTGTAAAAATTGACAAAGTTAGGGTGAAATGGTAAAATTTACCATAGGATGATTTTTTGTCCACTTGAGTAATGTATGTATTGAACGAGTTAAATTTGATGTTATAGATCAAAAACGACGTGAAATCAACCTTGACTGAGGAAAAGGTAAGGTGTCAGACTAAGTCGAAAAGACTAACATTTTCCATCGAGGTAAGTCTTATATGTAAATTAATGAGTTTTTTTAATCATTTTGTTTAATTATTTAATTATCTAGAAATTTGAAAATTTATATTGAAAAATTGAATATGCAATGTAATAGAATTTGCAAGTAAAGAAAAGTCCTGGTTGAACCTTAGGAATCATTAGGATACAAGTGACATGTCACTAGGAAACCATAAACCGTTATTAATTGTTTATATGATTCTAGGTGCTGCTCTAGTTCGACTACCAGTGGCTAGGTAATCCTGCATTTGTTGCGGATGCCTATTAGCTTGTGTGAGTAACACTGAGTAGTATCGACTACACCGTCAGCTTGTGTGAGCAGACCCGAGAATAGCTCATTATTGAGCCTTATGTGAGAAGTGGTAGTTTCGACTACATTATATGTGTGTGTGGCACTTGTGCCTTATTTCGTGTATCCTTTAGTATTCCACATGGTTTAACGGGTTATTTGAACCAATTTGATAAAGTGTAATGACGTGCGAAAAGATTTGACCGTGTGTTTAAGATTGTGTATGTGCAGGTTATATGAAAATATTGTATGTGCTAAATGCAAATTATATGTATTGTTACTTGTGGTAAGGGTATTGAGTAAGTGATAATCAAACCTAGTGTATTCATAATGAAACTTACTTCTATCATATGAATTATTGTTTTAAATGCTCATTAGCTTATATATAGGCTTACTAAGCTTTAAAGCTTACCCCTTTTCTTTTCCCTTCCCTTTATAGGTTCGTCAAGCTAATCTGAGGTTCGGTGATCAACGGGATTCCATCAACACTATCAATAATCATTTTGGTATTTGAATATGAACTTTGAAGATTATGGCATGTATAGGTGGTTTAACGTTGAGTTTTATGTCATAGTCTTTTGGGTCTAATGCTGTTGGTAATGTTTTGGGCAATTGGCCATTTGAAATGAGCCAAAATTGGTTACGTTATATTTTGTTAAAGTATTGTAATATGTTGGTTCAAATTTGCTAAGTATATATGGAATATGGAATGGATGAGTATGCATACTTGTGGTAGGTAGAAATGGTTGAATAATAGCCATATTATGTAGGTTTGAATGTGTTAATGTGCCATGTTGATCAATGGAAAAAATTGGTTGGAATTGGTTTGTGTTTCAGGGTGGAATTGACTTGGAAAATAGCCTATAATTGTCCACATGGGTAGGCACACGGGCATGTGCCTAGGCCGTGTGTCAGCCTCATGGGCATGTTGATAGGCCGTGTGTCCCCTGCACTTGAATGCATGAAAAATTAATTGCCCAGTAGTAAACACACGGGGGAGAGACATAGCCATGTGTCTCAACCGTATGATGGACACGGCCTAGCCCATAAGCGTGTGGCTTGGCCGTGTGACGAAAATCATATGATGTCGTCATAAACAGAATACCCTTAAGCTTTCACATGGGCTAAGACATGGGCGTGTGACTGGCTGTGTAAAGGACACGGGTACGGAACACGGGCTTGTGCTCGGCTGTGTGGAAACCTCTGTAGGTTCAAATTGAAAAATAATTCTGCATGGGCAAGGGACATTGGCGTGTGCGATCACACGACCTCCCCACATGGGCGTGTCCCTATCCCACACGGGCGTGTGCCCTGTATATGTCAAAATTTTTGTAAAGGTTTGAAAGGTTCCGGTTTAGTTTCAGATCACCCTAAATGTATCGTTTGAGCCTCGTAGGCCCTTAATATGGAAGTTACGTATATGAACTAAAAAGTTTTAAATTTTATGTGAAAATTTAGAATTACATTGAATGTTCGTGTGAGTGAGAGTTCGATAATGTCTCATACCCGGTTTCAGCTTCAAACTCGGGTGAGGGGTGTTACATTTAGTCGTATCAAAGCTATGGTTTAGTCGGTCTTTGGACTACCATAGGAAGTGTGAGAGTCTAGCTATACATGCCATAATTGTGAATATTGATAGTGTGATGGTTCCTAATCTTTTAAATTGTGTTTTTATATAGTAAATGGATCCCGATCAGATAATAGCTGATGATCCTGAAAGCAACTCACCGGCTTCCGTTGAAGGGACCGCGTCACCCGAAAGTAAAGATGTAGAACCAAGTAGAGGAGAAGAGGCCCGAGAAGCCTTTCTCCCTAGAATGAGCAAATTGTACACAGATTTCATTCAGATAAATCCAAATGCCCAACCTCCCCCTATTCCTCAGCCAATTTCGGTAGCTTCACAAAGTGTGGAAGTGGTAAGAATTGTGCAAGGAAAAGTGAAAGATCGAATCAGAGGCTAGAGATGTGAAGAAGAGATCAATGAGTAAGTCCTTCCAACTGTCATCTAAGAGAGTAAGAAATGTGCCAAATCGTTCGACCATTTTTGCTGGAAATCCAAATAGAACCCGTGGAAAGCAAAATACAGGCTCTAAGGCTCAAACCACCTCAGTGGCTAGTGTTGGCAATGTCAAGTCAAGTAATCCTAAATGTCAACACTGTGGTAAGAGACATCCCGGTGAATGTTGGATGGTCACCGGGGCTTGCTTTAAATGTGGCTCCCAAGACCACTTCATTAAGGACTGTCTAGAAATGGTAACGAAAGAAGCTACTTAGAGTAATAAATTGAGCAGTGTACCCTCTAAAAGGCTGCCTACCAAAAACGTGAAATAGGGAGCTAGTAGTAGAGGCATAGCTCGAGATTCAGCTACAAGATCGGAGGTCAGAGTGCCTGTAACAACTTATGCTATTCGTGCCCGAGAAGAAGCGTCATCCCCTGATGTGATCATTGGTATTTTCTCTCTTTATGATGCTAATATAGTTGCACTGATTGATCCCGGGTCCACGCATTCTTACATGTGCATGAAATTAGTAAATGATATGAAATTGCCTATAGAGTCAATCAAATTTGTGATTAAGGTGTCAAACCCTTTAGGCAAGAGTATATTAGTTAACAAGATTTGCAAGAATTGTCTCTTAGTGATCTGAGGTCACCGTTTCCTAGTTGATCTAATGTTATTACCATTTGATGAGCTTGATGCTATTTTGGGCATGGATTGGCTATCAATGCATGATGCTAAAGTGAATTGTAGACAAAAGGTTATTGAACTAAAGTGTGGAAATGGTGAAAGTCTTCGGGTTGAAATAAATGTGTCCAATGGGTTACCTACTTTGATTTTGTCTATGACTGCTCAAAAGTGTTTGAGGAAAGGGTACGAAACATATTTGGCATATATATTGAATACAAAAGAGTTTGAACTAAAGTGGAATCGATACCAGTGGTTTGTTAGTTCCCAGACGTATTTCCTGAAGAGTTGCTGGGTATACCTCTCGTTAGGGAGATAGAGTTCGCCATCGATTTGTTGCCGGGGACTGCCCCGATATTGATAGCCCCCGTAACACCCCTTACCTGAGACCGTTGCCAGAGTCGAGCACGAGGCGTTACTAGACTTTTTTTGAAAGAAAAATGACCCGAGGGTCTACCTCATTTTATTGCATCTTTAATGATAAAATTATGGATCTCCAACAGATAATCCATATCAAAATACAAGTCACATTTGTTGTGAATAGCTAATTTACAAAGGTAATCTGCTACAGAATTATTTTTGTGACTGATCCATTTAATATGAACCAAATCAAAATTACAAAGAGCTTTACAATCCTAATTAATGCGCTGGCCCAAGTAATGTCATTCCCCTTTTTGTTGACCGCATTGACCACCCAGGCACTGTCGGACTCTAGAATTAACTTTGTCACCTTTAACTTTTCAGCCAACTTTATGCCTTCTCTAAAAGCATCCATCTTTTCCCATGTCACGTCCATCAGTTCATCAATGAAACTATAACACCCTCCCATAACGAAACCATCATGGTCTCTCGCGATAATGCCGAAGCCACTGCATCCATTTAAAATAGCTGCGTCCACGTTAATTTTAACATAGCCAAAAGGAGATTTTTCCCAACCTTTAGTTGTTGTGGTCTTAGTTAAAACCGGGGTTTAGTGAAATTAAAAATTCTAAAATCTCTACTCACTAAGGAACCCATACATATAAATTATAACTCATAATTATTTTGGTACAATTTTTAGTGAATTTCTGAAATTAGAATAGGGGATTACGAAGTCACTCTGAACCAGTCTAGCAATAGTCTAAATATCTCAGAATATAGACTTCCTTTGCTTGCTCTGTTTCTTTCCTATGAAAATAGACTCAATAAGCTTTAATTCTATATCTCATTCACCATTTAATTCCATTTCTACATTTTTTAGTGATTTTTAAAATTCACATCACTGCTGCTATTACAAAACTGTTTCATGGTCAACTTTTACTCTTTCATCATTTCTTTGCATAAACTATCATTTAGGCATACATAACATCAAAACATGTTCTTAATTATCCATTTCAATAGCTAATCATTATAAAGTATTCCTATGCTATTCTTTAGTCATATCATAAGAACATACACACAAAATAGTCAAATCCCTATACATGCCATAACTCAAAATATTTCAAACTACAAAATACCGAGATAGCCTTTGATAGTGTGAGACAAACTCTGACGTCCTTTTGGTTCCTGAATTGGCTTGGCTACACTATAAAAGAGAGAAAGGAAAAGCAGTAAGCTACAATGCTTAGTAAGTTTACAAATAAATAAATAACAACATTCACCAAGTATAAATATACTCATATTATACCATCAATTAACAAAATATTTATTTTACTTCTCCACTTACTCTTTAACTTTCCTGTTTATCATTCATTTACCTGAACTTTCTTGTAACATAGCTTGTATATTAGCCCGATGAATCGTTTGGAATACTAAGGGTACTTGGGTTTTCCTGCCTGATAATAGCCTGCCAATGCCATGCTCTAGGCATGGTCTTACATGGGATGTTCCCTGTCTTGCCAAAGCCATATATCTAATATGGACTTACATGGGATGTTCCTAAACTGTCTCAACTTGCCAATGCCATATGTCTGATATGGACTTACATGGGATGTTCCTGAACTGTCTCAACCCAAAATGTCATGACATTCCGTATCCCGTACATTCCTAAGGGTCAAACGGGGCTTTCTTATACTTTTTCTCTGTTATCTCATCTTTAATTTTACTTGGAATATTCTCATAAAATAAATGTATATATGCTGGAAATTAACAACATTAATATAAAATATTGAAATATTGTATTTATTTACCGTAAACTTACCTCAGTGTAAAATACAATCAACTTGACAACTTAATCTTCTACCTTTTTCTTTCATTTATCTACTCCCAAATTTTGTTCTTCTTGATCTATAATAGCAAATTTAGCTTATTTAATAGTCACATTTATCAAAACAGTCCTTAACTCTAACTTTGGCAAAATTATGATTTTTGCCCCCTAAACTTTTGCATATTTACACTTTTGCCCCAAAGCTCGAAAATTAAACTTTATCCCTAATTCTTATGTTTTATGACATGCTGATCATTTTCCCTTAATGGCAACACCAAATTCTCACTCTAACATGTACTTATGAACATTAGGTATTTTTACCGATTATGTCGTTTTACTCGTTTTTACTTAAAACTGAGTAGCACAAGTTATTTAACATAATTTAAGACCTCATATTCCATCATAAAACACCAAAATAAACATATTTCACCTATGGGTATTTTTCCAAATATGAACCCTAGATTAAATTATTGCCAGAATAAGCTAAATCAAGTTACTGGGATTCCAAAAACGTAAAGAACATTAAAAACGGGGCTTGGAATCACTTACCATAGAGCTTGGAAGCTTGAAACAAACCCTAACTATGGAGAACCCTTGGCATTCGGCCTAATGAAGAAGATGATAGCATTTTGCCATCTTTTTCCCTTTTTAATCTTTTTAATTACCAAATGACTAAAATGCCCTTCATTAAAACTTTGGTTATTTCTACCTATGTATGCCCATTTTTGTCCGTGAAAACCTAATGGTATAATTACCATTTAAGGACCTCTACTTCAATTATGCTCTTCAATTTAATCCTTTCCTATCTAGAACTCATATTTATCAACTTTTGCAATTAAGCCCTAATAGGCAAATTAAACATGCAATTCATGAAATTTTTTATCAATATTCTAACACATGCATCTAATCACTCGGTAAATCATAAAAATTTATTGGAATAAACTTTTCTATCTCAGATTCGTGGTTTTGCAACCACTGTTCCGTTTAGGCACTATTTCGAGATGTTATAGCCCCGTATAGAATGGCTCTAGTAGAGCTAAGGGAATTGAAAGTACAGTTGCAATAGTTGATGGATAAAGGGTTTGTAAGACCTAGTTTTTCTCGTAGGGTGCTCTCGTGTTATTTGTAAAGAAAAAGGATGGATCGATGAGACTTTGTATCGACTACAGGTAACTTAACAAAGTGACAATAAAGAACAAGTATCCCCTTGGAACGGTGGAAATGTGCAAGTGTACACAATCATAACAAGTAATAAAGTGACAAGTAAATGTCGAGTTATCGTACCCACAAGGACTGTAAAAAGAAATATTTATGAATTTAATTTAAAAACACTTTGGTGAGAAAAATAATTTTGGTTTGAAAAGTTGATTTATAAACTAAGATATTAAAACTAAGTAAACAATTTAACTAAAATAAAAGAGTTCTAATGCACGATTTCAAAAAGATTTAATCAAGCTGATATAATTGTGTTTGATTAATTATACCTTTTTATCTTAGAATTATTAAATTCATGCTTATACTGTTATGAATAAATTCACGGCAACCCAGTAATTTGCTAACTTATGAACATATTTACTAATTAAAAATCCATTCATCTCTTAGAACATATCCCTATGCCAATTCAACCGATTAAACAGATTTATAAAGGTAAACATGCTATTGCACATACATACTTATTAAATTAAATTATCTCTCGCATATTTCTATGTCAATTCAACCAATTAATTCAACTTACTAAACATGTAAAAGATTATGTGAAGTAACAAAGTAGCCATACCTTGAAACAATTTAATCACAACAATCTTGCAAGTTATGCAAGGCATATGTATCGCCAAATACAATACTAATTTAATTTTCAGCTACCTTAGAAGAATTAAACATTCATTGATTAAGTACTGAGTCCATTAATTGCAATTTCAATCCGTTTAAACAATTAATTCTTTAGTTATCTAAACAATTATAATGCCAGATAACCTAAACATGATTTTACTTAATCAAGCATTTTACTGAGGCCTATTTTAATAATTCAAGTAGGCAAAATATAATCAACCCAACACGAATTAAATTCAAGATAAATTGATTAAAACAACCATTTCAACAACAATAATATTCATAGATATGTTCATCATAAAAACAACAGAAATTAAAAAGATAAGGAACAAGAAGGCAAATCCGGTGTTTCTCTGTTGCTTGGCTGATTGCTCCGTTCTTCGTCTCTGTTGTCCTCACCAGTCAAGGCTTCTACGAACACTTGCTTGCTACCCAAAATGGCTGGGAAAATACCTCTTTTCCAAGAGGAGAAATCGCCACAAGACTATAGAAAAATAGGATGGAAAATGGAGAGAAAGGAGAGTGGAGAGGAAGAGAGAATGAGAGAATGTTGAGTGAATGAGGGATGTTTCAAATGAGCAGCAAGGGGTAGCTTTTATAGCTGATTGTGGCTGCTAAAAATATCAATTTCCAGCAGCCAAAGAGCCCCCTATGGTCGCCCACACACATGGCAAGGTTGAAGCTTTCAACTTTGCTATTTTAGGCATGGGGCAAATCTACAAAGCCTTAAATAAAGGTGGGGTTTTAATGCAAATTGGAGGTTTCTCAAGGGCCTTCTCGCAAGAATTTTTAATCAGCTAAATTTCTGATTTGGGTCAGCCTATGGACGGTTCTGATCAGCCCAATTAGTGGCTGGTTCAGCTTACTCCATTCAGTTCGACCGATGCGGTTCACTAGGCCCTTTCTCCATAATTAATTAAAATTAATTTATTTAACCTAAATTAAATAGGAAATAAATTAAAATTAATTTAATTATGAATTAATACACATTTTTGGACCGTCTTGGGCTAGAAATTAGTTTTCCTTGATACTCCAAATTGCTTCTCGGTTTTGTTCTTCTCGTAGTGTCCGCAGGGCCATTTCTCGCCCTTTGTGCAATTCTGTCAAAAATGATCTAAATTAATCAAAATTAACTATAAAATTAATTAAAATTCATCATGTTCATATTTTTAACACAATTTAATTATTTTATAATATTTAATTATTTTTCAACAAGAATTTAATCGGAATAGCATGATTTTAAGCCAAAAAGGGCATGAAAAAGTATATAAATTTTTGTGTTTCCACCCCTACCTAAGATCAATGACTTATTTGATCAGCTGAAGGGAGCTATCGTATTCTCCAAAATAGACTTAAGATTGGGATACTACCAGTTGAGGGTGAAAGAGTCTGATGTGCCGAAAACTACTTTTAGAACAAGGTATGGACACTATGAGTTTCTCGTTATGCCTTTTGGCTTAACTAACGCCCCAGCAGTGTTCATGGACTTAATGAATAGGGCTTTTAGGTCGTACTTGGATAGGTTTGTAGTAGTCTTCATCAATGACATCTTGATCTATTCTCGTGATAAGATTGAACATGTAGAACATCTGAGAACAGTTTTACAAATTTTGCGAAATAAATGGTTGTATGCAAAATTTAGTAAAAGTGAGTTTTGGCTCAGTGAAGTTAGATGTTTGGGTCATATTGTCTCGAGAGATGGCATTCGAGTGGATCCAAGTAAGATTTCGGCAATAGTGGATTGGAAATCGCCAAAAAGTGTAACAGAAGATAGAAGTTTTTTGGGTTTGGCCGGTTATTATCAGTGTTTTGTAAAAGGATTTTCAATGATCGCTTCTCCGATGACTAATTTATTGCAAAAAGATGTTAAGTTCAAATGGACAGAGAAGTGTCAACAAAGTTTTGAAAGATTGAAGACAGTGTTAAACGAAGCACTAGTATTAGTGCAACTGGAATCTAGTAAAAAATTTGTGATTTATACTGATGCATCTCTAAATGGTCTTGGATGTGTATTAATGCAAGAAGACAAGGTAGTAGCGTATGCTTCAGGACAATTGAAGCTATACGAGAGGAACTACCCGACTCATGATTTGGAGTTGGCCACCATTGTCTTCCCTTTGAAGATTTGGCACCATTATCTTTACGGAGAGAAATGTCGCATCTTCACCGATCACAAGAGTTTGAAGTACCTAATGTCGCAAAAAGAATTGAACCTACGACAACAAAGGTGGCTTGAATTGATAAAATATTATGAGTTAGTGATTGACTATCACCCGAGGAAGGCGAATGTGGTCGCCGATGCCTTGAGCCGAAAATCATTATTTGCATTAAGGACTATAAGTACACAGTTAGCCCTATCTGATGATGGTTCAATTTTGGCTGAGTTGAAAGCTAGGCCATTGTTTATTCAACAAATTTTGAAGCTTAGAAAGATGATGGTGTGTTACAAGCAAAAATGGCCCAATGTAAAAGGAGTAATGAGACAGAATTTTGGATAGATTCGAACGACTGTTTAATGTTTTGAGACAGAGTATGTGTGCCTAAGAATGCTGAGTTGACTCGAAATATTCTACATGAAGCTCATAATGGTTGTTTGTCCGTCCATCCATGAAATGCAAAGATGTACAATGATTTGAAGAGATTGTATTGGTGGTTTGGAATGAAAAGAGATGTTTCTAAATTTGTATTGAAATGTTTAGTCTGTCAACAAGTGAAGGCTGACCATCAAGTACCTTCTAGTCTATTGCAGCCCATCATGGTTCCTGAATGGAAATGGGATCGAATCACTATGGATTTGTGATAGGGTTACCGAAGTCGCCAAGTAAAAAGGATGCCATTTGGGTTGTGGTTGACCGACTTACAAAGTCAACCATTTTGTACCGATGTGTACAGATTATTCTCTTGACAAGTTGGCTAACTTATATATTTCTGAGATAATACGATTGCATGGAGTACCATTGTCGATCATTTCGGACAGAGACCTGAGATATACCTCAAGATTTTGGAAAAAGTTGCAAGAAGCCTTGGGTACCAAGTTGAACTTTAGTACTGCTTTTTACCCACAAACAGACAGTCAATCTAATTGAGTGCTTCAGATCCTCGGGGATTTGCTTCGATGTTGTGTATTGGAGTTCCAAGGTAGTTGGGAGAAATATCTACCTTTGGTTGAATTTGCTTACAACAATAGCTTTCAATCAAGTATCAAAATGGCACCGTATAAGGCATTGTATGGTCGCAAATGTCGGACTCCATTATATTAGACTGAACTTAGTCAGAAGCAGATTCATGGGCTTGATTTGATTAAAGAGACTGAAGAGAAAGTGAAGATAATTCGGGATTATTTAAAAGCAGCTTCAGATTGGCAAAAGTCTTATGCAGACTTGAAAAGAAAGGAAATTGAGTTCCAAGTGGGTGATAAAGTGTTCTTAAAAGTATCTCCTTCGAAGAAGATTCTGAGATTTGGCCGAAAAGGCAAATTGAGCCCACGTTTCATTGGACCATATGAAATTGTAGAAAGAGTTGGACCAGTAGCTTATCGATTGGCTTTACTGACAGTGTTGGAAAATATTCATAATGTGTTCCATGTATCAATGCTTCGACGATACCGTTCTGATCTGTCACATGTGATCTAACCAACTGAAGTGGAAGTTCAATCGGATGACTTATAGTGAAGAGCCAATCAAAATTTTAGCACGAGAAGTAAAACAGTTAAGGAACAAAAGTGTCACCTTGGTGAAAGTGTTGTCGGAAAAGCATGGTATAGAGGAAGCTACATAGGAATCGGAAGAAACTATGAGGAAATAGTACCCACATCTTTTTACTAGTAAGATTTTCGGGGACGAAAATTCTTTAAGGGGGAGAATTGTAGCAGCCGGAACAGTGGTTTCGAGACCATGAATCCGACATAGAAAAATTTAGTCCGGTTAAGTTCTAAGGTTTATTGTGCGATTGAATGCATGAGTGAAAGTTTAGTAAATAAATTTAACCGATAAAGTGCCCGATTGAATGATAGGACTAAATTGCAAAAAATTCAAAATATGTGTTCTAGAAGCTTTTAGTGTGAAATTGAAATGAAATTATAAAGTAGAGGTCCTTATTTAGCAATTAGACCATTTTTGAGCATAATGGACAAAAATGCCCATGGAAGGAAAAATTTTCAAAGAAGGCCATTAAGGGCATTTTGGTTATTTGGTTATTAAAAGAAATAAAAAGGGAAAATAAGGCCAAAAAGTGTCCATCTTTCTCCTACCTTGGCCGAATCTCACAAGCTCCATAGCTAAGCTTTCTTTCAACTTTTCAAGCTCCAAGTAAGTGACTCCTAGTCCGTTTTTCATGTTTTTTCGTATTTTTGAGATTCTCGTACCTAGACCTAGCTTTCTATACCACTATTTTAAGATAGGGTTCATGTTTAAAAATTTACCCATATGTGACATGAAATTATTTTGAAGTCTTTTGGTAGGAAATGATAGTTTGAAGTGTAGTAAACATATTTTTCTAGGTGATTTTTCATGAAAGTCCCTAATAGGAACCAAATTGCAAAGATAGTAAAATGTGTAGTAAAAGGATAAATTAATGAGAAATGTGGGTTGTTATGAGCCCTATTAAGGTTCGGCTAGGCTTTGGTTGCCAAGAAAATAGATACATTCCATTTTACGAGCCTAGGGACTAAGTTGTAAAAATTAACAAAGTTAGGGGTAAAATGGTAAATTTTACCATAGGATGATTTTGTGTCCACTTGAGTAATGTATGTATTGAACAAGTTAAATTTGATGTTATAGATCAAGAACGATATGAAATTGACCTTGACCGAGGAAAAGGTAAGGTGTCGGACTAAGTCAAAAAGACTAACATTTTGCATCGAGGTAAGTCTTATATGTAAATTAATGAGTTGTTTTAATCATTTTGTTTTATTATTTAATTATCTAAAAATTTGAAAATTTATATTGAAAAATTGAATATGCAATGTAATAGAATTTACAAGTAAAGAAAAGTCCCGACTGAACCTTAGGAATCAGTAAGATACAAGTGACATGTCACTAGGAAACCATAAATCGTTATTGATTCTTTATGTGATTCCGGATGCTGGTCTAGTTCGACTACCATTGGCTAGGTAATCCTACATTTGTTGCGGATGCCTATTAGCTTGTGTGAACAGCACTGAGTAGTATCGACTACACCGTCAGCTTGTGTGAGCAGACCCGAGAATAGTTCATTATTGAGCCTTATGTGATAGTGGTAGTTTCGACTATATTATATGTGTGTGTGGCACTTGTGCCTTATTCCGTGCATCCTTTAGTATTCCACATGGTTCAACGGGTTATTTGAACTGATTTGATAAAGTGTAATGATGCGCGAAAAGATTTGATCGTGTGTTTAAGATTGTGTATGTATATTGTATGTGCTAAATGCAAATTATATGTATTTTTACTTGTGGTAAGGGTATTGAGTAAGTGATAATCAAACCTAGTGTATTCATAATGAAACTTACTTCTATCATATGAATTATTGTTTTAAATGCTCATTAGCTTGTATATAGGCTTACTAAGCTTTAAAGCTTACCCCTTTTCTTTTCCCTTCCCTTTATAGGTTCGTTAAGCTAATCCAAGGTTCGGTGATTGATGGGATTCCATCAACACTATCAACAATCATTTTGGTATTTTAAGATGAACTTTGAAGATTATGGCATGTATAGGTGGTTTAACGTTGAGTTTTATGTCATAGTCTTTTGGGTTTAATGTTGTTGGTAATGTTTTGGGCAATTGGCCATTTGAAATGAGCCAAAATTGGTTATGTTATATTTTGTTAAAGTATTGTAATATTTTGGTTCAAATTTGGTAAGTATATGTGGAATGTGGAATGGATGAGTATGCATACTTGTGGTAGGTAGAAATGGTTGAATGATAGCCATATAATGTAGGTTTGAATGTGTTAATGTGCCATGTTGGTCAATGGCAAAAATTGGTTGGAATTGGTTTGTGTTTCAGGGTGGCAATTGACTTGGAAAATAGCCTATAATTGTCTACACGGGTAGGCACATGGGCGTGTGTCTAGGCCATGTACAACACATGGCCAGCCCCATGGGCGTGTTGATAGGCCGTGTGCCCCCTGCACTTGAATGCATGAAAAATTAATTGCCTAGTAGTAAACACACGGGGGGAGACACGGCTGTGTGTCTCAACCGTGTGATGGACACAGCCTAGCCCACGGGCGTGTGGCTTGGCCGTGTGACGAAAATCAAATGATGACGTAATAAACAGAATACCCCCAAGTTTTCACACGGGCTAAGACACGGGTGTGTGACTAGGCATGTAAAGGACATGGGCATGGATCACGGGTGTGAGCTCGGTTGTGTGGAAACCCTTGTAGGTTTGAATTGAAAAATAATTCTTCATGGGCAAGGGACGTGTGTGATCACATGGCTTGCCCACACGGGAGTGTCCCTGTCCCACACGGGGTGTGCCCTGTATATGTCAAAATTTTTGTAAAGGTTCGAAAGGTTCCTGTTTAGTTCCGGATCACCCTAAATGTATCGTTTGGGCCTCGTAGGCCCTTAATATGGAAGTTACGCATATGAACTAAAAAGTTTGAAATTTTATGTGAAAATTTGGAATTAAATTGAATGTTCGTATAAGTGAGAGTTTAGTAACGTCTTGTACCCGGTTTTGGCTTCGGACTCGGGTGAGGGGTGTTACATGTATTTTCGGGGAAAATGGCCCTTTCATGTAAATAATCTTAAAATTGACCCATTTCTATAATTAAATTTAGAAAAGAGCATTTTTAGGTATAATCCCCCACAAGATCCGTAAACTTGAAGAAATTGATGAATTTAAGTACACTTCAGCATTTAGTTTTGTTCTTGACTTATTCTTGATAATTTGACATGATAGATCTTGGTTTATGATTTATTAAATTTTGTATCAAGATTTTAACAATTCTAACAAGTGATATTTGAACTTCGGAATAAATTGTTTTTTTAAATGAATTGATTTCTTCTAAAAATTTTATGGATTCAAAATATTATCTTGATATTTCAAATAATACATGTTGATGATTGAGATTTATGTCTGAATATTTGAATATTGATTAATTATGCATCTAAATTTTTAGGGTTTTCTTAAAAAATATATACACATGAAAAGTTTCGCGGGGAAGAAACATCCCAGATTCCGCCAAATTCAAGCAATGGATAAGAAAGTGTTCATACGCTTAAGAATAAAGTGTTTTCATGCTAAACAGTTTAATCATATATATTTTTTGGAGTTATATGTAGATGCAAAAGCAAGTTGGTAATATTTTATTATATGCATATACATATCTATGAATTTAAGGGATATCTCATGATTTTAGTTTGCATGAATTGAGATTGATTTTAATGGTACGATTTTAAACTTTGGCCGAATTTAATTTTGACATATATGGTTTTGAAAAAAAAAAGTCAAATATTAAGGTTTTTAATTTTTTTATTGCACTATTAAGATAACATTATTTTGGGTTATTTTGAAAACTGTAATGCAATTAAAAATTTTAGTTTTAACCTTTGACTATTGAGTAAATTTTAAATTTGAATATTGGTAAAATTATATATTTTTTAAAATAACTTAATTGAAATAATAATTTGCCAAAGTGACCTCTGATATTAAAATTATATTGTTTTAAAATATAAAAGGTTGTGTGCATGTAACTTAAGCTACGTTAATATTGATCGGCCCAAAGGAAGATTAATATTTAACAAATTACATGTGCAACTGTGGTAATAAACATGTGACGATTATTCAGTTTACATGTGAGTAGTAAATCGGCCCAAAGGCAGATTTATTGTTCAACATGTTTTTATTGTCAATATTTGATTACTACAACAAGATATCACTTACAAGTTAATATTTTGTCCAAAGATGAAATATTAATGGAATGTTCGATATCTTGAGATGGGGTTTACCTTTATTCAAATTATTTTGGTTTAAATTTGAAATATTTTGAAACAAACAAATTCAAATTTTGGCTTTAGGATTTAATTAAGGATGTGTAATATTTTAAATAGATTAGTTGAAACAAAATGTCACCAAAGTGGCCTCTTTTGCATAGATTAGTTTATTTAAAATACCAAGATGATTATATATTTTTGTGATTCATGTTTTAATTAATTGATCCAAAAGTAAGTTAATATTTGGCAGAATTTCAAGGACATATGTGGTGAACATGTGACAATTATAAGGTACTTTATGTAAGTTATAAGTTAGTCTAAAGATTAATTCATTGTTTGACATAATTTGTTGTAAATGTTTGATTTCTACAACAAGAGTATCGCTTACTATTAATATTAATGTCCAAAGACTTAATACTAATGTAGTGTTTGGTATCTTGGGATTGGAGCCATTATTTTGAATTTATTGTTTACTTATGAAATTGAATATTTATGTGAGCTTGTTTTTATTTATTTTGTTCTATATTCAACTAGTTCATCTTCTACTACCACAATATCCATTAACATCAATTCTATACTTGCTTAATGAGACCAATTTCAAGGAATGGAAAACACACTTACTTATAGTGCTTGGTTGTATGGGCATAGACCTTGCACTAAGGGAAGAACAACTCGCACCTCTCACTATAGAAAACACTCCTAATGTTAAAAGGGATTTTGAGAAGTGGGATCATTCAAAATGCATGAGTCTAATGATCATGAAGCATAGCATTGTAGAAGCCTTTAGAGGCATAAAATTTGAAGAGATTACTCAGGCCAAGGGTTTCCTTGACGAAATTGAAAAACGTTTTGCTAAAAATGATAAGGTTAGGATCGCATCACTTTTGACTTCTTTGATGTCTATGAAGTACAAGGGTCAAGGAAACGTGAGGGAGTACATTATGCAGATGTTCCATGTTGCTTCAAGATTTAAGGCACTTAAGATCAAGTTTTCTGAGAAATTGCTTGTTCTTATGGTTTTGGTATTGCTTCCTACACAGTTTAACCAATTTAAAATAGTTACAACTATCAAAAGGAGAAATGGACTCTAAATGAGCCCATTTCTCATTGTGTGCAAGAGGAAGAAATGTTGAAACATGATAAGTTTGAAAGTGTTCATTTGGCCAGTGCCTCTAAAGATAGCCACAGTTAGGAATATTTTTAAGACGGGAATTACAACATTTTTTCGAGGATTTTGAGTTTGGAGGGAGAAATAAGGTTAGAGACATTGCATTTGAGGAGGAATTGAGTTTTAACTTAGTTCCTGCTATCACTTTTAACAATGTTCAAGTTCTCATACCTATCATTTATCAAGAAGTGAATCTAGAACCTCAACAAGACAATGTTGAACAACTCCCTATTCAAGATGAGGTAATTATTCCAGAAGAACAAACTCAACAACCTCAAAAACGAATGACATTAAGATTGTAACACCCCTATACCGGTTCAACCTAAGAACCTGATATAGGAATATTACACTTGGTACCAAAGTGATTTTGGCTAATCACTAATATATTTGAACATTAAAAGTAAATTTAGATTATTTACATTTTAGTCCCTACTACTTGAAACACACTTAATCTTCCTAAGTACCCTATTGGCACTTGACGATGTGATAAGATGGATGCCCACAACTTCAATGACAGTTCTTTAAAATTACTGTACCGAATCTACGCACGGAAAATAAAACCATATGCTGAGTAAAAACTCAGTGGTATTCTTATAATCTGAATATTTAAAAATAATAAATTATAATATAATAGGAAAAATTACATTATAAAGACATATTTATGTCTAGTATCATAGCTATCATTTTCATTTATTAAACAATATCCTAATTCACACAATTACTATATAAATGGTCATTTACATATCAAACCATATTTATTCATATAATGGAATTAGTCATACAATACTCAATTCATGAATACAACATTATATACCATACTCAATTATCACATAAATCACAATTTCTCACACATTCATTTATAACTTATTCAATCTGTACTATTTGCTATCCCAGATAGTTTTTCACAATATGAACACAAATCAGTTGAACAATGGTACCATCCATTCCATATTCAATTCATGAGTATTTTACTCATATATTCCATGTATTTACAACACATTTCACATTCTATTTTCAATTCACTATATCAATTTAATTTACATATCATTTCATATTCACAACCATTCAATTTTCCAAATCATTTATTTACCCTATTAACATGACACGGACTCAAACGGATACACGGATCTAACCAAACACACCAATATGGCATATTGTGCCTAATAAATATTGCCAAAGCAAACGGCACTCAGTACCTAATCAAGATATTAGAAGCAACAATACGACACCCATGGTGCCTAATACGACACATATAGTGCCTAATTGACTTGAAGTCGAATATCTCTGAACACTTCCAATCCTATGGCATGCCAATTATATCCGATTTAGCCCGACTAGTTAATAGGGTTTCCAATTCACTTTCTCAATTCAATTTCAATCAAATTCATACCAATCACATATTCTCATATTTTCAATTCAATATCATAATAACCCATTTAATTTAATACAATCACTTTCAATTTCCAATCAATATATATATATATCTACCAATTCAATCCATTTCAATTAATTATAAATATCAATTGCTCACCTCAACACTTACCATATACATTAAATAAAATTATAATAATAAATAACTAGATTCGGATTATAGAAATACAAACTGTAATTTCTGAGCTACCCCTTGTTAACTTTATCTTTTCCTTTCTTAGCCGAGGTCTTCGACACCACGTTAGCTACAGAAATCAAACAATTAAAAATCATTAATACAACACAATTTCACATTGAATATTTCAATTTTTATTCAATTTTTGCCTAATTTTCAATTTAGTCCCTAAACCAAGACTAACTTTATTTCTTCACAATTAATCTTATATTTTCATTAAAATTCTACTTTAAACTAAATTTAACTCCCTACTTTCACTTAAATCCATAAATTTTGAAAATTTCACAATTACTCTAGTTTTTACAATTTTTACAATTTAGTCTCTTAACTAGTTAATCGAATCAACTATTTTTTTCTCAATTAATACTTTATCCAAATATTCTAGGCTATCATACAGCACTTAATAAAACTAAAATTTAATACCAAACCCTAATATTTTAACTATTTTCACAAATTGATACTAACAATAATATTACTTTATAATATCATCATACAACAAAATTAAAGCTCTAAACCCACTTGATATTAATAATTTCTTTCACTATATTAATTTAGACAATAAAATGATTTATTTCATGCAATTTGGTCATTTTTAACTTTTTACAAAATTGACCCTAAAGTTTTACTTTAATTCAATTTAGTCCCTGAACCTAAAACTTACAAATTAGCCATTTTTAATGTAACCCATGATAGATAAATATTCATATATATTTTCCTCCTCCTCTTCTCCATTCCACATCCTTAATATATATATAATTCCACTATTTACTTATATGTTCATTCAAAACGGTCCACTTGAGACATTGTCACTAAATTATTTATATCTTGAGCTAAAAAATTCCAAATTAAGATACTCTTGATGATTTTGAAACAAGATGCAAATATATTTCTATCATAAAATTTTCAGAATTTATAGTTTATCCAATAAGTACAGTAAAATCTTCAAATTTATCCCTATTTTGCTATTTGACAACTTCGACCTTTCCTTCCTAAAAATTATTTATCTCTTAGTACGGAATTTGGATGATGTTTTCATTTGTTTCTCTTGAAAATAGACTCATTAATAATCTAAACATATAAATTTAAGCCCCTAATAATTTTTTTTTTAAATTTTTGATGATTTTTCAAATTCAAAATAGAGGAACCCAAAATCATTCTGACCTTGTCTCACAAAATTTATTATATCTCATAATTTACAATTCCATTGCTTACATAATTTCTTCTATTAAAAACTAGACTCAATAAAATTTAATTTCATATTTTATTCAACCTCTAATTCGATTTCCACAATTTTTTGTGATTTTTCAAAGTTAGCCTATTGCTGCTGTCCAAAACTGTTTTAGTGCAAGATATTAATTACTAAGTTTATAACACCCTTATTTCCTTTCTCTACAATATTTCCCATCACTTTCTCTTATTTCCCTTCACTAACATATTAAGAACAGAGAAACTTATATAAGAAAACTCTACTTTAACATCATTTTCATGCTTTTTCAATAATATCAAACTTAAAAAAAATATTAAAATCTTGATGTTCTTACCTTGTCCTATTGATTTTGTTAGAATTAAGTAACCCGGATTCTTATTTAAATAAAATACAGTGGTAAAATAAAATAAAAGTAAAATCCCTATAGAACTATATTTATTTTATTTTATTTTAGAATAAGGTTTTTTTTAAACCTTATTAAACTTCATCTATTTGATATTGATTAGAATAAGGTGTTTCAATGTTACTACACTCCTATTAGAATATGGTTTTACAAGCCTATAAATAGATATAATCTATTCCTCTTGTAATTCATTCAAATTCAACATAGTGAATTTTCTTCTCCTTTACCCGTGGTTTTTTTCCCGAAAAGGTTTCCATGTAAAAATCTGTGTTCTTTATTTTTTATTTCTTTTTCTTTGTGATATACTGTTATTACTGACATTCTAATTTTTTTCAAATTGGTATCAAAGCTTCTGGGTTGTTCATTTCGATCACGGTAATGGCGTCTTTGAAGTATGAAATTCCACTGTTGGATCACAATATTAGATTTGCGTTATGGCAGATAAAGATGCAGGTAGTTCTTGGACAGATGGACTTAGAAGAAGCCTTGCTAGGGGTAGATAGGATGCTTTCGACATTGACAGAGAAAGAGAAGAAGCGTAAGGATCGAAGGCGTTAACATAGTTACATCTGCATTTTTCTAACAAAATTTTGCAGGCTGTGATGAAGGAGCCGCTGGATTGCGAAAGAGGTTGGAACAAATATGTATGTCAAAAACTCTAACCAGCAAGCTGCACATGAAATAGTGTTTTTATGCTTATTGTTTGGATGAAGGTGCGTTTGTACACGAACACTTAACAGTGTTGAAAGAAATTCTCTCAAACTTGAAGGCCATGGAGGTTCAATATGATAAGAAAGACCTTGGGTTGATTCTACTTTGTTTGTTGCCCTCGTCTTATTCAACCTTTAGATATACAATTTTATATAGCCACGAGTCTCTCACAGTTGATAAGGTTTATGATTCTTTAACCTCGTATGATAAGATGAAGCATCTTGTGGTTAAAATCGACTCTCAGGGAGAGAGTCTCATTGTTCGTAGGAGACAAGATCGGAATGCTGATGATGATCATGGAAGGACACAGGAACAAAATCCTCGTGGTAAATCTAAGGGTAGATCAAAATCTTCAAACAGAGGTAAAACTTGTAACTTCTGCAAGAAGAAAGGGCACATTAAATCTGAGTGCTATAAGCTACAAAACAAGATCAAAAGGGAGGTTACGAATCAAAAGGAAAAACAACCAGAAAATTTTGGTGAAACCAATGTTGTAGAAACTATAGTGACGGTGAACTTCTGGTCACTTCTATCAACAATTCTAAAGTGAGCGAGGAGTGGATCCTTGATTCGGGCTACACCTTCCACATGAGTGTAATAGCCCGAATTAGGGCCAAAATGGAATAGTGGTTTCGGGACCACGAATCTGACATAGAAAAATTTATTCTGATGAAGTTTTAAGGTCTATTGTGTGATTGAATGCATAAGTGAAAATTTAGTAAATAGATTTTATCGATAAACTGCCCGATTGAGTGAGAGGACTAAATTGTAAAAATTTCAAAATATGTGTTCTAGAAGCTTTTAGTGTGAAATTGAAATGGAACCATAAAATAGAGTCCTTATTTAGTAATTAGACCATTTTATGGTAACATGGACAAAAATGCCCATGGAAGGAAAAATTTGCAAAGAAACTATCCGACACATGACTTGGAGTTAGCCGCCATTGTCTTTGCTTTGAAGATTTGGCAACATTATTTGTATGGTGAGAAGTGTCGTATCTTACTAACCATAAAAGTTTGAAATACTTAATGACATAAAAAGATTTGAACTTACGACAACGAAGATGGCTTGAGTTGTTGAAAGACTACGAGTTAGAGATTGACTATTGTCTAGGGAAAGCGAATATGGTTGCCGATGCTTTGAGTAGAAAATCCCTGTTTCCCTTGAGAGCTATGAACACGAGATTGACCCTATCTGATGATAGCTCGATTTTGGCAGAACTGAGAGTTAGGCCATCGTTTATCCAACAAATTTACGAAGCTTAAAAGGGTGATAGTGAGTTGCAAGCAAAAAAGGCTCAGTGTCAAAAGAATGGTGAGACAAATTTTCAAATTGGTTCGAATGATTGTTTGATGTTTCGAGACAGAGTATGTGTATCAAAAAATGTTGAGTTGATTTGGAATATTCTACATGAAGCTCATAATGGTTGTTTGTCTGTGCATCCGAGTAGTGCAAAGATGTACAGCGATTTGAAGAGATTGTATCAGTGGCCCGGTATGAAAACAGATCTCTCTGAGTTTGTGTCAAAGTGTTTAGTTTGTCAACAAGTGAAAGTTGAACATCAAGTGCCTTCTGGATTGCTATAGCCAATAATGGTTCCCGAATGGAAATGGGACTGAATCACTATGGACTTTATTATGAGTTTGCCTTTAACCCCGAAAAAGAAAGATGCAGCATGGGTTATTGTTGATCGGTTAACGAAATCGGCTCATTTCATTCCGGTACGTACGGATTTCTTACTTGATAAGTTAGCCGAATTGTACATTGCTGAGATTGTAAGATTGCAAGGAGTACTGACTTCTATCATTTCAGACGAAGATCCGAGATTTATGTTGAGATTTTGGAAAAAGTTGTAAGAAGCCTTGGGTACCAAATTGAATTTTAGTGCCGCTTTTCATCCATAAATGGATGGTCAATCTAAACGAGTGATTTAGATCCTTGAAGATATGCTTCAATGTTGTGTTCTTGAATTCAAAGGTAGTTGGGGAAAGTACCTACCATTGGTTGAATCTTACAATAATAGTTTTCAATCGAGCATCAAAATCTCGCCTTATGAGGCATTGTATGGTTGCAAATGTTAGACTCCACTGTATTGGATGGAGCTTAGTGAAAAGCAAATTCATGGGGTTGACTTGATTAAAGAGACTAAAGAGAAAACGAAGATAATTTGTGATTGTTTGAAAGCTGCATCGGATCGACATAAGTCATACGCGGATTTGAAGAGAAAAGAGATTGAGTTTCAAGTGGGTGATAAAGTGAGTCTGCGCTTTATCGGACCGTATGAAATCATGGAGAGGATCGGACCAGTGGCATACCAATTTGCCTTACTGATAGAGTTAGAGAAGATCCATGATGTATTTCATGTGTCGATGCTGCGGCGCTATCGTTCTGATCCGTCACATGTGATTTCACTGACCAAAGTAGAAATTCAGCAGGATATGACTTATAGTGAGGAGCCAATCAAAATCTTATCCCGAGAAGTGAAACAGTTAAGAAACAAGAATGTGGCTTTAGTGAAAGTATTATGGCAAAAGCATGGTATAGAAGAGGCTACACGGGAATCGGAGGAGACCATAAGGAAATAGTACCCATATCTCTTCACTGGTAAGATTTTCGGAGACAAAAATCCCTTAAGGGGAGAGTTGTAACTGCTCGAATTAGGGCCTAAACGGAATGGTGGTTTTGGGACCACAAATTCGACATAGAAAATTTTATTTTGATGAAGTTTTAAGGTCTATTGTGTGATTGAATGCAGACATGAACATTTAGTAAATAGAATTTATCGATAAAGTGCCCGATTGAGTGATAGGACTAAATTGCAAAAATTTCAAAATATGTGTTCTAGAAGCTTTTAGTGTGAAATTGAAATGGAACCATAAACTAGAGGTCCTTATTTAGTAATTGGACCATTTTATGGTAACATGGACAAAAATGCCCATGGAAGGAAAAATTTGCAAAGAAGGCTATTAAGAGCATTTTGGTCATTTGGATATTAAAAGAAATAAAAAAGGGAAAATAAGGCCAAAAAGTGTCCATCTTCTTCGTGCCTTGGCCGAATTTTACTAGCACCATAGCTAGGGTTTCTTTCACCTTTTCAAGCTCCAAGTAAGTGACTCTTAGCCCCATTTTTCATGTTCTTCGTATTTTTGAGATCTTCGTACCTTGACCTAGCTTTCTATACCACTATTCTAAGCTAGGGTTCATGTTTAAAAATTTACCCATGTGTGTCATGAAAGCATTTTGATGTTTATCGGTAGAAAATGGAAGTTTAATGTATAGTAAACAACTTTTGCTAAGTAATTTTAATGGAAATGCATTTAGGGACTAAAATGCAAAAGTTGTAAAATATGTGTATAAGTTGTGAAATGTTGAAATTGTGGGCTGCTATAAGAGAGAAATAGGGTCAGCTAGGCTTGGGAATGTTGAAAAATAGATACATTTCATTTTACGAGCCTAGGGCTAAAGTGTAAAAATTGGAAAAGTTAGGGGTAAAATTGTAAAAATTACCATAGGATGAATTTGTGTCCAATTGAGTAATGTATGTATTGAATGAGTTAAATTTGATGTTATAGATCAAGAACGACACGAAATTGACCTTAACCATGAAAAAGGCAAGGTATCAAACCAAATCGAAAAGATTTGCATTTTTACACCGAGGTAAGTCCTATATGTAAATAATGAGTTATTTTAATCATTAAGTTTAATTATATTAATTATTTTTAAATTCTAAAAATTTATATCAAATTATCGACTATGTGATGAAATAGAACCGATAGGTAACGAAAAGTCCCGGTTGAACCTTAGGAATCAATAGGATACGAGTGGCATGTCACTAGGAAACCATTGACTGTTATTGATTGTTTATGTGATTCAGGGTGCTATTCTAGTTCGACTACCAGTGGCTAGGTAATTCTGTATTTGTTGTAGACGCTTGTCAGCTTGTGTGAGCAGCACTGAGTAGTATCGACTACACCGTCAGCTTGTGTGAACAGACCCAAGAATAACACATTATTGAGCCCTTATGTGATAAGTGGTAGCTTCGGCTACGTATTAGTGGCAGCTTCGGCTGCATCATGTGTGGCACTTGTGCCTTATTCCGTGTATCCTTTAGTATTCCATGTGGTTCATAAGATTTGATAAAATGTGATGACATGAGAAAAGATTTGACCGTGTGTTTAAGAATGTATATGTGCAGGTTATGTGAAAAATATCATAGGTGCTAAGTGCCTAATGTATGTATTGATTAATGTGGTAAGATTATGAGTAAGTGATAATTTCAAACTAAATGTGATCATAAGATAGCCTATTTCCTTTACATGAAATATTAGTTTAGATGCTCATTAATTTTGCATATAGACTTACTATTACTAAGCTTTATAGCTTACTCATTTTCCTTTCCCTTCCCTTATAAGTTCAACAAGCTAATCCGAGGTTCGGTGATCAACGGGATTCCATCAACACTATCAACCATCACTTTTAGTATTTTGATTATAAACTTTGAAAGTTATTGCATGTATAAGTGGTCTATTGTTTTGGTTGTATGTTAAAGTCTTTTTGGGTCCATTTGTTGGTAGTGGTATTTTCTTTACCTTGGCCATTTGAGATGAGCCATAATTGTTAAGTTATGTTATATCCAAATGTTGTGATCTATTATGTGCAAGCTTGCCTAGTATGAGTAAATTATGTGTGGATGTACAAGTTTGTTGATGCTAGATAAAGTTAGGGTGTGGATGGCTTAGCATGTATGTTTTGATGAGTTTTGATTTTATAATGTGAATTTGGCAAAACTAGTTGATGTTGGTTTGTGTTTTAGGGTGGCAATTGGCTTGGCACACTGGTAGCCTATAATTGTCCACATTGGTAGACACACGGGCGTGTGTCTTGGCCGTGTGTGACACATGGCCAGCCCACGAGTGTGTTGATAGGCCGTGTGTCTCCTACACTCGAAATTATGAAAAGTAAATGTTTTGAAGTAAACACACGGGGTGGACACATGGCCGTGTGTCTTGATCGTGTGATAGACACAGCCTAGCCCACAGGTGTATGGCTTGGCCGTGTGACGAAAACTTCGCGATGACATCATAAATAGAATACCCTAGTTTTTCACATGGGATGAGGACACGAGCGTGTTGCCGTGTGAAGGACATAGGCCAGAGACACGGGCGTGTGCTCAGCCGTGTAAAAACCTCTATAGGTTTGAAATGAAAAATAATTCCGCACAAGCTAGGGACATAGGCGTGTGTGACCACACGGCCTGCCCACACGGGCGTGTCCCTGCCCTACACGGGCGTGTGCCCTGTTTTGAGTTAAAGTTTCATAAGTGCTCAAAAATTTTTGGTTTGGTACCGGACCGTACCCAATGTGTCGTTTGGGCGTTGTAGACCCATAATGTGGATGTTATGCGTATGAATGAAAATTTTTTAAATTTTACGTGAATTATATGTGTCGAAATCAAAAAATTTGCGAGTGTATGTTCAGTAATGCCTCGTACCCGTGTCTGGTGATAGTTACGGGTGAGGGGCGTTACAATGAGTATCAATCGGGATTGGTTTACAACTTTCAAAACAATGTTTGAAGGTGTTATTTTGATGGGAAATAATGCTTCGTGTAAAATTACAGGTGTTGGAATAATTAAAGTAAAGATGTTTGAAGGAGTTGTTAAAACACTTAGTGACGTGCGACATGTTCCAAAGTTGAAGAGAAATTTAATTTCATTGAGTACTCTTGATTCAAAAGAGTACAGATACACAGCTGAAAGTGGGGTTTTGAAGATTTCCAAAGGTTCCCTTGTTCTGATGAAAAGGCAAAGACAGACTGCCAAGTTATATGTTTTGTAGAGTTCTACTGTTACTGGTGATGCAGCTGTTGCTTCTTCTTCCTCGTCAGATGATGATATTATTAAACTTTGGCATATGCGCCTAGGGCATATGAGTAAGAATGGCATGGCAAAATTGAGTAAAAGAGGACTTCTTGATGGGCAAGGAATTTGCAAACTGAAATTTCGTGAGCACTGCATTTTTGGGAAGCAAAAGAGAGTTCGATTCACTAGAGGAATCCATAACATGAAGGGAATGTTGGAGTATATTCATTCTGATCTGTAGGGGCCATCTAGAGTGCCTTCGAGAGGTGAAGCTAATTATATGCTAACTTTTATTGATGATTTTTTCTAGAAAAGTTTGGGTGTTTTTCCTGAAGCAGAAAAGCAATGTGTTTTCCGCATTTAAGTCTTGGAAAAATATGATTGAAAAATAAACGAGAAAACAAATGAAACACCTCCGTACAGACAATGGCTTGGAGTTCTATTCCGATGAGTTTAATAAACTATACAAGTCAGAAAGGATCGTGAGACACTTGATAGTTCGTCATACTCCACAGCAAAATGGTGTTGCATAACGAATGAACAGAATGATCATGGAGAAGTTTCGATGTATGTTGTCAAATGCCAACTTACCAAAGTCATTTTGGGCCAAAGCAGCCTCTACTGCATGTTTTTTAATCAACCGATCTCCATCCGTTGCCATTGAGAAAAAGACTCCACAAGAGGTATGGTCTGGTAACCCTACTGACTATTATGATTTAAAGATTTTTGGGTATCCTACGTATACTCACGTTGATAATGGAAAATTGGAACTAAGATCCATTAAATGTGTTTTTTTTTTTGTTATAAAGCTGGTGTAAAAGGGTATAAGTTATGGTGTCCTGAAAATAGAAAAGCTGTAATTAGCAGAGATGTTGTTTTTGACGAAACTGTTATGCTACCTAACTTATCTCTTAAAGACTCTTCCAATAAAGAAAATCAAAAGCAGGTGGAGCATCAGATTAATCCAACATCTACAACAGAGTCAACTCCTCAAGCCAGTACAAAATTCAGAATAAAGTTGCTTCTTCACCACAATACTCTATCGCCAAAAATAGAACTAGAAGAGAAATTAAACCTCCAAAGAAGTATGCTAGTTGCTTATGCTTTAAATGTGGCTGAAGATATAGATGTAAACCAAGAGCAATCTAATTATTCTGAGGCGGTTAGCTGTGAAGACTCAGAAAAGTGGATGTTTGCTATGCAAGAGGAGATAGAATCACTCCACAAAAATAGAACAAGGGATCTTGTGAAACTTCCTAAAGGTAAAAAGGTTGTTTGTTGTAAATGAGTATTTAAAAAGAAAGAAGGGACTCTAGGAGTTAAAGAATCCAGGTATAAAGCAAGGCTTGTTGCAAAGGGTTATAGTCAAATTCCAAGAGTGGGCTTCACAGATGTGTTCTCCCCAGTTGTGAAGCATAGTTTGATTTGAGCTTTGCTTGCTATTTTGGCCATGCATAATTTAGAGCTTGAGTAGTTAGATGTAAAAACTACATTTTTGCATGGAGAACTCGAGGAGGATATTTACATTCAACAACTAGAGGGTTTTACAGTCTCGAAAAAAGAGGACTATGTTTGCTTGCTAAAAAAGTCCCTTTACTGTTTAAAATAATCACCAAGACAGTGGTACAAGAGGTTTGATTCCTTTATGACTTCTCATGATTTCAAAAGAAGGAGTTTTGACAGTTGTGTATACTTTAAGAAAAACAATGATGGTTCTTTTATGTATCTACTCCTTTATGTTGATGACATGTTGATAGCGGCAAAAGATAAAGGAGAGATAAGAAGCGTCAAAGCCCAACTAAGTGTAGAATTTGAGATGAAAGATTTGGGACCAGCAAAGAAGATACTTGGTATGAAGATTCTTAGGGATAGAAAAACAAGTAAATTGTACCTAAGTTAAAAGGGGTACATTGAGAAAGTTCTTTGTAGGTTCAATATGTAGAGTGCTAAGCCTGTTAGTACTCCTTTAGCAACCCATTTTAGGCTTTCATTGGCTTTGTCTCCACAATCAGATGATGAGATTGAGTATATGTCACATGTTCCATACTCTAGTGCAGTGGGATCTCTCATGTATGCTATGGTTTGTTTACATCCAGATTTATCATATGCAGTCAGTGCAGTTACTAGATGTATGGCAAATCTTGGTAAAGAACATTGGAAAATAGTTCAGTGGATTTTAATATGCTTACGAGGTACTACTGATGTTTGCTTACGGTTTGGAAGAACTAGAGATGGAGTCATTGGGTATGTTGATGCTTATTTTGCTGGAGACCTTGATAGAAGAAGATCTCTTACAGGTTATATCTTTATAATCAGAGGTTGTGCAATCAGTTGGAAAGCCACTTTGCAAACTGCAGTCGCTTTGTCTACACTGAAGTTGAGTACATGGCGATTACTGAGGCTTGTAAAGAAGCCATTTGGTTGAAGAGACTCTTTAGTGAACTCAATGAAGACCTTCAAATCAGTACAGTATTTTGTGACAGTCAGAGTGCCATCTTCCTTACAAAAGATCAAATGTTTCATAAGAGAACAAAACACATTGATGTTCGGTATCATTTTGTTCGTGATATTATTGCTCGTGGTGATATTGTTGTGAGCAAAATTAGTACTCATGAAAATCCTATAGATATGATGACTAAGTCACTTCCTATAACCAAGTTTGAGCATTGTTTAGACTTAATTGGTATTCATTGTTGAAGCTAAACCCTTAAGGGGTTTTATGAAAAAGGTGGAGATCTTGTTAGTTGAGAGTTCACGATGAACTTGTTCATTGAGAATTCGTGTCAATGTGGAGATTGTTAGAATTAAGTGACCCGAATCCTTATTTAAATAAAATATAATGGTAAAATAAAATAAAAGTAAAATCCTTATAGAACTACATTTCTTTTATTTTATTTTAGAATAAAGTTTTTTAAACCTTATTAAACTTCATCTATTTGATATTGATTAGAGTAAGGTGTTTCAATGTTACTACACTCCTATTAGAATATGGTTTTTACAAGCCTATAAATAGACATAATCTATTCCTCTTGTAATTTATTCGAATTCGACATAGTGAATTTTCTTCTCCTCTGCCCGTGGTTTTTTTCCTGAAAGGATTTCCACGTAAAAATCTGTGTTCTTTATTTTTTATTTCTTTTTCTTTGTGATATTGTCATTACCGACATTCTATTTTTTTTAGATTTCAATCTTTAACTTGATTTTCTCACTCTTCCATCTTCCATTTCTTGAATCTAACTTGATATTCTAGCTCCCCATAGTCTCCTTAATATTTTTCTCTCTCGGTAGCTATGGAAATTCTTTTGATTTCTAAGTGAAAATGGTAAATTTTTGGTGAAAGGACTAAATTGTAAAGAAAGCATAACTTTCTTTCTTTCTCTCTTCTTCTCACATTGGTGCATGGATTGAAAGATGAAGAATTCTCTTCATCTTTCCTTCCTTATATACTAAATAAATAATAATAAATATCTTATGAAAATATTAATAAAATAATATTTATCTAATTAATTAATTTAAAACATCATCTACATAATCATTACATTCTAGAATTCTCTCTTACTAATTGACCATTTTGCCCTTTATGATATTTTAAAATTTTATCCTTGAGTCATCACTTAATTTGGTAAAATTACGATTTACTCCCTCATAATTTTTCACCTATTCAATTTGGTCCTAATTCATCCATTTTCCTTAGTTTTTAGATCATTCCACCCATAAAATATTTGCACTATTGGTCCTTTAAAATTTTCATATTTACACTTTAAACCCCTCAATTTTTTAGTATTTACTCTTAGGCAACAAAACTTTTCTCACTTTTGCAATTTAATCCTTTCATTAATTAATGTCATAATATACTTCTCAATGTTGAGATAACTCAAATTTTCCCCTCTTTGTCACCTTATTTCTTTATTTTACTATATCAATATACTATCTTACTTTCTTACCATAGAAAATTTCAGGGTATTACAAAGATGGTCCACTAAAGAAAGGGTTATACTGGCTTTAGTGGAATATTTTGACCTTAAGCCACATCAGATGAATGTTAAGATAATGGTTTCTCAATGGTAACATTGATCATACATTTATATGGTGCAACTAGAAAACTTTGTGTTTGATGATGCAAAGTTAATGATTTGCAAATTAAAAAACTTCATCTATGGGTTAAAGTAGATTTCTGGTCAATAGTATTACAAATTTTACCAAATGATGATTATCTTATTCAGTTTAGAGATGAATTAGGTAGATAATTGTATATACCACAAGTTCAGTGGAGTAAGGTTCTATATTTGGTTTTATATGTTAATGACATACTACTTGTCAATAATAAGTTAAGTCTTGACCAATACCCTAAGAATAAATTGAGATTAAGGAAATGCATAAGATTCCTTATGTCTCAAGAGTGGGGAGTCTAATGTATGCTCAAGTACGTACACGTCCGAACAATGTGTACATTGTTGGGATGTTAGACAGATATTTAAGCAACCCTGGTATGGACCATTGGATAGCAGCCAATATGGTTATGAGGTAGCTTCAGAGAACAAAAGTTACATGCTCACATATCAAAGGTTTGATAAGTTAGAGATTATTTGGTATATAGACTCTGATTTTGATGGAATATTGATGCAAAATTTTGTCACTAAGGTGCAAATTGTGACAATAATTGATAGCCCTTTATTCCAATAAAAAATAGGAGCACATCAAAGTCAAAACACATAGACTTTAAGTTCATGATTGTTAAAGTAAAAGTTTAGAGTGGTTAGGTGCCTATAAAGCTTATTGGGACAAACTCCATGATTGTGACCCGCTTATTAAGGGACTACCACCCAAGATTTTTCATGAGCACACTACTCATATGGGTGTAACGTCAGTTAATAATATTTGGTTTTAGTGGGAGTTTGTGCTTTTAATTGCTTTTATGTTATAGACACATTTTCAGTTATTTTAGTTTACGAATATTAAGTTTATTTTCTGCAGAAATAAAGTTTATTTGGTTTCTTTACACTCTGATTTTGGTAAAGTTTGATCTCACAAAGGTTAAGGAGGACAATTTGAAAATAGACATGTTTGAATCATATTGCATGTAATTTTCATGCTACACATCCATACTTGATCTATGTCATTTGGTTGTGTTAATATATGTGATCAATGATACATTTAGTTACGATATATGAAACGAAAGTCGCATTGGTTCTATGTTAACATAATTAATGGACGAGATTGTTCGGAATGCATTTTGGATATGGTATTAAAGTTTTGTGCTTGTAAAGTTATATAATGACAAGTAATTATAAGGTAATCTGTGTATATATATAGTCCAAGTGGGAGATTGTTGGAAAATATGGACATCATATATATATATATATATATAATATAATTAATTACATGTTATTATTTACTATCATAAAAGGTTAGCCCAAATTAAAAGTGATCTGATTTGGTTAAGGTTTATTAGGCTTTAGTTATTAAATAAAGTATGAGTCAAATATGTGTAAATACTCTAGTAAATAATTTCTAATTGATTATGGACTGATTAGAAATTAGGGTTAATGTGCAAAAGTTATATATTAGGGCTATGGTCCCTAAAGTATACATAACTAACTTTTCTAATATCCCATCTTTAGAAAAGAGCGAAACACCTTCTTAAAATTACTTGTGTGCTAAGTTGGAAGATCAAAACTGCAAGATCCGTAAATTTCAAGAAATCGATGATTCAAGTACACTTACGCATCTAGTTTTGTTCTTGATTTATTATTGACGATTTTACATGACAGATCCTAGTTTATGATTTATTAAGTTTTGTATCAAGATTTTGATGATTCTAATAATGTTGTCCACGCATTGAATTCTATATAGAATATTGTCATTTTATTTGATACCTAAACAATTTTCTTTAGTCTATCTCAATTTTAATATTCAATAAATTGATTTCTGTTTAAAAAAAATTGAAGTAACTTAATCCATGTCAATTTTAAAAGTGAGCAATTGAGGACAATTAATCATGGCAACAATAATTTTCGTCAATTTTACATAAATTTAATTAGTATAATAACAAATTTAGCTATCATGATTTACACATTCTACCAATTTGATCATAATTCAATAAATTTAGCCTGCAATATTTTTGTAAATGTGTAAATATTGACGTTCAATTTGTTAATTTTTTTAGAATCAAGACCAAATTAACAAAATATATAAACATCGGGAGCTAATTTTGTTAATATACTAATCACAATTAATGTACAATTGACGAAAGACATTAACTCCATGATTAATTGTCCTTTATTGCTCATATTCAAAATTGACAAAGATTAAATTACTCTGATTTTTTAAGAGAGACTAATTTGCTCTATTTCTAAATTGAGGATTTGAGAGGTCTTTTTACCACTTTGATATAATTTGTAATGTCATACATAAATTTTAATTTTGGGTGATTTTATACATAAAATTTTAATTTGATTAAATTATCACAAATCACTAACAATACTATCCAATTAGTATTATTTTATATTAATATATTGTATACACAAATAATTATATTAATCCAATATCAAAAAAATACATTTATTTATTTCTTTAAATGTGTATAGTTGAATCAAAATCAAAATTTCATATATACATATGAAACAAAATCAACTTTCACTTGGGATACAATAAGCTTGTACATGCCATTTATTTATAGAGCTTCAAGTACCATTAGTTACAAAGCATTAAAGACCAACATTAAGGTACCCTATAAATGATTTAGGGGTTACAAGATAATGAATTAGGGGTTATAGACATTCATTCTTTAGGGATTAATATAGATAAATTTGAGGGGGTTATGGACATCCATTTATCATGTATTTACAACACTCTCCCTTGGATATGCATTAATGAAAATGTGTATATACCATATATGCAATAGAGCTACGAGTTAAAGATAGCTAGGTCACATGAATGTTACCAAGAGAAGACCATGATGACACGAGAGCTATATGTTAAGTAGCTAGGTCACATGAGTGGTTCCAAGTGTAGGACACCATGTTGACACGAGAGCTACGAGACTCTGTGGGCTAGGTCACGTACTAAAAGTACATTATGTGTACATGAGAGCCAGATTACATGGAAGGTAGAGCTATGTACTGAAACCACCAAGGATCGATAGATGTTCTGAAGGGTTCAACAGGACAAAATTTACTAAAAGATGTCTTGTGTGAACATATGATGTATAGATGCAGGGATGTAAGCAAGGGTATATGTGAGCAAGGGTATATGTGAGCAAGGGTATATGTGAGCATATGCATGTATAAGCAAATTAAATGTGGTGTATGTGAAAATTGGTAAGGTTAAAATGAGTAAGTGAGGTTGATGAGCAATAAAGTTTTGTTATGTTAAATTTGAGCTTGAATTAAGCATATTGTTATAATGTTATTTCTTTGCATATAGACTTAGTAAGCTTAAAGCGTACCCCTCTTCTTTTTCCTTTGTCTTATAATGTTGCCAAATCTAGCTCGGAATTTGGGAAGTGTTAGAGGATCACCCACACTATCAAGACTCATTTTGGTATATTGAAATGTATTTCTAAATTATGGCATGTATAGGGACTTGTTTGTTTATAGGAGTTAAGTAGTTGGCTATCATGTGGGTTTTATGTCATCTCCACAAGTCATTTTGTATTAAGGCCATGTGATATGGCTAATAATGCTATTGGTTTATATATATCTATATGAGGTAATTCATGAAATGGTTGGGTTGCTTGTGTGGATGAAATGTTTTGTGTAGATTAAATGTTGAATATGGTTATAATGATGGTTTAAAAGTGTTATGGTATGTTGTGATAAAATCGTATAAGTTTATATGTGTTTTAGGGTATGAAATGGCTTGGAAAATAGCCTAACTCAGAGCCACACGATCAGTCACCACGACCATGTGTGTAGGGCGTGTGAAACTTGCATGAAATTTTTGAAAAATCAGAACGTCCCACGGCCTACCCATACGGGCGTGTGTTGTGGTTGTGTGACCAAATTTGCATGCAGACATCATAAACAGAACACCCATGTTTTTACACACGGGGTGAGAACACGGGCATGTTAAGGTCGTGTGATGGACACGAGCCAAGGACACGGGTGTGTGCTCGGCCGTGTGAAAATGAAAAATAAATTTGTAATAATTCCACACGAGTTGGGGACATGGGCGTGTGTGACCACACGGCCTGCCCACACGGGCGTGTCCCTATCTCACACGGGCGTGTGCCCTATTTTTAACCAAATTTTCCTAAGTTCTCGATTTGATCCCGGACTGCTCTCAAATTATGTTTTGGGTCCCATAGGCCCATTTTAAGGTTCGTATGACATAACATGAATAAGTTTTAAATTGAAACGAAATTTTGTGGTTCGACTTCAAATGATTGGTTATGAAAGTGTCCCGTAATACTCGTATCCGGTTCCGGCGTCAAACTTGGGTAAGGGGTGTTACATTAAGTGGTATCAAAGCTATGGTTTAGTCGGTTCTCGAACTACTGTAGCATGTGTGTGAGTCTAGTTATACATGCCATAAAATATTGTGATAATGTGGTGACTCCTGACGTTTCTAAACTGTGTTTTGTCTTATATAGTAATTGAACCCGACCGAGCAACGGCTGATGATGCTGCGAGTAACGTGTCGGCTCCCGTGTAAGGGACCGCACCTGTAGAAAGTAGACAAGAGACATTGAGTCAAGTAGACGAGCCTCGGGATACCTTTCTCTGAATGATGAATGATTCGTACACTGATTTTTTTAGAGCAAATCCTAATGCTCAACCCCCTCCTCCCCCACCTGTGCCACAACCAGTCCTCGTAGCTCCACAGGGTATTGATATGGTAAGATTGACAAAACCTCCGGTGGATAAGATACGTAAATAAGGGACCGAAGAGTTTAGAGCTAGAATCGATGATGATCCAGAGAGAGCAAAGTTCTGGCTCTAGAATTCCCTACGGGTATTTGATGAATTATCTTATACACCTGAGGATGTTTAAAATGTGTTGTATCTTTACTGAAAGACTCTGCCTATTGTTGGTGGAAGACCTTGATATCTGTAGTCCTGAAGGAAAGAGTAACATGTGATTTCTTCTTGGAAGAGTTCTAAAAGAAATATATCAGTCAGCAATTTGTCGATCAAAACCGGAAGGAGTTCCTTGAGTTGAAGCAAGGTAAGATGACTGTAGCTGAGTATGAACGTGAGTTCGTTAGACTGAGTAAATATGCACAAAAGTGTGTTTCTACCGAGGCAATGATGTGTAGAAGATTTGAGGATGGGCTTAATGAGTATATCAAAGTGCTTGTGGGAATTCTAGAATTAAAAGAATTTGTGGTATTAGTTGACAGACCTTGTAAAGCCGAGGAGCTAAATAAAGAAAAGAGGAAAGCTGCTATTGAGGCTCGAGATGCCCGAAAAAGATTGATAAGTAAGTCATTTCAATCTTAATCGAAGAGATCCAAAGAAGTGAACCCCCAGAAGACAGCTTCAACTGAGTACTTCCATCGAGATAAGGGGAAATCGTATTTAGGTTCTAAGGTCCAAGCTACTTCAGTGGCGAGTGTGGGCAATGTGAGATCTAATAAGCCTGAGTGCCAGAATTGTGGTATGTAACATTTTGGTGAGTGTTGGGGAACTACCCGAGCTTGTTTCAAGTGTGGTTCCCTAAATCATTTTGTTAAGGATTGCCCTGAGAAAGTAGGAGATGAGAAATTTCAGAATACTAGACAGAGAAATGCCCTTAACAAGGGTAGACCCCCGCAAAATGTTGGAGGCGGGACTAGTAGTAAAGGTATGACGAAAGATGTAGCTGCAAGGTCAGAGGCGAAACCCCTGCCAGAGCGTATGCTATACGAGCTCGAGAATAGGCATCATCTCCTGATGTGATCACTGGTACATTCTCACTCTATGATACTAATGTCATTGCATTGATTGACCCTGGGTCCACTCATTCTTATATTTGTGTGAAATTGGTGCATAGTAAGAATTTTCTTGTTGAATTGACTAAATTTATGATTAAAGTGTCCAACCCTTTAGGCAAATATGTGCTAGTAGATAAGGTTTGTAGGAATTGCCCTTTGATGCTTCAAGATTACTGTTTTCCAGCCAATCTGATGTTGTTGCCATTTGATGAATTTGATGTTATTTTGGGCATGGATTGGTTGATATTCCATGATGCCAAGGTAAATTGTAGGCAGAAAACTCTTGAGTTGAAATGTGAAAAATGGTGAAATTTTTTTGGTTGAAACAGATGAGTCGAATAAAATGCCAGTTATGATTTCGTACATGTCTGCTCAAAGGTGTATGAGAAAAGGGTGTGATGCTTACCTTGCATATGTGTTGAATACCAAGATAAATGAGTTGAAGTTTGAATCCATACCAGTAGTTTGTGAATTTCCAGATGTGTTTCCAGAATAATTACCCGAGTTGCCTCCCATTAGAGAAATCAAGTTTGCCATTGATTTGTTACCTGGGACTGCACCTATTTCCATTGCTCTGTATAGAAGTCTCTGACTGAATTGAGAGAGTTAAAGGCTCAGTTGCAAGAGTTGACCGATTAGGGATTTGTGAGACCAATTTTTTCTCCCTATAGTGCTTCCGTATTATTTGTAAAGAAGAAGGATGGATCAATGAGACTTTGCATTGGCTATAGGCAGCTCAACAAAGTGGCTATAAAGAAAAAGAATTCGTTGACGAGGATAGATGATTTGTTCGACCAATTAAAAGCAGCAACAGTGTTCTCTAAGATTGATTTGAGGTTCGGCTATCACCAGCTAAGGGTTAAAGAGTCAAATGTGCCGAAAACTGCCTTTAGAACAAGGTACGGACATTATGAATTTCTTGTCATGTCTTTTGGTTTAACCAATGCACCGGCTATGTTTATGGATTTGATGAACCGAATTTTTCAGCAATATTTGGATAAGTTTTTTTATGGTATTCGTAGATGATATATTGATTTATTCCCGAGATGAGTCCGAACATACTGAACATTTGAGAATGATATTGTAAATTCTGAGAAAAGAGAAACTGTTTGCTAAATTTAGCAGGAGTGAGTTTTGGCTTCGAGAAGTCAGATTCTTGGGACATATAGTTTCAAGTGATGGTACTCAAGTCGATCCAAGCAAGATTTCAGCAATAGTCGATTGGAAGCCGTCGAAGAATATGACTGAGGTTAGAAGCTTTTTAGGCTTAGCTGGATATTATCGACGATTTGTCAAGGGTTTCTCCATAATTGCTTCACCTATGACTAAATTGCTGCAAAAGAGTGCTAAGTTCGAGTGGACTAAAAAATGTCAGTAGAGTTTTGAAAAGTTGAAAGCGAAATTGACTGAAGCACCAGTGTTAGTGTAACCCGAGTTAGTGCAACCCGAGTTAAGGAAGGAGTTTGTAATCTATAGTGTTGCATCGTTGAATGGCCTTGAGTATGTATTGATGCGGGAAGACAAGGTGGTAGCCTGTGCCTCGAGGCAACTAAAGCCGCATGAGAAGAACTACCTAACACACAATTTGGAGTTAGCCGCCATTGTTTTTGCTTTGAAGATTTGGCGTCATTATTTATATGGTGAGAAATGTCAGATTTTTTACCGACCACAAAAGCTTGAAATACTTGATGAATCGAAAAAAATTAAATTTGAGACAACGGAGGTGGCTTTAGTTGTTGAAGGATTATGAACTAACGATTGAATGCCATCCCAGGACAGCAAATGTAGTTGCGGATGCTTTGAGTAGGAAATCGTTGTATGCTTTGCAGACTATGAGCACGAGTTTGGCATTATCTAATGATGGTTCCATACTAGCCGAGTTGAGGGCTAGACCATTGTTTCTTCAACAGATTTGTGTAGCTCAGAAGAATGATGGTGAAATGCAAGCCAAGAGGGTTTAGTGCAAAATAGGTGATAACTCTGATTTTCAAATTGGTTCGGATGATTGCTTGATGTTTCGTGATAGAGTTTGTGTACCGAAAAATGATGAGTGGATTAGGAAAATTTTACATGAAGCACACAGTAGTTGTTTATCAGTACATCCCGGTAGTACTAAGATGTATAATGACTTGAAGAAATTGTATTGGTGGTGGGCATGAAAAGAGACATTTCAGAGTTTGTGACAAAGTGTCTGATTTGCCAACAAGTGAAGGCTGAGCATCAGGTACCTTCAGGTTTACTTTAGCCCATAATGGTTCCCAAGTGGAAGTGGGATAGGATTACCACGGATTTCATGATAGGGCTGCCTTTGACACCGAAAAAGAAAGATGTTGTGTGGGTTATCGTGGATAGATTGACGAAGTCAGCACACTTTATCTTGGTACGTGTTGATTTCTCACTTAATACCCATGTTGTAACAGCCTGATTTAGACCCTAATCAAAATGGTGGTTTTGGGACCACGAATCTGAGTCAAAAAAATGTTTTTAAATTGTTTTCTATGTTTATTTTATGTGAATTATATCTGTGAAATTTTTGTGATTTAATTTTGTTGTTTGGGTGTCCGATTTAATAAAAGGATTTAATTGCATAAATTGAAAATTTGATAGTTTTAATTGTAAGGACTGAGTTGGTAATGGCTTTTTAAATGGAAGCCCTTAAGTTGTAAATAACCCATGTCTTTATATGTGGTACGGTGGTAGGTATCAATTGTATAGTTTTTATATTATTTTATTTAAGTTATACATATATGTAAAATTAAGCTTTACTTTTATAATAAGATATTCTGGGTGTATATATATATATATATATATTATAAGGCATGATATTGAAAGCCAACTCATGTCCATTAATCAATTAAAGTGGCGAAAAAGGGCTTTTAACATAAGGCTTGGTTATAATTTTAAAAGGGTAAAATAGGAAAACAAATGATAATAATATGTTAGCATATATAATATATTATATGATATAATAATATTAGTGCTCATAAAAACATATTCTCCATAGCCGAAACCTTCAAACAAGAAGAAAGAAAAAGAAAACCTAGTTCGGCATTCTCTTTAGCTTAATCCAAGGTTCGTTTTAGTCGATATTTAATGATTTTTATGTTTTTGAGATCGTTGCTTCGAGTACTACAAAATCCATGCTTAAATTTTGAATTTTGATGAATATTTTGAGTTATGCCATTGATGAGAGCTTGTGAATTTTGTTGTTTGATGATGAAATATGAAAGATATGTTTTAGATTAACCTATATTGTATAGGAGTTTTTGATGATTTTGAGTAATTAGGAATAAATTGCAAAAATAATAATTTGAGGGACTAAAATATGAAATAAATGAAATGTATGGACTTGAATGAGTACTAGGAATATTCGGCCAAACATGGGTATAGGAAATTTTGCATATTTTGTGTTTTGTACAATAGGGACTAAATTGTAAAAAATTGTAAATGTCAGGGGTAAAATGGTAATTTGCCCATTTATGTGTTTTTAGACTAAATTGAATGAAAATATGTGTGAATGAGCTTAATTTGAATATGTTTAGATCAAGGATCAAAGAAATCAAATTTAGATCGGGGGAAAACGAAAGTTGTCAACTAGTCGTCTCATTCCGTTTTATATCGTCTGAGGTAAGTTTATAAGCAAATAGACCTACTTAATTTTAATTAAATGTGAATTATATATGCTGAATTGAAATATGTAAATTTATATGTGCAATAACTGAATATTAATAAGCTTGGCTACTATATTTCTGATTTCATTTTGACTGAGTTACGACGTCCAAAAGCCCTGTATGAACCTTAGGAATAGTTAGGATACATATGTCATGACATAGGATTCTAATTTATGTGTGCGAGTAAGACCATGGCATCGATATGTGACTTCGATATATGTGTGCGAGTAAGACCCTGTCTGGGACAGTGGCATCGATATGTGGCTACATGTAAGACCACGTCTGGGACGTTGGCATTGTACGATATGTGTGATTATTCGAGTGTCCTATCCAATTTTGAATGGTTCAACAGGAAAAGGTAAATCGTGTTCGAATGTACAAAACGAGTAATACCAGGTATGAATTCACTTGTTACTTATATGAGTTAAGGTAAGTAAGTACTTTAAATATTTATTTAAAATCTTGTATGATAGAAATGAAAAATATATGTGAGATTGGTATGTGTATTCGGCCTGTGACATAATAATTTGGAAATCAATGAAATGATTCTTAACTATATGCATATGTGTGACCATGTACATTGGGCGATATAGGTAATATACATATGTAATGTTATATATGATCTTGTGTATTCGGCCAAATAAGTGATGTAGGCATATGAAGTTGAATTTTATTTTGTGAGCTTATGTAAACGAGTGGAAGTATATTTGAATGTATAATATTATCTGGCTTTGAAAGTTGAATGAAAAATTTGTAAAATATAATATACATATATATGCAATATTCGTATGTGGCTTTGGGAATGAATAACTTGTGTATCATGAACAATCCTTAAATATGCGCATATACGATTAGGTCTATTCGGTTACATAATTAGCATATATACATAAAGTATTATTTTGATATACGAGCTTATGCACTCGAGTGTATATAGACTAAGTTCTTTTATGTCTAATGGGTTTTGGAAGTTGACTAATAATGTGCTAAAGTGCCTATGTGGGTATTCGTCCTTGTGAATACTATTGAGAGAGTCTTAATTTTATGCATGTGTGGTTATGCATATTCGGTCACATAGCTAACTTAAGTATATGAAATTATAATGTGACTCATGAGCTTATCTATCTTGTGTGTATGTGAATTTGATTTATAATGACTATTTGATTTTGGAAATTAAGTAATAATATGTTAATCTGGCTATATGGGCATTCGGCCAAGGTGATGTTTATGAACGAAAATATATATATATATATATATATATTTAAAATATAAGCTTATATGTGTTTGGATCTAAATGTGTTATAATAATATAACTCGGTTTAGTTTAATTAAGTTGGTAATATTATTGAGTTATTTTTTTGCTTATGACTTACCAAGCTATAATAGCTTACTCTGTGTATTTATGTTTACTCTGTTTTATAGATTTTGAATTCAAGTTAGGGGCTCAGGAATCGTCAGAGAAGCTTATCACACTACCGACTGTCTTCGGTATTTTATAAATTGTATTTTTGGGACTATGGCATGTATAGGCTGGATTACGTTTTGAAATAATGAACTTTGGTTATGTATAAAAGCCATGCGAAAATGACTTATTTAATTATTTTAAGCTTGGTATTGATGATTCGGTCATTATATATAATTATATGTGAATTATGTTTGATATATATGTATAATCGGCTAAAGATAGACACATTGAATATTCATTTATATATGACATATTTGTTAATGGATAAAACAATAATTCCTTGAATGATTAGTTATAATAATTAGGCATGATATGGTTTCATATGGTAACTAGTAAATGGCTCAAATTGTCATGGTTATATGCATGTATATATATATGTTTATATATATACTTTTGGGATGAGTGAAAGGATATATATTTGATCTTGTTATAATGCTAGTTATTATCCTCTTTATAAATAGAAATATAGCCTTGTGATTGATGAAAAGTGTGTAATTAGTAAAAGTAGAAAACTTATAAAATTTACATGTTTGATTCGACTATAGTACTTAGGAAATGCTTAATATTTGTTAAGTGAGTGTGCCATGTTTTGGTTAAAAATGAAATTTGAAATTGGTCATTGGTAATTATAATATGTCGACCATTGTATTATTATTATAATTATATATATATGACTTGTTTAGTTGTAATATATGCGTATGTGCATAAGCTTTGAAATGGTATATGGTTATTCAATTACTAAGATAGATATTTTGTCTCATGCTCAATATATGTCATTTGCTGATACATGTTAAATTATACTTAAGTATCAAATGATATTAATGTATCAGTATTTAAGTTTAGAAATTCAAATGTGATTGAGTATATGAAAATTTACATTTATTAATGTTATTGAACTTAGCAAGTTTATAATTGACCATTGTACTTGGTTTTAATCATTTGAATAGTAATGTGTGCTATAATGAAGTAAGAAGTTTATATTCGTATTAAGTGAATTTGGTTTGGTTAGTTATATATTAAATGATTAAGTAGTTTATGGAAGTATAATCGACTATGTTCCTAAAGATCAATGTCACATATGTTATGTTTGATCATTTAGTATATGTATATCATTGTGGTATTAAATGATGAAAATTTTATGAGGTATTCGGTTTACCTATGAAGATGATACATGAATATTTGTATGTATTTGAAAGGTGTATTATACATGACTTTGAGTGTTCATACTTAATTGTGGTATGATTTTAAATGGTTTAAATAATGTTTTAAACAGACTTATATTTTAAAAATGTGAATTTAGCATATGTGTATCTACGAATGTACGGAAGTTGTATCTCGTCCGGTCATACCTCGTAACCCCATTCCGGCTTCAGATGCGGGTTAGGATTGTTACACATGTCCATTATTTTGGATAGAGATTCGAGGTTCACCTCTAGATTTTGGAGGAAGTTGCAAGAAGCATTGGGTACCAAATTGAATTTTAGTACTGCATTTCACCCGCAGACTAATGGACAATCTGAGAGGGTAATTCAAGTTCTTGAAGATATGCTTTGGTATTGTGTTCTTGAGTTTGAGGGTAGCTGGGAAAAATATTTACCTTTAGTAGAATTTGCCTACAACAACAGTTATCAATCGAGTATACAGATGGTGCCGTATAAGGCATTGTATGGCCATAAGTGCCAAACTCCATTATATTGGATTGAGTTGAATGAGAAACAGATTCATGGTGTTGATCTAGTCAGAGACACCAAAGAAAAAGTAAAGATAATTCGAGATTGTTTGAAGGTTGCTTTGGACCGGCAAAAGTCTTATGTTGATTTGAAAAGAAAAGAGATTGAATTTTAGGTTGGTGATAAGGTATTTCTGAAAGTATCATCGTGGAAGAAAATATTGAGATTTGGTCGGAAGGGCAAATTAAGTCCATGTTTCATTGGGCCGTACGAGGTTACAGAAAGAATAGGGCCAGTGGCATACCGGCTAGCATTACTGACAAAGTTGGAAAAGATACATAATGTGCTTCATGTGTTAATGTTGCGATGGTATTGTTCGAACCCCTCACATGTAATTTTCCCTACGAAAATTGAGATTCGACCGGACATGACATACGATAAGGAGCAAATTAAGGTTTTGGCTCGAGTGGTCAAACAGTTGAGAAACAAAAGCATAGCCTTGGTGAAAGTGTTGTGGCAAAAGCATGGTGCAGAAGAAGCTATGTGGGAATCAGAGGAAGCCATGAAAAAACAGTACCCAAACTATTTACTGGTAAGATTTTTGGGGACGAAAATCCCTAAAGGGGGAGAGTTGTAACAGCCCAAATAAGGGGCTAAATAGAATAGTGGTTTCGAAACCATGAATCTGAGGTCTAAAATATTTTTCTCGGTTGAGTTTTAATATTTAATTGGTGATTGAATGTTCGTGTGAAAGTTTGGTAAATAAGTTTCATTGTTTGCATGTCCAATTTGATAAGTTGGACTAAATTGCAATAGGTGAAAGTATGTGTTTTAATTCATAAAAGCACTTGATTGAAATGGGGTTTTAAATCTAAGGTCCTTATGTAGCAATTAGACCATTTTGTTTAAGTTTGGACAAACATAACCATAGAAGGGAAATTTTTTAAAGAAGGGCATAAGGGGCATTTTGGTCATTTGAATAATTAAAGAAATAAAAAGGGAAAATAAGTCAAAATTGGTGTCCATCTTCTCCCCCTTGTTCCAAATTTGAAGAGTCACCATAGCTAGGGTTTTGACAACTTCTCAAGCTCATAGTAAGTGACTCCTAGCCCCGTTTTTAATCCTCTACGTATTTTTGTGTAACACCCCTATCCCGTAACTATCGCCGGAATAAGACGGGGCGTTACCAGAAAATCAGAATGCAGATCAGAACAAAATATTCACAATCATTATAACAGAATTCAGGTATTCAGTCCCTTGTGAGACTTACTAGACCCTAAACATGCATTAAACAAGGTTCGGGACTAAACCGATCACATACAGAGGTTAAACAAAACTCAGAAAATTTTCCAATTTTGAACAGGGCATATGCCCGTGCGGCTTGGCCGTGTAGTACACATGGCCGTGCCTCAACTTTTGACTCAAATCGTGGGCAACACTGAGAAACTAACACGGTCTATGCCCACGCCCGTGCCTCCTACCCATGGTCGAAACTGCCAAACTTGGCACGGCATGATCACACGCCCGTGCCTAGTAACCGTGTGTGAAACTGACCTAAAACCTAATGTGCAGGGGACACACGGTTGGAGTACATGCCTGTGTCTCCTGACCGTGTGGCACAAAGTAGGCTTTGTTAAGCCAAACTTTCCAACTACTAAAGTACTATCAAATAGCCATGCTCAAGTCACAATACATAACAAATTCAACTCAAATCTAATGCTTTAAAAATATACTTCAACATGACCAAATCATTCATACTCAAAATCATACCAAACATATCTATAATCTAAACCAAATTCATGACTAAATACATATTACATATATAATTCATAACACATCCAAAAGCTTACCATTTCCTTACAAGATTAACCAAAACGATTTGATCATAAATCCATCATAAACTTACATATTCAACATCACAAACCATATACCAAAGGCAATCACAAGCATATCATTTGCCATCTAATTCACATAGCATTACAAACTACATATTCAATACTTAAACATAGACACTCTAGCCTATACATGCCATACTTATACTTTGTACAAACAAAAGATACCAAAACAAGCTCGATAGTGTGGTGACAATCCTTGAAGGTCCCCGAGCCTATAATAGTGACGATATCTGTAAAAAGTTGAAAGAATAAACAGAGTAAGCTACAACGAGCTTAGTAAGCCAAATACATACATATGCACTCTTTAAACACATTAAGATAACAATCTCATAAAAAGAGCTCGTAAGCTAGATATACTCATTCTTCATATTCTCTTAATTCACATTTGTACACCATTCATGCTCGAAATTTTACTACAGAACAAACATACCTAAGTTAGATATACAGAATAGACATTCATTCAATTCTTGAAACTATTTTTCGTCGTTCAGAATCGTTACAGAGATCTTATAGGCCTTTAACAACACCGACGTCCCTGACGTGGTCTTACATGTTATTCAATATCGATGCCACTGTCCCGGACAGGGTCTTACATGAATCATATACGAAGCCAGTGTCCCAGACACGGTCTTACACGTAAACTACAAATCATTGCCTATGTACCGGACGAGGTCTTACATGATGCCGTTTTATCACTTCTCAATCAAAGCCAATTCAGCATCTCAATATCAGGCTCTCATGGCCGTCCAATACAGTTATTAACTCAAACATTATTATCAAACATTAACATAAATGCATATTTGTATATTGACTTACCTCGTACGGATTTAAACAGATTTGAGCTGACTAATCGACGATTTTGGACTTTCCTCGATCTAAGTCTGATTTTCTTTGTTCTTGATCTAAATCAATTCAAATTCAACCATTCAATCATTCATTTCATTCAATTTAGTCCATAAATACACAATTAAGGCAATTTGCATTTTAGCCCTCACATTTACACATTTTAACACTTTGGTCCCTAATTCGCAAAACATCAAATAAACACAATTTCATTTCAAATTGGGCTAGCCGAATCTTCATAGCTCTCATATAAGCCCATATATCACATTTTATTCACAATTTAATCCTCCCACAATCATATTTTCTTAATTTAGCCCATATAGCTCAATTTTATCAAAATCTCATGGTAAAACATGTAAACCCAACATCTACCTTTTGTAATTCATTCATATTCAAAATAAAACTATGAAATCAAAAATGGCATTTCGTGGAAACATTGACAGAATTAGAAATTCAGACATGGGCTTTATAGAACACGAAGCAACGATCACAGAAACGTAAAAATTATCAAAAACGGATCAAAATTCATACCTCAATCAAAGAATCAAAGACCGAACCCTAAGCTTGCTATTTTCTTTTCTTTTTCTTTGGCATTCACGGCAATGGTGGGTGAAATCCAACCATTTCATGCTTTTGTTTTGTTTATTAAACATTAAAACCATTTACAAAATTTCCCATGATTAAAAACCATGCAAATTCACATGAACTAGGGTTATTTATGACCACTCATGCATCAAATGGGCTAATAACAACATAAGGACTTCATATTTAATAGAACATGGCATTAAAGCACTTTAACAAATAGCCTGTTGATTTTGCCTATTATACGATTAAGTCCTTTTTTTCCTAATTAAGCACAGAGACGGACATATTTAATCACAGAAATTTATCAGATGCTAATTCATATGTCACAGACACGGAAAATAATATCAGAACATTTTTCAGACTCAGATATGTGGTCCCGAAACCACTATTTCGACTAGGTATAAACCGGGCTGTTACATTTTGAAATTCTCGTAACTTGATTTAGCTATTTCTACCACTATTTTGAGCTAGGGTTGATGTTTAAAATTTTACCCATGGATGACATATATGTATTTTGATGTCTAGTGGTAGAATAAGAAAGTTTGAAAGTGGTGAATAACTTTTATTAGGTGATTTTTGGTGAAAATTGTAAAAATGACTTATTAGTAAAAGGTGAAATATTGTGTGCATAAATTTTGAAATGATGGAAATTGTGGGCTGCTATAAGAGGAAAAATGGTTCAACTAGGCTTACAATACAAGAAAATTGGATGAAAATCATTTGTCGAGCCTAGGGACTAAATTGTAAAATTTGGAAAGTTAGGGGTCAAATTGTAAAATTTGCTATAGGAAGATTTTGGACTGATTTGAGTAATGTGAATGTTGAAGGGGTTAAATGTGTTATTATAGATCGAGAAGAAAGTGAATCGACCTTGATCGAGGTAAAGGTAAGGTTTCGGACTAAACCGTAAATTTGACCTATTTTGTAATCAAGGTAAGTTTATATGTAAATAATGCATTGAATTTAGTAATGTCATCATGTATGGTTGTATATTGTGAAGAATTTTTAATGATGTTTCTATTGGAGAGTTGTGGAAATGTGAAATTCCTGGTTGAACCTTCAGAAACCAAGGGATATGGATAAAATGTAGCTAGGTCACATACGTGGTTTCGAGGATAGGAAACCATGTACACACGAGAGCTACGACATGTTATATGGTAGCTAGGTCACATGTGTATATACCATGTTTACACGAGAGCTACGGGTTAAAGATAGCTAGGTCACATGAATGTTACCAAGAGAACACCATGTTGACACGAGAGCTATACGATAAGTAGTGTAACGCCCCAAAAATCTTGAATATTTATTGTTCATGCTATGACATAAATGGATTGTCTGCTTTAATGGTTAAGTGATTTAGAAGTGTTTGGGAGTCTCTGGAAGGCCCTGGGTTAAACCCTTGTCATATGCAAAATTTTTGTTTTTCTTACTTGTGGAGCCTTGACTTTAGCTGGTAGGCTTTTAAATTGTTGTGACTAAATTATGACACAAAAAGAGCCTGTAGTCCAATGCTAGGTGGCGTGTCACGGTGTTTAGGGGGCTGGAGTTCGAGTCACGTTTTGCATAAAGAATATTTATTTTGTTCTCTTGTCGTGTGAGAGGCAGAAATCGACTGAAACTCTGCAAGGTGGAGTTTGAATAGGTCATAGGTGGAGAAAGTCAAGGAGGAAAAAGGGGGATTTGGATAGGTTTGGTGGGAGGTGTTGTTGAGGAGAGATTGTGAGAGGGAAAATAAGAGATTTGGATGGGAGAAGGTGCTAGTGCCGAACATGGACTTTAGTCTTTGAGATTTTGACTAGGGGGAATTTTGAGTACTTTCGGTTGGAGTTTTGGGTATTTCAGATTTTAGGGCATATCTCTATGGGGTTTTGGTCTTTTTCACTTTCGGCTCTTTTTCTCTGAAATTGAGTGTAGCATTGAAGTTTTTTTTTTCATTTTTGGTTTTGGCCAGTAATTGGCATCTTTTGCCGACTTTGGTTATCCTTGGTACCGAATTCTGCTAGTTTACCTTCGACTAATTTTGTCAATGACCTTCTCTTCTTTCATTGAAGCCAATCGATCTCTCTCTTTCTCTTAATAGTATGGTCGAATATTGCCTCACTCCTATCTCACCGCTCCTTTTCCATTCAGTTTCTCTCACAGCCGATTCCCTTCTCTTTCTCTTTTGTTTTTCCAAAGCTTTGGCTTGATAGTCTCTACTTTTCTCTCCCTCTCCACTTTCTTTCTCTTCTTCTCTTTCTTGTCATTCTTTCATCGATAACATTTAGGTCATTTCTGCATTGCGCTTTCCCTACCTTTGTTTTCGGATTTTACAAGTTGACCTTTGGTCAATCGGTGGGTGCTTTAACTCTTCTCTATTCTTTCCTTCTTCTCCATGGAATAATCTCATTTCTAACACTTTCTTTGCTGCCATTTATGGCTAGGATCATGTGAGTGCTGAACCTTGCCTCAGTCCCGTTGGATTCTTATTTTGAGAATAGGTTGATTGTCTCTTTCCCACAATCGGTTTCACATTCTTGGTAAGTGTTATTGTTGATTCAATCTTTCTTTGTTGTTATGCGATCGATATTGATGAAGGATTAATGGAATTTGGCTATATGTAGTTTTTCGTCTAAGAGATTGTAATCAACCTTCATCAACGGTATTAGTGGGCTAAGTCACATATATCAATCAAGGCAAGTGTTATTACTAATCTAGATTAAGTATTATAATGAATAAGATTATGGATCTTGTAGTAAAGAGGACTGATGGTGGTTTATGTTTGAATCTAGGGTTGAAGTGCTTGTGGTTTGAATACGCATTTTTGCAAACAGGTGTGTACTCACACTGTTTTAACCGTAGGACGGAAAAAACCGAAAAGTAAAAAATTTGGCATTTGATGCTACACGAGCGTGTAAACGCACGTGTGGTGATTCAAGCCCACGAAATATGGGCGCATGACTATAGAGGGCACCATGAGTGATCTCATGGGTTTGGGTCGTTTTGGGCCACGTTGGGCCAAAATGGGCTGTATGGGCCCAAAAGACTTGTGGGCTCCACAAAGGAAACTCTCACGGAGATATGGAAATTACTGGACCTGGCTATCTTGCACACATGGCAAAGGTCATTTCGAGGCTTAGTGGTATGGGCCGCATAATGGGCCTTGGGCCCAATTACACAGTTATGATCACAAAGGTTATATGAGTTGCTCGAGATGACTGTGGACCTTCTGATGGGCCGGTAAGTGTGTTTAGAACCCATTTTGATGGAAATGATTATTTTACCACTATAGGGTAAAAATGACCGTTATACCCCTAGAGGTAAACTGACTGATTGGCTCTTTAATATGTATGACAATAGTTGAGCATGATATGTTGCATACACGTATAATTTTATGACACGACATACTAAATGGGTTGGGTTGTTAATGTCGGAGGAAGTGTACTATACTGATGGCTTTAAGCCACTCATATTACTGGCAGCTTTGCTGCGATACTATTTATTGACAGCTTTACTGCGACACTGATTACTGGCAGCTCTATTGAGATATTGAATCTTGGTGTGTCTGGCTGGGTAGGTCAATTTTATCCCCACATGGTGTGACTGGCGGGACCGAGTGGTGTGTCTGGTTGGATTGGGTGGGTTTTCTATTTGCATTACTGCTCTACTACTGATACTGTATTGGGCTGAGGCCCACATTTTATTGTTGCTGTAACAGGCTCAGGCCCAGACTATTACTGCATACTGTTTTGATAAGGGATTACACACTGAGTTTTCGTAAACTCACCCTTCTGTTTATCTGTATAGGTAATCCCTAGCCATAGATGGATTGGTGCCGTGAGGGACTCAGAGGTGGCCATACGACTGCATTTGTTTTATATTTGATTCTTATTTACTATTAACTTCAATTTAGGTAATTTTTATGTAATAAGGCCTCTCTGGATTTTATTTTAATTTTGGGATTTCTACTAGCTTTGATATAAACTGCCAGATGTAGGAAAAAGAAGGGTTTTCAAAAGATAAATGTTTTTTTTCAAAACACCACGCTTATGTAAAATGTTTTAAAAGCTTCCACTATTAAATGAGTTTTTGACAATGTGGACGATTTTAAAAGTAATTGGTTTCGAATAATAAACTTCGTTTTGAAAATGAATGTACCGCTTTAATTTAGTGAAAGATAAATGAAAAGTAGATTAATGAATAAAGAGAGTTTTCAAAGTGTATATAAAATCAACAAGTTTTTCGATAATGTCACGAAGAGGTCTAATAATGAATGGGTTTTCAGTGAGAACATGTTTTCGAAAAACACTACAATGTGACATTGTCAGATGTGGCCATAACGTCTAGGTCAGGTTTGGGTGTTTCATTTAGTGGAATCAGGCTAGGTTGCAAAACTCGGCTATGGAATGGGTTTAAAATTTTGAGTTTCAATAAGTTGTTTTCAAATGATGTGAAGTGTTTTAAGGTAATTTTACTGAAAAGTGCAGCACATCGAGTCTCCGGTGTCGATTGTATAAGTCATCTTGAAATTGTTGTGTGTTTACACTGAAATGCAGTAGATTGAAATATTGAGATTACTATAAGTAGTAGACTATACTGAAACACTCTAGGTAGAATAAACTAAAAACTGTAGGGAACTGAAATTGTAGTGAGCCTACGATTGCGAAAACAAACTCTAAACTATTTCTTCTCATAAAACATCTGCTTAATTACTGAACTGTAAACTAATCTGCATAAAATTTCTACAACAGATAATACGTAAAGCGATAATGTGCACTAGAGGTACTCGTGGAATGGGTACAAGAGGCTGCGACAGAGGCCGCGGAAATGCTAGGGCTGGGTCTTCGTCATAGGGCCACATGCCTAACGTTGAGGCTAGGAGGCCCCGGCTTCACTGATAATGTAGAGTAGGTCGTATGATCGAGCAGTTGGGGATGACGCATTGTCCAAGCAATGCTGAAGATTCTGGAAAGGGTCACTGGACCCAATGCTGGTACTAGGGGTCGTAGGTCGATTACGAAACGACTCCGGTCGAATGGAGCTGAGATCTTTAGGGGTATTGTTGGAGTAGCCCTTAATGTAGCTGAATATTGGTTGGAGGCCACAGAGAGAATAATGGATGACCTCGACTACACCCCCAAGCAGAAACTGACAGGTGCTGTGTCATTGCTGCGAGATGAAGCCTATCGGTGGTGGCTTACTGTGAAAGAAGGCACACAGCCTGACCGATTAACCTGGAATTCCTTTAAGTTTGCATTTCAAGGGAAGTACGTGGGCGTTTGCTATGTGGATACTCGGAGAAGGAAATTTCTGAACTTAACTCAGGGGGATAAATTTGTAGCTATATATGAGGTGGAGTTCCTACGACTTAGCCGCTATGCTCGAGGGATGGTGGCAACCGAATACGAGCACTGTGTTTGTTTTGAGGACGGCCTCAGAGATAGTTTACGAATACTGATAGCTTCCTAGAGGGAGCGGGATTTTGCTGCTCTAGTGGAAAAGGCGAAGATCACCGAGGAAGTGAAGCGCGCTGAGAGCCAGAACAAGGAATCAAAAAGAGGCAGAAATAAGAGAGAGTCAGAGTCCTCAAATGCATTTGGGAAGCTTAAAAAAAAGGCCAGAGTTGTTGGGCCAGTCCGGGTTGGGGCCCCTGTTGCTGTTACTAGATCACAGCCTTGTGTAGATTTTTGGAGACACCATCAGGGCCAGTGTTGGAAGAGGATTGGGGCGTGTTTCAGGTACGAGTCTATGGAGCACCATGTGAGGAATTGTCCACAGAGGCTTGTGCAAATGTAAGCTACATGTCAGGTTAATGTACAGCCGCCGATGGGTGGTCAACAGTCACCGAGAGGCCGTGGTCAGGCAGAGGTGGAAACGGCTTGGGTCGTGGTCGTGGAGCACCGGGCAGAGGTGTTGGACATGCTGAGGAGAGGCAGCCAGCTCTGTTTTATGCTGCTCGTCACTGAGAGGATGGAGACACCCCAGATGTGATAACTGGTACGTTTTTTATTCATGATGTACCTTATACTGCATTGATTGACATTAGGTCTACACATTCGTACATTGCATGCACAGTGTCTAGAACTTTGGGTATGTCATGTGAAATTATTGTTAGTAAAATGACCGTAATAAGTCTATTGGGGCAGTTAGTGAGGCTAGATAAACTATTCAGAGATGTGCCTTTAGAGGTTTAATAAGTTACCTTTGTAGCAAAGTTGATGGAACTGCCATTTGGTGAATTCGATCTAATCTTGAGTATGGATTGGCTGGTGAGACACCAGGCAAGTTTGGATTATGCTGCGAAAAGCATGGTACTGAGAATTGCAGAGGATAAAGAGGTAGTTGTGATTGAGGAGTGTCGAGATTACTTGTCGAATGTAATTTTCGCATTACGGGCCAAGAAATTGGTTTGTAAAGGTTGCGAGGCGTATTTAGCCTACATCAGTAATTCAAAATCTGAAGGTTCTTCTATCAAGGATTTGAGAACAGTTAGAGATTTTCCTAATGTCTTTCTCGATGAGCTACCTGGATTAACTCCAAGTCATGAGGTAGAATTTGGAATCGAGCTTCTACCTGGTACAGCTTCGGTGTCCATTTCCCCTTATAGAATGGCACCGAAGGAGCTAGTGGAACCTAAAGCTCAAATTCAGGAGTTAATGGATCGAGGATTCATTTGACCTAGTGTGTCTCCGTAGGGAGCACCAATGTTATTTGTGAAAAAGAAGGATGGGTCCATGTGGATGTGCATTAACTATCGACAATTGAATAAGCTGACCATCAAGAATAAGTACCATTTATCGAGGATAGAAGATCTATTTGATCAGCTACGAGGAGCTTTGGTTTTCTCCAAAATTGATCTCCGTTCAGGGTACCATCAACTGAGAGTTAAGGAGGCTGATGTCTATAAGACAGCGTTTAGGACTCATTATGGTCACTACGAGTTCCTTGTGATGTCGTTTGGGCTAACGAAAGCACTAGCAGCCTTCATGGATCTGATGAACTGAGTGTTCCAGCCCTATCTGGATCGATTCGTAGTTGTGTTTACAAATGATATTCTGGTATATTCAAAAACTGAGGATGATCATGATGCATATCTCCGGGTTATTTTGCAGATTTTGAGAAACAGTTGTATGCAAAGTTCAGCAAGTGCGAATTCTGGCTGCGAGAGGTGACATTTCTGGGTCATGTAGTATCTGCGGAAGGAATTAGGGTTGATCCTCGAAAAATTGAAGCTATTCTGGACTAGAAACCACCTAAGACTGTATCTAAGATTTGAAGTTTTCTGGGTCTGGCTGGATATGACAGACGTTTTGTTGAGGGGTTTTCGTTGATTGCTGCACCTCTGACTAAGTTACTGCAAAAAGAGGAACCATTTAACTAGATTGACAAACACCAAGAGAGTTTTGAGAAACTTAAAAAGGTTCTGACTAAGGCCCTAATACAGCTAGAGTCTGGGAAAGAATTCATTGTTTACAGCAATGCATCACACGTTGGTTTGGGATGTGTGTTGATGCAAGAGGGTAAGGTGGTGGCATATGCATCTCGTTAACTTAAGACACACAAGGCAAATTACCCAACACATGACTTGGAGTTGGCCGCGGTGGTATTCGTACTGAAAATCTAGAGGCATTACCTGTACGGTGAGAAGTGTATTATTTACACAGATCACAAGAGCCTCAAGTACCTCCTTACACAGAAGGGGTTGAATCTTAGGCAGCGTAGATGGATCGAGCTACTTAAGGATTATGATTACACGATTGAATACCATTCTGGTAAAGCAAATGTCGTAGTCGACGCACTAAGCGTAGGGCTATGTTTGATCTTAGGGCGATGTTTGCTCGCCTAAGTTTATTTGATGACGGTAGTCTGCTAGCCGAGCTTCAAGTTAAACCGTTGTGGATGGAACAGATTAAGGGTAAATAGTTTGTAGATGAGTTGTTGGGTCCTCGCTTTCAACAAATTGAAAATGAGGAAACGACAGATTTTGGACTGAATAGCGAAGGGGTACTGTATTTTCGTGGGAGAGTTTATGTATGGGGAGATACTGATTTGAGGTAGCCTATACTACGAGAGGTGCATAATAATTGTTATACTATGCATCCTGGCGGGAACAAGATGTACCGAGACGTTCGTGAGTTTTACTAGTGGCCAAGACTTAAGCATGAGGTGACTAAATTTGTAAGTAAGTGCTTGACGTGCCCGCAAGTTAAGGCTGAGCATCAACTGCCTTCAAGGTTATTACAACTAGTTAAGATTCCACTTTGGAAGTGGGAGAGGGTAACTATGGACTTTGTTAGTGGGCTGCCCCTAACGCCTACTAAGAAAGATTCAGTATGGGTTATCGTAGATCGATTAACCAAGTCTGCTCATTTTATATCGATTCGTACTGATTACTCGTTGCAGAAGCAGGCTAAGTTGTATGTCGCTGAGATTGTAAGACTGCATGGGGTACCGGTTTCCATTATATCTGACAGAGATCCTAGTTTCACGTCTCAGTTCTGGAAGAAATTACACGAGGCACTGGGTACAAGACTAGACTTCAGTACTGCGTTCCATCCTCAGAAAAATGGTCAGTCAGAGAGGGTGATTCAAATACTGGAAGATACGTTAAGGGGTTGTATAATAGAGTTCCAAGACAGTTGGGAAGACTACTTGTCGTTGGCAGAGTTTGTGTATAACAACAGTTACCAGTCTAGCATACAGATGGCACCGTACAAGGCATTATATAGTCGTAAGTGTCGTACTCCTTCGTGTTGGACTGAACTGGGTGAGTGGCGTGTTTTGGGCCCAAAGTTAGTTTTTGACACCAAAGACAAAGTTAGATTGATTCGGGATCGGTTAAAGGCAGCTTCAGATATACAGAAGTTGTATGTGAACTTGAAGCACAAATAGATTGAGTATTCTGTGGAGGATTTCATGTTTCTCAAGGTCTCTCCGTGGAAGAAGATACTGAGGTTTGGATGGAAGGGCAAGTTAAGCCCTAGATTCATTGGGCCTTACCGTATACTGAAGCGTGTAAGACTGGTTGCCTATCAGCTTGAATTACCTCCAGAGTTAAACCGGATTCACAATATGTTTCATGTTTCAATGCTAAGATGCTACCGCTCTGATCCCACACATATTGTCTCGATCGAGAAGATCGAGGTTAGGCCAGATCTTACTTTTAAGGAGGAACCAGTGCAAATATTAGATCGTAAGGTGAAAGTACTGAGGAAGAAATCTATTCCGTTGGTTAAAGTACTTTGGCGTAACCACAGCTCTGAAGAGGTCACATGAGAAGCTGAGGAGGCGATACGATAACAATACCCTTATTTGTTTTAAATAGGTAAATTTCAAGGCTGAAATTTCTTTTAAGGGGTAGAGTTATAACGCCCCAAAAACCTTGAATATTTATTGTTCCTGTTATGACATAAATGGATTGTCTGCTTTAATGGTTAAGCAATTTAGAAGTGTTTGAGAGTCTCTGGAAAGCCTTGGGTTCAACCTTTGTCATATGCAAAATTTTTGTTTTTCTTAATTGTGGAACATTGACTCTAGCTGGTAGGCTTTTAAATTGTTGTGACTAAATTATGACACAAGAAGAGCCTGTAGTCCAATGGTAGGTGGCATGTCACGGTGTTTAGGTGGAGTTCGAGCCACGTTTTGCACAAGGAATATTTATTTTGTTCTCTTGTTGTGTGAGAGGTAGAAATCAACTGAAACTCTGTAAGGTGGAGTTTGAATAAGTCATAGGTGGAGAAAGTCAAGGAGGAAAAAGGGGGATTTGGATAGGTTTGGTCGGAGGTGTTGTTGAGGAGAGATTGTGGGAGGAAAAATATGATATTTGGATGGGAGAAGGTGTTGGTGCCGAACATGGACTTTAGTCTTTGAGATTTCGGCTAGGGGAATTTTGAGTACTTTCAGTTGGAGTTTTGGGTATTTCGAATTTTGGGGCATATCTCTGTGGGGTTTTGGTCTTTTTTCCTTTCAGTTCTTTTTCTCTAAAGTTGAGTGTAGCATTGAAGTTCTTTTTCATTTTTGGTTTTGGCCAGTAATTGGTATCTTTTGCCGACTTTGGTTGCCCTTGGTACCGAATTCTGCTAGTTTACCTTTGACTTCTTTTCATCAACGACCTTCTATTCTCTCATTGAAGCCAATCGATCTCTTTCTCTCTCTCAACAGTGTGGTCGAATATTGCCTTTCTTCTATCTCACCACTCATTTTCCATTCAATTTCTCTCATAGCCAATTCCCCTCTCTTTCTCCTTTGTTTTTCCTAAGCTTTGGCCAGATAGTCTCTGCTTTTCTCTCCTTCTCCACTTTCTTTCTCTTCTCCTCTCTTCTTGTCATTCTTTCACCAATAACATTTAGACCATTTCTGCATTGCGCTCTCCCTACCTTTGTTTTCAGTTTTTACAAGTTGACCTTTGATCAATCGGTGGGTGCTTTAACTCTTCTCTATTCTCTCCTTCTTCTCCGGGGAATAATCTCCTTTCTAAAAACTTTCTTTGCTGCCATTTATGGCTAGGATCGTGTGAGTGTTGAACCTTGCCTCGATACTGTTGGATTCTCATTTTGAGAATAGGTTGACTGTCTCTTTCCCACAATCGGTTTCACATTCTTGCTAAGTGCTATTATTGATTCAATCTTTATTTGTTGTTATCTGATCGATATCGATGAAGGATTAATGGGATTTGGCTGTATGTAGTTTTTCGTCTAGGAGATTGTAATTAAACTTCATCAACTATATTAGTGGGCTAAGTCACCTATATCAATCGAAGCAAGTGATATTACTAATCTAGATTAAGTATTATAATGAATAAGATTATGGATCTTGTAGTAAAAAGGACTGATGGTGGTTTATTTTTGAATTTAGGGTTGAAGCGCTTGTGGTTTGACTACGCATTTTCGCAAACAAGTGTGTACTCACAGTGTTTTAACTGTAAGACGGCAAAAGCCGAAAAGCCAAAAATATGGCATTTGATGCCACACGAGCGTGCAAACGCACGTGTAGTGATTCAAGCCCACTAAACATGGGTTCATGACTGTAGAGGCCATCATGAATGATCTCATGGGTTTGGGCCATTTTGGGCCACGTTGGGCTAAAATGGGCCGTGTGGGCCCAATAGTTTTGTGGGCCCCACACGGGAAAGTCTCACAAAGATATGGAAATTACTGGACCCGACTATATCGTACACATGGCTACGGTTATTTTGGGGCTTAATGGGCCACACAGGTGTGTGGGCCCACATAGGTCGCGAATGGGCCTTAGGCCCAATTACACGGTTATGATCGCTAAGGTTATATGAGTTTTTGGAGACGACTGTGGACCTTCTGATGGGTTGGTAAGTGTGTTTAGACCCCATTTCGATCAAAATGACTGTTTTACCCCTATAGGGTTAAAATGACCGTTATATCCCTAGAGCTAAAATGACTGATTAACTCTATAATATGTATGACTGTAGTAGAGCATGAAATGTTGCATACACATATGATTTTATGACACGACATACTGCATGGAGCTGGGTTGTTAATGTCAGAGGAAGCGTACTGTACTGATGGCTTTAAGCCACTCATATTACTGGCAGTTTTGCTGCGATGCTATTTACTGGCAGCTTTGCTGCGATATTGATTATTGGTAGCTCTGTTGCAATATTGATTAGTGCCACAACTGGTGCTAATCTTGGTGTGTCTGGCTGGGGGGATCGATTTTATCCCCACAAAGTGTAACTGGCGGGACGGAGTGGTGTGTCTGGTTGGATTAGTTTGGTTTTCTGTTTGCATTATTGCTCTACTACTGATACTGTATTGGGCTTAGGCCCACATTTTACTGTTACTGTAATGGTCTCAGGCCCAGACTATTACTGCATATTGTTTTGATAAGGGATTACACACTGAGTTTTTGTAAACTCACCCTTCTATTTATCCGTATAGGTAATCCCCAACCATAGATGAATTGGTGCCATGAGGGACTCGGAGGTGGCCACACGACTGTATTTGTTTATATTTGATTTTTATTTACTATTAACTTCGATTTGGGTAATTTTTATGTAATAAGGCCTCTCTGGATTTTATTTTAATTTTGGGATTTTTATTAGCTTTGATATAAACTGCTAAATGTAGGAAAATGATGGGTTTTCAAAAGATAAATGTTTTCTCAAAACACTACGCTTACGTAAAATGTTTTAAAAGCTTTCGCTGTTAAAGGAGATTTTGAAAATGTGGATGATTTTAAAAGTAATTGGTTTTGGATAATAAACTTCATTTTGAAAATGAACGTGCTGCTTTAATTCAGTGAAAGATAAATGAAAAGTAGATTAATGAATAAAGAGAGTTTTTAAAGTGTATATATTCAAAAAGTTTGTCGATAATGTCACAAAGAGGTCTAATAATGAACGGGTTTCCAATGAGAACATGTTTTCAAAAAACACTACAATGTGACATCGCCAGATGCAGCCATAACGTCTAGGCTAGGTTTGGGGTGTTTCAAGTAGCTAGGTCGCATAAGTGGTTCCAAGTGTAGGACACCATGTTGACACGAGAGCTACAAGACTATGTAGGCTAGATCACATGTATGGTACTAAAAGTACATCATGTGTACACGAGAGCCAGATTACATGGAAGGTGGAGCTATGTGCTGAAACCACCAAGGATCGATAGATGTTTCGAAGGGTTCAATGGGATAAAATTTACTAAAAGATGTCTTGTGTGAACATATGATGTATAGATATAGGGATGTAAGCAAGGGTATATGTGAGCAAGGGTATATGTGAGTATATGCATGGATAAGCAAATTGAATGTAGTGCATGTGAAAATTGGTAAGGTCAAAATGAGTAAGTGAGGTTGATGAGCAATAAAGTTTAGTTATGTTAAATTTGAGCTTGAATTGAGTATATTGTTATAATGTTATTTATTTGCATATAGACTTACTAAGCTTAAAGCTTGCCCCTCTACTTTTTCCCTTGTCTTATAGTGTTGCCAAATCGAGCTCGGAATTCAGGAAGCGTCAAAGGATCACCCACACTATCAAGACTCATTTTGGTATATTGAAATGTATTTCTGAACTATGTCATGTATAGGGACTTGTTTGTTTATAGGAGTTAAGTAGTTGGCTATCATGTGGGTTTTATGTCATCGTTACAAGTCATTTTGTATTAAGGCCATGTGATATGGCCAATAATGCTATTGGTTTATATATATCTATATGAGGTAATTCATGAAATGGTTGGGTTGTTTGTGTGGATGAAATGTTATGTGTAGATTAAATGTTGAATGTGGCTCTAATGATGGTTTAAAAGTGTTATGGTATGTTGTGATAAAATGGTATAAGTTTATATATGTTTTAGGGTATGAAATGACTTGGAAAATAGCCTAACTTAGAGTCACACGGTCAGTCACCATGGCCATGTGTGTAAGGCGTGTGAAACTTGCATGAAATTTTCGGAAAATTAGGATGTCCCACTGCCTACCCACACGAGCGTGTGTCGTGGTTGTATGACCAAATTTGTATGCTGACGTCATAAATAGAATACCCAGGTTTTTACACATGGGTGAGAACATGGGTGTGTCGAGGCCGTGAGAGGGACACAGGCGTGTGCTTGGTCGTGTGAAAACCCTTGTAGGTTCGAAATGAAAAATAAATTTGTAATAATTCCACACAAGTTAGGGACACAGGCGTGTGTGACCACACGGCCTGCCTACACGGGCGTGTCCCTGTCTCATACGGGCGTGTGCCATATTTTTAACCAAATTTTCCTAAGTTCTCGATTTGGTCCCGGACCACTCCTAAATTATGTTTTGGGCACTATAGGCCCATTTTAAGTTTTTCATGACATAACATGAATAAGTTTTAAATTGAAACAAAATTTTGTGGTTCGACTTCGAATGATTGGTTATGAAATTGTCTCGTAATGCCTAGTATTTGGTTCTGACGTCGAACTCGAGTAAGGGGTGTTACAATCACCTTTTATGTAACCACCCTTCAATTGAGCTATACATGTTTCATTATCTTTATATAAGATAGTTGACAACTTTTCCTATAAAGGCAAATTGCATATCTTTTGAATATGTTGGGTTCATAACCTTAGTCAAACACACTTTTAGCTTGCCTCATGTATTGCAATTATTTTTACATGATTTGAAGAGGTGGCAAGTAATGTCTACTTTGAATGCCATGTTATGGTAGTACCTCCATATATAAATAAATATTTTGATTGAGATCAACCATTATGTGGATTCAATAAATATCTAGCATCAACATGGCTGACTAATAGGGATTTTGAATCATTTGAATAAAATAACCCCATGTCAATAGTCCATTTGAGATATCTAAATACATTTTTAATTACATTCCAATGTTTACGTGTTGGAGAAGAACTAAATATTGCTAACAAGTTTATAGTGAAAGCTATATCAGGTCTTATGTTGCTTGTAAGATACATTAATACCCTTTATGACACTTAGATATGATACTTCAGGACCAATTAAATCTTCATCATTCTTAAAATGATGAAATTTATCTTTGTTCACATCTAACAATCATACAACCATTAGGGTACTCAATAGATGTGCTTTATCCATGTAAAATTTTTTTTATGGTTTTTTCCATATAAGTTGTTTGATGTACATGAATTCCATCTTTTAAATACTTGATCTACAGACCAAGATAAAACTTTGTTTTTCCAATATCTTTCATCTCAAATTCTTTTTTTAAACAATATACTATATTTTGAAACTCTTCAAGAGTTCTAATAATATTTAGATCATCAACAAATATAACAATTATCACAAAATTTGATCCGGGCCTTTTTATAAAGACACATTGACAAATTGGATCATTTTTTATAATATTTTTTAACAAATATTCACTAAGACAATTGTACCACATACGTCCAGATTTTTCTTTAATCTAATCGAGCAACTTTCTTAAGAAACTCTATATCCTTCTGGAATTTTAAATCCTTCAGGGATTTTCATATAAATTTCACTATCAAGTGTACCAAATAGGCTGTAATAACATCCATTAAGCATATGCTAAAATTTTCACATATTGCCAGACTAATAAGATAACTAAACGTGATTGCATCCACTATAGAAAAATGTCTTTTTGCAATCAATGTCGGGCCTTTGCAAAAATCATTGTGCTATAAGTCGTGCTTTACATATTACGAGTTCATTTTTCTAATTTTTTTTTCGCACAAATACCCATTTATATCTTACTAGCTTTACATTTATAGCTGTTTGGTCTATAAGTCCAAAAACCTCATGTTTAATAAGTGAATTTAATTCTGCTTGAATTGCGTCTTTCCAATCTGACCAATCTTTTCTAGTTCTACATTCCTCAATAGATTTGGGCTTAAGATCTTCATTTCTTTTGTTATTTCAATAGCAACATTATGAGAAAAAATGTTGTCAACTACTAAATTTTTATTTTGGTTCCATATTTTCTCTATTGACATAACTTATTAAGATTTCTTTATTTTCATTATTTTTATTTTCACTTTTAGGTACTTGAATCTCTTCATAAGTTTTATGATTAGTCCTTTCATAGGCCTCTTCAAGAACCCTCGTCTCTACTATTTGACCATCTTGAATGCTTTCTCTTCTCTTTTTACGAAAATCTTTATCTTTGGAACCAATAAATATTATGATTTAGGCATGCATTACTTTTGTTTACTTCAATAAATTGTCCTATTGGGAGGCGATATATAACATTTGGTTATTCTAATTAGGCCAGTAAATGTATCTAGCAGTTTATTTGTAAAATGAATTATTTGTTAAACTTCTATTTCACATTGCTTTGTACAAGAATTTTAGACAATGACAATTCATTCCAAGTATTTTATTCAACCAACTTTTTATTCTCTCCCCGTAATGTTGGGAAATCTATCTCATAATAATCGACAACTCATGTCGTAACTAAATCTCCAATTTATAGCTAAACAATATTTAATAATATAAGGAGACTCATATCAATGTACATTTTGAACCTCCTATAAGGACCTATGTTTGTGTATTTTGGTGAAGCAGTTGGAACATATACACACATACAAAAATTTTAGGATGAGAAATATTTAACTCATGACCAAAAGTCAATTGTAACGGGGAGTATTTATAATTTATTGATTTGATGCATATAAGTGTTGTAGCACATATATCAACATAATTTCATGTTGAAATAGGAAGCTTTATTCTCATAACTAATGATTTAGATATTAATCAGAGACAGTAAATCAATAATTTCTTTAAACCATTATGCATAAAATAATAGGCATTACAAAAGTTTTTCAAACTCATTTACAACAATCAATAAAAGCGTGAGATATAAACTCATCAACATTATCAACATGAATTGTTTTAATTGCATAATCTAAAACTAATTATTTAAACAAGCAATCTCGCAAATGACAAGTTACGAGTTGATAACACATCTGTGATTATTTTGTAGATGCATCTACTAAAATCATAAAATATCAAAACCATCCACATAGGGATGAATGAGTCCACATTCATTTCAAAAATGCAAGACATTAAATCTCAACTTTAGCTATTGAGTTTTTAATAATCAATTTTCATTGAGAACAATCAACACATGAAAATTCTTTTAAATTAAAGAATCTTCTAGTTCTTTAATGAATGTCCATTTGAATTCTCAATTAATTTTTGTATCATATATGATCCAGGATGGTATGTAACACCCCTTACCCATAACCAATACCGAGACAAGGTACGAGCATTACCAGACAATATCACATATAACCGACCGTTTTCGAGTCACAAATTTCCATTTAAAATAAAACTTTGAATTCGAAAATAAATTGTCCCTATTATAGGCCTACGAGGCCCAAAACATACTTTGGAGGCAATCCGGGACCAAATTGAGAGCTTTAGAAAACTTTATAAAATTTCATGCAAAACAGGGCACACGCCCTTGTAGTTTAGGGACACGCCCGTATGGGCAGGCCGTGTGGTCACACACGCCTATGTCTCCAACCCGTGTGAATTTATTATTCATTTCGAACCTATAAGGATTTCCAACCCGTGTGTCCTAGGCTGTGTCCTTCACACGGTCGAGACACAAGCCTGTGTCTCTGCCCGTGTGTAAAAACTTGGACACTATGTTTATGACGTCAGCATGCAAATTTGGTCACATGGCCAAGGCACACGCCCATGTGTTAGCCCGTTGACGTACTCAATTTTTCGTAGCTTGCATGCAGGGGACACACAGCCAAACTACACGCCCAAGGGGTCCGCATGTCACACACGGCCTAGACACATGCCCGTGTGTCTACCTGTGTGGACAATTATAAGGCTATTTACCAAGCCTTTTGCCATCCTGAAAATCAACCACATTTATACCAATTTCAACAACACTTCACAAGGTATAAACCCACATCAAAATATCCCAAAAATCCACACATTCATATCTCATTCTCATCTCAGGTACATTGCCCAATCATCATGCATATATACAACCATTTACTCATCACATTTTCTACACACCAATTTCATACTATCATACATCCTCACATAGGCAAACAACTCATTCATTAAAAGCTTCATCATAGACTTATAAAATAATCAATATTAGCCACATCTCATGACCTTATACAAAATGTAATACCAAGTAATTTAAGCTTACACATTTAGCCAACCAATTATGACACTTACAAAATGACCAAATCCTATACATGCCATAATTCAAAAGATTCATTTCAATATACCAAAGAGTATTGATAGTGTAGGTGATCCTCCTACGATCTTCGTATCCCGAGCTGGCTTGGCGACACTATAGAACAAGGGAAAAAAAAAGAAAAGAGGTAAGCTTTAAGCTTAGTAAGTCTATATGCAAACAATAAACATCATATTATAACTCATCAATCAAGAGCATAATATACTAAGCATGAACATTTCAAGCCCTTACAAATACACTTACTCATTTCACACCTTACCAAATTCGCACTCATACTAAAAACATTGCTCACAAATACATGCACTTATAACCCTACACTATTCACCACATCATGTTATAAAATGTCACTTAATTAAATTTCCCGATGAACACTTCAGAAATGATAATGGATACGCGATGGTTTCACACACAGCCCATCATTAATATCAATTACTAGGTGGTATCGCACACAGCCCACCATTTATAGCAAATGATCGATGGTATCGCACACAGCCCACCCATTAATAATAAATGATCGGTGGTATCGCACACATCCCACCATTAATAGTAAATGATAGGTGGTATCACACACAGCCCACCATTAATAATTATTTCACAGGATTCTTCAGTACCCTTTTCTGTTCTGAATGTTCATCCGGGAATTTACTCGCTTTTCATCATGTTAACATATATCAATAATGTTCACCCATAATTCACATAAGACACTATCACATAAGGATATATATAAATAAAAATGATGTATCATTTACATATAAACTTACCTTGGTACAAAACATGTCAATTTGCAAATTAGTCAGAAACCTTGCTTTGTCCCGGTCAAGATCAATTCCACGTTCTTCTTGATTTATAATGACACATTTAGCTCGTTTAATACACACATTACTAAATTTAGTCCAAAATCATCCTATGGCTAATTTTGCAATTTAACTCCTAACTTCCTCAATTTTTACACTTTAGTCCCTAGGCTCAGAAATCGAAATGTGTTCATTTTTCACACACCTAAGCCTAGTCGATTCATATTCTCTTCTATAGCAGCCCAAAATTTCCACTATTTTGCATTTTACTCACACATTATTTCATCTTTTACAAACAAGTCCTTTTTATCAATTTCACCAAAAATTATCTAGTAAAAGTTGTTCACCACACCTCAAACTTCCATATTCTACCACTAGACATCAAAATACTTATATGTCATCCATGGGTAAAAATTTAAACATGAACTGTAACGCCCTGATTTTCGGGATTTTTCGGGTTTTGTGAATTTTAGTGAAATTTTTAAAATTTTGGTGTTCTGAAGGTTGAAAATGTATGTACATGTGTTAGTGGGCCTTTAGAAGGCCCAAGCTTAAGTTAAAACCCGGTAAAATCTTAAGTTGGATTTTCAAGTGAAAGGGGACTTGGTTAAGTGGGCCTTTAAGAAAAATCGTGTAAAATATGTCACAAAGGGAGCCTTGGTAGAGTGGCAAGGTGGCGCCACTAAGCTTCTAAAAAAGTGGCGCCTAAGTGGATATGCAAGGACAAGGGTTCGAGTTACAAGGTAAGCATAGTGTTTTTTTTTTTTTAATTTTTCAAGCATGAGCCTAACTTAGGTGAATTTCGGCAAGGGGCTTTAAGGACTTGGGCCGATTGCTTTAGAGGGAATGCTAGGGTTATATTATTTTTTTTTTGTTGTCATGACAATTAGGGTTAGCCACCTTAGGGTTTTTTCCTCTCTTCTACTGTCAGAAAAGCCAAGAGTTGCCTCCCTGGAAAGTTCATAGCCGATTTCTCCTTCCCCATCTCCACCATTGTTTTTTTTCATTTTTCTTCTTCCCTTTGATCTCTTCCCTAGCCGAATACCTATCTTGCATAGATCCACTCTTTCTTTTGCTTCCATTCTTCTTAAAATCAACCATAACCGATTGCTCAAAGTGCCAGAAATCCCGAAAACTGCTTCCTTTCTTGCCGATTTCTTGTAAGCCAAATCACCTCTGTTTCTTTCACCTATTGTGGCCGATTACTACACTCCTTTTAACCACACCATTGTCGACACCATCACCCAAAAGCTACAGCCAAAACGCCATCTTCTTCTCTTATTAAAAAGCCGAAATCACCATAGTTGTAGGGAGATAGCCGAAATTACAAATCTCAGAGGTAAGGTTTCTACTGACGTTTAAGGGTCAGATTTACATCAGATCTGCATAGGAACTGAAGAGAAATCGTTGGTAAGTGTTTAATCATTCAGATCTGTTCGATATTTCATGTTTGGAAAAGCCGAAAGTCCCTAAAGCTAATGGTTGTGTCGTTTTGGATTTTTGGTAAATAAAAGGCCGTTTTCTTTGTTCTTTTGTGTGTTAGTTGGATGAAAAGGTGATCAAGCAAGGGGTTGAAGACTTTGGAACATCAGATCTAGATCTAAAGGGATCTAAATCGTCAAGGTAAGAACATTAAGGCCATTAAGGGTGTTGGCCGAATGTGTAAGTAAGGTTTTGGGTAAGTTTTCGATTCAGATTAAGTGTTGATATGGTCTAATCAGTTAAGTATTGGATTGTAGGGATTAACGCATAGGAGATCTCGTAGGAGAAATTGCAAAACAGGTGTGTGTTTCGAACACCTTTCCATGCACAAATCGGTAAAAGCCGAAAAGCCGAAATGCCGAAGTTTCGGTATTTCGAGAGCTTGCGAGCATGCGAATTCTCTCAAGTTGGAAGGAGAAGGTTAGTTTTGGAATCGGCACTGTTAGACGTGTTGACCGCTAAATTTTGGGCATTTTGGTAAGTTGGGCCTCGGTGGGCCAAATATGGGCCCAATGGGCGATTTGGGCCCATGTGAGTTAAACTGGATTTAAAGGTAATATTATGGACTGTAGATGTGAAAACAGTTAAAACAAGATAACCGAATGTGAAATCGGGACTAAATGGGCCTAATGGGCCAATCGGCGTAATAGGGCTCATTAGGGGTTTTAGGGCCTTAATGCTAAAACTGAAAAACTGAGGTAACTGAATTTCTGTATAGCTGTGTGATTAATAAATACTGTAATAAGCATAACATCTGTAACATGGGAGTAAAATTACTGAAATACCCTTAGGGTAAGAAATTACTGATTTGCCCCTAGGTAGGAAATTACCGTTATACCCCTAGGGCTATAATTGACTATACTGTTTGACATAACTGTTACTGTTATTGCATGCCATGATATGTATCTAATGCATGGGTTGGGTTTTGATAATGGAGGAAGTGTGAGTGGCACAGCCACGTTACTGAAAAGGGGCTATGCCTCGTACTGTTTCTGAAAGGGGCTTTGCCTCGTATACTGTTTATCTGAGCAGCCATGCTGCGACTGTGGTGTGTGGGCTGGGTGGGTCGAGTTATTCCCCACATGGTGTGTTGGTTGGTACGGGTGGTGTGTAGCGGTTGGTGGGTTGAGTAGTCTCCCCAATTGGGTTTGCATTTATACTGCATTACTGTACTGTACTGTTATGGGCCTATGGGCCAATCCGTTATCTGAATAGGGCTTCGGCCCAGTATCTGTTATAGGGCCTTGGCCCAGTTTACTGCTATCTGAATAGGGCTTTGGCCCAGTATCTGACTGAGACTGGTTAGGGTTTAGGCCCAGTGGGCTTGAGCCAATTTGGGCTTTGGATGGGTTCTGCACACACTGAGTTTTCCCAAACTCACCCCTCTCTTTCCATCCTTGCAGGTGAGCCCTAGATTGTGACTTGGACGCTGGGAGGGATTCAGAGTGGCCACGAGGACTGAACTTTCTTGGTTTAACTTAAATATTTCGTATTGGTTTTTACTTTGATATGGGTTGTAATAAGGCCGCTATAACTGTTATTTGGGATTTCTTTACGGTTTAATTTCAAACTTGAACATACACTGTTTTTGAAAATTAAATCAATATTTTCTTAAACAACCTGACTTTACTAAAAACTAAGAATGATGATAAGGCTAAAATGAAACAATTCACAAATGAGATAGAGATTAGGTCGAATAGTAATCAAATTGGGAATTTCAAGAAGAACAAATATTACTTTTCAAAAATCTCGAACATCAAACTTAGTACATAGGACGGCGTAGCATAGTCTAGGTGATGTGGCACACCGGACATGGCCATAACGTCTGGGCCGGGTCAGGGGTGTTACATGAACCCTAGCTTGAAATAGTGGTAGAAATAGCTAGATCAAGTTACAAAGATTCTAAAAATACGAAGAGCATCAAAAACGGGGCTAAGAGATACTTATAATTAATCTTGAAAAAGAAAGAAACCCTAGCTATGGAGTCCTTCAAAATTTTGGCCAAGGAGGAAGAAAGATGGACTCAATTTTGGCTTGTTTTCCCTTTTTATTTCTTGTATTAACCAAATGACCAAAATGCCCTTCATTAACCCTTTTGGTATTTTATCCTTCCTTGGGCATTTTTGTCCAAACTACGTTAAAATGGTCTAATTACCACATAAATACCTCTAATTTAGAAACCCACTTCAATCAAGTACCTTTATGGATTAGAACACATATTTTTCACCTGTTGTAATTTAGTTCAACTTATCAAATTGGACATCCAAACAATAAAATTTCTCAATCAAAATTTCACACAAACATTTAATCACCCAATAAACATTTAAAATCCATCGAAATAAATATTTTAACCTCAGATTCATGGTTTCGAAACCACTATTCCGTTTAGGCCTTATTTCGGGCTGTCACATGGTATAGCTGGTCACAACAAGTAGTAAATATATTTGTATCGGTAAACTTTTGGTTTACTTTAACATGCTTTTCAATTGTACTAATAATGTCAATATAAATTGTGACAATTGATAATTTTATTGTCATTCCTTTTACTTTGTATCATTATATAAACAGTACTATGACATTTACTTTTGGAAATGTCTAAATCAATGTGAAGTCCATAACGTCAGCAACTTAATAAAAGAAATATAATTTGCAAATGATTATATGCAATATTCGCTTTAAGAAATATGCCAAAATCTTCAAATCTTCAAATGTCCAAATTGACTTTAATGATCAAAAGTGATTACAAAATTTATTATATTTATTACAAATATTCACTTCAAGGGATGTGCAAAAAATAATTTAGACAATAATGTAAGCATATATTATTTTTCTTACCAATAAGATCATAATCATTCACTTCAAGTACTGATTAATTAGTATATGTCATTGATAATTCTATTCTAAGAATGAACATTTATCAACATTGTGAATCATCCATATCAGTACAATAGATTCCATTGTCATTGCTACATTCACTTCAAGGAATGGAGCAAATCTAGTGGGATAAATATTTTGTTATTTAACCATAAGATATCATGAAATAAATTCAAAATCCTTTTAAAATCTTTTTCACAAAAGTTTTACATCATCAATTAACTAGAAAGAAATAGCCAAGACATACATGGAGTTTATTATAAACCAAATGCATGGAAAAAACTGACATCTAAAATATCAAACCTAATATAATGCTAAAGTTAACAAAAATTTCATAAATCATCGCAAACATGCATGAAATTTACTTCAAAACCATACATCTCATGTTTACTAAAACTTTTCCACTTACAATTGCTCATGCCATCTCACTAATCAATTGCTAAATGAATAATATAAAATGCATAAAATACACAGAACAACTTTGCAATAGTAAATATTGTCAACTAAGATCATTCAAGAATTAAAGATTTGGTTGTAATTATACTTGAAATTCTACAATAGAATTAGCCCAAAAATCAATTAAGACATTCCTCAAAGTTTATCCTTAAATGGACTTAAAACAATCATGCTTGATGTAAAATAATTTTGATTTTATTAATATATGTAATAATTTTAATTATTGTTGATTAAGAGAATTTTTAAAAAATATTAAAGTCCAAAAATATATAATGTCTAGAATTAAGAATATATATGTATATTCAAATTGAAACCATCAAATAAACACATAAAACAATTAGTTTAATGATGACTAAGAATCGATGCAAGGTCACATATTATGATGAACCTTAGGCCTTAGATTAATAAAGGTGATCAATAATATTATGGATTGTGATTTACAGATTTATCAATTTATAAAATTGAAATTAATTTATCATCATTCATACATAATCATCAAGCAATTATCAAATAATATATATTAAAAAATATTTTTTTTTATGAACAAAAAATCTAGATAACATATAGGCACGTGATATGATAAGTAAATTTATCTTAATTTCTTATTTTCTGCAAAAATTTCAATAGCTACTTCAAGCAATCCATAAAATTTGACACAATCCTTAAAATATATAAATAGAACAAATTAAATAAAATCATCATAGTTAATCAAGAATTAAGAAAAATAAAAATCTAATATGAAAAGAAAAAAACTCCTTGTAAATTGTTGCAACTTGTGTATAAAGCTTCAAATGAAAAATCATAGAGGATAAGTCTAATCTTCAATACATAAGATCCTTTTTTTTTCTTTTGAGCAAGTTCGTACTGATAATTTACTATAAACTAAGAGAATTATAGAATGAACAAAATAAAAAGATAATTCAACTTTCACTTGGAATACAATAAATTTATACATACCCTCTATTTATAGAACTTTCAAGTACCATAAATTACAAAGCATTAAAAATCAAACATTGACATACCCTATAAGAAATTTAAGGATTATAAGAAAATAAATTTAGGAGTTATAAATATTCATTCTTTAATTTAATGGAGTTATAAACACCAATGGATTTACAACATTTTCAAAATTATTCATCCTAAACAATATATTTTTAAAAAGTATACAATGTATGTTGTATTCCCACTGTAATCAATAAAAGGCAGAGCTTTAAGCACTTATTGTACATTATATTATATTATTGATAAGAGAAGAAAATAAAAAAACTTATGGCATACATTATTAAATTACATTATTCATGGGGATGATTCAATATACGATATTAGAAAATCCACTCTCAAGTCTTCCCTTTTCTCTGGGGTTCAAAAAGAGGTGCCTTGCTGATGAAGTTATCTAGTATTAGCCATCTCGGTTGAGGCATCGGACCATACATTATCCGGAATTGAAGCCGAAGCAACCTAACCTATGCTTTCTCTGGTTACTCAACTTTTTAACTTCACTTAGACCATTTTCATGGATCCCATTTACCTCGACAGTTCCATTCCTGTAGGAACTCAAAGCAACCTGGTTAGTCTCAAAGGGTTTCAATACATTTGGCAATGGTGAAACCGGTACTTCTTTGTTATGGTTAGCTTCCCTTGCAAAAGAATTTGAATCTTCATCCCTGCATTACACCCACAGATCGAAACCGGTAAACCCAAAGACAATGGCGATCATTTGCAATTGTGATTTAGTTGACAAGAAAATTGGAGACCAATGGTAATGGCAAAAGGATATGAAAATATGTCAAAATACATTAACAGGGTTACCTCGTATCATTAATGTCACTGCTATTCTGGGACTTATCCAAAGTCATCTCCAAATTTTCCGCAAACTGTTCGGAGGTGGCTTTAACATTGTCCTCAGCTTTTAAATAAACAGCACCCTCTTCCAAATTTGCAGTTTCTTCATCAGAGAAACTGGTTCGGGAATTAAATCCATGTTGCCGTACTAATGAAATGACCTTATCTAGTGTTCTTAGAGCATCTTGCACCTCAGGACGAATAGAAATTTTTCTTTTATCATTTACGCCATTTGCATCAAATGTAATGTTATCGCCCTCCTCTGGTTGTGTACTCCCTTCAGTTTCTTCTTCCTCAATTTCACCAAAAGATTTTATCACTGTGTCTTGTTCTTTCCGGGGTGGAATTTGAACGGCATGGTCATTAGCACAAACCTTCTTTCTGATATCATGCGTGTCATCTTGTGTGCGTTCAATTAAACTCTCGTTCCGCAAAAGGAGGGCTTCACTTTTAGGCTCATGTACTTCAAGAACTTCACCCGATTTGTTACTGGCATAAAGTGCTTCACGTATTAGCACAAATAAAGGGTCTCCCAAGGCCTTGCTGTAATCTTTGTCCCGGTTCGACACAGAAGCCACAGTCTATAAGCATTGCAAACCGAAAAATCTGAGAGATTTATTCGTTCCTAGTAATAATCTGCATTGTGAAAAATGTTCCGAATGCCCTCAGCAATGAAACCTTTTACGATGAATAATCAGTTGTATCCATCATACTCAGGATTTCATTGCTCAAAGTCTTTATTTTCCCTAAAGTACCCATGTCCGGCAAGAGTATCAAACAGGTATTTGAACATGGGTATCGGGATATAATTCTTCAAATATATGGAAAAACTTTGAAAAAGTAAAGCATACCCGTATTTGACACTCGCTTTCGAGTCCAAGTAACATAAGTTATTTTAGAATTTAAGAAGAGAAAAAAAAATTAAACTGGTTGTTCAGGGGAAATTAAGATGTCGTATTAGGAGAATGTATGACCTTTTGATAGAGTCTGAAGCCATTTCCAACAAGCTGCCTTGAGATGAAGTTTATAAGGGATGGAGGGACAAAATCGAGCTTCATATCCATGTTTGCAATTGTCCTACAAAATTAACAAAACTTCAACATTTTGAGGAAAAAAACTGAAGTATACGAGAGGAATATAAAAAATCCTTATGACAGGACTTTTTGAATCATATAAACACTGAACCAGACAAATCTTGTCATTCCAATTTCAGGCTCTCTCCTAATCATATCTCGAAACCAAAATGAACCATCAGAAGACCAGGATTTAGCTAATGCCAACACCAAATGTTTCGGGATGTTCAAAAAGTAAATTCCTCAAGCACATGACCTGCTCGGGTTTCAAGTCCACTATCTTTGCAGTCAAAACTCCTGCAGTGCTTGTACTAACAAAGACCTAAGCCCTTCTTGAAATGATACAGAATAATCTACTTTCCTATCTTCGTATGACAACTTAAAAGTATTACAACAACTCACCTAAAATAGCTTCTTTCATCGTTCACCTTCTGCAAAGCGAAGCCTCCAACCATGTCAATCCTTACAACATCCTTTGCTTCAGGAATTCCGTTATTAGTAAATCCATGTGTTGCTTTATCAATGCTGCTCACATCTGAGATCTACAAGCAAAAACATAGACATATTTTAGCTATATTTCCCGGTGTACAGAAAGAAAGCCAATTGCAAAGTCAATGAAAGTATATCCAAGTATTTGAAGTCACTACGGTGTTGACGAGAATGACAATCAGATCTTCTTGAAAGTACTCGAAGAAGAAAAAGTGTACTAGAGCCTCCCTAGCTGACAGTGGCCATGCAACCTTCATCCTTCTCCCGAAAATACAATAACAAGCAAGCATTTTACAATTTCAGGCCTCAACACAGTATTAAGGAAAAAAAAGGGAAAAAAAATTAATTAAAAATTTTGGGTTTTAGGCTCAACAAACCTTACTAGAGATATCTGTTCACCAATTCGGACCTTTTGTAAACAAGTAGAACCATTTACTTTGAAAGGTGGAAAACTAGACTGAGGCCACCTGGGAAAAAGTAAAAAGAATACCTAGCGAGCGTCATGGTTTAGGATCGGATCCGAAAGTAAAATCGATAAAAGTGTACAGAATTTGGAAACATGATAGATCATACAAGAAAGAAAATGTCGATTCTGCACTCGAATTAAGTGGAAAAATGGAAACAATTCTTACCATTTCTTGTAGAGAGCTGACTCCCAAGAGATACATAAACCTACAACGAAGCGAACAGCTGGTTTAAAAATTGTTTTATACAATTATGACCGGTATTGAAAAGTCTTAAATTAATTGCGTAATCTTTGTTCTCATAATTTTGGATTAAGTTGTTAAAGTAATTAAAGTATGAGCTGAACTTACAGACATCCAAAGGCCCATCGACATAGCCTTCAACAAGTAATGTATGAAACTGAGTGCCATGAGGTCCTTCACGGTACATAACACGGAACTCTTCATTATCGTGCTTCAACTGTCAAAACAAGTTGATAAGGCATTTTCAGAGCAATTTATACAAGAGAACCACAGAGTGTCCATCTAATAGACCATACTTTCCATTCACCATGTGATGTTTCACTGGATTTTGAAACGTGATGATTATCAATACAAGTACTCCTTAACATGTCTAGAAGATTCGATACTTCCCGAGCCCTTTTGCCCAGTAAATCTTCACTAAAATCTGTCGGCCAAAGAAAAATTAAAAGAAAATGTGCATAGAGGGACTAAAGGACCCATATCAATGGCAGTTTAAATGCTATTAACCTTCTTTCTCATCCTGTGCATATCGTAAAAGCTGATTCTTGACTAGGGTTTTAAGCATCTCGGGATCAGTCAGTTCAGCACAAGACAATGTCTTGTCGAGCCTCTCTCTGTATCGAGAGATTTCCTTTTTCTTTTCCATATTTACATCTGTGAATAAACAGTATTCAGCTCCCTCTTAAGCACTTGGAGGAGCAACTAACCTTGCGAATAAAAACCAATTCGATTAAGAACTTCACGATTTTTACGATGTTAAACAAATGAAAATGCAAATGCATATGCAGTTGTAAGGGACAATGTGCAGAATTTGAGCCAAAAATAAATAAGCCTGAAATCAAAGAAGCTCAACTTACATGAAGCTGAATGAGAATGAAACCAAAACTTTGTTCTCCAATCAGAATTCTGGGAAGAAGCCAGAATCAGAAAAGTAAAAACCCAGCAACCCAAAACGAAAATGCTGCAGATCTCAATGAAAAGTAAACTTCACTTCCTCAACCTCCAATGGCTCTCTCTATCTTGATCTTGATAAAAATGCAAAAAGCCACTTGATTTGAGATCCCCCAAAAGCAAAATAAATGAACGACACTCAGCAATAAAATCGAAATTACATCTCTTTGTTCTCTCTTCTTCTTGAACCCCACAATACGTGATGTTGGGTGGCTTCTTAGGACAACTGCGAAGAAGGGTCCCACCAATACAGACATACTTCATGCTTCCGTCTTGAGATTTCTTAGGCCTATTTAAGATTTCATTTGAAAATTCTTAATTCAAATTTAGACAATGAATTGACTTTGAAATTTAATATAGAAATCAAATTTATTTTTATGAAGTAAATGAATTCAATTGATAAATATAAAATATATTTACGAATTAACATTAGTATTTATATATCTTTCAAATATATATTGAATTTTAATTAAATAAAGAATGCTGATGGTTGCGGTTTATTTTTACCTCTTTCACGTGAAAACAATTCTTTTTTATTTATAAGGCATAATATTTTTAATGTGACATATTAAGGAGATAAAAGAGATAATTAAGTGTTATACATATGCTTTTAGATGATATATACTTTTTTAAGTTTTAAGTTTGACATATAATTTAGATGTGTATTTTTAATAGGATTCACACTCAAATATCATCACGCGTGTTCACGTGTGCCGCCTCGCAAGGTGGGAAGGAGTGTTTGAAATATTCCTTATGAGGGGATTGATATTTCACCTTACAAAGTTACTAGGCATTATTGTCGCTATGGACATATATTCTAATAGTTCATTTTACATAGATTTTAATAAGCTTAATATTTGTGTCATGGACATGTCTAACTTTTCATGATACCCCGTGTTTTAATTATTTTATATACTTTTTTCATGTTTTAGGGCTCCTTTGGATGCCCGTTTTCCTCTGGTGTGGTGCGATTGAGTGTTATTTCAATGTAATCGTGCTGGTAGATGCTGTTTGGATTGCACAACATCAGTGAGTTGAGCGCTACACAGTACCAGTAGAAATGGAATTTTTCACTGATGAAAAAATTGGCAGTGAGTTCAACGCAGGTATGTTTTTACCATTTTGTCTTTATCATGTGTTTTTTTTCTTTTTTATAATTTATATACTTTGGGTAAAATATATCTCATTTTATTTTTTATCCCAATCTCTTTTATATTTAAAATTTTAGTTTTATTAAATTTAAAAATAATTTTTCATTATAATAATATTGTTTGTATTTTCATGATAATAAATAATATTTTTAAGTGGATTTTTATAAAAAATACTTATATAATTAATTAAAATATTTATAATAAAATATCAAAAGATACATTTTAATATTTTATTAAATGAATTTATAAATTTATATATTTTTAATAATTTTGTAAAAGTAAAATAATTTTAAAAACTTCTATTATATATCTTTTTTAATATGATGTCCTTAATAGTCATTTTTATTCTCACCACACCGTTACAGTTGCGTTTGAATCCAAACACACACTCCACCGCTATTTCTAATCTCACCGCTACAGTATCCAATCTCACCGCCACCACTATTTTTAACCTCACCGGAGGTAAACACACCGCTCATCCAAACTAGGCCTTAAATTGTTTTGTGTTCCATATAATTTGTTATAATAATTTAATTTTAATTAATTAAATTACAAAATTACATTTATTACAAATTATTCTAAATTTTACTTCATTTACCCGAAGCGAAGTGTTCTAGCAACAATAAAATTCAAGTCTTAAATAGATCATGAAGATATCATATTGTTGATAACAATTTCATATTTCCATTATAGATAGAGATAATTGAAAAAAATTGATATTTTAACAATTTAACTGCAATATATTTATATAAAAATCACTAATATCTAAAAAAATAACTCATATACATTCTTTTCTTTTATCTAAAAGGAGTATTTCATAAATTATAAAAAAAAATAATACGATATTAAATACGACCATAGGCATCGAACTTCAATACAATCACAACTCGGACGCATTCCATTACACCATAAACAAACATGAAGAAGGAAAAACACAAATACATTAATTTAAGTGAATGAGAAACCTGAGGTACCAAGCATGGATGAAAGATGAACTGTTACCACATCCACGTGACGGACTTCACAAAGGATGATATATTCAGGTCAGTTAGGCGCATCGATGATTCTATATCTGACAATCTCAACTCCAAGGTAGTCGAGACAGCCATGAACAGCAACATGAGGCTTCCCAACCTTTACTCGAACTGCAGATATTTGAGAGTGATTTGTGAAGGTTTTTGATGCAATCATTTGAGCCACTGATTCCAAAAGATCATGAGATGGCCCTTCCACAACTTCCTTCACTATGCTATTGCATAAAGTCGCCAAAATTCTAATTAAAACCAAAACATAAGCTAGAAGATTCAATTCAATGTCTTTTCGGTTACTCACCGGTAAAGATCCGTGTAACTAAGGGTGTCCGATAAGTTGTCAGATTTACCGGCTTCCCGAAGATCCATCCAAGCATCTACATCCACCAAGAACTTCTGACCCAGTTTTTTCTCTTCAGGCTTTACTCCATGGAAACCATGAAATTTCAAGCCCCTCAATATGAGTTTGTCCCCGGTTGGTATTCCATTTCCAATAACTTCCATCCTCGTCACCTCCGGTACCCGGACTCGACAGTTCGACACGATCCGACACTGGACACGGATCAGATCCGGCGAAATCGAAAGGAAAAGGAAAGGAAGAGGATACACGGCGGTGGCAGCGGCGTCGGCGATCGTCTACAAGCTCTGATAAAGTAGTTGCTGGAGGAAAAGACAAGAAAAGAAAAACTGATGGGGAAAGCCCCCAACGGTAATCGGCAGTAACAGATAAGAAGATCTTCTCGTGACTTTACTTTTAGTTCCTAGGGTTTTTCTTGTCAATGAGGAAGGTTTCTTTTTTAAATGCAGATCCAGCCCATTTATTTGACAGAATAACAATGGGCCAATTGCCAACAGCTATGAACAGGGTTAAAAAATGGTGTTAATCATGAAATGCTTCGAGAGCTTAGAAGAGAACATGAAACTGCTGAACGGAAGAAAGCAAATATAATCGTAACATCAAAATAGAAAACACATTACATGTCACTTCCACAACGGTCTAATCTAGTTCCGCCCAAGAAAAGGAAAGGAGCTTTGGAGTTGGTTTTCAATGTAGCAGATAGGGATTGTGGTCAAGCATTTTACACCAGTCCCATACCTTTTAATTTTTGTAAAATATCATTGATTTCAAAGTTGGGCCCAAAAGTTAGCAAATTCTAATTTAGCCGACTATCTACCTCTTACATTTGATCGACTTCGGATGACGTTATGAACTCAAGAGAGGGCATATGTTGATAGGCTTCTTGAACCTATACGAGACACATGGAGAAAGAGAACCTCTATATGTTCTAATGGGTGGTCTGATCTTCAACAAAGGCCTCTAATTATCATAATGGCGGCTTCTTTGGGTAGTGCAATGTTTATCATGGCTGTTGATTCAAGTGACAAAATTAAAGATGGCGGAATATATAGCAAGCTTTTTCATCCAGGGCATCAAAAATATCACATCCGATTTCAAAAGTGCAGGTCGTTAATTGAATAAAAATTTCCTTGAGTTGTTGATTGCTTGAACTTGACATTGAAAACTATCTGTGAGTATTTTGATCGATCATCTCACTATTCGGAATGCAGATGGGTGAATGATTTGGTCGATGAGGTGCGTGAAGTGAACTACTTCATCCTAGACCATAACTTTTTTCAATAGATATTCAAATGTGATGTTATTGGCGGTAGCCGAAACTAGATTTGCTTCTAACATTTTTGTGGTTGAAAGCAAAAGAAGCTTTGGAGAAACGATGTTGGACCTAGATTGGAAAGGGTTTAGGGTTAATGGAAAAAAAGACCCCATTAGACTGAAAGCAAGAAAACTCATGGATGGATTTATTAGTTAGTGAAACATGATAGGGTAAAATTGATTTTCTGTTAAAGTTCACACTTGAATTTTTCAGGGAAGTAAGACTTGATAATTAAGACTCAATGATAGATCAAGACTTGATAACTGGACACTCAAAAGGTTTTTAACGTAATCCAAGAAATTCTTGACGATAGGTGGAATAAAAGTAATACACCTATTCACTAAATGACTCATTTGCTACTTCCGAAATATTATACTACAGAATGGTTTCAAGGCAGAAGTGGTGGCTTTCCAAGAAAAAGCTCTGAATGAAGACGAAGAAGTCACATTGTATAGAGATAAATATTTTGAAAGTTCTTCACCAATGAAGATGATATTCGAAAATTGTACTCTTAATATAACGATTCATTTTAAATGGTACCAAAAATAATAATTTTAGAGTTTTATTTTTCGATGATCAAGTTGATAAATATTATTATTTTATATTCACAAGTTTATTATAATGGTATATTAATTTTCGGTTTGAAAATTTTATTGGTCGAATAATTAATTAGGTTATAAAAATTAAGTCGTAAAAATTATAAAAGTTAATCGTTACTGAAATTTTATAACTAAATGGCTTTAAAAGAAATTGTTCAAGGGTTTATGTAGCAAATAGACCCTAATGTTATGGCACCTTATTTTGTTATGAAATTTGGTTAAAAATTAAGATTTAATAATAATAAACAAAAGAAACAAAAGTGGAAAGAAAGAGAATTTTCTTCCTTATCTTGTTCCACCGTTTCATCACCATTGAAGAGGGAGGAAAGAGCTTCAAATATTCCAAGCATTCGACTTATGCATGTAAGTAATTTTGAGGTACGTATTTCGTAAATTTTATATTTTTGAGATTTTGGAAATTTAATTTAGTTAATTTAAGTATTAAATTGGAAAAATTGTTAAAGTTTTAAAATATTATGGTTTTTGAAGCTTTTGATATTAAATGACTTGATTGTAAATTTAGTTGTGATTAATGATTAAATTCTAAAGTGAAATTTGTTAGTTTTGAGTATGGAGACTAAAATGAAAATATTATGAAATTAATATGAAATTTCTATAATTATGGATTGTAGAGAGTCTTAGAAGCATGAAATTGCAATAGGTTTGTAAAACGAAACTCAAATGTAAAAGTTATGGTTGTTTTAGTTTTAGGGACTAAATTCAATAAAATGTGAAACTTTAAAGAAATTATAAAAATGAAATTAAATTATCATATGCAAAGAATGGGTTGTTATAAGGTAATTGAAGTTGATAATTTAAAATGAATTACCGTATAAATTAAGATTTGGATCAACTGATAGATAATCGAAGAAAGAAGAAAATTGTCTATTATTCATTGACACTTCACTTATCGCCAATTTTACCTGATAAATTCAAATGTAAGTTGTTTATATTGTACAAAACAAATAATCTTGAATGTGTTTTTTATTTATCAATTTTTTGTTTAGTGCAAGTTAAAAGTCTTTTGCATTTGTTTAAAAAAAAAAAAGTCAAATTTCAAAAAAAAATTATTAAAAGTGATCATTAATTTAGTATAAATATTTTTTGCATTTACTTTTTTTAACCCATTGGTTAGTTGAGTATATTAAATTTATAATATTTTTATAGTATTAATTTTTGTTTATAATTTTTAATGAATTTCTTAAAAAATTAATAAACTGAAAATTTAATGTAATTATAAAATATTTTTAAAAAAAATTAACTAACTAAGAATAGATTATGTTAATGTTATTTAATTTTAAAAATATTTAATATTCAAATAATACAAAAAATAATCATGGTTTGAATACTAATATTAATATAATATAATTCAAATATCATTATAAATAATTTCTTACAAATTATTTATTTTATATATTTATTTTAATATTAAAATTGTTAATATTCTATTTTTTTAATTTTATATTTATCTTTACTCTAATTTAATCAATTAAAATAATAACTCTTATTATATTTGAAAAATATAAATTTAATTTGATAAATGTTATTAATATGTATGTCTTTCTTTTTAACTATATTTTAAGCTTAACAATTTATTATTCATTAATTTTAATATTATAATATTAATTTTAATTCAATTAAATAAAAGATTAAAAAAGTTAAACAAAAGATATGAAATAATTTAAAAAGTTAAAATGTAAGGAGTAAAAGAATAATTTACTTAATTTGTAAATAAGTGCATCAAATATAGAGTGTCATGTGTCAAAAGAACAGTAATGTGAACATTTTGTTTTTAACCTCGTATTGCTATAGTATATATGATTTGTAATTTGTTTGTTGTAAATTAATGGATGTCTAACCCCCATAAGCATATTAAATGAGATAAAATTCTTTAGTGCATTTATAATCAGGAGATTATTTAATGGAGTAATTAATAAAATTTAGTTTATTAAACGTAATGCATTTATTAATTAAATGTAAATGAGCTTATAAATAGTACATTGTAAGTGAAGAAAACACAATGAAATTCTCCCATATTTTCATCCTCTTTTATTTATTGTTTTATTAATTTTTCTATAACACGTTATCAGCACAAGCTTCTATAAGTTCATAGTGAAGTTCACATCATTTCGACTTTATATAATTTTTCCGTATAACTCCCGTTAAACTATATACGGTATACGTATTTTCATAATTCTTTTATTTTATTTTCTAGATAAAATATTTGCTTTGGGTAACATTTGCACATTTATTTTTACAACTAAAATTTAATAATGATAATTATATATACATGTTTTTTTTTATTAAAAGAAATTTCAATTAATTTAATTTGTGTTAAGTTATTATTATGATTATTCCCCTTTATGCCAATATTTGACATACATATTATTATTTAGCAAATTTGGTATATATAATTGAATTATTTCACAATTGAGAATACTTATTATTTTACTAATTTTTTTTTTTTGATTCAAGTGATTATAATGTCAAATCTTGCCAAACTTGAATTTGCGGCCTTAGACATATCAGGCAAGAATTATTTGTCATGGGTATTAGATGTTGAAATTCACCTAGATGCTAAAGGTCTAGGAAATACTATATTAGCATATAAAGAAGCATCTAATCAAGACAAGGCAAAAGCAATGATTTTCATTCGTCATCATCTGCATGAAGGATTAAAAGTAGAATATCTCACAGTGAAAGACCCTTTTGAGTTGTGGAAAAATTTGAAAGAACGATTTGACCATCAGAAAACTGTAATACTCTTTAAAGCTAGTTATGATTGGATGCACTTACGGTTGCAAGATTTTAATACTGTAAGTGAATACAATTCAGAACTTTTCAAAATTAGTTTTCAACTAAAATTATGTGGAGAAAACATAACTGATGAGGACTTGTTAGAGAAAACATTTTCAACCTTTCAAGCTATTAATGTGCTCTTGCAGTAGCAATACCGTAAAAAAGGTTTTAAAAGGTATTCTGAATTGATTTCATGCATTTTGGTGGCTGAACAAAATAATGAGCTGTTAATGAAGAATCATGGAATTCGTCCTACTGGTTCTGCACCATTCCCTGAAGTGAATGTAGCAGTACACAATAATTACGAAAATAAAAAAAATATAGAGGTCGCGGCCGTAGTCGTGGACGTAGTGGGGGACGTGGTCGAGGACGTATTAGTAATCGTTATCATGGTGGTCATAACAATGATACTTCTAACCACCAGAAAAAGAATAACAGTGAAAGACAAGAAAGAAGTGGTCAAAATAATCCTTCAAAGATTGTTGAGAATATATGCTACTGATGTGGTATGAAGGGGCATTGGTCACGCACCTGTCGTACGTTTGAGCATTTAGTGAAACTTTATCAAGCATCCATTAAAAGAAAGGGAAAGCATATGGAGACAAATTTTATATCCCAAAATGATGAAATGGGGGCAAAAGATGAAGATATTCACAATAATAATAAAACTGACCATGCCTACGAGGATGATAAATTTAATGACCTTAATAATATAACTCACCTAGATGTGGCGGATTTCTTTGAGAATCATTAGAAAATTTTATATTATTTTGACATTTTTATATTATTTTAAGTATAATTTATTTTCTCTCATGAAGAATAATTTATATATTTAATAAATATTTGCAATGTTTCTCATATTATATTTTTGTTTGTTTTTATGAAGAATATGAATATTCAACAAAATTTTGATGGACCCAAAATCAATGGAGACGTGTGTCTTGCAGATAGTGCTACAACACATACGATACTCAAAGATAAAAAAAATATTTTTCTCATTTGACAATGAGTAATGCCCATGTTAATACAATATCGGGTAGTTCAAAACTTATTGAAGGCTCTGGAAGAGCTATTATATTATTACCTAAAGGTACAAAATTTGTCATTGATGATGCTTTATATTCCACTAAGTCTCAAAGAAATTTATTGAGTTTTAAAGATATCCGTCTTAATGGATATCATATTGAGACTATGAATGAGAAAAATATTGAATATCTATATATTACAAATGTTGAACGTGGAAAGAAATATATTTTGGAAAGGTTACCTGCTTTTTCATCAGGTTTATATTATACACATATTAGTGCAATTGAGTCACATGTTACTAAAACCCAAAAGTTTGTAGAACCATATACTTTTACTATTTGGCATGACCGATTAGGCCATCCAGGATTTATTATGATGCCAAGAATCATTGAGAATACAATTGGACACCCATTAAAGAACCAAAAGATTCTTGAATTCAAGGATTTATCTCGTGTTGCTTATTCTCAAGGAAAATTGATTATTAGACCATCACCAGCTAAAGTTGGGATTGAATCTCCAGCATTTCTGGAACGTATACAAGGTGATATATGTGGGCCTATTCATCCACCATGTGGACCATTCAGATATTTTATGGTATTAATAGATGCATCTAGTAGGTGGTCACATGTGTGTTTATTATCGACTCGTAACTTGGCGTTTGCGAGACTACTTGCTTAAATAATCCGATTAAGAGCACAATTTCCAGATTATGCAATCAAAACTATTCGTCTTGATAATGCTGGTGAGTTTACATCCCAAGCTTTTAATGATTATTGTATGTCAATTGGGATAAAAGTTGAACATCCTGTAGCTCATGTTCATACACAAAATGGTTTAGCTGAATCATTTATCAAACGTCTTCAACTAATAGCTCGACCATTGCTTATGAGAACAAAACTCCCTATTACAGCTTGGGGATATGCTATTTTGCATGCAGCAGCACTTGTGCGATTAAGGCCAACAAGTTATAATAAATACTCCCCATTATAATTGGCTTTTGGTCAGGAGCCAAATATTTCCCATCTTAGAATTTTTGGATGTGCAGTATATGTTCCAATTGCTCTACCACAACGTACAAAGATGGGTCCTCAAAGGAGGTTGGGAATATATGTTGGTTATGAATCTCTTTCTATAATTAAATATATTGAACCATTAACTAGAGATTTATTTACTACATAATTTATTGATTGTCATTTTGATGAAACAACATTCCCAATATTAGGGGGAGAGAAAGTACAACTGGTAAAAGAGATTACATGGAATGGATCATCAATATCTCAAATAGATCCTCTCACAAGTCAATGTTAATAAGAAGTTCAAAGGATCATACATTTGCAAAACATTGCCAATCAACTGCCAGATTCATTTACTGACCTAAAGAGAATTACAAAATCTCACATACCAACTAAAAATGCTCCAATACGAATTGATATCCCAATAGGGCAAATTGTTAGTGCAAAAGAAAGTAATCCACGCCTAAAGCGTGGAAGGCCAATTGGTTCCAAAGATAAAAATTCTCGTAAAAGGAAAGGAGCAATTATTCAAGATGGTAATATTATGGAGGCAAGTGCCCCAGAAGAGGCCAAAGATATAACTAATGAAAAATCCCCAGAAGAGGTTCAGGTACCTGAAAATGATGATAATGAAGAAATCTCAATAAGTTATGTTACTTCAGGAAAAAGATGGAACCAAAAAAATATAGTTGTCGACAACAATTTTGCTTATAATGTTGCTATTGAAATAGCATAAGAAAATGAGGATCCTGAGCCTAAATCTATTGAGGAATGTAAAAATAGAAAAGATTGGCCAAAATGGAAAGACGCAATTCAAGCATAATTAAATTCACTTTCTAAACGTGAGGTTTTTGGACCTATAGTCCAAACACCTAAATATGTAAAGCCGGTAGGATATAAATGAATATTTGTGTGAAAACGAAATGAGAAAAATGAAGTCGTAACATATAAATCACAACTTGTAGCACAAGGATTTTCGCAAAGGCCCGGCATTGATTATGAAGAGACATATTCTCCTGTGGTGGATGCAATCACGTTTAGATACCTTATTAGTCTAGCAGTACGTGAAAAACTTGACATGCGTCTAATGGATGTTGTTACAGCCTATTTGTATAGTACACTTGATAATGAAATTTATATGAAAATCCCAGAAGGATTTAAAATCCCTGAAGGATATAGAGTTTCCCGAGAAAATTGCTCAATCAGATTAAAGAAAAGTTTATATGGATTAAAACAATCTGGACGTATGTGGTACAATCGTCTTAGTGAATATTTGTTAAAAGAAGGTTATAAAAACGATCCAATCTGCCCATGTGTTTTTATAAAAAGGTCTGAATCAAACTTTTGATAATTGCTATTTATGTTGATGATCTAAATATTATTGGAACTCCTGAAGAGCTTCAAAATGCAGTAAATTATTTAAAGAAAAAATTTGAGATGAAAGATCTCGGAAAAACAAAATTTTGTCTTGGCCTGCAGATCGAGCATTTAAATGATAGAATTCATGTCCATCAGTCAACTTATACGAAAAAGATCTTAAATAAATTTTATATGGATAAAGCACATCCATTGAGTACCCCGATGGTTGTACGATTGTTAGATGTGAATAAAGATCAATTTCGTCCTTGTGAGAATGATGAAGAGTTTCTTGGTCCTGAAGTACCATAACTAAGTGCCATAGGAGCATTGATGTATCTTGCAAAAAACACAAGATCTGATATAGCTTTTGCTGTAAAATTATTAGCAAGATTTAGTTCCTCTCCAACACGTAGACATTGGAATGGAATTAAACATGTATTTAGATATCTTAGAGGGACCATTGATATGGGGTTATTTTATTCAAATGATTCAAAATCCCTATTAGTTGGTTATGCTGATGCTGGATATTTATCAGATCCACATAAAGGTCAATCTCAAACGGGATATTTATTTACATGTGGTGGTACTGCCATATCATGGCGTTCGACAAAGCAAACATTAGCTGCTGCCTCTTCAAATCATGCTGAAATAATTGCAATGCATGAGGCAAGCCGAGAGTGTGTTTGGCTAATGTTATTAACCCAACATATCTAGAAGATATGTAATTTGCCTTTATAGGAAAATATGCCAACTATCTTATACGAAGATAATGCAGTATGTATAGCTCAATTAAAGGGTGGTTATATCAAATGTGACAGAACGAAACATATTTCACCAAAATTATTCTCCACTCATGATCTTGAGAAGAAAGGTGACATAGAAGTTCAACAAATTCGTTCTAGTGATAATTTAGCAGATCTTTTTTACTAAGGCATTGCCAACTTCAATATTTGAAAGACTACGAAACAAGATTAGAATGCGTCAACTCAAAGATATAATGTGATGTCGCCATTAGGGTGAGTCTAAAACATGTTGTACTCTTTTCCTTTAACCAAGGTTTTGTCCCACTGGGTTTTCCTGGTAAAGGTTTTTAACGAGGCAACTTGTAATAGGAGATTGTGTACTCTTTTTCCTTCATCAGGATTTTATCCCACAGGGTTTTTCCTAATAAAAGTTTTAATGAGGCACATTCTTATTTAAAAGACATTCAAGGGGGAGTGTTGTAAATTAATGGATGTCTAACCCCCATAAGCATATTAAATGAGATAAAACTCATTAGTGCATTTATAATCAGGAGATTATTTAATGGAGTAATTAATAAAATTTAGTTTATTAAACGTAATACATTTATTAATTAAATGTAAATGAGCTTATAAATAGTACATTGTAAGTGAAGATAACACAATGAAATTCTCCCGTATTTTCATCCTCTTTTATTTATTGTTTTATTAATTTTTCTATAACAGTTTTAATAGTTTTACGTGTTAATTCATTTTTTTTTATTTTCATAATTTTTAAAATATTATTTTATTTTCTCACTTATTTTTTCAAAACTATTTCGCATTTAGTATAAATCAAATTAATCCTCATTTACTTAGCACAAATATATATTTGATACTATAAAAATATATTATTTAATGAACTAAAAAATATTTAAAATCATGTAAAACATTCGTGACATTAGAAGTTAGTGGTTAAAAAAATTAAAAATTATACAAATAAGCATAAATCAAATGATAATTAAACTATCAAATATCATATCTATAATATATATAAAAGTATGAGTTTAAAAAAACTTTTGAATTAACGAGAATATCCTTTATTTTTTATTGTATTACTAAATTGGCATTTAAAATATTTATAATTTAATTTAGAATTATTAGTTATAACTCTATTTAAAAATAAGTTTAAAAAGGAATTAAATTAAAATAAAAAAGAAAACGAAATCATAACAAAAATATGTGGTATTGGGTCATTTGTTCTATATGCGCAAATTAAAATCGGGCGAATCTTTACTTGGAGTAGAGCATAAACCTAGAAGAATTAAATAAAAAATTGACGAAACCCATTTAGAAACAAGAAAATGACATCATGATTTGGATTGAATCCCAATAAAAAAATAAATTAATGAAAAGTTTGTGCGATAAGTTTAGCAAATTTTTTTCTATATTATAGATTATAGGAAAATAGACCAAAACTTATCTTTCTTTAATTTCATTTTATTTAAAAAATGTAAGAAAAATCCCCTTCGTTATAAGATAAAATTTTAACTTGAATAGAAGTCTAAGTATATAAATAGAGATTGATTTTATCTTTTAATTATCACTTAATTAGTGTCAGAGTTATAGATCAATTAAAATTAAAAGTTTGGGATAAATCTCAAAATTATACATGAACATTGATTTAATATGCAATTGTACACATGAACTTTAATTTTGTGCAATTATACACGTGAAACTCTAATTGTGGTTCAAATGTATACTTGAAACTTTAATTCTAATTTAATATACACATTTAAAGAAATAAATATATCAATTTATTTTTATATTAGATAAATATAATTATTTATGTATGCAATATATTAACATAAAATGATGTTATATCAATAATTTTATTAATAATTTACAAGAATTAGATCAAATCAAATTTAATGTATAAAATTGCAAAAAACCAAAGTTCATTATACAATTGCACATTAAACTATAATTTATATATAGTTTTAGGATTTATCCCTTAAAATTTAGATCTATAAATAGCATCCATTAGTCGCATAAATATCTTAAAAATAAAAAAATTCAAATGACAATGACACATGTATGTAAGATCATTTTAATTTTTTTTTATAAGTTGTATATTCTATGCAAAGCAAGTACTTTTTTATAAAAATTTTTACCTTATTATTATTATACTTAAAAACGTAAACGGATGAGAGAGATTTTTTTAAAAAGTAAAAAGAATTACCATATAAAATATCGATAATTATTTTTAATCACTATTATTAAATGTGTTTATTAATTTAATGTAAATATTTTTCATACTTACAATGAATGTTGTTTTACCTTTTTAATTTTAATTTAATATTGTAATCTACTTTCAATTAATTCTAAAATTTTATAGTATTTCCAATTTTTATTTATAAAATATTATTTATTTTAAATATGTTGTATATATTAATTTATAAAAGATTAAAGTAGTAAAATCACGTACCATTAAAAACTAATAATAATAAAAGCTCCACGTTACTTTCAACTCGATGTCTAAAAACTCGTCTGTACGAAAGTTGAACCCAAAATTTTAGATTATATATTAAACAAGAAACACGCAAGCCAAATTGCCTTTCTTAAACCATAAGATTAACATTTCTATAAATTTGATACCCCAAAAAACATTTACATAAATTAATACATTAATACAATATAATATTATATTTTTATTGTTTTATATATATTTTAAGGATTTTCTTTACCCATACCAAGCACATGCTTACTACTTATATAAATTAGTATATTTATAATATTTTGAATATAATATATCCATAAAATTTTAAACTTAATGATTAAATTTTCAAAGTCAATGATGTGGTTTACACATATATATATATATATATATATATAAATCTTTATATTTAAACGATGTTTATATAATAATTAATAAATGTTATTATATTTCATTATTGCCTGCAATTATATTATTTTATGATTTGTGTAGGAATTTTAATTTTAAGTTTTATGTTTAAATTTTTATTATATTAATGGCAATAAAATCATAATTAAAACTTAATTAAAAAAAAGATTCACTTTAAATATAATTAAAAAACATTTTGGAATTTAAAGAATTATCCCAAAATTCAAAATTTTCAGATATATTCTTGTATTTATTTTATATAATATATATTTTTACTTTTAATGTCCATCTTACGGTATTTAATTGAGATTCATAACCGTACTTTTTTATAATATGGCCTCTAAAATTGAAATTTAAATTTATATTTCTTTTTAAAAATGCAATGTCAGCATTTGTTGATTATATATAATATATATGGTTGGTGTTGTATAATGTAATATGGCGTGTTGACGTTTAACTTCACTTGAAATATATTTATTTATTTTCGTTTAACTCATTGGGAAGCCATCGTTGAATAAGGAAATGGCTTCTAGAAGTGGTCAAATGGATTTGCAATTGATTATATAAATTCGGCATTTAGCCTTTGAATTATATTTTCTTAATTATCTTTTTTTCATTTTAATATTAAAATTATTATTTCCTTGAAAATTTTCATTCAAAAATTTAATATTATTATAAAAAACAGGTAATACACCCAATTAATTAGAACATACCACATGGCAATTGATGACATGACATCTATTAAAAGATTTCAAAATATATAATATCTAAAAATATACAAAATTAATAATCAAGTTTTAGTGTTGTTGATTAAGACTAGATTCATTGAGTATCTAAGCACAAATCTCATCACTTGTAATTGCGAAATGTGATATTTACTCAATATATGTGTATGCCATAGATGAATTTTTGTCTTATTCTTTCCTGTTCTTTGTTTGTTATGCTTTGTAATAATTTAATTTTTTTTAATTCAATAGTGGTTTATTTTTCTTTGTAATAGTTCCGCATATAACCTATCCTATGCTATATTTGTGATAGTAAAACTTTAAAATATGTATAATTTAAAATATATATATATATAATTATAAAAAAATATTAAATTTAAAATTATTTATAATATATAAATCCTAAAAATTTATATAAAATATAAAAATATTAAATTAAAAATTTATTGAATTTTAAAAAATATATTTATAATATAAATTATATAAAATAAAAATAATTCAAAAAGAAAAAAAAGCAAAAATTCTAAAAATTTCATTTTAAAAAAATATATTAAATCGGTAAACGATTAATGTCAATCAATGCCAATCAATATTGGTCAACAATCAGTTAATGATCAACAGCCACAACATCAGCTAATGGCCGTGTCATTGATGATATAGGAAAAAGTTAAAAACATGGCATGATCTCGTTTATTAGATGTATCACCTGTTTTAAACACCATTAACCTTTTTAAGACAAAAATTTAGAAAATAATTGTTTAAGTACCAAAAAGGGACAAAAAAAAAAACTTTAGCTACAAAAGTGGGAAACAAGTATAATTTAGAGATTAAATCTTGATATAAACCTATAAATTTAGATATTTATTGTAGCTTTTTTTTTTGGTCAAATATTTTAAGTTAGGTCACTCAATCATTAGAGCTTTTTTTTGTCACTTAATTGTGAAATGTTATACTTTAGTCACTAATATTATTGGGTTATACACCTTTAATGAAAACGTGATTTGGAATGTTAAATTTGTTACATAAGCACCACCTAATTCATCTTCTCCAACTTAACTCCTTCTCTTCTCCGTATTTTTTATTTACCATAAGAAAAATGAAAAGAAATGTATGCTAATAATGAATTATTCCAAAACTCCATATATCCCACAATTTTATTATCTTCACCATTCTCTTACTACCAAACCTAATCTAATCTCATTTCACACACAACCCCATCATTGAAAAAAGTCCTCACATTAATTTACTATTCATCATTATCGGCTCACATATTCCCTTTTCATCGATTTGTAACTCGTTTTCAATTTAAACCAAAACCTTTATGGTGAGGGAATAGCCCACATTAGGGGAATGCTCTCAATGCACATTAGCAGATCTTTTGAGCAAACTAGGTTGTTGGAAAAATTACATTTTTATGGGAATTTTGAGGCATATTCTCAAAAAGTAAATGTGGAGAGTAGAATCATAAAATTATGGTTTCACATTCTACTCCATGAAACTTTTATAATGGTATATTATATGCTCAAAATGGTTGAGTGATGAATGAAAAATTGATACTCAAGGCAAGCTACTTGAAAATATTGTTGAGAAAAAAATGAAAGCTTAGATTCTATATTGGTTAAATACCAAAGTGTGAGACGGGTTTATATATGTGAACCCTCTTGAAAGGTAATTGAATAATTAAGCTTGTAACCTTGCTTCGCGCGTAAGTGGGTATAGGTCCAAACCCGATGGGGTTGAGGCGCACCCGCACGACATGGGTGACATGAAATGTCCGAACCGGTCGAGCCCAAATCATCTTGCAGATATTTTAAGCCCAACTCGAACTTATTTTCCTCAGCAGACATAATCTGCTTATATATGGACAGTTTCTGATTTGATTTAATTTTTAAATCAAATTGATTTTTTGGCTCCTTAATGGCAGATTTTTTGGTTATTTTTTTCAAAAGTTCCAGTAATAGAAAAAGGCAAAGTTCGTTCGCTGGTCGTTGTAGAGGTACTACTACTTCTACTATTGTTGTTGTTTTGTTGTTGTATCCTGAGAGACATTTAGCCAACGTTTCTCCAAGTACCATAAGAGCGGCCGAATCTATCTTAAAGAAACTGTCTTTCACAGGCCTCAACGTTTCGTAAAATATTGATTCTTCTTTATTTCAATTTCTTCTTTTATTATGGTTTTATTTGACTTTCGTATTTGATAAATTAATTATAAATAATTCTTTTTATATTTTATTTCATGTGTTTATTTATAATTAGTTATATGTTCGCTAACGTGTGTATTGTCTAACAATGTTAAGACAGAACCAATTATTTTTTCAATTTTCTAATCCGAGACAAACGAGACACTAAGGCAAAAAAAAATATTTTTTTCAAAAATCAATTTTCTTTTAAAAATTAAATAAATCTGTTCCGGGTTTTTACCCGCCGTTCAATAGATTTCTTTTTCCTCTATTTTTGTTTTATTTCCAAATGAATCTTAAAACTAATAAAATCTGTTTCGAGATTTTTACCTCCAATTAACATATTTTATTCGATTTTGTTTCCAAAATTAAAAGTAAATAAAACTCGTTTCAGGATTTATTCTTGCTGTTCAACGGATTTTATTCTATATTTTGATTTTATTTCTAAACGGGAAATTAAAAGTAAATAACATCCGTTTCAGGATTTATTCCTGTCGTTCAACGGAATTTATTCCATTATTTTGGTTTTATTTCCAAACGGGAAATTAAAAGTAAATAAAATCTGTTTCAGGATTTATTCCTGCCGTTCAACGGATTTTATTCCATTATTTTGATTTTATTTCCAAACGGGAATTAAAGGTAAAAAAAATCTGTTTCGGGATTGATTCCCACCGTTCAACGATTTTATTTCAATTTTTTTTATTTCCAAAAACGAGTAAAATAAAATCCGTTTCGAGATTGATTCCTGCCGTTTAATGATTTTATTCTAAATTTTGTTTTATTTCCAAAAATGAGTAAAATAAAATCTGTTTCGCGATTGATTCCCACCGTTCAATGGATTTATTACATTTTAATTTTGTTGCCAAAAATGAGAAATTAAATTAAATAAAATCTATTTCTGGATTTATTCCCACTATTTAATAAATATTTATTTGAGTTGATTTTGTTGCCAAAAACGAGAAATCAAATTAAATAAAATATATTTTTAGATTTATTCCCGCCTTTTAATAAGATTTTATTTGATTTTATCTTGTTTCTAAATTAGAATAGATTTAAATAAATTCTATTGCGGGATTTATTCCAGCCATTTAAAAAGATTTTATTTTGTTTCCAAATTAGAATGGAATTAAATAAAATCTGCTTCGAGATTTATTTCTGCAGTTTAACAAGATTTTATTTTATTTAAATAGAATCTATTTTGGGATTTATTCCCATCGTTTAACAAGATTTTATTTGATTTAAATAAAATCTGTTTCAAGATTTATTCTCACCATTTAACAAGATTTTATTTTATTTGATTTTATTTTGTTTCCAAATTCGAATTGAATTAAATAAAATCTGTTTCGAGATTTACTCCCACCGTTTAACAAGATTTTATTCGATTTTTTTTTGTTTCTAAACAAAGACGTAACCAAGTAATTCTGTTTCGAGATTTATTCCAGTCGTTTAGTAGATTTTAATTTGATTTAATGATATAATTTTGTTTTGGGATTTAATCCAGCCGTTTAACAAAATTATTTTTTTTTTATTTCGTTTCGGGATTTTTATTCTGCTGTTTAACAAATCAAAGAGAAATTTTTCCGTTTATGGCGGCCTTAATTGTGACTTTAAATTGAATTAAAAGAAATTTATCAAAGGTGAATTAAAAAGAATAATATGAGAATGCATGTCTAGGATGGGTTCTTTGAAAGACTTGGTATTTAAGCATGCTGAGTGCACCACCTCTCTTTTAGGGTTACCTACATAGTGCATTACTTTATTGCATTTTTAATTAGACCGTATAAACTTTTCTTTCGGGTTTTATTGGATTCCTGTCTTCTAACAAAAGTTGATAAGTTTTTTAATTCTAGTTTTATTTCTTAACAGAAAAATAGAGACTCTCACCAATTCAATCAATTCGCAGTCTAAAGCTTTGGTTCAAACATAATCTTTGATCCAAAACTCAATATTGCCAGTGGCAGCTGCTATAAGTCACAATGAGAAACTTGTAAAATTTTCAGGACAGAATTTCAAGATTGACAACAGAAAATGCTATTTTATTTGACCATGTTGAACTGGACCAAATTTTTGAAAGATGACCCTCTTATTGTTAAAGAGGGCGAGGTAGATGAAGTTATCGCTTTCACTGCTGTTGAAGCTTGGAAATTTTCTATGCTAAAACTACATCCTGAATGGATTGTCTGATACACTATACGAAGTGTATAGTGTTAAGAAAATAGCTAAGGAATTATATGTTTGGACCATAAATACAAAGTCGAAGATGCTGGAACTAAAAAGTTCTTAGTTGCTAAATTCTTGAATTTTGTAATGGTTGATTCTAAATTTGTTGTGAATCAAGTGCAGGAACTTCAACTGATCATTCATGGGATTCTTGCTGAAGGGATGATGATAATAAGTGAATCCTTCTAAGTGATAACCATTATTGAGAAATTGTCTCTTGCTTGGAATGACTTTAAGAATTACCTAAAGCACAAAAGAAAGAAATGTCAATGGAAGACCTAATTTTCAGGCTTTGAATTGAATAAGACAATAGAGGTACGGAAAGGAGGCTCAACAAAGCAACAAATGATAATGTTGCTAGGGCAAATGCCGTAGAAGTCAAGAAAGACTTCAAGAAGGGAAACAACTGCAGAATGAGTCTAAACTTGGACCAAAATATGGTGTTTCCAGTAAGCAAAAATTTCAAGGAAAATGTTTAAATTGCAATAAGATAGGGTACAAGTCATCCGACTATAGGATCCCAAAGAAAGTTAGAGCTAACGAGGCTAATGCTGTGGAAGAAATTTCCAAGGAAGTGTCCGATATAGAATTATGTGCCTAACATACATAATAACTATGAATAAGAATGTTATTTAAAAAAGAGGAATGTTTGTGGGAAGGAAATATCTATTAAACTAAATGTTATCTCTGTAAAAACAAAACTATGAATAAGAATGTTGTTCTTTTTCTATTTGTATGCTTAAGTTATTTAATTTATGGCATAGTAGGCTTGGTCATGTTAATTATGATACTTTACGTACATAAATTAACTAAGAAAACATTCCTTTGTTTCACAATAATTATAATTATAAATGTGAAACATGTGTTGAGGCAAAATTAACAAAGGTCAAAAACCACTTGATCTAATACATAGCAATGCTTGTAAAGCTTGTTTAAATGAAAGGGAGGAATAAAAATATTTATCACCTTCATTGCTACATATATTTACTTAATAGCTAAGACGAAGAGAATTTTATTCTCTATAAGTAAGAAGTTGAAAACCAACTTAATAAAAAGATTAGTGGTGGTGGAAATGTTGAATCGTTTGAATAATGTACACAACTTAATAACACCACCATACTTTCCTCAAATAGAGTAGCCGAGCAAAAAATTAGACTTTAAAGGAAAAGATGAACGCACTGCTAAAAAGCTCTAGGTTATCACATGAAATGTAGGGGGGGAGCGTTTCTATGAGTTAATTACCTTTCTTATATGGTACCCCACAAGAAAAGGGATAAGACACCATATAAGTTATAGAAAAGTAGAAAACCATCCCGCAACCACTTGAAAGTGTGGGGAATGTTGTAACACCCCGAATTTTAGGCCTAGAAGTATTGGGCCTTGAGTTTGAGATTGGTTAGGAGGTGGCTTAAATAATTTAGATGCATGTGAAAGTTTTAAAATTTCACGTTTAGTTTAATATTTAAGGGAATTATGAAGGATTGGTAGTGTGGGAAAAGTCCTGAGCTTGATCCAGGACTAGTAAAAATTTTAATTTTTGCCTTAATGTAACCCTAGTCTCAGGTATTAGGCCTCTTAAACAAATTAAGCGGAAATTAGGACACAATTGGGCCTGTGGCTTAGTGGCAAGGTAGCACCACTTAGGGAGTTATAGGTGGCGTCACTATCAGTTAAAGAGGTCCAAGGTTCGAGGCTTAGGGTGGTAAATTTGGGGACTTTATTTTTGCACCATGGAAGGGAGGTAGTGGCGTTGGAGTGGACTCTGGAAGGGAGTGTTCAGGAGAGAAATTTAAGGTAAGGATAATAGAAAGAAAATAGGAGATTGAGGAGGGGAGGTAATGGTGCCGAATGGGACTTTAGGTGAAGCTAGGTTCGGCTTGTGGCTATTTAAGTGTGTCGAATTCCTTTGAGGGGTTCTTTAGGCTTCTCATTATTTTTTTCTTCTCCCTAATTGCTGAATTCTCTTCTCCCTCTCACTCTATTTCTTCTATTGTTGAATAACCCACTATCTTTTTGTCAAAATTTCTATTAGCATGGTAGTCTTCTTTCTCTAAGAAGCCGAATCCATTCTTAACCTCTTAAATGCCGAAATAGCCACATCAAATTACCGATTTCTCTTTATTCTTCTCCATCAAAAATCAATTGCTATTATCTTCTCTTAATGAAGTTTTAAAAGCCATATCTCGTTCAGTAGCTATCTAGGCCGCAAGATCAAAGGTTAGATTCGGTAAGTGATTCGTCAAACATCATTTAGTATGTTTTGGTAAAAGCCGGAGGGATATCTAACCCTTCTTATCGTTAAAATTTTTTTGATAAGGGTAGGGTTCATAAATCGCAAGCGTAATAGGGATCTACAAGTCTCTGTCGAAAGCTATTCTCTCATTTCGGCTTTTGGGTAAGTGTTCATGATTTTGGGGATATGTGGCCGAATGGTCTACAGTAAGTGAAAGGGTGACTTAAGTGGATACAAGTCACCTATTATTTCATATTTAACGATTGAGATTAATGTAGATCTAAGGATATTCAGGAATAGTAGCTAAGGAGGGGCTATTAGAACTGGTAGCATGTAGTAAGGTTACGGTAAGGCTTCGGTTTTTGGTAAATGTTGTGGTTCAGTATGGAATTGATTCGAGGTTGGTATTGATTATAGGTTGAGGCTGAGGATAGTGTAGCGTGGGTCATTAAATAGGTGTGTACATACATTGCACACACGACCAATCGGCCAAAGCCAAAATCTTGAAATACTGAAATGTCGGAATGCCAAAACTCCGAAAAGGTGGCGCCAGTAATCACACGAGCGTGCGAACACTCATGTAGAGATACCGATACGATTACTGAGGCCTAGAGAGCGATCTCATGGTCTTGGGCTACTGTTTGGCTAACCGGGCCAGACAAGGCTAAATGGGCCTGCCGGGCTTGTGGGCCCAAATTGGCAAAAGTTGTTATGTGAAATTGTGTGATGGATTGATATGGATGATTGTATGATTTGATTATGATCAGGCCTAATAGGCTACATAAGCATGATTGGCCTTAATGAGCTTTATGAACATGACTAGGCTCAGTGGGCCTTATGGGATTGTATAAATGCATGCTAGGGTTTTAATGGACTTTAGGCGTAGTTCTGACGAACTCTCAAATTGCATAAGACTTAGATAAATAATCAAACATGTCTGTGGACAAGTCACTAGGCTAGGGTGTGGTAATGGATGTGTGCATGTCTAGGATTGGATCTAGGAAGAGCTTGGTACTTAAGCGGTCCGAGTGACCGACCTCCTCTTCTCTTGAATCCTACCTGGTGCATAGTGTCCGTTCACTTTAGCCGCGAGGACTTGTTGATGGGCCAAAATCCATAATTAAAACCCGTACCATTAGGAAATTACCAAAAATACCCCTCCAGCGTAGAGTTACGAAAATGCCCCTATAGGGTAAAACTATTAAACATCCTCGTAGGGTAGAATTACCGAAACACTCTTGTAGGGTAGAAATTACGAAAATACCCTTGGGTAGTGAAATGACTAAAATACCCCTAAATGCTTAATGTGTAGAAAAACTTATATGTTGCATTCATGAAAAGTATGTTGCATTTAGGTAGGTTTAATTGAATGGAGGAATATTTGAGGATCGCATAGTCATTTGACGACTGTGGATCCACCGGTGGCTTTAAACCCATTATATGAATAGCAACTTTGCTGCAACATTTGAGTCATACCGCTGTTGGTGCTACCTTTGGAGTGTAGGGATGGGTGGGTTGATATTTTTATCCCCACAGGAGTGTAGGGTTGGAAGGGAAATGGAGTGCAGGGTTGGATTTGGGATAGGTGCATTGCATTCATGTGAAACTGATGTGATTTAAGGTTAATATGGGCTAAGGCCCAAGACCACCGATATTGTTAGGGCTTAGGCCCAATGTGATATTTGTATATTGAATTGATTTGATTGCCAATGGTCGTACACACTGAGTTGCGAAACTCACACCCTTTAATTTAATGTTTCAGGTGACCCTCAGGAGACGGCTCGACGTGGGAGAGGACTCGGAGATGGCCACACTACAAGCTACTTAGAAGTATAAAATAGTTTTCGAATTACTTTATTTTAATTACTTGTTTTTCAATGGGTTGTAATAAGACCTTGTATCTCCGATTTGACTTTTCATTTGGGTTTATTATTGCTACAACTATTGAATCATCAAACTTAAATAAATTTTTAAAGTTAATGTGGTTTTCTAAGTAACCTTAATATGTGAACGTTTTCTTAAAACATGGACTTTTATCATAACTTAACAAGTTACAAAGATTTTGATTTTCTAAGTCACAAGCTGAAATTTTAATCAAGTAACTATTCCACCAAACATAATTTTTAAACTAAACAAAGTTGTTTTGGAAGAAACCTCTCTGATGTGACATCACTAGTTTCGGCCTTAACGTCTGGGCTGGGTCTTGGGTGTTACAAGTGTCTTGCTAGCGTAACGCATAATGGTAAGTCAAGAGATATGCGTCATCGACATAGTACCATTAAAACAACTGATCTCCAACGAAGTTATCTCTATTAGTTTTGGAAAATCAAAAGATAAAATTATAGATTCGCCAACTAAAGGCTTAAAATGATATCATGTTGATAAAACATCGAAAGGAATGTGACTAAAACCCATGAAAATAAAAGCCTCTATATGAAGGAAAACCCTACCTAGTTGATTGAAGATCCCAATATCTAGGTTCAAATGGACAACCTAATTGCATAGACCTTGTGGGGTCACTATGGGGGTACTTATCCCAAGTCCGTTCCTGTAATGTAAACAGTGACTAAAAATATGATAGGTTAAGCAATGCTTTTAATGACAATTGTGTGTTTTGGTGAGCTGAACAACATAAGTCACCTATGTGAGAGTGAAGTGGGGGCCGCTTTAAGGAGAATATTAGGGCATAGTTCTCAAACTCTTGTAGAACCAGGAGATGCTGACGGCTATATAAACATAACCATGAGAACTAAAACCTTGCCAAAAAGGTAGTTGTGTGAGATATATTATCGTTTACACAAAAGGTAAAAGAGTTCAAGGACATCACGTCTACTGGTCAGCTAGTAAAGTAAATATACTTTTGCAAGGGAAGGTTCAAGGGTGGATACCTACCTATCCTATACAACTATCGATTGTAGACCCTATCACCATATCGAGTCAATGTTTTTCAATAAAACTATCAATTTTCATTCTTGTGGGCGATTGTTGGAAAAATTACATTTTTATAGGAACTTTGAGGCATATTCTCAATAGGTAAAGGTAGAGAGTTGAATCATAAAATTATAGTTTCATATTTTACTCTATGAGACCTTTACAATGGTATATTATATGCTCAAAATGGTTGAGTGGTGAATGAAAAATTGATGCTCAAAGTAAGTTACTTGGAAATATTATTGAGAAAAAAATAAAGGCTTAGATCCCACCTTGGTTAAATACCAAAGTGTGAGATAGGTTTATATATGTGAACCCTTTTGAAGGGTAATTAAATAACTAAGCTTGTAACCCTGCCTCGCACACAGGGGGTGCACCCGCACAATGTGGGCAATATAAAATATCCAGACTGATCGGGCCCAAATCAGCCTGGGGATATTTTAAGCCTAACTCGAATTTATTTTCCTCAACAGACATAATCTACTTATTTATGGACAGTATTTGATTTGATTTAATTTTTAAATCAAATTGATTCTTTTGGCTTATTAATGGCAGATTTTCTGGTTATTTACAAATTTTCCACCATCCTAAATGCCTATAAAAGGCTGTGTATTATCTATAGTTTTACACACTCATACTCTCTCACACTCAGACTCTTTTACTCTCAAAACTCTTCCGTTTCCTCTCCGTATTTTTTCAAACGTTCTGGTGATAGAAAAGGTCAAAATTTATTCGTTGATCATTGTAGAGGTACTACTACTTTAAGCACTGTTGTTGTTGTTGTTGTTGTATCCTAGGAGATATTTGACCAACATTTCTCCAAGTACCATAGGAGTGATCAAATCTGTCTTAAGGAAATTGTGTTTCACAGGCCTCAACGTTTTGTGAAATCTCGATTCTTCTTTATTTCAATTTCTTGTTTTATTATGGTTTTATTTGATTTTTGTATTTGATAAATTAATTATAAATAATTCTTTTTATACTTTATTTCATATGTGTTTATTTATAATTAGTTATATGTTCGCTAACGTGTGTATTGTCTAACAAAGGTTTCCTTCCATTTTCCTAAATTTCTTTAATTTTCTTGTAATTTCATATTTTATTTAACTAAATTTCATATTTGCTGGGTGATTTGTTTATTTCTTTTTGGACTTTCAAAGTTTGAGATTGGTTGTTATATGGGAACAAAAATGTATTCTTTGAACATGAGGAATTTATTTGTGGCATATAGGGATCAAATGTTATGTCACGTCCCAAAATATATGGAGTTAGTTGAAATGATTAATTAAGAAAATGAATAGGGTTGGATGGTTAAGTGTTTAAAGTTCTTCCTAGAGATCCTAGGTTTTAACTGCCTTTCTCCCATTTCATTTCCTTTTATTTTCAGCAATCTAAGGTGAAAATCACAACTAAAATATATTATGTTAGGAATAAAAACTAAACAAGAAATATGCCTTAGACCTAAGGGTTAAAAGCTTACTTCATTCCCTTATGAAATTAGGTTCAAACGATTTCTTCCCAAAATGCATCCTTTTTAATTTTTTTCAACCAAAATTTTGGATAAATTACCCATGCCATCCTAGGGTTTCCAAACCCAAGGTATTTAAGTAACTTATTTCCTAATTGGTTTTCACTTTCCCCTTTTTTTTAATTTCAATTAAAATTTTGTCTTCATCTCCCTATTTTTTCTCCTCTTTCTTTTCTTTTCTTTCATTTATATCATAATTTTCATCTTTTTGCTATTGAATATTTTCTTTCTCGTATCAAATCAACCCGTTTCTTGAATTCTTAACCATTTTAGAGTTATCATCAAATAACATCCTTAATCTTTGCCAATAATCGGTAAGTGTATCTCGATTACAATGATTAAATCTTGAATTTTTATAGTATTTCTAACTGGCGTTAATCTTAAATTTTATTAAACAATCTTTTATGGATCTTGCCAAATTCTTTGACAATCTTGACAAATCTTGAAATCAACCAATAATTCTTTTGTAAATGTTGTTTGAAGGACCTTATTTATGTTGAACGGCCCAGAATCGGGTGTGGGGAACATCGATCGGAATCCTGGTGAAAGGTATGTGTTCTTTACCAAGTGAATCGAAGCAAATTGTGCGTAGGGTTAGGGTCACACTGTCTCCCACATGGCGTGTGGACCACATGACCATGTGCCATTTTTTAGTTAGGGTACTTTGTATCTCACACAGCCAAAAACCTCCCACATGCTCTGTCACACGTATCGCTTATGTATGGTAATTTTTATGTTTGTTACACGGTCACAACCTGTTACACGATAATGTAACCCTCTACACGGTCTATAGCATCTCACACGGCCTAGGCACATGGCTATGTGACAGCTGTTTTACAGTTTTGCCCAAAATTTTATGAATTATTTAGTTTAGTCCTTGAATAGTCCTAGACCTATTTTTAGTATTCTATTTCATTAAATTGAGTCTCTGATTATATGAATAATGTTGGAATCTATGATCTGATTGACTGAATTATTACCATATATGCATGATATTTGATTATTACATGTCTACTGTCATTATATTTATGGTAAACTGTTACTGCTACTATTGTATTATTGGTTGCATGATCAATATGCCTACTATTACTAATGAACCAAATACATGATTATACATGTCTACTACTACTGTTGAACTGAGAACATGTTAAGCATGTATGCTGTGTTTACATGATACTATTACAAGAATGTCATATTGCATTGCATGGGGGGGACGATATGAAACGACGAAATACTTACAATTTAATAATCTGCAACACTAGTGGTTCATCCACAAATTACTAGCAGCTTTTATTTTTAAAAATATTGTGCATCCTACTAGTAGCTTATCTACAAGTTTTTTACTGAAAATACTGATGGTTCATCCATAATTTACTAGCAGCTTTTATCTGTAAAAAAGTTCTACTTTAACATCCTACTGGTAGCTTTTTTGCAAACTTTTTACTAAAAATATCGGTAGTTCATCCATAATTTTTACTACTGCCAATTTATCTGCAAATTACTAGTGATTTATCCATAACGCAGTGTGTGGTGATGGATGAGTTCTGAGGAACTCTTACTGTGGTGCATAGCGGAGTTGGGTAGGATCTTTCCTGTTAAACTAGAATTACATTGCATTCATAAGCATGTGCATACAAATTGTGAATTCTGAGACGATATTGTATTGAGCTGTTATTCAATTGTGGTTATTCTATGCATTCTTATTCAGTATGTTTTATCTACCCTTTGCATTGATTTTTTTGTGGTTGAACTTACATTGAGCTTCTTAAGCTCACTTCCTCATTATTTCCATCTTTACAGATAACCCATTAGGCTAGGACATGGACTTGGCATCCGAAAGGTCTCGACTTAGAATGTCTTTTTATATATTAAAGTATTTTAGGTTTAATATCCTTATTTTTTGTTATTCAGAAACCATATTATTTTATTTTTAAATTGTGGTATGAGACTTAGGTTTTGGGTTATATAGAATGCATGTAATTTAATTTAACTTTTGGATGTTGAAATATGGATTGGATTTTAATTATTTACACATAAAAAATATAAAGCACTCAAGGTAGATGTGGTAGGCGTAGGCCATGTAGGGCTGCACCCATTGAGTCGCTTACTGTTTAGGGAAAAAACCCAAACCTTGAGGAGTACGTAGAGAATTCTAGCGCCAATTGTGGTGGAGGTTACAAGAATGGAGACGATGCTGAGGTTCCTGCAAAAGGGTTGCTAAAGCCTAAACCGGATTAGGGAGCTATGGATATGTTATAGAGAGGATCCGATCAAATGGGGCTAAAATATTTAAAGGTGTTGTTGGAACGACTCCTACCATGGCAGAATACTAGATGGAGTCAATGAAAAGGATTCTGGAGGATCTAGATTATACTCTAGAACAAAAATTAAAGGATACTTTGTCATTTCTAAGGGAAAAGGACTATCATTGGTGGTAGTCTGATGTAAGGGGTACGTAGGCTAAATGTTTGACCTGAGAATATTTTCAAGAAGCCTTCCAAAATAAGCATGTGAGTATTAGGCTAGATTATACTCTAGATTGTGTGCTAGTTTTTCTTGGTCTACAATCTACTTGAGCCTTGTCATGTTGTTTGATGGTTTTGGTGGTGCAAATATATTTGTGTTTGAATCTGGTGTCTATTTGAGAGGTTTTAATGTCCTTTTGTTTTTTTCAAATGATTCTACAATAGCCTTTTAATGTCGCTTTACAATATGTTAGTGTGAGCTATTTGGTTTGAGTGCTTAAGTTTATTTCTTAAACTGATAAAACTAATTAATTATATGTAACAGTCTGTGTGGCGAAGTCTTAGTATCTAATTATTATTTAGGGTGTTTTGGTGAATTAAGTGTAAAGATGAGTAATTAAATTGCTTGTTTGGATTAAGTATAGATTTCTTTGTATGTGTCATTTGACGAACTCCTAGCTTGCGTAAATTTGTGTTTGGCGAACTCTTCCGTTAAGTGTACGCCATCCAAATGCTTTGGTGAACTCACTTGATTTACTTTCAAATGGATTTGTTTATTATTTAATATGGAAATTTAGTTAGTTAATTTGAGACTTAGTTAGAATGGAACTAAGCAATTGTAGATGAAAAGACTTAATTTTTTATAAGCGCACTTAATCACGAAAATCAATAGTGTTAGTGGAATTATCTTATTTTTCCACTAAACCTTGTTTCCATGTTTACGTGTATAAAGATAACAATGTCTTCAAGGAAAAGTTTTACATTTTCTTTATGTTCATCTTCCTCCTTGATCTTCTTTGTATTTTTTGAAAAATAAAAGTCCAAAAAACCTGTTTGAAATTGGGTTCACTGTAATTATCCAACATATATGTTTAACACAACTATCCGGTAATTACTAATGAACCCTAGGTTATTTTTAAGGTCATTTAGCTGTTTTTCATTTTGCATGCATAAGTGTCAGACTTGTGTGTAAGGAAGGAAACTTCTTAGCTCTGAGTTAAGTGTTAATGTTTCATGAATGCATGTTTAGATTCGACGAAGTAGTAATCTGATATGTTAAATAACCTTATTTTTAGCTCAAGACGCTACTGAAGGTTTGAGTGAAAAAGGCAAAGGACCTGCTATTTAGACTTTTTTTTTATTTTTTCTGGTAAGTTCCTTCTTACTTTCATGAGCTGTGATTATCTTTACTTTATAATATTGTAAGGTAAGTATTCTTACTCTGTGAAGGATGATCAATGTTTGTGTGTGTGAATAATGGTTGTTTGTCCAGAGTTATTAGTTTGAGTTCTGTAGATGGGCCATTTTCATGTTAAGCCACTACCATCTACTTTTGAAATGAATGAGATAATATGAAATGATATATGGAAATAGAGTTAAAAGAAATGTGTTGTGTAGCCTCCAATATGGCAGATATATTTATTGCAAATCGGATTAGCATAACACAACTAAACATGCTACTGGATGATTTTGAATTAGGAGCTATAAGGAGAGAATGTATATGAATGAAACGGAAGCATTTTATATGACTCTAACTTTGAACTCTAGGTATGTGGCTAGCAAGAAAATGGAATGTTTAAGTTATGTTGTGTTGTCGTATAGTATTTGCCCATATGACACGCCATTAGCGTACTCAGTATGTTTGAGTTCTGTATACCCCATTGGGCGTACTCTAAAATGTTGAGTGATTCTTTGGAAAGACTAAATTGTGATATTAGTATTTTGCTTAAGATCTCTATAGAACTTACTAAGTTTTTTTGAACTTACCTCATTAACCCTTTCCTTCTCAGGTTTATTGCCGAATGAAGATTTTCTAAAGGACTACACTAGAGGACATATACTGTTGTGAGATATTTGTTTATCTGTATTATGCATGATGATGGGGGTAATGTCTAATTGTATTTTTTAGAAGAACTTGTACTTCAGACTCATATTGAGGAATTATGATTTAATAAAGTTTTGTTATTTTCTAAAGGACTACACTAGAGGACATATACTGTTATGAGATATTTATTTATCTATATTATGCATGATGATGGAGGTAATGTCTGATTGTATTTTTTAGAAGAACTTGTACTTGAGACTCATATTGAAGAATTATGATTTAATAAAGTTTTGTTAAAGTTTATGGAGTGATTTTAAAGTATTGTATTTTGGGTTGATAAAAATGTCTTACTGGAATTATATGCACCAGTTAGCTTATACTTTATTTTCTGTATTTTATTAAAGGTTTATTCTAAGCACTATAGTTTTACAAAGATCATGCCAAACTCAGTTTTTAAGATGAATGATTTTTAAGTCGTGACACATCTTACTTAGATTCTTCTATAGGATCGGGTTAGGTGTGTTACAAAAGAAGCAAATTTGAATACTCGTATTATAAAATTTATAGATATGCAAACTTACTAGTCAATAGTTGAGGCTTTAATTACTTTACAATGTTAGTTCTCTCATGTGTAGTCTCGAGAATTAACTAGATTTCTCTTGTTATATTGCATTTTGAAACTCTCCTAAACTCTTGTTCATTGACTTTTAAAAGAAGCATTAAATGCTTTGAAGTTTCCATTAGTAAGCTTGTCTTCTTCACTAGACTAGGTTTTATTAGGTTTGGGAGTTTTGACCCTGAAACATTAGCAAAAAGAATTTCCAACTTGTCAAAATTGAGTATCAAGCCTTCCCGTCCATGAACTTAATGAAAACCATCATCCTAGGTTTTTAGTATGCGTAGTTGGATTTTGGTTACTAAAGTACCTTTTATCTCAAAGAAAAATCAAGAACATGATCACCACTTGGTGTGTTAAATGTCTAACTCTAATACCAATTGAAAGATTCTTAAAGTTTGGCTATTGTGTAATAGCCTGATTTTCAGTGGTGTCAGAAACAATAGTTTCGAGACCATAATTCTGATGTGATAATTTGTAAATATTATTTAATTAAGATATTTACGAGGCCTTTAGAGTTATATTAAATTTTGGTTGAGAAATTTAATCATTTAGATAGTTTAATGAGTAAAAATGATTGAATCGCAAAAACTGCAAGTTAAATAATTAAATTAAAGGGGCTAAATGGATAATTTAGCCATGGGAATTAAATTAGTAGTAATTAATGATGATGGGCTTATGTGGATGACTTAATTAGGCCTAATCTAGATTAATTAAGGTTTAATTAAGAAAGTTATAATATTTACAAAATTACCAAAGTATATACACCAAAGAAAATAAAAATGAAAATTCTATTCTATTTCATCGTCTTCTCTACAGCAATAGAAGAGAAATATTAGGGCTTTCGTGTTTTTGATTTGAAACTTTTATTTGGTAAGTGTATTGATGCTTGTTTTTAGTAATTTTTATATTTTTGAGCTCGTATTAGCTTGATCTAGTTAAATCAAGGACCAATTTGTGAAACTGTTAAATGTTATAAAAGCTTCCATTGATGAATGAAGTTATTTCTTATAGCTTATGGTGAAATATGAAGCTTTGTTGATAGATTAGATTATTTTGAAAAGTGATTTTTAATGATTTTTAATGTTTAGAGACTAAATTGATTATGATAAATTGCTTGTACTTGAGATGAAATTATTGTAAATAGGGGCTAATATGAATATATAGAACATTGGTCTATCATGGGTGTTAAGGAAAAAGAGTAATTTGCATGATTAGGGCCTATGGATTGAATTGAATGAAAAATGAAAAGTTAAGGGGTAATTAGGTAATTTTCCAAAAAGGATCAAATTATATTGTTATTCTAATCAATTTAATGAAATTATCATTGTAGATCAAGAATGCCACGATAATCACAGAAAAGAAAAATTGCGGAGTAGCCCCTGTACTTTAGAATTTTCTCCAAATCAATCCTATAAGTTTGTACATTATTATGTTTCAAATTATCTTGATTCTCTGTTAATAAATTGTTGTTGAATATGATATCGTATACTAAATGGAGCTAAAATGAGCAAATTCTATTGTTATACTGAATGAAGCTCAAATGAGCAAATTCTACTGTTATACTGAATGAAGCTCAAGTGAGCAAATTCTACTGTTATAATAAATGAAGCTCAAACGAACAAATTCCACTATTATACTGAATGAAGTTCAAACGAGCAATTTCTACTGTTATACTAAATTAAGCCCAAATGAGCAAAATCTACGAATATATGTATACAAAGTTCAATTGAGCAATGTCTATTGAGTATACTGAACTACTAAATTGGTTGCTAATTACTGCTATAGGTTGCGTATAATGGAATTCGCTATGTTTAATATTGGCTAATTCTGTATTCGATTGGAAAGGTTTATTAAACTATAAAACAAACTTACTAAGCTTCAGTTAAGCTTACCCATGTTTGGTTCATTTTATAGATTACGTTTTGAAGGCTAAGAAGATCGGGTCAACATTAGAATTCACACTATCCAGGAACCTTGGTAGACTTTGATTCTTGGTTTTGGTATATGACATGTATTAGCGCCCTTATGTATAATTTGTGTCAATTACTTAGTTTGAGTAAAATGCTATGTTATGGTGTGTTTTTGACTGACTTGTGAGAATCTACATGTTACTAAAATGTGACTTATTGGTTAAAAGTATAAAATGCTATGTTATGTGGAAATTCAAAGCTTGTAATATAATGGCAATTATGGTAGGTGTAACACCCCTAACTTGTATCCGTCGTCGGAATAGAGTTACGGAGCATTACAAGAACATACGGAATGAATACAGATATTTTATATTATTTTATCATACATGTCAGAGATTTATCGTAAAGTCCCTCATTAAGGCCATCGAGGCCCAAAACATACATTAGAAACAAATCCAAACTATATTAGAAACTTAGAGAATTTTTTGCAAAATTTCAAAATTTTTCGCAAGTGCAGGGGTCACATGCCCGTGTGGTTAGACCGTGTGGCTCACACGGCCAAGTGACATGCCCATGTCTCAGGCCATGTGGTATATGAGGTAGGGTATACACCCGTGTCCCTAACTCATATAACTCTTTGACTTGTAACTTAATTAAGTTCAGGGGACACACGACCAAGTCACACGCTCGTGTGCTAGGCCGTGTGGACAATTTAATTTTCAAAAATTAGGTGCAGGATTCACAAGGCCATGGCGTACACCCGTGTACTAGACCGTTGTCACACACAGCTGAGACACACACCTATGTCTCTGCCCGTGTGTCTAATTCTAAGTATTATGCTTCTAAATTTTAAGATGTAAGGGGCACACACCCAAACCACATGCCTATATGCTAGGCCGTGTGTCACACATGGTCAAGACACACGCCCGTATGTCTACTCGTATGGGTAAAATAAGGCCATTTCCTAGCCTTATTTCTCTCCCAAATTTGCCAAAAACCTATACCAACACTTGCAATCATATAACAACCAATTCAAGCATTATAACCAAGCTAACTCTATCATCTAGCATGATATATCATCACATGCATTTATGTTTATAATCTTACCTTTTAAAAACATACATGTTTAACATAACTTAATTAAACTATAGTAAACACATATGTATTTATCATGATTTAACCTTATAAATATACCAAAACAACTATCACTAGCCATTCCAATGGCTAGATTACAAAAAACTATTTACAAACCAACAATTGGCCAAGTTAACCTATACATGCCATTATATCAAAATATGTTTACTATTTATACCAAAACGAGCTGGTGGATAGTGTAAAGATGCTCCAACCAATCTCCAACCTTTACGAGCTTCTAAACACTATAAAATAGAGGAAATGAACCCTAGTAAGCATTTAATGCTTAGTAAGTTCATATAACGGGGATTAAACTTACCAATCAGATTCATTTAAATAAGCATAACAATAACATGCTTCCCAACAAATTGGCAAGTTGCCTAAACACATGCACTCAATTTAGCAAGTTAGTCACCTATTCCACATGTACATCAAATAAACATGGATAAGCTCATCATATAACAAACTTTCAGGTATTCTAGAAACATTCGGAACATAATTCATTTAATCTCATAATTTCTCATGTCAGACATTTTATCCGTTGAACTATTGAAATGTTGATGGATACCCACGTAGTACTCATAAGGTGTACAAAACTATAAACCGTCAACTCATAACTAGAGGTACCCATTAGGGCACTAAATTAGGGAGCACACTCTCGAGCCACATATCAGGATGCTTAGATGAGCCATGTAACAGGACACTTATCCGGGCTAAACAGTAAACTCATAAGAGTTTTAATCAGGGAGCTCATAGAGCTTAACATGTAAGTCCGAAGAGCTATTATTAGGAAGCACCGGATAGCGTAACAAGGAGTGCAAGCGAGCCATGTTAGGAAGCTCATAAAAGCTTATATCAGAACGCTCATGAAGAGCTATGTTTGTGTCCACATCATATGCAGGATCACAACTGATCAAATCATGTAACAAGACGTTCACAAAGAGCAGCGATAGTGCGCAATACATGTAGAATACAATCGATCAGGATGCTTGCAGGAACAATATAATAGGATGCTTGTCCAGGCTATAATGTCCGTAAAATATGCAGGACTATAATCAATACGAGAAAATACTGTATCCATCGCATTTCGTTATTCAAACATGACTTATCATTTATTAAGCAATATCGAGCATATGATTAATTTTATACATTAAACAATTATACAAGTCACACAATTTCAACATTCAATTCAAACATATCAACTTATATAATTAAGTTACACAAACTTACCTCGACACTTGTTCGTTTATGAAAATCTACTAATCTGTCACTTTTTCTTTTCCTTGATCTAACTATTTACTTGATCTTTCCGGATCTATCTAAATGAATTTAGCATCAATTTAACTCACTTTATACTTAATTGAATTCAATTAGGAAAAATTACCATTTTGCTCCTATACTTTTCATAAATGACAATTTCGTCCCTAAGCTCGAAAAATGAAATTCATGTAATTTAATCTTTATTTCAAGCCTAACCGAATTTTACATGTTACAATAACAACCCATGAATTTAACAAATATCAAAATTTTCTCATGGGTTTTTACCATTTTTCAATTTAGTCCTTAAATCATAATTTCATCAAAATTGTCTTTGTAAAAGTTGTTTATCTATCAACAACCTTTCGTTTTCTACCATAAATTTCAAAATTTCAGCATTTACATCGATGGAAAAATTTCTATACTTTGATAACTTTGCAAATTAATCCCCAAAATAGCTAGATTAGATTACTACGATCTCGAAAATATAAAAATTACTAAAAACGAGACTTAATTACTTACCTAATTAAGCTTGCTTGATGACTTTCTCTTTCCTAGGGTTTTCATAAAATTTTGGGGAAGAAGATAATATAAAATGATGATATTTTTCTATTTAATTTAATTATCATCTTTAAATTTTTCTACTTTCCAATTTAGCCCTCTTCTTTTTCTAATTTTCCATGGATGAATCATCAAAAATATCTACTAACTTTTCTTAATGGTCTAATTCTATATAAGGACCTCAAGTTTTGAATTCTATAGCTATTTGGTACTTATAGCTACTAGAACTCAACTTTTGCATTTTATGCAATTTGGTCCTTTCTACAATTAAACATGAAATCGGTTAAATTTTCTTACCAGAAATTTTCATATAGCATTCCTTATGTAATGATATTAAAATAAATATTCTTTCTGGATCAGATTTGTGGTCCTGAAACCACTATTCCAATTTCAATAAAAAGGTCTGTTACAGTAGGCCTAGATAATGTGCTTGAATTTGCATATTGGTAATGAAAGGAGATGAAACGTATTAAGGTTGATGACATAATGGTTGATATATTGGTTGAGTTGGTTGACATGTGTGAGTTTGAAGTTGGTTTTTAGCCAATGAAATTATATAAGTGAATCTGTTTAGGTACCTAAGCAAAAAGGGGTGTAATTGAGCATGAAATTGGTCATTCTTAGGCTCATACGGCCTGTCACAGGGCCGTGTGAAGCACACAGGTAACCCATACGGGTGTGTGCCTAGAGTGTGTGTAAAAACATTATAGGTGTAGTTTTCACATGAACAGACACACGGCCTGCGACACAGCTGTGTGATCCAAATCAGAGAGTTATACGACCTAAGCACACGAGTGTGTGAGGTCGAACACAAGCCTGCAGGATAGCCACATGACGATATGGGAACGGCATAGGCTTGGCTTTGTCACACGGCCTAGACACACGGCCGTGTGACCATTGACTTTAAAATTTTTAATTTCTTCCTGAATGTTCTGAATTGTTCTGAATTGGTCCCTGAATGTCTATAACTTATTTCTAGAGCTTCGAAAGCTCGATTTAATATCCGAAATTAAATGATCTCTTTCATACTGAACATTACTAATAATCATGGAATTGAATTGATTATTAAATGCTAAACCTTATTAAATGTTCCAACTTGACTGGTAACATTTTGTATCCTATTCTAGCAATAGAATCAGGATATGGGTGTTACATGTCGGATATACGATAAGTTACTACTAGACTAAATCTATTGTAGGAAAAATAAAGATGAGCACCAAAAGTTTATTCAATGAGTACAAGCTCTAATTTAAGTCTTACTCATTTTTTAAGAAGCAACCTCATGCCTATACTCGAACTAAATAACTCTCCTAAGTTTTGCCCTTGAAAGCTTAGATGTAACTTATTAATTCAAGTTATTCTACTTACAATGTTTGCACCTAATAAAATAATTCTTCTATGAACAAATTAAGTGCTCTCTCAAATTATATCCTTAGCCTAAACAAGTTGTGCATATATAAACATTAATTAAGTCTTGTTACATTACAATTACTTATTCCACTAAAATAGCTATACAAAATGGCCTTCTATTTATATTCATAATAGTAGTGATCTTTTTAGTATCAAACTCTTTTCAAGATCCAATCTTTTATATAAGAGAACTTGGATTGGATTGAAAGTTTTCAATTTAGTCTTTACTTAGATTGATTCTTGCACATTTAATCATTATAAATGTGTTGCTAATCCTCTTCAAGATTCAACAATTAAAGATTCCAAAACCATTAGTAAAAAAATATGTCAATCTGTAAAAGGCGATTGGTAAAATTAACACTAATAAAATCAAATTTAATAAACCCAAAATTGAATCTAATTTTTATTTTTATTTTCTTATGTTGGGGATAAACTCGATTAAGCAACGAACAAGTAAAATAAAGAAGAAATTGAAAAGATCGAATACAAATATTTTATGTGGAAAAACCTCTCCGAAGAGGATAAAAAACCACGGGTAAAGATAAATTCTCTAAAACAGCAAAAAAGGAAGGTACAAAAAGATGGAGATAAAACTAAAACCCAAAACCTGAAATAAGAACCCTTAAAACGTAAACACAAAATTCTCTAAAAGCTTGTAAAAGCTAATACCTACATGCATTATGGATTATTTTTCTAGGGTGGAAAAAAAGCCTATTTATAGGCTAAATTTATAGGTGACATAATATTAAAATAACCTACACTAATCAGAATTTAAGTGGGAAAATTAAAACAGAGTTTAAATAGGAGAAAAGAGCTAAAAAATATGAGGCCTAACTCTACAAATCTTCACCTTCACTCATATTTCCACAACGCCTTCTTTGTCAAAGCTCGCCACGATTTTATCTCGAACTATGCAGGATATTCACCGAGTCGAAGTTATGCTTAGAAGTTGGAAGACTTCTAATCTTAAACTTGTGCACTGCCAAATCAAAATTGACCTAGGTCAGATTTCCACGAAAACAGTGCCCTACCTTTTAAAAACCTGTATCCAAAAGAAAAACACTCTCATACGAAACAGTCATACCATTTTCCCTTCTATGACCAAGTTGTCTCTACTTCAAATGAGTCGATTTTCACTCCTTAACAGACGAGGGACATCCTGTTTCACTGGTCACCGTTGATCCTTCCAGAACATAAAAACTGTCAATCTTTTTACCTTTCATCAAAATGAGAACCCCACGGGGTACCTTAATACCGCTTGACTCGATGTTAATTCTACAACTCTTCAAGTTCAAATTTCCCAAAGAGATGAGATTTTTCTTAGTCAAGCATGTGCTTGACATTTGACAGTATCCTGATTATCCTGTCGTGCATCCTGATCTATGAACAGTACCAACACTGGTTATTTTACTAGGTGAGTCATTCTCCATGTGCACAACTCCACCTTCAACTGAATTGTATGTGGAGAATTAGTCCCTGTTGAGACACATATGGAAGAACACCTTAAATCCATGATCCACTCGGATGTAAGCTTCGACCTTTCACTTGTTGACACTAATAAGAAATGATTATCCTTGTCATTGGTCAAATTAGCACCAGCTAAATCTTCCTCGTTGTCCTCTGTAGCCCTTTTAATTAGTAATTTGTAACAATTTGCCTTAACATGACCTAACTTCTTACAATAACGACATCTCTTGTCTTGCTTCCTTGATGCTACCAAAATCGAGGCTTGCCTATCTGACTTGCTATCAGAACCCAACTCATTGTCGAGTTTGTATTTGTTCAATAGATGACAATACACATCCTCGAATGAGAGATTATCTTAATCATAAATCAGGGTTTCCTTGAAAGACCTGTATAAATGTGGTAAATAGCATAAGAATAACATAGTCTAATCTTCATTGTGAATCTGAACCTCAATATTCTTTAAATCATTCAGAAGAGTAATAAATTGACTGATGTGATCTCTAATGTGCTTACCTTTGTTCATGTGGAACATGTACAACCATTGTTTCAACACTAATAAATTGGTTAGAGACTTAGTCACATAGAGGGTTTCTAACTTATTGTATAATGTGAATGTCATTTCTCCATCAAAACATCCTGCAACACATTATTTGTTAAACATAATTGAATCATGGATAAAACTTTTTTATATAACCTATCTCATTTTGATTTATCCATGTTTGCAGGCTTCTTCTCTATAAGTGCCTTCTCAAGATTGCTCTGAATTAAAATTGTCGTCATCCAAACTTGCCACAAATTAAAATTTGTGATGCTATCGAACTTATTAATATCGAACCTTATTGATGCTATCTCTAAATGGGTTGAGAAAAATGAACTAGCTCTAATACCAGTTTGTTAGGGATAAACCTAGTTAAGCAACGAACAAGTAAAATAACAAAGAAATTGAAAAATCACGGGTAAAGATAATTCTACTAAAGTGGCAAAAACAAGAGTACAAAAGGATGAAGATAAAACTAAACACCAAAACCCGAAATAAGAATCTTCAAAATGTAAACACAAAATTCTCTAAAAGCTTGTAAAAGCGCTAATTTATTTTTCTAGGATAGAAAAAGAGTTTATTTATAGACTAAATTTGTAGGTCAAATAATATTAAAATAATCTATACTACTAATCAGAGTTTAAATGAAAAAATAAAAATAAAATTTAACTGAAAGAAGAAAAATCGAAAAATACAAAACATTACTCCGACATCTTAACCCCACCAATAGCTACGATTTCAAAAATGGAAATTTGTGTGCATTTTCATGTCTATTTGTAAAAAATCATAAACCAAATTATAAAATTTATTTATAAAGTATCCAGTATAAACCAATGAAACAGTTTATATCTAACATCATAATTTTATACACACACTATTTGTAGCCACCCCGTGAAAACAAGAAAGCGAATTGAAACCAAAAATACTTAGTTTACACAAAAGAATCGATAATCAAAATGATGTCTCGCCAACAACAACACTGCAAAGGTGTAGGCGGCCACCGCCATTGTTTTTACCAAGGTCTCACGATGACTAACACGATAATCAAGATGATGAGGAGCAGGAGTATGATAGCATAACAAGTCCATTTGCGGGTATTTTTCTGATAATTTCTAGCGGTTTGAAGTCGGGTAGCTCCGTCTCTCACGTACGAATTAGCTCGGTTCACTTGCCTCTCGATATCGTCCAGTTCTTCACCTTGTGTTTGAACCAGCACCGCCATATCCATGAAAACTTGGTGAAGTTCTTTGAGATTCTTCTCCAAGTCCTTAACAGCATCGTGCCTTTCTTGAATCTCGTTTATTGTATCCAAAACTCTTCCCCTCCCTTGTTCTTGAATCGCTTTTTGCATAAATGCCTCACTTTCCCCTTTATAAAATAATAATAATAATAATAAAAGGCAAGGTTTTCAAAGTTGAATGTTGAAAAATAATGATTTATCGTATTTGAATAACGTACAAAAATAAGCCTTTAAAAAAATTATTTTAAAACACAATAAATCAACATTTTTATAATGTTCAAAATTGTCGACATTTAAAACTTACATTTCTACTTTAAAGTTAAATGTAAAGGACTTAGTTTTGTAATAAAAAGGATGAATTCGTTATTCATCGTGTGGTATAAATCTATCCATCCAAATTTTAATTAAATAATTATAAATATTTTTTACTTTCAAATTTTTTTAAAAACATGAACCATAAAAATGGGCCTTATAGTAAGATAGTTGAATGGATTCAACTGACCTGTTGAAATCAAAAGATCAAGAGTCCGCACATCTGGGTTTTCGCCGGTGACCGTAAAATACCTTCTCTGAACAGTTTCTCTATACTCGGACGATATCTTTTCTCTCAAACCATTAAAGCTTTCCATCGAATCCTTCAACTTCTTCCTCAACCCGTTGACCACCGACGTCCTCGTCCGGTCAGAAGATGACCCCGGTCCACACCCGGGCATGTTCCGGCTTGTGTCGCTGGACCGATCAAGTGCTTCGAGCCTGGCCTTAATAAGCTTGGCCTTCTGCAACGCCATGTTTACGTCGGAATCCATCTTTGCTCTCAATTCCTTCACGGCTTTCGCGTTGTGCAACGTCTTGCTTCGGTCGTGGGAGGAGGAGAGGTCGCCGTTGAGCTTCTCGAGTTCTTTGAGCTCACCGTTGATGGACTCGACGTCCTTGAAGAACTTGTGGAGGTGGTCAACGCCGTCGCCGGAGGTGGAGGAGGGTTGAGGAGTCATCTGGATTACATGGTGATCAGGGGAAATTTCTGAGCTTGGGGATCGAGAGAAAGAGCCTGAAAACAGATCGTTCATCGCCGGTTTATCAACTCAAACTATTGAGAAATGAAGGAAAAAATGGCGGAAAAGTGAGGTATATGAAGGGAATTGTTGATTGCTTTTTGCGGTGGGAAAGATGTAAGAGAATTGAAAAGAGAAAGATCTTGGAAAGTGGAAGAAAAGAAAAAGTCAGATTTCATAAGCAGGGAAAAACATTGTATTTTGATTGAGTAAATTGGAATGTTCTTTCTATGTAATTGTTCATTTTGGAATTTGATTTTTCTATTTCTTGGTGCTGAATGACTTGGTGGGAACAATAATATTTATTTGTATTAATATGACATCCATTTAATATTAAATAAAATATAACCATTTAACTAACGTCTTAACCTAGTGCAATAATCACTCACTTGTATCTAAATAATTTAATTTATACATTTCAGAGCAATTAAAGGTAAAGCTTTCTCTTCTCGTACTTGTAACGGCTACCGTCTCAACTAATAAGTGAGACAAATCCAAATATTAACCAACAATTTTAAATCTTACGATTTTATCTCAAATTAACTATCCACCTAAAATTATAAAATTAGACATTAAAAGAATTATATGCAACCAAGATATAAATAATAAAACTGACTAAAATCAAGCAAAATAATTTTGGCAGTATGGTGGTGCCTTCCACAACCACTTCCCCCACAAAACAATTCAAATTAGCTAAGGAAAAATATTGAAATTGTTTTTCAATTAAAACCTACTCGGTACTACAAATATGTTAATTGGGCACAATATCAATTTTCTAGGTGCAACAGTTCTGGAACAAAGTTACTAGAACATCATAAATGATTCTAAAGTGTGTCGAAAGTTCAGAAGTTTATGGAAGGGATTAATCATATTTATTGCATAAAAAAGACTTGATCTTGATTGTACACTTATATTAATCATATTTATTGGATCCAAAGAGCATTTTCTTGTAAATAAAGAATCACCCTCCCTCATTATAAGGTAGAATTTGAGTTAATAACACTTTTATGTTATAAAATAAAAGGATAAGGAAATAAAGAATAAAGAGAATGAGAAAGTAAAGAGAGAGCATATTTATTGATTAATCGAAATATTTACAAAATTTCTCCCAAATCTTTGATAAAGAATCTGTTAGGTTGTTAGTATGGTTAGTGAGCTGTTCACAAGTTGTTAGTAGCAGTTATCTCTCTGTAAATTATTTATAAATACACTAGTTAAAACTATATCAAGGTAGGCAATAATAAATCATTTTTCAATTCATATCAGTCATTTCATTTTCTATTGATTTCCTTGTATACACTTACATGGTATCTTTCGCCTAAGTCCTGGAGACTTGCTCATGCTACGCTTTCATGGTTAACTCAACTGAGTCCGTTTCTGCAAACAATTCTAATCTGTCCAATGTTTTGTCAAGTTCTCAGTTAGTTCAATGTTTCCCTCGACATGATATTGTCAAATTAGACGAAGGTAACTTTGTTCAGTGGCAACAACACATAAAATTAATTGTTGAAGGGTATGAGTTAACAGGTTTTATTGAAGGAACCTTACCTGCTCCACCATGGTTTGTTCCATCTCCGAAGGGTCCTCTGGTTTTGACTCCAGAGGCATCGTTCTTTCATCAGCAAGATAAGTTGCTTGCGTCCTAGTTGTTGTCCATAATAAGTGGTACTTTACTTTCTTGTTTTACATATGCAAAGACTTCATGCGATGTCTGTAGTACTGCAAACTGACTGTTTGTCGCCGTGACCAGAGCCAAATTGTCTACATTAAACATGAGTTGCATTCGATTAAAAAAGGTAATATGACAATTAAAGAATATGTAATGACCCTATAGTCAGGGGTGTCGGAAAGTGTATTTTCGAGACTCCATTTTAGTAAACTGGACCCGTAAATATTTTTTAGTTTAGTAGCTAATTAATTTTTGGATTAGTGAATTTTGTGAAATTAGGAATTACGAAGGTTCAAGGACTAAATCACGCAAGGGATAAAAGTTTTTTATAAATTGAAATAAACTAAAAGTACTAAAATAACAATTAAGCAATTACTTAGTGTGGTGGACGGCACTAATAATGTATGATGTGTATATATATATTACTTAATATATATATATGTATGTTATAATAAATGATATAAAATGTATGTAAATTATATTATATAATAATAGATATAATAATAGAAAGAAAGAATAAAGAAATAGAAAGAGGAATGCATGACAATTAAAGAAAACAAAAGAGGTCGACGACCCTAAGGGTTTCTAACTTCTAAATTTTAATTGGTTAGTCAATTTAGTTCTTTATACTTGTAATTTTTACGTTTTTAGAATCCCGGTACCTAGGGCTACTCAACCTATTTTGTAATTTTTAGTATTGTTCAAGATTTTAGATGTTGACATTGTTGAATAGTTTAAGTATTAAGAATTAAATAGAAATATTTTTAAGTTAGAAATGGAAAAGGGCTAAATTGTGGAATTAATTGTTGATTTTGAACAATAGAGACTAACACCACGTTTGGTTCAGTGGAATGGAATAGGGTTATAATAGAATAGAGTTGTAATGTAATAGAGCTGTAATGGAATAGAGTTGTAATCAGTAACTCAATTGTTTGGTTGAGTGGAATGGAATAGAACTGTAATAGTATTCTTCTGTTTGGTTGAATGGAATAGAGGTTGTAATAACATACCCAAAAAGCTAAAATGACCAGAACACACTTAGTAGAATTTTGTTAAGTAGATGATTATTGTTATTGTTATTAAATTTTAATAGGATTATTATTAAATATGATTTCATAAAAATAAGAATAATATATAATTTAATAACATTTTTAATATAATTATATTTTTATTTTTATAAAAATATTATCCATTCTAATTTACTTTTGGGGTAGTAAAACATTTCTTTTCATTCTCAGATTCATAATAATTTCTCTTCTCTTACTCCATTCATTCTTCTTCAATCTTACCCATATGCAAAAACCTAGAAAATAAAAAACCTAAAATCAGCCTTCATCCGTTGACTTGTCTTCATGTTTGTCCATTGCTAGTCATGAATTGATAATGATTCTTCTCTTCTCTTGCTTAGTCTCATCCATTTACTCCTCTTTCTATCTCACCCATGTGCAAAAGCTTAGAAAATAAAAAAATCCAAAGCCACGCTTCATTTGTTGCCTTCATCACTATCAATTGTTGGACATGAATGTAGAACATCAATATTCATCCTCTTCCAGTCTCTCACTTCTCTTCATTTGGAACATGAAATCTCCCCTAAGACCTAAGGAGATAGAGAATCCTTAAATTTTCTCTATATTTATGTGTTTTTAAGTTGACTCATCTATTAGGGAGTTTTGTATTACGCCCTAATTTTCTTAATTTCAGTTTTGTAAAGTTGTAACACAAATATTTACCTGCTTTAGTGGTTATGTGCTCTGGGAGTGTCTGAGAAGTCTTGGGTTCAAGCCTTGACTTGAGCAAAATTTTTGTTTTTAAATGAGTAAAGCTATACTCTTGTTAAGTAGGCTTAAGTTTATATGTTGGTAAGTTTATATCAGAATGGGCTTGTTGGTTTGGTGGTTAAGTGGAGTGTTGGCTATGCTTGAGGTTCGGTGTTCGAATGCTGGTATGGGTATTATTTTTGGTTGATTTTGACAGGAGTTTGAGATAGCTTGGAGTCTGAGTAGTGAATGTAGTGGGGAGTGTAGTAGAGCGATTTTAGGAGGAAAATGTGGGATTGAGGGAATATCTAATTCTTTTCCAAATTTTGATTCTTTTTTTCAAGACTCTCTGCCGAATTTCCCTTTTTCCCATTCCATTTTTGTTGCCGTTTTCTCTCATTTTGTTGCCAAAAATCCAATCGTTTTCCCCTTCCTTTTTGTTGTCGTCTTCCATTTTTAATCGTTTTTGTTGTTCTTCAATCGGTTGTGCGTTCGATAAATTGAAGGTGCATTTTGTGTTTTAATTAATTATTTGATGAGTTCTAAGGGTTCCTTTGGTTGTATAGGGACTAATCAAGGGATTGATTAGCATTCTCAATCAGCGAGTTAGACGCGTAGAGTTCATGTTTCAATCTAAGCTAAGGATTTTGATAGTTTTGGATGAATGCTTCATTGTGATTTAGTTAAGTCTCAACCGTGTTATTGATTTGGGGCTTTAATTTGTCGATTGATAGGTCTTGGGGTGCTCGGGAGTGTTTTTTCAGTAAAATGATACCAGGTGTGTACCCGAAACACTGAAAATGTGTCTTGACAAGAAGCTAAAAAAGCTCTCTGTCAACGCCACACGTGCGTGTGGTAGCCCGCGTGGTAGGCCGTGTGTTGATACACGGGTGTGTGATCCACGAGTCAGGCTGTGCCCGCATGACATGGGCACATGACACGGTAGTATGATGGTCGACGAGGCTGTGTGCGAGACACGAGTCTGACCAATTGGGTCATGTAGGCCATACGGACGTGTGGGCCATACGGACGTGTGGGCCTACACAGGTAGACCAACACGGGCGTGTGAGGCCATTATACTGATTTGAATGATAAGGTTGGATGGGTTGCCCGAGTTGACTGTGAACCTACTGTAGGGTCAGTAAGCTTTACTTAGAACCCTAACTCTCTGTATGGCATATGTATACGTATGATTGTATATTGAGCATGATATTTATGTTGCACTGGTTATATGCATGATTCCATGAGATAGCATGTCATGATTGTACGATGTATTGCATGGGGTTGGGATGATATATGTGGAGGAAGTGTACTAAAGGCTAAATGCTTGATATACTGGCAGCTCTGCTTCACATCATTGATGGCTTTTAAGCCTATTACACTGGCAGCTGTGCTGCAAATACTGTTTAGTGCCGCAATTGGTGCTAATTTGTAAGTGTAGGGATGGGTGGGTGATTTATTCCCCACAGGAGTGCATGGTTGGACAGGAGATCGTGTATAGTGGTTGGTTGGGTAGGACTTGCATACTGTACACTGCATTATTGCATACTGATACTGTGATAGGCTAAGGCCCTACTGCTACTGTTACTGATACTGATACTGTAATGGGCCAAGGCCCTACTGATTACTGATATTGTGGTGGGCTAAGGCCCCAAACTGATACTGTTACTGAGAAGGGCTGAAGCCCAGATGTTATTGTTTGTATTCTGTCTGTATGTTTGCGTGGGGATTACACACTAAGTTTTCGTAAACTCACCCCTTTTGTTTTACTGTACAGATAATCCCCAGACCTAGGCAGATCGGTACGGCGGGGACTCAACGGTGGCCTCATAACTGGTTTTTACATAATTTTGTACTTTTCTTCAGATTTTATATTTTAATTAGGGTATTTTTATGTAATAATAGCCTCTTCTAGAGTTTTAGTTTTAAATCAGGTTTTATACTATTTATGCTTTATAACTGCTAGTGGTATGAAAAACTCAAATTTCCAAAAGAGATGCACATTTTACGAAAATACCACGAATACGTAAACCGTTTTAAAAAGCTTCCGTAAAGTATAACATTTTGAAATTTAATAACGAATTGTAATTAAACAACGTTTTGGGAAAATTGAATAATGTTTTTGAGATAGTGACATGATTTCTAATTAACATTAGATAACGAAAAGTTGTTAAATGGTGAAATGGTTTTTAACAACGACTTAGTTTTCGAAAGCACTTTCACGTGACTTCACCAGATTCGGCCGTAACATCTAGGCCGGGTTTGGAATGTTACATTTTGGTTGAGTTTTTTTTCTTTAAATTGTGGGTTTTAGATTATTTATTCTTTTCATAAGTAATATGGTAAAAATTTTTTCCCTCATTCAGAGCATTTTTAGAATAGCCAACAGACATGAATGTACTGAATAACTATTACAAGACTTTATTGTTTAGTCTCGTGTTAGGCAAAACTGAATATGCCTGGAATGATTTAACTATTCAAGTGAACCAAACATAACGTAAATTGTGAAAAATTCAAAATTAAGGGGTCAAATTTGAAAATGGAAGCCAAATGTAGGCTAGAGTGAAATTAGTATATAAACATGAAGTTAATTGTGAATATTAAAATTAGTCTAGATTTAGGGGCTAAATTGAATAATAAGCAAAATATAGTGTAAAAATTAAAATTTAATGTGAAATTGAAATTTGTAATATTAATGTCATTTAATTGTTTTATTTTGTAGCTAATGTCGTACCAGAATCCTCAAGTAAAAAGGGGAAGGATAAAATCGACGAAAAATAGCTCAGAATTCACGATTTGTGTTTCTATAATTCGAATTAAATAGTAGATTATTGCATATATAACTATTTACATATGGTAAGCAATTGAGGTGAGCACTTTGGTATTTTGGGATGAATTAAATTCATAATTGAAATGAAATGGATTGATTTTGTATATTATGAAATATATTGATTATGAATATATGTGTATAGAGAAAAAAATGATTATTATCAAATTGAATATATGCTTATATGTGATGATATACATTTATGAAATTGAGACACTGGTTGTATTGAAAAGTGAAATGAACCCCTAACTATATCTGGCTAAGTGAGACACAGATGGCATGGATAGGAAGAGTTTAGGGATTACTTTGACCTTGAGTCGATTAGGCACTGGGTGCCAATTTGCTTCGGTTTAACCAATGAGACACTGGGTGTCAATTTATATACCGTTAGGTGTAGTTATTACTTCGAATTTATCCGATGAGGCACTGGGTGCCAAATTGGTGTGTTGGTTTGCATCCGTGTATCAGTCCGAGTCCATGTCGTGTTAATAGGGGAAAGTAAAATATTAATTTATGTGATTGATATTGAAATGGCAAAGATGAGAAATGAATATGAGATGAGAAAATATTGAAATGGCAAATATGAGATATGATTATGAGATGAGAAATGAGATACGAAATGATGGATTGAGATGTGAAACTTGAATGAATTAAAGTATTGATCAAAGATGTGAATCATGCCATTGCATGAGATGATGTACTCAAATGTTAAATGAAATGTCATTGATATATACTTATATATTTGAACATGCGAAAATCTTAGTAGATGTGAATAAGGAATGAGTAAAAATTATACTATTGAATTGAAACACATGAACATAGCTTACTTGTTGCATATTGCATGTTAAATACTTATATCAAGTTTATATTATTCGGATTATAGAAATACCACTAAGTTTTACTCAACGTGTGGTTTTGTTTTTCGTACGCTAGCTAGGTACTGTTCAAATTATTGCTGACTCAACATCAAATCACAAATCCTAAGCTCAAGTGAATCTACCTGTATAAACAAAATAAGGTTATATCTAGGGGTGTTCATTCGGTTAACCGACCGGTTAACCGACCCGAAATTATGTTAACCGAATTAACCGACTTTTTAAAATTTTTAACCGTTAACCGAACCGAAGTTTTTAAAAAAAAAATTAACACGACACGAAATTTTTTCGGTTAATTCGGTCGGTTAACTGAATTAATTGAATTTTTTTTAACTTTTAGTTAAAAATTAACCGAATTAACCGAGTTAACCGAATTAACCGATTAACCGAATTAACCGAATTAACCGATTAACCAAATTAACCGATTAACCGAATTAAATCACTACATATTAAAAATATTACATAAGTCTTTGAATCACTACATAATTGAAAACATTACATTAGTCTTTCAATCACTACATAATTAAAAACATTACATAAGTCTTTGAATCACTACATAATTAAAAACATTACATAAGTTTAGGTTAAATTATTTATTAAATTATTTATTTATTTGTAATTTCTATTATTGAGTTTTAGTTTTAGTTTTAGATTTTTATTTTTATTTTTATTAAATTATTTATTTATTTGTAATTTCTATTATTAGGTTGGGTTGGGTTGGATAATTGGGTTAGGTAATTGGGTAGTTGGGTTTAGGTTTGGGTTGGGTTTAGGTAAATAAAAAGCCTATTTATATATTTTATTTATTATTTTTAATTTTTTCGGTTAAACAGAAAAATTTCGGTTAACCGACCAGTTTCGAACTGAATTAACCGTTAACCAAAAATTTAAAAAATAATTAACCGACCCTCGACCGAAAAAATTCGGTTAACCGACTGATTAACCGAATTCGGTCGGTTAACCAAATTTTTTCGGTTTTACCCGAATTTTGCACACCCCTAGTTATATCCAAGCCTCATTTCTCACACTTTTTCATCCAACACCTACACCAAATCATTCCAATACCAACCAAGCCATTCATGTATGAATTCCAACTGATTTCATCATATAATAAGCCATATTTTCACATATATATTTGATCCTAATCTTACATGTTTAATCTATCAATTTGAACCATTTCATCATATACACAAAACACAATTTACTTTATAAACATACTCAAAATCTAGTTAACACTAGCCATATCAATGGCTAGGTTTACATCCATCCCTTTCAACTTCAACATTGGTAATTTTAGCCTATACATGCCATTACTACAAAATAGGGTGTTTTCATATACCAAAATGAGTGGATTGATAGTGTGACCAAGCTCCGACCTATTTCTGACCTTCCAAGCTCCTGAGTACTATAAAATAGGGAAAATAAAACAGAGTAAGAATATAATGCTTAGTAAGTTCATGTAACAGGAATTTAACTTACCACGTATATCTATTAACTAAATCAAACATACATATATCCAAACAGTAGAATATTTCCCTATCATACACAATCTCAACACTTTGAGTTAGTTCAAGGAAATCGTGTAATTTCAATATATATAAATGAATGACTGATGAGCTCATCAATTCCATGATTCCCATATATTTGCCATTTCCATGTCACTTGTAACAGCCCGGTTTTAGCTAAATCAGAACAATGGTTTCAAAACCACAAATTTGAGGTCGTAAAATTACTTTAATATTATTTTTGGTGTTTACAAGATGTGATTATATGTGTGTGAAAATTTCGTGTTTTAATTTTATCGATTGGTTGGTTAATTTGAAAAAAGGGCTTAATCGCATAAAGTGCAAAAGTTGTCTACTAATTGTCTAAGTGTTGAATTGTTATGTTGTAGTAAATGTGAGGTATTTATTATGCAATTAGACCATGCTTAGTGGTGATGGACATTAATGACCTTATATGATATGATTTTGCATGTTATTTCATTAATGGCATTTAGTTAATTTGGGAATTAAATTAATAAAACAAAATAAAACAAATCTTTTGTTCATATTTTCATCACCATTGTCGAAATACAAAAGAAAAATAAGTGTTTAAAGCTTCATTAAGTTCGACACTTGCATAGCTAGATTAAGGTATGTTCTTTGCTTAGTTTTTGATGATTTTTATGTTTTTTAGATCGTTGCTTCGTATACTAGCTAGCCCATGCTTGAATTTTCAAAATTGATGATGAATTTTTGATTTGCCATTGTTGATGGCTTGATATTTTTGTTTTTTGATGATGAAAAATAAATCCTTGTTGATAGATTAGTATGTTTAGTTAAGTAATTTTTGATAAAAATGCTTATTAAGGATTAAATTGTGAAATTTGCAAATTAAGGGGTCAAAATGTGAAATAAATGAAATAAATGGGCTACTAGGGACCTAGGGAGAATTCGGTATAACTAGAGTTTAGTGAAATTTTGAGTATTTTGTATTGTTTTGAATTAGGGACTAAATTGTAAAAATATGAAATGTTAAGTGCTAAAGTGTAAAATGCCCAAATTATGTGTTTTTGGACGAAATTGAATGAATATGTAATTAAATAAGTTAAATTTGAATCTATTTAGATCTAGAAAAGAGGAAATCAGATTTGGATCGGGAAAAGTCGAAGGTTGTCGAATAGTTGTTCCAGTCTATTTGTGTCTGTACAAGGTAAGTTTCATAAGTAAATAAGTGTGTTTAAATTCAAGTGAATACATTTTATAATATCAAATTGAATTGTATATATAAATACATACATTGCCGAATTGATATAAGCATGGAATGTCTTGTGTCAAGCTTGAATTGATTGGATTACGACGTCCGAAAGCCCCGTACGAACTATAGGAATTGCATAGGATACGTATGTCATGGCATTAGGACTTCTGATGTGTGATTCATGTAAGACCATGTCTGGGACATTGGCATCGTATATGATTCGTGTAAGACCCTGTCTGAGACAGTGGCATCAATATGTAATCACATGTAAGACCATATCAGAGATATGGCATTGTACGAGCTTATTATGATTTTCGCGTATCCTTAACAATTCTGAATGGCTCAACGGGCAAAGACATGGCAAGACCGAATGTGGGTTCGATTTAAACGATTTAGGTAAGTGTTAAGTTTATACGAACTTTGAAAGAAAAGGGTAAGTGTTGATGATTAAAGTGATCATGTGAACTATATGATAAATGGGATTATATATGTCTATGGAATTAATTAGGTTTGGATGTTTCGAAATGAATTATGAATGTTCTTGTGTTAATTTATTTGCTTATGGCTTACTAAGTTTTCGAAGCTTACTTTGTGTTTTTATTCGTTGTTTTATAGATTTTGAAAGCTAGCTTTGAGCTCAGGGATTATCAAGGAATATCGTCACACTATCGAACAGTATTCGGTACTTCTGGAAATATGTAAATATGACATATGGCATGTATAAGCTATTATGATATGTTTGGTTTTGAATTTGTGTATATATAGCCATGCGAAAATGGCTTGATTGTGATGTTAATGCTTGCGTGTATTCGGTCATGACATAAGTTTAAGTTGGAAGTATATCTCATGATATATATATATACTTGTGGTGTTTGGTTTGATAATTCGACTTAGTAATGAGGTAAAAGATGAATATATTTTTTATATATGGTATGCGAAATATAGGTTAAGTGATGGTATGTCATTATTTGTATTTGGCTATTTAGGCACGTTTGGTGAAGGCAAGTAATGAATATGTTTCATGATTGTTTTGGTTGATTATTTTAGTATGGATCCAAATGATAAATGATGGTTATGATTTAGGTATGTTTTGGTTAGTTTTAATGGATAGTTAAAAGTGTCAAGTTGATGTTAATATTAATATAGATATGCGTACATGTGTGGTTGTAAATTCGGTTACGATTTTTTGGTTCATTTTAATAAGCATATGATCTTGATAATTGTATGATCGAATCAATGATTAGTTAATAGGATGAAATATGAAGTTTAGGTATACTAATATATATACGAATTAGGTGTACATTGGGATGTTATTTGTGTTCAAATGTTAAATGTGGCTTTTGTTTTTAGGGTAAAATGTGCAATATATATATGCATCAATAGTATGTTCGGCCATGTTGTAATGTTACTAAAGTTGCACATGTGATTGCATAATAATTAATGTAATATAGTTCAGTGGTTTTATTATACGCTTGTGCAGAAGTTATGAAATGATATGTTTGATATTTAATTAATGAAATAAATATAATGACATATATTCGATGTATGAAATGTCATGATATATGCTGGGATATGTTTTAAGTATACAAGAGCCATTAATATTAGAGTAATTTGGTTCGAACATTTATATGTATTAAGTACATGTAACATGGCTTGTTGTATATTAGTTAATCCAAATATGTGGTTATATAGATGATATTAATATGGTTGAAATTTGAAGCATATTTTGCATATGTATTATAAGTAATAAAGCATGATCAATTTTATCTGGTTATGTGTTCCATATATGCAAATTTAACTAATATGATTTAGTGGATGATTGCTATTGGATTTAGAAGTTATATTTTATAGAAGTTGATATAACCTTGTGTATGAAATATGATAAATGACTATGTGAAACTTTGTTTTGTTCGATAATGCCTCGTAACCCTATTCCAGCGATGGATACGGGTTAGGGGTGTTACATCACTTATACCTTTCATGACAAAGTCATTAATATTCTATTTTTCCATTTCCCTATTTATGCCGTTGAATTTAATGGAATTTCGATGGATACTTAGTAGTACACCTATAGTGTACAAATCCATTAACCGTCAATTCACATTTACTCATGTCAGAGAGCACACTTCCGAGTCTCATTTCTTATAGTGGGATTACCAGTCCAAGCTAAATCCCCTATAACATATGCTCAAAGAGTTTTATCAAGATTACTAGTCCAGGCTAAATCCTTTCAGCAACAAATACTCGTTAGAGCTTTATTCTAGATTACCCATCCGAGCTAAATCCATTCATCGGGAAGGCTTATTTCAGGATTACCCGTCTGGGCTAAATCCTTTTCACATCACATGTAATATCCCTTTTTCATTGATCCATTGAATTCCTTTATATTCAACCGAGATTTATTTTCCCTTTTTATCAAGTGTTATTCACCATTTCATTACTTTTCCATTCATTAAACATTCATATCATATAAACATGCATTTCAATCATTCCAAGAATTAAATTCAAGTTACACAAACTTACCTCGATGATTGTTCGTGTTTATATTCTACTAATCTGATATCTTTTCCTTTACTAGATCTAACTTTGATTTTGAGTTCTCCGGATCTATATAAATGAATTTAATCATCAATTTTTCATTTCTCATATTCGTACGGTCTCAATTTACACTTTGGGAAAATTTACCATTTTGCCCCTAAACTTTTCATTTATTCCAATTTCGTCTCTAGGCTCGGAAAATGAAATTCATGCAATTCAATCCTCCATCCAAGCCTAGCCAGAATTCTCATGTATTATTTACAGCACATATATTTCACAAAAATCAGAATTTTTCTTTGAATTTTACAAAATTTCAATTTAGTCCATTTTTTTACAATTTCATCCAAAATCACTTTGTAAAAGTTGTTTATTTACTAACAACCTTTCATTTTCGACCATAACTTTCAATTTCGAGCATATTCATCCATGGCATAATTTCTATACTTTACTAACTTTTTAATTTAATCCCTAAAATAGAGAGAGTAAGTTATCCAGATTTTAAAAATATAAAAATTGCTAAAAACAGGGCCTAAATTGTAACACTCTTACCTGTATTTGACGCCGGAAAAGGCTACGAGGCATTACCGAAACACATACACTTGTAAACGTATTAAACTGAGTCATAAAATTTCATCCAAATTAAAACTTTTCAAATTTTTATCTTTGATCCCTAAATAGGGCCTACGATGCCCAATACATACTTTGGAAGTGGTCTGGGACTAAATTGAGAACTTTTGAAAGCACGCTCCAAATTCTTATTTCTGGCTTTTTTTGATTTTGCGGACCAAAAATTTTTTGAACGTGTTTCTGCATTAATTTGACACAAATAATTGTCTGCTTTAGTGGCTATGTGCTTTGGGTCTGTTGGGGAGGTCCCAAGTTCAAGTCAAGACTTGGGCAAAATTTTGGTTTTTATTGAACAAAAGCCTAACTCTATTTTAGTAGGCTTATAAGTATTTATTTGTAAAAGCTTATTAGAATGAGCCTACTGGTCTGGTGGTTAAGTGGTGTGTTGGTTGCTAGAGGTCTTGAGTTTGAGTCGAGACGTGGGCATTATTTTTTTGTTTGGCACCGTGTAGGTGTTTGAGTTAAACCAAAATACTCTAGTGGTTGAGTTGGTTATGGAGATAGTGGGAGGAAATCAATGGGTGATAATATCTAGATATTTGTTTTTGAAAAAAAATACCTTTCATTCTTTTTCCAAAATTTCCAAAAACTTTGACGTTTTCCTACTCTTCTTCCAAAAACTTGATGAATCGTGTGCTCCAGCCCTACTTGGATCAGTTCGTGGTCATGTTTATCGATGATATTCTGGTGTATTCTAAGTCAAAAGATGAGCATGATGAGCATCTCAGGGTTGTTGTACGAACTCTACGTGAGAAACAGCTGAATGCGAAGTTCTCTAAGTGTGAGTTTTGGCTTCGAGAGGTTACCTTTTTGGGCCATGTGGTATCTGTTAAGGGGATTCGTTTGGATCCTTGTAATATTGAGGCTGTGTTGGATTGGAAACAGCCGAAGACTGTGTCGGAAATCCACAGCTTTCAGGGGCTGGCAGGGTATTATCATTGTTTTGTGGAAGGGTTCTCCTTGATCGCAGCTTTATTGACTAAACTATTGCGTAAGGGAGTTCTTTTCATTTGGACTGATGCACAGCAAGAGAGCTTCGAGAAGCTCAAGATTGTTTTGACACGGGCTCCTGTTCTGATATAGCCTGAGCTTGGGAAGGACTTTATGGTTTACAGTGATGCGTCACACGTGGGTTTGGGTTGTGTTCTGATGCAAGACGGTAAAGTAGTTGCTTATTCATCTCGATAGCTCAAGACTTATGAGGTTAATTATCTGACGTACGACTTGGACTTAGCTGTAGTGGTCTTTTCGCTAATGATTTAGAGGCATTATCTATACAGTGAGAACTGTACTATCTACACTGATCACAAGAGCCTTAAGTATCTCCTCACTCAGAAGGAGTTAAATCTTATGTAGCGTCGATAGTTTGAGCTGCTTAAGGATTATGACTGCAGCATCGAGTACCATTCTGGTAAGGCCAATGTGGTGGCTGATGATTGAGCCGTAGGGCCGTGACCGATCTGAGAGCATTATTCGCTCGATTGAGTCTATTCGACGATGGGATTTTATTGGTAGAACTTCAAGTGAAACTGACATGGATTAATCAGATTAGGGATAAATAGAAGAGGGATAAGTCTCTTGAGTTGCAGTTCCGTCAGGTTGAGACTATGACTACTTCAGATTTTAGGTTTAATGATGATGGGGGTTTGTGCTTCCGAGGCCAGATTTGTATAGCGAATGATGAGGACTTAAGACAGTCGATTCTGAGGGAAACACATAGTAGCCCTTATGCTATGCATCCTTGTGGGACCAAAATGTACAGAGATCTTCGAGAGTTGTACTGGTGGCCAGGGTTGAAGCGTAAGGTGACCGATTTTGTGGCTCATTGTCTGACTTGTCAGCAGGTTAAGACTTAGCATTAGTTGCCTTCGGGTTTGCTACAGCCAGTTAAGATATCGATGTGGAAATGAGAGCGACTAATGATGGACTTCGTTAGTGGGTTTCCTCTAACGCCCACTAAGAAGGATTCTGTATAGGTCATCATGGATCGATTGACCATGTCAGCTCACTTCATTCCTGTTAGGACGGACTTCTCCCTACAGAAGTTGGCCAAACTTTACATCTCAAAGATTGTGAAGCTACATGGGGTTCCTGTATCGATCATCTCCGATATTGGAGGACATGTTGAGGAGTTGTGTAATTTATTTTCGATGCAGTTGGGAGGAGTACTTGCCTTTAGCAGAGTTCACCTAGAACAACAGCTACCAGTCTAGTATACAGATGACACCTTATGAGGCACTATATGGTCATAAGTGTCGCACTCCCTTATGCTGGATTGAGTTAGGTGAGCGACGTGTTTTGGGTCCAGAGTTAGTATTAGAGACTGAGGACAAGGTGCGATTGATTAAAGAGCGTTTGAAAGTGGCTTATGATATACAGAAGTCCTATGCTGATTTGAAGAGGAAAGACATCGAATGTTCTGTGAGGGACTGGGTTATCCTTAAGGTCTCGCCATGGAAGAAGGTTCTGAGGTTCGGTCGCAAGGGCAAGCTAAGTCCTCAATTTATTGGGCCGTACCGGATTCTGAAGTGAGTAGGCCCAGTCACATATCAGTTGGAGTTGCCTCTAGAATTAGATCATATACATGATGTGTTCCATGTTTTGATGTTGAGACGTTACCGCTCTGATCCCACGCACATTATACCTGTGGAAGGGATTGAGATGAGACCCGATCTAACGTTCGAAGAAGAGTCAGTTCAGATTCTAGATCACGACGTTAAGGTTCTACGAAGGAAATCTATCCCTTCAGTAAAGGTGTTATGGCGGAATCATAGCACTGAGGAGGATACTTGGGAGCTAGAGGATTTGATGCGACAGTAGTATCCTCACCTCTTCTGATTAGGTAAAAATTTTGAGGATGAAATTTTCTTTTAGGGGGTAGAGTTGTAACGCCCCATATTCTTGTTTCCAGCTTTTTGTGATTTTGTGGCACCAAAATTTTTATGAACATGTTTCTGCATTAATTTGACACAAATAATTGTCTGTTTAGTGGCAATGTGCTTTGCGTGTGTTGGGGAGGTCTCAAGTTCAAGTCAAGGCTTGGGAAAAATTTTGTTTTTATTGAACAAAAGCCTAACTCTAGTTCAGTAGGCTTATAAGTATTTATTTGTAAAAGCTTATCAGAATGGGCCTGTTGGTCTGGTGGTTAAGTGGTGTGCTGAATGCTAGAGGTCTTGAGTTTGAGTCAAGACGTGGGCATTATTTTTTTGTTTGGCGCCGTATGGGTGTTTGAGTTGAACCAAAATACTCTAGTGGTAGAGTTGGTTGTGGAGATAGTGGGAGGAAATTAAGGGGGTGATAATATCTAGTTATTTATTTTTGAAAAAAACCGTTCATTCTTTTTCCAAAATTTCCAAAAACTTTGACATTTTCCTATTCTTCTTCTCTTCATTTGTTGCTGATTTTCTCTTGGTTTCCCTCCCCGTTTCTTTCATTTTTTTAAGCCGTTTTGGGATTCTTGGTTGGGGTTTGCAATGTGTTAGCGTTGGTGCGGATTCAGTAAGTAAAGCAATGTGTTTAGTTCCGTTCTAATAAGTGTTGGATTAGTAAGAGATCGTTTTCTATTTAGGAGGCAATCAAGGTTCGGTGGATCACTAACTCGTGTTCTAAACAGTGAGGAATTGCCATTATTCATCAGAGGTAAAGTTGTCGTTAGTTTCGGGATTTATCGATTCTTAACAATTCAACTTAGGTGACTGAAATTGGACTTTGGATTGACGATCATAGGTTCTGGAAGTGCTCAGGAGTGCTTCAGCATCACTAAAATTTCAGGTGTGTACTTCGATTGCATAGAAAACGGGTTTCGGTGAAAGTTGGAAAGCTTGCTGTCTACGCCACATGAGCGTGTGGACTGCCCGTGTGGAGGCCGTGTGGCAAGACACGGCCGTGAGATCGATGAGCCAGGCCGTGCGCATGTGACACGTGCGCAACGGATATGGCTGTGTGAGGCCGACAAGGTCATGTGCGAGATGTGGGCTCCGCCAATTGGGCCGTGTGGGCCACACAAGCATGTGGGAATTTGGGCCAAGCCATGTGATCCACATGGCCAAGGCCAATTTGGGCCGTGTGGGCTACACGAGCGGGCCACATGGGCGTGTGAGCCTATTTTTCTGAAATATTCTGTAAGGTTGCACGGGTCGCCCTAGTCGACTGTGACTTATTGTAGGGTCAGTAAGGATATCTTGGGCCCTGTTTTGTGTTATGATATTGTGATATATGTGTAAGCATGTTACTATAAGCATGTGTATCTGTCTGATTATATGATCTGTTATCTGTTATCTGTATTATAGCATGCCATGATATTATGATGCATTGCATTGGGGTAGGATTGTTGATGAAGTGAAGGAAAATTTTGAAAGGCTTTTAAGCCTATTATCTGGCAGCAATGTTGCATATATCTGTTATGTGCTATTTTACGGTACCTTATGGTGTGTAGGGTTGGATGGGTTGATTTTATCCCCATACTTGGTGTGTAGGGCTGGGTGGGTCAATTTAATCCCCACATGGTGTGTAGGGTTGGACGGAGATGGTGTGCAGGGTTGGTGGGCATGATATCTTATTATCTGATCTATTATGAATGCGATATCTGTATGGGCTAAGGCCCGTTTGTATCTGATTCTGTACTGAGTGGGCTAAGGCCCATATTGATTCTGTAAAGGGATCTGCCCTGATTTATGACTATATTTTGATATCTGTTTATTGCATGCTATACTGTGGGGATTACATACTGAGTTTGCAAAAACTCACCCCTTTATTTGTTTGTTTGTCAGGTAATCCCCAACAGTAGATAGATCGGTGCAGCGGAGGGCTTGACGGTGTCCACTGCTATATTTATTTCAGTTTATGACTTTAATACCTTTACTGTTTTATTTATTATTTTGGGATTATTTTTGTAATATGGACTTGGACTTTTGATTTTAACTTGGGCTTTTAAATTGTTATATATGGATTTTCTAACTGCATCACCTCAAAACATCGTTTTCCAAAACTGAAGCTAAGGGTTTTCGTAATTAAGATGGATCCAAAAGTTACTTGGTTTTATAGCTTTTGCGATAAAGAAATATTTTCAACCAATCGATCATATTTTCCAACTAAGGTAAAGATAATAATCTGAATAAGTTTTTATAATTGAATCAATTTTCAAAACACTTCCATGTGGCATTGCCAAATCAGATCATAATGTTTAGGCCGGGTTTGGGGTGTTACACTGAAAAATTTCTTAAAAAAATAAAACAGGGGCACATGCCCTGGGCACATGGCCGTGTGGCTGCCCGTGTGGCCACAAGTAAGGCTATTTACCAAGCCCTTTGCCACCTCAAAACACTTATACACTTATGCAAATTTATCATCACGCAACATGGTATTTTTAAGCATTCAAACATCCACACTAAGACATCCACATACCATTTACAAACCACATTCATCATGCATAAACACTCACACACTTAACCATTCACATCATGCAACTCACGCAACCAATCACATTTACCATTCATAATTATCACACATTTACTCATCCAACACATGCAGGCATACACATCCTGGAAATGCATCATCATAGACTTATAACATAACAATTATTAGCCACATTAAATAGCCTTATACAATAATAACCTTCGAATAGCATAGGCCAACATTCTAGGCCAACTCATAATAACATATACACACATAATCAAGTCCCTATACATGCCATAGACTTAAAAATACTTGAAAATCATTGATATAATGCCAATCAATAACTTGTTAGTGTGATAGAATCTCCAACGACCTCCAACTCGAGCTAGCATCTGTGACACTTATAGGAAAAAGGAAAGGAAGGGGGTAAGCATTATAGCTTAGTAAGTAGGTATATAAATAATAAGTAATTTATTAATATGTTCTTATAAATCTTCACAATACGTTCTAAAGATAATACAATTATAATTGCACAAAGTTCCATTATTCACTTATGTTCATATCAAGCTGTCTACGCGATTCATAGTCACTAAATTAGTTATATCTTGAGCTACGGAACTCCAAATTAAGATCTTCTAATTTTCCCTAAAACTAGACTCACATATCCAACAAGTACAATTTATTCTTTAAAGTTACTCCTGTTTCGCTGCTCGATAGTTCCAACCCCTCTTCACTAAAAATTAATTATCTCCTTCTACAGGATTCAGATGATGTTCCCATTTTTTCTATTGAAAATAGACTCATTAAGGATTTTAAGCATATAAATTATAACCCAAAATTATTTTTGTACAATTTTTAATGATTTTTTAAAGTCAGAATAGTGGATTCCAAAATCATTTTGACTCTATTTCACAAAAATTCAAATATCTCATAATATGAAATTCTTTTGCTTACATCATTACATTTATATGAAAACAGACTTAATAAGATTTTATTTCATATCTTATTCAACCTCTAATTTAGTTTCCACTATTTTTGGTGATTTTTCAAAGTCACACAACTACTGCTATCCAAAACTGTTTTGTTTCTAAATTTCACTCTTTCATGTTTTCTTTATAGTAACTTTCATTGTAACACTTACTCCATATCAACCTTACCAAAGTTTGATCATATATCGAGCACATTGCTCATAAGTTTACACACACATACATGCACTTATTCATCACATAGTCATATTCGTTTACATTTAGTCATTTCCAGTTGAACACATCGGAATAATAACGGATACCCAGTGGCCTGCACATAGTACCACCTTTGTAGCCAAAGCTACCTTCTTCGCAAAGTGGCCTTCACATAGTACCACACTTGTGACCAAAGTTATCTTTCTTCACAAAGTGGCCTTCACATAGTACCACACTTGTGATCAAGCTATCTCTTCTCAAAGTGGCCTTCACATAGTACCACACTTGAGTCACTAGTGACATGTCACTTGTATCCTATTCTATTCCTAATGTTCAACTGGGAAATTTCTCACTTTTCGATACTTGTCAATTTCATTCAATATTCAGCCACATTTCATAAAACATAATAAAATATGATAACATAAGTAAAAATGATGCATTATTTACATACAAACTTACCTCGGTAGCACAATCGGTGAAAAGGACTTATTTGTCATATTTTTTGTTTTTGCCCCGTTCTAAGTCCGAATCTCGTTTTCCTTGATTATGAAGCTTGGAAGCTTGAAAACCCTAGCCATGGATTGCCCCATGCTACATTCGACCAAGGCTTGAAGATGGACAAGAATTTTTTGGCTTATTTTGTCTTTTTAATTCATTTAATTACTAGATGACCAAAATGCCCTTAATGAAAAACTTTGGTGTTTTATCTCATTAAGCCCATTTTTGTCCATCTTGAGATATAATGGTCTAATTACCATCTAAGGACCTCCGATTTAAAAACCCATTCCAATCAAGTACCTTTATGAACAAGAACACACATTTTTCACTTATTACAATTTAGTCCTAAATACCAAATTGGTCACCCAAACAATAAAATTTCATAATGAAAATTTCACTCAGTCATTCAATCACACAATAAACATTAAAACTTAATCAAAATAAATTTTTCTACTTCGGATTTGTGGTTTCAAAACCACTATTTTGTTTAGGCCCTAAATCGGGCTGTTACATGAATACTTACCAATTTATGCCAAGAAAGTTTCTTCTCTCTCTCCTAGGGTTTCCATGCAAATTGGGGATGAAGATGAATAAAGATGATGATATTTTTCCATGTAAATAATTATCATCTTTTATTTTTCCTTAATTCCAATTTAGTCCTTTTCTTTTTCTCAAATTCCATGAATGAATCACCCTAGATATTTTTCCATCTTTTGATTGATGGTCTAATTACCATATAAGGACCTCTAGTTTTAAATTTCATAGCTATTTGGTCCTTTTAACTTCTAGCACTCAACTTCTACATTTTATGCAATTAGGTCATTTCTATAATTAACCACTTAATCTATAAAATTTTCCTATCAAAATTTTCATACGTCTTTCCTACCATTTCATAAATCATGCAATAATATTAAATTATATTTTCTTCCTAACTCAGATTTGTGGTTCCGAAACCACTGTTCCAATATCACTGAAATTTAGGCCATTACACTACTAACTATATCGGGTTGAGTTGGATATAGATGGCATGCCATATGATAGGAAAAGTTTAGGAAATACTTCGACCTCGAGTCGATGAGGCACTATGTGCCAATTTGCTTTGGTTTAACTGATGAGACACTAGGTGTTAATTTATATATCGCTGGGCGCAGTTATTACTTCAGATTTATTTGATGAGGCACTGGGTGCGAAACTGGTGTGTTGGTTTGGATCCCTATATTCGTTTGAGTTCGTGTCGTGTTAATAAGGGAAGTAAAATAATAATTTATGTGATTGATATTGAAATGGAAAATATGAGAAATGAATATAAGATGAGAAAATATTGAAATGGCAAATATGAGATATGATTATGAGATGAGAAATGAGATACGAAATGATGAACTAAGATGTGAAACTTGAATGAATTAAAGTATTGATCAAAGATATGAATCATGCCATTGCATAAGATGATGCATTCAAATGTTAAATGAAATGCCATTGATATATAATTATATATTTGAACATGTGAAAATCTTAGTAGATGTGAATAAAGAGTGAGAAAAAAGTATACTATTAAATTGAAACACATTAACATAGCTTACTTGTTGCGTATTGCATGTTAAATACTTATATCAAGTTTATATTATTCGGATTATAAAAATACCACTAAGTTTTACTTAGCGTGTGGTTTTGTTTTTCGTGTGCAAGCTAGGTATTGTTCGAATTATTGCCGACTTAGCATCAAATCACAAATCCCGAGCTCAAGTGTGGTGATATTTCATTTTGTAGTGGCATTTACCTAAGGAGTCTTTTGTTGATATTTTCTATAAGTTGTGGTTATCTTTGTTGCTAGTGAAATGATGCTTAAATATATATATATATATATATGGTTGTGGTTGAGGCTATGTTTGTATGTTAGCCTAGTTTATATTTGGTATGTGTTAGATTAAAGTTTAGAAGCTTAAATAGCTAAGTGATAGTCCAATTATGGTAAATGTGGTAGGAATGAAAGTCTTGAATGTTGGATGTGTTGTTGATGTATTTGAACATATAAAATGAGGTACCAATGAGGGTACATTGGTTAGGCATATTAGGTGATGAATTTGGTGTATTTTGGGCATGTTTAATCGTGTTTTATGTAGGTTAAATGGTTGACAATTGAGTCAGTTAGTGCCCAAGTAAATAGGAAATGGTAAACTTGAGTTTTATGGTACTTTTAGGTGCACATGGCCTAGCCGCATGGGCAACACACAGGGGCATGTGTCACACACAGGCAATACATATGGGCGTGTGATCCAAGTCAGAGAGTTAAACGGCCTGGCCACACGGATGTGTGACCCCTGTAATAAAATTTTTTATAGTTATTTCCTAAACTCCTAGAATTGTTTGAAATTAGTCCCTACCTATTTTTAAACTGCTTTTAAGGTCCCGTAGACTCGAAATAGGGGCTGTAAAAGTAATTTGTACTCTGTATTGGGGTGGATTAGCAAACCTATATTAAGTGCATTCCACTAACATCATTGAAGATTAATTAAAAAGATATTCGTAGACGGAGTATGGACCAATACTCTGATGCTAATAATTGGAATAGTCTTGTATGACATGTTAGTAATGCCCGTGACCCTAATCTGATGATGGCTAAAGGATAAGGGTGTTACAGAATATGTGGCTAAAATTTAAAATACCTGTGCCTTGATCGAAGCATCTGGATTTCGAATCTCGGAGGCTAAGAAGGTTGAGATTGTTGTTACAGGCTTATCATCAGAATACGACGCCGTTATATCTCTTGCGTCATTCTTGCCCAAGCCTCTTCCCATGCAAAGGCTTGTTGATGTCTTGTGGGAATATGAGAGTCGATAAACTCGTGTGGTGTAGGAGATGCCATTTCATGCAAACTTGATGGAAGCAGATCAGTCGCCGATGGTGGTAGAACTCGCGCGAGGTGGTCAATCCTCCACTAGTGGCCATGGGAGGGGTTTTTGATCTCAGATCCAGTTTCAATTTTGTGGTTGGTTTGGATACTTGGCGTAGCATTGCTATTAGCGGTTTAATATGGACTATGACTACCCCTTTGCAGCGGTGGTGGCTTGGTTTTTGACTACTTGGGCTTCGGTTGTAAATGATGAAAGGGGGTCACATGATTTATTTGGTTCAAATATTACAAATCAGCATGAGGTTGCGACCTATGGAGGTTTCTCCCTCCCTCCAAAGGTTCTAAGTCCATTTGGGGCATCTCTGATGGCTACTCCACTAGGTTTTACTCAAGGCCGATGGTGGGATGGTATACCACCAGATGCGACTGTTTCAAATGAGGTAGCTTTTAGGGTTTCCCATAACCCTTATGATGTTATGCACATTGGGTCAATGCTTCTCCCATTGGCCTTACTAGGTCAAATGTTGTAGGCCATAAATTTGGGCCAAATGATGACTTTGCTAAGTCGAATGGTATAGGCTACACTCTTAGGCCGCATGATGCTAGCCAAAGACTTTGGCTGAATGCTAACCTGGTTAGCTTTGGGGGCCCACAAGATCATGGACAAGGTATTGGGTGATTAGGTGTCAAGGACGTGTGTTTTCATGGGCCGAATAGTGGACCAAATAATAGGCGGAGTGTTCCCTAGTTCACAAAGCCTAGAATGCATGTAACGCCCCGAAATTGGGCCTAAAAGAATGGGCCGTGTGGGCCCAATGGGCTTGTGGGCCCACACAGGTCGTTGTCTTTGGACTTACGAGAATTAGTGGACCGGCTGTGTCGTACACGTGGCTACGGGCAAATCTGGCTTAGCAGGCCATGCAAGCACGTAGGCCTCACTTGGGTTACGTAATGGGCCCCAGGCCCATATTCACTGAATGGAGTTTTGGTGTGATGGCTAAGAGGTTTGGGAGTGTTGGAGAAGTCCTGGGTTCAAACCTGGGCCTTAGCAAAAATTTATATTTTTCTTTTATGGGAGCCTTGACGTTAGTGGGTAGGCTTTAAAAATATTTTTGGTGAAAGCATGACACAAAAAGAAGTATGGTGTAACGGCAAAGTAGCACCACTTAAGGGACAAGGAAGTGATGCTATAAAGGAAGCAAGGGGGTCCAAGGTTCAAGTCTTGGCTCTTGCAATTTATTTTGGTTTTTCTTTTAAATAAATCTGAAAGCGAGTAGGCGGGCTTTAAAGATAAATTTGTTAGACTTAGGACACAAAGGAGCTTGTGTCTGAGTGGTGGTGCCTTGACATGACTATCAAGAGGACTATGGTTCGAATCCCTTTGCACGCAAAGGTTGATTATTTTACTAATGCTTTAATTTTGGGGATTGATGGAGAATCCCACATCGGGAAGCTATCATGATAATAGGTAAGGAGCTGGCTTTAAATAGAGCAAACCATGAGGAGAGTAGGCATGCCTTTCTTGGCTTATCCCTTTCACGTTGTGGCATGTTCGTTTGTGTTAGGCATTGGATCATTCGTTGATCTGTATGCAGTTAGGTCACGGTATGGTGACTATAGTTGATCGACACCCCCCAGGGAGTCAAGGGTCCGATTATTGTTGGCTTCTGGGCATAGAAGCGTTCAGAGCGTGGATTAACTTCGTATGCCTATCAGATGTGGACTTCACCCTACTCTAGCTATAGAACGGCAAATGCTAGAATGCCGAAATAGGCCATGTGGGCCCAATGGGCCAGTGGGCCCAATCGGGCAAATTGTATGATTGTGTAGTAAATATTGGAGTAGACTAGGTGAATCTCATATCTGTGGCTAGTTTTGGGCTAAAGGGCCACACAAGCGTGTGGGCCCACTTGGGCTGAGAACGGGCCTTAGGCCCATTCACAGTGTTATCCCTATTTAGAATACTTGAGTCGCCTGAGGCGACTGTAGACTTTTTGAGGGATTGATCAAATTACCGAAATACCCTTATAGGGTAGAATTACTATAATACCCCCGATTTGCAAAATTACTGAATTACCCTCGATTTGTACAATTACAGAATACCCTCGATTTGTAAAATTACAGAAATACCCCCGATTTGTAAAAGTACTATTTTACCCCTAATTTGTAAAATTACCGTTTTACCCCTAAATTTTAAAATTATCGTTTTACCCTTGGTTTACAAAATTAAAGAAATATCCCAATTTACAAATTACAAAAATACCCTAGATTTCAAAATTACCAAAATACGCTTGGGTTGCAAAATTACCGAAATACCCCTGGTTTGTGAAATTATCGAAATACCCCTAGGTTACAAAATTACTGAAATACCCCTATAGGGTAGAATTATCGAAATATCCCTTTAGGGTAGAATTATCGAAATGCCCCTTAGGGTAGAATTACTGAAATACCGCTGTGGGGTAAAATTACCATTTTGCCCCTAAGTGTTAAATGACTGTTTTGCCCTTGTGGGCAAGTGACTGACTTGGACTGTGTGTTTGATGGATTTGACTGTGTTCGTATGACAATGATTTGACTGATGTGATCGTGGTTTTGTGCTTGATATGTTTTAATATGTGTTTAAATGACTGATACTGAATATGACCATTTTGCATACATGTGTGATAATTGAGAATAGCATACACGACATATGGGGTTGGGTTATGGATATGGAGGAAGTGCTAAAAGTGGCAATGCCACGTGATCTGCTTAGAGGCCCTGCCTCGTATTTCTGTTCTGGTGGCTCTCCACGATCTCTGTATTTAGCAGCTCTGCTGCGTCTGTGATGTGTAGGGCTGGGTGGGTCGAGTTATTCCCCACATGGTGTGTAGGGTTAGTACGGGTGGTGTGATGGCTGGACTGGGTTGGGATTGCATTTGCATATTGTTCTGATTCTGCTATGGGCTTGGCCCACATTGTTTTATATAGGGTTTCGGCCTAGTCTGTTCTGCATATCTGTATTATACTGATACTGATACTGATTCTGATTCTGATTTTATTAACTGATTCTGATTCTAGTTCTGATCCTAATTCTAAAAATGTTTCTGATTCTGTAATAGGCTAAGGCCCATCTGATACTATCTGTTATAGTGGGCTAAGGCCCAATTGATACTAGAACTGTAGTATGGCTGGGGCCCAGACTTTTAATTCATTTGTATGACTGACTATTCTTTTTTTATAGTAAGGGATTACACACTGATTTTATGCAAACTCACCCTGTTTATTAATCTTTCAGGAAATTCCCAACCTTAGACGGATCAGAGCTGCGAGGGACTCGGAGAAGGCTACACATCTACTTCTATATTTCTATTAAATTATTCATGAGTACTTTAATTTGGTTTTGAGTTGTAATAAGGCCTTTATAATTTTTGAATTTTAACTTTGGGTTTTCTTTTATTTACTTTGATTTATATCTGTTAGAGGTAAATCACGATTTTCCAAAATGTCAACTGTTTTTCTTCATACATATCGTTTTTGTAAATCGGTTTCTTTTAGATAAAGCTTTCGTAACAAATAGGGTTTAAAAGGGTAATAACATTTTACAAGAGAATAGTTTTTAATAAACCATGTTTTAAAAATATGCATACGAAATTCGAGATTTTACACATGTTTTAAATGACAGCAAGTTTTAATAAGAAGGGTTTTCAATGGAAACAAGGTTTTCGAAAAACACTTCAATGTGACACGCCAGATTCGGGCCAAACTTCTAGGCCGGGTTTGGGGTGTTACAGCGCATGTTCTTGGAAACACGAAAATATACACACTTTTTCATGTCCATTTTAACTCAAATTCATGCAGTTTCGATAAAATTCTTGTCGAAAAATATTTAAATATTATAAAATAATTAAGTTGTACTTAAATTATGAACATGTTTAATTTTACTTAATTTTGTAATAAATTTTGATTAATTTTGATCATTTTTGACAGATTTGCATAAAGGGAGAAAAATGGCTCGGTAAACATTGCTAGAAGCACAAAATCGAGAAGCAATTTTGAAGCATCAAGGAGAATTAATTTTTTAGCCTAAGACGGTCTAAATTATTTGTATTAATTCATAATATAATTAATTTTAATTTTGAACCAATTTAATTTGGATAAAATAAATTATTATTAATTAAATATGAAAAGTGGCCTAGTTAAGCTGAACCAAGAAAACCGATACAATCGAGCATTGGGCAACCCAAAATTGTCCCACATGCTGACCCAATTAGATTGCTTGGCTGATTATTTGGCTTTCAAAATGGCCCTTGAAGACTTCTTTGAACTGCATTCAAACCCCTCCACTATTTAAGCCTTTCTGGATTTGCCTCACCTTAAAATAGCATGTTTGAATTCATCAAACATGCCACATGTGTGGCTGGCCATGGGGGGAGTCTTTGGCTATTGATGTTTGCTATTTTTAGCAGCCTTCTCAACCTATAAATATCCCCCTTGGCTGCTCACTTCAACATCATCTCAAGCCTTTACATCTCTTCACTTCTCTCTCATTTTTCTCTCTTCTTTCCCTTCCATTTTCCTTCATTTTCTTCCCTTATTCCCTTGCCTATTTCACCTCTTGAAAAAGAGTCAATCAACCACCATTTGGAGTAGCATTCAAGTGTTCGTAGAAGCCTCAGCTCCACAAGAACAAGCGGAAAAAGAGGAGTGGAGCAAACTAGTCAAACCACAGAGAAAATACCGAATTTGATTCTTGTTCCCTATCCTTTTAATTTTGTTGTTGTTATGATGAAAATGTCTATGAATATTTGTGATGTTGATATGTTTAATTTAATTAATTTGGCTTAAATTTAATTCGTGTTAGGTTGATTGCATTTCATCTACTTAATTTATTAAAATTATTTTTGTGTTGTTATTGGCCTCAGTAAGATGTTTGATTAAGTAAAACCATGACTAAGTTATTCTTGCATTACAATTGTAAGGTAACTAATGAATTAATTATTTAAACATATTGAAATTGTAATTAATTGACACAATACTTAATCAGTGCATGTTTAGTTATCTAAGGTAGCTGAGGGTTAAATTAGCAACTGTATCTAGCGATACATTCGCCTTGCACAACTTGCAAGATTATTGTGATTAAACTGTTTCAAGGTAGAAATACATTGTTACCTCACGTAATCTTTTATGTTCTTATCAGATTGAATTAATTGTTTGAATTGGCATAGAGATATGTACAGAAGATTATTTTAATTTCATAAGTATGTATGTGCATTAACACATTTGCTTATTAAAATTTGTTTAATTGGTTGAATTGACATAGAGATATAGTCAAGAGATAAATGGATTTTGGTAGGTAAGTATGTTCATAAGTTAGCAAATTATCGAGTTGTCGTGAATTTATTCGTAACAATATAAACATAAGTTTAATAATTCTAAGTTAAGAAATGTAATTAATCTAACACAATTATGTTATCTTGATTAAAATCATATTTTGAAATCGTACATTGGAAATTTTATTTTATATTATATTTATTTTACTTTGTTAAATCCTAATTTTTATTCACTTCTTCAAATTAAAATATGTTTCTTCACCAAAGTGTTTTTCAAATTGCATTTATAAATAATTCTTTTCACAGTCCTTGTGGGTACGATAACTCGACATTTACTTGTCACTTTATTACTTGTTGTGATTGTGTACACTTGCACATTTTCATCATTCCAGTTCTTCATGGGTCAACTTTTGGAGTTAGGACTTTATATCCGACTTTTGCTTTTGATTCTCCACCATGTGTTAGGTTGCCCCGAGCCCCTGATGCGCTTGAATCAGATTTCTCGAACACTATTGGGTCTAATGTGAATATGGCCCAATATGGGTCCAATTTTTATGATGTGGATTCCTATGTCCCTATACCTATAGGAACTTCGTTGTGGTATCTTGATTTGGGAGTTACGCATCATGTCTATAGGGAGGCTTCAGTCTTGAATGAATCTACACCATACTCAAGTACATCTCCTCTTTCAGTTGATGATGGGACACCAGTAAAAATTAAATATGTTGGGCATTCTACCTTGCCTACGAAGAATAAGTTGCTTCATCTGTCTAATATTTTGTGTATGCCAAATATACAGAAAAATTTGTTATTTGTTTCACAATTTGCTAAAGAAAATAATGTCTTCTTTGTATTTCACCTATTTCATTATGTTATTAAGGACATTTAGACTCGGGAAATTTTATTACGGGGCCACACCTGTGATGCGCTCTATCACTTTTAAAGGTTGCTCATATTTAAAGTGGTGTTTTTCCTTCTATTCATAACACAGGACTTCAGATTAGCTCCAACACCTATGGCATTTTTGCACTATGGCATCACCAACTTGGTCATCCCTCTACCCGTATAGTTAAATTGGTTTTAAATAAAGGTCAAATTGCTTCAAATAAAGTTTCTCTTGATAATGTTTGTATTACCTGTCAATGAGGAAAATCTCATAAGTTGCCTTTTTCGAACTCTACTACTAAATATACTAGTTATTTTGATTTGATTGTCTCCGATTTATAGGGACCCGTGTTTGTTGTCTGTGGAAGTAATTAGTATTATGTCTCGTTTGTTGATATGTTTAGTCATTTTACCTAGTTATTCCTCATTCAATAGAAGTCTCAAGCCATTGATTATTTTATTCAATTTTAGAAGTTGGTTAAAACTTAGTTTGGGAAAGATATTAAACAATTTCAAAGCAATTGGGTCAGTGAGTTTCGAGCTTTCACGATAGTTCAAGCTCAGCATGGTATTATTCATCGACTCTCATGCCCTCATATGTCAGGAAAGAATGGTGTCGCCAAATTGAAACACAAAATATTATTGAAATTGGTCTTACTCTTTTGGCTCAAGCGAATCTACCAATGGAATTTTGGGGTTATGCTTTCACTTTTTTTGTGCATTTAATAAATAGACTACCTACCTCAGTCTTGAAAGGTCAGTCTCCTTAGCAGATTCTTCATGGTAAGGACCCAATGTATGATCATCTGCGAGTGTTTGGGTGTTGCTGTTTTCCATAGCCGCTCCTATTTAATAATCACAAGCCAGCTTTTCATTCTCAGCCATGCACGTTTTTAGGATATAGTTCTCAACATAAAGGGTATCAGTGTCCTAAATCGGATGGTAAGGTTATTATTTCTCGACAAGTTGTGTTTGATGAACATCAATTTCTATACTTAATAGTTCTATGGTTCCTTCCCAGTCCGGTGGGTGTGTCTCCACGTATGTTCCTATTGTGTAATCTCTGTCTGATAGGCCAGCTGAGTCCTCAACTCCCAAATCTTTGTTCCGTAACTTATCTGTTAACACTGATTCTCATACCATAACAGGATCGATAGACTCACAAATTGAATTGGGTGTGGTTGGTTGTAATCAAGACACTCTATCTATTACACTGGAGGATTCAAATCATATTTCTTCGAGTACCACTCCGACTACTCCTTCTATCCTTCCGCCTGTAGGTAATAGACATCACATGGTTACATGGTCCAAAGTGGGATTTTTTAAACCCAATATGTTGTCTTTTGCAGTTTTTGATAATGAGTCACATGATTTTTGAAGCTTTTTCTTGTGAAGAGTGGTAGTTGTCAAGATAAGCTGAGTATGATGCTTTAGTTAAAAATTCCACTAGGGAACTAGTCCTCTTTGTAATAGCCCATTTTTAGTCAAATTGAAATAGTGGCTTTGAAACCACAAATTTGAAGTCAAAATAATTATTTTGTTATTATTTTTATATCTACAGCATGATAGTAGAGTCGTATAAAAATTTCGTTAAGAAATTTTACTGTTTGAGTGCTTAATTTGATAAAAAGGACTAAATCGCATAAAATGTAAAAGTTATGTTCTATAAGCTAAAGGTATTTAATAGCTATAGAAATTCAAAAGAGACATCCTTAGGTAGTAATTAGCCCATTAATTAGATAGTGGATGATAATGGCTTGGCATTTAGTGAAATAATTAATGTACATTAAGGTTAATTTTGTAATTTAGTTAATAATGATTAAATAAGTTAAAACAAAGTTAAAGGTTATCATCTTTCTTTGTTTACCCCCAAAATTGAAGGAAGAAGAAACCATTTTTAGGGTTCTTCATTTGGCCAAGCTCCATTGTCCATTTTGGTATGTATTTTGACTCAGTTTTTAATGATTTTTATGTTTTTGAGATCGTTGCAACTAGGTCTAGCTAACCTAGGGACTAATTTGAGAAACTGTTAAAGTGTTTGAGTGTTACCATTGTTGAATCTATGTGTAATTGGATGTTTGATGGTAGAAAATGCAACCTTGTTGTTAGATAAACAACATTTGTAAAGTTATTTTTGTTAAAATTGCAAATTAAGGATTAAATTGAAAAATGTGATAAATTGTGTGGTAAAAGTGTGAATATGTGAAATATATGGACTGTTATAAGTATGTTTAATATTTGAGTAGGGTTGGGTAGGGATAAAATTGAATGAATTTCATTTTACGAACTTAGGGACTAAATTGTAAAGAAGTCAAAATATTAGGGGTGAAAGTGTAATTTTTCTAAAATTTGTAACTTGGGCTAAATTGAATAGAATGAATAATGAATAAGTTAAATTTGATTATATATAGATCAAGAAAAGCAAAGATCAGAATTAGATCGGGGGAAAAACAAAGTGGTGGATTGATAGCTCGATTTTCATCCGTGTTATACAAAGTAAGTTCGTATAGCTAGAATTGAGTATTTAAATATGTGCTTATTTGAAATGTATTTATATGTATTGAGAAAATAAATCATATGATATTTGAATGCCTAAATGATGAAGTCTGAATAATACCGAGCCTCGTTTGAACCTTAGGAATTCGTAGGATACGAGTGACATGTCACTAGGGTTATCGTTTGGTTGAGATTCCTGCATGTGTTATGGACTCACCATAGCTAGTATGAGCTTACCGATATTTCAACTCATAAGAGCTTGCCATTTCTCAGCTCATTAGGGCTTACTATTACCTCAGCTCAAGAAGAGCTTATCGTTTATAGCATAAAAGAGCATATATGTACAGGAATTGATAAATTACTATTTAGTACACTTCATGTGTACCACTCATGTACCTAACGACATTCTAAGTGGTTCATCGGGCACAAATCTATTACAGGTTATATGAGTTAATATGAACTAGCATAAAAGTTATATGAAATTGATCATATGTGATATATTAAAGTATAAAATGGAAGTTATGAGTACATGAAGTATATTGAAGTATCCAACAATCATTTTGGTACTTTGAACTTGTGCATTTGGTTATATGGCATGTCTAGGAGTTATAGCCATGTTGGTATATATGTTAGTTATGTATTTAGCCATTTGAATTGGCTAGTAAATGATAAATGTTTTGGTTGTGTATAAATTATGCAAATGGTCATTTTGTTATATGGTTGATAATTGCAATGTAAAGTTTGATGTGAATTGGATTTTGAGCACTTAATGGTTAAAATATAGGATTGGTATGCTTGTGACTTTAGGTAAAATAGTGCACAATTTCTGGTAATCATTTTGATGAATGGTGAATGTGATTTTGGTATGTTTTGAATAGATGAATCAAGATGTTATGAACTTTATAGGTTTGGTATGGAATTAACATGAAATGAGCTTGTTTGAAGTTGGTTCAAATTGCTTATTTATGCCATGTTATATGTCATTTGTTTTGGTGTAGGTGAATGCAAAATTGGGTGAGAAATGTGACTTGTAAACTAGTCTATTTTTGTCCATACGGGTAGAGACACGGTAGTGTGCCTCAGCCGTGTGTGACACACGATCAGGTAACATGGCCATGTGTCCCCTGTAGTATTTAATGAAATCAAGTCAGTGAGTTACACGGGCTAGTCACACGGGCATGTGGCTGGCTGTGTGACACAAGTCAAAGAGTTACATGGGGTAGGACACGGTCTGGACACGGCCATGTGATCCTATTTCGAATGTCCACACTGTAACAACCCAAAATAGGGCCTAAACAGGAAAGTGGTTTCGAAACCATAAATTTGAGGTTAAAATATTTATATCGACTAAGTTTTAATAATTATTGAGCGATTGAATGTCTATGTGAAATTTTGGTTGAGAAATTTGATTGATTTGATGTCCAATTTGCCAAGTTAGACTAAACTGCAAAAGGAGAAAAATGTGTGTTTTAATCCATAAAAATACTTGATTTAAAAGAGTTTTTAAATTAACGGTCTTTATTTAGTAATTAGGCCATTTTATTTTGTTTTGGACAAAAATCCTATGGAAGGGACAAAATATCCAAGTTATGAATGAAGGGTATTTTGGTCATTTGGATAATTAAAGAAATAAAAAGGGAAAATAAGTCAAAATTGTGTCCATCTTCTTCCTCCTTGTGCCGAAATTTGAAGGGTCACCATAGCTAGGGTTTCATTCATTTTCAAGCTCAAAGTAAGTGACTCTTAGCCCCATTTTTAATGCTCTTTGTATTTTTGAAACCCTTGTAGCTTGATTTAGCTATTTCTACCACTAATTTGAGCCAGGGTTCATGTTCAAAAATTTACCCATGTGTGACATGTTAGTATTTTGATGTTTAATGGTAGAAAATGAGAGTTCGATGTGTAATAAACAACTTTTACTAGGTGATTTTTCATGAAAATGCATACAAGGACGAAATTGTAAAAGTTGTAAAACTTGTGAATAAAGTGTGGAATAGTATAACATGTGGGCTGCTATAAAAGAGAAAATGAACCAGCTAGGCTTGGGTATTGAGAAAAATGAATGCATTTCATTTTCTGAGAATAGGAACTAAAGTGTGAAAATTGTAAAAGTTAGAGGTAAAATGGTAAATTTTACCATAGGAAGTTTTTGTGCTAAATTGAGTAATGTGTATATTAAATGAGTTAAATTTGGTATTATAGATCAAGAAAAATGAGGAATCGACCTTGATCGGGGGAAAGGCAAGATATCATACTAAATCGTAAAGTTTAGCATTTTGCACCGAGGTAAGTTTATATGTGAATAATGTATTGTTATAAATTTATGTTTATTTATTTTTAAGGATTATAGTATTCTGAAAACTATTCTAAGTGTATATCGACAATTATTGACAAATGAGGAAACCTGATTGAACCTTAGGAATTGACTAGGATACGAGTGACATGTCACTAGGAAACCCATCGTATATGTGCATAAGTGTAAAAATGATTCCGGGTGCTGGTCTAGTTTGAATACCAGTGGCTAGGTAATCCTACGTTTGTTGCGGATACCTGTTAGCTTAGGTGAGCAGCACTGAGTAACTTCGACTCAATCATCAGGTTGTGTGAACAGGCCCGTGAATAGCTCGATAGTGAGCATCAAAGTGAAATGTGATAAGTAGTAGCTTCGGCTACATATCAGTGGTAGCTTTGACTACAAATAAAGTGTGGCAGCTTTGTGCAACTTTTTTGTGTATCCTTCAGGATTTTGTATTGTTCAATGGGTAGCGAAATGATATGATAAAGTGTGATAGAAAGTGAAAATGAACGTGTGTTGAGATGATGTATGTGCAGGTTTAAGTGAACAATATATGTGCTATGTGCTCAATGTGTGTGATAAATCATTTGGTAAGGCTAGATGATTACATACTCTTAAATGTGGTTATATGAATTTATTCATACTAATTATGTATTATAAGATTAAGATGTCCATCATTTGCATATACACTTACTAAGCTATGTAGCTTACCCCTCTTCTTTTCTCTTCCCATATAGGTTCGTCAAGTTAGCTCGAGGTTCGATGATCAATGGGAATCCATCCATACTATCAACAATTGTTTTGGTATTTTGATTTTAACATTGAAATTATAGCATGTATAGGTGGTCTATTCTTTTGGTTATGTGTCATAGTTTTTTTGGTCATAATGTTGGCTTAATGTTGTTGGTAGCTATTTTGTATTTGGCCATTGGAAATGAGCCAATAATGATTATGTTATATTTGATCCATGTGATGAAATCCATTAAATTGCAAGCTTGCATGTTTATGTGGAATGTAGTGTGATGTGTATGTATGGTGAATATGGAATGAATTTAATGTATGGATGTCATGTTGTAGATGTTTGGATGAGTATTTAGGCCATGTTGTCTATTGTCGAGATTGGTGTATGTTTGCTTGTGTTTTAGGGTGGCAAAAGGCTTGGTAAATAGCCTTATATTTGTCCACATGGGTAGACACACGGGCGTGTGTCTATGCCGTGTGTGACACACGTTCCCCCCATGGGCGTGTATACTGGCCATGTGTCCCCAACGTGTAAATTTTAAAAAGTTGAGTACGTCACACGGGCTAACACATGGGAATGTGCCTTGGTCGTGTGAACTAATTTGGATGCTGACGTCATAAACAAAATGTCCAGGTTTTTGAACATAGGCTGAGACATGGGCGTGTGTCTTGGCCGTGTGAAGGACACGGCCTAGGACACGTATGCTCGGTCGTGTGAAAACCCCTATAGGTTCAAAATGAAAAATAAATCCATATGGACTAGGGACATGGAAGTGTGCGACCATACGGCCTGCCCACACGGGCGTGTCCCTGTACCACACGAGTGTGTGCCCTGTTTTGCATAAAATTTTCTACAATTTTCTAAAGTTTTCAGTTTGGTCTCGGACCACCACCAAAGTATGTTTTGGGACTCGTAGGCCCGTAATAGGGACATTTGGTCTATAAAAAGAAATTATTTAAATTAGAAGGGAAGTTTGTAATTTGAATACGACTAGTTGTTTGTGTTATTGTTTGGTAATGCCTCGTACCCCATTCAGTTGTCAGATGCGGGTAAGGGGTGTTACATTTAGTGGAATCAGAGCTATGGTTTAGTTGTGTCTTCGACTAACATAGTAAGTGTATGAGTCTAGCTATACATGCCATAAATATGAATTTTGATAGGGTGATGGTTCCTAATCTCTTAAATTGTGCTTTCATATAGTAAATGGATCCCGACTTGGCCGTAGTTGACGATGCAGAAAGTAATAAGCCACCTCCCACTCAAGGGACTGCGCCACCTGAAAGTAGAAACGTAGAATCTAGTCAGAGAGGAGAAGCTCGGGAAGCCTTTCTCCACATGATGGATGATGGTACACAGGGTTCATTCTGGCGAATTCAAATGCTCAACCTTCCCCACCCCCTCCCATTTCTCGATCAGTTCCTGTAGCTCCACAAGGTGTGGAAATGATGAGATTTGAGTAAGCCCCCTATTACAAGATTTGTAAGTACGGGGCTGAAGAATTTAGAGCTAGTGTGTATGATGACCCTAAGATGGTAGAATTTTGGCTCAGAAATACTATTTAGGTATTTGATGAGCTCTCTTGCACACCCAAGGAGTCTTTAAAGTGTGTTATATCGCTTCTGAGGGATTCAGCATATCAGTGGTGGAAAACTTTAGTCTCAGTGGTACCGAGGGAAAGAGTCACTTGGGACATCTTCCAAATGGAATTTCGTAAAAAGTATATAAGCCAATGATTTATCGATTAGAAGCAGAAGGAATTCCTAGAGCTAAAGCAAGGACGAATGACAGTCTCTGAGTACGAGCGGGAGTTTGTTAGACTCAGCAAGTACTTTCAGTCTTCGTCAAATAAATTAAGGAATGTGCATAATCGTTTGACTGTCTCAGCTGGAAATCTAAATAGAACTCGTGGGAGGGAAAATACGGGTTCTAGGGCTTAGACTACTTTTATTGCTAATGTTGGAAATGTTAAGCCGAGTAACCTCGAGTCTCAACATTGTGGTAGGAGATATCCCGGTGAGTGTTGGATGATCACTAGGGCTTGTTTCAAATGTGGCTTCGAAGATCACTTTATTAAAGATTGTCCTAAGATTGTTGAGAAGGAAAATACTAAAAATGTTAGATCGAGTAACACTGCTTCTCGAAGGAGACCTGCGAGAAATGTGAAATATGGAACTAGAAGCAAGGGAGTAACTAGAGATTTAACTGCGAGATCAGAGGCGAGAGCGCCTGCAAGAACCTATGCCATTTGCGCTTGGGAAGAAGCATCATTCCCTGATGTGATCACGGGTATATTCTCTCTCTATGATGTTAATATTGTTGCAATGATTAATCCCGGGTCTACTCATTCTTACATTTGCATAAAATTAGTGACGAATATGAATTTGCCTATTAAGTCAACTGAGTTTGTGATTAAGATGTTAAACCCCTTAGGCAAATGTGTGTTAGTTGATAAGATTAGCAAGAATTGTCCCTTAAGGATTAGGGGTCATTGTTTTTCGGCCAATTTAATGCTATTACCATTTGATGAATTTGATGTCATTTTGGAAATGGATTGGTTGACCTTACACGATGCAAAGGTGAATTGTAGACAGAAGATTATAGAATTGAAATGTGAAAATGGTGAAGTTCTTTGGGTTGAAACAGTTATGCCTTATGATTGCCTATTGTGATTTTGTCAATGACTTCTCAGAGGTATATGAGAAAAGGGTATGAAGCGTATCTTGCGTATGTGTTGAATACAATGATGTCAGAGTTAACGATTGAATCAGTACCCGTGGTCTGCAAATTTCTAGATGTGTTTCCAAAAGAGTTACCAGGGTTACTACCTGTCAGAGAGATAGAATTTTCTATTGACTTGTTACCAGGGACATCACCGATATCTATAGCTCCATATAGGATGGCTCCAACTAAACTAAGAGAATTGAAGGTTCAGCTACAAGAATTGACAGACAAGGGATTTGCGAGACCGATTTTCTCACCGTGGGGTGCTCCCGTATTATTTGTAAAGAAAAAAGACGGATCGGTGAGACTTTGTATCGACTATAGGAAACTCAATAAGATGACAATAAAGAATAAGTATCCTTTACTGAGGATTGATGACTTATTTGATCAATTGAAAGGAGCCACTGTGTAACACCCTCACCCACATCCGCCGCCGGATTAAGGTTCAAGGTGTTGCTGCACTCACACTCACACTCACACGAACATTTGATTACGATATAAAATTTTCACGAAAAATTTAAAACTTTTTTATGCTTATCTAATACATTCTTATTATAGGCCTACGAGGCCCAAAGGAGATGTCGAGTACGATCCGAAATGAATCCAAATCTTTTTAGACGCTTAGAAAATTTTTACTCAAAACAGGGCACATGCCCGTGTGGGACAGGGACATGCCCGTGTGGGCAGGTCATGTAGTCACACACGCCCATGTCCCTAGCCCGTGCGGAATTATTTTTATATTCAAACCTACAGGGGTTTTCACACGGCCAACCACACGCCCGTGTCCTAGACGGTGTCCTTCACACGGTCGGGCACATGCCCGTGTCGTAGCCCGTGTGAAAAATCCTGGGTATTCTATTTATGATGTCATCATGGAGTTTTCGTCACACGGCCAAGCCACACGCCTATGGGCTAGGCCATGTTAAGCACACGGTCGAGACACATGGTCGTGTCTGTACCCGTTTGTTTACTACTAGGCATTTAATTTTCATAATTTCAGATGCAGGGGACACACTGCCTATCAACACGCCGATGGGGCTGGTCGTATGTCACACACGGCCTAGACACACGCCCGTGTGTCTACCCATGTAGACAATTATAGGCTATTTTCCAAGCCAACTGCCACCCTGAAACACAACCAATACTAGCCAAATTTTGCCAATACTCAACATAGCATAAAAATCCACTCAAACATCCACATTTTGACATTCATGCACTAAATTTCATCTACTATCATCAAGCACACACATCATACCACATTCGACTTAAACATTGCAAGCTTGCACCTTAATATATTACAACACTTTAACAAAATAGAACTTAAACCAAATTTGGCTCATTCCAAATGGCCAATTACCAAATCAATACTAACAACATTGGACCTAAAGGACAATGACATATAGCTCAAAACATTAGACCATCTATACATGCCATAATTTCAAGTTTACTAGCAAAATACCAAATGGTTTTTGATAGTGTTGATGGAATCCCAACTTGATCACTAGACCTCGAGTTAGCGTGACGAACCTATAAGGGAAGGAAATAGAAAAGGGGTAAGCTATAAAGCTTAGCAAGCTATGCAAAATTAATGAGCATTAAAGCCAAAAATTCATATCAAAAGGAAATAAGCTTCACTATGATCATATTAAGTTTGAGATTATCACTTACTCATATAGTCTTACCACATATCTCAATACATACATTAAGCATTTAGCACACATGATATTTTTCATATAACCTGCACATACACATTCTTAACACACGGTCAAATCTTTTCACACACAATCACATTTTATCATATCGATACAAATAACCCATTGAACCACGTGGAATGCTAAAGGATAGTCAGAATAAAGCACAAAGTGCCACACATAATGTAGCCAAAGCTACCACTGATTTGTAGCCGAGGCTACCACTTAACACATACCACATGAGGGCTCAGTAATGAGCTATTCACAGGTCTGCTCACACAAGCTGACAGTATAGTCAAAACTACTCAGTGCTGCTCACACAAGCTAACAGGTATTCGCAACAAATGCAGGATTACCTAGCCACTGGTAGTCGAACTAAACCAGCACCTGGAATCACATAGACTATAACACCCCTATCCTATAACCGTCGCCGGGATAGGTAAGGGGCATTACCAACATATAACACAGTTCAGAACAGTAAAATTTTAAACTTTTACACAAATATCATCACAAATCATGAATGTCAAACATTCATAGTCGTAGCATGCTTTAATTAAGCATATAGAGTTCTAATTATACCATAGGGACTAATTTAATAACATTTGAAACCTTAATGAGACTTATGGAAATTTTTCCTTTAAAAGCAGGGCACACGCCTGTGTGGCTAGGCCATGTGCCTCACTCGGTCGTGCCTTACTCCATCTCTAGCCTGTGTGCAACACTGACTAGGTCACACGGTCACCAAACACACCTATGTGTCTAGCCCGTGTGTCATCCTAATTTGGCTACACGATCACCAGACACGCCCGTGTGTTTAGCCCGTGTGCCATACTGATTCGACTAACCACAAAATAGGGGTTATAAGTTTGAGACACATGTCTGTGTGCTCAGGCCGTGTGGCACGAAATAGGCTTGGTTTAAGCCATTTTCACACCCCATTTGGTCAAGTATCTACAAGCATCATTTGCACCATATTTATAGACATAAATAAGAAACCAATTCAGCCAAGTCAAGTCATATAATAGACCCTTTCATAACATAAACATATACTAACTTTCATGTATCCATTTCATAACAAGTACCTATATTTCATATTTCATTTCCATTCATTTCATACCTAGCAAGATCATACCAATTCACGTATGAAACTTACCAATCCATCTTTATCAAAAAGCCAACATCATTCATCAATCTACCACATTATAGGCAAACCATATAGAACTTTCATATCAAACCAACCACATCTACCTCAAGCCATATCTCATAGCTTGGACATGTACCAAACTTGTACCAAAATCAACCATATAAGTAGCCATGTAATTCAACCTATAAACTAGCCCATACATGCCATACCACATTTCAAGAGTTCAATATTACCAATCGTCTCATCGATAGTGTGATGAAATCTTCGATGACTTCCAACTCGAGCAAGCATTCAAATCACTGTAAAATACAGAAAATAAACTGAGTAAGCTCGTCTAACTAATAGTACTATTTATGGTTTAACAAATATTTTACCATTTAAAAAAAAAAACTTGAATACATGTAATCTAACTCTAGCAAATTCAATATCTCTTACTTAACAACCATACAATTTAGGTATGAATTCATCAGTTTTCACTTACTTCACATATAATTTATCAAATACCACTTACTTGTCGAGCGTACCACATATACATGTACTGATTCATATCATCATTTCTATTCTCCTAACATCATCATTTTTGTTGAACCGTTAAAACCAACATCGAATACCCGGTATTTTGCACACTAAGTGCCATATATGTGATTAAACCATTTATATCTAATATCATCTATGTAACATCAATATCATATAGTTCACATAGTATTTGTGTCAATTTATTTCAATACGTATAACCTGTAACGCATTCATATAACTAATAGTAGAATTATGCCCGTATAAACATTAACTCATCAGTAACAACAATAATTCATTTTCAAATTAGTCACTTAACATCAATACATTCATCCATTCATAAGGATTAAACCAATATGTAATGTCTATATAACATTTAATTCATCTCTAATTTCAAATATACCTTCTATATAAATCATGCTACATTTCTTAAATAGATTTCATTCAAACCATGTATTAATTCATCTATATAAATCATTGATCTCATGTAACATTTCAATACACGTATCATTTCATTTATCTATTACTTAAACTATACCACATATCATCTTTCATTTCTATATTTCATATGTGTACCATGTAACCTTTCATCTATACAGTCATACATTTCATATAACATATAAATCATGTAACATATGTCATGTAATCATATACTTGTAACATGTAATTCATGTAGTTCATGTATCATAAACCATGTATCATATACTTCTTGTATCATATAATTCATATACATCTTGTATCTTTTGTATCATGTATTTGTATTAGTATAATGCTCGTTGAACCTTTGGAAACATTGAGGGATACTCGGGTGACACACTAAGTGTGTATATATATATATCTGTAATCTGTCAATTCATCATATGTGCTCTTTTGAGCCATGTATGGTATGCACCTCCTGAGCCAGTAATGATAAGCCCGAAGGCTAAACAGTAAGCCCAAAGGCTGAACGGTAAGCTCGAAGGCTGAACGGTACGCTCAAAGCCTAAACGGTAAGCTTGAAGGTTGAACGGTAAGCTCATGAACTATGGTGAGTCCGCAACCAATGCAGGAGCTCAACCAAACGGTAGCCCTAGTGACATGTCACTTGTATCCTATAACTTTCTACGGTTCAAACGAGACTCAGTATTTAGCCGAAATATTTAACCAATAGACAATTCGAAACCACATCTTATTTATATAATTCATATGAATCATGTCACCAATTACCCATGTAATTTACATAAGCCATGTACCATTTCGTATATACAATCATACATCTCAAGTAGCATTTTCTTTATAACACGTATATTCATATACTATATAATTCATATAACTTATGTAACATATAATCTTTATAATCCATATCCATCTCATTTACAAACACAAATCATATAACTTATAATACTTTTCCATACTATATCATGTAATTCGGTGGCAGCAACAAATTTATAAAGTCAATAATTCTAGTAAATTATTCATTACAAATACATATACATTCAATTAAAACAATTACAGTAGCTAATAGTTCAATTTTTAACCATACGAACTTACCTCGTAATTGCTCGTATAATCGTTTACCCATCTATCATTCGTTTCCCCCGATCAAGTTCTGATATTTATTTATCTTGATCTATACGAATTCAAAATAATCTATTCATTCATTAAATCATTCAATTTAGCCCATATACATGTATTTTGGCCTATTTACAAAATAGCCCTTATAATTCCATACTTTGACACTTTAGTCCTTAATACATAAATATGCAAAATACACCAAATTTCCATATACCCATTCATAGTTGAATATTCATGTATACCATACAAACCCATATTTTTAATTATTTTACATTTCTAAACACAAAATTTCTATATTTTTCAATTTAATCCCTAGTTCACATTTTTGTCAAAAATCACTTTATAAAACTCGTATATTTACAAACAACAATCAATAATCTTGCAAGAAATATCAAAATACACATGTATTTAACAATGGCACATTTCAAAAACATCACCAATTTCAGAAATTGAGATACGGGCTAGCTATATCGAGCTGCAACGAGCTCAAAAACATAGAAATCATTAAAAATGGATCAAAAATCGTACCTTAATTGAGTAATAAAGCTTGGCCGAATGTAAACTTCAAAAAAATGGTATTCGGTGAAGAAGAAGCATCAAAATATAACATGCTTTTAGTTTATATATAATAATAACATAAAAACCATTTTACATAATTAACCATTATTAAAAACCATTTAAAAATCATGAAATATATGGACATAAATGTCCACTAACTTAATAAAAGTGATAATTTCAACTTAAGGCCTTCCATTTAAAAAGCCAAAGCCATTGAAGTCATCTTACTAATAGAACTCATGTTTATCGTGTAACACCCCTTACCCGAGACCGTCCTCGGAGTCGAGCACGAGGCGTTACCAGACTTACCTTACTAGTTCGAGGCATAAAAATTTACTTTTAAAATTAACTCATTCACATTCATCCAATATATCCCTAAAATGGGCCCTCGAGGCCCTAAACATGCAATGGAACGGTTCGGGATCAAACCGGGAGCATTAAAAATTTTCTGATTACTTACACAAACTAAAACAATTTATTACACTGTTCATAATAAAACTGTCCACCTGGGTAACAATCACTAAATTAATTATAACTCGAGTTTCAAAATTGACCTCTCTTCACTAAAAATCAATTATCTCTTAGTACATATTTTATATAGTGATTCCACTTATTTCTAATGAAAATAGACTCACTAAGGAATCGATACATATAAATTATAACTCATAATTCTTTCTATACAATTTTTAGTGAATTTCTAAAATCAGAACAGGGGATCACAAAATCCCTCTAAACCAGTCTCACACAAATTTAAATATCTTAGAATATAGACTTCATTTGCTTGCTCTGTTTCTTTCCTATGAAAATAGACTCAATAAGATTTAATTCTATATCTCATTCACCATTTAATTCTATTTCTACAATTTTTAGTAATTTTTCAAATTCACGTCACTGCTGTTGTTTCAAAACTGTTTCACGGCCAACTTTTACTCTTTCATAATTTCTTTGCATTAAACCTCATTTAGACATTCATAACATCAAAACATGACCTTAATTAGCCATTTCAAAAACTAATAATTATCAAGTATTCACATGCCATTCTTTAGTCATATCATAAGGACATACACACAAAATGACCAAGTCCCTACACATGCCATAACTCAAAACATTTCAAATTACAAAATACTGAGATAGCCTTTGATAGTGTGAGACGAACTCTGATGTCCTTTTGATTCCGGAATTGGCTTGGCTACACTATAAAAGAGAGAAAGGAAAAGGAGTAAGCTACAATGCTTAGTAAATTTACAAATAAATAAATGACAACATTCAACAAGTATAAATATACTCATATTATACCATCAAATAACAAGATCTTTATTTTACTTCTCCACTTACTCTTTAGCTTTTCTGTTTATCATTCCTTTACTTGAACTTTCTTGTAACATAGCCTGTATATTAGCCCGATGAACTGTTTGGAATATTAAGGGTACTCAGGTTTTCTTACCTGATAATACCTGCCAATGGTATGCTCTAGGCATGGTCTTACATGGGATGTTCCCTATCTTGCCAAAGCCATATATCTGATATGGACTTAAATGGGATGTTTTCTGTCCTGCCAAAGCCATATATATGATATGGACTTACATGGGATGTTCCCTATCCTACCAAAGCCATATATCTGATATGGGCTTACATGGGATGTTCCTCAATTGTCTCAACCTGCCAATGCCATATGTCTAATATGGACTTAAATGGGATGTTTCTCAACTTTCTCAACCCAAAATACCATACATCCCTAAGGTTCAACCGGGGCCTTCTGATACTTTTTCTTTGTTATCTCATCTTTGATTCAATTTGGAATATTCTCAAAAAATAAATATATATATGCTAGAAATTAACAACATTAATATAAAATATTGAAATATTGCATTTATTTACCGTAAACTTACCTCGGTGCAAAATACGATCAACTTGACAACTTAATCTTCTACCTTTTTCTTTCCTTGGTCTATCCCCAAATTTCATTCTTCTTGATCTATAATTAGCAAATTTAACTTATTTAATACTCACATTTATCAAAACAGTCCTTAACTCTAACTTTGGCAAAATTATGATTTTGCCCCTAAACTTTTGCATATTTACACTTTTACCCCAAAGCTCGAAAATTAAAATTTTTCCCTAATTCTTATTTTTTTGACACGCTGATCATTTTCCCTTAATGGCAACATCAAATTCTCACTCTAACATGTACTTATGAACATTAGGTATTTTTACCAATTATGCCGTTTTACTCATTTTCACTTAAAACCAAGTAGCACAAGTTGTTTAACATAATTTAAAACTTCATATTCTATCATAAAACATCAAAATAGACAAATTTCACCTATGGGTATTTTTCCAAATATGAAACCTAGGTTAAATTATTGCTAGAATAAGCTAAAGCGAGTTATCGGGACTTCAAAAACGTAAAGAACATTAAATACAGGGCCAGAACGAACTTACAGTCGAGCTTGGAAGCTTGAAAAACCCTAGCCATGGTTTCTCCATGCTATATTCGGCCTTGAGGAAGAAGATGAGCAAATTTTTGCTTCATTTTCTTTTTTTTAATTCTTTTAAATTACTAAATAACCAAAATGCCCTTAAAGACTTTTCTTTCAAATTTGTCTTATTCATGCCCATTTTTGTCCAAAAATTTAACCAATGGTCTAATTACTATATAAGGACCTTTAATTTAAAACTTTATAACAATTGGACACTTCTAACATATGGAACTCAACTTTTGCACTATTTACAATTTAGTCCTTTTGACTAAATTGAGTGCCCAAACGTCAAAAATTTTGAACAAATTTCCACGAAATCTTTCCGTGAAATCGTAGATCATAAAAATATAATAAAAACAATGTTTTCCTTGTTAGATTGTGGCCTCGAAACCACTATTCAGACTAGGCCCAAAATCGGGATGTTACATATCGTATTAAGCGATTTAGTCCTTTTTACCGAATTAACCATTTAATCGATAAAATTTCATTACAAAACTTTTGTACGGTAACTCTATCAGCCTGTAAACATTAATAAAATAATAAATAAATATTTTAACTCGGTTAAGTGGTCCCAAATCCACTCATTTTGACCAGACTAAAAAATGGGCTGTTACATAGACAGTCGATCACAATCAATGGTTTCCTAGTGACATGTCACTCGTATCCTAAATGATTCCTAAAGTTCAATCGGAGCTTTTCTTCACTTATCGGGTTATCAAAACCATATTCAATAGTTTGTTATAAAATTTCAGATTTCAAATAATTAAGGTAGTTAAACATAATAATTATAATAACTCATTATTTGCATATAAAACTTACCTCGGTGCAAAATGCTAACCTTTACGATTTAGTCCGATACCTTGCCTTTCCCTCGGTCAAGATCGATTTTACGTTGTTCTTGATCTATAACATCAAATTTAACTTATTCAATACATACATTACTCAATTTGAAACAAAATCATCCTATGGTAAACTCAATTTGAAACAAAATCATCCTATGGTAATTATTACCATTTTACCCCTAACTTTGTTAATTTTTACAATTTAGTCCCTAGGCTCTTAAAATGAAATGTATCTATTTTTCTACATTCCCAAGCCTAGCCGACCCTATTTCTCTCTTATAGCAGCCCACATATCTCCGCTTTTCACAATTTATGCACATGTTTTACAACCTTTGCATTTTAGTCCATAAATGCATTTTCATGAAAAATCACCTAGCAAAAGTTGTTTACTACACATCAAACTTTCATTTTCTACCAATACTCATCAAAATGCTCTCATGTCACACATGGGTAAATTTTTAAACATGAACCCTAGCTTAAAATAGTGGTATAAATAGCTAGGTCAAGTTACGAAGATCTCAAAAATACGAAAAACATGAAAAACGAGGCTAGGAGTTACTTACTTTGAGCTTGAAAAGTTGAAAACCCTAGCTATGGAACCCTTGCAAGTTTTGGCCAACACTTATGGAAGATGGACACATTTTTGGCCTTATTTTCCCCTTTTTATTTCTTTTAATACCTAATTGACCAAAATACCCTTAATGGCATTCTTTGAAACTTTTTCCTTCCATGGGTATTTTTGTCCATCATGCCATAAAATGGTCTAACTGCTAAATAAGGACCTCTAGTCTATGAATTCATTTCAATTTCACACTAAATACTTCTAGAACACATATTTTAAAATTTTTGCAATTTAGTCCTATCACACAATCAGGCATTATATCGATAAAATTTATTTACTAAATTTTCACTTATGCAATCAATCACACAATAGACCTAAAAACTTTATCGGAATAAATTTTTCTATGTCGAATTCGTGGTCCCGAAACCACCATTTCATTTAGGCCCTAATTCGGGCTGTTGCACACTGTGTTTTCAAAAAATAGATCTGAGATTCAGTTATTATCAATTGAGGGTCAAAGAGTCTGATTTTTTGAAAATTGCTTTTAGAACAAGGTGTAATAGTCCGTTTTTGACCCTAGTCGGAATGAGTGGTTTCATGACCACTCAACCGGGTCAAAGTATTAATTTTATTACTTAAATATGTTTTACAGCATGATAGAATTACTGTATGAAAGTTTCGTTTAGAAATTTTAGTAATTGATCGGTTAAATTGATAAAAAGGACTAAATCGCATAACGCGAAAAATTAGAGTCCTAGTTTATAAATGGCTTATTTGATGTTGGCTTTTAAAGTGGAAGGCCTTAAATGGTTATTTTACCATTCCTTATGCTAGTGGACATTTATGTCCTTAATGATATGTTTTTAAGTGGTTTTAGTTAAAGGGCAAAATAGTCAAATGGCATTATTATATGTTTTATTAAATAAATATCATTAAATGTTTTCATTCTTCATCTTCTTCCACTGATTCTTCAGCCAAAAATTAAGGGTTTACAAGCTTTTAACATTTGGCTATTTCAAGCTTCAATTGGAGGTTTGTTTTTGTCCCGTTTTTGGTAAGTTTTACGTTTTTGAGGTCGGTGTTTCAAATACTAGCTAATCCTTACCTCAATTTCTGATTTTGAACATGTCTTTAAAAAGTGCCATTGATGAATCCTTATTATATTGATAGATTTTGATGAAATATTGTTTATTAAGTGAGAATATACAAGAATTTTGAAGTAGTTTTTGAAGAAATTGAGTTTTAAGGATTTAATTGTAAAAGGTAGAATTTTTGAAGTTAAATGTGTGATTAATTGAGTTGTATGTGCTTGTATAAATCCCTTGAATATTCGGTTATGATGAAGTAGGGGATTTATTATGCAAATTGTCATTTTGTGATAAAAGGGACTAAATTGTTAACATGCCAAAATATATGTTTTGGGCTTGATTGATCAAGTTAGTGATTAAATAGCTGAAATTTGTATTAATATAGATAAAGACGACCGAATCCCGGAACTCGATCGGGGAAAAAGAAAAGTTGACGAGTAGATACGGAATTTCGAGGTAAGTTCGTATAATGAAATTTATTGTGTATATGCTCATATTTGTTGTTAATTGAATACATGAAATACTAGTCGATTAAATGGCCTATTTGTATGTATACATGTGAAATTGAAATGAAATTGTTACAAGAGAAAAATGAATACCGAGCCCCGTTAGAATTGTGGAAGTCGATGGGATACAAGTGACGTGTCACTAGGGTTACAGGGTGGTTAGAGCTCCTGCATTTGTTGCGGACTCACCACGTGCTCATTGAGCTCTCTGATATAGCCTTCCCGAAGAATATGTGGATAATGGATTTAGCCCGGACGGGTAATCCAAATTAGGGTCTGAATTTAGCCTGGACTGGTAATTCAGATCCAAGCTCATTAGAGTAATTACCGTTGCAGGGGATTAAGCCTGGACTGGTAATCCTGACAATACTCTATGAGTTTATATTACAGGGGATTTAGCCTGGACTGGTAATCCCACTGTAAGAATAAGGTTCGCGGGAGTGTGCTCTCTGTTTAGTCTTCGGACTCTCTGTTCAGCCTTCGGGCTTACTGTTCATCCTTCGGGATTACTGATCAGCATTCGGGATTACTGATCAGCCTTTGGGCTTATCGATACTGGGTCGAAAGAGCATATATGATGCATTGACGGATTTCCGGTTACATGTATATACACTGTGTGTGTATCACCCGAGTATCCCTCGACGTTCTTAAAGGTTTAACGGGCAATTACCGATACATGTTACATGAAAAGTGAATAAAATCTGTATTACAAGTTATATGAATACTGGAAGATGTGTGAATTACATGTTACATGAGCTACACATGGATTACATGATATATGTATTATGAGAATTACATGAATTATATGGATACATGTTATATGAGATTGATATGGATTATACAACATATGTTATATGAATGACATTATATGTTACATGGACTAACAAGTGTGTACTTGTGGATTAGGCAACTTGCTTATATGAATTGAATTGGCAATGTATTGTAATTACTGCATTGATTCGGTAAGGTTTAAATTCTGTACCACGGACTTACTAAGCTTTAGAAGCTTACTCCGTTTATTTCTGTCAATGTTTTATAGATTCGGAAGCTATCTCGATCCTCGGACGCGTCGGAGATTCGCCATCACACTATCCATCAAGCTTTTGGGTACTTTTGAATCTTTTGTAAATGAAATGGTCATGGCATGTATAGGCTAGTTATTTTGTGTACATGATGTATTTTTGTAAGTGATCAAGCCATGGGATGTGGCTTGGGTCATATATGTTTATAATGAAGTATTTGATTTGTTCTTGGATATGTTGTATTTGGTAAAATTGGCTTGGAAATGTTGTTTAGTATTGGCTGAAAAGAAATGACCCTTGTTGGGTGGCAATTTGGCTTAAACCAAGCCTACATTGTGCCACACGGCCAGGGGACATGGGCGTGTGCTTCGACCGTGTGTCCTCTGCACCTTAAATAAATTTTGACAGTTTCGACCACGGGCTGAGAACACGGGCGTGCCTTGGCCGTGAGGTGCACACGGCCCTATCCCACGGGCGTGTGAAATTAACCATTAACCGTGTGGTGTAAGTCAGTAGCTTCCACGGCCCCTAGACATGGGCGTGTGAAGGGCACACGGCCTCATCACACGGCCGTGCTAAAAGTCACACGGGCGTGTGTGACGTCATTTTCAGAAAAAAATTTTCTGAGCTTCCGATGCGATAGGATTCGAATCCTAATCATCTGAAATGACCTTAATTAGCCTGAGAATAATTAATACGGACGTTTATGCAATATTCTGTGTTCACTTTCAATTAAATTCTGTAAAGATCCGATAAGTCCGGTAATGCTCCGTACTTGATTCCGGTGACGGTCTCGGGTGTAAGGTGTTACATTTTAATTGGTATCAGAGCTATGGTTTAGTCGATTTTAGGACTACCGTAGTGAGTACGAGTCTAGCTATACATGCCATGTATATGAAATGTGATAGTGTGATATCTCCTGACATCCTCTGAAAATCTGTTTTATATAGTAATGGATCCGAATCGAGATTTAGCTGATGATGGTGAGAGTATTGCACCAGCTCTCGCTCAAGGGGCTGTACCTTCTGAATCGGGCCCTGTTGTGGCCAATCAGGAAGAAGTTAAACAAGCTTTCTTCCAAATGATGTCCGGTTTGTTTAGTGAGTTTGTGCGAGCAAACCCGGCTGCTCCGCAACCTGTTCCACAACCTAATATTGATAATGTACGAGTTGTGGATCCTCTGAGATTGAACAGACCTCCTGTTGATAAAATACGAAAATATGGTGCTGAAGAATTCTGAGCTTCAGCTAGTGATGATGCTGAGAGAGCCAAATTTTGGCTTGAGAATACAATCCGAGTTTTTAATGAATTGGCCTGTACTCCTAATGAATGCCTGAGATGTGCTATTTCTTTGCTTCGGGATTCCGCGTATCAGTGGTGGAATACATTGACCTCGGTTGTACCCCGAGAACGAGTTGATTGGGAATTTTTCCAGACAGAATTTAGAAAGAAATACATTAGTCAACGATTCATCGACTAGAAAAGAAAAGAATTTCTAGAGTTAAAACAGGGTCGAATGTCTGTAACTGAATATGAGCGAGAGTTTGTACGACTCAGCAAATACGCTCGTGAATATGTTTCTACCGAAGCCATAATGTGTAGAAAGTTCGAAGATGGACTAAATGAAGAAATTCGACTGTTAGTCAGAATACTTGAACTGAAAGAATTTGTAGTTCTCGCTGATCGGGCTTGTAAAGCCGAAGAGCTTGCTAAAGAAAAGAGAAAAGCAGATTCTGAATTCAGAGAGGCTCGAAAGAGATTTTTGGGTAAATCATATCAGTCTGGATCCAAGAGATCAAAAGATTTTCATTCTCGTTCAGCTACTTCTGCGGGCATATCTATCCGAGACAAAACTACTAAATCTTCCCATTCGAGACCTCAAGAAACCTCTGTAGCTAGTGCCGATAGTGTGAGAACTCCCGGACCTGAATGCAAGTACTGTAGTAAGAAACATTTTGGTGAATGCCATTTGAAAAGCGGAGCTCGTTTTCGATGTGGATCGTTAGACCACTATCTACGCGATTGTCCTGAAAGATCTGTAGCTGGCAAGGAACAATCGACTAAAACGTATAGCGTTGCATCGAGGGGTAGACCGCCTCGGAATACTGGAAATCAAAGTGGAAATCGCAGTGTGGCGAGAGATGTTAATGTGAGATCTGAGATGCGTACTCCTGCAAGAGCTTATGCCATACGTGCACGCGAGGAAGCCTCGTCTCCTGATGTTATTACCGGTACTTTTTCTCTCTATAACACTGATATGGTTGCGTTGATAGATCCTGGATCAACTCATTCATATATTTGTATGAAATTAGTGTTTGAAAAGAATTTACATGTTGAGTCTACTGAATATGTTGTTAAAGTATCAAATCTGTTAGGGAAGTCTGTGTTAATTGATAAAATATGTAAGAAATGTCCACTAATGACTCGAGGATATTGTTTTATGGCTGATCTTATGCTTCTCCCTTTTGATGAATTTGATGTAATATTGGGCATGGACTGGCTAAATGTGCATGAAGCTATTGTGGATTGTAGAAGTAAGAGTATAGAATTGAAATGTCAGACTGGTGAAACTCTTCGGATTGGATCAAATGATTCTAATGAATTACCGATAGTGATTTCTGCTATGAGGGCTCAGAAGTATGTCAGAAAAGGCTATGATGCGTACCTAGCGTATGTGATGAATTTTGACAAGACAGAATTGAAAATTGAGTCTGTACCAGTTGTCTGTGAGTTTTCAGATGTTTTTCCGGAAGAATTACCGGGTTTACCGCCGATTAGAGAAGTTGAATTTGGTATTGAATTATTACCGGGCACTACTCCGATATCGATAGCTCCGTATAGAATGGCACCGACTGAATTAAAGGAGTTGAAAGCACAGTTACAAGAATTGATGGATAAAGGTTTTGCGAGACCGAGCTTCTCACCTTGGGGTGCTCCAGTATTATTTGTGAAGAAGAAAGACGGAACTATGAGAATGTGTATTGATTACCGACAGTTGAATAAGGTAACGGTGAAGAATAAATACCCTCTTCCGTGGATTGATGATTCATTCGATCAATTGAAAGGAGCTACAGTATTTTCAAAGATTGATCAGAGATCGGGTTCTTATCAGCTTCGAGTTAAAGATTCAGACATACCGAAAACTGCTTTCAGAACACGATACGGACATTATGAGTTTCTGGTCATGCCTTTTGGGCTGACAAATGCACCAGCAGTATTCATGGACTTGATGAACCGTGTATTCAGACCGTATTTAGACAGATTCGTTGTCGTACATTCTGATCTATTCACGTGATGAGACAGAACATGCTGAACATTTAAGAATTGTGTTACAAGTTCTGAGGGATAAGCAGTTATTTGCCAAATTTAGCAAATGTGAATTTTGGCTTCGAGAAGTCGAATTTCTGGGTCATATTGTTTCTGCGAAAGGCATTCAAGTAGATCCGAGTAAAATATCTGCTATCATAGACTGGAAACCCCCGAGAAATGTATCTGAGATCAGAAGTTTTCTGGGATTAGCGGGGTATTACCGAAGGTTCGTTAAAGGATTCTCGATGATTGCGGTACCGTTGACTCGAATGCTACAAAAAGAAGTGAAATTCGAGTGGAATGATAAATGTCAGCAAAGCTTCGAACGGATAAAAGCCTTGTTAACAGAAGCTCCGGTTTTAGTTCAACCCGAATCTAGGAAAGAATTTGTTATTTACAGTGATGCATCTATTATTGGACTTGGCTGTGTATTGATGCAAGATGGGAAAGTTATAGCTTATGCCTCTCGACAGTTAAAACCGCACGAAAAGAATTACCCGACACATGATCTTGAGTTAGCTGCTATAATCTTTGCATTAAAGATTTGGCGGCACTACTTATATGGTGAGAAATGTAGAATTTTTACCGATCATAAAAGTCTGAAGTATCTGATGTCTCAGAAAGATCTGAATATGCGATAATAGAGATGGCTCGAACTGTTAAAAGATTATGAATTTGTGATTGACTATCATCCGGGGAAAGCTAATGTTGTAGCTGATGCTTTAAGTCGAAAGTCTCTTTTTGCTTTGCGAGCTTTGAATGCTCAAATGATGTTATCTGATGATGAATCTGTTTTAGCTGAGCTAAAGGCTAAACCGATGTTTCTGCAACAAATATTCGAAGCTCAAAGGACTGATTCCGAACTGCAAGCTAAACGACTTCATTGTGAGTCTAATTCTGATCCTGACTTTTCTATTGGGAATGATGATTGTTTAATGTTCCGAAATAGAATTTGTATACCGAAAAATAGTGAGCTCATTCAGAAAGTTCTACACGAGGCACACGATAGTCGATTTTCAGTTCATCCGAGTAGCACTAAGATGTATAATGATTTGAAACAGCAATACTGGTGGCCAGGAATGAAACGTGACATATCTGAATTCGTATCGAAATGTTTGATCTGTCAGCAAGTTAAAGCTGAACATCAAGTACCGTCTGGTTTATTACAGCCTATTATGATTCCGGAATGGAAATGGGACAGAGTCACTATGGATTTTGTATCAGGGCTATCGTTATCTCCGAGGAAGAAAAATGCAATCTAGGTTATTGTTGACAGATTGACGAAGTCTGCACATTTTATACCGGTACGTACTGATTATTCTCTGGATAAATTAGCGGAATTATATGTATCTGAGATTGTGCGATTACATGGTATACCGTTATCCATTGTGTCTGATAGAGATCCGAGGTTTACCTCGAGATTCTGGAAAAAGTTCCAAGAGGCTTTGGGAACGAAATTGAACTTCAGTACGGCATTTCATCCCCAGACCGATGGTCAGTCTGAAAGAGTTATTCAGATCCTGGAAGACATGTTACGGTGTTGTACTCTTGAATTTGAATGTAATTGGGAGAAATATTTACCTCTGATAGAGTTTGCATACAACAATAGTTTTTAGACAAGTTTGAAAATGGCTCCCTATGAACCATTATACGGTCGTAAATGTCGAACACCATTATATTGGACAGAATTGAGTGAAAGGAAGTTACACGGGTCGATTTAATCCGAGATACCGAAGAAAAAGTAAAGGTGATACGTGACTATTTGAAAATGGCTTCTGACAGACAGAAATCATATGCCGATTTGAAACGAAAAGAAATAGAGTTTCAAGTCGGAGATAGAGTATTTCTGAAAGTATCACCGTGGAAGAAAATTCTTCATTTCGGTAAAAAGGGAAAACTAAGTCCTCGTTTTATCGAGCCGTATGAAATTGTGGAACGAATTGGACCTGTAGCTTACCGATTATTGTTACCGTCTGAATTTGAAAAGATTCACAATGTATTTCATGTTCCAATGCTTCGGCGATACCGATCTGATCCGTCTCATGTTATTTCTCCCATTGATGTGGAAATACAGCCTGATTTATCGTACAGTGAAGAGCCGATTAAGATTCTAGCTCGAGAAATCAAAGAGTTGAGAAATAAGCGTATAGCACTCGTAAAGGTTCTTTGGTGTAAACACGGAATAGAGGAAGCTACATGGGAACTCGAGGAAACTATGCGAAACCAATACCCTAACCTGTTTACCGGTAAGATTTTCGGGGACGAAAATCCCTAAAGGGGGAGAGTTGTAACAGCCCATTTTTGACCCTAGTCGGAACGAGTGGTTTCGGGACCACTCAACTGGGTCAAAGTATTAATTTTATTGCTTAAATATGTTTTACAGCATGATAGAATTACTGTATAAAAGTTTCGTTTAGAAATTTTAGTAATTGATCGGTTAAATTGATAAAAAGGACTAAATCGCATAACGCGAAAAATTAGAGTCCTAGTTTATAAATGGCTTATTTGATGTTGGCTTTTAAAGTGGAAGGCCTTAAATGGTTATTTTACCATTCCTTATGCTAGTGGACATTTATGTCCTTAATGATATGTTTTTAAGTGGTTTTAGTTAAAGGGCAAAATAGTCAAATGGCATTATTATATGTTTTATTAAATAAATATCATTAAATGTTTTCATTCTTCATCTTCTTCCACCGATTCTTCAGCCAAAAATTAAGGGTTTACAAGCTTTTAACATTTGGCTATTTCAAGCTTCGATTGGAGGTTCGTTTTTGTCCCGTTTTTGGTAATTTTTACGTTTTTGAGGTCGGTGTTTCAAATACTAGCTAATCCTTACCTCAATTTCTGATTTTGAACATGTCTTTAAAAAGTGCCATTGATGAATCCTTATTATATTGATAGATTTTGATGAAATATTGTTTATTAAGTGAGAATATACAAGAATTTTGAAGTAGTTTTTGAAGAAATTGAGTTTTAAGGATTTAATTGCAAAAGGTAGAATTTTTGAAGTTAAATGTGTGATTAATTTAGTTGTATGTGCTTGTATAAATCCCTTGAATATTCGGCTATGATGAATTGGGGGATTTATTATGCAAATTGTCATTTTGTGATAAAAGGGACTAAATTGTTAACATGCCAAAATATATGTTTTGGGCTTGATTGATCAAGTTAGTGATTAAATAGCTGAAATTTGTATTAATATAGATAAAGACGACCGAACCCCGGAACTCGATCGGGGAAAAAGAAAAGTTGACGAGTAGATACGAAATTTCGAGGTAAGTCCGCATAATGAAATTTATTGTGTATATGCTCATATTTGTTGTTAATTGAATACATGAAATACTAGTCGATTAAATGGCCTATCTGTATGTATACATGTGAAATTGAAATGAAATTGTTACAAGAGAAAAATGAATACCGAGCCCCGTTAGAATCGTGGAAGTCGATGGGATACAAGTGACGTGTCACTAGGGTTACAGGGTGGTTAGAGCTCCTGCATTTGTTGCAGACTCTCCATGTGCTCATTGAGCTCTCTGATATAGCCCTCCCGAAGAATATGTGGATAATGGATTTAGCCCAGACGGGTAATCCAAATTAGGGTCTGAATTTAGCCTGGACTGGTAATTCAGATCCAAGCTCATTAGAGTAATTATCGTTGCAGGGGATTAAGCCTGGACTGGTAATCTCGACAATACTCTATGAGTTTATATTACAGGGGATATAGCTTGGACTGGTAATCCCACTGTAAGAATGAGGTTCGCGGGAGTGTGCTCTCTGTTTAGTCTTTGGACTCTCTGTTCAGCCTTCGGGCTTACTGTTCATCCTTCGGGATTACTGATCAGCCTTTGGGCTTACCGATACTGGCTCGAAAGAGCATATATGATGCATTGATGGATTTTCGGTTACATGTATATACACTGTGTGTGTATCACCCGAGTATCCCTCGACGTTCTTAAAGGTTTAACGGGCAATTACCGATACATGTTACATGAAAAGTGAATAAAATCTGTATTACAAGTTATACGAATACTGGAAGATGTGTGAATTACATGTTACATGAGCTACACATGGATTACATGATATATGTATTATGAGAATTACATGAATTATATGGATACATGTTATATGAGATTGATATGGATTATACAGCATATGTTATATGAATGACATTATATGTTACATGGACTAACAAGTGTGTACTTGTGGATTAGGCAACTTGCTTATATGAATTGAATTGGCAATGTATTGTAATTACTGCATTGATTCGGTAAGGTTTAAATTCTGTACCACGGACTTACTAAGCTTTAGAAGCTTACTCCGTTTATTTCTGTCAATGTTTTATAGATTCGGAAGCTATCTCGATCCTCGGACGCGTCGGAGATTCGCCATCACACTATCCATCAAGCTTTTGGGTACTTTTGAATCTTTTGTAAATGAAATGGTCATGGCATGTATAGGCTAGTTATTTTGTGTACATGATGTATTTTTGTAAGTGATCAAGCCATGGGATGTGGCTTGGGTCATATATGTTTATAATGAAGTATTTGATTTGTTCTTGGATATGTTGTATTTGGTAAAATTGGCTTGGAAATGTTGTTTAGTATTGGCTGAAAAGAAATGACCCTTGTTGGGTGGCAATTTGGCTTAAACCAAGCTTACATTGTGCCACACGGCCAGGGGACACGGGCGTGTGCTTCGACCGTGTGTCCCCTGCACCTTAAATAAATTTTGACAGTTTCGACCACGGGCTGAGAACACGGGCGTGCCTTGGCCGTGGGAAGCACACGGCCCTATCCCACGGGCTTGTGAAATTAACCATTAACCGTGTGGTGTAAGTCAGTAGCTTCCACGGCCCCTAGATATGGGCGTGTGAAGGGCACACGGCCTCATCACACGGCCGTGCTAAAAGTCACACGGGCGTGTGTGACGTCATTTTCAGAAAAAAAATTTTCGAGCTTCCGATACGATAGGATTCGAATCCTAATCATCCGAAATGACCTTAATTAACCTGAGAATAATTAATACGGATGTTTATGCAATATTCTGTGTTCACTTTCAATTAAATTCTGTAAAGATCCGATAAGTCCGGTAATGCTCCGTACTTGATTCCGGTGACGGTCTCGGGTATAGGGTGTTACACAAGGTATGGACACTATGAATTCCTTATGATGCATTTCGGTCTAACTAACACTTCGGCTGTATTTATGGATTTAATGAACCGAACATTTTGGCCATACTTGGATAAGTTTGTAGTGGTGTTTATAGTTGACATCTTGATCTATTCTTGTGATGAGAATGAACATGCCGAGCATTTGAGGATGGTTTTACAAATCTTACGAGATAAACAGTTGTATGCCAAGTTTAGTAAAAGTGAATTTTGGCTTAAGGAAGTTGGATTTTTAGCCCACATTGTTTTAAGAGATGGTATTAGAGTTGATCCGAGTAAGATTTCGGCTATTGTTGATTGGAAACCGCCGAAAAATGTATTAGTGATTAGAAGCTTTTTGGGTTTGGCTAGATATTATAGACATTTTGTAAAAGGGTTTTCGATGATTGTTTCTTTGATGATCATGTTGCTGTAAAAAGATGTTAAGTTCGAATGGACCAAAAAATGTCAGTGAAGTTTTGAGAAATTAAAGGCAGTGTTGATAGAGGCGCCAGTGTTAGTGCAACCTGAGTCCGAAGAAGAATTCGTGATTTATAGTGATACATCCTTAAATGGTGTTGGATGCATATTGATGCAAGAGGTTAAAGTAGTGGCGTATGCCTCGAGACAATTAAAGTCGCACGAAAAGAACTATCCGAAACATAACTTAGGATTAGCTGCCATTGTCTTTGCCTTAAAGATTTGGCAACATTATTTATATGGTGAAAAATGTCGTATTTTTATAGACCATAAGAGCTTGAAGTACTTAATGTCACAAAAAGATTTGAACTTGCGACAACGAAGATAGCTTGAGTTATTGAAAGACTATGAGTTAGTGATCGATTATCATCCAGGGATGGCGAATGTAGTTGCTGATGCCTTGAGTAGAAAATCACTGTTTGCTTTGAGAGTTATGAATACAAGATTAGCCTTATCCGAAGATGGTTCAATTTTGGCCGAGTTGAGGGCTAGACCATTGTTTCTTCAATAAATTTGTGAAGCTCAGAAAAGTGATAGTGAGTTGCAAGCAAAAAGGGCTCAGTGTCAAGTGGATAACGATTCAGATTTTCAAATTAGTTCGAATGATTGTTTGATGTTTTGAGACAGACTATGTGTTCCGAAAGTTGCAGTGTTGATTTAGAAAATTCTACACGAAGTTATAATGGCTGTTTGTCCGTTCACCCGGGTAGTGCAAAGATGTATAATGATTTGAAGAAATCATATTGCTGGTCCGGTATGAGAAGAGATATCTCTAAGTTCGTATAAAAGTGTTTAATTTGCCAACAAGTTAAAGCCGAACATTAGGTACCTTCTGGTTTACTTCAACCTATAATAGTTCCCAAATGGAAATTGGATCGAACTACCATGGATTTTGTAATTGGTTTGCCCTTAACCCCGAAGAAGAAAGATTCTATTTGGGTCGCTGTTGATCGATTGACGAAATCAACTCATTTTATTCCGATACGTACTGATTACTCGATTGATAAGTTAGCCGATTTATATATTGCAAAAATTGTAAGATTGTGTAGAGTGCCAGTTTCTATCATTTCGAACAGAGATGCGAGGTTTACTTCGAGGTTTTGGAAAAATTTACAAGAAGCCTTGAGTATCAAGTTGAACTTTAGTACCGCATTTCACCCACAAACAGACGGTCAATCCGAGAGAGTGATTCAGATCCTTGAAGATATGCTCCGATGCTATGTTCTAGAATTTGAGGGTAGTTGGGAGAAATATCTACCTTTGATTGAATTTGCTTATAGCAATAGCTTTCAATCAAGTATTAAGGTGGCACCATATGAGGCACTATATGGTCGCAAGTTTTAGACTACCTTGTATTGGACCGAGCTTAATGAGAAACAAATTCATGGAGTTGATTTGGTTAGGGAGACTAAATAGAAAGTGAAGATAATCGTGATTGTTTGAAAGCTACTTCCGATCGACAAAAATCTTATGCAAATTTGAAAAGAAAGGAGATTGAGTTTCAAGTGGGCGATAAAGCATTTTTGAAAGTGTCTCCGTGGAAAAAGATCTTGAGATTTGGCTGAAAAGGCAAATTGAGTCTGCGTTTCATTGGACCATATGAAGTTATTGAAAGGATTGAACCAGTGGCATATTGGCTAGCTTTACCAGTAGAGTTAGAAAAGATACATGATGTATTTCATGTGTCGATGCTACGACATTATTGTTCTGATCTGTCACATGTGATTTTACTGACCGAGGTTGAAATTCAACCGAATATGACATATAGTGAATAGCCAATCAAGATTTTAGCACGGGAAATGAAACAATTAAGAAACAAAAGTGTGGCCTTAGTAAAAGTGTTGTGGCAAAAACATGGAGTGGAAGAGGCTACGTGGGAACTGGAGGAAACCATGAGAAAACAGTACCGAAACCTCTTTTCTGGTAAGTTTTTCGGGGACAAAAATCCCTAAAGGGGGAGAGTTGTAACAGCTCGAAATAGGGTTTAAACGGGAAAATGGTTTTGAAACCATAAGTCTGAGGTTAAAATATTTATCCCGACTGAGTTTTAATAATTATTGAATGATTGAATGTCATGTGAAATTTTGGTTGAGAAATTTTATTGATTTCATGTCCAATTTGGTAAGTTGGACTAAATTGCAAAAGGAGAAAAATGTGTGATTTAATCCATAAAAGTACTTGATTTAAATGGGTTTTTAAATTAGAGGTCTTTATTTGGTAATTAGGCCATTTTATTTTGTTTTGGACAAAAATGCCCATGGAAGGGACAAAATATCCAAGTCATGAATGAAGGGCATTTTGGTCATTTAAATAATTAAAGAAATAAAAAGGGAAAATAAGTCAAAATTGTGTCCATCTTCTTCCTCCTTGTACCAAAATTTGAAGGGTCACCATAGCTAGGGTTTCATTCATTTTCAAGCTCAAAGTAAGTGGCTCCTAGCCCCATTTTTAATGCTCTTCGTATTTTTGAAACCCTTGTAGCTTGATTTAGCTATTTCTACCACTAATTTGAGCTAGGGTTCATGTTCAAAATTTTACCCATGTGTGACATGTTAGTATTTTGATGTTTAATGGTGGAAAATGAGCGTTCGATATGTAATAAACAACTTTTACTAAGTGATTTTTCATGAAAATGCATACAATGACCAAATTGTAAAAGTTTTAAAACTTGTGTATAAAGTGTGAAATAGTGTAAAATGTGGGCTGCTATAAGAGAGAAAATGAACCAACTAGGCTTGGGTATTGAGAAAAATGAATGCATTTTATTTTCCGAGCATAGGGACTAAAGTGTGAAAATTGTAAAAGTTAGGGGTAAAATGGTAAATTTTACCATAGGAAGTTTTTGTGCAAAATTGAGCAATGTGTATATTAAATGAGTTAAATTTGGTATTTTAGATCAAGAAAGACATGGAATCAACCTTGACCGAGGGAAAGGCAAGGTATCAGACTAAATCGTAAAGTTTAGGATTCTGCACCGAGGTAAGTTTATATGTGAATTATGCATTGTTATAAATTTATGTTTATTCATTTTTAAGGTTTGTAGTATTGTGAAAACTATTCCAAGTGTATATCAACAATTATCGACAAATGAGGAAACTCGATTGAACCTTAGGAATTGACTAGGGTACGAGTGACATGTTACTAGGAAACCCATCGTATATGTGCATAAGTGTAAAAGTGACTCTCGGTGTTGGTCTAGTTTGAATACCAGTGGCTAGGTAATCCTGCATTTGTTGCAGATACCTGTCAGCCTGTGTGAGCAGCACTGAGTAGTTTCGACTTGATCGTCAGCTTATGTGAGCAGGCCCGTGATTAGCTCGATAGTGAGCATCAAAGTGAAGTGTGATAAGTAGTAGCTTCGGCTACATATCAGTGGTAGCTTCAGCTACAAATAAAGTGTGGCACCTTTGTGCAACTTTTTCGTGTATCCTTTAGAATTCTGTATGGTTCAACGGGTAGCGAAATGATATGATAAAGTGTGATAGAAAATGAAAATGACTGTGTGTTGAGATGATATATGTGCAGGTTTAAGTGAATAATATATGTGCTATGTGCTCAATGTGTGTGATAAATCATTTGGTAAGGCTGTAACGCCCTAATTTTTGGGATTTTTCAAGTTTTTACGATTTTGGTGAAATCTTGAAATTTGTTTGATAGATTATGAAATTTATGTTTTAAGTATGTTAGTGGGCCTTTAGAAGGCCCAAGCCTCAGTTAAAACCTGGTAGAATTTTAGAATTTTGAACTTAAAGAAGGGGACTTTGTTATGTGGGCTTTTAAGAAAAAGTCAGTAAATTAGGACACAATGAAGCCTTTGGCAAAGTGGCAAGGTGGCGCCACTTAGTTCCTAAAAAAAAAATGACGTGTGCAAGGGCCAGAGTTCAAGACTTAAGGTGAGCATTGTGTGTGTTTTAATTTTTGTGCATGTGTTAGTCATATAATGGAACTCAAGTAGAACTCTGCTGAAGAGAGTTTGAGTTGTTCATGAGATTAGATCAAGGAGGGATAAGGGGAGAGATTTTAGGAAATTTGAAGAAGAAGAGTGTGTGGTCGATTGGGAAGCTTGGAGTGCATAGTTGGCTAGGACTTTTGGGAGACTTTGACTTCGGCAATTGGGGGTGTTAAGTGCCGATTTCCATTATGTAGCTAGCCTTCGGGATTGTGTTTAGGGAGACATTCTTCTTTTTGTTGATTAGGTATAGTACCCTACCTCTCTTTTCTTGCCTTCCACATGTTCTAAAAGCTGAAGATAAGACCTACAAACCTCCTTTTGTGCCGTTTTACCTAAAGAGCCGAACCCTCCATCACTTCTCATCCCAAAACCGAAGCAATCATCTCTTTTTTTCACTCTTTTCATCTTCTTATTCCTCTCTTCTCTTCTTAATCGATTAGAACTTGTTTCTCTAAAATCTCCTATTGTTCAGTTTCACTTTTGCTGTACATTACTAAACCCAAATCAACAAGTCACTTGCTGAATTCAACCTTAGCCGATTACTCTTATATCGAATCCCGAAACTCCAAACCACCTCTTGTCGATTCCACATTGAACCAAGCCCTACTGATTTGTTATCTTGAAAATTGAATCAAGGTATGATCTTTTCTCTTCTTCATCCATCTACTTCTCATTCGAAAACTGAAACTCTCTTATCTAAAATCGTAACCCCTCATCTTCTAGGTGTTGTTCAACTTTTTAGATCTATTTCTTTGCGAATAAATTAGATCAAGTTTGGATCTGGCCGTAGGGTGGTGGAAGAAATCTCTGAGCAATTTTGGTGGTAAGTACTCGGATCTCATCTTCTATTAAGTAGTGATATGAGGAAAAGCCGAAAACTTCTATGTAGGGTGGCTGTTGAATGGGGCTTAAGGCTCTATAGGTCTTACCAATTGGTTTATTTTGTGCTAGTGTGATCTAAAGGCTGCCGATTGAGGAGTGTTGGAGGCTAAGATCATTGGAATGATTAGATCTAGATCTAGTCACTGTTTTCGACAAATGTAAGCGCTCTAATGCCTTAGGGGATGTTGGCCGAATATGGGAAGTGAGTATTATGTTGGGTATCATCGATTTTTAATCTGATATCATACTGACCGATTGTAGGATACTCGTGGGAGATCTCGTTAATGTCCGTCGCAGATCAGGTGTGCAAACGAACACCCTCTAGTAACCTAAGTCGGTAAAAGTCAAAAAGTCGAACTGCCAAAATTCCAGTATTTTGTGGGCTTATGAGCGTGGCTCGTGGGTCAATTGGAAGTAAGATTCTGTAACCGAGATCGGTAAGGTTAGTAAGTGCGCGATTTCGTGCATCTCGGTAAATTGGGCCTCGATGGGCTGAATATAGGCCCAATGGGCTTACATGCCCATTTGGGTGAAAACTAGTGATTAGTGGGTTCTAGTGATTCATATGTTAAAACTGTTAAACTAGACATAGAATTTGGGCTAAACGGGCTAAAATAGCTAAATGACACTGTAGGCCCCATTAGGGGTTTAGGTCCCGATAGCTCTAAGATTGATAAATGGGCTAGATATACTGTTAGGGTGAAAATTGACTGTTAATAACTGAAATATTCATAAAACCCTAAAAACTGGTATAATTACTGAAATGCCCCTTAAGGGTGAGAAATTACTGTTTTACCCCTAGGTGCAAAATGACTGTTATACCCCTATGGCTAAATTTGACTGAAATGCATGCTTTACTATTTCTGTTCACTGTATACCATGACATGTTTAAACTGTTGCATGAGACTGGGTTTATTGATGGAGGAAGTGCAAGTGGCATTGCCACGTTTACTGAAAAGGGCTTGGCCTCATTATACTGTTAGTGGCTTAGCCACATTATCTGAGCAGCTATGCTATGACTATAGAGTGTAGAGTTGGATGGGTTGAGTTATTCCCCACATGGTGTGTAGGGCTGGTACGGGTGGAGTGTAGCGGTGGTACATAGGCTGGGCTTTGCATACATGCATTATATTTAATCTGTTACTTTTATGGGCCTATGGGCCGCACTGATATCTAAATAGGGCTAAGGCCCAGTTAAATGTATCTAAATAGGGCTTCGGCCCAGTTATTACTGAGACTGGATAGGGCTTAGGCCCAGTAAGCTTTAGCTAATTTGGGCTCTAGTTGGGCTTTCTTTGCACACTGAGTTTCCAAACTCACCTCTTTTTTCCCTCATCTATACAGGTGAGCCCTAGACTGATGGACTTGGAGCTGGAGGGATTCAGAGTGGCCATGTGGACTGTACTTGACGGTTTTAATAAAGTTTTTTTACTTCCTTAGTTTTTTTTTTTAAATTATTTTTCATTATGGTTTTGGGTTGTAACAAGGCCGCTTTAAGTATTTTGATTTGGGTTTTAATTCTTTATTTATAATTTGATTTAAATGGGTAGATTAGGGCTGCGCGGGTTTTTCTTAAAAATTAATCCATGTTTTCAAAACAAAGCACTCATAACAAATGGATAATAAGTCAAAGATCAAGATCTGATTACAAGATGAATTTCTAAACCGGTAGTGGATAGGACGTTCACAACTAAACCTGGATTTTCTTCTCAAACTCTTAAATAACAGTTTTGCAAACTTACCCTAATCGTAACAACTGAAGAACATGACCAATCCTTAGTTAATGTGACACACCGGACTTGGCCGTAATGTTTGGGCTGGGTTTGAGGTGTTACATTTAGTGGTATCAGAGCTCGATTGCAATAACTCGGCTGTGGATCGGGTTCAAAAAGTTTTTGAAAAGTTTTAAAATCAAGGCCAAGAAGGGTATTCTGAAAACGGTTTTAGAAATTCTTAAGGAAAAACCCTTTTCAGACTCGTTTCTTTAAGGAATACATGTTTTAAGGTTTATTCTTAAAAGTTAAAGTTTTCTGGGCTTTCTAAAATCTGGTTTTTGAGGAGTGGCACACTGAATCCCTGGCACCAAGTCTGTAAGTGTTCTTCTCTTATACTGTACTGTACTGAGACATTACTATAGATAGAACTAAGACCCTATTATGATATTGTATATAGGGTAGTACTAAAAACTGTAAGACTGAGACTGTAGGGAAACTAAACCCTCGAAGACTGAGACTGTAGCTAGGCTACGATTTTGCGAAAACAAACTCTGAAACTCTATCTGTACATAAAACATTTTGTAATAAACAACTGAAAATTTAAACTAATGTCATAAAATTTGTAATCAGATAAGACGATATGAGTACGAGGGCTGCTCGTGGACGAGGCCGTGGATGTGGCCGAGGTAGTGTGCAAGCTGGATCTTCGTCTTCCGGACATATGCCAGCTGAGGAGGTACGAGCTCCACCAGCGATTGAGACTAGATCGTATGATCAGGCTGCAGGGGACAACGCTCTGTCCCAGGCCATGTTAAGGGTTTTAGAGAGGGTTGCTGGGGCGAGCATTGGAACTATGAATAGGGGTTCCATTTCTGAACGACTCTAGGTAAACAGAGCGGAGGTCTTCAGGGGCATATCTAGAGTAGCCCTAAATGTGGCTAAGTATTGGCTGGAAGCTATGGAACAAATTGTGGATGACCTGGATTGCTCAATGGAGCAAAAGCTAAAAGGAGAGGTGTCTCTGCTACGAGACGAGGCATATCAGTGGTGGATCACTATGAAGGAGAGTACCCTAGCTGAGTGGGTAACCTGGGAACTGTCTAAGACGGCTTTCAAGGGAAAGTACATCGGAGCAAGCTATGTGGATGTGCATAGGAAATAATTTTTGAACCTGACCTAGGGCAATAAGTCCGTTGCTGAGTATGAGGCCGAGTTTCTAAGGTTGAGCCGGTATGCTAGCGGTATAGTTGCTACTGAGTACGAGCGTAGCCTTCATTTTGAGGATGGCCTCAAGGATGAGCTTAGGGTGCTGATAGCTCCGCAGAGGGAGCGTGACTTTGCTACATTGGTGGAAAAGGCTAAGATAGCCGAAGAGGTGAAGTGAACTGAACGGCAGAACTGTGATAAGGATCGAAACCAATTTAGGAGGGATTCTGGACCCTCTGGTGCTGTAAACAGGAATGCCAAGCGAGCTAGAGTGGATGAACCGGTCCGAGCAGTTCCGGTAAATACAGTTAGACCATAGGCTTGTGGGGACTGTGGTAGAGTGCATTTGGGAGAATGCTGGAAGCATACTGGGGCATGTCTCCGATGTGGGTCCAAGGAGCATAGGATCAATGACTGTCCTTGGAGGCCAGCTCAGACTCAAGTTACTGAACAAAGGGTTGTTCAACCAGTGCGAGGTGGACCACAACCGCCGAGAGGTCATGGACAAGGTAGGGGCGGCAACGAAAATGGTCGTGGACGTGGGGCACCTGGCAAGGGTGCTGGAAATACAGAGGCTCGACAGCCAGCACTGGTGTATGCTGCTCGCCACCGAGAGGAGGGTGACGCACCTGATGTTATAACTGGTACGTTTTTTATCTCTAGCATGCCTACACTGCTTTGATAGATGTGGGTTCCACTCATTCGTATGTTGCATGTGATATATTTGGGTCGTTGGGTGTGCACTATGAGGAAATTGTGAGAGGGGTAACTGTGATAAGTTCACTGGGTCACTCAGTTAGGGTAGATAAACTCTTTAGGGAGGTGCCTTGAGAGACTCAAGGTAGGATTTTCTCTGGAGATTTAGTGGAGTTACCGTTCGGAGAATTTGATCTCATTTTGGGGATGGACTGGCTGACTAAGCATAAGGTGACTCTGGATTGTGCGGCTAAGAGGATGGTGTTAAGAAGTACTGAGGATGAGGAGGTAATGGTTATTGGGGAGCGAAGGGACTACTCGTCCAATGTTGTTTCAGCCTTAAGGGCTGAGAAGCTGATTCGCAAGGGTTGCGAGGCGTACTTGGCTTTTGTAAGTCAGACAGAGATTGAGGATGCAACTGTGGAGACGGTTAGAACTATTAAGGAGTTTCAAGATGTCTTTCTTGAGGAGCTTCTTGGATTACCTCCGAACTGAGAAGTCGAGTTTGGAATTGACTTGCTGCCTAGAACAGCTTCAGTGTCCATCGCACCCTATAGGATGGCACTGAAGGAGTTAGTGGAACTGAAGGCACAAATCCAAGAGTTGTTGGGCAGAGGTTTTATCAGACCAAGTGTGTCTCCATGGGGAGCACCAGTACTGTTCGTGAAAAAGAAGGATGGGACGATGCGTATGTGCATCGATTGTCGACAATTGAACAAATTGACGATAAAGAACAAGTATCTTCTGCCAAGAATCGACTACCTGTTTGACTAGTTTAGAGGAGCTTCGGTATTTTCCAAGATCGACCTTCGATCTGGATACCATCAGTTAAGGGTCAAGGAGGTGGATATTCGTAAGACAGCATTCAGAACTCGGTATGGTCATTATGAGTTTCTGGTTATGCCGTTTGGATTGACGAATGCACCTGCAGCTTTCATGGACCTGATGAATCGAGTGTTCCAACCTTACTTGGATCGATTCATAGTCGTCTTTATCGATGATATTCTGGTGTATTCAGAAACTGAGGAGAAGCATGATGAGCATCTCCGTATTATTTTGCAAGTGTTGAGAGAGAAATAACTCTATGAAAAGTTCAATAAGTGTGAATTTTGGTTGCGAGAAGTGACTTTTCTGGGTCACGTTGTTTCTGCTAAAGGGATTAGGGTGGATCCTCGAAAAATTGAGGCGGTTCTGGATTGGAAGCTACTGAAGTCGGTATCAGAAATTCAGAGTTTTCTGGGTTTGGCAGGGCATTACAAAAGATTTGTAGAGGGATTCTCTCTAATTGCTGCACCATTAACAAAACTGTTAGGGAAAGGAGTATCTTTTGTATGGACTGAGAAACAGCAAGAAGCTTTTGACAAGTTGAAAAAGGTATTAACTGAGGCACCAGTGTTGATTCAGTTGGAGTCTGGGAAGGATTTCACTGTATACAGTGATGCGTCACATGTGGGGTTGGGCTGTGTACTGATGCAAGAGGGTATGGTGGTTGCTTATGCTTCGCGACAGCTTAAGCCTCACGAAATGAATTACCCAATGCATGGAATTGGCGGCGGTAATCTTTGCGTTAAAGATCTGGAGACATTATTTGTGTGGAGAAATGTGTATTATATACACAGACCATAAGAGTCTCAAGTATTTGTTGACTCAGAAGGAGTTGAATCTTAGGCAACGAAGATGGATAGAGTTGCTTAAGGATTACGACTGTTCGATTGAGTATAACCCAAGCAAGGCAAATGTGGTGGCTGATGAACTGAGCCGAAGGGCTGTAGTTGAGTTGAGAGTAATGTTTGCTCGTTTGAGTCTATATAACGATGGGAGCTTGTTAGCAGAGTTGCAAGTGAGACCAACTTGGACTGAGTAGATTAAAGAGAAATAATTAGAGGATGAGTCGTTAATTCCTCGGTTTCAGCAAGCTAGGAATGATGAGAATTCTAATTTTGGACTAAATACTGATAGAGTTCTGTGCTTTCGAGGAAGAGTTTACATCCCGAAGGACTCTGACTTGAGGCGGTTAATTCTGAAAGAGGCTCATGATGGACCTTGCGAGAGTTGTACTGGTGGTCTGGACTTAAGCGAGAGGTGATCGAATTTGTGGGGAAATGTTTGACATACCAGCAAGTAAAGACTGAGCATTAACTGCCTTCTAGACTTCTGCAACCAGTGAAGATTCCACTTTGGTAGTGGGAGAGGGTGACCATAGATTTTTTGAGTGGGCTACCTTTGACACCCTCCAAGAAAGACTCAGTATGGGTAATTGTGGATAGGTTAACGAAATCTTCTCATTTCATACATGTTCGAACCAACTACTGACTTCAGAAATTGGCCAAACTATATGTGGCAGAGATAGTGCGACTGCATGGGGTGCCAGTTTCGATTATTTCTGATCAGGATCCTAGGTTTCATCTCGATTCTGGCAGAAGTTGCATGAGGCGTTGGGTACACGATTGGATTTCAGTACTGCTTTTCACCCTCAGACGGATGGACAGTTGGAAAGGGTTATACAGGTTCTCGAGGACATGTTGAAGGGTTGTGTTATCGACTTCCGAGGTAGTTGGGAAGATTACTTGCCATTGGCAGAATTTGCTTATAACAATAGCTATCAGGCAAGTATCCAGATGGCTCCATAGGAGGCACTATATGGGGGAAGGTGTCGTACGCCTACATGTTGGACGGAGTTGGGAGAATGACAGGTTCTTGGGCCAGAGATAGTGGCAGATACGGAGAATAAGGTTAAGTTGATCAGGGATCGGTTGAAAGAAGCATCTGATAGGAAAAAATCTTATGTGGATTTAAAACGTAAAGAAATTGTGTTCTTAGTAGGGGATATGGTCTTCTTGAAGGTCTCACCTTGGAAGAAGATATTGAGGTTTGGCAAGAAGGGCAAGTTGAGTCCACTGTTTATTGGGCCTTATCGGGTTCTTAAACGGATAGGGCCAGTAGCTTATCAGTTGGAGTTACTACTGGAGTTGGACAGTATTCATGACGTCTTTCATGTGTACATGCTAAGACGGTATCAATCGGATCCTTCGCATGTCGTACCATGGAGAAAATTGAGGTAAAGACTGATTTGACCTTTGAAGAGGAGCCTGTGCAAATACTGGATCAAGAGGTCAAAGTGTTGAGGAGGAAGTCAGTTCGTTTGGTAAAGGTGCTCTAGTGCAATCATGGCAGAGAAGAGGCTACTTGGGAGCCAGAAGAGGCGATGCATCAGCAATACCAACACCTATTTGGATTAGGTAAATTTGGAGGCTGAAATTTCTTTAAGGGGGTAGAGTTGTAACGCCCCAATTTTTGGGTTTTTTTGGGTTTTTGCGATTTTGGTGAAATCTTGAAATTTGTTTGATAGATTATGAAATTTATGTTTTAAGTATGTTAGTGGGCCTTTAGAAGGCCCAAGCCTAAGTTAAAACCCGGTAGAATTTCAGAATTTTGGACTTAAAGAAGGGGACTTGGTTATATGGGCTTTTAAGAAAAAAGTGAGTAAATTAAGACACAAGGAAGCCTTTGGCAAAGTGGCAAGGTGGCGCCACTTAGTTCCAAAAAAAAATGGTGTGTGTGGGTTGGTGCAAGGGCCAGAGTTCAAGTCTGAAGGTGAGCATTGTGTGTGTTTTAATTTTTGTGCATGTGCCAGTCACGTGATGGAACTCAAGTGGAACTCTGCTGAAGAGAGTTTGAGTTGTTCATGAGATTAGATCAAGGAGGGATAAGGGGAGAGATTTTAGGAAATTTGAAAAAGAAGAGTGTGTGGCCGATTGGGAAGCTTGGAGTGCATAGTCGGCTAAGACTTTTGGGAGACTTTGATTTTGGCAATTGGGGGTGTTAAGTGCCGATTTCCATTAGGTAGCTAGCCTTCGGGATTGTGTTTAGGGAGACATTCTTCTTTTTACTGTTTAGGTATAGTACCCTACCTCTCTTTTCTTGCCTTCCACATGTTCTAAAAGCCGAAGATAAGACCTACAAACCTTCTTTTGTGCCGTTTTACCCAAAGAGCCAAACCCTTCATCACTTCTCATCCCAAAATCGAAGCAATCATCTCTTTTTTTCCACTCTTTTCACCTTCTTGTTCCTCTCTTCTCTTCCTAATCGATTAGAACTTGTTTCTCTAAAATCTTCTATTGCTCAGTTTCACGTTGGCCGAACATTACTAAACCCAAATCAACAAGTCACTTACCGAATTCTACCTTAGCTGATTACTTTTAAATCAAATCCCGAAACTCCAAACCACCTCTTGTCGAGTCCACATTGAACCAAGCCCTACTTATTTGTTATCTTGAAAACCAAAATCAATGTATGATCTTTTCTTTTCTTCATCCATCTACTTCTTATTCTAAACCCGAAACTCTCTTCTCTAAAATCGTAACCCCTCCTCTTCTAGGTGTTGTTCTACTTTTTAGATCTATTTCTTTGCGAATCGATTAGATCAAGTTTGAATCTGGCCGTAGGGTGGTGGAAGTAATCTCTAAGCAATTTTGGTGGTAAGTACTCAGATCTCATCTTCTGTTAAGTAGTGATATAAGGAAAAGCCGAAAACCCCTATGTAGGGTGGCTGTCGAATGGGGCTTAAGGCTCTATAGGTCTTACCAATTGGTTTATTTTGTGCTAGTGTGATCTAAAGGCTGTCGATTGAGGAGTGTTGGAGGCTAAGATCATCGGAATGATTAGATCTAGATCTAGTCACTATTTTTGGCAAAGGTAAATGCTCTAAGGCCTTAGGGGATGTTGGCCGAATGTGGCAAGGGAGTATTATGTTGGTTATCATCGATTTGTAATCTGATATCATAGTGACCAATTGTAGGATACTCGTGGGAGATCTCGTTAACGTCCGTCGTAAATCAGGTGTGTAAACTAACACCCTCTAGTAGACTAAATCGGCAAAAGCCGAAAAGCCAAAATGTCAAAATTCTGGCATTTCGTGGGCTTGCGAGCATGCGAGCGCTCGTGGGTCAGTTGGAAGCGGTATGATTCTGTAACCGGGATTGGTAAGTTTGGTGAGTGCGCGATTTTATACATCTCGGTAAATTGGGCCTCGATGGGCTGAATATGGGCCCAATGGGCTTACGGGCCCATTTGGGTGAAAACTAGCGATAAGTGGGCTCTAGTGATTCGAATGTTAAAACTGTTAAACTAGACATAGAATTTGGGCTAAACGGGCTAAAATAGCTAAATGACACTGTAGGGCCCATTAGGGGTTTAGAGCCTGATAGCTCTAAGATTGATAAATGGGCTAGATATACTGTTAGGGTGAAAATTGGACTGTTAATAACTGAAATATGCATAAAACCCTAAAAACTGGTATAATTACTGAAATACTGTGACAGCCTTAAAACGACCCTAGTCGGAATGTGGTTTCGGGACCACGAAACCGAGGCCTAAAATATATTTAATGTTCTTGATGCCTATAATATGTGTTAATTCATGTGTGACATGTTTGGTGTGTCAATTTAGAGTTATAAATTTGAATTTCACTTAAAAGGGACTTAGTTGTGAACTTTGAAAGTAAACTAGCTAGATGTGTGATGACTAATAAAGGCATGCATGCAAAATAAGGGACTTGCATGTCAAATTACCCACTTTTATGATAGTGGATGGTAATGATGACCTAGTTTGTCATTTTGTGCTTTGTTTGTGGCTAATTAATAATAATAGAAATAAAAAGAAATTAGTAATTTGGTAGCATAAAATAAATAAAATAGAATTAAATTAATATTAGTAAATTTGGGTGAAAAAAAAAACAAAGTGATTCATCTTTGTTCTCTCATTGCCGTGAGTTGAGTAGAGAAAGAAAATAAGAAACCCTTGAGTTAGGGCATTTGGCAAAAGGGAAGCACAAACAAGGTAAGATTCATGGAATTTTTCTTTGAATGTTGTGATTTTGAGATGAAAACCAAGCTTCTAACATGACTCTTGTGAAAGTTTTTGAGTTTATATCACTCTCCATATTCGGCCATATGAGAAGTGGGGAAAAATTCTTGTCTAATTTGGAGTTGTGTAAATAATAGAGTTTGGATGTTGTTTGAGCTCGATAGAGGTTTATTTATGAGGTTTTATGAATAGATTGAATCGGTTGTATGTCTAGCTTCCTACTTCTAAATTCCGAATCTAAGTTGTGAGATTTGTGATTTTGAATTTAGTATTAAGAGTCTTACTTAACCATGATAGAAATTTTGTTTTGGCTATTGACTTGGAGGTTCGGCCATGAACTTGAATTTGCTATTAGGAATTGTATATGTGTAAAAGATAAGGTATTAGTAGTCAAATGACTTCTTTTGTTGCAACTTGTGTGTGTGTGCTAATGAATGGAAGTGAGGCTATTTGTACTTGAAAAAAATAAGTAATGCTAGTAATTTTGGATGAGGGTGCCGAATGTGTTTTTGATTAATAAGTGAAATTGAGCTTGTTAAATGCACATTTGTGAATTGATTGTTAATAGGGATCAATTAAAGAGCTTGAATGTGCCTTTGATGTTGTTTTTGGATGTTTTGGGTGTTAAATTGATAAGTAGTTTGGTTTGTGTTGTATGGAGAAATCTGATTGTGGATGGGATAAATATGAATTATGTATATATATATATGTTAAGGTCAATGACTACTCTAAATGGTGCCTTAGGAAATGGTATGTTTTAAGTATGTGCATGAGAACACTAAAAAGTGAATTTGGTATAAAATTCTGCTTGGTACAGCAGCAGTAACGTGTTTTGGAAAAATCACCATAAATTGTGAGAGTTGAATTAGAGGCTGAATAAATTGTGTAATTAAAGCCTAATGAGTCTAGTTTCTTATAAAAGAAACCTTGCAAGCAAAGGAATTTCCGATGAATAGATTTTTAGAGTAGAGTGAGACAGTGTCAGATTGACTTCGAAGTCCCCTGCTCTGTTTTTGGAAAATCACTATAAATTGTATAAAAATTGTTATGAGACAAAATTTATATGCTTAGACTCCTCAATGAGTCTAGTTTCGAATAAAATTGGTGAGAACGCATTTGGAATTCTGTACAAGGAGAAATTCAGTTCGTAGTATAGAGTGGTCAGTCTAGTCAAGCAGTGAAATAGGGAAACTTTAAGAAAATTCTGGTATTGATTGACCAAACCAAAAATTATGAAAATTTTATGGATTAAAGGTAAATGAGTCTATTTTCATGCAAAATTTATAGCACCACATTTGGAGTTTCGTAGCTCCAGTTATGAATAAATTACTGAATGCTGCTCAGAAAATTAGCTTGTTGTGACTTATGACATGTATGTGAAATGCTCCAATGTGCATGTGTGTTTGTAATGAGAGGAATATGCATGTATGATTTGACTATGACTGAAAATGATTCATTGAGGTGCTTGAATAAGGATTAATAGAATTAAATGTTTTATTTAGCTCAAGAGCATAGAGGGACGAGTTCGGATAAAGGGAAGGCTAAAGTGGTCGAATAGCCAACTCGTAGTTCCTCGTGAAAGTTAAAGGTAAGTTTTGAGTAATCGAATTTGGTATTTAAGTTAAAATGCCATGATATACATGCTGATATTAAATGATGTCCCATTGAGAAAGAAACCTTATTCATGTTTGTGATATGGCCGAATGGCTCATAGAGAAAAGGGCCGAAATGGAGCTTTGAAACGCATTTGCTTATGTATGTTTGATCATTGGGCCGAAAGTTTAGAAAAGAAGTGTATATGTGTGTATAAGTTTGAATTATATGTATATTTATGATATAAAGTCGAGAAGCATGTTACATGTTGGTATGCACATGAATTGATTGAATTGTAAGTGAAATCTTGCTATGTGAAACTTGGCTACATGCGAATATATATAAATGCATATATTAGAAATTGTGATGCGAATCCGGGATTTAAGTCCCGCTGACTATATGTGGAGATGATGTCCGGGTTAAGACCCGAAGGCTATATGCAGAGATGATGTCCGGGATTAAGACCCGAAGGCTATATGCGGGGATTATGTCTGGGCTAGAGACCCGATGGCTATGAATAGAGTTTTACCCGAGCTAAAGACCTCGATGATGATGAGAATAAAGCCTAAGACTAATGGTCTTCAAGGTAACGATCGCTAATGAATTGCACTGAAAGTGTTAAACTATACAGGTATGTACCCTTGGCTTATATACAAGATGGATTTTGGACCGAATACTAAAGTCATTATGTGATTTCATATGTGTACTTGAAATGAGATTATTAATATGACCAAAGTAAAATTGGCCTTTGTGAAATGTTATGTGACTTTTATGACATGTATATGTTATGTGAACTTACTATGAGTGGAAGCTATCCATTTTCGTACGTGATGTGAATGTCTATGTTTGGAAAAAGGGTGACATACCTGAAAAGGAGAGGGAAACAAAGATATGATCAACTATGCTATAATTTGATGATCTTTTTAATGTCATTGCTTAAAACTTACTAAGCATTGTAATGCTTATTCCGTTTCCCTTGTCTCCTCTGTTTTATAGATCTCTTTTGGAAGCTACGGACTCGGGGATTGAAGCCTTAATCACCTACACTATCGCTGCCTTTTTGGTACATTTGATGGTTATTTTGGGTCAATGGCATGTATAGGCTATTTTCCTTCGGTTGAATCAAACTTCATTTTGAGTTGTAATTATTCTAGCCATGCGAAAATGGCTTGCTTAGTCTTCGAGTTGAATATATAAGTATGTGTGTGAATGATACTTGTATGGTTTGAGGTTGTGGCATGTTATTTAGTTAGTAACCAATATGTGATGAATTTCTAACATGATGATCGGTCATTGAATGTTCGAATTAGCCCAATTATTAGTAGCCATCAAGGTATAGTTTTGCTAGCATGCTTATAGAATGTTTTTAATAAAATATGATGGACTGACCGCACCGACCTAGTATGATCTTCGATTAGGGAACTCAATGAATTCACGTCTAGCTTGTAACTATGAACCCCGGTGAATTGTATTTAGATTATAATACCTTATACCTTATTCCGGCGACGGATAGGGGTGTAGGGTGTTACATTTTTATTGGTATCAGAGCTACGGTTTAGTCGATTCTCGGACTAACGTAGCGTGTGTGAGTATAGCTATACATGCCATTTTGTGATAATGCGATAGTGTGGTGATTTCTGACATTTGAAATGTGTTTTTCGTATAGTAATGGATTCCGATCCCAATCGAGCCGTAGCGGAAGATATTGAGAGTGTAGCGGCTGCTCCCGCGCAAGGGACCGCGCCGACCGACTCTCAGCCGAATGCCAGTCGTCGAGATGATGACATGAGGCAGAATTTGTATGCAATGATGAGTGATTGGTTCGCTCAATTCCTACGAAATAATCCGGCTGTTCCACAGCCTCCTCCCCCGAATAACCCACTTCCGACCCCTGTGGCTCCTCCTGAGGCCGACCCTGTGAGGTCGAGTAAACCCCCGATTGATAAAATTAGAAAATATGGGGCTGAAGAGTTCCGGGCTACAGTTGATGACGATGCTGAGCGGGCCGAGTTTTGGCTCGATAATGTAATCCGCGCGTTTGATGAGCTGTCGTGTACGCCTGAAGAATGCTTGAAGTGTGCCGTATCCCTGCTGCGTGATTCTGCCTACTATTGGTGGAACACATTGGTTTCGGTGGTGCCGAGAGAGCGAGTTAGTTGGGAGTTTTTCCAAGTTGAGTTCCGAAAGAAGTATATCAGCCAAAGATTTATCGATCAGAAACGGAAAGAATTCCTCGAACTTAAACAAGGCAGAATGTCGGTGATCGAATATGAGAGGGAATTCGTACGACTCAGCCGTTATGCTCGCGAGTGTATATCATCCGAAGCTATTATGTGTAAACGCTTCGAGGACGGGTTAAATGAAGACATCAAACTGCTGGTTGGCATTCTAGAAATTCAAGAGTTCGTTGTTCTTGTTGAGAGAGCCTGCAAGGCCGAAGAACTTCGAAATGAAAAGAGAAAAGCTGATAGCGGAGCCAGAGAGTTCCGTAAGAGGTCTTCTGGGAGGTCTATTCAAAAATCCTCAAAGAAGTTCCGAAGTGAGTCGGACAGACCATCTGCTACTTCAGGTTTTTCTAGGCGAGACCGTGATCGACCCCCTATGAGTTCACGTGCTACTTCTGCTGCTAGTGTTGGGAACGACCGTCGAGATAGAGTCGAGTGCAAGTATTGTGGAAAATGGCATTCGGGGAGCTGCAGATTTCATGATCGCTTTTGTTATAAATGCGGGTCGGCTGATCACTTTATAAGAGATTGCCCTAGATGGTCCGAACAAAATGTGAACCCGAGTGGAAAATTGAATACTACTTCAGCTCAAGGGAGGCCACCTAGAAATCCGGGGAATGCTAGCGGTGGTCAGAGAAGGTTTAAAGATGCTACGACAAGATCTGAGGCTCATGCTCCTGCTAGAGCTTATGCAATTCGCGCACGAGAGGATGCCTCTTCACCCGATGTTATCACCGGTACTTTCACTCTCTTTGATATTGATGTAATTGCTTTGATTGACCCCGGTTCAACTCATTCATATGTATGTGAAACTTTGGCATCCAGTAAGACTCTTCCTATTGAGTCTACTGAGTTTGTGGTTCGAGTGTCCAATCCCTTGGGTCGTTGTGTTTTAGTGGATCGAGTGTGTAAGAAATGTCCCCTTATGATTCGAAATTCCTATTTTCCGGCCGATTTGATGCTTTTGCTATTCGATGAATTCGACGTTATACTCGGAATGGATTGGTTAACTGTGCACGATGCGGTAGTAAATTGCAAACGAAAGACCATTGATTTACGATGTTCGACTAATGAGATCATTCGGATTGAGTCAACGGATTTAAACGGGCTGCCGGCAGTAATATCTTCTATGTTGGCTCAGAAATTTATGAAAAAGGGTCGCGAGGCTTATCTTGTTTATGTTTTAGATAGCAAAATATCTGAACTAAAACTTGAGACTGTTCCTGTGGTTTGTGAGTATCCGGACGTGTTTCCCGAAGAATTACCGGGATTACCGCCTGTTAGAGAGGTTGAGTTCGGCATTGAATTAGTTCCGGGTACAACTCCGATTTCAATTGCTCCATATCGTATGGCTCCGACGGAGTTGAAAGAGTTGAAATCCCAGTTACAAGAGTTGACCGATAGAGGTTTCGCAAGACCGAGCTTTTCTCCTTGGGGTGCACCAGTCTTGTTCGTGAAAAAGAAGGACGGGACTTTGAGAATGTGTATCGACTATCGGCAGTTGAACAAGGTGACTATAAAGAATAAGTATCCGTTGCCTCGTATCGACGACTTATTCGATCAGCTAAAGGGAGCCTCAGTGTTTTCAAAAATTGACTTGCGATCCGGCTATTATCAGTTGCGAGTACGAGACTCAGACGTGCCCAAGACTGCTTTCCGAACGAGATACGGACACTATGAATTTTTAGTGATGCCGTTTGGGCTGACTAATGCCCCCGCTATTTTCATGGATTTGATGAATCGAGTGTTTAAGCAGTACCTAGATCGATTTGTGGTCGTGTTTATCGATGATATTTTGGTTTATTCTCGCGATGAGATTGAGCATGCCGAGCATCTAAGACTTGTGCTACAGGTTTTGAGTGATAACCAGTTGTACGCGAAATTCAGCAAGTGTGAGTTCTGGTTGTGCGAGGTCGGCTTTTTGGGACACATTGTATCTGCTGCGGGTATTCGAGTTGATCCGAATAAAATATCCGCTATCCTTGATTGGAAGCCTCCTAAAAATGTCTCGGAAGTCTGAAGCTTTTTAGGACTTGCCGGGTACTACCGACGGTTTGTGAAGGACTTTTCGATGATCTCAACCCCGTTGACGAAGCTATTGCAGAAGGATGTTAAATTCGAATGGTCCGAGAAGTGCCAAAAGAGTTTCGACCAATTGAAAGCCCTATTGACGGAAGCTCCAGTCTTAGTTTAGCCTGAATCCGGTAAAGAATTTGTAGTATATAGTGATGCATCCTTGAATGGCTTGGGGTGTGTTCTGATGCAACAAGGCAAAGTTGTTGCTTATGCTTCGAGGCAATTAAAACCTCATGAGAAAAACTATCCGACTCACGATCTCGAATTAGCTGCTATTGTTTTTGCTTTGAAGATTTGGCGTCACTACCTTTTTGGTGAGAAATGTCATGTCTTTTCCGACCATAAAAGCCTCAAGTACTTGATGACGCAAAGAGATTTGAATCTGAGACAAAGACGGTGGCTTGAATTGCTAAATGATTACGAGCTTGTCATTGACTATCATCCTGGAAAGGCGAACGTAGTTGCTGATGCTCTTAGCCGAAAATCATTGTTTACTTTACGAGCCATGAATACGCATTTATCGGTATCAGATGATGGAGTGATGATAGCGGAATTAAAAGCCGTGCCGGTATTTCTCCGACAAGTTTGTGAAGCTCAGAAAGTGGATGACGACTTAATTGCCAAGCGAGCTCAATACGATGTGAATGCGGATCCTGAGTTTCAAGTTGACGACAATAATTGTTTGAGGTTTCGAGGCCGAGTATGTATACCGAGAAGTTCAGAGTTGGTTTCGGTGATTTTAGAGGAAGCTCACAATGGCCGAATGTCGGTTCATCCGGGAAGCACTAAAATGTACAACGATTTGAAACGTCAATATTGGTGGCATGGTATGAAACGAGACATCTCAAATTTTGTGTCGAAGTGTCTGATATGCCAACAAGTAAAAGCGGAACATCAAGTGCCATCGGGTTTGTTGCAACCGATTTTGATTCCCGAGTGGAAATGGGATAGAGTAACGATGGATTTCGTATCTGGGCTACCACTGACACCGAGCAAGAAGGATGCGATTTGGGTTGTCGTAGACCGATTAACTAAATCCGCTCACTGTATACCTGTGCGTACAGATTACTCACTTGATAAGCTAGCGGAGTTGTATGTTTCTCATATCGTCAGATTGCACGGGGTCCCTATCTCTATCGTGTCGGATAGAGACTTGAGATTTACATCGCGGTTTTGGAAGAAACTACAAGATTCATTGGGTACTAAGCTACATTTTAGTACCGCGTTCCATCCTCAGACGGATGGTCAATCGGAACGAGTAATCCAGATACTCGAGGATATGTTGAGATGTTGTGTCCTTGAGTTTAGTGGTTCGTGGGAACGGTATTTGCCTTTGATTGAATTCGCTTACAACAACAGTTTCCAATCGAGCATTAAGATGGCACCTTACGAGGCTTTGTACGGTCGCAAATGCCGTACACCATTGTTTTGGACCGAACTCAGTGAAAGTAAGATCTTTGGAGTTGATTTGATTAGAGATGCCGAGCAGAAAGTAAAAGTGATTCGTGATAGCCTTAAGGCAGCTTCAGATCGTCAAAAGTCTTACGCGGATTTAAAGCGGAAAGATATCGAGTATCAGGTCGGAGACAAAGTATTTCTTAAAGTGTCACCTTGGAAAAAGGTGCTCAGATTCGGCCGTAAAGGCAAATTGAGTCCGAGGTTCATCGGACCATATGAAATATCTGAACGGATTGGACCGGTAGCATATCGATTGATTTTGCCTCCCGAACTTGAAAAGATCCACAATGTTTTTCATGTTTCGATGCTCCGACGCTATAGATCCGACCCATCACATGTGCTTAATCCGTCTGACATTGAGATTCGACCCGATATGAGTTACGAGGAGGAACCAATTCGTATTTTGGCACGCGAGGTTAAAGAGTTGCGGAATAAGAAGATTTCTTTAGTGAAAGTGTTATGGGTCAAACACGGGGTCGAAGAAGCTACTTGGGAGCTTGAGGATTCGATAAGAGAACGTTACCCAAACTTATTTTCCGGTAAGATTTTCGGGGACGAAAATTTCTTAAGTGGGGGAGAGTTGTGACAGCCTTAAAACGACCCTAGTCGGAATGTGGTTTCGGGACCACGAAACCGAGGCCTAAAATATATTTAATGTTCTTGATGCCTATAATATGTGTTAATTCATGTGTGACATGTTTGGTGTGTCAATTTAGAGTTATAAATTTGAATTTCACTTAAAAGGGACTTAGTTGTGAACTTTGAAAGTAAACTAGCTAGATGTGTGATGACTAATAAAGGCATGCATGCAAAATAAGGGACTTGCATGTCAAATTACCCACTTTTATGATAGTGGATGGTAATGATGACCTAGTTTGTCATTTTGTGCTTTGTTTGTGGCTAATTAATAATAATAGAAATAAAAAGAAATTAGTAATTTGGTAGCATAAAATAAATAAAATAGAATTAAATTAATATTAGTAAATTTGGGTGAAAAAAAAAACAAAGTGATTCATCTTTGTTCTCTCATTGCCGTGAGTTGAGTAGAGAAAGAAAATAAGAAACCCTTGAGTTAGGGCATTTGGCAAAAGGGAAGCACAAACAAGGTAAGATTCATGGAATTTTTCTTTGAATGTTGTGATTTTGAGATGAAAACCAAGCTTCTAACATGACTCTTGTGAAAGTTTTTGAGTTTATATCACTCTCCATATTCGGCCATATGAGAAGTGGGGAAAAATTCTTGTCTAATTTGGAGTTGTGTAAATAATAGAGTTTGGATGTTGTTTGAGCTAGATAGAGGTTTATTTATGAGGTTTTATGAATAGATTGAATCGGTTGTATGTCTAGCTTCCTACTTCTAAATTCCGAATCTAAGTTGTGAGATTTGTGATTTTGAATTTAGTATTAAGAGTCTTACTTAACCATGATAGAAATTTTGTTTTGGCTATTGACTTGGAGGTTCGGCCATGAACTTGAATTTGCTATTAGGAATTGTATATATGTAAAAGATAAGGTATTAGTAGTCAAATGACTTCTTTTGTTGCAACTTGTGTGTGTGTGCTAATGAATGGAAGTGAGGCTATTTGTACTTGAAAAAAATAAGTAATGCTAGTAATTTTGGATGAGGGTGCCGAATGTGTTTTTGATTAATAAGTGAAATTGAGCTTGTTAAATGCACATTTGTGAATTGATTGTTAATAGGGATCAATTAAAGAGCTTGAATGTGCCTTTGATGTTGTTTTTGGATGTTTTGGGTGTTAAATTGATAAGTAGTTTGGTTTGTGTTGTATGGAGAAATCTGATTGTGGATGGGATAAATATGAATTATGTATATATATATGTTAAGGTCAATGACTACTCTAAATGGTGCCTTAGGAAATGGTATGTTTTAAGTATGTGCATGAGAACACTAAAGAGTGAATTTGGTATAAAATTCTGCTTGGTACAGCAGCAGTAACGTGTTTTGGAAAAATCACCATAAATTGTGAGAGTTGAATTAGAGGCTGAATAAATTGTGTAATTAAAGCCTAATGAGTCTAGTTTCTTATAAAAGAAACCTTGCAAGCAAAGGAATTTCCGATGAATAGATTTTTAGAGTAGAGTGAGACAGTGTCAGATTGACTTCGAAGTCCCCTGCTCTGTTTTTGGAAAATCACTATAAATTGTATAAAAATTGTTATGAGACAAAATTTATATGCTTAGACTCCTCAATGAGTCTAGTTTCGAATAAAATTGGTGAGAACGCATTTGGAATTCTGTACAAGGAGAAATTCAGTTCGTAGTATAGAGTGGTCAGTCTAGTCAAGCAGTGAAATAGGGAAACTTTAAGAAAATTCTGGTATTGATTGACCAAACCAAAAATTATGAAAATTTTATGGATTAAAGGTAAATGAGTCTATTTTCATGCAAAATTTATAGCACCACATTTGGAGTTTCGTAGCTCCAGTTATGAATAAATTACTGAATGCTGCTCAGAAAATTAGCTTGTTGTGACTTATGACATGTATGTGAAATGCTCCAATGTGCATGTGTGTTTGTAATGAGAGGAATATGCATGTATGATTTGACTATGACTGAAAATGATTCATTGAGGTGCTTGAATAAGGATTAATAGAATTAAATGTTTTATTTAGCTCAAGAGCATAGAGGGACGAGTTCGGATAAAGGGAAGGCTAAAGTGGTCGAATAGCCAACTCGTAGTTCCTCGTGAAAGTTAAAGGTAAGTTTTGAGTAATCGAATTTGGTATTTAAGTTAAAATGCCATGATATACATGCTGATATTAAATGATGTCCCATTGAGAAAGAAACCTTATTCATGTTTGTGATATGGCCGAATGGCTCATAGAGAAAAGGGCCGAAATGGAGCTTTGAAACGCATTTGCTTATGTATGTTTGATCATTGGGCCGAAAGTTTAGAAAAGAAGTGTATATGTGTGTATAAGTTTGAATTATATGTATATTTATGATATAAAGTCGAGAAGCATGTTACATGTTGGTATGCACATGAATTGATTGAATTGTAAGTGAAATCTTGCTATGTGAAACTTGGCTACATGCGAATATATATAAATGCATATATTAGAAATTGTGATGCGAATCCGGGATTTAAGTCCCGCTGACTATATGTGGAGATGATGTCCGGGTTAAGACCCGAAGGCTATATGCAGAGATGATGTCCGGGATTAAGACCCGAAGGCTATATGCGGGGATTATGTCCGGGCTAGAGACCCGATGGCTATGAATAGAGTTTTACCCGAGCTAAAGACCTCGATGATGATGAGAATAAAGCCTAAGACTAATGGTCTTCAAGGTAACGATCGCTAATGAATTGCGCTGAAAGTGTTAAACTATACAGGTATGTACCCTTGGCTTATATACAAGATGGATTTTGGACCGAATACTAAAGTCATTATGTGATTTCATATGTGTACTTGAAATGAGATTATTAATATGACCAAAGTAAAATTGGCCTTTGTGAAATGTTATGTGACTTTTATGACATGTATATGTTATGTGAACTTACTATGAGTGGAAGCTATCCATTTTCGTACGTGATGTGAATGTCTATGTTTGGAAAAAGGGTGACATACCCGAAAAGGAGAGGGAAACAAAGATATGATCAACTATGCTATAATTTGATGATCTTTTTAATGTCATTGCTTAAAACTTACTAAGCATTGTAATGCTTATTCCGTTTCCCTTGTCTCCTCTATTTTATAGATCTCTTTTGGAAGCTACGGACTCGGGGATTGAAGCCTTAATCACCTACACTATCGCTGCCTTTTTGGTACATTTGATGGTTATTTTGGGTCAATGGCATGTATAGGCTATTTTCCTTCGGTTGAATCAAACTTCATTTTGAGTTGTAATTATTCTAGCCATGCGAAAATGGCTTGCTTAGTCTTCGAGTTGAATATATAAGTATGTGTGTGAATGATACTTGTATGGTTTGAGGTTGTGGCATGTTATTTAGTTAGTAACCAATATGTGATGAATTTCTAACATGATGATCGGTCATTGAATGTTCGAATTAGCCCAATTATTAGTAGCCATCAAGGTATAGTTTTGCTAGCATGCTTATAGAATGTTTTTAATAAAATATGATGGACTGACCGCACCGACCTAGTATGATCTTCGATTAGGGAACTCAATGAATTCACGTCTAGCTTGTAACTATGAACCCCGGTGAATTGTATTTAGATTATAATACCTTATACCTTATTCCGGCGACGGATAGGGGTGTAGGGTGTTACAAATACCCCTTAAGGGTGAGAAATTACTGTTTTACCCCTAGGTGCAAAATGACCGTTATATCCTTAGGGCTAAATTTGACTGAAATGCATGCTTTACTGTTTCTGTTCACTGTATGCCATGACATGTTTAAACTGTTGCATGGGACTGGGTTTATTGATGGAGGAAGTGCAAGTGGCATTGCCACATTTACTGAAAGGGGCTTTGCCTTATTTTACTGAAAGGGGCTTTGCCTCCTTATACTGTTAGTGGCTTGCCACATTATCTAAGCAGCTATGCTGCAACTGTGGAGTGTAGGGTTGGGTGGGTTGAGTTATTCCCCACATGGTGTGTAGGGCTGGTACGGGTGGAGTGTAGCGGCTGGACATAGGCTGGGTTTTACATACATGCATTATATTTGATCTGTTACTGTTATGGGCCTATGGGCCGCACTGATATCTAAATAGGGCTAAGGCCCAGTTAACTGTATCTGAATAGGGCTTTAGCCTAGTTATTACTGAGACTGGATAGGGCTTAGGCCCAGTAAGCTTGAGCTGATTTGGGCTCTAGTTGGGCTTTCTTTGCACACTGAGTTTCCAAACTGACCCCTTTTTCCCTCATCTATGTAGGTGAGCCCTAGACTGATGGACTTGGAGCTGGAGGGATTCAGAGTGGCCATGTGGACTGTACTTGACGGTTTTAATAAAGTCTTTTTACTTCCTTAGTTTTTATTAAAATTATTTTTCATTATGGTTTTGGGTTGTAATAAGGGCGCTTTAAGTATTTTGAGTTGGGTTTTAATTTTTTATTTATAATTTGATTTAAATGGGTAGATTAGGGCTGCGTGGGTTTTTCTTAAAAATTAATCCATGTTTTCGAAACAAACCACTCGTAACAAATGGATAACAAGTCAAAGATCAAGATTTGATTAAAAGATGAATTTCTAAACTGGTAGTGGATAGGATGTTCACAACTAAACCTGGATTTTCTTCTCAAACTCTTAAATAATGGTTTTGCAAACTCACCCTAATCGTAACAACTGAAGAACATGATCAACCCTTAGTTAATGTGGCACACCAGACTTGGCCGTAACGTCTGGGCCAGGTTTGGGGTGTTACAAAGGCTATATGAGTAAGTGATGATTACATACTCTTAAATGTGGTTATATGGATTTATTCATGCTAATTATGTATCATAGGATTAAGATGTCTATCATTTGCATATAGACTTACTAAGCTATGTAGCTTACCCCTATTCTTTTCCCTTCCCATATAGGTTCGTCAAGCAAGCTCGAGGTTCAGTTATTGATGGGAATCCGTCCACAATATCAACAATCGTTTTGGTATTTTAATTTTAACATTGAAATTATGGCATGTATAGGTGGTCTATTCTTTTGGTTATGTGTCATAGTTCCTTTGGTCATACTGTTGGCTTAATGTTGTTGGTATCTATTTTGTATTTGGCCATTGGAAATGAGCCAATAATGATTATGTTATATGTGATCCATGTGATGAAATCCATTAAATTGAAAGCTTGAATGTTTATGTGGAATGTAGTGTGATGTGTATGTATGGTGAATGTGGAATGAATTTGACGTATGGATGTCATGTTGTGGATGTTTGGATGAGTATTTAGGCCATGTTGTGTATTGGTGAGATTGGTGTATGTTTGCTTGTGTTTCAGGGTGGCAAAAGGCTTGGTAAATAGCCTTATATTTGTCCACACGGTAGACACACGGGCTTGTGTCTAGGTCGTGTGTGACACACGGTCCACCCCATAGGAGTGTATACAGGCCGTGTGTCCCCTGCGTGTAAATTGTGAAAAGTTGAGTACGTCACATGGGCTAACACACGGGCGTGTGCCTTTGCCGTGTGACCTAAATTGTATGTTGATGTCATAAACAAAATGTCCAGGTTTTTGCACACGAGCGGAAACATGGGCGCGTGTCTCAGCTGTGTGAAGGACAAGGCCTAGGACACTGTAACACCCCTTACCCGAGTCTGATATCGGAACGGGGTACGAGACATTACTGTAACGGGGTACGAGACGTTACTGTACTTAGTCTTGCTTAAACGTGTAAACTCAAACTATAAAATTTCTTTTCTTTAAAAAAAAAAACCTTATCATTCATTCTCTTAATAACCTTGTCATGGGCTTATGACGCCCAAAACATATATCGGATACATTCTGGAACCGATCCGAGAACTTTTGGGCACTAAGAAATTTTTTACCTAAAACAGGGCTACACTCCCGTTTGGAATGGAACACGCCCTTGTGGGCAGGCCGTGTGGTCTCACATGCCCATGTTCCTAGCTCGTGTCTAATTTTTTTTTATTTTCAACCTACAGAGGATTTGACATGGCTTGGGAACATACCCGAGTCTATGGCCCGTGCCCTTCACACGGCCTAGGAATGCTCGTGTCAACATTTCGTGTAACACCCCTTACCCGAGACCATCGCCGGAGTCGAGCACGAGGCGTTACCAGACTTACCTTACTAGTTCAGGGCATAAAAATTTACTTTTAAAATTAATCTACTCACATTCATCCAATATATACTTAAAAAAGGCCCTCGAGGCCCTAAAACATGCAATTGAAACAGTTCAGGACCAAACCGGGAACATTAAAAAATTTTCGATTGCTTACATAAATCAAAACAATTTATTTCACTATTCATAATAAAACTATCCACCTGCATAACAGTTACTAAATTAATTATAACTTGAGTTACGGACCTCAAAATTTAAATTCATAAATTTTTCCTAAAAATAGACTCATATATCTTTTTACCATAATTTTTCCAGTATTTTTGGTTTAGCCAATTAATACAGTTTATTAGTTAAAGTCTCCCCTGTTTCGCAGTCCAGTGGACCTGACCTCTCTTCACTAAAAATAAATTATATCATTACATAGAATTTGGATAACATTTTCATTTGTTTTTAATGAAAATAAGCTCACTAAGGAATCCAGAAATGTAAATTATGACTCATAATCCTTTTTGTACAATTTTTAGTGAAATTCTAAAATCGGAACAGGGGATCACAAAGTCACCCTAAACCAGTCTCACAAAAATTTAAATATCTCAAAATATAGACTTTATTTGCTTGCTTTGTTTCTTTCCTATGAAAATAGACTCAATAAGCTTTAGTTCTATATCTCATTCACCATTTAACTCCATTTCTAAAAGTTTTAGTGATTTTTCAAAATCACATCACTGCTGCTGTCCCAAAACTATTTCATAACCAACTTTTACTCTTTCAAAATTTCTTTGCATTAAACTTCATTTAGGCATACATAACATCAAAACATGTTCTTAATTAGCCATTTCAATAGCTAATCATTATCAAGTGTTCACATGCCATTCTTTAGTCATATCATAAGGACATACACAAAAAATAGCCAAGTCTCTATACATGCCATAACTTAAAACGTTTCGAATCACAAAATACCAAGATAGCCCTTTGATAGTGTGATACGATCTCCAACGTTCTTACGATCCTCGAGTTTGCTTGGTGATACTATAAAAAAGAGAAAAAAGAAAGGGAGTAAGTATAAAGCTTAGTAATTTTGCATGTAAATAAATAACAACATTCTAAATGAATTATCTCATTCTTATATTATCAAAACCACTATAACCTTTAAACTCAATAAGCATAAGTCTTGAATTTTCATACCTGAACCTTTCGGACATGAACTTATCTTCCCTTTCCTTTGGTATACTCTTTAAATTTCCTGTTGAACCACTTGGAATACTAAGGATACATGGGTACCTTTCCTTTTTAAACTTACCATTGCCATGTCTTGACCTGGTCTTATGTTGTATCCTTGCTTTATGAACTTACCATTGCCATGCCTTGGCATGGTCTTACATGGGATCTTTGTCTTATTGTAGCTTATCAATGCCATGTCTTGACATGGTCTTACATGATTTCCTTGCCTTGCGAAACTTACCAATGCCATGCCTTGGCATGGTCTTACTTGGTATCCTTAAACCCTACTGTCATGACACTTGTATCCTACACATTCCTAAGGTTCAACCGGGACTTTTAAATATCATTTCTCTGTCAATTCTTACTTGAGTCATAATGAATAAATTTTCAACATAAACATATAGATGCTAAAAAATAACAATATTAAATATAATTAACAGAACATTACATTTATTTACCGCAAACTTACCTCGATACAAAATACGATCAAATATTTTGCTTTAGTCATCAATCTTTTTCTTTCCCCGGTCTAACCCCGAATTTCATTCTTCATGATATATAATAGCAAATTTAGCTTATTTAATACTCACATTTATCAAAACAGTCCTTGACTCTAACTTTGGAAAAATTACAATTTTGCCCCTAAACTTTTGCATTTTTACACTTTTACCCCAAAGCTCGAAAATTAAATTTTATCCCTAATTCTTATGTTTTATGACATGCTGATAATTTATTTACCTACAACAACATCAAATTCTCACTCTAACATGTACTTATGAACATTAGGTATTTTTACCGATTATGTCGTTCTACTCGTTTTCACTTAAAATCGCTTAGCTCAAGTCATTTAACATAATTTCAAGCTTCATCGTCTACCATAAAACATCAAAATAAACATATTTCACATATGGGTATTTTTCCAAATATGAACCCTAGGTTAAATTATTGCTACAATAAGCTAAATCAATTTATTGGGACTCAAAAAACGTAAAGAACATTAAAAACGGGGCTTGGAATCACTTACTATGGAGCTTGGAAGTTAAAGAAACCCTAGCTATGGAGAACCCTTGAAGTTTCAATCAACTTGAAGAAGATAGACAACATTTTGCATCTTTTTCTCTTTTTAATCTTTTAATTACCAAATGACCAAAATGCCCTTTATTAAAACTCCAGTTATTTTTATCTATGTATGTCCATTTTGGTCCATGAAAACCTAATGGTGTAATTACCATTTAAGGACCTCTACTTCAATTATTCTCTTTAATTTAATCCTTTCCTATCTAGAACTCATATTTATCAACTTTTTCAAACAAGCCCTAATAGGGAAATTAAACACGTAATTCATAAATTTTCTATCGATACTCTAAAACATGCATCAAATCACTCGGTAAATTATAAAAATTAATTGGAATAAATTTTTCTATCTCGAATTTGTGGTTTCACAACCACCATTCCGTTTAGGCCCTATTTCAGGATGTTACATTTCGTGGAACATTTTTACTTAAACACTATAATCATCAGGGGTGCACACGGCCAAGGCACACGCCCGTGTGCTCAGCCCCTGTTCTATACTGACTTAACTAAATTGGATGTAGGGGACACACGACCTATCAACAAGTCTATGAGGGCTGACCATGTGTCACACACGGCCTAGGCACACGCCCGTGTGCCCAACCGTGTGGACAATTATAGGCTATTTTCCAATCCTTTTTGCCACCCTGAAACAGAACCAGAACAATACCAATTTGTACCAACTAAAAACTCTCCGATCAGTATATGGACATGCATTATAACATTCATCCTTGAGGCACTCACATGCCAACATGGATAACATAAATTTCATCTTTATTCCATAATTATCACTTAGGCAATATTAGCCAATTTATATGGCTATTACAAAATGACACTTATCAACACAATTCGACATCCTATACATGCCATACAACAAAAAGACTAACCTCACTATACCAAAACAAATTCCTTGATAGTGTGACTTTGAGCTCCAACTTCGAATGGTCCTCAAACTAATTTCAGCAAATCTACATGGAGAGGGAAAATGAAAGAGTAAGCACATAAAATACTTAGTAAGTTGCATGAATTAAATAGCAATAAAATCATGAGACATCACTAAAAAAAATATCATGAATTTCATGTAGTTTATTACTCATTCTCATGGCTCACTCAATCAAATACTTACTCATGCTTCTCATGCTGTAATTCTCATAACTATGTACTTTTAATTACTCATACCTACTCGTATGTAAACCTGCAAGACTCAACATGAAACTTTAGCCTTTCTCTTGAAACTTATCGACTTGAATACTTTTCTCATTAGAGTTTCTTTCAGAAATACCAAAGGATACCCGTAAGTCAATTTCACAAAATAATGCCAATGCCATGTCCCAGGCATGGTCTTACATGGGATCACATATCGATGTCGATGCCAAGTCCCAGACATGGTCTTACACGAGATCGTACTCTGATGCCGATGCCATGTCCCAGACATGTCACTTGTATCCTAATCTATTCCCAAGGTTCAAACGGGATTTTCCTCAATCACACATTTCCCAGTCGTTCTCCTCGGAATATCGGAACCAATATGTTGCTTGCATCCCATACTTATCAATTTAATCACATACTTTTCATACCAATACATAATATTTCACAAAGCATAATATTCATAATAACAAGTATCATATCACATAAATAGCATTAAATCACTTAAAATAGCAATTATGTTACATTATTTACACATGAACTTACCTCGGTACAAAATATATCAATTTTGCAATTTAGTCCACAATCTTTTCTTTTCCTCGATCAAGGTTGATTCCACGTCTTTCTTGATCTAAAATAACATATTTAACTTATTTAATACTCACATTTATCAAAATAGTCCTAAATTCAAATTTTGCAAAATTACAATTTTGCCCCTAAACTTTTACATATTTACACTTTTGCCTCAAAGCTCGGAAATTAAATTTTATTTCAAATTCTTATGTTTTAGGACATGCTGATCATTTATTTGCTATTAGCAAGCTCAAATTCCCACTATAACACATACTTATGAACAATATGTACTTTTACTGATTAAGCCGTTTTGTTCGTTTTTACTTAAAATCGAGTAGCACAAGTTGTCTAACATAATTTAAAACCTTATATTCTATCATAAAACATCAAAATACACAAATTTCACCTATGGGTATTTTTCCAAATATGAACCCTAACTCAAAATATTGCTATCATAAGCTATACCGAGTTACCGGGATCTCAAAAACGTAAAAATCATTAAAAACGGGGCTTGGAATCACTTACTATGGAGCTTGGAAGCTTGAAACAAACCCTAGCTATGGAGAACCCTTGAAATTTCGCGGTAATGAAGAAGATGATCAATTTTGTGTTATTTTTCCCTTTTTATTTCATGTTAATATCCAAATGACCAAAATGCCCCTCCTTACTAAACTTTCAAAAATTCCATCCATGTCCAAATTTTTTCCATGAACTTAAAATTGGCCAAATTACTATTTAAGACCTCCTAATTAATATTTCAAAGCAATTTCATACTAGAAACTTCTAGAATGCAAGTTTTGCAGCTTATTCGATTTAGTCCCTAATTTTAAATTAAGCACTTTACGCATAGAATTTCTTCATGAAATTTTCACACAATCATGCAATCATATCATAAACCTCAAAATAATTATAAAAAATTTATTTCTACCTCAGATTTTTGGTCACGAAACCACTATTCCGATTAGGCCCTAATTCGGGATATTACAACTCTCCCTCCTTTAAGAATTTTCGTCCTCGAAAATCTTACCGGTAAACAGGTGTGGGTATTGATTTCTGATAGTTTCCTCAGGCTCCCATGTAGCCTCTTCTACTCCATGCTTCTACCACAACACTTTCATAAGAGCAATACTTTTATTCCTTAGTTGTTTAACTTCTAGAGCTAAAATCTTTATCGGTTCTTCTTCATAGGTCATGTCTGGTTGTAGTTCAATTTCTGTCGGTGAAACCATATGTGAAGGGTCTGAACAATACCGACGTAACATAGACACATGGAACACATCATGAATCTTCTTCAATTCAGATGGCAACCGAAAAGCTACCAGTCAAACTCTTTCAATTATTTCATACGGCCCGATAAAACGCGGACTTAATTTGCCCTTCCGTCCAAATCTAAGAACTTTCTTCCACGGAGACACCTTTAAAAATACTTTATCACCAACTTGAAACTCAATTTCTTTTCGTTTCAAATCTGCATAAGATTTCTGTCTATCTGAAGCAGCTTTCAAACAATCTCAAATTACCTTCACTTTTTCTTCGGTTTGTTTTATTAGATAAACTCCATAGATCCGATTTTCCTTGAGTTCAGTCCAATACAAAGGCGTTTGACACTTATGACCATACAATGCTTCATAAGGTGCCATCTTCAAGCTCGTCTGATAACTGTTATTCTAAGCAAATTCCACCAACGGTAGATATCTTTCCCAATTTCCTTGAAATTCCAATACACAACATCTGAGCATGTCTTCAAGAATCTGAATTACTCTCTCTGATTGCCCATCAGTTTGTGGATGAAAAGCAGTACTGAAATTTAATTTTGTACCTAATGCATCTTGCAACTTTTGCCAAAACCGCGAGGTAAACCTTAGATCTCTATCCGAAATGATCGACAATGGTATTCTGTGTAGTCTAACAATTTCTCTGACATACAGTTCAGCCAACTTGTTAAGAGAATAATCTGTATGTACCGGAATAAAATGAGCCGACTTAGTTAATCCGTCAACTATTACCCAGATGGCATCTTTCTTTCCTGGAGTCAATGGCAACCCTGAGACAAAATCCATCTTAATCCGATCCCATTTCCATTCAGGAACCATAATAGGCTGAAGTAATCCCGAAGGCACGTGGTGTTTAGCTTTTACCTGTTGACAAATTAAGCATTTGGACACAAACTCCGATATATCCTTTTTCATTCCATTCCACCAATACATTTTCTTCAAGTCATTATACATTTTCGTACTGCCCGGATGAATCGAGAGACAACCACTATGTGCTTCTTGCAGGATCTTTTGAATTAATTCCTTGTTCTTCGGTACACAAATCTGATCTTTAAACAGCAAACACCCATCAGAACCGATTCTGAAATCTGACTCTGTATCAACCTCACATCGCTTTTTTTTTTTACTTGTAAGTCTTCATTGCTTTTCTGAGCATCACAAATCTCTTGTAAAAACATCGGTCTTGCTTTCAATTCGTGTAACGTCCCCACGCCCGAAACCGTCACCGGAGTCGAGCTTGAGGTGTTACTAAACACAATTTACCATTTTAAACAACTTTACAAAATCTATTTTCATTTTCGGAATAAATTGTTTTCTGCGTCATGGTCACTCAAAAAATCATATCTCGAGTTACAAAACTCGAAAACAAGATCCGTAAATTTTCCCTGAATCTAGACTCATATATATATTCAATAATTTTTTTATAGAATTTTTGACTGAGCGGATTAGTACAGTTTATTAGTTAAAGTTTCCCCTGTTTCAGAACTCGACTGCACTGACCTCTACTCATTACGAATCACTTTTATCCCTGTAAAAATTTCATATAACTATACCGTTTATTTCTATTAAAACTAGATTCAATAAGGAATCTAGGCATATAAAGTAATCCTCCTAATTATTTTTGTACAATTTATGGTGAATTTTCAAAGTTGGAACAGGGGATCCAGAAATTGCTCTGGCCCTGTTTCACTAAAACTCAAATATCTCATAACGTATAACTCCTTTACCTATTTTTCTTCTTCCATATGAAAGTAGACATGATAAGCTTCAATTTCATAACTAATCCATCATTAAATTCGATTTATATGATTTTTAGTGAATTTTCAAACTCACATCAGTGTTGCTGCAATGTTCTGTTTTATGGCTAATTTCATTTTCATAAAAGCTTTTATATACTAGATAACCTATTATTCTTTCATGACATCAAACATAATCTATATTAGCCATTTCAATGACTCAACATTATCAAGCATTTCCTCAACCAAACCACCACCATATCACAAGATTATTTACACAAAGTAGGTATATTACTATACATGCCATACTAAATCTTACAAGCCATTTACCAAAAAGTCCTTTGGATAGTGTGAACGAGTCTTCGACCTATCCCGATTCTCGAGCCGGCTTGTCCAAAACTACAATGAATGAAAAGGAGGGAGTAAGCATAAATGCTTAGTAAGTTTACATGCAAATAACAAGTAACATAACAAAGTCATTATGCCAAACAACATTAACATAGCATCACCAAAACATATGTCGCAATTCTAGTCATCATACTTCATCTTACCACATTTTTTGTTGTTGTCTCGAGTTTCAACCCAAGGGTTAAGTACATACCTGTCCAATACGGCCATTTCTCAACATTACCGAATTGTCACTTACGTCTTGAGTGCCTTTCCATTTCACTTGAATTTTTCCCGTTGAACACATTGGAATACAACTCGGATACACGGATCATTTGCACATAAGTGCTGAATATGTAATCAATCAATCATGTAACCCGCCCATAAACGAACTCGGACTCAACTCAACGAGCTCGGGCGTTCGCATCCATAAGTGAACTCGGACTCAACTCAACGAGCTCGGATGCCTAGTTACATCTCACGAACTCGGACTCAACTCAACGAGTTCGGACATTCGCACCCATAAGTGAACTCGGACTCAACTCAACGAGCTCGGGTGCCAAACCATCCTAGTGACATGTCACTTGTATCCTAATCTATTCCCAAGGTTCAAACGGGATTTTCCTCGATCACTTATCCTTGCCGTCTTCCACATAATACCGGAACCAATACTCGGTAGCAATTTATATTTAACAAGTAGCACATATAATTTGCATATTGTTCAAAAATAACCACAAAGCATATATTTCATGATAAAAATCAGCATATCATATAAATAACATCGATTAACTTAAAAATAACAGTTATGTTACATTATTTGCACATGAACTTACCTTAGTACCAAAATACAAAGATTTTTGCAATTTAGTCCGTAATCTTTTCTTTTCCTCGATCAAGGTTGATTCCACGTCTTTCTTGATCTAAAATAACAAATTTAGCTTATTTAATACTCACATTATCAAAATAGTCCTAAATTCAAATTTTGGAAAAATTACAATTTTGCCCCGAAACTTTTGCATATTTACACTTTTGCCCCAAAGCTCGAGAATTAAATTTTATCACAAATTCTTATGTTTTAGGACATGCTGATCATTTATTTACCATTAGCAAGCTCAAATTCATACTAAAACACTTACTTATGAATAATATGTACTTTTACCGATTAAGCCGTTTTACTCGTTTTTACTTAAAACCGAGTAGCACAAGTTTTCTAACATAATTTAAAACCTCATATTCTATCATAAAACATCAAAATACACAAATTTCACCTATGGGTATTTTTCCAAATATGAACCCTAACTTAAATTATTGCTAACATAAGCTTTATCGAGCTACCGGGATTTCAAAAACGTAAAAATCATTAAAAACGGGGCTTAGAATCACTTACTATGAAGCTTGGAAGCTTGAAACAAACCCTAGCTATGGAGAACCCTTGAAATTTCGTGGTAATGAAGAAGATGACCAATTTTGTGTTATTTTTCCCTTTTTATTTCATTAAATGTCCAAATGACCAAAATGCCCCTCCATACTAAACTTTCAAAAATTCCTTCCATGTCCTAGTTTGTCCATGAACATAAAATGGGTCTAATTACCGTTTAAGACCTCCTAATTAATATTTCAAAGCAATTTCATACTGAAAACTTCTAGAATGCAAGTTTTGCAACTTATTCGATTTAATCCCTAACTTCAAATTAAGCACTTTACGCTTAGAATTTCTTCACGAAATTTTCACACCATCATAAAATCATATCATAAACATCAAAATAATTATAATATAATTATTTCTACCTCGGATTTGTGGTCACGAAACCACTATTCCGGTTAGGCCCTAATTCGGGATATTACAACTCTCCCCCCTTTTAAGGATTTTCGTCCTCGAAAATCTTACCGGTAAACAGATGTGGGTATTGTTTTCTCATAGTTTCCTCGGGTTCCCATGTAGCCTCTTCTATCCCATGCTTTTGCCACAACACTTTCACAAGAGCAATACTTTTGGTTCTTAGTTGTTTGACCTCTCGAGCTAAAACTTTTATCGGTTCTTCTTCATAGGTCATATCTGGTCGTAATTCAATTTCTGTCGGTGAAACTACATGCGAAGGATTCGAGCGATACCGACGTAACATAGATACATGGAACACGTCATGAATTTTCTCTAACTCAGATGTTAATGCTAATCGATAAGCTACTGATCCAACTCTTTCAGTTATTTCATACGGCCCGATAAAACGCGGACTTAACTTACCCTTCCGTCCAAATCTGAGGACTTTCTTCCACGGAGACACCTTTAAAAATACCTTATCACCAACTTGAAACTCGATTTCTTTTCGTTTCAAATCTGCATAAGATTTCTGTCTATCCGAAGCGGCTTTCAAACAATCTCAAATTACCTTCACTTTTTCTTCAGTTTCTTTAATTAGATCGACCCCATAAATCTGATTTTCCTTGAGTTCGGTCCAATACAAAGGCGTCCGACACTTACGACCATACAATGCTTCATAAGGTGCCATTTTCAAACTTGTCTGGTAACTGTTATTATAAGCAAATTCCACCAACGGTAAATATCTTTCCCAGCTTCCTTGAAACTCTAATACACAACATCAAAGCATGTCTTCAACAATCTAAATTACTCTTTCTGATTGCCCATCCGTCTGTGGATGAAAAGCAGTACTGAAATTTAACCTTGTACCTAACGCTTCTTGCAACTTTTGCCAGAACCGCGAAGTAAATCTCGAATCTCTGTCTGAAATGATTGAAAATGGTATTCCATGTAGTCTAACAATTTCTCTAACATACAATTCAGCTAACTTGTTAAGAGAATAATCCATACGTACTGGAATGAAATGAGCCGATTTAGTCAATCTGTTAACTATTACCCAAATGGCATCTTTCTTTCCTGGAGTTAACGGCAACCCTGAAACAAAATCCATAGTAATCCGATCCCATTTCCATTCAGGAACCATAATAGGCTGAAGTAATCCTGAAGGCACTTGGTGTTCTGCTTTCACCTGTTGACAAATTAAGCATTTGGACACAAATTCTGATATATCCCTTTTCATTCCTTTCCACCAGTACATTTTCTTCAAATCATTATACATTTTTGTACTGCCTGGATGAATCGACAAATAACCACCATGTGCTTCCTGCAAAATCTTTTGAATTAACTCCTCATTTTTCGGTACACAAATCTGATCTTTAAACATCAAGCAACCATCAGGACCGATTCTGAAATCTGACTCTGTATCCACCTCACATTGCTTTCTTTTGGCTTGCAAGTCTTCATCGCTTTTCTGAACTTCACAAATCTCTTGTAAAAACATCGGTCTTACTTTTAGTTCGGCCAGAATGGAACCATCATCTGACATTTCCAACTGAGTGTTCATAACTCTCAAAGCAGCCAACAGTTTTCTACTCAAAGCATCAGCAACTACATTTGCTTTTCCTGGATGGTAGTCAATCACAAGCTCATAATCTTTTAATAACTCCAACCATCTTCGTTGTCTCAAATTCAAGTCCTTTTGTGACATCAAATATTTAAGACTTTTATGGTCGGTGTATACCCGACATTTCTCACCATACAGATAATGTCGCCAAATCTTCAAAGCAAACACCACCGCAGCCAACTCCAAATCATGGGTCGGATAATTCCTCTCGTGAGGTTTTAACTGCCTTGAAGCATAAGCCACAACCTTTCCTTCTTGCATCAGTACACATCCCAAACCATTTAGAGAAGCATCACTATATACCACAAATTCTTTACCTGACTCGGGCTGTACTAACACTGGTGCCTCTGTCAATAACTTTTTCAATTCTTCGAAACTTTGTTGACATTCTTCCGTCCACTCAAATTTAACATCCTTGCGAAGTAATCTAGTCATAGGAGCAGCAAATATATAAAATCCGTTCACAAACCGTCGATAATATCCGGCTAGCCCCAAGAAACTTCTAACCTCGGTTACATTCTTCGGTGGCTTCCAATCAACAATAGCTGAAATTTTACTAGGATCAACCCGTATACCATCACCCGAAACAATATGACCCAAAAATCCAACTTCCTGAAGCCAAAATTCACTTTTACTAAACTTGGCATATAACTGCTTGTCTCGTAAAGTTTGCAAAACTATCCTCAAGTGCTCAGCATGTTCTGTCTCATCTTTCGAATAAATCAAGATATCATCTATAAATACCACAACAAATTTATCCAAGTATGGCCGAAATATTCGATTCATCAAGTCCATAAACACAGCAGGAGCATTTGTTAATCCGAACGGCATAACTAAAAATTCATAATCACCATACCTTGTTCTAAAAGTAGTTTTAGGCACATCTGACTCTTTTACCCGCAACTGATAGTATCCAGATCTCAAATCAATCTTTGAAAACCATGTCGCTCCTTTCAGCTGATCAAACAAATCATCAATTCTTGGCAATGGATACTTGTTCTTAATTGTCACTTTGTTTAATTGCCGATAGTCTACACACAATCTCATCGAACCATCCTTCTTTTTCACAAACAATACCGGAGCGCCCCAAGGTGAAAACTCGGTCTCACAAAGCCTTTGTTTGTCAACTCTTGCAACTGTGACTTTAATTCTTTCAACTCTGTTGGTGCCATTCTATACGGAGCAATCGAGATTGGAGCTGTTCCCGGCATCAACTCTATACCAAATTCTACTTCCCTGACTGGAGGCAAACCCGGCAATTCTTCAGGAAATACATCCGAAAATTCACATACAATCGGCACTGATTCCACTTTCTTTTCTATTTCTTTTGTATTTAATACATATGCCAGATAAGCTTCATAACCCTTTCTCAAATATCTCTGAGCCGACATTGAAGAGATTACACTAGACAATGCCTCTGATTTATCTGATTCAACCCGCAGAATTTCACTATTTTCACACTTTAGTTCAATAACTTTCTGTTTACAATTTACTATGGCATCATGCAATGTCAACCAGTCCATACCCAAAATAACATCAAACTCATCAAACGGCAACAACATCAAGTCGGCCGGAAAGTAATAACCCCGAATCATTAAAGGACATTTCTTGCATACTTTATCAACTATAACACATTTGCCTAACGGGTTTGACACTTTAATCATAAATTATGTATTCTCAACAGGTATATTCATGCTAAACACCAATTTCATGCACACATATGAATGAGTAGAACCAGGATCAATTAGAGCAGTAACATTAACATCATAAAGAGAAAATATACCGGTAATCACATCGGGAGAGGAAGCATCTTCACGAGCTTTAATAGCATAAGTTCTAGCCGGAGCCCTTCCTTCAGATCTAACTGCTGCATCTCTGGCTACATTCTTGCTACTTGCTTCACTCCCAGCTTTTCTTGGATACCTTCCTCGCGAATCTGCACCACTAGCTTTTGTATTCTGAAAATTTTCTTTTTCAATTCTCTCAGGGCAGTCTCTAATAAAATGATCCGGAGAACCACATCGGAAACATTCGTTTGCTCTGCACGGACCAAAATGATTTCTACCACACCGCTGACACTCGGGTTTAACAAATCTCGTGTTCCCTACACTGGCTGCCGAAGTAGTTTGGGACTTTGGACCCACATTTTGCTTCTTAAAATTCCCATAGGATTGTCCAGCTGAAACTTGGGAACGAGGATTCATATTTCTTGATCTTCCGGATTGCTGTGAGGGTGCATTAGTCATTTGTCTTTTCTTCCAGTTTCGTGTCTCAGATTCTGCCTTTTTCTTCTCTTTAAGTAGTTCTTCAACCTTGCAAGCTCGGTCGACAAGTACCACCATTTCCTTTAATTCAAGAATCCCAACAAATACTTTAATTTCTTCATTGAGCCCATCTTCAAATCGCCTACACATTTTGGCCTCGGTAGGAACATATTCTCTGGCATACTTACTCAGTCGAACAAACTCTCTTTCATATTCTGTAACGGTCATGTTACCTTGTTTCAACTCGAGAAATTCCTTGCTCTTCTGATCAATAAATCTTTCACTGATGTATTTCTTCCAAAACTCTTCTTGAAAGAATTCCCAAGTTACCCTCTCTTTCGGTACCACGGAAATCAGTGTCTTCCACCAATTATATGCTGAATCTCTCAACAAAGATATAGCACATTTTAAGCATTCCTCAGGTGTGCAGGACAATTCATCAAATACCCGGATGGAATTCTCAAGCCAGAACTCTGCTTTTTCCGCGTCATCATCTATATTAGCTCTGAATTCTTCGGCCCCGAGCTTACGGATTTTATCAACTGGAGTTCTTTGAAATTTTATCATACCCACATTTTGAGGCATCGGGGGTACAGGTTGAGGAATTGGGGGAGGTGGGGGAGGTCGTACATTCGGGTTTGTACGAACAAACTCAGTGTACCATGCACTCATCATTTGGAGAAAGGCTTCCCGATCCCTTTCTCCTCCCTGACCAACAGTAGGTGGTGGATTTTCAGTCGGCGCTGCCCCTTCAGCCGGAGCTGGCGCATTACTCTCTACTTCATCAGCCACGGCTGGATCGGGATCCATTTACTATAAAAAAAATCATTTAAAAGGTCAGAAGTCGTCACACTATCACAATATACACATATGGCATGTATAGCAAAATCCGTACATAAAACATGTTAGTCCGAGAACCGACTAAACCTGGCTCTGATACCACAAAATGTAACGTCCCCACGCCCGAAACCGTCACCGGAGTCGAGCTTGAGGTGTTACTAAACACAATTTACCATTTTAAACAACTTTACAAAATCTATTTTCATTTTCGGAATAAATTGTTTTCTGCGTCATGGTCGCTCAAAAAATCATATCTCGAGTTAAAAAACTCGAAATCAAGATCCGTAAATTTTCCCTGAATCTAGACTCATATATATATTCACTAATTTTTTTATAGAATTTTTGACTGAGCGGATTAGTACAGTTTATTAGTTAAAGTTTCCCCTGTTTCAGAACTCGACTGCACTGACCTCTACTCATTACGAATCACTTTTCTCCCTGTAAAAATTTTATATAACTATACCGTTTATTTATATTAAAACTAGATTCAATAAGGAATCTAGGAATATAAAGTAATTCTCCTAATTATTTTTGTACAATTTATGGTGAATTTTCAAAGTTGGAACAGGGGATCCAGAAATTGCTCTGGCCCTGTTTCACTAAAACTCAAATATCTCATAACGTATAACTCCTTTACCTATTTTTCTTCTTCCATATGAAAGTAGACATGATAAGCTTCAATTTCATAACTAATCAATCATTAAATTCGATTTATATGATTTTTAGTGAATTTTCAAACTCACATCAGTGTTGCTGCAATGTTCTGTTTTATGGCTAATTTCATTTTCATAAAAGCTTTTATATACTAGATAACCTATTATTCTTTCATGACATCAAACATAATCTATATTAGCCATTTCAATGACTCAACATTATCAAGCATTTCCTCAACCAAACCACCACCATATCACAAGATTATTTACACAAAGTAGGTATATTACTATACATGCCATACTAAATCTTACAAGCCATTTACCAAAAAGTCCTTTGGATAGTGTGAACGAGTCTTCGACCTATCCCGATTCTCGAGCCGGCTTGTCCAAAACTACAATGAATGAAAAGGAGGGAGTAAGCATAAATGCTTAGTAAGTTTACATGCAAATAACAAGTAACATAACAAAGTCATTATGCCAAACAACATTAACATAGCATCACCAAAACATATGTCGCAATTCTAGTCATCATACTTCATCTTACCACATTTTTTGTTGTTGTCTCGGGTTTCAACCCAAGGGTTAAGTAGATACCTGTCCAATACGGCCATTTCTCAACATTACCGAATTGTCACTTACGTCTTGAGTGCCTTTCCATTTCACTTGAATTTTTCCCATTGAACACATTGGAATACAACTCGGATACACGGATCATTTGCACATAAGTGCTGAATATGTAATCAATCAATCATGTAACCCGCCCATAAACGAACTCGGACTCAACTCAACGAGCTCGGGCGTTCGCATCCATAAGTGAACTCGGACTCAACTCAACGAGTTCGGACATTCGCACCCATAAGTGAACTCGGACTCAACTCAACGAGCTCGGGTGCCAAACCATCCTAGTGACATGTCACTTGTATCCTAATCTATTCCCAAGGTTCAAACGGGATTTTCCTCGATCACTTATCCTTGCCGTCTTCCACATAATACCGGAACCAATACTCGGTAGCAATTTATATTTAACAAGTAGCACATATAATTTGCATATTGTTCAAAAATAATCACAAAGCATATATTTCATGATAAAAATCAGCATATCATATAAATAACATCGATTAACTTAAAAATAACAGTTATGTTACATTATTTGCACATGAACTTACCTTAGTACCAAAATACAAAGATTTTTGCAATTTAGTCCGTAATCTTTTCTTTTCCTCGATCAAGGTTGATTCCACGTCTTTCTTGATCTAAAATAACACATTTAGCTTATTTAATACTCACATTATCAAAATAGTCCTAAATTCAAATTTTGGAAAAATTACAATTTTGCCCCTAAACTTTTGCATATTTACACTTTTGCCCCAAAGCTCGGGAATTAAATTTTATCACAAATTCTTATGTTTTAGGACATGCTGATCATTTATTTACCATTAGCAAGCTCAAATTCATACTAAAACACTTACTTATGAATAATATGTACTTTTACCGATTAAGCCGTTTTACTCGTTTTTACTTAAAACCGAGTAGCACAAGTTTTCTAACATAATTTAAAACCTCATATTCTATCATAAAACATCAAAATACACAAATTTCACCTATGGGTATTTTTCCAAATATGAACCCTAACTTAAATTATTGCTAACATAAGCTTTATCGAGCTACCGGGATTTCAAAAACGTAAAAATCATTAAAAACAGGGCTTAGAATCACTTACTATGAAGCTTGGAAGCTTGAAACAAACCCTAGCTATGGAGAACCCTTGAAATTTCGTGGTAATGAAGAAGGTGACCAATTTTGTGTTATTTTTCCCTTTTTATTTCATTAAATGTCCAAATGACCAAAATGCCCCTCCATACTAAACTTTCAAAAATTCCTTCCATGTCCTAGTTTGTCCATGAACATAAAATGGGTCTAATTACCGTTTAAGACCTCCTAATTAATATTTCAAAGCAATTTCATACTGAAAACTTCTAGAATGCAAGTTTTGCAACTTATTCGATTTAATCCCTAACTTCAAATTAAGCACTTTACGCTTAGAATTTCTTCACGAAATTTTCACACCATCATAAAATCATATCATAAACATTAAAATAATTATAATATAATTATTTCTACCTCGGATTTGTGGTCACGAAACCACTATTCCGGTTAGGCCCTAATTCGGGATATTACAATTCGGCTAGAATTGAACCATCTTCTGACATTTCCAACTGAGTGTTCATAATTCTCAAAGCAAACAACAACTTTCTGCTCAAAGCATCAGCAACTACATTTGCTTTTCCTGGATGGTAGTCAATCACAAGCTCGTAATCTTTCAATAACTCCAACCATCTTCGCTGTCTCAAGTTCAAGTCTTTTTGTGACATCAAATATTTAAGACTTTTGTGGTCGGTATATACTCGACACTTTTCTCCATATAGATAATGTTGCCAAATCTTCAAAGCAAACACCACCGCAACCAATTCCAAATCATGAGTCGGATAATTCCTCTCGTGAGGTTTTAACTGCCTCGAAGCATAAGCCACAACCTTTCCTTCTTGCATAAGCACACATCCCAAACCATTTCGAGAAGCATCACTATACACCACAAATTCTTTACCTGACTCAGGTTGTACTAACACTGGTGCCTCTGTTAATAACTTTTTCAATTCTTTGAAACTCTGTTGACATTCTTCCGTCCAATCAAATTTAACATCCTTGCGGAGTAATCTAGTCATAGGAGTAGCAATTATAGAAAATCCATTCACAAACCATCGATAATATCTAGCTAGCCCCAAGAAACTTCTAACTTCGGTTACATTTTTCGGTGGTTTCCAATCAATAATAGCTGAAATTTTATTGGGATCAACCCGTATACCATCACCTGAAACAATATGACCCAAAAATCCAACTTCCCGAATCCAAAATTCACTTTTACTAAACTTGGCATATAACTGCTTATCTCTTAAAGTCTGCAAAACTATTTTCAAATGCTCAGCATGCTCGGTCTCATCTTTTGAATAGATTAAAATATCATCTATAAATACCACAACAAGCTTGTCTAAGTATGGTCGAAATATGCAATTCATCAAATCCATAAACACAGCAGGAGCATTTGTCAACCCAAACGGCATAACTAAAAATTCATAATGACCATACCTTGTTCTAAAAGTAGTTTTAGGCACATCTGACTCTTTTACCCGCAGCTGGTAGTACCCAGATCTCAAGTCAATCTTTGAAAACCACGTCGCTCCTTTCAATTGATCAAACAAATCATCAATTCTCGGCAACAGATACTTGTTCTTGATTGTCACTTTGTTCAGCTGCCGATAGTCAACACATAGTCTCATTGAACCATCATTCTTTTTCACAAACAATACAGGAGCACCCCAAGGCGAAAAACTCGGTCTCACAAAGCCTTTATCTGTCAACTCTTGCAATTGCAACTTTAATTCTTTCAATTCCGTTGGTGCCATTCTATACGGAGCAATCAAGATCGGAGCTGTTACCGGCATCAACTCTATACCAAATTCTAGCCCGGCAATTCTTCTGGAAATACATCCGCGAAGTCACATACAATCGGCACTGATTTTACTTTCTTTTCAATTTCTTTTGTATTCAACACATATGCTAAATAAGCTTCATAACCCTTTCTCAAATATCTCTAAGCCGACATTGAAGAAATCACACTAGACAATGCCTCTGATTTATCTGATTCAACCCGCAGAGTTTCGCCATTTTCACACTTTAATTCAATAACTTTCTGTTTACAATTTACTATAGCATCATGCAATGTTATCCAATCCATGCCCAAAATAACATCAAATTCATCAAACGACAACAACATCAAGTTGGCCGGAAAGTAATAACCCCGAATCATTAAAGGACATTTCTTGCATACTTTATCAATTATAACACATTGGCCTAACGGGTTTGACACTTTAATCATAAATTCTGTGTTCTCAACAGGTATATTCATGCTAGACACCAATTTCATGCACACATATGAATGAGTAGAGCCAGGGTCAATTAAAGCAGTAACATTAACATTATAGAGAGAAAATATACCAGTGATCACATCGGGTGAGGAAGCATCTTCACGCGCTTTAATAGCATAAGTTCTAGCCGGAGCCCTTCCTTCAGATCTAACTGCTGCATCTCTGGCTACATTCTTGCTGCTTGCTTCACTCCCAGCTTTTCTTGGATACCTTCCCCTCGAATCCGCACCACCTACTTTTGTACTCTGAAATTTTTCTTTTTCAATCCTCTCTGGGCAGTCTTTAATAAAATGATCCGGAGAACCACATCGAAAACATTGATTTGCTCTGCACGGACCAAAATGATTTCTGTCACACCGCTGGCACTCGGGCTTAACAAATCTCGAGTTCCCTACACTGGCTGCCGAAGTAGTCTAGGACTTAGGACCCACATTTTGCTTCTTAAAATTCCCATATGACTGTCCAGCTGAAACTTGGGAACGAGGATTCATATTTCTTGATTTTCTGGGTTGCTGTGAGGGTGCACAGCCCATCGGTCTTTTCTTCTAATTTCGTGTCTCAGATTCTACTTTTTTCTTCTCTTTAAGTAGTTCTTCAGCCTTGCAAGCTCAATCGACAAGTACCACCATTTCTTTTAATTCAAGAATCCCAACAAATACCTTAATGTCTTCATTGAGCCCATCTTCAAATCGCCTACACATTTTGGCCTCTGTAGGAACATATTCTCTGGCATACTTGCTCAATCTGACGAACTCTCTTTCGTATTCAGTGACTGTCATATTACCTTGCTTTAGCTCAAGAAACTCTTTACGTTTCTGGTCAATAAATCTTTCACTGATGTATTTCTTCTGAAACTCTTCTTGAAAGAATTCCCAGGTTACTCTCTCTTTTGGTACCACCGAAAGCAATATCTTCCACCAATTGTAGGCTGAATCCCTCAACAAAGATATAGCACATTTCAAGCATTCTTCAGGTGTACAAGACAGTTCATCAAATACCCGGATAGAATTCTCAAGCCAGAACTCTGCTATCTCGGTATCATCATCTACATTAGCTCTGAATTCTTCAGCCCTTAGCTTACGGATTTTATCAACTGGAGTTCTTTGGAATTTCATCATATCCACACCTTGAGGCATCAGAGGTATAGGTTGAGGAATTGGGGGAGGTAGGGGAGGTTGTACATTCGGGTTCGTACGAACGAACTCAGTATAACAAGCACTCATCATCTAGAGAAAGGCTGCTCGACCCCTTTCTCCTCCTCCTTGACCAATAGTGAGAGGTGGATTTTCAGTCGGCACCGCCCCTTCAGCCGGAGCTGGTGCATTACTTTCTACATCATCGGCCACAGTTGGATCGGGATCCATTTACTATAAAAAAATCATTTAAAAGGTCAGAAGCCGTCACACTATCACAATATACACATATGGCATGTATAGCAAAATCCTTACATAAAACACGTTAGTCCGAGAACCAACTAAACCTGCTCTGATACCACCAAATGTAACACCCCCACGCCTGAGACCATCGCCGGAGTCGAGCTTGAGGTGTTACTGAACATAATTTTCCATTTTAAGAACTTTGAAACATTTAATTCTACATTCACAGCATACTGTTTACCTGCGTTACGGTTACAAAAAAAATCATATCTCAAGTTACGAAACTCGAAATCAAGATCTATAAATTTTATCTGAAACTAGACTCATATATCTATATACTAATTTTTTTATAGAATTTTTGGTTGGGCCAATTTGTACAGTTTATTAGTTAAAGTTACCCCTATTTTAGGACTCGACTGCACTGACCTCTGCTTACTACGAACCACTTTTCTCTCTCTACAAAATTTATATGACTATGCCGTTTGTTTCTATTAAAACTAGACTCAATAAGGATTTTTAAAATATAAAGCATAACTCTTAATTATTTTTGTACAATTTATGGTGAATTCCAAAATTTGGAACAGGGGATCCAGAAATTGCTCTGGCCCTGTCTCACTAAAACCCAAATATCTCATCACATATAACTCCTTTACCTATTTTGCTTCTTCCATATGAAAGTAGACACAATAATATTTAATTCAATATTTAATTCATCACCTAATTCAGTTTCTACTATTTTTAGTGATTTTTCAAACTCACGTTATTGTTACAGTAATGTTCTGTTTTATGGCACATTTCATCTTTTTATGAATTTTCATGAACTACATAACATATTAGTCTCACATAGCATCCAACATTATCTAGGCTAGCCATTCCATGACTAATCATTACCAAGCATTTTCTTAACCAAACCATAACCATATCATAAGATTATTTACACAAAATAAGAACATTGCTATACATGCTATACTTAAGTTATACAAGCCATTTTACCAAAAATTCCTTTGGATAGTGTGATTGAGCCTTCGACCTATCCCGATTCCTAAGCCGGCTTGTCCAACACTACAATGAATGGAAAAGAGGGAGTAAGCATAAATGCTTAGTAAGTCCATATGCAAATAACGAGTAACATAACAAAGCAATTATACCAAACAGCAATAGCACGTTATCACCAAGACATATTCCACATTTCTAGCCATCGTGTATCAAGTTTCAACCCGAGGGTTAAGTACATACCTGTCCAAAGTGTTCCTTTCGCGACACTTACCAAAATATCATTTGCATCTCAAGCATTCTTCCATTTCGCTAAGATTTTACCTGTTGAACACATCAGAATATAACTCGGATACATGGATAATTTGCACATAAGTGCCACATATGTAATCAAGCGACCATGTAACCCGCCCATAAGCGAACTCAGACTCAACTCAATGAGCTCGGGCGTTCGCATCCATAAGTGAACTCGGACTCAACTCAACGAGCTCGGATGCCTAGTTACATCTCACGAACTCGGACTCAACTCAACGAGTTCGGACATTCACATCCATAAGTGAACTCAGACTCAACTCAACGAGTTCGGATGCCCAACCATCCTAGTGACATGTCACTTGTATACTAATCTATTCCCAAGGTTCAAACGGGATTTTCCTCAATCACACATTTCCCAGTCGTTCTCCTCAGAATATCAGAACCAATACGTTGCTTGCATCTCATACTTATCAATTTAATCACATACTTTTCATATCAATACATAATATTTCACAAAGCATAATATTCATAATAACAAGTATCATATCACATAAATAGCATTAAATCACTTAAAATAGCAATTATGTTACATTATTTACACATGAACTTATCTCGGTACAAAATATAGCAATTTTGCAATTTAGTCCACAATCTTTTCTTTTCCTCGATCAAGGTTGATTCCACGTCTTTCTTGATCTAAAATAACACTTTAACTTATTTAATACTCACATTTATCAAAATAGTCCTAAATTCAAATTTTGGCAAAATTACAATTTTGCCCCTAAACTTTTACATATTTACACTTTTGCCCCAAAGCTTGGAAATTAAATTTTATTTCAAATTCTTATGTTTTAGGACATGCTGATCATTTATTTGCTATTAGCAAGCTCAAATTCCCACTATAACACATACTTATGAACAATATGTACTTTTACTGATTAAGCCGTTTTGTTCGTTTTTACTTAAAATCGAGTAGCACAAGTTGTCTAACATAATTTAAAACCTCATATTCTATCATAAAACATCAAAATACACAAATTTTACCTATGGGTATTTTTCCAAATATGAACCCTAACTCAAAATATTGCTATCATAAGCTATACCTAGCTACCGGGATCTCAAAAACGTAAAAATCATTAAAAACGGGGCTTGGAATCACTTACTATGGAGTTTGGAAGCTTGAAACAAACCCTAGCTATGGAGAACCGTTGAAATTCCGTGGTAATGAAGAAGATGATCAATTTTGTGTTATTTTTCCCTTTTTATTTCATGTTAATATCCAAATGACCAAAATGCCCCTCCTTACTAAACTTTCAAAAATTCCATCCATGTCCAAATTTTGTCCATGAACTTAAAATTGGCCAAATTACTATTTTAGACCTCCTAATTAATATTTCAAAGCAATTTCATACTAAAAACTTCTAGAATGCAAGTTTTGCAGCTTATTCGATTTAGTCCCTAATTTTAAATTAAGCACTTTACGCATAGAATTTCTTCACGAAATTTTCACACAATCATGCAATCATATCATAAACCTCAAAATAATTATAAAATAATTATTTCTACCTCAGATTTGTGGTCACAAAACCACTATTCCGATTAGGCCCTAATTCGGGATATTACAGTTGTTCAAAGTGAAAAAGAATCTTGACAATATTGTAGCTCACCATAAGACTATGTTAGTAGCAAAGGGTTGTTCTCAGGTACCAAGGTGCGATTTTAAAGAAATATTTAGTCCAATGGTTAAATCTGCTACTATTTGGACTATTTTATCTGTTGTTGCATCCAAGAGTTGGCAGTTGCATCAAGTTAATGTTAACAATGCTTTTTTGAATGTTGATCATATTGAAGAAGTGTACATGCAACAACCTCTAGGGTATGTTCAATGTGGTGTGAATGGAGAGCCTTTGGTGTGTCGACTGACGAAAGCCTTGTATGGGGTACGCTAAGCTCCACGAGTATGGTTTGATAAGTTGAAACAATTTCTTGTTTCCTTAGGTTTTGTTTTATGAAAATCTGATGCTTCACTATTTGTTCGGGCTACAAATGACTCGAGTATGTATGTGTTAGTTTATTTGGATGATATTATCATCACCGAAAATGCAACTGAAAGTATTGATGATTTTGTTTAAAAGTTGTATGATGAGTTTTCTCTTAAAGACATGGGAACCCTTCATTATTTTTTGGGTGTTGAGGTTACTTGTTCATTGGTGTATCGTTAAAAGTACCAAAAACAACCTATCCCTAAGAAAAAACAAAAAGAATAGTATAAGGGAAGTAAGGTCAAATCCTCAGGTACTGGATCGGTACAAGTTCTTGTTCCTCAAAATCCTGGGCACAGTCATGCACAAGAAAAGCATCTGACCTGGGGAAAAAAGAATAAAAAAATATGGACAAGTTGAAATTGAATAAATTGATATTGCAATTGTAAAAAGAACTAGAGTTGAGGGAAAGGGCTTTTTGATTTGAGGGATTCTAGTCTCCTGTTTTCTCGATCCTCCTTTGGTTCAATTATAGGCTTTTAGGTGATCCTTCTTATGATTGAATAAGCCAATTATAGTGGAGGAGTATGCCTACGACCACCAACTCCACTTAGGTTATAGCCTTACGATCTAGAGGAACCTAACTTTAGCCAATCGTCATTTTTGTGGGATCGTCTTACACTAGATCATCATTTCTCAATGGCGAATGCCATGCCATTTTGTCTCTTAGGCTGGACAACCTCTGACATAATAAGTTAGTGAACCGATTGTGCAACCTTTTCAAAACATACAAAGCAGCTGCCATTGCACAATATGAAAGGATTACTTTTGGAAGGACAAGGACAGAAGCATTAGTCTCGTAATGTGGGGAAATGATGAATACTCGTTGAGAAGGGTTAAGTACGGGTTATATGCCTCATGAAATTTTTTGGAGGAGTCTTGATAACCTTAGGCTAGATGATTTTTAGTGGCTTATACTTTTAGGGAAAAAAACACAAGTTTAATGGAAAGGAATTTTTTTGGAAAATAAAAGGAACAAAAAGGCTAAGAGCTTTAGAGGGAAGGAGTTTTTTTATAGAAGTGATGAGTGGAATATTCATGCCACTCTATCCCATATTTATAGTACATAAAAATCTAGTTTAGTCTTATTTAAACTCTAGATGATAATGTTTAAAAGATATAATTTGAAATTAAATCTAAGCAATATCATAATAATCCTAACAATAATCCTAAAAATACAATTCAAATTTAATTAAATTTTTATGTTCATAAATCTCTTCTTTGAAAATTTGCCCCAAGTCTTTCACATTTTGTAACACCCCTTACCCATGTTCTATGCTAGAACTGAGTACGAGGCATTACTAGAGTTAAACATGCTTAAACATACAAAATTGGGCTATAAGTTTTCATTCCAACTTAAAACTTTTCATTCATATTCTTATCATCCCTATCATAGGCCTACGAGACCCAAAACATACATATTAAGTGGTTCGAGACTGAATCAAAAACTTTCGAACACTTAGAAAATTTTTGTTCAACACAGGGCCACATGTCCGTGTGGGCAGGCCATGTGGTCACACACGCCCATGTCCTTAGTTCGTGTCAAATTTATTTTTCATTTCGAACCTACAGGGGTTCTCACACGGCCTGGCACACGCTCGTGTCCATGGCCTTTTTCCCTCACACGGCCATGAAATGCCCGTGTCTTAAAACGTGTGTGAAAACCTTGAAATTCTATTTATGACTTCAGTAAACATTTAGGGGCACACGGCCAAGTCACATGCCCGTGTGCTAGGCCGTGTGGCAAATTTAATTGTCGCAACCTAGGCACACGCTCATGTCTTAAGGCAGTGTCCTTCACACGGCTGAGACACACGGTCGTGTCTCTGCTCGTGTGTTTACTACTGGGCATTTTTTTTGCTAAATTTGGGTACAGGGGACACACGTCCTATCGACACATCCCATGGGGCTGATTGTGTGTCACACATGGCCTAGACACACGCCCGTGTGTCTACCCTTGTAGACAAATATAAGGCTATTTATCAAGCCCTTTGTGACCCTAAAAAACATCCACACTTATACCATTTCCGACAACACTTAGCATGACAATAGTGCACATCCAAATATCCACAATTAAAACATCCACACCTCAATTTCATGCTACCTTCAGGATGCATACACTTCACACATTGCCCATTCAATTATGCAAGCTTGCACTTTCATGAATTTCATCTTCATTGAATAAACATAACTTATTTAGTATTGACCAAATCCAATGGCCATTTACAAAATGAATAAGTAACATCACTAGCCAACACATTGGCTAACCAATATGACATATCACAAAAATGACGAAGTTCCTATACATGCCATACCCAAAATACTCAAACTTTACTTTACCCAAAAGAATAACTTGATAGTGTGAATCGAGCTCTGACGTCCTTTGATCCCTGAGCTAGCTTGCTGATACTACAAGAAAAGGGAAAAGAGAGGGAGTAAGCATAAAGCTTAGTAAGTTGCATGTAATAAGTAACAACATAAAATCTTATAATAACACCCACATATCACATTATGAATAAACATATAATCTTCAAGTGATTATTAACATGGCTTACTCATACTATTTCTTACCGAACACATATCACATACTAGACTTATTTCTCGTGAGTTTTGCATAGTACCTATATCACTCCACCACATAACTTTAGTCTTTTTCATCTTTAACATAAACTTTGATTCTTTTCCCCGTTGAAACATTTGGAATATCGAAGGATAATTGAAAAATGTCATACACGTGTGAGATGCCAATGCCATATCTCATATATGGTCTTACATGGGATCACATGTCGATGCCGATTCCATATCCTCGATATGGTCTTATATGGGATCTCATATCAATGTCGATGCCATATCCCAAATATGGTCTTACACGAGATCGTATTTCGATGCCATGTCCCAAACATGGTATTACACGATTTCATACAGAAGCCAGGTCCCAGACGTGGTCTTACACAAAATTACTATTTGATGCTGATGCCATATCCCAGATATGGTCTTATATGGGATCTCAATTTGGTGCTGATGCCATATCCCTGATATGGTCTTATATGGGACCTTATTCTTCTAATATCGTGACAATGGTATCCTTTCTATTCCTAAGGTTCAACTGGGATTTCTATACAAATTAACTTCATCTTTTCTTTATCGAGACTTCATCAACCACATTCATAAAAAGCATATACATTTCATGCAATATCAAGCATTTAAATACTTAATCACAAAGTGTTAATTTATTACACACAAACTTACCTCGGTAACAAAATATTGATAATTGTTTGATCTAGTCCACCACCTTATTCTTTCCTCGGTTTAGGTCCGGACTTCGTGTTTCTTAATCTATAATAACAAATTTCACTTATTTAATTATCACATTGACTAAAACAGCCCATGAATCATACTTTGAAAAAATTATAATTTTGCCCCTAAACTTTTACATATTTGCAAAATGGTCCCTAGGCTCGTATGATGAAATGTACTAATTTTCTTTGTTACCCAAGCCTAGCCGATTCACTTTCGCTCTTATAACAACCCACTTTTTAACTAAATCACATTTTTTACACATATTTCACAAAACTTTTATAAATAGGTACTTTTATAAGATTTCATTAAAAAAATCACCTAGTAAAAGTTGTTTATCACATTCATTGTCTACCATAAAACATCAAAACACATGCATGTTACACATGGGTAAAATTTTGAACATGAACCCTAGCTCAAAATAATGGTAGAAATAGGTAAACCGAGCTACGAGGACTTTAAAAATGTAAAGAACATTAAAAACGATGCTTGGATGCAGTTACTATGTGACTTGAAAGTTGAAAACCCCTACCTATCGTGTCCCTTAAGAGTTTCGGCCAAGCTAGGAAGAAGATGGACACATTTTTGACTTATTTTTCCCTTTTTATTCATTAAATAACCAAATGACCAAAATGCCCTTAATGCCCTTCCATGTCCATTTTTGTCCATCATGACATAAAATGGTCTATTTACTAAATCAGGACCTCTAATTTTCACATGCATTTCAATTAAGTACCTCAAAGCTTCTAGAACCTCATATTTTACTTCTTTTGCAATTTAGTCCTAAAAGACAAATTGATCACTAAATCATAAAATTTCTTCATGAAATTTTCACATAACCATGCAATCATATCATAGACCTAAAAAAAATCATAAAACATATATTTCTACTTTAGATTTATGGTCTCACGACCATTATTCCAACTAGGCCCTAAATTGGGTTGTTACACATTTTGTATTTCCGACACCACTTCTTCCCTATTTAGTATGCTGACCTGTTTTGTCTTTAAATTCACGCTTTTTGACCCCAAATTTCCTTTTTCCTTCAATTTAGTCCCTACAAGATAAATAACCATAAACAACCCAAATTAGTAGGATCATACTCAAAATATATATGTAAATAACACATAAAAGTATGTCATTTTAGAGTATTATCATATTCCCCCTACTTAGCCCATGCTTGCCCTCAGTATGGTTCCTATTCCACTATGTAATTTAGATTTTACCATGAAAGAAGTATCCCTCCAAAGTTTTATAAAAATTAGGCATAATGCATATGAACAATAAAGAGAACTTTTAGCCTATTTTAAGTAAAAATGAAAAGTATTCCAACTTAAACACACAAAAGTTAAACCGACTTGGATTATTTCATGAAAGTTAGGTAATTTACTAAAGTTACCAAGACACCATATATGTTCCACCCTTAGTCCCCAAATGTAATTCTACTTTTCCTTTATTTTATTTATTATTATTATTATTATTATTATTATTATTATTATCATTATTTTAATGCTTAAGAATGTATTGGCCCTTTTAACGTGAAGTGGAACGACAACCAAGCACCACACCCCGATTACTCAGCCCAACATACTTCTAATTAATTATATTATATACATTTTTGGTTTAAGAATGTATTGGCTCTTTTGACACGAAGTGGAATGACAACTTAAGCACCCCACCCCGGTTACTCAGCCCAATACACTCTTAATTTCTTTCCCGGTTAGCAGAGTTTTACCCAACATGTCACACAACCTTTTTACGTGAAATAGGATGACAACCAAAGCACTCTACCCCGGTTACTCAATCAGTCAGGTTTCAAGCTATGTTTATAACCACAGAATCATCAGATTTCATTTTATTTTATTCTTTTAATGAAACAGAACTTTAATTTTAGAGGACTAGGAAAAACAATCAAGTGTCACAAATAAGTTTTGTCAATTACCTATTAGTCATGAAAATATTAACGTCCTCTTTGTATTTAGACTTAATCAATTTTACTATAAGTAAGATAAGATTAACTTCATTAATTATAATTATTTTAGCCTAATAGAAATAAGCAATAGAGATGAAATCAACATATTAAAATTACAACTAACGCAGTAGATAAGAATCATGCTCACGAGTTAATCAATAGGTAATTCCTGGTCAAAACCTTGGGCATGAGAAAGGGTAGGATATACTAAAAAAAATAAAAATAAATGTGGGTAAAAACAAGCACAAGACAGCAGGAATCAGTAAACACAATAGTAAAAACGACAGGTAAAAGAACAAAAATAAAGAGGAATGCCTCCCTCTACTTAAAACACAACGCCCTCGATGTGAAAAAAAAATACGCAAAAAAAAAATAAAAAGGGTTTAGTAAACTCCCCATGTTGTTGTCATTATGTCATTCATGCATAGCTAAAATAAGATCAGCCATTTGTTGGCTGAAGGTGTCTAACTGAGCTTCAATGCGCTCTAAACGTTGCTCGATGGTCATAGAAGGTTGGTGTTGGTCGGGTACCTCTTGCTGATTTTGCTTCCTAAAGATCTATTCAGGCGGTGAATCTTAGATACTTAGAGGGACAAAACGGAAAGAAAAAGGAGTGCCAAGAAGCAATCCCATATATTCGAGACAACGAGCATCCAATGGATCGGCTTGACAAGCAATATGTATGTTCGAAATAGGAAAATTAGGGCCATGTAAAGAGAATAACAGTTGTGTAACAAAAGAGCCTAAAATTAAAGGTTGTTTGACATTTATAATGTGCTCAATTTGAAACGTATACCAATAGCCCAAATTTACCAGACAATCGATGTACATACACCATAATAAAAATAATTCTATCTTCGAGACGATAGATGAAGCATCTCTTTGAGCTGAAAAATGGTACGCCAAATAACGGTGTACAAACATAAGGTGGGGTTACGAAAACATAAATCCTTTAATTTTTTAAGGCTATATATGGTTTTGGCATTTTCTATTAATAGTGCAAAGGCCTCGATGGCCTTGGATTCTGCTGGAAAAGTGCATAAACTTTTCTCATAGTCAATGGATAAAGCATAGTCTTCTGTCAAAAAATTCAGTGCAATATTGAAATCAGTGATGGACAAACTATGTGTGGTCCCAAGTAATCGAAAGGATATAATCTCAGGTGTGTCCAACAAGAATTGGCCATGCCGCCAAAAATGGAAGGTGGAATAAAATTCCAAAATCAGTTCATAATAAGCGCAGTTAATGGTATAAAAATTACCAACCCAACCAATATTGAAAAAATAATCGGTAACAATAGTTTCAATATGCAAAGCATGCAAAATAGATAGTGATAGACATTTGCAAGGCACTACTTGTTTGTGTCATAAATGATTACATATGTCCCGATCGGCAGCATTACCAAATGTTAGGTTACCATTTAAACGACACTCTAGAGGCAGAATATTCACTCAAGATCGGTAGGTCCTCTCTCGGGTTGATAATGGTCAGTGGTCACTTAGACTCCCAATTGCGTTAGAGCGTGTCGAGTGGGCCTTGGCATCGTTGTCAAAGTTGGACTCCAACATAGGTTGGGTAGATATGGTGGAGGAGACATCATCGAATGTGGCTGCTGGTTGGGCTGAAGTACCTTGTGTCCATTGACAGGTCCAACAACTAGTGGGGAAAAAGGCCAGAGATGAAGGGGGAGATGGTGGGTGTGAAGGAATTGTCGATGGTGATGGTGAGGGGAAGGAAATCGGTAAAGGTGACGACAAGGTCGAAGGGGAAGGTGTGTGTGGAGGAGAAGGAGGAGGGGAGGATGCAGCGTCATCAAGGTCAATGTGCTGGAGTGCCAAAAACCCACGCCAATAGTTGTTAACGATGAAAAAGGGTTCGGCGGTAGCGCAACTCCTAGTCATAGCCATGGTGGTTTGAAAATTAGAAGTAGGGGTAGAGTTGAAGGGGTAACGGTGGCTTGAGGGGGTTTTGTGTGAATAAAGGTGAAAAATTAGGGTTTAGTGAGGTGAAAATACAAGTGGAAGGGTGTTTGGCTATAGGGTGGGTGTTTGGGCATATGTTTGGGTGAGGAGGGATGCGTTATTCCTACCTAGATTTGGGTAGAATATAGGGTTTTGCTAAGGCATGCCAATTCCTTAAAGATGTGGTTCCAATTTTAATTTTTTTCATCAGTTCTCCTAGACATAAGAAGAGAAATATATTAACATGAAAAAGAAAGAAAAAATAAAAATTTTGCCTCCTATCAAGGGCTTGTTTAACGTCGTTAGCTTGACGTCTTGATTAGTATTATGGATGTTCTAGCTAAATTTTTTCAACTGTATGGGCTTAAAAATTCTCATAAAATGGCTTCAACCTTTGACCATTGACTGTGAACCATTTTCCCTACTCTTCACTTTGTATTTCAACTGCACCATGTTTGAATAATTTGGTTATAATAAAGGGTCCTTACGATCGAGACTGAAGCTTACTCGGAAACAATTTTAGCATAGAGTTGTAAAGTAACACTTATATCCTATTGAGAAATGCTTCTGAGATATATTCTTGTCACAGAACAATTTTCTTTTGTCCTTATAGATACAAGCATTCTCGTAGGCATCATTACGAATTTCCTCCAATTCTTGTATGTCTAATTTCCTTGCTCTTCTTGCAGGTTCCAATTACATTCTCGTATAGCCCAATTCTACTGGAAGGTGGAAAGCCTTAAGAAAAACAAGTCGATATGGGGTCATACCAATTGGTCCTTCATATGTCGTTTAATAGGGCCTAAAGTGCATCATTTAGCCGCAGACTCCAATCCTTTCGATTAGGCCGAACCGTTTTCTTTAAAATAATCTTCATTTCTCGATTTGAGGCTTCCGCTTAGCCATTCATTTTGGGGTGACAAGTTGTAGCTACACGTTTGTGAACTCCTTATTTTTTCATAAGTGCTTTCATAACTCTATTGCAAAAATGGGTTCCACTATCATTGATCAAGGCTCGAGGTGTGCCAAACTTAGAAAAAAATAGTTCATTTTAGAAACTCCACAACAGTTTTAGCACTATCATTGCAAGTAGGTTTTGCTTCTATCCACTTAGAAACATAGTCTACCGTAAGAATTATATACGCATTTCTAAATGAAGAAATGTAACACCCCAAACCCTGCCCAAATGTTACGGCCAAGTCCGGTGTGTCACATCACCTACAACTAATCATGTTACCTAGTTACTAATACTAGGGTGAGATTTGCAAAAATGATATTAGAGTCTTAAGAAAAATGCCCAGTTTATTAGGTGAATGTCCTATCCACTACCAGTTATTAGGAGATTTACTATAAAAATTTACCTTGTTACTCAATTGAATCGTGTGACTAGTTTTGAAAACGTTTGATTAATTTTAAGAAAAACTCGCGCAGCTATATTCAAATTAATTAAAGTAACGTAAGAATAAATAATTAAAAACCCAAAATAAAAATAATTAGAGCTACCTTATTACAAACCCAAATTAAAAATAAAACGATTAAATAAAATAGTGAATTAATTAACTTAAAACCAGAAATGCAGTCTTTGTGGCCACTATGAATCCCTCCCAGCTCCAAGTCCACAGTCTAGGGCTCACCTGCATGGATGGAAGGAAAATGGGTGAGTTTGGAAAACTCAGTGTGTAAAGAAAGCCCATCCAGAGCCCAAATCAGCTCAAGCCCACTGGGCCTAAGCCCTAACCAATCTCAGTAATAACTGGGCCGAAGCCCTATTCAGATATAGTAGACTGGGCCTTAGCCCTTCTCAGTCAACAGTACGGCCCATAGGCCTATTTCAGTAACAGATCAATAAATATGCATGTATGAATGCAAACCCAAAACCCAACCTATATCCATCTGCTACATTCCATCCGTACCAGCCCTACACTTCGTGTGGGGAAACAACTCGACCCACCCAGCCGCTACACTCCACAGTTGTAGCATCGCTGCTCAGATAATGTGGCCACTAATAGTAATACGAGGCAAGGCCTCTTTCAGAAAACAAAATGGGCAAAAGCCCTTTTCAAATATCAGTACGAGGCAAAGCCACTTTTAGAAAACAGAAATTGTGGCGATGCCACTTGCACTTCCTCCATTAACAATCCCAAAACCCATGCAACAGATAATCATGATATGACATACAGTAGACAGAAACAGTAAAACATGCATTTCAGTCTGATTTAGCCCTAGGGGTATAACAATCATTTTGCACCTAGGGTAAAATAGTAATTTCCACCCATAAGGGGTATTTCAGTACTTATGGCAGTTTCTAGGGTTTCTTGCACATTTTAATCAGTAATGGTCTATGATCCCAGTAGCTTATTTAGCCCATTTTAGCAGATTACAATCATTGGGCCCTAAAACCCCTAATGGGCCCTATAATGTCATTTAGCAAATTTAGCCCGTTTAGTCCAAAATCTAGGTCCAACTTAACAGTCTTAATATACAGAATATCGGAATGCACTTACTGCTTACTTTTTCCCCATATGGGCCCCTAAGCCCATTGGGCCCAATTTCAGCTATCGAGGCCCAAATTTATCGAAGTGCACGAAATTGCACACTCAACTATCCTACCACTCGCGATTACAGATCCAACAATTTCCAACTGACTTATGAGCGTTTGCATGCTCATAAGCCCATAAAATGCTGGAATTTCGACATTTTGGCTTTTCAGCTTTTGCCGAATTAAACTACAAAAGGGTGTTCGATACACACCTGATTTGCGACGAACAACGACAAGATCTACTCCAAAACAATCCTACATTTATTTAGATCACGTTAACATCTAAAAATCAAATCGAATAATCACCATTACCCCCACATGCATATTCGGCCACCATCACCTTAGTCTCTTATACACTTACCTTTGCCGAAGCTAATGACCAGATCTAAATCCGATTGTTCCAAAGATCCAAGCCTCCTATGCTCCTTGCTAGATCGCCCCTTCCACAACAAGTACACATAAAACCAATTAAAAGAACTGTCTTTACCTATCACCACATTCCACAGCCTCCCTAAAGAATTTAGGGATTTCGGTTTTTCTTAAATCCAAAGGTAACGAGTAGATTTGAGATGTCGAGTACTTACCACAGGTTTTCCTTAATCAAGGTGATTCTTCTACTCAAATCTGATCCAGATTTAGCCCCTAACCACTTAGCAAATTTCGAATCTTAGAGATCTAAATATTCGACTATGTCCCTAAAAACTATGGTGTTTTCGGCTTTTAGAACTGTGAAGAGGAAGATGATTTGGTGTGGTGGTTTTGAAGTGATGTTGTCGACAGGGGCTAGGGGTTTAGAGGATGTGAAAGTCGACCAAAAGAGATGAAGAAGATAGGAGGATTTTGGCTAGAAGAAATCAGCACAAGAAACAACTTTCAAGATTTCGGCTTTTATGGCAATCGGCTATAGAGGTTTAGAAAAGAATGGGAATGAAAGAGGAGATGGGTAGAGTGGTAGGAATGTATCGGCTAGAGAAGAAAAGAAGGAGAAAAGAAAATAGAAGAAGGGAGGAGAAGAGAAGGAAGAATTCGGCACTCAGGAGATCTACTTGCGTTTTCGGCTTTTTGTGACACTAAGAAGAGAATAGAATAAAAGTGAAGGCCCTAGGTGGCTAACCCTAATTCGGCAAGATAGAAAAGAATATTGACTTGCCCTAATGGCCATTTAAACCAACGGCCCAATCTCTCTAAGGCCCTAGCCGAATGCTACTTATGTTCTATCACATGCCTGGCACATGCACAAAAATAAAAGCATCATCTGCTTACCTTGTGACTTGAACTCTGGCCCTTAAACTCAGTCCACACACCACTTTTTTAGGAGCTTAGTGGCGCCACCTTGCCACTTTACCAAGGCCCTCTTTTTGTCTCAATTTACTAACTTTTTCTTAAAGGCCCACTTAACCAAGTCCTTTTCACTTAAAGTACAAAGTTGATATTTCTGTCGAGTTCTAACTTAGGCTTAGGCCTTCTAAAGGCTTACTAACACACTTAAACATAATTTCAATAATCAGAACACCAAAATTCCAAAATTTCACTAGAAGTCACAAAACTCAAAAAATCCTGAAAATCAGGGCGTTACACGCAACTGGTACTAAGCTTTGTTTTTTTTATAACAATAATATTTAAAACTTTTCAATTATTCAGATTTTCTTTTATTCGAACCCAGACTCAAGGCCCAATACTTCTAGGCCCAAATTCAGGGTGTTACAACTTTACCCCTCAAAGAAATTTCGTCCTCGAAATTTCCAAATTATAAAATAGTCTTGTAACACTATGCTACTACGCTACCACTGTGCACTCTGATCTAAATAATTTTAGTACGACCCATATCATCTAATTACCGAAGTAAATAAACATTTATCAAGCATGCATACAATTTGTATCCAAACATCACACACACCTAACTAAAATAAGCTTGGCAATCCTGAGCTCGATGTTCCCTGGACCCGCATCTAAAGCATGCTCCTGTTTTCCTATGGCATTCACCCGGATGACCCCGTTGCATTTTTGTAGGTCAGAAAGTTTGGTCGTGCCCTAACATGTTTCACAGAACGAGACTCTGTCATCTGCGAACTAGGATCCTTCCTCTTCTTACACTCCAAACACCCTGCTTGAAGCTTTTCCCTAATTTCTTTAACTTTGGTCTCCAATACTTCTTCTACCACTTTCCTTACTAACTCAGCCAGTGCCTCATTACCAAGCTCTGAGTTACCGCTACCTGAAGTTGGCAAACTTTGCTTATCCTCAGAATCCATATCAAAACTCTACATTACCAGTATACATATCAAACAACTACAAAGATCTCAATTCAAGTATTTTAATATTTTATTCATATATCTTATGCTGAGATAGTATTTCAAAGTTTTTGTTTTTACAAAATCATAGCCTAGCTACAGTCTCAATCTTTTAGGGTTTGTAATTTTCCTACTGTCTCAGTCTCTATGGTTTCAGTATTAATCTAGCTATAGTAAAGTCTCAATACTATCTACAATAATATTTCAGTACAATTTAGTATAAGAGAAGGAATACTTATAGACTTGGTGCCGCGGATTCAGTGTGCCACTTCTTCAGTTATCAGATTTCACAAAACTCAGAAAGATTTAAACTTTTCAAAATCAAACCTTTAAAACATGTATATTTTGAAGAAAACTTGTTTGAAAAGAGTTTTCCTAAATTTTCCAAAAATTGATTTCCAAAAATACCCTTCTTGGGCTTAAATTTTAAGAATTTTTGAAAACATTTTTGGACCCTATCCACAGCTGAGTTGTTGCAACCGAGCTCTGATACCACTAAATGTAGCACCCCAAAACTCGGCCCAAACGTTACGGCCAAGTTCGGTGTGTCACATCACCTACAACTAACTATGTTACCTAGCTACTCATATTAGGGTCAGCTTTGCAAAACTGATATTAGAGTCTTAAGAAAAATTCCCAGTTTATTAGGTGAACGCCCTATCCACTACCAGTTATTAGGAGATTTACTATAAAAATTTACCTTGTTACTCAATTGAATCGTGTGATTAGTTTTGAAAACATTTGATTAATTTTAAGAAAAACTCGTGCAGCTATATTCAAATTAATTAAAGCAACGTAAGAATAAATAATTAAAAACCCAAAAAAAATAATTAGAGCGGCCTTATTACAAACCCAAATTAAAAATAAAACGATTAAATAAAATAGTGAATTAATTAACTTAAAACCAGAAATGCAGTCTTTGTGGCCACTCTGAATCCCTCCAAGCTCCAAGTCCACAGTCTAGGGCTCACCTGTATGGATGGAAGGAAAAGGGGTGAGTTTGGAAAACTCAGTGTGTAAAGAAAGCCCATCCAGAGCCCAAATCAGCTCAAGCCCACTGGGCCTAAGCCCTAACTAGTCTCAGTAATAACTGGGCCAAAGCCCTATTCAGATACAGTGGGCCTTAGCCCTTCTTAGTCAACAGTATGGCTCATAGGCCCATTTCAGTAACAGATCAATAAATATGCATGTATGAATGCAAACCCAAAACCCAGCCTATATCCATCCGCTACACTCCACCCGTACCAGCCCTACACTCTATGTGGGGAAACAACTCGACCCACTCAACCGCTACACTCCACAGTTGCAGCATCGCTGCTCAGATAATGTGGCCACTAACAGTAATACGAGGCAAGGCCTCTTTCAAAAAACAGAATAGGCAAAAGCCCTTTCCAGATATCAGTACGAGGCAAAGCCTCTTTCAGAAAGCAGAAACTGTGGCGATGCCACTTGCACTTCCTCCATCAACAATCCCACAACCCATGCAACAGATAATCATGATATGACATACAGTGGACAGAAACAGTAAAACATGCATTTCAGTTAGATTTAGCCCTAGGGGTATAACGGTCATTTTGCACCTAGGGGTAAAATAGTAATTTCCACCCATAAGTGGTATTTCAGTACTTATGGCAGTTTCTAGGGTTTCTTGCACATTTTAATTAGTAATGGTCTATCTTTGATCCCAGTAGCTTATTTTGCCCATTTTAGTAGATTACAGTCATTAGGCCCTAAAACCCCTAATGGGCCCTACAATGTCATTTCGCAAATTTAACCCGTTTAGTCCAAAATCTAAGTCCAACTTAACAGTCTTAATCTACAGAATATTGGAATGCACTTACCGCTTACTTTTTTCCCTATATGGGCCCGTAAGCCCATTGGGCTCAATTTTAGCCTATCGAGGCCCAAAATTACCGAAGTGCATGAAATCGCACACTCAACTATCTTACCACTTGTGATTACAGATCCAGTGATTTCCAACCAAGTTATGAGCGTTCGCACGCTCATAATCCCATGAAATGCTGAAATTTTGGCATTTCAGCTTTTGGCGAATTAAACTACAGAAGGGTGTTCGATACACACCTGATTTGCGACGAACAACGGCAAGATCTGCTCCAAAACAATCCTACATTTATTTAGATCACGTTAACATCTAAAAATCAAATCGAATAATCACCATTACCCCCACATACATATTCGGCCACCATCACCTTAGTCTCTTATACACTTACCTTTGCCGAAGCTAATGACTAGATCTAAATTCGATCGTTCCAAAGATCCAAGCCTCCTATGCTCCTTGCTAGATTGCCCCTTCCACAACAAGTACACATAAAACCAATTAAAAGAACTGTCTTTACCTATCACCACATTCGACAGCCTCCCTAAGGAGTTTAGGGATTTTGGCTTTTCTTAAATCCAAGGGTAACGAGTAGATTTGAGATGTCGAGTACTTACCATAAGTTTTCCTTAATCAAGGAAATTCTTCTACTCAGATCTGATGCAGATTTAGCCGCTAACCACTTAGCAGATTTCGAATCTTAGAGATCTAAAGATTCGGCTATGTCCCTAAAAACTATGGTGTTTTCAGCTTTTAGAACTGTGAAGAGGAAGATGATTTTGTGTGGTGGTTTTGAAGTGATGTTGTCAATAGAGGCTAGGGGTTTAGAGGATGTGAAAATCAGCCAAAAGAGATGAAGAAGATAGGAGGATTTTTGCTAGAAGAAATCGGCACAAGAAACAACTTTTGGGATTTTGGCTTTTATGGCAATCGGCTATAGAGGTTTAGAAAAGAATAGGAATGAAAGAGGAGATGAGTAGAGTGGTAGGAATGTTTTGTCTAGAGAAGAAAAGAAGGAGAAAATAAAATAAAAGAAGGGAGAAGAAGAGAAGGAAAAATTCGGCATTCAGGAGATCTACTTGCATTTTCGGCTTTTTGCGACACTGATAAGAGAATAGAATGAAAGTGAAGGCTCTAGGTGGCTAACCCTAATTCGGCAAGATAGAAAAGAATATAGACCTACCCTAATGGCCATTCAAACCAACGGCCCAATCTCCCTAAGGCCCTAACTGAATGCTACTTACGTTCTATCACATACCCGGCACATGCACAAAAATAAAAGCATCATCTGCTTACCTTGTGACTTGAACTCTGGCCCTTAAACTCAGTCCACACGCCACTTTTTTAGGAGCTTAGTGGTGCCATCTTGCCACTTTACCAAGGCCCTCTTTTTGTCTCAATTTACTAACTTTTTCTTAAAGGCCCACTTAACCAAGTCCCTTTCACTTAAAGTCCAAAGTTGATATTTCTGTCGGGTTCTAACTTTGGCTTGGGCCTTCTAAAGGCCTACTAACACATGTAAACATAATTTAAACAATTAGAACACCAAAATTCCAAAATTTCACCAAAAATCACAAAACCCGAAAAATCTCGAAAATCAGGGCGTTACACGCAACTGGTGCTAAGCTTTGTTTTTTTATAATAATAATATTTAAAACTTCTCAATTATTCAGGTTTTCTTTTATCCGAACCCAGACTCAAGGCCTAATACTTCTAGGCCTAAATTCAGGGTGTTTCAAGAAATAAACAGACCCATGAAGTCGATGCCTCATACATAAAAAATCTCACATACAGGAATTGGGGATAGGGGCATTTGATTTCGCTTAGTTATGTTACCTGTATGTTGGCATCTATCGCAAGATTTACAAAAATCATATACATATCAAAAAATTGTGGGCCAATATAGCCCACACTCTAGTACCTTATTAATAGTCTGTTTAGGGCCAAAATGACCTCTACAAGCTCGGGTATGAAAAAAAGTAAGTATAGAAGCTACCTCGATTTCTGGAACACATCTTCATATTACCTGATTCGAGCAATGTTTCCATTGGTATGGGTCATCCCAAATATAATATTCAGCTTCTCTTTTAAGCTTGTCCTTCATGGGACGAGATGACCCTGTGGGTAATGAACCTCTAGCGAGTAAGTTTACCATATCCGCATACCATTGGAAATACGCTTAGGTCAAAAATAGGCCCTTATCCTTTATAGGAGTGTCGTCACAAGGTGTTTTTAAACTACTCAAGTGGTCAGTCACCAAGTTTTTGCATCTCTTCTTGTCTCAAATCTCGATGTCAAATTCTTAAAGTAGTAAAATCTATCTCATGAGCCTCGGTTTCACTTCCTTCTTTGCGATCAAATACCTAAGAGTTGCATATAATCACTATAGATTCCAATGGATAAGAACAAAATTTATCCAAAGAAAATACAATAGCCAAAAGTTCATTTTCTGTGGTAGTGTAGCTACTTTGTGCAGCATCTAGGGTTTTTGAGGCATAACAAATGACATAGGGCTCTTTATCTATCTTTTGCCCCAATATGACTACCACACTTCGTTCACTTGCATCGCACATGATTTCAAAGGGATAGTTCCAGTTTGGTTCTTGTGTTATAGGAGCAGAGACCAACTTCTGTTTGAGTGTGTCAAAAGCTTCATTGCATTTTAGGCTAAACTCAAATTTCTTATCTTTTTGCAATAATTCACACAGTGGTTCAGCTACTTTTGAGAAGTTCATTATAAAGCGCCTGTAAAATTTTGCATGACCAAGGAAAAAACAGATTTTCCCTATAGTTTAGGGATATGGAAAAGAATTTATAATGTTAGTTTTGGCCTTATCGACCTGAATCCCTTTAGCTAGAATTATATGTCCTAGAATTAAACCTTTGTCTATCATAAAATGACATTTATCGTAATTCAAGACAAGATTAAATTCTATGCATCTGCTTAAAATTTTCATAGGGTTTTTAAGGTATTCATCAAAAGAGTTCCCATGAACAGTAAAATCATCCATAAAAGCTTCGATAATGTTTTCTACATATTCAGAAAATATAGTCATCATGCATCTTTGGAAGGTAGTCTGTGCATTACAAAGTCCAAATGGCATCCTCCTATACACGAATGTCCTAAATGGGAATGTGAAAGTGATCTTCTCTTGGTCCTTGGATGCGACTGGGATTTGGAAAAAACCTAAATATCCATCAAGACAGCAATAATGAGTTTTCTCAGCTAAACGTTCAAGCATTTGATCTATAAAAGGATGAGGGAAATGGTTTCTTCTAGTATAAGAATTCAATTTTCTGTAATCAATGCAGACACACCACCTATTTTGCACTGGTACTAGATCGCCCTTATCATTTTTCTTTACTATCATGCATGTTTTCTTGGGCATGACTTGCACCGAACACATCTATCTGCTATCAGAAATGGGGTAAATTATGTCAGCATCCAACAACTTAACTACTTCCTTTTTTTACACATCCATCATACTCGGGTGCAATCGTCTTTGCGCCTTCTGCTTAGGTTTGGTGTTTTCCTCCAAAAAAATCTTGTGTGTGCACGTCGAGGGGCTTATCCCTTTCAAGTCAGTAATGGTCCAGCCAATTGCCTCCTTATGGTTTTTTAGTACTTGTATCAAACTTTCTTCTTCAAGATTAGAGAGTTTATTTGAAATTATGATCGGTAAGGTATTATCTTCCCCTAGAAATGCATATTTGAGATGTTCCGGAAGTCGTTTCAATTCCAAGTCAAGTGCTTGCACAATAGAAGGTAGAAGTTTAGTGTTCATAGGAGATAGCAATTCATTAACAGATTCACAAATAAATCATGAATCAAAATTATCATTAACCAATGTTTTAAGTTTATCTTCATAAGGTGTCTCAAAAGTTTCTTCACGATTATGTCGACACGGTTTACGTTCAAGATTTCACTCGAGTCACTAATAGTGTCATAAATGTTAAACTTCATGATCTCTCCATCAAACTCCATCGTGAGGGTTCCGCTACGCACATCAATCTTGGTGCTTGTGGTATTAATGAAAGGTAGCCCCAACAAGAAGTCTGAAGACCCATGAGTGTTATCCTTTTCCGTTTTTACCACATAAAAGTCCGCTGGAAACATAAGTACATTAACTTTCACCAATACGTCTTCAAGGACTCATTCAAGATGCAGAATAGACTTGTCCATCAATTGAATGATAACATATGTTTTCATAAAAAAAACCCCACGTTAAGTGATTCATAAATGGAAGAAAGGCATTACAGTTATGGAGGCCCCTACATCAAACATAGCTTTTTTAATTCATAAGTGCCCTATTTTTCATGGTATTGCAAACATGACTCTATCTTTACATTTTACTAGCATCACCTGCTGCAACACCGCAGATACATTTTCACTAATGGTATGTTGATTTCGGCATTTCTAAATGTTTCGAGGATCTCTTTTTCCTCTTTACCTTTCTAATGTTGGTACAACTATTCTAGAAACGGAGGTTGAATTATGGGAAATGGAGATTTCTTTCAAACTGTTTCAACATTCTCCTGTTTTTCCTGGGCAGAATCTTGATCAAAATTCCTATCAAGATTTGGTTCCAATTGTTTCCCACTTCACAATGCCACTTCATTTGTGTTTTTGTAATATCCCGAATCAGGGCCTAATCGGAATAGTGGTTTCGTGACCACAAATCCGAGGTAGAAATAATTATATTATAATTATTTTGATGTTTATGATATGATTTTATGATGGTGTGAAAATTTCGTGAAGAAATTCTAAGCGTAAAGTGCTTAATTTGGAGTTAGGGATTAAATCGAATAAGTTGCAAAACTTGCATTCTAGAAGTTTTTAGTATGAAATTGCTTTGAAATATTAATTAGGAGGTCTTAAATGGTAATTAGACCAATTTTAAGTTCATGGACAAATTAGGACATGGGAGGAATTTTTGAAAGTTTAGTAAGGAGGGGTATTTTGGTCATTTGGTTATTAACATGAATTAAAAGGGAAAAATAACACAAAATTGTTATCATCTTCATTTGGTTGCTGCCGAAACTTGTTCTCTCCATAGCTAGGGTTTCTTCAACTTTCAAGCTTCATAGTAAGTGCATCTAAGCCCCGTTTTTAAAGATTTTTACGTTTTTGAGATCCCGGTAGCTTGATAAAGCTTATGTTAGCATTATTTTAAGTTAGGGTTCACATTTGGAAAAATACCCATAGGTGAAATTTGTGTATTTTGATGTTTTATGATAGAATATGAGGTTTTAAATTATGTTAGACAACTTGTGCTACTCGGTTTTGAGCAAAAACGAGTAAAACGGCTCAATCGGTAAAAAATACATATTGTTCATAAGTATGTGTTTTAGTGGGAATTTGAGAATTCTAATGGTAAATAAATGATCAGCATGTCTTAAAACATAAGAATTTGTGATAAAGTAAATTTCCGAGCTTTGGGGCAAAAGTGTAAATATGCAAAAGTTTAGGGGCAAAATTGTAATTTTTTCCAAAATTTGAATTAAGGTCTAATTTTAAAATGTGAATATTAAACAAGCTAAATGTGTTATTTTAGATCAAGAAAGACGTGGAATCGACCTCAATCGGGGAAAAGAAAAGATTACGGACTAAATTGCAAAATCGTTGTATTTTGGTACTAAGGTAAGTTCATATGTAAATAATGTAACATAATTGTTATTTTAAGTAATTTAATGTTATTTATATGATTGGTACTTACTATCATGGAATATTATGCCTTGTGAATTATTATTTATTGGTATGCAAAGTATGTAATTAGCTTGATAAGCATGAAATGCTAGCGATTATTTGTACTGACATTCCGAGGAAGATGGCCAAAAAGGTGAAATTTGAGGGAAAATCCCGTTTGAACCTTAGGAATAGATTAGGATACAAGTGACATGTCACTAGGATGGTTGAGCATCCGAACTCGTTGAGTTGAGTCCGAGTTCACTTATGGATGCAAATGTTTGAACTCGTTGAGTTGAGTCCGAGTTCGTGAAATGTAACTAGGCATCCGAGCTCGTTGAGTTGAGTCCGAGTTCACTTATGGATGCGAACGCCCGAGCTCGTTGAGTTGAGTCCGAGTTCACTTATGGGCGGGTTACATGATGGATTGATTACATATGTGGCATTTATGTGCAAATGATCCGTGTATCCGAGTTATATTCCGATGTGTTCAACGGGTAAAATTCTAGCGGAATGGAAGAATACTCAAGGTGTAAGTGACAATTCAGTAATGTTGAGAAATGGCCACATTGGACAGGTATGTACTTAACCCTCGGGTTGAAATTCGACACAACAACAAAGATGTAGTAAGATGAAGTATGATGATTAGAATGGTGACATATGTTTGGTGATGCTATGTTAATGTTGTTTGGCATAATGACTTTGTTATGTTACTTGTTATTTGCATGTGAACTTACTAAGCATTTATGCTTACTCCCTCCTTTTTATTCATTGTAGTTTTGGACAAGCCGGCTCGAGAATCGGGATAGGTCGAAGACTCGATCACACTATCCGAAGGACTTTTTGGTAAACGGCTTATAGAACTTAGAATGGCATGTATAGCAATATACCTACTATGTGTAAATAATCTTGTGATATGGTGGTGTTTGGTTGAGGAAATGCTTGACAATGATGAGTCATTGAAATGGCCAATATAGGTTATGTTTGATGTCATGAAAGAATAATAGATTAATTAGTACATGGAAGCTTGTATGAAAATGAAACTAGCCATAAAACAGAACATTGCAGCAACACTGACGTGAGTTTGAAAATTCACTAAAAATCATAGAAATCGAATTTGGTAATGTATTAGTTATGAAATTGAAGCTTATTGTGTCTACTTTCATATGGAAGAAGCAAAATAGGTAAAGGAGTTACACGTTAGGAGATATTTGAGTTTTAGTGAGACAGGGCCAGAACGATTTATGGATCCCCTGTTCTAATTTTGAAAATTCACCATAAATTGTACAAAAATAATTAGGAGGTGTATTTTATATGCTTAGAATCCTTATTGAATCTAGTTTTAAGAAAGATAAACGGCACAATTATATGAGTTTTGTACAGAGAGAAAAGTGGTCCGTAGTAAACAGAGGTCAGTACAGTCAAGTTCTGAAACAGGGGCAACTTTAACTAATAAACTGTACTAATCGGCCCAGCCAAAAATTCTAGAAAAAAATTAGTGAATAGATATATGAGTCTAAATTCAGGGAAAATTTACGGATCTTGATTCCGAGTTTCGTAACTCGAGATATGATTTTTCGAGCGACCATGACGCAGGAGATAGTTTATTCCGAAAATGAAAATAGTTTTTGTAAAGTTGTTTAAAATGATAAATTACGTTTAGTGACGCCTCAAGCTCGACTCCGGTGACGGTTTTGGGCGTGGGGACGTTACAGTTTTGTCTTGGGTTAGGCTGTGTTTGTAATGGTGGCTTCCCTTGTGAGTTCATTTTCTCAATTGATGGTGTCAACTCTTTTATAGACGCCTCAGTTCTCTATTGAAAATCCTCTATTTCTTTTGGAAATCAATAGTTTGTTATTGTATTTGTTGTTGGAAATCAAGCACATTAACTGCTAATTTATTTACCATGGTTTCTAGAGAGCTACTTGGATCTCGCATTTGTTATGGAAATCAGTTTTGGTATGGCTAGTTATACCGTGGGTTAGCCCCATAACTTAAGTTAGAATGGTCTTCCCATTCGGGTTATATGTATTAGCGTTAGGGTCATGTCACCTTTGGGGTGGTCTAGGAAAGCTCTTCACAGCATCCAAATGGGCCACAGTATCGTCACACAAACTAGGGCATGCGTTAGTTGTATGATTGGCTACTACACAAATTCTATATAGCCAGGCTGGTCCTATTTTTTTTTTTTTTTTTTGCAAAAAGAGAACTTACGGTATTAGAAAGTTTTTTTACTCTAACTTCTAAAGTTGACATACTTAGCTGGTGAACCCTTCTAGTGGGTTCAGGATTGGCTCGGAATTGCAGTGTATTTGTAGCCATCATGGATATCAAGTCCCTTACCTATTAAAGGATCATGTTGACTAGTGCCCCTCTACTGGCGGCATCAACCATATTCATTTCGATGGGCTTCAAGCCCTCATAGAAGTATTAGAGTAGAGATTGTTCTACTATCCCATGTTGTGGGCAACTTGCACACTTCTTCTTAAATTGCTCCCAATAGTCGTAAATGGACTCCACATCATTTTGCCTTTTCCCAACAATCTCCCTCATTAACTCAGTTGTACGCGATGTTCAGAAAAATCTATTGAGAAACAAATGAGACAGATCAATCCAAGTTGTGATAGATCTAAGAGGTAGATAAAATAACCATTCCCTAGTAGAATCTGTTAGGGAAAAAGGGAAAGCACATAATTCCATTTGGTCCTCAGTTATGCCCTGAGGTTTCATACTAAAACAAACCATATGAAACTCTTTTAGATGTTTGTATGGATTTTCATTTTGCAATCCACGAAAAGTAGGTAGGAACTGGATTAATCCTAACTTAAGTTCAAAACTAGTATTTATAGTAGGATACGCAATGCATAACACTTGTTGATCTGTAGGAGGTTCGGCCATTTGCCGAATTATTTGAGCCATAGGTTGTTGTGCTGGATTCGGGTTTACGTTAACCCTAGCGTTAGGCACTTCTTCTGGTGGATCGACTCATATTATTTCATTCTCTACTGTTTGAGTAGGGTTTTTGTCAACCTTAGGCTCAACTTCATCACCTGCTTCTATTTCCGATGGTGGGTTATTCTAAGTTCCCACCACCTCTGACTACTTTTTCCATAGCTACATTTCCTAGAGATTAGCTCTCGCATTCTTTTCTATTTCAAAATTGAACGCAAGATTTCATCAAGTAGATCTAGTCATAAGAAAAAGAAACATGATTAGTACATTATTAGTCTCTAACAACGGTGCCAAATTTTGGTGTGTTGTTGAAAGTACCAAAAATAACCTATCAGTAAGAAATAATGAAAAGAATAGTACAAGGGAAGTAGGGCCAATTCCTCAGGGACTATATCGCTACAAGTTCTTATTCCTCGAAATCCTTGGCACAGTCGTGCCTAAGAAAAGAGTCTGACCTGGGAAAAAATAGAATTAAAAATATGGACGAGTTGAAATTGAATAAATTAAAATTACAATTTTAAAAAGAAATGAAGTTGAGGGAAGATGTTTTTCGATTTGAGGGACTCCAGCCTCCGGTTATCTCGATCCTCTTTTTGTTCAATCATAGGCTTTTAAGTGATCCTTCTCATGATCGAATAAGCTAATTATAGTGGAAGAGGACATCTATGACCATCAGCTCCTCTTAAGTTATAACCATATGATATAGAGGAACTTAACTCTAGCCAACCATCACTTTTGTGGATCGTCTTACACTAGATCATCATTTCTCAATGGAGGATGCCACGCCATTTAGCCTCTTGGGCTCGACAACCTCTGATGCAATAAGTTAGCAAACCGACTATGTAACCTTCCCAAAACATACAAAGTGACCACCTTTGCCCAAGATGAAAAGATTAGTTTTGGAAAGACATGAACGGAAGCGTCAGTCTCATAATGCGAAAAAATGATAAACACTCGTTGAGAAGGGTTAAGTGCGGGTTCTAAGCCTCATGAACTTTTTTGGAGCAGTCTTAATAACCTTTGGCTAGATGAGTTTAGTGGCTCATGCTTTTTGGGGAAAAAACACAAGTTTAATGGAATGGAATTTTATTGGAAAATAAAAGGAACAAAAAGGCTAAGAGCATTAGGGGGAAGGAGTTTTTTTACAGAAGTAATGAGTGAATATTCATGTCACTCCATCCCCTATTTATAGCCTAATTTATTCCTATTTAAACTCTAGGTGATAATGTTGAAAAGGTATACTTTGAAACTAAATTTAAACAATATCATAAAAGTCCTAACAATAATCCTAAAAATGAAATTCAAATTTAAATAAAGTTTTATGTTCATAAATCTCTTCTTTGAAAATTTGCCCCAATTCTTCCGCATTTTGTATTTTTGGCACCACTTCTTCCCTATTTTGCAAGTTGACCCGTTTTATCTTTATATTCATGCTTTTTGCCACCAAATTTCTTTTTGCCTTCAATTTAGTCCCTACAAGATAAAAAACCATAAAAAACCCAAATTAGTAGAATCATACTCAAAATATATATGTAATTAACACATAAAAGTATGTCATTGTGGAATATTATTATTCGTCGATTGGAAGTCTTCATCTCTGCCAATGTAAGTATATTTGGATCATATTGATTGAAATTTGTTAGCTAATGCCAAAGGTGTCCACACAGCCATGATCAGTTCTTCTATGTTGCCTAAAGATGAAGGAGTTCTTCTGGATTATCCTACTAAATATAGAAGTCTTGTTGGCGCATTGCAATATGTGGTTCTCACTTAGCCTGACATTGCTTATGTGGTCAATCAAATTTGTCAATTCATGCATGCACCCACTAGTGTTCATTTGATTGTGTTAAAATGAATCTTACAATATTTGAGTGGCACTGTTGATTATGGGTTGGTTTTTCACCCCTCTAATAGACTGGTTCTGGTTGGCTATGCTAACGCTAATTGGGGCTTGGACTTTGATAATAGATGATCGACAACTGGCTACTGCGTGTATTGTGTAACTACTCCTATCTCCTGGTGCTCTAAGAAGCAACAAGTTGTGTCACGCTCCAATATTGAGGTTGAGTACAAAAGTTTGGCTGTTGCAACTTCTGATGTTACTTGGCTGGTTTCTTTATTGAATGAATTACGATTGTGCTCTATTGATAGTCCAACTATCTGGTGTGACAACTCTAGTGCTGTTGCGGTAGCTACTAATCCAATTTTGCATTCTAAGTTCAAACATGTTGAGCTTGACTTGTTTTTTGTTCAGGAGAAAGTGGCTGATGGTTTTCTTATTGTCAGTGAGGTTCCAGCCTGCGATCATGTTGTCGATATTCTCACAAAACCTTTGTCTGCATCCGCGTTTGCTCGTTTTCATCATCTTCTTCAAATATTTTCAGTCGAGAAGTTGGGTGAATGTTAGAATACGTCATTAGTAAAGAATCTGTTAGGTTGTTAGAATGGTTGTGAGTTGTTCACAAGTTATTAGTATCAATTATCTCTCTATAAATTGTATATAAATAGACTAGTTAAAACCGTATCAAGGTAGGCAATAATAAATCATTTTTCAATTCATTTCAGTCATTTCATTGTCTATTGATTTCCTTGTATACACTTATTTATAGGCATAAGAAGTATAAATGAATTAGAGATCTACTTCTAATGACTATAAGGAATCACCCTCCCTCATTCATAAGCTAAAATTTGAGACAATAACACTTTTAATATATCTTTTATATTTGCATTGTGTTTTCTTATCGTGCTTGTCAGGACTTAAAAGTATATATGAGAGTAAACTTTGTTTTCTCTATTTTATCTCATTTGATTCCCCACAAAACCGAAATATCATATTGTAGATTTTATGATCACAAATTATAATTTATTACTATCACAAATTATAATTTATAATAACAAATAATAATTTAAATTATTATTTAATTTTTTTACAATATCACTCATTTTATGCATTTCATTTTTTTACCATAAAGTGTAGGCATTGATATTCATGGCAAACGCAATAGCTTCTGCATGTAAATGCTTAATGAAATTTTTTATTAAAATATATGAGCTTGAAAACAACTAGATGATTTACAGTTACATGATGAACTTTTCACGTCATAAGTTTCAACTTTCGCATACATGAGTTTAATTAATTTACACGAATCGAAAATCAATATAAAATATTATATTTTAACCAAGTTATAGAGAGCTTGGAGCCTATTCTAATGCCAAATTCGTGAAACAAGAATAATCATAATTTCATCAATCTTGTCATATGGGAAGAGAAGCTCACAATAATATTCAGGCGACAAAACAATAAGTTGGTGGAAATATGAATAATGAAGGACTATTGCAAAGTTAAGTGTTGGAAAAAAAACTATTGATTTGGAAGGTTGTCAGAGAGAACTTAGTTATTATGGGTTTGTCGCTTTCCATGATGCAGATACATTTCCTTTTTTTTTTTTTGGTTGAAATCTGAAGTAAAACATAACAATCCTATATTAGTATATATCTTTCAAGCAAATTATGAGTTGATTATGCGGAGACAGAAAAAAAAGCTTCAATTTTAAAAATTTTAAACATATAAGTATAAAAATGACCTAGTTTTACATCCTTTTGATTGGATTAACGTTATTGTAATTAGAACTTTTTTCTTAATTTGTTTGGATTTTTGTAACTTTTGATTTTATAATAATTTTATTATTTATTGTTTGAGGTTTTCAATTATCATATTATGATATTTATGGTCAGATTTTAAGATAAATTAATTTTTTTAAGAATCTAACTAGTTCATACTAAATTATCAAATTACAATGTATTATGTACGAATTAAATATATTTAATTATTATTTAAATCAAAACAAAATTAAATAAAAATTTTGTAGAAAGAGGGGATACTTACTTTAGCAAATAGAAACAATGGCTAAAATAGTGCTTGGAACTATAGTCATAGTTCAACTATGAACTCAAAAGTGCATAAATGTAAAGATGAACACTGAGATTGCTTACGCAATTAAACCTTAGTCTATGTTTGTAGGCCTTGCCTAAAACACAAATACACTATTTTTCTCAAAATGCAACCAATGATTTTTAAGTCCTAACATTGAGCTAACTATAACCAATTTGACAACATTATCATTGTATAAAGACTAGATAACTCTCCCAGAAAGCCTCCCCCTAGTAAACTTAGTTTTACAATACGAGGGACTCTCTTGATTGCTTAAAAATACAATGCACACATAAAATGTGTTTAACATGAACAAATTTTTAATCTTTCAATCTCTCGATTACATTTTAACCTAGACAACCTAAGTTTATATACTACTTAAGTTTTGCTTACATAAGAGTCATAGTCTAATAATTTTTCTATAAAGTAAAGCTAAAAATCAGTATAGGATAATCTTGACATAATTCCATATGAGCCTTGATGTAATTCAATGCCTTCAACTATGGAAAGTTCCTTTATTTGGTCCACGAGTAACCGATCTTCAAGTCTTCAACTTTAACTCAATTGATCTTCATGTTTTGGGCTCTAACTCGTCTAAATATCTCCAAAACAAATTGTCCAATGCTTTTGTTCTAAAATTTTCCAACTCTAAAATTCGACAAGTAAAGCAATGAAACAGAGCCTCAAGTTGTGGCCACTATTTCAGCTATAGAAACAACCATAGAACTTTTCCGTGCCTTCAAATATGTTAACAATCTCCCCCTTTAGAAATTTTTGATTAAATATCTATAGGGAAAAGTAAAATCATCACAGTTACAAATTCTCCCCACAAGGATCTCCCCCTTAATCAAAGAATCTTAACTACCTCATCTCAAAGTAATTTAACAATTAGTGAATATATTAACACAAAAAAGACAAAGGAGTCCAAAAATACAAGCTTGAGTGAGCATTTGTGTAGAGAGTAGAAGAATCGCCATACTAGACTTATGCGAATTTAAACCCTAAGTTTGTGTTTATTATTGTCCCAAAAAGAATATCACACTTCACTGTACTACTCCTCTTTTTTTTCAATTATTGCAAAGGGATCACTGAAGCTATTCGACCATGATATCCAACTTCATGGCCAATAGCTTATTGTTGCATGCTTTGAGGTCCTTGATCTAATCATTTTTCTATAAAGTAAAGCTAAAAATCAACATAGGATAATCTTCACATAATTACATTAGAGCCTCGGTGTAAATCCACTGCCTTCAAATACGGAAAGTGACTTTATTTGATCTGCAAGCAACAGATCTTCAAATCTTCAACTTTAACTCAATTGGTCTTCTTATTTTGGGCTTAACTCATCTAAATATCTCCAAAAGAAATAGCCAACTGCTTTCATTCTAAAATTTTCCAACTCTAAAAATAGATAAGTAAAGCAATCAAACAGAGCCTCAAGTTGTGGCCACTATTTCAACCATAAAAACAACCATAGAATTTTTCCTTGCCTTCAAATATGTTAACAATCTCCCCCTTTAGTAATTTTTGTAAATATATATAGGGAAAAATAAAATCATCACAGTTGCAAATTCTCCCCTTAAAGAACTCAAATCTTAATCAAATAATCTCAACTACCTCATCTCAAAGTAATTTAACCATTAATGAATGTATTAACACAAAAAAGACAATAATATATGCTTCAAAACAAAGAAAGGAGTAAAAAATTACTAATTTGAGTGAGCATTTGTGCAAAGAGCAAAAGAATCACCATACTAGAATTCTGAGAATTAAAACCCTAAGTTTGTGTTTATTATTGTCCCAAAAAAAAACATCATACTTCAATTCATTACTCCCTCTTTTTTTCAATGATTGCAAAGAGATCACTAAAGCTATTTGACCATGATATCAAACTTCATGGCCAATAGCTTATTGTTGCATGCTTTGAGGTCCTTGATCTAACCATTTTTCTTTAAATTAAAGCTAAAAATTAGATAGGATAATCTTAACATATTCCATAAGAGTCTAGGTGTAATCTAGTGTCTTAAAATTAGGAAAGTGACTTTTTTTGATCAGCGAGTAACAGATATTCAAGTCTTCAACTTTAACTCAATTGGTCTTCATGTTTTGGGCTCTAACTCGTCTAAATATCTCCAAAACAAATAGTCCAATGCTTTTGTTATAAAATTTTCCAACTCTAAAAATAGACAAATAAAGCAATGAAATAGAGCCACAAGTTGTAGCCACTATTTTAGCCATAGAAATAGCTATAGAATTTTTCCTTGCCTTCAAATAAGTTATAAATCTCCTATTTAGATATTTTTGAATAAATATATATAGGATAAATAAAATCATCACAGTTACAAAATCTCCCATTAAGGATCTCCCCCTTAATCAAAGAATTTCAACCACCTAATCTCAAAGTAATTTAACCATTAAAGAAAATATTAACCCAAAAAAGACAATAATATATGATACAAAATAATGAAAGGAGTACAAAATTACAACATTGAGTGAACATTTGTACAAAGAGAGGAAGAACCATACTAGACTAATGAGAATTTAAACCCTAAGTTTGTGTTTATTATTGTCCCAAAAAAACATCATACTTCACTTCACTACTCCCTCTTTTTTTTTTCAATGATTGCAAAGGGATCAAAGAAGCTATTTGACCATGATATTTAACTTCATGGCCAATAGCTTCTTGTTGCAGGCTTTAAGATGCTTGATCTAATCATTTTTTATAAAAAGTAAAACTAAGAATTAGTATAGGATAATCTTGACATGATTCCATAAGAGTCTCAGTGTAATCCACTACCTTCAAAAATGGAAAGTGACTTTCTTGAATCTGGGAGTAACCGATCTTCAAGTCTTCAACTTTAACTCAATTGATCTTCATGTTTTGGGCTCTAACTCATCTAAATATCTCTAAAAAACATAATTGATCTTCATGTATTGGGCTCTAACTCATCTAAATATCTCTAAAAAACATAGTCCAATTCTTTTGTTCTAAAATTTTCTAACTTTACAAATCGACAAGTAAAGCAATGAATCAGAGCCACAAGTTGTGGCCACTATTTCAGCCATAGAAACAACCATAGAAATTTTCCTTGCCTTCAAATATGTTAAAAATCTCCCCGTTTAACAATTTTGGACTAAATATATATATGAAAGAATAAAATCATCACAATTACAAATTCTCCCCTTAAAAATCACCTGCTTAATCAGAGAATCTCAACTACCTCATCTAAAAGTAATTTAACCATTAATGCATGTATTAACACAAAAAAAGACAATAATATATGATTCAAAACAAGGAAAGGAGTACAAAATTACTAGATTGAGTGAGCATTTGTGCATAGAGTAGAAGAGTCACTATCCTAGACTGATGAGAATTGAAACCCTAAGTTTGTGTTTATTATTGTACAAGAAAACATCTTACTTCACTTCACTACTCCCTCTTTTTATTTAACAATTGCAAAGGGATCACTGAAGCTATTTGACCATGATATCGAACTTCGTGACCAATACCTTATTGTTGCATGCTTTGAAGTCCTTTAGCTAATCATTTTTCTATAAAGTAAGCATTGAAATAGAGCCACAAGTTGTGGACACTTTTTTAGCCATAGAAACAACCATAGAATTTTTCCTTGCCTTCAAATACTTTAATAGTCTCTCCCATTAGCAATTTTTGAATAAATATGTATAGGAAAAAATAAAATCTTCATAGTTACAAATTCTTCCCTTAGTGATCTCCCCCTTAATCAAAAAATCTCAACTACCTCATCTCAAAGTAAGTTAACCATTAATGAATGTATTAACACAAAAAAGACAATAATATATGATTCAAAACAAGGAAAGGCATACAAAATTACAAGATTAAGTGAGCATTTATGCAGATAATAGAAGAATCACTGTAGTAGACTGATGAGAATTGAAACCCTAAGTTTGCGTTTATTATTGTCCTAAAAAAACCATACTTCACTTCATTACTCCCTCTTTTTTTTCAATGATTGCAAAGGGATCACTCAAGCTATTTGACCATGATCCTTGAACAAATTATTTCTCTATAAAGTAAATCTAAAAATCAGCATAGGATAATCTTGACATAATTCCTTAAGAGTCTAGGTGTAATCCAATGCTTAAAAAAATGGAAACTCTCCTTTTTTTATCCACAAGTAACCAACCTTCAAGTCTTCAACTTTAACCCAATTTGTCTTCATGTTTTGGGCTCTAACTCATCTAAATATCTTCAAAACAAATAGTTCAACGCTTATATTCTAAAATTTTCAAACTCTAAAAATAGACAAATAAAACAATGAAACAGAGGCTCAAGTTGTGGCCACTATTTCAGCCATAGAAACAACCATAGAATTTTTCCTTGCCTTCAAAAATTTTAACAGTCCCACCCTTTAGCAATTTTTGAATAAATATTTATAGGGAAAAATAAAATCATCACAATTACAAATTCTTCCCTTAATGATCTCCCCCTTAATCAAAAAATCTCAACTACCTACCTCATCTTAAAGTAATTTAATCATTAATGAATGTATTAACATAAAAAAGACAAGAATATATGATTCAAAACAAGGAAAGGAGTACAAAAATACTAGATTGAGTGAACATTTATACAGATAATAGAAGAATCACCATAGTAGACTAATGAGAATTGAAACCCTAAGTTTGTGTTTATTATTGTCCCCAAAAAAGCATACTTTATTACTCCCTTTTTTTTTTCAATGATTGCAAAGGGATCATTCAAGCTATTTGACCATGATATTTGGCTTCATAGCTTGTAGCGTATTGTTGCATGCTTTGAGGTCCTTTAACTAATTATTTTTCTATAAAGTATATCTAAAAATTAGCACAGGATAATCTTGACATAATTCCATAAGAGTCTAGGTGTAATCCAATGTTTACAAAAATGGAAACTCACTTTATTTGCTCCACGAGTAACCGTTCTTCAAGTCCTCAACTTCAACTCAATTGGTCTTCATGTTTTCAGCTTTAACTCGTCTAAATATCTCCAAAACAAATAGACTAACGCTTTTGTTCTAAAATTTTCCAACTCTAAAAATAGACAAATAAAGCAATGAAACAGAGCCTCAAGTTGTGGCCATTATTTCAGCCATAGAGGAAACCATAGAATTTTTCCTTGCCTTCAAATATGTTAACCATCTCCCCTACTTATCAATTTTTGAATAAATATATATAGGGAAAAATAAAATCATCCCAGTTACAAATTCTCCCCTTAAGGATCTCCCCCTTAATCACAAAATCTCAAGTACCTCATCTCAAAGTAATTTAACCAGTAATGAATGTATTAACAAAAAAAGGCAATAATATATGATTCAAAACACGGAAAGGAGTATAAAATTACTAGATTGAGTTAGCATTTCTGCAGAGAGCAGAAGAATCACCTTGCTAGACTGATGAGAATTGAAATAGTAAGTTTGTGTTTATTATTGTCCCAAAAAAAAACATCACACTTCATTTCACTACTCCCTCTTTTTTTCAATGATTGCAAAGGGATCTCTAAAGCTATTAGACCATGATATCTAATGTCATGACCTATAGCTTAGTGTTGCATGCTTTAAAGTTCTTGATCTATTTATTTTTCTATAAATTAAAGCTAAAAATCAGCATAGGATGATCTTGACATAATTTCAAAAGAGCCTCGATGTATTCCACAACCTTCAAAAATGGAAAGTGACTTTCTTTAATCTGTGAGTAACCAATCTTCAAGTCTTCAATTTTAACTCAATTGGTCTTCATGTTTTTGGCTCTAACTTGTCTAAATATCTCAAAAACAAATAGTCTAATTCTTTTATTCTAAAATATTCCAACACTACAAATAGACAAGTAAAGCAATGAAATAGAGCCACAAGTTGTGGCCACTATTTTAGCCATAGAAACAACTATAGAGTTTTTCCTTGCCTTCAATTATGTTAAAAATATTCCCCTTTAGGAATTTTTGAATAAATATATATAGGGAAAAATAAAATCATCACAGTTACAAATTCTCCACTTAAGGATCTCCCCTTAATAAAAGAATCTCAAGTACCTCATCTCACAGTAATTTAACCATTAATGAATGTAATAACACAAAAAAGACAATAATATATGATTCAAAACAAGGAAAAGAGTAAAAAATTACTAGATTTAGTGAGCATTTCTGCAGAGAGTAGAAGAATCACCATACTAGACTAATGAGAGTTGAAACCCTAAGTTTGTGTTTATTATTGTACCAAAACATCATACTTCTATTCACTACTCCCTCTTTTTTTTTAATGACTGCAAAGGGATCACTAAAGCTGTTTGACGATGATATCAAACTTCATGGCTAATAACTTATTGTTGCATGCTTTGATGTCCTTGAGCTAATCATTTTTCTATAAAGTAAAGATCAAAATCAGCATAGGATAATCTTAACATATTCCATAAGAATCTCGATGTAATCCAATGCCTTCAAACATGGAGACTAACTTTATTTTATCTGCGAGTAACCAATCTTCAAGCCTTCAACTTTAACTCAATTGGTATTCATGTTTTGGACTCTAACTCGTCTAAATATCTCCAAAACAAATTGTCCAATGCTTTTGTTCTAAAATTTTCCAACTCTAAAAATAGACGAGAAAAATGATGAAATAGTGCCACAAGTTATGGTCACTTTTTCAACCATTGAAACAACCATAGAATTTTTCCTTGCCTTCAAATATGTTAAATATTTCCCCTTTTAGGAAAGTTTGAATATGGAAAAACAAAATCATCACAATAACAAAATTTCCCCTTAAGGATCTCGCCCTTAATCAAAGAATCGCAACTACCCCATTTCAAAGGAATTTAACCATTAATGAATGTATTAACACAGAAAAAGATAATAATATATGATTCAAAACAAGGAATGGAGTACAAAATTACTAAATTCAGTGAGCATTTGTGCACACAATAGAAGGATCACCATACTACACAAATGAGAATTAAAACCCTAAGTTTGTGTTTATTATTGTTGTCGAAACCAATTTTAATTTTGAAAAAAACAGGGATCGACTTTTAAAAACGAAAATGGAGTCACCACCAATCTTTTTTCGAGGTGTGATCAGGTCACCCTGAAATTGATCATTTTAATAAAAAAACATTTTGATTCATTAAAACAATGATTTTGGTCTACGAAATTCGAGAAAACGGGTTCGGGAGTCGGTTACGCACGAGGAAGGATTAACACCCTCATAACGCCCAAAATTGGTACCTAATTGATTAATTAATGTCTTAATGTCAAAATTTTGAGAAGATTTTAAAATACGATCCTTTTATTTTAAAAAATGTTTGAATAAATTGAAATGGATGTTAAGACCCTCTTGTCCCGAAGTAATAAAATATCACATCCAGCACGTTAGGACACGACATTTAAATCCTCAAAATTAAGCTTGTCTTTTAAAAAATTGTTTGAATAAATTGAAATGGATGTTAAGACCCCCTTGTCCCGAAGTAATAAAATATCACATCTAGCACGTTAGGAAACGACATTTTAAATCCTCAAAACTAAGCTTGTCTTTTGATTTTCAAAACTCATGCATTTAAATTTTAAAAGGATATTCAATTATTTGGGTTAGAAGAGAAAAATTGAAACCCATAAGTTAGGGCAAGATTTCTCGAATTTCCCAAACACAGAATATTGCCTTTGTTTTTAAAAGTTTTCTTTTTGAATTTTGGGGGAAAATTAATGCATTATTAAAACAAATTTAAAATGTAAACAAATTTGAAAATAATGAATTTGAAAATGAATAATAAGGGAAAAAGAAATTTGAAATCAACAATATACAAATCAATAAATAAATTATATATAAAAAAAAAGTAGGTAATATATGTATAAGTTTAGAATAAGTAATATATATAAAATGAAAATAGGTAATATATAAAGTAATAATATATAAATGAGTTTAAAAATAAATATTATGTAACAAGGAATTTGGAACAAGTTATACACAAAACATCTTAAAAATAAATGGTATATAAATAGATGGTATATAAAAAATTTGCAATTGATAATGTATGAAAAAAAATTAAAGCAAATAATCAATTAATTTTAAATGGATGATATATAAAATGAGTTTTAAAAAAAACATGTGTGACATAATATTAATAACAATAAATAAATAAATAAAATATATAATCAATGGAAGAAAATAAAAGAATGATAAGAACGGTTAAATGAATGAACAATATATAAATAAGAAAGTTGATGAATAAATAAACAAATAAAAATAAAAAGAATAATCAATAATTAAACAAATAAATGGATAAATAAATAAAAAAGTTAAAAAAACACTTAAGTCAACCTAACTCTCATAATATGAGGATTCAATGAATTTCCTCCACTAAAATCCAACTCAAATGAAAGCAACTCAAAAAGAAACGAAGATGAACGAAGAACAAAATAAGAACAAGCCACAGAAAATAAGAATGCAAGAGAGAGAGAAATTTGAGTGAATGCTCTCAAGAGTTCTTGTTACTTACTAAAACTCAAGTGATTTACAATGAAGGGAGAGGCCTCTATTTATAGTTGAGCCTCCCCAAATCCAACGGTACAGATCAATTACATCAACGGCTATGATTAAGGGGTATCTACAAATTAAATCTCTAAGATTACAAAATCATATCTACTAAGATTGCATATCATATCTTCTAAGATTTTATATCATATCTAAGATTGCATATCCTTGAAGATTATGTTTCCTTATGCGTCAAGCTTGTAAATGGACCTTCAATCTTCTCAAATGGGCCATTTCGATCGGGCCAAATGATATATTTGTAATTTTGGACTGGACTTAGACTTTGTTTTATTATTTTGGGTTTATTATTTTTTTGTATGGACCCAGACTAAATTGGCTTATTACAGCTACCCCTCTTTGCTCATTGTCGTGTAATGGGAATGGAGCAAAGACTATAAAAGGGCCAATTTTGCCTGGTCTTGTCGAATCTTGACTTCTTGTTAGTTCTTTTCATCAAATATCCCATCCCACTGCATCTTCAAGGGTATAAGAATTGGTGCTTCGATCCACTCCAATGTAATTTTAGGGTGAAGAAATTTGTAGCTTCGATCTACTCTGCTGAAACTTCAAAGAGATGAGAATCAATATTTTCAGTCTGCTTGCTGCCAACTCATGGAAGCAAGGCTTATAGCTTCGATCTGCTTCACTGCAACCTCAGGAATACAAGATCTGCTGTCTTTAGTCTGCTCCACTGCAAACTTAGAGAGGCGAGGCTGGTATCTTCGATCTGCTTCATTGTAACCTCAGGAAAACAAGATCTGCTATTCTTAGTTTGCTCCACTGCAAACTCAGGGAGACAAAATTGGTGTCTTTGATTTGCTTCACTGCAACCTCAGAAAGATAAAATCTGTTGTCTTTAGTCTGCTCCGCTGCAAACTTAAGGATGCCAGACTGGTATCTTCGATCTGCTTTGCTGCAAACTTAGGAAGACAAGATCTACTATTTTCAGTTTGCTCCACTGCAAACTCAGGGATGCTAGACTGGTATCTTCGATCCGCTTTGCTGCAAACTCAGGAAGACAAGATCTGCTATCTTCAGTCTGCTCTACTGCAAACTCAAGGATCCAGACTGGTATCTTTGATCCGCTTCGCTGCAAACTCAGGAAGACAAGATCTGCTATCTTTAGTCTGCTCCACTGCAAACTCAAGGATGCCAGGTTGATGTTTTCAATCCGCTTCACTGCAAACCCAGGAAGACAAGATCTACTATCTTCAGTCTGCTCTGCTGCAAACTCAGCGATGCCATACTGCTATTTTTGATCCCCTTCACTGCAAGTTCAAGAAGACAAGATCTACTATCTTCAGTCTGCTCCACTGCAATTTGAGGGATGTTAGACTGGTATCTTTGATCCGCTTTGCTGCAATCTCAGGAAGACAAGATCTGCTATCTTTAGCTTGCTCCGCTGCAAATTTAGGGATGCCAGACTGATATCTTCGATCCGCTTCGCTGCAATCTCAAGAAGACAAGATCTACTATCTTCAGTCTGTTCCACTACAAACTCAGGGATGCTAGACTGGTATCTTCGATCCGCTTCGCTGCAAACTCAGGAAGACAAGATATGCTATCTTCAGTTTGCTCAACTGCAAACTCAGGGATGCCAGATTGGAATCTTCGATCCGTTTCACTGCAATCCCAAGAAGACAAGATCTATAAATTCACTGATGCTGCTACACTGTCCTCTGGGGACCTATGCTGTAGAATCAATTTTATGTGTTTATGCTTATGCAAAATGGTTAGGATGTTATGATCTGAACGAATCAAATGCTCCTAACTAAATGATATATGAACGAATGCAAACTATCATAAGGACGATCCTCTTTAATAATTAGGATGTCATCACTTGTTGCTCATCAAGGCTCTATCATTAAGGTAGTACGCTGTCTTCCAAATTGGCTGGCATTTGACAGAAAACCTGAAAACATTTTTGCTCAACTAATTTGCCCTACTAACTTGAGGATCCTTTCCACTGTACCTCAGGGACATAAGGCTTGTACCATTTCAAACCATCCCACTGCGGTTCAGGATTTTCTTTTTGTTTCCACTGCAATTCAAGGGTATAGGATTTGTATCTTTTTCAATCCCTCCAACTGCAACTTTAGGGTATAAGATTTGTAACTTTTTCCATCCATTGATCACTCCCTAGGTGACCCGACCATATATGTATGCATGATATTCGCACGGATGTAAAATATTATCATTTTCTCAAGAATGATCCCTTCTGGGCTTGGGTTGTCATTACTTATTTTCTGTCGGAATTGTATCACCGACACAATATCTAGTCTTTTGATCAACCAATGTCCTTGACAGAGAATCTGAAGAGATAAACTCACTTTAGGCTCAAATATTTCCAACCCTTAAGCTTGGTGAGTTCTAAACAATAGTCCAGTTTTAGATTCTTTTATCTAGAAGTTTCCAGAGTAATATGCAAAACTCCTTTTATGAAAGTATGATTAGTCCATTAATCGTTATTTCAATGCGAAATGCTTGAAAAAGATCATACCAATGGACAAGAAGGAAATTGATTAGGAGTATAGCTCGAAACAAACAAGTTAAACAAGGATAGCAAATGCAATTGAGAAGAAAGTTTATTGGAAGCAGATTTTGAAAAGAATAAGGTAATCAAAGTTAAAAAATTCAAAATGGGTAAAATGGACACTAGGTGCCTCAGATATCGTAGCCTGAGCTTTTCTGTACAAAATTCCTTAAGACCATTTTGAGCTCGATATGTGTTTAGGGGATTCAGAGTACTTTGTCGATGCCCCAAGACATAGCACACTTCTTTATTGTCAATTCAAGCATAACAAGACTATCGTATGCCCCAATTTTATCAAAATTTGAGCCGCCCTTTGCGAGTTTTCAACTCAAAACCCCTTTGGTCTCAAGGTGCCCTTTGCGGGTTTTCACCTTGGCCACTCCATTTTTCTTTTCCTTTTTTCTTTCTATTTCCTTTTTCTTTTTTTTTGAAGGTCTCAAAGTGCCCTTTGCGGGTTTTCACCTTGGCCTCTCCTCTTTTAGGTATCTCTGGACTGAATCTGAATTTATAGTATTGGATAAGTTAATCTCAGTCAAAATTAGTCTTCTTATGAGGAAAGCCTTCTTTACCACATAAGGTCCTTCCCCGTTTGGCATTCATTTCCCTTTGAAATCCTTTTGTATAGAAAGGATCTTCCTCAATACCAAGTCCCCATCATGCAATTTCCTTGGGTGAACCTTTTTCATCATAAATCAGCATCATCCATTTTTGACACATTTGGCTATGATGAATACTTTCAAACCCTTTTCTTCAGCCAAGTTCACTAGAGACTTTTTACTTCATCTAATTCTTGACTCAATCAAAGCTTGGAGAAAAAGAATCTCGATTTTTATGGGCAGAACCACCTCTATTCCATAAACCAATGGGAAAGGTGTTGCCCCAACGAAAGTCCTGGTCTATGTTTGATAAGCATAGAGAATAAATGGTAGCTTCTTATGCCAATCTTTACAAGTCTCGGTCATCTTCCATAATTTTTTTATTTTTGTTTTTTTCTTTCTTTTTCTACTTTTTCTTTTGGCAGCCTTTGCTGCACTGTGATATGGCGCCTGATCTTTGAACAGACTGCAAACTTTTGACATTGTATAGTTGTGCATTATAAAACATGATCCTTTCTGGGATTTTTTGTCAGCACCTGATCATTTTTCCTTTTGTTTTTTTGGAAATCTAATGACTGTCGACTATGCAATATTGGCATATGAAGCTACTTCCACCCTCTTAGTGAAGTAAACGACGACCACGAAGATGAATCGATGTCATCTAGAATCTTTTGACAAGATCGGCCCCATAATATCCATGCCCCATGTCGAAACCATTTTTTGAAAAATGCGGGAATTGACTTTTTAAAAACATAGAGTCGCCACCAACCTTTTTTCGAGGTGTGATTAGATCACCTTAGAAAACATTTTGGTCTACGAATTTTTAAAAAACAGGTTCGAGAGTCGGTTACGTATGAGGAAGGATTAGCACCCTCGCAACGCCCAAATTGGTACCTTATTGATTAATTAATGTCCTAATATTGAAAATTTGAAGAGATTTCAAAATATGATTCTTTTTATTTAAAGGAATATTTGGATAACTCAAATTGGACTTTAGGATTTACTCATTCCGAAAGAATAAAATACCACATCCAGCACGTTAGGATACGGCATTTTCAACCTTCGAAATCGAGATTATCACATGATTTCCAAACCATGCAATTAAAAGGATATTTAGTTATTTGGGTGAAACGAACAAAAACGAAACCCAGCATGTTAGGGCACGATTTTCTCGAAGCTCTCAAATACCAAATATTACCTTATTTTGAAAACTTTTGAATAAAATGTAGCAATTAAATGAAATGTATTTTTAAAACAATGATGCAGAAATGAAATTGCCATGCAAATAAGATCCAATACACTAATAAATCAATTCGTGATATTCACATGGTATACACTACTTAAATATTAACATAATAATCAAAGACAAATGAATAATATATATAGCAATTTAAAGACAAATAATATGGAACAAATTGAAATCAAGCGGAAAACAATTTAAAATGATAACAAATGAGTTCATAATGAATAATGTAAAAAATGAAAATCAATAAAATACCAAAATTATTTTTTTTAAAATGATGTATGACAAACTTTAAAATAAATGATATATGCAAGTTTAAATGAACAATAAAGAACTTAAAATCAATAATATATGAAAATAATTTACAATGAAACAATTTAAATAAACATTATAGAAAACAGTTAAAATGAATAATATATATAAGATAGCTTAAAATAATAATATAAAAAACTCAATTATAATACAAAAAGAAATAAACAAAACAATTTAAAAGAGATACTATGTAAAAACTTGAAATAAATAAATGAAATATGAATTTGCAAAAAAAGGAGGGTGAAAATAAAGTAAAACTATATATAATTATAAAAAAATGATAAGTAAATAAACAAACTAATAAATATTACATATTAAATAAATCAATTTAATAATATAACAATAATAATAAATAAAAAATAAATACTAATCATAAATATAACAGATATAATAATCATAATAATATTAACATTAATTTATTTAAAAAGAAAATAGCAAAAAAATGAAAAAAGGACTAAATTGAACCTTAAAACAAAATTTTGGGGTGAATTAATGATAAACAAAAAGGAAAGGGACCTTAATGAAAACGCAATTAATAAGGAGGGACCAAAATGGGAAATAATCCCTCCCTCCAAAACGCGCAGCTTCAAGGCGGACTTAATTGAAAACTGAAGTAAATAACCGAGCAAATTTTAACATGGAAGAAACTTGATTGTAAAGGAAATAAAAGACGGAAGGATCGCTGGCGTAAATAGCCCAATTATCAAAAACATGCAGACCCTAATGGTGGGTCGGGTCGGTTAGATCGGGTTGCATGAAACGATGTCATTTTGGGTGTTTAAGGCCAGTCCCAAAACGATGTTGTTTTGGGGGTCTATATAAGTCACTTTTTGCCCAAAAAAATAATTTTCATCTTTGTTTAAAAAAAACTTCAAAAGCTCTCCCCATTTTCTCTCAAAGCCCCCTTTGTCCGGCCAAGACTCTGGTCACCGGACCGTTGATCGCCGGCCAGCCACCGGTGGCGCCGCCTCCATCCGCGGTGGCCAGAAAGACCCAAAATCTCACCTGTTCCCTCTCTCGACCTCTAGATTACGAATCTGGGGTTAGTTTTTTTCGAAAATTGGATGAAAGGTGATCAAAATTGTCGACAATAAAACCTCCTAGGTAAACCCCGAAATCCCTCTTTTCTTTTGTTGTTGTATGTATAAAATAATGAAAATAAAATAAAATAAAACCTAAAAAGTAAAGAAATGAAACAAAGAAATAAAAAACCTTTGAAATTTGTTCTTTCTATTGCTTGTTCATTCACTGTTTTCTTATTGTGTATCTGTTTATTCGTAAAAAAATAGTCCCCTTTACACTGTTTTTTGCTTTCAGTTTTATAGCCGAAACCCATAAATATTACAACTTTTATTTGTGTGATTTCCTGCCATATTCGTGCTACTCTGTTTTCCTTTCCTTTTGCAGGTGAATGTCGTAGATCACGGCGGCAATAAGGCTTGATTCACGCACTAATGGAGGCTCAGCTACGGTTGCAACTCCCTTGCCCTAGGGTTTCTACCGAAAGCTTCATTGGTTTTAGGCTTCTTGGGCCGACTGTGCCATTGCGTTAGGTCTGGACCAATTTGGGGTTCAGTTACGCTAAGTGGGTTTGGGTTTTAATATTGGCCACGGGTGTAATAGGGTATTGGGCAGTTTACTTTGGTGTTGGGCCACGGGTAACATTTGGGTGTAACTTGGCCACGGGTAGTGAGTTTAGGCATTACTATTTGGACTTTGGGATTTTAAGCCCATTTATTGCAAAAGCTTGGACTTTATTTATTTTTGACATTGGTTTATTATTTGGCCTGGGCCTGAGCAAAAATGGGCCATTACAGTTGCCCCTTTTTGCTCATTGTAATGTAACGGGAATAGAGCAAAGACTATAAAAGGACCAGTTTTGCCTGGTCTTGCCAAGTCCTAACTTCTTGGTCCTCGTCTTCTTCAAATAACTTCCAACCCAACTATAACTTCAAGGGTATTTGGAACTTCAACTTAAATTTACTTCTCTGAGAGATTGAATTTTTAGCTGTAATCTTATTCCACTGTAACTCCAAGGAAATAAGATTTGCTTTCTTCGATCTGTTCTACTTTAGAGAGGTAAGGCTAGTGTCTTCAATCTGCTTCGCTGCCACTTTAGAAAGGCTAGATCTGCTATGTTTAGTCTGCTCCACTATGAACTCAAGGAGGCCAGGCTAATTTCTTCGATCTGCTTCAATGTAACTTCAGGAAGACAAGATCTACTATTCTTAGTCTACTCCACTGCAAACTTAGGGAGACAAAACTGGTGTCTTTGATTTGCTCCACTGCAACTTCAGGGAGACAAAATCTATTGTCTTTAGTCTGCTCCACTACAAACTCAGGGATGCCAGACTAGTATCTTCGACCCGCTTCGTTGAAAACTCAGGAAGATAAGATCTGCTATCTTCAATCTACTCCGCTACAAACTCAAAGACACCAGGCTGATGTTTTTGATCCACCTCACTGTAATCTCAGGAAGACAAGATCTGCTATCTTTAGTCTGCTCCGCTGCAAACTCAAGGATGCCAGACTAGTATCTTCGATCTGCTTTGCTGCAAACTCAGGAAGATAAGATCTACTATCTTCAGTCTGCTCTGCTACAAAATCAGGGACGCCAGGCTTATATTTTTTATCCACCTCACTGCAATCTTAAGAAGACAAGATCTGATATCTTCAGTCTGCTCCACTGCAAACTCAGGGATGCCAGACTAGTATCTTTGATCTACTTCGTTGCAACCTCAGTAAGACAAGATCTACTATCTTCAGTCTACTCCGCTACAAACTCAAGGTTGCCAGACTAGTATCTTTGATAAGCTTCACTGCAAACTCAGGAAGACAAGATCTGCTATCTTTAGTCTACTCTACTGCAAACTCAGGGATGCCAGACTAGTATCTTCGATCTGCTTCGCTGCAAACTCAGGAAGATAAGATCTGCTATCTTTAGTCTGCTCCGCTACAAACTCAGGGATGCCAAACTAGTATCTTTGATCTGCTTCGCTGCAAACTCAAGAAGACAAGATCTGCTATCTTCAGTCTACTCCATTGCAAACTCAGGGATGCCAGACTAATATCTTTGATCTACTTCACTGCAAACTCAGGAAGATAAGATCTGCTATCTTTAGTCTGCTCTACTGCAAACTTAGAGATGCCAAACTAGTATCTTCGATCTGCTTCGCTGCAAACTTAGGAAGACAAGATTTGCTGTCTTCAGTCCTCTCCGACAGACTAGTATCTTTGATCTGCTTCGTTGCAAACTCAAGAAGACAAGATCTGCTATTTTTAGTCTGCTCCGTTACAAACTTAGGAACGTCAGACTGATATCTTCCATCCACTTCTCTGTAATCTTAGGAAGACAAGATCTGCTATCTTCAGTCTGCTCCACTGTAAACTCAGGGATGCTAGACTGGTATCTTCAATCTGCTTCGCTGCAATCTCAGGAAGACGAGATCTGTGAATCTTTAGTTTGCTCCACTGTAAACTCAAGGATGCCAGACTGGTATCTTCGATCCACTTCGCTGCAATCTCAAGAAGACGAGATCTGTGAATTCATCGATATTGCTACACCATCCTCTAGGGACCTATCCTGTAGAATCGGTTTTTTAAGTTTATGCTTATGCAAAAATGGTTAGGATGCTATGATCTAAATGAATCAAATGCTCCTAACTAAATGATACATTTACGAATGCAAAATGTCATGAGGATGGTCCTTTTTAATAATTAGGATGTCATCACCTGTTTCTCATCAGGGCTCTATCATTAAAGTAGTATGCTGTCTTCCTACTCGACTGGCATTTAATAGAAAACCTGAAAACATTTTTGCTCAACTAATTTGCCCCACTAGCTTTAGGGTCATTTCTATTGTACCTCGGGGACATAAGGCTTGTACCATTTTCAAACCATCTTACTGTGGTTCAGGAGTATAGGATTTGAAACTTTTTCAATCCGTTCCCACTGCAATTCTAGGGTATAGGACTCGTATCTTTTTCAATGTATCCCACTGTAACTTTGGGGTATAGAATCTGTAGCTTGTTCCATCCACTGATGACCTCCAAGTGACCCGACCAGATGTGTATTGTATGATACTCACATGGATGCAGAATATCATTTTTTCTCGAGAGTGATCCCCTTCTATGTTAGGGTTGACATTGCTCATTTCCATCGAGATTGTATCACCGACGTGATATTTTGTCTTTTCATTTAACCAATATCTTTGACTAAAAATTCAAAGAGATAATTTAGGCACGAATATTTCCAACCCTTAAGCTTGGTAAGTTCTAAACAATAGACCTATTTCCAGGTTCCTGCATTATTTAGAAGTCTCTAGAGTAATATGCAAAACTCCTTTTATGAAAGTATGATTAGCCCATTAATAGTTATTTCAATGCGAAATGCTTAAAAAAGATTATACCAATGGAAAATAAGGAAATTGATTAGGAGCATAGCTCGAAACAAGCAAGTTAAATAAGGATAGCAAATGCAATTGAGAAGAAAGTTTATTGGAAGCATATTTTGAAACGAATAAGATAATCAAAGATAACAAATTCAAAAAAGGGTAAAATGGAAACTAGGTGCCTCAGATATCGCCGCTTGAGCTTCTCTATACAAACTTCTTTAAGACCATTTTGAGCTCAATATGTGTTTAGGGGATTTGAAGTACTTTGTCGATGCCCCAAGACGTAGCATACTTCTTCATTGTCAATTCAAGCATAGCAAGACTATCGTATGCTTCATTTTTATCAAAATTTGAGCCGCCCTTTCTGGGTTTTCAACTCAAAACCCCTTTGGTCTCAAGGTGCCCTTTGCGGGTTTTCACCTTGGCCTCTCCATTTTTTCCTTTTCTTTTTTCTTTTTCTCTTCTTTTCTTTGAAGGTCTCAAAGCACACTTTGCTGGTTTTCACCTTGGCCTCTCCTCTTTTAGGTATCTCTGGACTGAATTTGAATTTACAGGTTTGGATAAGTTTATCAAAATCAGTGCTCCTCCGGGGAAAGCCTTCTTTACGATGTAAGGTCCTTCCCCGTTCGACATTCATTCCCCTTTGAAATCTTTTTGTATAGAAAGGATCTTCCTCAATACCGAGTCCCTATCATGAAATTCCCTTGGGTGAACCTTTTTCGTTGTAAATCAGCATCATCTATTTTTGGCACATTTGACTATGATAAATACCTTCAAAGCCAAGTTTACTGGAGACATTTTTCTTCATCCAATTCTTGACTCAATCAGAGCTTAGAGAAAAGGAATCTCGATTTCATGGGCAGAACCGCCTCTATTCCATAAACCAATGGGAAATGTGTTACCCAAGCAAAAGTCCTGGTCGACGTTTGATAAGCATAGAGAATAAATAGTAGCTTCTTATGCCAATCTTTACAAGTCTCGATCACCTTTCATAATTTTTGTTGTTTTTTTCTTTCTTTTTGTACTTTTTCTTTTGGCAGCCTTTGCTGCACTATGATATGACGCTTGATCTTTAAACAGATTATAAACTTTTGACATCATACAGTTGTGCATTATTAAACATGATCCTTTCTGGCATTTTTTGTCGGATCCCGATGGAAATTTGATGACTGTCGACTTTGCAATATTGGCATATGAAGCAACATCCCCCATCTTAGTGAAGTAATTAACGACCACAAAGATGATTCGATGTCAGCTAGAAGCTTTTGACGAGATCGGCCCTATAACATCCATGCTCCACATATAGAAAAGTTTGTGAAGAAATGGATGAGGCACATAAATCTTGTTTTCTTTAATTCGGTATTTGCGGTATAACTGATGCAATCCCCTTTCATAGTAGACCAGCAGTGCCCGAACCTCATGTTTAGCCTGGCCATTGTAAAACCACCTGCATACGTTCTTCTGACATTCTTATGGATCTCTTTTAGCCTTAACAGCATCCATAGGTCTTAGTTGCCCAGGCATATCTTGATACAATCGTGCAAAGACATCTTTGAATTTTTGGAGTAACTCAATGAAGTCCCACTTTATTTTTCCAGGCTCCGATCTTTTTCTCTTTCTCTTCCCCTAGGTTCATAATATTCGTTGTTCCTCTGTAAAGTACGATTCGTTTATCATCTTGTTCTTCCATTCTTAGCAAGTCAAGAAATAAGGTTACAATCTCTGTCATCTTCAAAATCCTGAGACCCCCAAAGACACATATCTCACTCAAAAAGAAGATTCTGAGTCTATAGCAACGTCACTCATATCATTGATATCTGGGGACATGTTGTAAGTACAAATGCGAATTCCAAAGAATAATTGATTCTAAGGATGATTATTTGTACGGTATGATCATGAATGAAGGATAAAAGAATATTTGAAAGAAAGTCTAAAAATAAAATAATCTATACATGGAAAGAATAAAAAAATATTTGCTCAAAAATATATATTTTATTGAAATAAAGATTTTGGACACAAGCCTACTTCACAAAAGGATTCTTATTACCTCTAGGCTTAAGGCAACAAGCTTGTTTTGAATATTACTCTAAATTAGCTCTAAAATTATAAGGATCTCTTCCACCGTCCCATTATTTAAAACTCTCCCAAGCATGTAGGATGTTTGAAAAATTGTATTCCCCAGTTCCCTCTTCGGATACGTTGTTTAGATCCCCCAATATCAGGTCTTGTACTAAAGCCCTGAACTCGATGCATTCTTGGATCTCATGCCCATTTCCATCAAGAACTCTCCCCTTTATCTAGATGGTTAGGTAACGGATTTTCTGCCCCAGAGGGATCATTAAACTTGACAATACCCATTTTGACAATTCTTTCAATCATCTTTTTGAAAGAAGTGTAGTTCTCAATCGAGTGTCCTATGATTCTCGCATGGTATTCGCATTGGGGGTTTGTGTCATACCATTTAGGGTATGGAGGTTGTATAGGTTTTAGGCAGAAAGGGAAACCATGTGTGTATCAAATGAAATTTGGTACAACTCTATATACGTCATTGGGATGGGCGCGAAATGGGATTTTTTTGAGTTCGGTCTTGAATTGGGTTCTTACCTTTGAGGAACCTGATGGCTAATAGTTGTTGTTCTTGGCTGGCCTATGGTAATCGATTTTGAATAAGCCATGCCATGCATACTCGTGTTATTCGCCTCATTTTCTTTTTTCTTCGGGGCCTTTAAAGTATTAACTTGGGAACTCCACTCTCATTTTTTCCTTTTGTAATGGTCTTCACATTGTTTCAGAATCTCCACACTAGCCTTCTTTGTTTCTTCTATACTAGCCAGTTCACTGACAATGGGATTGGTTGGATTGCCCCCCCGGATTGGGACCTAAGCCTATCGAGTAGTTTATTAGTGCTGACATACTGGCCTGATGCTATTGGGGTTTGATAGTTACGGGTACCCCTTGCGGATGCGCGTCTGGTTGGGTCTAGACGCTTATTGAGGTAAAACCTAGGGGATAGACTAGGTCTTTATTATCATCCCCACTATTGACCACTGGCTCTTTCCTTTTTTCAAGGCCTTCGGCTAGTAACTGACTTAGCTGGCCAATCACATTTTTTTGGAACTCTAACATTTGATCTCGTATATCTTGTTAAATTTTGGTCATTTGCTCTTGCATCTGTATTTGCCTTTACTCTAATCTCTCCAACTTTTGTTCCATGTTTTCCAGGTTAACTCTGAAATAATTTTACCTAATTAGGGTCCTTTGTGAAAATCTAATGCATGAAATGCAAATGCATGAAATGAATGCAAGAAGAAAGAGAGGCGCTAATTCTGAATTCAATTCCATTAGAAGAACTTTTCTAGAAAATAATTTTTTTCACATAAAATGGATTACATATGCGTCCTTGCCCTCATATTCCAGGCGAAGACACTGATCCTCTTCTTCATATCTGGATGTTCCAATTTTGTGAACTTTTTAATAGATGCTTCTATTATCTCCTTCTTGCTTGATCTAGGCTCATTGCTCCCTTATTTCCGTGATGCTTATTAGCCTCTTCAAAAAAGTCAAGATACGATGGCTCTTAGATAATCTTTGTTAGCTTGAATCCTTGGTCAGCGAAACGAAGTTCTGTAGACTATCAACCTTCTCTCGTCATGTTTACTTGGGCCATATTTGGACGACCGTATTATAATCCACTTTATCAAGAAATTCATTTTCTTATGACAAACTCTTCTATTTAGTAATCGAATTTGAATCAACACCTCCTTTCTATGATGAAAATGCAATGCAATCAAAACAAAAGAAAACACGTTAGCACAGGAAAAATAAACAACAGAATAGAGCACCTAATTGGGGTGACCACTAGGGTTTGGTACGATTCTACCTAAGGTAGGTTCTTAGGGCTCACTATATGTGGTTCAGTTCTAAGACTAGGGTACCTAAACCAGTAGATTCCTCGATCCTCACCCATTATAGTCTCATTTGGACCAAGTTCAGTTTAGGGGGATACATTTCCCTATGGCCATGCGAAGAAGAAAATCTCATGAAGACATAGGTACAGATATATCCTGGAAGCAGTCCACTAGCCCCTGCGGAGGTGAAAACCTCACGAAGGCATAGTTTATCACTCCCACTTAAGAGGGTAAGATTGACCAATAATGCAATGCAATGTGAAGAAAGATACCGACAGTCAAACCAACACAATAAATGTAAACTTCATGATGAAAATTGTAACAAAGATAGGTGAAATACACCATAGAGACCATTATAACCAAATACATCAACACAAAAGAAATAAAATAAAGTACCTATCCTGGTGACCACTAGGTTTTGGCATGGCTCTACCTAGGGTGGGCTCTTAGGGTTTTCTACATGGGGTTTGGTTCTAAAGTAGAGGTACCTGAACTAGCAGATTCCTTGATCCTCACCCATTATAGGCTCATATGGACCGAGTTCAGTTTAGGGGGATACATTTCCCTATGGCCATGCGGAGATGAAAATCTTACAAAGATATAGGTATAGATGTATCTCGGAAGCAATCGACTAGCCCATGCGGAGGTGAAAACCTCACGAAGGCATAGTTTCTCACTCCCACTTAAAAGGTGTAACCACAACGGTCATGCAATGCAATTTAAGAATATTCTACGAGACTCAAACCACGATGATACAAACAAATACAATAAAAGGATCGTAATTTTTAAAATCAAATTCTTAATTTTCAACAAAAGGACAGAAAATAATCAATTTTACAGCTTGAATCTCTTATTGGTCCCCAGCGGAGTCGCCTAGCTGTCAAAACCATTTTTTAAAAAACATGGGAATTGACTTTTTAAAAACATAGAGTCGCCACCAACCTTTTTTCGAGGTGTGATTGGATCACCTTATAAAACATTTTGGTCTACGAATTTTTAGAAAATAGGTCTGGGAGTCGGTTACGTATGAGGAAGGATTAGCACTCTCGCAACGCCCAAAATTGATACCTTATTGATTAATTAATTTCCTAATATAAAATTTGAAGAGATTTTAAAAGATGATCCTTTTTATTTAAAAGAATATTTGGATAACTCAAATTGGACTTTAGGATTTACTCATTCCGAAAGAATAAAATACCACATCCAGCACGTTAGGATACGACATTTTAAACCTTCAAAACCGAGATCATCACATGATTTCCAAAACATGCAATTAAAAGGATATTTAGTTATTTGGGTCAAACGAACAAAAATGAAACCAGCATGTTAGGGCACGATTTTCTCGAAGCTCCCAAATATCGAATATTACCTTATTTTGAAAACTTTTGAATAAAATGTAGCAATTAAATGAAATGTATTTTTAAAACAATGATGCAGAAATGAAATTGCCGTGCAAATAAGATCCAATACACTAATAAATCAATTCATGATAATCACGTGGTATACACTACTTAAATATTAACATAATAATCAAAGACAAATGAATAATATATATAGCAATTTAAAGACAAATAATATGGAACAAATTGAAATCAAGCGTAAAACAATTTAAAATGATAACAAATGAGTTCATAATGAATAATGTAAAAAATGAAAATCAATAAAATACCAAAATTATTTTTTTTTAAATGATGTATGACAAACTTTAAAATAAATGATATATGCAATGTCGAAACCATTTTTTCCTCGATTTAAAAAAATGGGGATTGACTTTACAATTCAAAAATGGAGTCGTCACCGACCTTTATCGAGATGCGATCGGATCACCTTAAATTATTTTAATAAAACATTTTGATTTATTAAAACAAAGAATTTGGTATTCGAAACTTGAGAAAATGGGTTCGGGAGTCGATTACGTACGAGAAAAGGTTAGCACCCTTGTAACGCCCAAAATTGGTACCAAATTGATTAAAAATGTCCTTATGTCAAAAAGTTTTGAAATACGATTTCTTTTAAAGCATTTGAATGGCTTAAATTGGACGGCAAGATTCTCTCGTTTCAAAGGAATACAGTATCCCATTCAGCACGTTAGGGCACGATCCTTTAAACCCTCAAAACCATGATCAAATCTTGTCCTAAAAAAATGAATATATTTGAAAATTACGAAAAGGGTGTTCACTTATTCGGTCCAAACAGAAACGAAACCCAACACGTTAGGGCACGATTTCTCGGATTTCTGAACAGAGAATGTAACGCCCTAATTTTCGGGTTTCTCTTAGATTGTTGTTCATCTAATAAAATGTAGGAACTCTGGTATTTGGGTGTGTAATGCATGTTTAGGGAGTGTTAATGGGCCTATGGAAGGCCTAGGCGTTGGTTAAAAACTCGGTAAAATTTTGTATTTTTGACTTAGGAGATAGGGGGCCTTGGAAAGTAGGTGTTATAAGTAAATGTGTGTGAAATAAGACACAAGCTAGCCAGTGGTGGAGTGGCAATATGACGCCACTTAGGAGCTACAAAAGTGGCGCCTAAAAGAGTGTGGGGGTCAAGGGTTCAAGTCTCAGGTATGTATTAAGGTGTCTTATATTTATGAATAGAAGAGGTAAGTGGTAGACTTCAAGTTAAACTCTGGTTGGAGGAGTTTGAAATGGTCATATGAGTTAATCAAGGAGGAGGTTGGGGAGCAAATCAAGGATATTTCAAATTTGAATGAAGTGGCAGGCCAAGGGACTCTCTAAGGTGCAAATTCGGCAAGCAACATAGGTAAGGCACAATCGGCATTAGGGTCTCTTTTTGTGCCAATTTCATTTGGGGTCTTTTAGAGGTTCTTGAGCCGATTGTGTATAGCACTAGGGTCTTCTTTATTTTCCTTTTTGTTATTCAACCTTCTTTTTCCTCCTAATAGCCGCAACCTACCCTTATCCTAAGCCTTATTGCTGAATTCTTTAGTTGTCGAAATCACTCCCTAGTTTCTCTCCTTCTCTCGTTCTTTTTCTTTGCTCTTACACCCCATACCGATTCCATTCCATCCCATTTCTCTTCAAGACCGAAGCCACCTTCCTCCTTCTCTTTTTCTTCAAGCTTTTGTCGACAGCATTTAGAGCCGAGACACTCTTGTTTTGCCAAAACCGAATTCTCCTTCTTTCTTTAACTGCTTCGGTAAGTCGACTCCTTATCTGTCACCTCTCTTATCGTTAAGTCATCTTTCCTATTCTAGTGATTGAAACGGCAAGGGTATCATATCGCATATTTGGAAGCCGAAAACACCTCCTTTTAAACATTCAAAAGCTGAAACTCTTCAAGCCACTCTGATTGTGGTTAGAGTTAGAGCTACTATAGATTGAGTATAGATTCCGTTGAGTAGAAGCAAGTAAGCAGGGCTGTTCGCGCGCTGAGTTTTGGTAAGTGTTCGAAACCTTGAATACCTTCGTTTATTGGTATATTAAAGAGAAGCCAAAATCCCTGGACCCTTAGGGGAGTTGTCGACATGGCTTTTATTGATCTAATGCTATGGTTTGATTCTTATGTGCATTGGATAGCAAGGAAAGGTGATCAAACGAGGAGTTTTAAGGACTAACGCAGTGGAGCACTTAGATCTAGTCCATAATCGACAAAAAGGTAAAGGCCTTAGGGGCTTAGGCCATGTTTGCCGATTTTGGTAAAGGACTTATGGTTTAATGATTGTCGATTTTAAGACTGACACTCTAGTGATTAACTGTAGGCTTTCGTACGTGGATCTCGTTGTCACTTCATCTGTTAACAGGTGTGTAACGTATCTCCATCATAGACTAGGACGGCAAAGGCCGTAATGATCGAAAAACTGATCGAAAGTGACCGAACAATCGGTCTTGGAAGGATCTAAGAGTAGCCGAATACTTTATTGTGGTTAGACTAGAAATTGACGGTGGCGAAATTGCAAAAGGTGCAATTTCGAGCATTTCGGTAAGATAGGCTTCGATGGGCCAATGATGGGCCCAATGGACTTCCGAGCCCAAATCGGTAAAATGACTGTTAAAGGCCTTCTGGCGACATGGCTAATAATAATACGGTTGAAGTTGGTAATCTGAGCATGTAACACCCTGAATTTGGGCCTAGAAGAATTGAGTTTTGAGTCTGGATTCGAATAAATGGAAACCTAAATAAATTGAGAAGTTTTAAATATTATTGTTTAAAAATTTTTTTTAGAAATAAATTACTATTAGAAAATTTTTCTGTATTTATTATTACTGATATTTATGAAAATTATATATTCTTATTACTATTACTATTGATAAAATATTTTTGTTATTATTATTGATGTTTTAAAATTTTATGAAAATTATAATTAATTATTATTAGAAAAAAATTACGGTATTTATTTTATTTAGTATTTTGTGATAAAATTATTATTATTATTATTTTTAATTATATGACATTAGTACTAATTTTATGTTTAAATTTAGTTTTCAAATAAATTTGGAAGTGTTTGAAGTGTGGGAAAATTTTTGGTTCAATCCAAGACTTTAGCAAAGAAATTAGTTTTTGTTTGTTAGGGGAACTGGTCAATAAGGCTTTAATAATTAAGTGGGCTAAATATGTCACAAAGGGAAGTCTGGTTCAGTGGTAGAGGCACTAGGAGGTTGTTGGAGTGCCTAGGTTCAAGGCACGGTGCACGCATAAGTTGTTTTTATTTTTAGAAGCCAGGTCGCGCTTAAATAAGGGTTAAAAAGAGTTGCTGGCGAAATATGCCACAAAGAGGCTTGTGGCGCAACGGCAGCAGTGCGTTAGCCACTCCACGAGGGCTAGGGTTCAAGTCACAATGCGCGCGAGATGTTTGGTTTTTTTTAAAGGCGGGCTAGGACTTCAGCAGGTATAGGTTAAGATTAATTGCGAGCATATTATAGTAAAGAGGAACACTTGGTGCAGTGGCCAGCAGCAGGTTGTGAAGCGCAGGGATGGGAGCAGGTCTGGAGTTCGAGTCTCGCCTCGCGCAGGGAAGGTAGAATTTTGTTGCACGCGTGGGGAAGGAGTTGGAGTCCGATCGGGACTCCTCCTAGTAGGATGGACCAGTCGAAGCGGCATGGAGTGCTGCTGATTTGGTGGGGGGATTGGATTTCATCCAAATCCAATTGAAATGCTAAAATCAAGGAAGGAATTAAAGACAATTTAAATTTATTTTGGATGGAATTTAAATTCGGTAGGTAGCAAAAATTAAGGAGCAAGGCATGGTATTTGATTTAGGAAGGAAATCTTTTATTTTATGCCAAAATACACCATTCGGCTAGGGGATTTTGAGTACCAAATTACCTTGTTACTTTGCTTTCATGATTTATTTTCTTCTTTAGTTTTGGGGGTTAGCCGATTGAATTTTTATTCTTTCTTCAGTTGTTTCTTGTGTTATTCTATTTCTTTTTCCCACTTTATATTTTCTTTTGCTCATTTTCTCTTCGAATCTTTTTCATTCAAAGCCGAAGCAACCTTTTCTCGTTACCTATTCTTTTTCCAAATCAAAATCCTATTAAAATAATCTTTTCTTCTCAAGATTGTTGCCGATCATCTTCACTCTTCCTCATACAATTTCTGTTGCATCGTTCGTCTCCTCTTTCAAAGCCAAAGATTCTTTTCGTGATTTGGGGATTAATTTCTAGATCTATTTTCTACTCGCGTTTTAATTTGGATCTACTGTGAATATAAGATTTGGCAAAAGTGTTGGAAACGTTCTGCCAAGAACGTCCTTGGTAAGTATTTAGATCTTATTTTATTTTATTTATTTAGTAATTCGAGAATAAGTTGAAAATCCCTAAATACTTTAGGGAGACTATCAATTTTTGTCAAGATTGAAATTAAGTAATTTTTATTCGGTTTTCTATGTGCAAATCAAAGGCTAGCTATCAAGATCTATTTGGAGGCTATTAAGATCAACGGGTTCAAAGCAGTCGAGATCTAGATCTAGTAGTCAAAGATCGACAAGGTAAGTCGTTATTAAGGCTTTGTAATAGCCGAATGTGGTAGGTAATTTTTACATCGGTTTTCATAGATTTGTAAGTTAATCTGTAAGTGGTTGATTATAGGAGAAATTGCATAGGAGGTCTCACCGGCAGAATCGTAAATCAGGTGTGTATCGAATCCTTCTTTAGTCTAATTTGGCAGCCAAGTAACCGAAAAGTTGGTATTATGTGGGCTTATGAGTGCGCGAATACTCACAAGATGATTGGAAATCGTGGATTCTGTAACTCTAAGTGGTAAGTTAGATGAGTGTGCAATTTCATGCACTTCGGTAAGTTGGGCCTAATGTGGGCCCAATGGGTTTTTGGGCCCATTTAGGTAAAAATAGGTAATAAGTATGTTCTGTTGGATTGTAGGATTGAAACTACTAAAACCGGTAACTGGATATGGAACTTGGACTAAACGGGCTTAATTTGCTAATAGGCACTGTAGGGCCCATTAAGGGTTTTAGGGCCCAGTAACTGAAACTTGTTGAAAATTGTTAAATGGACTGCTAAGATGGAATAGAGATTACCAATGACTGTAATAAACTTAAGACTCGTAGTATTAGAATAATTACTGAAATACCCCTTAGGGTGCGAATTTACAATTTTACCCCTAGGTGTAAAATGACTATTATACCCCTAGGGCTAAATTTGACTGGAATGCATGTTTTATTGTTTCTGTGTACTGTATGCCATGTCATAATTATCTGTTGCATGGGTTTTGGGATTATTGATGGAGGAAGTGGAAGTGGCATTGCCACGATTACTGAAAGAGGCTTTGCCTCGTACTGTTTCTGAAAGGGGCTTTGCCTCGTTATACTGTATATCTGAGCAGCCATGCTACGACTGTGGTGTGTTGGCTAGGTGGGTCGAGTTATTCCCCACATGGTGTGTTGGTTGGTACGGGTGGTGTGTAGCAGATGGGTGGGTCGAGTAGTCTCCCCACATGATATGGGCTTGCGTTCATACTGTTATTCCGTATTGTACTGCCTTTGGGCTATACTGTTATCTGAATAGGGCTTCAGCCCAGTTATTACTGTTATTTGAGTAGGGCTTCGGCCCAGTATCTGACTGAGATTGGATAGGGCTTAGGCCCAGTGGGCTTGAGCTGACTTGGGCTTTGGATGGGCTTTCTGTACACACTGAGTTTCCAAACTCATCCCATTTTCCTTCCATCCTTGCAGGTGAGCCTAGGTTAATGGACTTGGAGCTGGGAGGGATTCAGAGTGGCCACATGGACTGGACTGATAGTTTTTAATTAAGTTAATTTAATCTTAATCATTTTTATTCTGATTTTGGGTTTGTAATAAGGGCCTTTTTAATAATTTATAATTTGTTTTAGCTTAAGTATGATATTATTTAAATTGTTCTTAATCGGTTAGCGTTAGGGCACGATTTTATAAACGCTACTTGTTTTCATAATATCTCGATAAGTAGAGCAAAGCTTCCGCAACGTAAACGTTTTTACAAATAAGTATTTTAAATGGACCTAAACTTAATTTGTTGATCGTGAACAAGTCATTAGCTTAAAGTGTGGCAATGGATGTGTGCATGTCTAGGAGTGGATCTAGGAAGAGCTTGGTACTTAAGTAGTCTAAATGACTCACCTCCTCTTCTCTTGAATCCTACCTGGTGCATAGTATTCATTCACTTTAAGCCATAATGTAACGCCCTAATTTTTGGGTTTTTCTTAGATTGATCCCTATCTGATAAAATGTTTAAATGTTAGTATTTGGGTGTGTAATGCATGTTTGGGGTGTGTTAATGGGCCTATGGAAGGCCCATGTGTTGGTTAAAGGCTCGGCAAAATTTTGTGTTTTAACTTAGGAGATAGGGGACCATTGAAAGTAAGGGTCTTAAGAAATTATGTGCGAAATATAGCACAAATGAATCAGTGGCAAAGTGGCAAGGGGGACGCCACTAGGCTCCTTAAAAGGTGGCGCCTAAAGGAGCTTAGAGGTCAGGGGTTCAAGCGCCAGAGGTGGCAAAGGTAGTGTTTTATTTTTTAAGCTTGAGCAGGTAAGAGGTTGAAGCCGAATTAAACTCTGCTTGGGGAGTGTTTGAATCGGTCATGAGAGGATATTGAGGAGTAAATCAAGGAGTTTTGAATTTCAAAGAAGGTGGCCGATTCTGGGTCTTTGCAAGTGCAATTCGGCTAGGGGACTTTGTATTTACATTTTCGGTAATAGGTGCTAGAGAGTGCCGAATGCTCCTTTTGTTCTTTGATAATTTAGTGCCGATTTCCTTAAGTGTGGAAGCTCTCCTTTTCTGTCAATCATGCTTAGCCTATTAGGTATTTTTGTTGTCACTTCATTCTTCTCATTCAACCTTGAAGCCGAACCCTATTTCCCCTTGTGGCCGAACCTTCAGTCGACTAAAGCACTTCCTTTATTGTTTCTTTTCTATTCTCATTTATTTGTTTTCTTCTTCTCTTCTTCTCAAATCATAAACCGACCCCCCCTTACCACCATTCTTCTACTAGCCGAATTCAATCTTCTCTCCCTCTCTTCTCTGAATCTTTGCCGACAACTGTGAGTAAGGCCAAAACTCTTGGTGACCAATTACCCTTCTTCCAAAGCCGACTGCCTTTTCTTCTTTCAAAACACCTAATAGCCGAACCCCATTCTTCTATCACTTCTAATTGCCATTTCACCCCATCTATTTCGTTGATTAAAACCACTTGAACACCATATCACTTTCTAAAAGCTGGAAGCACCTCCTTTCTAATCATTCAAAACCGAATATCTCTAGAGATATCCTTGTGGTGTTAGCGTTAGACCTGCGGCGGATTTAGATCAGACCAGGGATAGTGGAACGTGGGAGCGATACTTTTCGAGTGGTGGTATTGGTAAGTGATTTAATCACTATGAATCTCGTTTATTAAATATCTTAAAGGAAGACCGAAATCTATAGGTCCTTGGAGGACATGACGACATTTCTTGTAGGATTCTAATGCTATGGGTTGTTTCTTTTGTGCATGGAATAGCAAGGAGAGGTTACCAAGCGAGGAGTTGTGAAGGATAGTGTGATTGGACATCGAGATTTAGTCTTTAATCGACAAAGGGGTAAGATTTAATACCTTAGGCCATGGTGGCCGATTATGATTAGTGGGTGAAGGTCTTATATGTGGTCGAATCTTAGACTAACACTTAGTGATCAATTGTAGGTTTTCATTTGTGGGTTCTCCAACGGTTTCGACAGTAACAGGTGTGTAACTAATCTCAATTCTTAGACTGATGTGGCAAAAGTCGAAATGGCCATAAAAATGACCGGCAACTCGTTGAAAGTGACCGAAAAATACATTCTGTGATATTGGAGAGTAATCGTTACCCCATTGGGGTTAACCATGTATTTGGTGGCGAAGGAATTGCAAAAGGTGCAATTCTGATTGTGTTGGTAAGTTGGGCCTCGATGGGCCAAGGTGGGCCCAATGGGCTTCCGAGCCCAATTCGAAAAAACGGGCATAAAAGACTTTCTGGTAACGTGAATAATCAAAACATTGTTAAAATGGTAAAGTAGGCCTAAAAATTAGATGTAATGGACTTGCGACGACATTGGACTTAGTAAAACCCATTAGGGGTTTTAGGCTAAAAAGGGTAAAATTGGAATTGTGACTTAAATGGACTTTCGAGGTTATACGAGGACTGTTAAATTATTGGACTTGCACAAAATCTCTGAAAATATGAAAAAGGACTAAAATACCCTTAAATAAGGAAAATTACCAAAATACCCCTAAGTGTAAAAAGACTATTATACCCCTAGGGTCAATTCTGTATGAAATGTATTATTTTATGTATATGCATGAGTAATCTTTATTATGAATATATCTGATGCATGAGATGCTATATGTTGCATGCTAGTATGATTACATCTGTTGCATGGGGTATGGGTTTATGACGGAGGAAGCGTTCTGGCAGCCTCGCTGCAATCTGGTGACTTTGTCACATTATTATCTGGCAGCCTCGCTGCAATCTGGTGACTTTGTCACATTATTATCTGGCAGCCTCACTGCAATCTGGTGGCCTCGCCACAATGTCTGATCTAGTGACCTCGTCACAATATCTGGCAGCCTCGCTACAAATATCTGTGGTGTGTAGCGGTTGGGTGGGTCGAGTAGTCTCCCCACATGGTGTAAGGCTGGTACGGGGGTGTTATGGATGGATCTGGGTTGGGTTTTCTGTTTGCATATTATATCTGATCTGTATCTGTTATGGGCCTATGGGCTAACCTGATTTCTGTAATGGGCCAAGGCCCAACTAATCTGATTCTGAGGCTTGATCTGTTTTGGCCTATGGTTGATATAATGTTGCACACTGAGTTGTCAAACTCACCCCCTTTTTATTTAATCTCTGCAGGTAACCCTCAACCATAGTGGGCTTGGAGCTGCGAGAGATTCGGAGTGGCCACAGCATCTGCAATAAAACTGGTTTTCATTTTGATTAAGTATTTTATTATTATCTTATTTTTGGGTTTTATTTTGTAATAAGGCCGCTATCTAAGTTTTTATTTGGTTTAATTTTTTTGATGATTAAATTACGTTTTACGGAATCGCTAGTTTAGGCTGCGCTGGTTTCAAAATCTAAAGAACGTTTTCAAAACTCAACGGGTGTATAATATGGATAACTTAAAGGATTAACAAGCTGGTTTTAACAAACTTACTCTTTGATTCAAACCTCACTTAAGACACAACAAGACTAAAAGGGTCGTAAACTTAGGATTAGGATCGTGTGACACACCAGATCTGGTCGTAACGCCTAGGCCGGGTTTGGGATGTTACATTTAGTGGTATCAGAGCTAAGTTGCAACAACTCGGCTGTGGATTGGGTCTAAAAATGGAAGTTTTCAAACAATCAAAGCAAAGAATTTCGAAAGGTCATGTTTTCAACAATTGTTTTCAAAATTTATTGGAACCTGTTTAGATGAACTTCGTTTGTATATGAATAATTTATTTTCAAAGAATAAATCAGGTTTTTCTAAGTAATCTTTCTAAAAGCGTGGCACACCGAATCTCCGGCCCAAGCCTGTAAGTTTTCTAAACTTTTCTGATGTTTCTGAAAATTCTGATTATATGCCTGACTAAAGACTCTATTATGATACTTTAGCTAGGGTATTACTAAAACTATAGAGACTCTGATAGGTGGACTGAGACTGTAGCTAGGCTACCGCGGAAGAAGATAACCTCTGAAATGCTACTTATTCATAAGACATCTGTAATAAACACTGAAATATTAATCTGACTCATAAAATTTCTAAAACAGAAAATACGAAATGAGTACGCGAGCAGCTCGTGGTAAGGGCCGTGGACGTGGCCGAGGTAGTGCACGAGCTGAGACTTCATCTTCGGGTCATGCGCCAGTAGTTGATATGCCGATACCACCGGCAACAGAGGTGGAATCTCATGATAGGGGTGTAGGGGACGATGCCCTATCACAAGCGATGCTTCGGGTTTTGGAAAGGGTTGCTGGAGCAAGTACCGGTAATGGATTTCGGGGATCCATTTCTGAGCGACTCCGAGCTAATGGGGCAGAGTTTTTTAGGGGTGTGTCTGGTGTAGCCCCAAACGTGGCTGAATATTGGCTGGAGGCCACAGAGCGAATCATGGATGATCTGGATTGCTCTATGGAGCAGAAGCTGAAAGGAGCCGTGTCGTTGCTTAGAGATGAAGCTTATCAATGGTGGCTCACAGTAAGAGATGGAACTTCAGATGGTGAGGTAACATGGGAGCTGTTTAAGAAAGCCTTTAAAGGAAAATATGTTGGGGCTAGCTATGTGGACGCCCGTAGGAAGGAGTTCTTAAATTTGGTTCAGGGAAGTAGGACAATATCTGAGTACGAGGCTGAATTTCTGAGGCTGAGCCGATATGCTTCTGGGATAGTTGCTACTGAATATGAGCGTAGCGTGCGTTTCGAAGATGGTCTGAGAGATGAACTAAGGGTACTGATTGCTCCGCAGAGAGAGCGTAACTTTGCTGCTTTGGTTGAGAAAGCTAAGATAGCTGAGGAAGTAAAGCGTACCGAGAGGCAGAATCGCGAAAAGGATAGAAACCGCTTCCGGAGGGATTCTGGACCATCAGGAGGGGCTAATAAGAATGTTAAGAGAGCAAGAGTGGCAGAACCAGTGCGAACGGTGCCAATGAATGCTGTCAGACCGCAGGGTTGTAGGAGTTGTGGTAAGATACATATGGGCGAGTGTCGAAAACGTTCTGGAGCCTGTTTTCGATGTGGGTCGATGGAGCATAGGATTAAGGACTGTCCCGAAGAACGGGATCAAGGACAGGTTATGGCTCAAAGGGTTGCTCAACCAGTGAGGGGTGGACCACCAGCTCCGAGGGGTCGTGGACAAGGTAGAGGCGGAAATGGTAATGGTCGAGGACGAGGAGCACCTGGCAGGGGTGCTGGTTTTGCTGAGGCTCGTCAGCCAGCGCTAGTTTATGCAGCTCGTCGCCGAGAGGAAGGTGATGCTCCTGACGTCATAACTGGTACGTTTTTGATTTCTAGTATGCCATACACTGCGTTGATAGATGTTGGATCTACCCATTCTTATGTTGCACGTGCCATGTCTGGGTCGCTGGGAGTGCGTTCTGAGGAGACAGTGAGTGGGGTATCTGTATTAAGTCCTTTGGGTCACTCGGTTAGGGTAGACAAACTGTATAGAGACGTGCCTATAGAGACTCAAGGAAAAATCTTTTCTGGAGACTTGATGGAGCTACCTTTCGGAGAATTTGATCTCATATTGGGAATGGATTGGCTTGTAAAGCATAGGGCTACTTTGGATTGTGCTGCAAAACGAATGAGGCTAAAGACTGCAGAGGATGAGGAAGTTTTGGTGATAGGTGAACGTAGAGATTATTTGTCCAATGTGGTGTCAGCATTAAGAGCTGAAAAGTGGATTCGTAAAGGATGTGCGGCTTATTTGGCATTCGTGGGTCAAGTAGGAACTGAGGAACTAACTGTGGATCAAGTTAGAACTGTTAAAGATTTTCAAGATGTTTTTCCAGAGGAGCTTCCAGGTTTACCTCCGAATCGAGAGGTCGAGTTTGGGATTGATTTGTTGCCTGGTACGGCACCAGTGTCTATTGCACCGTATAGGATGGCACCAAAGGAGTTGGTGGAGTTGAAAGCGCAGATTCAAGAACTGTTGGATAGAGGTTTCATTAGGCCAAGTGTGTCTCCGTGGGGAGCACCAGTGCTGTTCGTAAAGAAGAAAGATGGGTCAATGCGAATGTGCATCGATTATCGGCAGTTGAACAAGCTGACGATTAAGAATAAGTACCCGTTGCCAAGAATCGATGATCTATTCGACCAGCTTAGAGGAGCTTCAGTATTCTCTAAGATTGACCTTCGATCTGGGTACCATCAATTAAGGGTGAAAGAGGTGGATATACACAAGACAGCATTCAGAACTCGCTATGGTCACTATGAATTCTTGGTTATGCCATTTGGGCTGACCAATGCACCTGCAGCATTTATGGATCTGATGAATCGAGTGTTCCAGCCATACTTGGATCGATTCGTGGTCGTTTTTATCGACGATATTCTGGTTTATTCTGAATCCGAGGAGGAACATGATGAGCATCTCCGTATTGTGCTGCAAGTGTTAAGGGAAAAGGAGCTTTATGCGAAATTTAGTAAGTGTGAGTTCTGGTTAAGAGAAGTAACCTTCTTGGGTCATGTTGTATCTGCTGAGGGGATTAAGGTAGACCCTCGAAAGATTGAAGCAATTCTGGAATGAAAACCACCGAGGTCAGTGGCAGAAATTCGAAGTTTTCTGGGTTTAGCTGGATACTATAGAAGGTTTGTAGAAGGATTTTCTGTGATGGCAGCACCATTGACAAAACTCGTAAGGAAGGGAGTGCCATAGATTTGGACCGAGCAGCAGCAAGAAGCTTTTGAGAAACTAAAGAAGGTTCTGATCGAGGCACCTGTACTGATTCAACCAGAGTCTGGAAAAGATTTTACCGTGTTCAGTGATGCATCGCATGTTGGGTTGGGCTGCGTGTTGATGCAAGAGGGTAAAGTGGTTGCTTATGCATCGCGACAGCTTAAACCTCATGAAGTGAACTATCCTACCCATGATCTGGAGTTGGCAGTAGTAATCTTCGCACTTAAAATCTGGCGACATTATCTGTATGGAGAGAGGTGTATTATATACAAGACCATAAGAGTCTTAAGTACTTGTTGACTCAGAAGGAGCTGAATCTTAGGCAACAGAGATGGATCGAGTTGCTTAAGAATTATGATTGTGCGATTGAGTATCATCCAGGCAACGCTAATGTGGTGGCTGATGCCCTAAGTCGTAGAACTGTATCTAATCTGAGAGCTATGTTTGCTCGTTTGAGTCTGTATGATGATGGTAGTCTGTTAGAAGAATTGCAAGTAAGACTGACCTGGGTGGATGAGATTAAGGAGAAGCAGTCGAAGGATGAGTCGCTGGTTTCTCGATTTCAGCAGGTTAAGAATGGGAGTACTTCTGAGTTTGGATTTAACAGTGAGGGTGTTCTATGTTTTCGCGGTAGAATCTGTGTTCTGAAGGATTTTCAGTTGAGGCAAGCAATTCTGAATGAAGCTCATAAAGGGTTGTGTGCTATGCACCCTGGAGGTAATAAGATGTATCATGACTTAAAGGAGTTGTATTGGTGGCCTGGACTGAAGCGAGAAGTAACAGAATTTGTGGGGAAATGTCTGACTTGTCAGCAAGTGAAAGCTGAGCATCAGTTACCTTCTGGACTTCTGCAACCAGTGAAGGTACCACTCTGGAAGTGGGAAAGGGTGACTATGGATTTTGTGAGTGGGTTGCCTTTGACGCCATCAAAGAAGGACTCGATTTGGGTGATCGTGGATAGGTTGACTAAATCTGCTCATTTCATCCCTGTACGTACTGATTATTCGCTTCAGAAGCTAGCCAAGTTGTATGTGGCAGAGATTGTGCGACTGCATGGGGTGCCAGTGTCTATCATTTCTGATCGAGATCCTAGATTCACATCTCGGTTTTGGCAAAAGTTGCATGAGGCATTGGGAACGCGACTGAATTTTAGCACAGCCTTCCATCCCCAGACTGATGGTCAGTCAGAAAGGGTTATTCAGATTCTGGAAGATATGTTAAGGGGTTGTGTTATCGACTTTCGAGGCAGTTGGGAGGATTATCTACCGTTGGCAGAGTTTAAGTATAATAATAGTTATCAGGCTAGTATCCGTATGGCACGAGGCACTGTATGGGCGTAAGTGTCATTCACCTAGTTGTTGGACCGAATTGGGCGAGCGGCAAGTTCTTGGACCTGAGTTGGTAGCAGAGACTGAAGAGAAGGTCAAGGTGATAAGGGACCGTTTAAAAGAGGCATCGGATCGATAGAAGTCTTATGCGGATTTGAAACGTAAGGAGATTGAGTATTCAGTAGGTGACATGGTCTTTCTGAAGGTATCACCTTGGAAGAAGATACTAAGATTTGGTAAGAAAGGCAAGCTGAGTCCGAGGTTTATTGGGCCTTATCGGGTTCTTAAGCGAGTGGGTCCGGTGGCGTATCAGTTAGAATTACCGCCAGAGTTAAATAGAATTCATGATGTGTTTCACATATCCATGCTGAGGCGATATCGTTCTGACCCTACCCATATTCTACCAGTTGCAGAAGTGGAGGTACAGCCTGACTTGACCTTCAAAGAAGAGCCTGTGCAGATTCTGGATCGAGACGTGAAGGTTCTAAGAAGAAAATCAGTTCCATTGGTAAAGGTACTTTGGCGTAATCATGGTAGAGAGGAAGCTACTTGGGAACAGAGGAGGCAATGCGTCAGCAATATCCTCATTTGTTTGGTCCAGGTAAATTTCGAGGACGAAATTTCTTTAAGGAGGGTAGAGTTGTAACGCCCTAATTTTCGGGTTTTTCTTAGATTGATCCCTATCTGATAAAATGTTTAAATGTTAGTATTTGGGTGTGTAATGCATGTTTGGGGTGTGTTAATGGGCCTATGGAAGGCCCATGTGTTGGTTAAAGGCTCGGCAAAATTTTGTGTTTTGACTTAGGAGATAGGGGACCATTGAAAGTAAGGGTCTTAAGAAATTATGTGCGAAATATAGCACAAATGAATCAGTGGCAAAGTGGCAAGGGGGACGCCACTAGGCTCCTTAAAAGGTGGCGCCTAAAGGAGCTTAGAGGTCAGGGGTTCAAGCGCCAGAGGTGGCAAAGGTAGTGTTTTATTTTTTAAGCTTGAGCAGGTAAAAGGTTGAAGCCGAATTAAACTCTGCTTGGGGAGTGTTTGAATCGGTCATGAGAGGATATTGAGGAGTAAATCAAGGAGTTTTGAATTTCAAAGAAGGTGGCCGATTCTGGGTCTTTGCAAGTGCAATTCGGCTAGGGGACTTTGTATTTGCATTTTCGGTAATAGGTGCTAGAGAGTGCCGAATGCTCCTTTTGTTCTTTGATAATTTAGTGCCAATTTCCTTAAGTGTGGAAGCTCTCCTTTCTGTCAATCACGCTTAGCCTATTAGGTATTTTTGTTGTCACTTTATTCTTCTCATTAAACCTTGAAGCCGAACCCTATTTCCCCTTGTGGCCGAACCTTCAGTCGACTAAAGCACTTCCTTTATTGTTTCTTTTCTATTCCATTTATTTGTTTTCTTCTTCTCTTCTTCTCGAATCATAAACCGACCCCCCTTACCACCATTCTTCTATTAGCCAAATTCAATCTTCTCTCCTTCTCTTCTCTGAATCTTTGCCGACAACTGTGAGTAAGGCCAAAACTCTTGGTGACCGATTACCCTTCTTCCAAGCCGACTGCATTTTCTTCTTTCAAAACACCTAATAGCCGAACCCCATTCTTCTATCTCTTCTAATTGCCATTTCACCCCACCTATTTCGTTGATTAAAACCACTTGAACACCATATCACTTTCTAAAAGCCGGAAGCACCTCCTTTCTAATCATTCAAAACTAAATATCTTTAGAGATATCCTTGTGGTGTTAGCATTAGACCTGCGGCGGATTTAGATTAGACCAGGGATAGTGGAACGTGGGAGCGATACTTTTCGAGTGGTGGTATTGGTAAGTGATTTAATCACTATGAATCTCGTTTATTAAATATCTTAAAGGAAGACCGAAATCTATAGGTCCTTGGAGGACATGACGACCTTTCTTGTAGGATTCTAATGCTATGGGTTGTTTCTTTTGTGCATGGAATAGCAAGGAAAGGTTACCAAGCGAGGAGTTGTGAAGGATAGTGTGATTGGACATCGAGATTTAGTCTTTAATCGACAAAGGGGTAAGATTTAATACCTTAGGCCATGGTGGCTGATTATGATTAGTGGGTGAAGGTCTTATATGTGGTCGAATCTTAGACTAACACTTAGTGATCAATTGTAGGTTTTCATTCGTGGGTTCTCCAACGGTTTCGACAGTAACAGGTGTGTAACTAATCTCAATTCTTAGACTGATGTGGCAAAAGCCGAAATGGCCATAAAAGTGACCGGCAACTCGTTGAAAGTGACTGAAAAATACATTCTGTGATATTGGAGAGTAATCGTTACCCCATTGGGGTTAACCATGTATTTGGTGGTGAAGGAATTGCAAAAGGTGCAATTCTGATTGTGTTGGTAAGTTGGGCCTCGATGGGCCAAAGTGGGCCCAATGGGCTTCCGAGCCCAATTCGGAAAAACGGGCATAAAAGACTTTCTGGTAACGTGAATAATCAAAACATGGTTAAAATGGTAAAGTAGGCCTAAAAATTAGACGTAATGGACTTGCGACGACATTAGACTTAGTAAAACCCATTAGGGGTTTTAGGCTAAAAAGGGTAAAATTAGAATTGTGACTTAAATGGACTTTCGAGGTTATACGAGGACTGTTAAATTATTGGACTTGCACAAAATCTCTGAAAATATGAAAAAGGACTAAAATACCCTTAAATATGGAAAATTACCAAAATACCCCTAAGTGTAAAAAGACTATTATACCCCTAGGGTCAATTCTGTATGAAATGTATTATTTTATGTATATGCATAAGTAATCTTTATTATGAATATATCTGATGCATGAGATGCTATATGTTGCATGCTAGTATGATTACATCTGTTGCATGGGGTATGGGTTTATGACGGAGGAAGCGTTCTGGCAGCCTCGCTGCAATCTGGTGACTTTGTCACATTATTATCTAGCAGCCTCGCTGCAATCTGGTGACTTTGTCACATTATTATCTGGCAGCCTCGCTGCAATCTGGTGGCCTCGCCACAATGTCTGATCTGGTGACCTCGTCACAATATCTGGCAGCCTCGCTGCAAATTATATTTGGCAGCCTCGCTGCAAATATCTGTGGTGTGTAGCGGTTGGGTGGGTCGAGTAGTCTCCCCACATGGTGTAAGGCTGGTACGGGGGTGTTATGGATGGATCTGGGTTGGGTTTTCTGTTTGCATATTATATCTGATCTGTATTTGTTATGGGCCTATGGGCTAACCTGATTTCTATAATGGGCCAAGGCCCAACTAATCTGATTCTGAAGCTTGATCTGTTTTGGCCTATGGTTGAGATAATGTTGCACACTGAGTTGTCAAACTTACCCCCTTTTTATTTAATCTCTGCAGGTAACCCTCAACCATAGTGGGCTTGGAGCTGCGAGAGATTCGGAGTGGCCACAGCATCTGCAATAAAACTGGTTTTCATTTTGATTAAGTATTTTATTATTATCTTATTTTTGGGTTTTATTTTGTAATAAGGCCGCTATCTAAGTTTTTATTTGGTTTAATTTTCTTTGATGATTAAATTACGTTTTATGGAATCGCTAGTTTAGGCTGCGCTGGTTTCAAAATCTAAAGAACGTTTTCAAAACTCAACGGGTGTATAATATGGATAACTTAAAGGATTAACAAGCTGGTTTTAACAAACTTACTCTTTGATTCAAACCTCACTTAAGACACAACAAGACTAAAAGGGTCGTAAACTTAGGATTAGGATCGTGTGACACACCAGATCTGGTCGTAACGCCTAGGCCGGGTTTGGGATGTTACACATAATAAAGAGGATCTGATTTTTTTGATAACTTAAACTATTCTTAAAATAACATGTTTTCGTAACTGCAAAGGTTTTCAAGCTTTTATAATTTTCCATAAGATTTTACAAAGTCATTATATTTTTATTACAATGAAATCACGTTTTGGGAAAAATAAACACAAGCTAAGGTTTTATACAAGTTTAACGGTAAAAGTTTTTAAACATTAAGAAGGGTTTTCAATGAAAACTCTTCATTGCAGACTTGGCCGTAACGTTTGGGCCGGGTTTGGGGTGTTACAGAGCATAAAATTTGATTTAACGGGCTTAAGACGTTAATGGACTTAGTGAGGCCCATTAGGGGTTTTGGGCTAAAAAGGGTAAAATTGGAAACTAAGGTTAAAAGGACTTCCGTAATCACTAATGGACTAATAATTACTTGGACATGCATAAATCCCTAAAAATCGGTAAAATGACTAAAATACCCCTAAGTATAGAAAATTACCATTTTACCCTTAGGTGCAAAATGACCTTTATACCCCTAGGGCAAACTCTGTATGAAATGTATGACTGTCTGTTTCTTTATATCTTGTCTCATAATATATGAATATATCTGATGCATGAGATTCTGTATGTTGCATGCCATAGTATGATTACATCTGTTGCATGGGGTATGGGCTTTTATGATGGAGGAAGCGTTCTGGCAGCCTTGCTGCAATCTGGTGGCCTCGCCACAATATATCTGGTAGCCTCGCTGCAATCTGGTGGCCTTGCCACATATTATATATCTGTTCTGGTGGCTTCGCCACAGTATCTGTATCTGGTGACCTCGTCACAATATCTAGCAGCCTCGCTGCAAATTTCTGTGGTGTGTAGCGGTTGGGTGGGTTGAGTAGTCTCCCCACATGGTGTAAGGCTGGTACGGGGGTGTTATGGATGGATCTGGGTTGGGCTTTCTGTTTGCATATTATATCTGATCTGTATCTATTATGGGCCTTTGGGCTTAACCTGATTTTTAAATGGGCCAAGGCCCAATTAATCTGATTCTAAGGCTTGATCTGTTTTGGCCTATGGTTGAGATTATGTTGCACACTGAGTTATCAAACTCACCCCTTTAATTTCATCTCTGTAGGTAACCCTCAACCATAGTGGGCTTGGAGCTGTGAGAGATTTGGAGTGGCCACATCATCTGCAAGTTCGATTTTTTCGTTTTACTTTAAGTATCTTAATTTGCTATTATTTTTGGGTTTAATTGTAATAAGGCTGCTATTTAAGTTTCTTTATTTGTTTCTTTTCTTTAATGGTTTAAATCATATTTTATCGAAACTGCTAGTTATAGGCTGTGCGGGGTTTTTTAAAAATCCTAAGAATGTTTTCAAAACTTAACGAGATCAACGATTGGATAATCTAAAGGCTTAACAAAATAATTTTTTGCAAACTTGCTGTTTTAATAAAAATATCACCGAAGTCACAACAAGCAAAGGTCATAAACTTAGCTATAGGTTCATGTGACACGCCAGAACTGGTCATAACGTCCAGGCCGGGTTTGGGGTGTTACAGAGAACATTGCCTTATTTTAAGAATTAGAGAACACGAATGAAGTTTAAAAAGGATATTCGGTTGTTTGGTGAAACGAGAAATCGAAACCCACACATTAGGGCACGATTCCTCGAATTTCCAAACATGAAATATTGCCTTTCTTTTTTGAGAAATTGTCGAACAAGCGATTGATAAGTTGGTTAAAAATGAATTTATTTGATTTGCTGGGGTTTAAAAAAGATGGTGCATCTAATAAAGGCTCAAATGTGTTGGAGTTTGGATCACAATATGATGACAAGAAACACAAGCATAGGATCAAGCATGAAATACATGGCAATGATGGCATACAAACGAGTAATTCTATACGAATGAACAAATTAAGGAATACACCATAGTAAGAATATCACATCAACATTATGCCAATGTTAACAATAATATTCCAAGTTTTATGAATTGGAAGCAATTTCAAACGAAGTTCAAAACAAAAAAACAAAACCACATAAACGAGTTTAAAACAAATTTTTTGTAATTGGAAATTAAAATAAATAATATACAAAAGTTTGGAAATAACTAAAGACATAATAAATTTTTAAAGCAAACTATACATATACATACTATATTTACGAGGAAATATATACATAGATAAATAAAATACCTACATAAAATAATATAAAAGCTAAATATTTATATTATTAAAATAATTTTATGTAAAATGTGTATATATACAAATAATTATTAGAAAATGTTAAAATAGACCAAATATAATTTAAAACAAAGTATCTAAATTAAAATATGTGAAATTTGAAATATATATACACTTGAAATGAGTAACATGTAAAAGTTTTTTTTTGAAATAAATAATATAAAAGGTATATAAAATATATAATATGTAAATATAATATGAGTGATACATATATAAAGTTTAAATAAATAGAAAATAAAAAGGTTAGAATAGATAAACCAAGAAAAAGGTTAAAAAGGATAACAATAATAATAATAATAATAATAATAATAATAATAATAATAATAGTAATAGTAATAGTAATAATAATAAGTAAACAGAAGAGTAAGTAAATAAATAAACTAAAACGAGTTGAGGACTAAATTAAAATAAAAACAAAATTTAGAATCTAAAACCTAAACATTGAAAACAGCAAGAGGACCCGGATGAAATCACAAAGAACAGGAGCTGAAATTAGGAATATACCAGCTCCCAAAGCATTGCGTTTAGGCGCGGACTAAATTGCAATAACGCACAAATCACAAGGAAAATAAAAAACAGAAAAATGCATAGAGGGCCCAATCAGATACCGATGCGAAAGAGAGGGATCAAACGCGCAAATAACCCTCAAAGACCAAACGCGCGGATCTCCACCGTGCATGGGTCGGGTCATCGGGTATGGCACATGTGACTAAACGGTGCCGTTTTATTTAGTTATAAGACTAAATTTTATGGCTTAAAAATCGCATTTAATAGAATGAAAAGAAAAAAGAAAAAAAAAGCTTTGTAACCCCTCTGCTAGGGTTTCGGCCATGGAGCGCCTTCGCCGAACCACCACCATCTGGTGGCCACCACCACGCGAAAGGGGGCCCTTAGCCTTGCTTTTAAAGCCGATGGCTAACTAGGCACGGATTTAAGGCCAAAAATCTGAAAACAGGGCCAAAATCGGCGGAGCGACAAAGGAACGACGCGTTTCTTCTCCTTGTCCGATTCGGCCCAAACGGAGAATGACCACCGTCGAAGTAAGTCTCCTTTTCCCTTTTCTCTTCTTTAGTTTTCGAAAATAAAAATAAAATAAAGGAAAAGTAAAACAATCGAAAGATAACTTGGGAATTGCAAAATCAAAATAAAGAGCAACCTTTTGCTATTGATTGCAAAAATACTTCTGTATTCTATTCGAAATCATGAAGAAGATTACAATGGTTTTCCTCTGCTCTTTTATAACCGATTCAAAAATAAAACCCAAAAAATGCAATTTTTTTTCATATTTTTATTTTGTTTTCTTGTTGTTATGTGCTGTCGTTGCTGCTATTCTTATCGTCTTTCGCAGGTGCGTGGCGTGCAAAGGTACGTGGAGACCGTACGGAGGCGCGTTGGAGGCCGTACGAAGGCGCACTGGTGGAGGCTTGCGGTGCATGAAGCCCTAGAAACCCTTAGGGTTTCTGTTTGCTGCATGTTTGCTGGGTATTGGGCCAATTGGGCTTGGATTTTGATTTGGGTTAGGATGGGTTTAGTTTTGTAAAATGGGTTAAGTAATTTGGGTATTTAATTTGTAAATGGACATGGACTTTTGGTTTACTTTATTTTATGTTCTATTTTATGGTTAATGGGCCCTGGGCAGATTGGGCCTGCTACATGCAAGTTTAAATGAACAATAAAGAGCTTAAAATAAATAATATATGAAAATAATTTACAATGAAAAAATTTAAATAAACATTATAGAAAACAGTTAAAATGAATAATATATATAAGATAGCTTAAAATAATAATATAAAAAACTCAATTATAATACAAAAAGAAATAATCAAAACAATTTAAAAGAGATACTATGTAAAAACTTGAAATAAATAAATGAAATATAAATTTGCAAAAAAAGGAGGGTGAAAATAAAGTAAAACTATATATATTTATAAAAAATTTATAAGTAAATAAACAAACTAATAAGTATTACACATTAAATAAATCAATTTAATAGTATAATGATACTAATAATAATAAATAAATAAATACTAATCATAAATATAACGGATATAATAATCATAATAATATTAACATTAATTAATTTAAAAAGAAAATAGCAAAAAAAATGAAAAAAGGACTAAATTAAACCCTAAAACAAAATTTTGGGGTGAATTAAGGATAAACAAAAAGGAAAGGGACCTTAATGAACGCGCGATTAATGAGGTGGGACCAAAATGGGAAATAATCCCTCCCTCCAAAATGCTCAGCTTCAAGGCAGACTTAATTGAAAATCGAAGTAAATTACCGGGCAAAATTTAACGTGGAATAAACTTGATTGTAAAGGAAGTAAAAAACGAAAGGACCGCAGGCGTAAATAGCCCAATTATCAAAACACACGGATCCTAATGGTGGGCCGGGTCGATTGGATCAGGTTGCATGACATGACGTTGTTTTGGGCGTTTAAGGCCAGTCCCAAAATAACGTCGTTTTGGGGGCCTATATAAGTCAATTTTTGCCCAAAAAAATCATTTTCATCTTTGTTTAAAAAAAAACTTCAAAAGCTCTCCCCATTTTCTCTCAAAGCCCCCTTTGTCTGGCCAAGGCTCTGGTCACCGGACCGCTGATCACCGGCCGGCCACCGGCAGCGGCGCTGCCGTTCGCGATGACCGAAAAGACCCAAAATCTCACCCTTTCCCTCTCTCGACCCCTAGATTACGAATCTGGGGTTAGTTTTTCAAAAAAATAGACGAAAGGCGGTCAAAATGGTCAACAATAAAACCTTCTAGGTAAACCCCGAAATCCCTCTTTTCTTTTGTTATTGCATGTATAAAATAAAACCTAAAAAGTAAAGAAATGAAACAAAGAAATAAAAAACCTTTGAAATTTGTTCTTTCTATTGCTTGTACATTCACTGTTTTCTTCTTGTGTATCTGTTTATTCGTAAAAAAAAGCCCCATTTACACTATTTTTTGCTTTCTATTTTATAACCGAAACCCATAAATATTACAACTTTTATTTGTGTAATTTCTTGCCATATTCGTGCTTCTCTGTTTTCCTTCCCTTTTGCATGTGAACAGCGTAGATCACGGCAGCGATAAGGCTTGATTCACACACTAATGGAGGCTCGGCTACAGCGGCAACTCCCTTGCCCTAGGGTTTCTACCGAAAGCTTCATTGGTTTTGGGCTTCTTGGGCCGACTGTGCCATTGGGTTAGGTCTGGACCAATTTGGGGTTCAATTAGGCTAAGTGGGTTTGGGTTTTAATATTGGGCTACGGGTGTAATAAGGTATTGGGTAGTTTACTTTGGTGTTGGGCCATGGGTAATATTTGGGTGTAACTGGGCCACGGGTAGTGAGTTTAGGCATTACTATTTGGACTTTGGGGTTTTAAGCCCATTTATTGTAAAAGCATAGACTTTATTTATTTTTGACATTCGTTTATTATTTGGCATGGGCCCGGGAAAAAATGGGCCTTACACCCCACATATAGAAAATCTGTGAAGAAATAGAGGAGGCACATAAATCTTGTTTTCTTTAATTTGATATTTACGGTATAACTGATACAATCCCCTTCCACGGTAGACCAGTAGTGCCCGAACCTCATATTTAGCCTGGCCATTGTAAAACCACCTGCATGCGTCCTTCTGACATTTTTATGGACCTCTTTTAGCCTTAAAAGCATGCACAGATCTTAGTAGCCCATGCATATCATGATACAATCGTGCGAAAACATCTTTGAATTCTTGGAATAACTCAATGATGTCTCGCTTTGTTTTTGCAGGCTTCAATATTTTTCTCTTTCTCTTCCCCTAGGTTCATAATATTCGTTGATCCTTTGTAAAGCAATATCTGTTTATCATCTTGTTCTACCATTCTTAACAAGTTAAGAAATAAGGTTACAATCTCTGTCATCTTCAAAATCTTGAGATCTCCCTAGACACATATCTCACTCAAAAAGAAGATTCTGAGTCAATAACAACGTCACTCATGTTGTTGATATCTGGGGACCTATTGTAGGTATGAATGCAAATTCCAAAGAATAAATGATTCTAAGGATGATTATTTATATGGTATGATCATGAATGAAGAATAAAAGAACATTTGAAAGAAAGTCAAAAAATAAAAGAATCTATACATGGAAAGAATAAAAGAATATTTGCTCAAAAAGATGCATTTTATTGAAATAAAGATTTTGGACACAAGCTTATTTCATAAAAGGATTCTGATTACCTCTAGGCTTAAGGCAACAAGCGTGTTTTGAATATTACTCTAAATTAGCTCTAAAAATACAAGGATCTCTTCCACCGTCCCATTGTTCAAAACTCTCCCCAGTATGTAAGATGCTTGAAAAATTGTATTCCCTGGTTCCCTCTTCGGATACATCATTCAGATTCCCCCAATATCAGGTCTTGTACTAAAGCCTTGAACTCGATGCATTCTTGGATCTCATGGAACTCATAATATTTACCCCTTTATCTAAATTTTTTGCCTCAGAGGAATCATCGAATTTAACAATACCCATTCTGACAAGCCTTTCAATTATCTTTTTTAAAGTTGTACAGTTCTTGATCGAGTGTCTTATGATTCTCACATGGTATTCTCATTGGGCATTTGTGTCGTACCATTTAGGGTGTGGAGGTTGTATAGGTTTTAGGTAGAAAGGGGATAATACATGTGCATCAAACAAAATTTGGTACAGCTCCTTATACGTGATTGGGATGGGCGTGAATTGGGATTTTTTTGAGCTCGATCTTGGATTGGGTTCTTGCCTTAGGGGGACCTGATGGCTAGTAGTTACCGTTCTTGGCTGGCCTATGGTAATCGGTTTTGAATAACATTTGCTATACATACTCGTGTTATTCGCCTCATTTTTTTTCTTCGTTGCCCTTAAAGTTTTAACTTGGGAGCTCCACTCTTGCCTTTTCCTTTTGTAACAGTCTTCACATTGTTTCGGGAGCTCCACACTAGCCTTCTTTGTTTCTACTATACTAGCCAAATCAATGACAATGGGATTGGTTGGATTGCCCCCCGGATTGGGACCTGAGCCTATCAAGTAGTTTATTAGTGCCGACATACCGGCATGATGTCGTTGGGGTCTGATAGTAATGGGTACCCCTTGCAGATGGGGGTCTGGTTGGGTCTGGACGCTTATTGGGGTAAAACCTAGGGGATTGATAAGTTCTTCATTATCATCCCCACTGTTGACCACTAGGCCTTTCCTCTTTTCAAGCCCTTCGGCTTGTAACTGACTTAGCTGGCCAATCACATTTCTTTGGAACTCTAACATTTGATCTTGTATATCTTGTTGAATTTTGGTCAATTGCTCTTGCATCTGTATTTTCCTTTGCTCTAATCTCTCTAACTTTTGTTCCATGTTTTCCAAGTTAACTCTGAAATAATTTTACCTAATTAGTGTCCTTTTGTAAAAGTCTAATGCAAGCAATGCAATGCGATGCGGATGCATTTAATGAATGCAAAAGAAAGAGGGGCGTTGATTATGAATTCAATTCCATTAGAACAACTTTTCTAGAAAACAAATTTCTTTACATGAAACGGATTACATATGCGGCCTTGCCCTCATAGTCCAGGTGAAGACACTGATCTTTTCTTCATATCCGAATGTCATGGTCGAATCTTGCAAATTTTCCAAAAGATGCCTTTGCTAGCTCCTTGTTCCTTGATCCGGGCCACGACCTATTGCTCACTCATCTCCACGACACTCATTAGCTTCTTCAAGAAAATCAAGATGTGATGGCTCTTGGACAATCTTTGTTGGCTTGAATCTTTGGCAATGAAGCCAAGTCATGTATTCCTCCATGAACTACCAGCCCTCTTTCATCATGTTTACTTGGGCCATATTCGGATGACTGTATTATAATCCATTTTATCAAAAAATTTGTTTCCTTATGACAAATTATTCTATTTACCAATCGAATATGAATCAACACCTCCCCTTTATAATGATGTAATGTAATGCAGTCATAAACAAAAGAAAACACATTAGCACAGGAGAAATAAACAACAAAATAAATAACCTATCTAGGTTACCACTAAGGTTTGGCGCAGCTCTACCTAGGGTGGGCTCTTAGGGCTTTCTACATGGGGTTTGGTTCTAAAGTAGAGGTACCTGAACCGGCAGATTCCTCGATCCTTACCCATTATAGGCTCATACAGACCGAGTTCAGTACAGGGGAATACATTTCCCTATGGCTGCACGGAGGTGAAAACCTCATGAAGACATAGGTACGGATGTATCCCGGAAGCAATCCACTAGCCCATGCGGAGGTGAAAACCTCACGAAGGCATAGTTTCTCGCTCCCACTTAAAAGGTGCGACAACAATGGTCATGCAATGCAATGTAAAAGTATTCTATAAAATTTAGCATTATAACAACCATACTATTCACAAATGCGACATGATTTTTAAAAAAAAAAAACAATTTTTCAAAATTTCAATCAAAAGGACAAAAATTAATCAATTTATGGCCCGACTCTCAACCAGTCCCCAGTGGAGTCGCCAAGCTATTGAAACCAATTTTAATTTTGAAAAAAATAGGGATCAACTTTTAAAAACGAAAATGGAGTCGCCACCAATCTTTTTTCGAGGTGTGATCGGGTCACCTTGAAATTGATCATTTTAATAAAAAAACATTTTGATTTATTAAAACAATAATTTTGGTCTACGAAATTCGAGAAAATGGGTTCGCGACTCGGTCACGCACGAGGAAGGATTAGCACACTCATAACGCCCAAAATTGGTACCTAATTGATTAATTAATGTCTTAATGTCGAAAATTTGAGAAGATTTTAAAATACGATCCTTTTTATTTTAAAAATGTTTGAATAAATTGAAATGGATGTTTAGACCTTCTTGTCCCGAAGTAATAAAATATCACATCCAGCACGTTAGAACACAACATTTTAAATCCTCGAAATTAAGCTTGTCTTTTAAAAAAAATGTTTGAATAAATTGAAATGGATGTTAAGACCCCCTTGTCCCAAATTAATAAAATATCGCATCCAGCACATTAGGACACGACATTTTAAATCCTCGAAACTAAGCTTGTCTTTTGATTTTCAAAACTCATGCGTTTAAATTTTAAAAGGATATTCAATTATTTGGGTTAGAAGAGAAAAATCGAAACCCAGTAAGTTAGGGGACGATCTCTCGAATTTCCCAAACACAGATATTGCCTTTGTTTTTAAAAGTTTTCTTTTTGAATTTGGGGGAAAATTAATGCATTACTGAAACAAATTTAAAATGTAAACAAATTTCAAAATAATGAATTTGAAAATTAATAAGAAGGGAAAAAGGAATTTGAAATCAACAATATACAAATCAATAAATAAATTATATATATAAAAAAGTAGGTAATATATGTATAAGTTTAGAATAAATAATATATATAAAATGAAAATAGGTAATATATAAAGTAATAATATATAAATGAGTTTAAAAATAAATATTGTGTAATAAGGAATTCAGAACAAGTTATACACAAAACATATTAAAAATAAATGGTATATAAATAGATGGTATATAAAAAATTTGCAATTGATAATGTATGAAAAAAAAATAAATCAAATAATCAAACAATTTTAAATGGATGATATATAAATCGAGTTTTAAAAAAAACATGTGTGATATAATATTAATAATAATAATAAATAAATAAAATATATAATTAATGGAAGAAAATAAAAGAATGATAAGAATGGTTAAATGAATGAACAATATACAAATAAGAAAGTTGGTGAATAAATAAACAAATAAAAATAAAAAGAATAATCAACGATTAAACAAATAAATGGATAAAAAACACTCCTCAATTAACAAGATATGAAAGATTAAATATGAAAAGGGTATGATAACTGGTGTATAAAGGAATGATAAGAATGTATGGTATCTGCTGAAGGAAATGACATAAAGTAATAGTTTGCTCACAGAAATTTCTACAAGATTGCAAAGCATCCATCAATGTATAGTTAATGAGCTCACTAAGTACTGTTGTACTTACAAGATTTGTTGTTTCTTTTCAAGAATTGAGAAGAGATTTCGCCTGGAGGGACAACTCTAGGAGTACGCCCAGTCTGAGGTGGAGTGGGTTGTAATGCATATAGTGGATTTGTGGCGTAGTTTTGAATACGTCCTTTAGGTCTATCTTAAATAAATTTTTAACTTGTAAAGATTTGTATCAAATATGATGTAATAATTTAATTAATATGTATTTTATTTCAGATTTCCAAATGTTAAGTTTTTCTTTTGAAACTTCAAATAATAGTTTTAGAATATAGCAGACATTATAAACTATTTTTTAAATGGTCTATATCGTTTAGTAACACCGAGATGCAAAATCGATGCATCAGATCATGTTGAGGGCATTACAAGTTTTGTAACACCCTAACTTCGGCCCGATTATCGAGCCCAAATGCTAGAATACTACAGCACTGTCTTCCACTTGTATTAATGACGAAACGTCACATTATTACACTTGTATCACTTTTTTTCTTTTAATATAATAGCATTCACAGGAAACGTAGGTCATTCACACTCTAAGGAAGTTGAATCATGCTAAACATTCATTGAATAATCATAAATAGATATTAAACATGCATTATGACCACTTATCAAAATTTACTAAATTTGTTACGTAGGTATCGATACTGGTAGATTGCTATCGATAATGCTCTCAAGGGGTATCGATACCGCTTGGAAAATCGATATCAAATTAGCCCGTTTTTGGTCAAATCAAAACAGTAGTTTTGGAACCACAAATCTGAAGCCAAAATATTTATTTTATTATTTATTTGAAGTTTTCAGGATGATAGAATATTTGTGTGAAAGTTTCATAAAGAAATTTTACAATTTGAGTGGTTGATTCGGTAAAAAAGGACTAAATTGTGTAAAGCATAAAACTTGTGTTCTATTAGTTAAAACTATCAAATAGCTATAGAACCTTAAAGTAAAGATATTTAAGTGGTAAATAGATGATTATAGAGTTAGTGGAAGATGATAGCATGCCAAATGGTGTAATTATTAAAGTTTATTAAGGTTAAAATTGTAAAATGATTATGAAAGGTTAATTAAATAAGAAAAACATATTATTTTATGCTATCATCTTCTCCAAGCTGAATTTTCCAAGAAAGAATAGCCATTTGTACATGCTTAGGGTTCAATCATTTAAAGCTTTGATTGAGGTACGATTTTAGCTTGATTTTTAATGATTTCTACGTTTTTGAGCACGTTATAACTTAATCTAGCTAGCTCGTACCTTCATTTTCAAAACAATTAAAGATTTTGAATGATGCCATAATTGAATGCTTGGTTATTTTGAAGTTTCTTGATAGATTATGAATGCTTGTTGACATATATACAAGTTTTATAAAGTGATTTTTGACAAAAATGTCAATTAGGGATTAATTTGTGAAATGTTGAAATGCTGTGGTCAAAAGTGTGAATAAAGTAAAAATATGGGCTGTTTATAGCATGGGAAGAATTTGGCTAGGCTTGGGTTTGGTTAAAATTGAATGAATTTCATTTTATGAGCTTAGGGACTAAATTGCAAAAATTGTGAAATATTGGGGGCAAATTTGTGATTTGCCAAAATTATGAAATATGGACTTAATTGAATTGAATGGAAGTTAGAATGTGTCAATTTGATATTATTTAGATCAACAGAAGCAAATACTAAAATTGGATTGGGGAAAATGGAAAGTGAATGAGTAGACGATAAATTCTATCTGAACGACTTGAGGTAAGTCTGTATAATTAAAATTATAAATTTTAAGTATGTATTTAGTTGAATTGAAAGTATATGAATTGAGAAATTGAGATATTGATTATTGAATGCCTAATTGGATTGTTGATAATTACTGAGCCCCGATTGAACCATAGGAAGTCGTAGGATACAAGTGACATGTCACTAGGGTTACTATTTTGGTCAAGATCCTGCATGTGTTATGGGCTCACCATAGCTCGTATGAGCTTACCGATATTTTATTTCGTAAGAGCTTACCATTCTTAGCTCGTAAGAGCTTATCGTTCTCAGCTTGTTAGAGGTATTTCAGCTCGATAGAGCTTACTGTTCATCACCTCAGGAGGAGCTTACCGATCATGGCTCGAAAGAGCAGAAATGATAATGAATTGACCGATTATTGATTAATACACTTATAGTGTCTCACCCAAGTATCCCTCGATGTGCTAATAGGTTCAACAGGAATAATTATTATTACCGATCACATGAATTACTATTTTTAAGGATGGAATATTGTTTATATAAGTGAATTACTGTTGTTATGATTGAATTACTGTTGCTACGAATGAATTACTATTGATATAGATGAGTTACTATTATACAGATGAATAATATTTATATTGATGGGAAGCTAAATTATACAAATGATATATGTACTATGTGGAATTGATAAGATAAAAATGTATTGAGTATGAGATTATAAATGGTTGAGTCATCTTTAAATAGATGATATATATGTGTTTATATGGCTAATTTGTTGTTGGATAATTGTGTTAGGCATTTGACTAATTATATGGAATGTACTATGATAATTTTGTATAAACGTTATATACGGTAAGTTTAATTTTGAATTATACGGGCTTACCAAGCTGTAAAGCTTACTCTATTTATTTTTCCCTATTTTATAGATTTACGAAAGCTCTCTCGATTCGGACAACGTCGAAGATAAGCATCACACTATCCAGTCGACATTTTGATACTTTTGGAACTTAAAGAATTGTGTAAATATAGAATGTATAGGCTAGTTATATGGATGTTGTTTTGGTACATGTTTTGAGTGCATAAAATAAGCTATGAGATGTGGATTAATTTGGTATTAGGTATGATGGTTTATAAGTGTTCATATTTGGTAAGTTTTTGGGCAAGTTGATATATGAAATGTGTTTGCGTTGAAGATATTGATATATGATGATTTCATGAGATGGAATTGTTTGAATGATCGTTGGTATTTGGATGTTCATATGACTGAATTAGTGTATTGGTTATATGTGTATATTGGCTTATGAATTATATTGGTTTAGCATGTGTTTTAATGCAAGAAATGGTATGAGTTTAAGATTTGAAATTGTCATATTGGAATTAGAATCAAATGTGCCTAGAAATGTTGATATTGGTTGCTATTTTGGTTATGAATTGGTGTTATTGTTTGGCTTGTAGGGTATGCCCTTTAAGGGTGGCAAATTGGACTTGCAAATGGCCTATTTTTGTCCACAAAGGCAGGGACATGGGCGTGTGTCTCAACCGTGTGTGACACATGGTCATGGTACACAGCCGTATGTCCCCTAGTGTTGCATTTCGAACAAAGTCAGTATGCTCCACGCGGCCTCACACATGAGCATGTGACTGGCCGTGTGGCATAAGTTAGTATACCCTACAGCAAAGACACGGCCTAGTACACAGCCTAAGGCACAGGTGTGTGGGCCATTTTGAAAGGGCACACGAGTTGGCACATGGGAGTGTGGTTGGCCGTTAGAATACCCTTCAGTTTTCACACGGCTTGATGCATTGGTGTGTCCTCAGCTATGTGATGCAAGTCAGAATGTATGTGCTGTTTTCACACAGCCTACGACACGGGTGTGTTTGGTGACCGTGTAAGGCACACAGCCTATTCACACAGGCGTATGGCCTTTTGAATTGAAATTTTCTAAGTTATTCTGAAACATTTGAATGTTATCGGTTTAGTCCTGATTGTATATTTTAAGGATTTTATATATGTTTTGAGTATACTATGGATGCAATTAAATGATATTGATTGTTATTTGATGAATGTTGATAAATAAATGTTCTGAATTAAGTTATAGGTCCGGTAATGCCTCTTAACCTATTCCAGCGATGGTTACGAGTTAGGGGTGTTACATTTCTAGTCTTGAAAACCCAACTTTTGGAAAATATTGGTACCACTGAAAATGATCGATAATCTTACCTTGAGTATCGATACTCTTGGAAAAATATCGATACCAACTAGTAAAACTGACTTCCTGCACTTCAAAAATTGTAGAGGTATCATTTTTAAAACTTGAATATTGATACCTCTGTTCCAGACCCTAAAAACACAACATATATCATCACATAGATCATTCCAAACTAGTCCAAAACATCATGGATCAATTGTTCAGTAAAATAAACACCGAAATGTCTCAATAATAGTCCTAGACATCATATTTAAAGTCAAAAAAGTTCCTAAGTACAATAGACAGGCAAACAACCAAAAATCATAGCAAAATCAACATAATATCTGCAACACCCATAACTCGGTTCTATCATCGGAATAGGGTTATTGAGGATTACTAAATAAATTGGAGCATTTCATCACAATTAGCATTTACTTATCAAATTAATTTAATAAATACATAAGTAATTCAAAATGGATTAAATCATACATTTACAAGCCTTAAATTAAGCCTACGAGGCCTTAAAAAATAGCTTAGGAGCAACTAGGGACCAAATCGAAACAAATCAGAACATTTTGGGAGAATTTGAAAAATTCACTACAAGGGTCACACAGCTGTGTGTCTAGGCCACGTGACAGAGCCCAAACCGTGTGGCTATCCCACACGCCCATGTGGCTACCCCACACGCTCGTGTGTGTACCCGTGTACTCAACTGTGTAACTCACTAACTTGTGTCACACAGCCATGTCATAGGCCATGTGCCAGCCCATGTGATCCTTATAGCTAACACGCTTAAGGCATACACCTGTGTGTAACAACTCATTTTTGAGTTGTAATAGAACAGTGGTTTTCAGACCACAAATTTTTGTCATGTTGACTTGTAAATATTATTTTTAGAATATTTATGGGGTCATTAGAGTCATATTAAAATTTGGTATAGAAATATTAACGTTTAAATAGCTAATTTAAGAAAAAGGACTAAATTGTAAAAGGTGCAAAACTTAGTAGTTATTGCATTTAGATGATTTAATAGCTTAAAATTTAAGTGATAAAGGACCTATGTGGCAAATAAACCGTATTCATTTATGTTGGATGACATTAGTATTAGAATTGCTAAAAAAAATATTATGACTAATGGCAAAATTGTAAATTAAATGGAAATTAATTAAACAAATTAGATGAAACAAGCTTTTCTTCTTCATTTTCTTTTCTTCATAATCGAAACCGTCATGGAAACATAGCTTGGAGGTTTGGACATTATTGTCTCTTGCATGTAAGTCCATTTCGAGTCTGTTTCTTGTAATTTTTATATTTTTGAGATCGTTGCAACTAGGTGGAGCTAGCCCGTACCTTCGTTTTTGAATCTGTCAAAAAAAAATTTATGATAACTATATATTTAAAGCTTTGATGGTGATTTTGTGAGGTGATTTTTTTTTAGAATTTGATTGAAGGATTAAATTGTAAAAATGTTAAAATTACAAGGTTTGATAGTGAATTTGATGCTTAATAGGAACTGTATAAGGGCCTAGTATATTCGGCTAAAATGTTGACTTGAGAAAAATCATTAATTTGAAGATTTTCGGGTTAAGGGACTAAATTGTAAAAGTTTTAAAAGTTTGGGGTAATTGCGTAATTTCAAAAAATAAAAGGGTATAAAATGTAAAGTGAATTTGAAGGTGAAATGGAAGATGATAATTGAGATATTTTACATTTTAGGTCAAGACCCAGTTGATATAAGTGGAAAAGAAAAATTACAGAATAGTCCTTGAACTTCTACAACTACTACAATTCAGTCCAGGTAAGTTCGTACAGCTTATAATTTAACATCTATATGAAATGTTTGATGGTATAATGTGATATAATAGATATATTTTATTATAAATGATTTTAAGGTATTTGAGAAGTTGAAATTCAATACTTAATTGGATCAAACGCGAGATAGAGTACAATTGAAATATGGTGTGTTATAGGGGATTGGAGTGGAGATTGTTGTGGAGTCGGGGTTTAGCATTCATTGCGAACTCTTATGTTATGGTTCTTATTCTGGTATGTTTCAACTGGACTAGCTCTTCAGAGCCACTAGTGTTATCTTGTGGATTGGCTCGTATGAGCATCTGGTGTGCTCCGGGTGGACTAGCTCTTTTGAGCATCTATTGTGTTTCAGTTGGAATATCGATGTACTCATATCTGCGAGTCATTCATTATATTGCAAATCATGGTAAGGTAACATGTTTAGTGATTTTGATGGTTTTGTCATCTATTTTAGTTCTGAATTGAATTTTTCAATTCACTGGTTGAGATTATGGATGACAGGGAACTCATATGGTTGTATTTATTTGAATTGTTGTACTTACTTCGATAAGATTTATCATTTTTAGTACGTCAAACTTACTAAGCTTCAATAAGCTTACTTGTGTTATTTTCTATTCTTGTAGATACTTTGAGGTTGGACGGTTGGATCAACACTCAAGTCACACTACCCACTCAATTTTGGTAGTTTTTGGATTGTTCATTTTGGATTATATGGCAAAGTCATTACTATTGTTTTGATATGTAGAATGTTAAGATATGATCTTAGGTGCAAATAGTTAACTTTTATGGTATATATTTGAATGAGGTATGATATTTCAGTGCAAACTCATGGTAAGTGTGTTTGGAATATTTTGATTGAGATGCTTATGTTTGGCACATTGGTTGAATGTTAAATGGAGTAATGTAAAAAGCTTTGAATGATAGTTCTTCTTGTTGTAAAATTGTATATACTTGTGTTACCAATAAAGGTACATTGGTTAGGCACTTGGGATGGTTGATTTAGCATGTTTTGAGCTTGTTTAATGTCATTTTGAATAGGTTTTTTTGCTGGTAAATGGATCACTTAGGGTCCAAGTAAGCTTGAAATGGTAAACTTGCTGTTTAAGGTTCATTTTAGGTCCACATGGCCTGAGACACTGAGACACATGACTTGGTGACATGGCCATGTGTCATTTGCTGAGTTCTTTAGGGTGCAAGTTAGTGAGTTACATGGCCTAACACACGGCTTGGCACACGAGCATATAGGGAAACTCAAGGAGTTACACAGCCTAGCACACAGGCGTGTGACACAACCGTGTAACTGTAACAGCACGATATAGGGCCAAGTCAGAATAGTGGTTTCGGGACCATGAATCTGAAGTAGAAAAATTTATTGTGATAAAGTTTTAAGGTTTATAATATGATTGAATGCATATGTGAAAGTTTCGTTACAAAATTTTATCGATAGAGGGTCCAATTTGGCTATTAGGAGTAAATTGCAAAAAGTGCAAAATATGTGTTCTAGAAGCTTTGAGTGCTTAATTGAAATTAATTTGTAAATTAGAGGTCCTTATTTACTAATTAGAACATTATCTCTCATGATGGAGAAAACTGGACATGGAAGGGTAATATTTCAAAGAAAGGCTTTAAAGGCATTTTAGTCATTTGGTTAATAAAAGAATAAAAAGGGAAAATCAAGTCAAAATTTGTGTTCATCTTTCTCCCCTTAGCTGAAATTTTGAAGGAAGCCATAGCTAGGGTTTGGTCAACTTTCAAGCTTGATAGTAAGTGCATTCTAGCTCCGTTTTTAATGCTCGTTACGTTTTTAAAGTCGTTACCAACCGATCTACCTATTTCTACCTTTTTTTTAGGTAGGGTTCATGTTTAAAATTTTACCCATGTTAGACATGCATGTATTTTGATGTCTAATGGTAGAATATGAATGTTAGTTGTGTGATAAATGACTTTTGCTAGGTGATTTTCGGTAAAAATGTCAAAAAGGACTTATTTTCAAAAGTTGTAAAATATGTCTGGAAATATGTCAATAAATGAAAAATGTGGGCTGTTATACGCATGTAATAGGTTCCGCTAGGCTTGCGTTTTTATAAAAATGAATACATTTCATTTTACGAGCCTAAGGACTAAAGTGTAAATAAGTGAAAAGTTAGAGGCAAAAATGTAATTTTTCCATAATATGATTTTTGGACTAAATTGAATAATGTAATAATTTAATGAGCTAAATTTGTTATTATAGATCAAGAAAGATGAGTTTCTGACATAGATCGGGGAAAGAATAAGATTGTGGACTAAATCACAAATATTAGCTATTTTTGTACCGAGGTAAGTTTATATGTAAATAATGCATCGTTATATTATGTTTAAAAGTTTAATTATGCTTGAATTGTAAATTGACCATGTGGATGAGTTTAATTGTATGAACGAGTTCGACGATAATTCGATAAGTATGGAAGTCTAGTACGAACCCTAGGAACATTATAGGATACAAGGGTCATATCATTGAGTTTATCGAAATGAGGTTATGTGTAAGATCATATCTGGGATATGGCATTAGTATGGTAGTATGTGTAAGACCATGTCTGGGACATGGCGTCGATACAAGTTTTTGTGTAAGACCATGTCTGGGACATGGCATTGATATGAGTTTTCGTGTAAGACCATAGCTGGGCTATTAGCATCAATATTGAATTACATGTAAGACCATATCTAGGATATGGCATTGTATGACCTATGTATGACTCCAAAGTATCCTTAGTGATTCTGAGTGGTTCAACGGGCCTAGTTTATACGAGAATGAAAGTACATGTAACACCCCAAACCCGGCCTAGACGTTATGGCCAAGTCTGGTGTGCCACATTGAAGTGTTTTTCGAAAACCATGTTTTCATTGAAAACCCTTCTTAATGTTCAGAAACTTTTACCATTAAACTTGTATAAAACCTTAGCTTTATTATTCCAAAACGTGGTTTATTATAATAATCAAAACATTATAAACAACCTTGTAAAATCTTATGGGAAATTTTGAAAACTCGTTAATCTTTATAGTTGCGGAAAACATGTTATTTAAAAACAGTTAAGTATCGAAAAATCAAACCTTCTTTGTTATGGCTTAAAGTGAATGGATACTACGCACCAGGTAGGATTCAAGAGAAGAGGAGGTGAGTCATTTAGACTGCTTAAGTACCAATCTCTTCCTAGATCCAATCCTAGACATGCACACATCCATTGCCACACTTTAAGCTAATTACTTGTCCACGATTAGCAAATTAAGTTTAAGTTTATTTAAGTTATTCGTTTATGAAAATGTTTACGTTGTAGAAGCTTTGTTCGGTTATCGTGATATTTTGAAAACAAGTAACTTTTATAAAAACGCGCCTTAAAGCTAACTGATTTCAAAACGATTAAACCCTACCATACTTAAGCTAAAAAAAATTAAAAATAATTAAAGAGGCCTTATTACAAACCCAAAATCAGAATAAAAATAATTATGACTAAATTGAAATAAGTAACTTAATCAAAACCAACAGTCTGGTCCATGTGGCCACTTTGAATCCCTCCCAGCTCTAAGTCCACCAATCTAAAGCTCACCTGCAAGGATGGAGGGAAAAGGGGTGAGTTTGGAAAACTCAGTGTGCAAAGAAACCCATCCAGAGCCCAAATCAGCTCAAGCCCACTAGGCCTAAGCCCTATCCAGTACGGTAAAATTGGGCCGTAGCCCTTTACAGATAACAGTACAGTTTAATTGGGCCTTAGCCCTATTCAGATCTCAGTACGGCCCATAGGCCCATTACAGTAACAGAACAGTATTAATGATAACAATGTATGAATGCAAGCCCATGATCCATGTGGGGAAACTATCAACCACCCATCCGCTACTCTCCACCCATACCAACCAAACTCTCCATGTGGGGAATAAATCAACCCACCACGCAGCCGACTCCTCCTGCTGCTGGGAGAGTTTCGGTCTAGCTCAAACACTCTTCCACGCATGCAGCAAAAACACGACCCTTCTGCGCACACAGTAGTTTGAACCTGGGTCCTCTAGGCACTCACCCAGGCTGCTGGCCACTGGGACGTGCTTTCACCTTTGATAAATCACATTTAATTATAAAGCTTATCTGCTTCAGTTTTGGCTCGCTTTTAAAAATAAAATAAAATTCGCTCGTGCAAGGACTTGAACCTGCGCTCTACCGGCGTGCCCAGCACGCTGTTGGCACTGTGCCACGACTTCCTCTTTGTCATAATACGATCGTATTTAATTTTAACCCTTATCCGCTTCAGTCACAGCTTCTTAAAAATAAAAAGAAGTTTTGCTCGCCCCCGGACTCGAACTCGCGTCCACTTGGTCTCCTTAGCGTGCTGTTGCCACTGCGCCAAAGGTGCTCCTTGTGGCATAATCTCGTTGCAGCTCCTTTTAAGCCTTATTTCAATGCACATGACTTCTAAATATAAAATCCCATATTGCGCACGCAGGGACTTGAACCCCAGCCTTGCAACCTGCTGCCTAGCGCCCTAACCACTGGGCCAGGCGTTCCATTATGCTTAACCTTTGCCCAACTATTTTATAAAGCCTTAAGCCCAGACTTCCTAAAGAAGCAAAATTTTATTTTTGCCCATTTCATACCCGCACTATAAATCATTAGTAATTTAATTTAAACACTAAATTAACACAATAATTTTATAAATATATTTTTCTATCTAATAATAATAATAATAATTTTTATCTAATAATTACAATTATAATTTTCATAAAAATTTAAAACATCAGTAATAATAAATACAGTAAAAATTTTCAATTTAAAACATTAGTAATAATAAATACAGTAAAAATTTTCTAATAAAAATTTAATTAAATTTTTTTTAAAACAATAATATTTAAAACTTCTCAATTCTTTAGTTTTTCTTTTATCCGAACCTAGACTCAAGGCCCAATTCTTCTAGGCTCAAATTCAGGGTGTTACAGTACATGCAAAGTAAGTAATACAGGTACGTATGAAGTCCATATGACATTTGGATGGAAGAATAACGATGAGTTAATGTATGATGTTTAGTAATGCTCTTATGGTAAGGTTATGAATGGGTAAGAAATGACAATGAGAGTTTAGTAATGCTTACACCAAATTCCATTATAGATTTTGTATAATAACATTATAAATATGGTGTCTATTATTTTCTTATAAACTTACTAAGCTATATAGCTTACCCTTTTTTTCTTTCCATTGTTTTTTTAGTGTCACCAAGTTAGCTCAGGGATCGGAGTTTGTCTGAGTTTGTATCACACTATCAAGGCTTCATTTTGGGTATTGCTGATTTTGACGTTTTGCAAGTACGGTATGTATAGGGACTTGGTTATTTAGTATATGTGTCATAGTGATTGGGCTAATGATGTTGGCTCATATTGGTTAAGTGATTATTTTGTATTAGGCCATTTGAAATGTAACAACCCATTTTAGACTCTAGTCGGAACGAGTGATTTCAGGACCACTTAACCGAGTCAAAATATTATTTTTATTGCTTTAATATGTTTTACAGCATGATAGATTCATAGTGTGAAAGTTTCGTATAGAAATTTTATCGTTTGATTAGCTAATTCGGTAAAAAGGATTAAATCGCGTAAAGCGATAAACTTGAATTATATTTCATAAAGGGTTTATATGGCTTTGGTTTTATTAATGCAAGTCCTTAAATGGTTATTTTACCATTATAAATGGTAGTGGACATTTATGTCCTTATTATTATGATTTTATAATGGTTATTAAAAGGTTAATTTTGGTTTTTATCAAATATGTGTTATAATAGTTTAATTAAAACACAAAATGGCCTAAATTCTATCACCTTCCACCGATTTCATGAAAAAAACAAGAGGGTTTTAAAGCTTTTGAATTCGGCAAGCTGTGATTCATCAATTAAGGTATGGTTTTGATCTGTTTTTAATGATTTTTACGTTTTTGAGAACGTTGCTTAATAATATACAAAGCCAATGCCCTAATTTTTGAATTTGGTTGTGTTTTTGAAAAATTCCATTGATGAATACATGGTTATTTTGATAGTTTTTGGTGAATTATTGATAGATGTTTTGAAATATAAAAGTTTTATAAAGTAATTTTTGATGAAAATGAGTTTTAAGGATTTAATTGAAAAGAAATAGAAATTTTGTGGTTAGAAATGTGATTTTATGAAAGATATGTGCTTGTACAAGGTATAGGGATATTCGGCTATGGTGAATTAAGGGACTTTTTGTGTAATTTGCTATTTTGTGTTAAAAGGACTAAATTGCAAAGTAGTTGGAAGTTTAGGGGCTAAATTGCAGATATGCCAAAATACATGTTTATGAACTAGATTGAATATGTTGGTGGTTCAATAGTTAAATTTGCATTAATATAGATCAAGACAATCGGATCCCGGAACTTGATCGGGGAAAGAGAAAGGTAGACGAATAGACTCGAGACTCGACTAAACTAAGGTAAGTTCACATAATTAGAATTGAATTTGAATATGTTTATAACTATTGCTTAATTGTCATATGGATGTATGAGATTATTGGATTGAACTGTATATTGGTTATACATATATGAAATGACATGGAAATGTTTAAAGATTACAAATACGATCTGAGTACCAAGTCCCGTTTGAACCGTAGAAAGTCATAGGATACGAGTGACATGTCACTAGGGCTATAGAGTGGTTCGAGCTCCTGCATTTGTTGCGGACTCACCACAGCTCATGAGCTATATGTTCATCCTTCGGGATTACATGTTTAGTCTTCGGACTTACCGTTTAACCTACGGGCTTACCGATCATCCTACGGGATTACATGTTCAGCCTTTGGGCTTACCGTTTTAGGCTCAAAAGAGCATACATGATGCATTGACAGATTACAGGTTATACGTATATACACTGTATGTATATCACCCGAGTATCCTTTGATGTTCTTAAGGGTTCAACAAGCAATTTCTGATACATGTTACATGAGAATTTAAAAGACATATGTATTATATGTTATATGAGATATGAAACTTACATGGACTATATGATATGAATTACATGTACAAAGAAATGGACTTATGCTTATGGTGTATGAATGTTTCATTTTGTACATGAATGATTTATAAGATTACATAGACTAACAAGTGTATGTTTGTGAAATAGGCAACTTGAGCATATAAATTGAATTGGCATTGTTAATGTACTTATCTTATTGATTGGGTAAGGTTTAATTTCTATAATTACATGGGCTTACTAAGCTTTTGAAGCTTACTCTGCTTATTTATCCCTTGTTTTATAGATTCGAAAGGTAGCTTGATATTCAGACGAGTCGGAGATCGCTATCACACTATCCATCTAGCTATTTGGTACTTTTGGATCTATGTATTTGAAATGGTCATGGCATGTATAGGCTAGTTACTAAGTTTATGTTTATGTTTAGCTTGTTAATGAAAATGATATGTTTGGTACTAATTCAAGCTATGAGATATGGCTTGCTTTGTAAATGTTTAATCTAGTTTGAATGTCTTATGTGATGTTGATTAATTAGCTATGGAGTTGTGGAATGTTTTGATATAGAATGGTATGTATTTGTTATATGCATATATGGTGTTGAATGGTTGCAAATTATGCATGAAATGTTGTGGTTATATGGCTATGTTTTGCTTGTAGAGATTAACCTATTTTGGGTGGCAAGAATGGCTTTAACCAAGCCTACCTTGTGCCACACGGGCAGAGAACACAGGCGTGTGACTTAGCCTTGTAACCCTTGCACCTTAAAGGTGTTAGGTAATTTTGCACATGGACTAGACACGGGGGTGTCTGGTAGCTATGTGGTACATGGCAGTGTTGCACACGGACTGGACACACAGGCGTGTCTGGTGGCCGTGTGGGGTTGGTCAGTTTCAACCACGAGTTGAGAGCATGGGCATGTCTTATAGGGTACGGCCGTGTAGGTGTGCACGGTCTAGGGGCACGGCCGTGTGTCCCTAACTAGGAAATTTTATCAAAGTTCTTCCTATCTTTCGTATGATTTCAATTTGATCATTGACGAATGTATGCATCTTTGTATAAGACTTTAAAATATGTCTTGATGTTTGAGTAGAGAATTATGTTGATGATTGTTGAGTTCAAAATTGTACTATTCTAATCTGAGTTACCAGTCCTGTAATACCCCTTACCTATTTCGGCGATGGTTACGGGATAGGGGTGTTACATGAAATTGGTATCAGAGCTACGGTTTAGTCGATTCTAGGACTACCATAGTAAGTATGAGTCTAGATATACATGCCATGTATATGAAATGTGATAGTGTGATATCTCCTAACATCCTCTGAAATCTATTTTATATAGTAATGGATCCGGATCGAGCAATAGCCGACGATGTTGAAAGTATTACACCAGTACTTGCTCAAGGGGCTGTGCATTCTGAATCGAGCCCCGCTACGGGCAATCGGGGAGAAGCTAAACAAGCTTTCCTCCACATGATGTCTGAATGGTTTAACGAGCAAACCCGGCTGCTCCACAACCTCCACCCCCTCCTATCCCACAACCTAACCCTGAAAATGTACGAGTTATGGATCCACTAAGATTGAATAGACCTCCGGTTGATAAGATACGGAAATATGGGGCCGAAGAGTTTAGAGCTTCAGCGAGTGATGATGCAGAGAGGGCTGAGTTCTGGCTAGAGAATGCGATCAGGGTTTTTAATGAATTAGCTTGTACGCCTGATGAATGCTTAAGATGTGCAATATCTTTACTGCGGGATTCGGTATACCAATAGTGGAATACTTTGATATCGGTTGTACCCCGAGAACGAGTTAACTGGGATTTCTTTTAGACAGAATTCAAAAAGAAGTACATTAGCCAACAATTTATTGACCAAAAAAGAAAGGAATTTCTAGAGCTAAAACAGGGTCGAATGTCCGTGCCTGAGTACGAGAGAGAGTTTGTACGACTCAGTAAATATGCTCGTGAATGTGTCTCTACTGAAGCGATAATGTGTAAACGGTTCGAAGATGGGCTAAATGAAGAAATTCGACTGTTAGTCGGGATACTTGAGCTGAAAGAGTTCGTGGTTTTAGTTGGTCGAGCTTTGTAAAGCTGAATAGCTTGCTAAAGAAAAGAGGAAGGTCGATTTTGAGCTCAGAGAGTCCAGAAAGAGATTTATGGGTAAGTCGCATCAGTCTGAATCCAAGAGATCGAAAAATTTTCATCCTCATTCTACTGCTTCTACCGGTATATCCATTAAGAAAAGAAATGTTAGATCTTCTCATCTGAGACCTCAGACGACTTCTGTGGCTAGTACGGGTAGTGTGAGAACTCCCGGGCCTGATTGCAAACACTGTAATTGAAAGCATTTTGGTGAGTACCGATTGAAGAGCGGAGCTTGTTTTCGATGTGTATCATTAGATCACTATTTGTGAGATTGTCCTGAAAGATCAATAGCTGATAAAGAACAGTCGACTAAGGCAAATAATGATGTATCGAGAGGTAGACTACCCCAAAATACTGGAAATCAGAATAGGAATCATAATGTTTTGCGGGATGCTAATGTGAGATCCGAGACACGCACTCCTGCTAGAGCCTATGCAATACGTGCACTTGAGGAAGCCTTGTCGCCTGATGTTATTACTGGTACTTTTTCTCTTTATAACACTGATATAGTTGCGTTGATAGATCCTGGATCAACTCATTCATATATCTGTATGGAATTAGTGTTTAAAAAGAGTCTGCATGTTGAGTCTACAGAATTTGTAGTTAAAGTATCAAATCTGTTAGGCAAGTCAATGTTAGTTGATAAAATATGTAAGAATTGTCTATTGATGACTCGGGGATATTATTTTTCGGCTGACTTGATGCTCCTTCCATTTAATGAGTTTGATGTGATAATGGGTATGGATTGGTTAAAGGTACATAAGGCAGTTGTGAATTGCAGATGAAAGAGTATAGAGTTGAAATGTCAGAATGGTGAAATTCTTCAGATCGAGTCAAATGATTTGAATGAATTGCCGTTAGTTGTATCTACTTTGCGAGCTCAGAAATACGTGAGAAAGGGGTGTGATGCTTATTTAGCGTATGTGTTGGATACTAAAGTGTCAGAATCAAAAATTAAGTTTGTACCAGTTGTTTGAGTTTCTAGATGTTTTTCCAGAAGAGTTACCAAGTTTACCGCCAATCAGAGAGGTTGAATTTGGTATCGAGTTATTACCGGGTACTACACCAATATCGATAGCTCCGTATAGAATGGCCCTGACTAAATTGAGAGAGTTGAAAGCACAGTTACAAGAATTAATAGATAGAGGCTTCGCAAGACTGCGTTTTTCACCTTAGGGTGCTCTCGTATTGTTTGTGAAAAAGAAAGACGGGTCAATGAGAATGTGTATTGATTATTGGCAGTTAAATAAAGTAACTGCGAAAAAAAATATCCTCTTCCGCGAATTGATGATTTGTTTGATTAGCTAAAAGGAGTTATTGTATTTTTAAAGATTGATTTGAGATCGGTTTATTATCAGTTACGAATTAAAGAGTCAGGCATACCAAAGACTACTTTCAGAACACGATACGGTCATTATGAATTTTTAGTTATGCCTTTTGGGTTAACTAACACTCCTCAATGTTTATGGATTTGATGAATCGTATTTTCAGACTATATCTAGACAAGTTTGTTGTTGAATTCATTGACGACATTCTGATCTATTCACATGATAAGACAGAACATACTGAACATCAGAAAATCGTGTTATAGACTTTGAAAGATAAATAGTTATTCGCTAAATTAGCAAATGTGAATTTTGGCTTCGAGAAGTTGGATTTCTGGGTCACATTGTTTCTGCGAAAGGCATAAGAGTTGATCCGAGTAAAATATCTGCAATTATAGGCTAGAAACCACCGAGAAATGTCTCTGAGATTAGAAGTTTTCTAGGATTAGTGGGTTATTACCAAAGATTTGTGAAAGGATTTTCGATGATTGCGGTACCGTTAACTCGAATGCTATAGAAAGATGTGAAATTTGAGTGGACAGATAAATGTCAGCAGAGTTTCGAATAGTTGAAAGCCTTATTAACAGAAGCACCAGTTTTAGTTCAACCTGAATAGGGAAAAGAGTTTGTGATTTACAGTGACGCATCGATAGTTGGACTGGGTTGTTTATTGATGCAAGACGAGAAAGTTATAGCATATGCTTCTCGACAGTTGAAACCGCACGAAAAGAATTATCCGATGCATGATCTTGAGTTAGCTGCAATAGTATTTGGATTAAAGATTTGGCGACATTATCTATATGGTGAGAAATGTTGAATCTTTATATATCATAAGAGTTTGAAATACTTGATGTCCCAAAAAGATTTGAATATGTGACAACGGAGATGGCTTGAATTATTGAAAGATTATGAGTTTGTAATTGACTATCATCCGAGAAAAGCTAATGTTGTAGCTGATGCATTAAGTCAGAAATCTTTATTTGTTTTGCGGGCTTTGAATACTCATATGAAGCTTTGTGATGACGGATCTATTGTAGTCGAGTTAAAGGCTAAACTGATGATTCTAAAACAAATCTGCGAAGCTCAGAAGAATGATCATGAACTACAAGCTAAGCGACTTCACTGTGAGTCAAATTCTGATTCTGAATTTTCTATTGGAGCTAATGATTGTTTAATGTTCTGAAATAGAATTTGCATACCGAATGATAGTGAACTTATTTAGAAAGTTTTGCACGAAGCACATGATAGTCGTTTTTCAATTCATCCGGGTAGCACGAAAATGTATAATGATTTAAAACAACTATACTGGTGGTCGGGAATGAAAAGGGATATCTCTAAATTTGTATCTAAATGTCTGATCTATCAACAAGTTAAGGCCGAACATCAGGTACCGTCAGGTTTATTACAACCTATTCTGATTCCGGAATGGAAATGGGATAGAGTTACAATGGATTTTGTATTAGGATTACCCCTGACTCCGAAGAAGAAAAATGCAATCTGGGTCATCGTTGATAGATTGACTAAATCTGCTTATTTTATACCGGTACGTACAGACTATTCTCTAGATAGGTTAGCTGAATTATATTTATCAGATATTGTACGACTACATGGTGTATTCGAGATTTACTTCAAGATTCTGGAAGAAATTGCAAGAAGCTTTGGGAACGAAATTGAATTTCAGTACAGCATTTCATCCCCAGACCGATGGTCAGTCTGAAAGAGTTATTCAGATTTTAGAAGATATGTTATGATGTTGTATTCTTGAATTTGAAAGTAGATGGGAGAAATATTTACCCCTGATTAAATTTGCGTATAACAACAGTTTTCAGACAAGTTTGAAAATGGCTCTGTAAGAAGCACTATATGGTCGTAAATGTTGAACACCATTATACTGGACAGATTTGAGTGAGAAAAAGTTACATGGGGTTGACTGGATTCGAGAAACGAAAGGTAAGGTAAAAGTGATTCGTGAAAACTTAAAAGCAGCATCTGACCAACAGAAATCATATGCAGATTTGAAACGAAAGGAAATAGAGTTTCAGATCGGAGACAAAGTATTTCTGAAAGTATCGCTGTGGAAAAAGATTCTTCGTTTTGGTTGGAAAGGGAAGTTAAGTCCTTGATTTATTGGGCCGTATGAAATTATGGAAAGAATAGGACCGGTAGCTTATCGACTATCGTTACCATCTGAACTCGAAAAGATTCATAATGTGTTTCACGTTTCGATGCTTCATCGATACCAATCCGATCCATCTCATGTCATCTCTCCCATCGATGTGGAAATACAGTTTGATTTGTCGTATACTGAAGAACAGATTAAAATTCTAGCTCGAGAAATCAAAGAACTGAGAAATAAACATATAGCACTAATAAAGGTTCTCTGGTGTAAACACGGGATAGAGGAAGCTACATGGGAAATCGGTGAAGTTATACAAAAACAATACTCTAACCTGTTTACCAGTAAGATTTTCGGGGAGGAAAATCCCTAAAGAGGGGAGAGTTGTAACAACCCATTTTAGACCCTAGTCAGAACGAGTGGTTTTGGGACCACTTAACCGCGTCGAAATATAATTTTTATTGCTTTAATATGTTTTACGGCATGATAGATTCATTATGTGAAAGTTTCGTATAGAAATTTTATCGTTTGATTAGCTAATTCGATAAAAAGGATTAAATCGTGTAAATCAATAAACTTGAGTTATATTTCATAAAGGGTTTATATGGCTTTGGTTTTATTAATGCAAGTCCTTAAATGGTTATTTTACCATTATAAATAAATGGTAGTGGACATTTATGTCCTTATTATTATGATTTTATAATGGTTATTAAAAGTTTAATTTTGGTTTTTATCAAATATGTGTTATAATAGATTAATTAAAACACAAAATGGCCTAAATTCTATCACCTTGCACCGATTTCATGAACAAAACAAGAGGGTTTTAAAGCTTTTGAATTTGGCAAGCTCTGATTCATCAATTAAGGTACGGTTTTGATCTATTTTTAATGATTTTTACATTTTTGAGACCGTTGGTTAATAATCTACAAAGCCCATGCCTAATTTTTGAATTTGGTTGTGTTTTTGAAAAATTCCATTGATGAATACATGGTTATTTTGATAGTTTTTGGTGAATTATTGATAGATGTTTTGAAATATAAAAGTTTTGTAAAGTATTTTTTGATGAAAATGAGTTTTAAGGATTTAATTAAAAAGAAATAGAAATTTTGTGGTTAAAAATGTGATTTTATGAGAGATATGTGCTTGTATAAGGTATAGGGATATTCAGCTATGGTGAATTGTGGGACTTATTGTGTAATTTGCTATTTTGTGTTAAAAGGACTAAATTGCAAAGTAGTTGGAAGTATAGGGGCTAAATTGCAAATATGCCAAAATACATGTTTATGATCTAGATTGAATATGTTGGTGATTAAATAGTTAAATTTGCATTAATATAGATCAAGACAATCAAATCCCGGAACTTGATCGGGGAAAGAGAAATGTAGACGAATAGACTCGAGACTCGACTAAACCAAGGTAAGTTCGCATAATTAGAATTGAATTTGAATATGTTTATAACTATTGCTTAATTGTCATATGGATGTATGAGATTATTGGATTGAATTGCATATTGGTTATACATATATGAAATGACATGCAATTGTGTAAATATTACAAATACGATCTGAGTACCGAGTCCCGTTTGATCCGTAGAAAGTCGTAGGATACGAGTGACATGTCACTAGGGCTACAGAGTGGTTCGAGCTCCTGCATTTGTTGCGGACTCACCACAGCTCATGAGCTATATGTTCATCCCTCGGTATTACATGTTCAGTCTTCGGACTTACCGTTCAGCCTACGGGCTTACCGATCATCCTACGGGATTACATGTTCAGCCTTTGGGCTTACCGTTTTAGGCTCAAAAGAGCATGCATGATGCATTGACAGATTACAGGTTATACGTATATACACTGTGTGTGTATCACCCAAGTATCCTTCGATGTTCTTAAGGGTTCAATGGGTAATTTCTGATACATGTTACATGAGAATTTAAAAGACATATGTATTATATGTTATATGAGATATGAAACTTACATGGACTATATGATATGAGTTACATGTACAAAGAAATGGACTTATGCTTATGATGTATGAATGTTTCATTTTGTACATGAATGATTTATAAGATTACATAGACTAACAAGTGTATGTTTGTGAAATAGGCAACTTGAGTATATGAATTGAATTGGCATTGCTAATGTACTTATCTTATTGATTCGAAAAGGTTTAATTTCTATAATTATACGGGCTTAGTAAGCTTTTGAAGCTTACTCTGCTTATTTATCCCTTGTTTTATAGATTCGGAAGCTAGCTCGATATCCAGACGAGTCGGAGATCGCTATCACACTATCCATCTAGCTATTTGGTACTTTTGGATCTATATATTTGAAATGGCCATGGCATATGTAGGCTAGTTACTAAGTTTATGTTTATGGTTAGCATGTTAATGAAAATGATATGTTTGGGTACTAATTCAAGCTATGAGATATGGCTTGCTTTGTAAATGTTTAATCCATTTTGAATGTCTTATGTGATGTTGATTAATTAGCTATGGAGTTGTAGAATGTTTTGATATAGAATGGTATGTATTTGTTATATGCATATATAGTGTTGAATGGTTGCAAATTATGCATGAAATGTTGTGGTTATATGGCTATGTTTTGCTTGTAGAGATTGAGCCATTTTGGGTGGCAAGAATGGCTTTAACCAAGCGTACCTTGTGCCATATGGGCAGAGCACATGGACGTGTGACTCAGCCGTGTAACCCCTGCACCTTAAAGGTTTTAGGTAATTTTACACACGGCCTAGACATGGGCGTGTCTGGTAGCCGTGTGGTACATGGCAGTGTTGCGCACGGACTGGACACACTGGCGTGTCTGGTGGCGGTGTAGGGTTGGTTAGTTTCAACCACGGGTTGAGAGCATGGGCATGTCTTATGGGGCCTGACCGTGTAGGTGTGTACGGTCTAGGGGCACGGCCGTGTGTCCCTAACTAGGAAATTTTATCAAAGTTCTTCTTATCTTTCACGTGATTTCAATTTGATCCTTGACGAATGTATGCATCTTTGTATAAGACTTTAAAGTATGTCTTGATGTTTGAGTAGAGAATTATGTTGATGATTGTTGAGTTCAAAAATGTACTGTTCTAATCTGAGTTACAAGTCCGGTAATGCCCCTTACCTATTCCGGCGATGGTTGCGGGATAGGGGTGTTACATGAAATTGGTTAATGTTTATTATAAGTATAATCATATCGTGATGCATTACATGGATATGGTACTTGCATGATTTGAGTTGATAATTATGGATGTTTTGTTGCTTAAGTATACTATGATTTTTGTCTTTAAATGGGTATAAGTGTTTATAAGTTTCAGGGTGGCAATTGGCTTGGTAAATAGCCTGTACATTGTCCACACGGGTAGACATACAGGCGTGTGCCTAGGCCGTGTGTGACACCCGGTCAGCCCCATGGGCGTGTGAACAGGCCGTGTGTCCCCTGCAACTTAGTTTCGAGAAACAGAATGCCCAATATGGAGCACATGTGTGACAGCCCAAATTTGACCCTAGTCGAAAAGTGGTTTCGGGACCACAAAACCGAGTCACGAAGATAATTAAATGTTATATTCTATGCCTATTATATGTGAAGTATCATGTGTGAAAATATCATGTCTTAATTTTGTCATTTGAATGTGAATTTTACTAAATAGGACTTAAGTGAGAAATTTTGAAAATGTGATAGGTTAAATTTAGAGGGCTGAATAATGCATGGTTTACAAAATGGGGACTTGCATGTCAAATAGTCCACTTTTGACATATAGTGGAGGTAATGATGATAAAATTTGCCATTTTGTGTGTTGTATTTTAGTTAAATAATATTTAATAGTTTTATAATAAATAAACTTAATATATTTTATAATATATAATATGATTATAATATATGAGGATGGGTGATAAAAACAAAGCAAAATTTCATTGTTCTTATGTTTTGGCCGATTCTAACTAGAAAGAAAAAAAGAAAAAGAAAAAGAAAAGAATAGCTTGGGAGCATTCGGCATTGTTGTTGGCATGAACTAAGGTGAGTTTTGATTTGATTTTCAATAATTTTGGTGTCTTTGAGTTTGTAACCGAGTCATGTCCTTAGCCCATGAATTAATTTCCAAAGTTATGGTTAGTAGTGCATTCGACCATGAATGAGATTGAAGAAAATGGTTGTGATTTCATAATTTAATTTGTAATGGGGGATAGGTGAATTTTTGAACTAGTTAATTGTTTATAAATGTGGATTAGATGAAATGTGAGAATCGGTTAGAGTGCTTTTGTTGTATAAGATTGTCGAATGTGAACCTAAGTAAGGAAATGAGTGATATTTGTGTTCTAAATCATTAATGAGGAGATTGGAATATGTACTTGTGAATTCTTTTATTTTTGTGGTATCTTTAGTAATCTTCAATTTTCTTTGGTTATGAAAATATGCAAAATGTGAATTTAATTGAAGATTTGTAATCGATCTTGAAATTGAATTTATAGTGTGTTGAGGTAAATTATTTAGATTAAGGTACAATAAGTAATTGTTAAATAATTATATGTGCATTTGGGTAGAACCGAATTGCTAATGTTTGGCTTGAAAGGGGCTGTTATGTGATTTTTTTTTTAAGAATATTTGGCCTATTGAGATTAAATTGTGTGAAATTGATAAATGTTATGTTTTTAGTAATCTTGGATAATATTCGGCTTTAGTGTATCGTTAAGAAGAAATAGAATTATGTGTATTTGTGTATAAATGAGTATATATATGTATTTGGTTATAGAATGATTTTATGACATTGAAAGAAAATGTTAGTTCGATTATGCTTATTCATGTGCATGACTTTTGCTATGAAATTATGAATGTGAGGGTCAAATATATGTATATACTTATGAATTAACGCTTGAAGAATTAAGTTGTAATAAGATAAAATTTGTTCATCTTAGCTCAAGAGCAAAGAGGGCAAAATTCGAATAAGAGGAAAACAAAGCTGGTTGAATAGCATATCCGTAATCATTCGACGACATGTCAAGGTAAGTTCTTAATTTAGCTCAGAAATGAGTTAAATATTAATAGAGATACGATATTGTAGGTTAAATTCGAGTGTTAAGTACTTATGGAAGAAATTGCCGATTGATAGAAAGGTCAATGTGATTAAATTTAATTAACGAATTTAATTAAAGTGGTTGAGAAATGTTATCTAGAAATTTTCTTTGATGTTAGCCGAATGTGAATGAGGTATGGAAATATGCATGGTATTATAATGTGCTGCATATGTGTTGAATATATGAATTGAGCCGATGATGGTATATGAATTATGATGTGCAAAATTTTGCAAAGTACTATGAAGTGTTTTTTTATTGAAATCGGGCTAAAAAGCCTAGCAGGCTTAGTGCCGGTGTGATATTTTGTGACTCAAGATCGTTATGCTTATAAATAAGTGGTAAATGTGAAAATGTAAGTATGGGTTAATTTATGGTTAACCCGTGATAAAGTACATATACAATTTTCTCTTATTATAAGATGTTAAAATGTGTTATGTATATGATGGTGAATTATAATAAATATGAAATGAAGTGAATTCAAAAGGCTTGAATATGCATGTCGTGTACCAAGAAGTACATAGGGTGGTATTTGGCCATCTTTAGCTAAGTTATACTTATGTAATGTCAAATGAAATGTGTATCCTCAATGACATGGGGATATATATTTATATGTATATTGACTTGATATATTCGATTGAATAAATACTTATAATAATTGGATTGTTTGGTTGAGCATAAGATTATGAGAAATATAGGATCGACTACCCTTATATGTATCTTGGATTCAATGTTACATTCGGTTAAATGCTTATCTATGAGAAAGTGCCATACTTGGCTATAAGTGTGTTATAAGGTAATGGTAAAATTTGGTTAGGTAAATACATATGTGAATTTGGTTTATTTTTGCACATGAGAGGATAGTATGGATGTTATAGTATATTACCGAATGATAAGTTATAAAACGATAAGATGATGGGCATTAGGCATCTGTGTTAAGGCCAATGACTGTTATAAATGATAGCATATCTGATGTTAGGTTTTAAATATGTGAATGAGAACTTTGAAGAGAAAAATAATGTATTTGGAATGAGCCTACATGCAAATGATACTGATGTTTAATGTAAGTGTCTATATTATTTTATGACCGAATATCAATTTATAATATTTGAAGTAAAGGGTCGATTTATGTAAAGGTCGAATGGTAAATTTTGAAATGAATAAATGTTTGGATGGTTAGTTTTATATTCAAATGGAAGTATAAAGATAAATTATAATGGTGGACATGTATATATATGTTTACATAGCCGAATAGAAGTATGAAATATATTTTGAGTATTGATATGTAATGTGATTCGTCGAATGTGTTATGAGATAAAATAAGGTGAAGTATATTCGGATAATTGTGATGTGTATGCATGAGATGTTATATTTTGAATTACGATTTTATGTGTATAGGCGAAATATATATGCAATCTATTAAAGATGGATTTGATGTGCAGTATATGCTTTGGTAATGTTGTATACGTATGATGTTTTATAGACTTGGTTAAGTCATTTCGATGTGTAATATCAAATGAAAATGGGCACTATGTATGCGAATGAACATGGGCACTATGTGTGCGAATGAACATGGGCACTATGTGTGCGAATGAACATGGGCACTATGTGTGCAAATAAACAGGGGCACTATGTGTGCGAATGAAAAGAGGCACTGTGTGTGCTAGTTTTTTAACCGAGCACTATGTGTGTGAGATCAGACATTGGGGCACTAAGTGTGTGAAATGAGATCATGTAAAACCTCGTCTGGGACGAAGGAATTGATTTAAGATAGTGTGTAAGACCATGTCTGGGACACTGGCATCACTTATGTTTCATGTAAGACCTCGTCTGGGACGAAGGCATTGATCTGTGTTAGTGTGTAAGACCCTATCCAAGACAGTGGCATCAATATTGAATAACATGTAAGACCGCGTCTGGGACGTCAACATTGTATAAAGCCTATCCGAAATCTGTACATTTCTGAACGACTTAAAGAGAAAGCTTGTTAAACGGACTAAATGCCGGTGAACTAATTAAAGTCATAGATTATACAACCTTGTGCTAAATTGGTAATGAAATAAGTTCGAGACAATAAGTTGGCCAGGTATGTGATATATATATATTATATGTGAGATTAATCTGACGGGAGTTAAGAGTGTGTAATGAGAAGCATATGTAAAGATCTTATAAATTCATAAGTATATGGTACATGTGTGCATTCAATTATTATGCAAAGCTACATGAAAGTATTCGATATGACATTTAACTATGAATGTTGAAAGTAAGTGTGGGTAAAAAAATGGTATACTATTTGAATTCGATAGAATTAAAGTTAATACATAAGCATGTAAATGCTTATGTCTATATGAGTTTGAATATAATTGAAGTAAAATGAGATATGTGATTGTACATAATCGGACAAATGGTATTATACTCAGAAAAAGTTATGTGATACGATTATTTGGTTTGTTTTTAAGTTCAATTGTTTAAAATTTCTTAGGACTTACTAAGCTTATGAAAGCTTACTTTGAATGTTATGTTACTTTGTTTTATAGATCGTTGGCTCTTACTACCAGCTCAGGGATCGTCAGCATTTCATCACACTATCTACTGTTTTGGTAACCTGATGATTTGGACTTAGCTTGTGGCATGTATAGGATAGACCTTAAGTAGAACAATATTTTAATTATTGTATATAAGTCATGTGAATATGACATCTCTTGGATGTTTATTTTTATAAGTTTTAAATTCGACCTTTGGTTGTGTTTTGCATTTATATAAATAAATGATCTTTTATTCAAAAGAATGTTTCAAAATTTTACTGTCGATCTGTTTTCTGATTTCCGGTAATGCCTTGTCCTATTCCAGCGACGGTTACGGGATAAGGGTATTACAACATGGGTGGAGACAAGGGCGTGTGTCTCAGCTGTGTGGACGGCACGGCCTTGGACACGGGCATGTGCCAAAGGCGTGTAAAGTTTACACCTATTTTGCGAGAATTTAATTCGTCACGCGGCCTAGGACACAGGCGTATGGCTTGGCCGTATGGTTTTATTTGGCTGATGATGTTGTAAAAAAAGAGTTACACAGGGCATGGATATGGGTGTGTGTAACCACACGGCCTGCCTACATAGGCGTGTCCCACAACCATACGGGCGTGTGCCACAACCACACGGGCGTGTGATCCATGTGTAGTGAAAATTTTCTAAATTTTTTGTAAAATTTTCTAAAGTTCTCGGTTTAGTACCGAACCAATTCCAATGTATGTTTTGGGCTTCGTAGGCTCGTTTTAGGGATGTTATGATTGAATATGAATAGTTTTAATTTTGGATGAAAATGTATGGCCCGGTACTATACGATTTCTTGTGATTAAGTCTGGTAACACCTTGTATCCTATTTCGGCGCGATCATGGGTAATGGGTGTTACATTTAGTGGTATCAGAGCTATGGTTTAGTTGATCTCGGACTAACTTAGCGTGTGTACAAGTCTAGCTATACATGCCATATATAAATTGTGATAGTGTGGCAACTCCTGACAACTTAAATTGTGTTTTCATATAGTAAATGGATCTCGATCGAGCTGTAGCTGATGATGTAGAAAGTAATGCGCTGGCTCCTACTTAGGGGACCGCGCAACCCGATAGTAGGCATGTGACAACTAGTCAAGGAGGAGAGGCTAGGGAAGCCTTTCTCCACATAATGTATGAGTGGTATACGGAGTTTATTCGGGCAAATTCGAATGCTCAACCCCCTCCACCCCTCCTACTACTCAACCGATTCTCATAGCCCCTCAGGGTGTGGAAATGGTAAGGCTAAGTAAGCCTTTTGTTGATAAGATTTAGAAGTACGGGGCTGAAGAATTTAGGGCTAATGTAGATGATGATCCTGAGAGAGCAGAATTCTGGCTTGAAAATACCATTTGGGTATTTGATAAACTTTCATGCATACCTAAAGCGTGTTTGAAATGTGTTATATCTCAGCTAAGGGATGCAACATATCATTGGTGGAAGACTCTAGTATCGGTGGTACTGAGAGAAAGGGTTATATGGGAGTTCTTTCAAGAAGAATTCCAGACGAAATATATTAGTCAGCGATTTATCAATCAGAAGCGTAAGGAACTTCTTAAGCTAAAACAAGGCCTAATGTCAGTAACAGAATATGAGTGGGAATTTGTCAGGCTCAGTCCGCCGAGGCTATTATGTGTAAAAGTTTTGAAGATGGGTTGAATGAGAATATTAAGCTGTTAGTTGGGATCTTGGAAATTAAAGAAGTTGTCGTATTAGTTGAACGGGCTTGCATAGCCGAAGAATTAAGTTAAGAGAAGAGGAAGAAAGAGAGTGAGGCTAGAGATGCAAGAAAAAGCCCGATAAGTAAATCATTCCCATCTTAATCAAGAAAATCCAGAGAAATGTATTCTCGTTCAAATGTATCCGCTGGGCATACACGTAGAGATGGTAGGAAGCTATACTCGGATTCTAAAGCTCAAGTTACTTTGATGGCTAGTGTGGGAAATGTTAGGTCTAATAGACCTGTAACGCCCTAAATTTTAGGCCTGGAAGTATTGGGCCTTGACTTTAGGTTCGGTTAGAAGATGACTTAGATAATTTGTTTGGAAATATTGCAATAAATAGTTAATTAAGAGTGTTTGGGAGTATGGGAAAAGTCCTAGGCTCGAACTAGGGCTTTAGCAAAATTTTATAGTTTTCTTTTTAAGGGACCCTGGGCATTAGGTTAAAGGATTATTAGTAAAGCCTGGTAAAAATTGATGCAAGGGACGCACTTGGCCTAGGGGCATGAAGGCGTTAGGATCAGATGGGAGAGCTAGGTTCAAGTCACGGCAGGTGGGAAATTTTGGTTGTTTTTTTTACAACCTGGATGTCGGCAGAAAGGCTTAAAACACATTGGGAAGGAAAGGTGACGCAAATTAAGTGGATAGCTTGGTGGCAAAGGGCGTGTAGTATAGCTAAGAGGTTAGAGGTTCGAACCTGGGTAGTAGCGAATATTTTTTGGGTTAACTCGATCGGTTGGGGGTAAGCCTTATAATTAGTTGTGATCGAATTATGGCACAAGAGCAGTTGCGGTGCAGTGGCCAGCAGCGTGTTGGAGAACTTGGAGGGCTAGAGTTCGAGCTACACCTAGCGCATGGGAGATTGGATTTTGTTGCTCACATGGGGAAGGAATTGGAGTTTGACCGAAACTCCTCTTTGCAATGGTTTGAATCGGTCAAGCGGTGGAAGGGATTTGGACTGGATGGCTGCTGTTCGGTGGGAGGAATTTGAATGAAATTCAAATTGGGTGTTGGCTAAAATCAAGGAGATAAGCATGGAATTTGAATTTGGGAAGGATGTTGGCTGAATGTAGAAGTCTTTTGTGTGCTAATTCGGCTATAGGCATTTGGAGTACAGAAAAGGGGATGGTGGTGACTTGTTTTGCTCGGTTTTTGCCAAGTCTTACTTTTTCTTTGGAGTAGGCGGAGTGTTGCTCATTTTATATTCCGAATAGGTTTGCCTCATTTTCCCGATTACTCGTTTCTTTTTCCTTTACTAAAACCAATTCTCTATTCTTCTCTTGTGTTACTCAAGCTGAATACCCCTTTAAGCTTTGGGCTGATTACGCCATCACCACTATCTTTGCTTTCGTGTTCAATTTATTTTCTTTTTCTAAGCAATCACTTTGTGCACTTCACTCCTTTCTTTTTTCAATTTAGCCAAATGTTCTTAGCCTATTAGCCAACTTTGTTTGGGACCATTGACATCTATTATTTCTTTTGAAATCGACTGTCATTTCTTTTTGCTCATCTATTCTTCACCAAGTCTAATCTTCTACTCCTATTTTTATTTTTTCCCTTTTGATTTTCTTCCCATTATAGGCAAATATAGGGTCTTTCCTCCTTGCTTAATCCTTTTGGTTCTAATTTGGTGTAGACCGAATCTCGCCTGTCTCTTTTTTGTCATTCTCTAAGTGTTTACTGATTAGTCCCTTTTTATTCTAGAGCGACTACAGGACTTGAATCTTGGTAAGTCTGCTAATGACAAGTGTTGATTTCACTTTTTGGAGGGCTGCTCGTACGCTTACATTTCCAATTGTTTTCATTTAAGTGGTAGTCTTGTAACACTTTATTTGGCTGAATATGGTTAGGGGTTTGATTTCGTTAGAGAAGGTACTAGGTCGATTTCCCTATCTCTTTCAAGGGGTCGCATTATCTTTGGTAAGGGTTGAAGTTTGTGATTGGGTTTGTGGTATTATAGATATTCATGTATCGACTTTTGTTTGATTATGAAGGTTAATCTTTGAGGAGAGCGTTATTGATAAAGCAAGAGACGGTCTTACGATTCATCTTTTGGTGCTCAAATTTTGGAAGTAGTTAGCATCTACTCGTTAAAGGTGTGTATCAAACCCCTTTTCTGTTTATTGGCCTAGAAGCCGAAGGTGTGTGTAACCACACCTCTACTGTAATATAGATCGGTAAAAGCTGAAATGTCGAAATGCCAAAACATTGGCATTCGAGGCCTTACGAGCATGAGAATGCTTGTGGGCCGAATTGTGCCCACAAATCGTGGCAAAAGACCGTCGAGGCTATCATGTGCATTTTCGTGCACTTAGGTTGTTATGGGCCTCGATGGGTCAAAATTGGCCCAATGGGCCCACAGGCCCAATTCGGTAAAATACTTGGTAAGTGATTATTATTAGACTAGATTATAAGGTGTGTGATGCTGTATGTGAAATTGGACCGAACGGGCCGCACGAGTGTGTGGGCCCACTTGGGCCCAAAATGAGATTTGGGCCCATAAATAGTGTTTTGGCCAAATAGGTGATTCGAATTGCTCAAAGCGACGTTTGACCTTTTAGGAGGTCGTATTAAGTACCGAGACTTCGAAAGTATCTATTGACCAAAATACCTCTAAGGGGGTAAAATTATCATTTTGCCCCTAATTTGTAAAATTATCGTTTTACCCCTGATTTGTAAAATTACCGTTTTACCCCTAATTTGTAAAATTATCGTTTTACCCCTGACTTATAAAATTACCATTTTACCCTTGGTTTACAAAATTACAGAAATACCCTAAATTTGTAAAATTACCGAAATACCCTTGTAAGGTAGAATTACCGAAATACCCTTGTAGGGTAGAATTACCGAAATACCCCTGCAGGGTAGAATTACCAAAATACCCTGTAGGGTAAAATGACCATTTTGCCCCTAGGATGTAAAATGACTATTTTGCCCTTAAGGGCAAGTGACTGACCCGGACTGTGTATTTGACTGATTTGACTGCAATCGTATGATAGTGATTTGACTAACATGACTGTGGTTGTGTGATGGATATGTTTTAATATTTGTGCATACATGTGTGATGATTGAGCATGACATACACGATATTTTGCATGGGGTTAGGCTTGTTTTGGAGGAAGTTTTGTTAAAAATAGCTTTGCCACACATTCTGATTCTGGTGGCTTTGCCACGTTATCTGTTATTAGCAGCATAGCTACGTATTGGTGTGCAGGATGTGTGGGTCGAGTTATTCCCCATATGGTGTGTTGGGTAGGTACGGGTGGTGTGATGGCTCGATTGGGTTAGGATTGCATTCACATTTTGTTCTGATTCTATAATGGGCTTGGGCCCATTCTGTTTCTGTATAGGGCCAAGGCCCAGCCTGATCTGCTTCTGTATAGGGCTTTAGCCCAATCTATTCTACATATCTGTATTATACTGTTACTGATTCTGTAATGGGCTAAGGCCCATCTGGTATTGTTTATTATAATGGGCTAAGGCCTAATTAATACTGGAACTGTAGTAAGGCTGGGGCCCAGACTTTTATTTCTTTTGTATGACTGACTGTTCGTTTTATATAGTAGGGGATTGCACACTGAGTTTTCATAAAACTCACCCCGTTGATTAACTATGCAGGTAATCCCTAGCTTTAGGAGGATCGATGTTGCAAGGGACTCGGAGAAGGCTACTTAGTGCTTATGCTCTATCTTGATTTACTTTTAAGTACTTTATTCCGGTTTGGTTTATAATAAGGCCTTTTCAACTTTTTTGGTTTTTACATTTGGGATTTTATTTATTGTTTTATAATTGCTAAATGTAGGACACGATTTTTCCAAAGCAACAACTATTTTTCAAACTATCACGTTTTCGCAATCGTTTTAAATTAGGCTTCCGCAACAATTAAGGTTTTAAAGGTAATAATGTTTTATAAGAGAACGTCCTTTAATAAATCACATTTTAAAAATATACATACGAAACACAATATTTTACATAATTTTTAAATGGGAACAAGTTTTAAATAAGAAAGGTTTTCAATGAAAACAAGGTTTTCGAAAAAACACTTCAATGTGACCTGCCAGATTCGGGCCTAACTTCTAGGCCAGGTTTGGGGTGTTACAAGACCTGAATGTTAGCATTGTGGTAAGCAACATCCTAGTGAGTGCAGAACAAATAGCCGAGCTTGTTTCAGGTGTGGTTCTCTGGATGCCCTAAGAAGGATGAAGAAGAAAAATTTCAGTGCGCGAGGCCAAGTAATACTACCAATAGAGGTAGGCCACCGAGGAACATCGGGAATGGAGCTAGTTGTAAAGGTGTGACCTAGGATTCAACTTTGAGGTCAGAAGTTAGAGGACCTGCGAGAACTTATGCCATCCATGCTCGGGAAGATGCATCATCTCCTATTGTGATCACTAGTATATTCTCTCTTTATGATACTAATGTAGTTGCATTAATTGATCCTAGATCGATGCATTCCTATATTTGTATGAATTTGGTAACTAATATGAATTTTCCTATTGAGTCCAATTAGTTTGTGAGTAAAGTGTCAAACCCCTTAGACAAGTATGTGTTAATGGGATAAAGTTTGCAAGAATTGTCCTTTGATGATTAAGGTTACTATTTTTCGAATGTCTTAATGTTATTACCATTTGATGAATTTGATGCTATTTTGGGTATGGACTAGTTGACATTGAATGATGCTAAGGTAAATTGTACGCAGAAAATTATTGAATTGAAATGTGAAAATGGTGAGGCTTTTCAGGTTGAAACAGATGAATCCGGTGAACTACCTGATTTTGTTAATGACAACTCAAAAGTATTTAAGAAACGAGTATGAAGCTTATCTTGCGTATGTATTGAATACAAAATTATCCAAACTAAAACTTGAATCAGTGCTGGTAGTCTGTGAATTTTTGGATGTGTTCCCAGAAGAGTTGCCAGGATTACCACCGATTAGAGAGGTGGAGTTTGCTATTGATTTGTTACTGGGGACTGCACCGATATCAATTGCTTTGTATAGAATGGCTCCGACTGAATTGAAAGAGTTAAAAGTTCAGTTGCAAGAGTTGACCGATAAGGGATTTGTGAGACCAAGTTTTTCTCCCTAAGGTGCTCCCGTGTTATTTGTAAAGAAGAAAGACGGATCCTTGAGACTTTGTATAGATTACCGACAACTCAACAAGGTGACTATAAAGAATAAATATCCTTTGTCAAGGATTGACGACTTGTTTGACCAGTTAAAAAGTGTAGCAGTGTTTTCGAAGATAGATTGAGATCCGGCTACTACTAGTTGAGAGTTAAAGAGTTGGATGTGCCAAAAACCACGTTCAGAACTAGGTATGAACATTATGAGTTTCTTGTTATGCCTTTTGGACTTCCTAATGCTCCTGCCATTTTTATGGACTTGATGAATCGGATCTTCCAACCGTACTTGGATAAGTTTTTAATTATATCATAGATGATATCCTGATTTATTCTCGGGATAAGTCTGAGCATGCCGAACATTTGAGAACTGTGTTGTAGATTTTGAGAGATAAGAAATTGTTTGCTAAGTTCAGTAAAAGTGAGTTTTGGCTCTGAGAAGTTAGATTTTTGGAACATATTGTCTCTGTGGAAGGTATATGGGTTGATCCGAGTAAAATTTCAGCAATTATTGACTGAAAACTACCAAGAAATGTATCTGAGGTTAGAATTTTTTAGGCTTGGCCGTGTTTTACCGACAATTTGTTAAAGGATTTTTGATGGTTACTACTCTGATGACAAGGTTGTTACAAAAAGATGTTAAGTTTGAATGGTCAAAAAAATGCCAAAAGAGTTTTGAGCAGATGAAGGCTTTATTGACTGAGGCACCAATGTTAGTACAACCTGAGTCCGGGAAAGAATTCGTAATTTATAGTGATGCGTCTTTGAACGGCCTTGGATATGTATTGATGCAAGAGTGCAAAGTGATAGCTTATGCCTTGAGATAGTTAAAACTGAATGAGAAGAACTATCTGACGCACGATTTGGAGTTGGTTGCCATTGTGTTTGCTTTGAAAATTTGGCGACACCATTTGTACGGTGAGAATACCATGTCTTTACCAATCATAAGAGTTTAAGTATATGATGACTCAAAAGGATCTGAATTTGTGACAATGAAGATGGCTCGAGTTATTAAAAGATTATGAGCTACTGATTGATTATCACTCGGGAAAGGCAATTGTAGCCGCTGATGATTTGAGTAGGAAATCCTTGTTTGCCTTGAGAGCTATGAATTTAAGCTTAACTTTGTCTGATGATGGTTCGATTCTAGCTGAGCTAAAAGCTAGACCGGTATTTCTTCAACAGATTTGTGAAGCTCAGAGAAGTGATAGTGATTTGCAACCCAAAAGAATTCAGTGCAAATCGACTAGTGATTCAGATTTTCAAATCGGGGCCGATGATTGTTTGATGTTCCGAGGTAGAGTTTGTGTTATGAAAGATGCTGAGTTAATTCAGAAAATTTTGTACGAGGCACACAATAGTTGTCTGTCAGTTCATCCGGGAAGTGTGACAATGTACAATGATTTGAAGAAATTATATTGGTGGCTGGCATGAAAAGAGATATTTCTAAGTTCGTATCGAAGTGCTTGATTTGTCAACAAGTAAATGCCAAACATCAAGTGCCTTTGGGTTTGCTTCAGCCAATGATGGTACCCGAGTGGAAATGGGATAGGTTTACGATGGACTTCGTAACGGGTTTGCCTTTGACCCTAAGGAAAAAAGATGTTGTTTGGGTCATTATTGATCAATTAACGAAATCGGCTCATTTTATTTCGGTACGTACCGACTATTCACTTGATAAGTTAGCAGAACTATATATTGTTGAGATTGTGAGATTTCACGGGGTGCCTATTTCTATTATTTCGGATAGAGATCTGAGATTTACTTCGAGATTTTGGAAAAAGTTGCAAGAAGCTTTGGGTACAAATTTGAATTTTAGTATTACGTTTCATCCGCAAATAGATGGTAAATCAGAAAGAGTAATTCAGATTCTTGAACATATGCTTCGATGTTGTATTTTAGAGTTCAAAGGTAGTTGGGAGAAGTATCTACCTTTAGTTGAGTTTGCTTACAACAACAGTTTTTAGTCGAGTATAAATATGGCATCGTATGAAGTGTTGTATGGTTACAAATGTCAAACTCCTTTGTATTGAACCGAACTTAGTGAGAGATAGATTTACGGGGTTGATTTGGTTAAGGAAATCGAAGATAAAGTAAGAGTAATCCGTGATTGTTTAAAAGCCACTTTAGATCGATAAAAGTCATACGTAGATTTTAAAAGAAAAGATATCAAATTTCAAGTCGGTGAAAAAGTATTTCTAAAAGTGTCTCCGTGGATAAAGATTCTGAGATTTGGTCGTAAAGGCAAGTTAAGCCTGAGTTTTATTCGTCTGGATGAGGTAATTGAAAGAATAGGGCCAGTGGCATATCAGTTAGCCTTAATGGCAGAGTTGGAAAGGATTCACAATGTGTTCCATGTGTCGATGTTGTGGCGATACTGTTCTAATCCTTCACATGTGATTTCCCCAATAGAGATTGAGATTCGATCGGATATGACGTATGATGAAGAATCGATTAAGATTTTAGCTCAGGAAGTAAAATAATTGAGAAATAAAAGTGTATCCCTAGTAAAAATTCTATGGGAAAGGCATGGGGTAGAAGAGGCTACGTGGGAACTCGAGAAAGCTATGAGAAAATAGTACTCAAAACTCTTTTCTGATAAGATTTTTGGGGACGAAAATTCCTAAAAGGGGAGAGTTGTAACGATCCTATTTAGGACTAAGTCGGAACAGTGGTTTTAGGACCACGAATCTGAAGTAGAAAAATTTATTGTGATAAAGTTTTAAGGTTTATAGTATGATTGAATGCATATGTGAAAGTTTTGTTACGAAATTTTATCGGTAGAGGGTCCAATTTGACTATTAGGACTAAATGGCAAAAAGTGCAAAATATGTGTTCTAGAAGCTTTGAGTGCTTTATTGAAATGAATTTGTAAATCAGATGTCCTTATTTACTAATTAGACCATTATATCTCATGATGGACAAAAATGGACATAGAAGGGTAAAATTTCAAAGAAAGGCTTTAAAGGCATTTTAATCATTTGGTTAATAAATGAATAAAAAGGGAAAATCAAGTCAAAATTTGTGTTCATCTGTCTCCCCTGAGACGAAATTTTGAAGGAAGCCATAGCTAGGGTTTGGCCAACTTTCAAGCTTGATAGTAAGTGCAACCTAGCCCAGTTTTTAATGCTCTTTACGTTTTTAAAGTCGTTATCAACCGATCTACCTATTTCTACAATTTTTGTAAGTAGGGTTCATGTTTAAAATTTTACCCATGTTAGACATGCATGTATTTTGATGTGTAATGGTAGAATATGAATGATAGCTGTGTGATAAATGACTTTTGCTAGGTGATTTTCAGTAAAAATGTCAAAAAGGACTTATTTGCAAAAGTTGTAAAATATGTGTAGAAATATGTGAATAAATGAAAAATATGGGCTGCTATAAGCAAGTAATAGGTTCGGCTAGGCTTGGGTTTTTAGAAAAATGAATACTTTTCATTTTATGTGTGACAGCCCTAATTTGACCCTAATTGGAAAAGTGGTTTCGGAACCACTAAACTGAGCTCGAAAATTTTTTGAAATATTATTTTCTATGCTTTTATTATGTGAGTGGTCATATGTGAAAATTTGGTGCTTTAATTTTGTTGTTTGGATGCTAATTTAGTAATTAAGGGCTTAATTGCATGAAAGATAAATTAGTGAGACAATGTGCAAGTGCCAATTTCTTAATGTTCTTTTAATATAGAGGACTTATGAAGCAATTAAACCATGCAAAATTTGCATGGACAAAATCGGCTATGTGTTAGTGGAAGGGAAAATATTATAATAAGGCTAAGATAGTAAATTAACAAGTGATATCAATGCATGTAATAGTAACATAGGAAAATTTATGCTGATTCTCTCATGTTCTTGCCGAAACAAAAGAAAAAAATAAGAAAAGAAAGGCCTTTGATAATCGGTCATTTGGAGATCAAGAATTCAAGGTAATTTTATGCTAGTTTGATTTTTCTTTAATGCTTTGAGTTCTATGGTCGATTATACCTTAAACCATGTTTTAATCTTTGAATTTTTATTGCTAATGTAATGTTCGGCCATGGTGATATAAAGCTATGAATTTCTGAATTTGATATTAGAAATTGGTAAATGAGTGTTAGATAGACATTTTGATGTTAAAATCCATAAGATCATAAGATTTTAAGTTGAAACTATGAATGGGAGCTTTGTGTGGCTCAATTTCTTGAAATTAGCATTCGACCTTAATATTAAGGTGTTAGATTGTTGTTGATTGATGTTGTGTATTAAGGAATGAATATATGTGAGTATAGATTAGTTAAATTTTGCTATAAGTGACTAATATGAGCGCATTCGACTAGTATGGTGGAGTATGAAATTTGTGTTTAATTTTGGGATTTGATAATTAAAGTTGTTAGTATGTGTTTATATGCTTGCCGAATGTGAATTAATGTGAGAAATAGTAGAAAGATGAGTTTTGAGCTTGTTAATTGATATATGTGGCTTTGTGATACATAGAAATTGACTAGTGTGGTAAATTGAGAAGCTTTTGCTAAATACAAGGACCGACTACTTAATTGTTAGTATATAAATATGTATGATTGCCGAATGTGGACTTGGATAAAGATGTGAATGATTTTTTGTTTGTTGAGGTATATATATTCGGTCATGGATGAAAGGTACGATGTTTTTAGGGTGTTTGATGTTTTAAAATGCAAGTTGAGCTATAAGCTTAGCAATTTTGATAATTTGGGCTTAAATGACAACTTGGTGTTCGGTTATAGTTGTTAAATTGAGAAACTCCATGTTAGATGATGGAAGCTAATGCTTAAATGCTACATTAATTTATATTAGTGGCCGAATGTGTTTAAAGTTAAGAAATGATTGAGTTTGAATGCATTTGTGGTAAAATGAATTTGAGTTTTCCATATATGTGTTAAGTGTAATCAAGTGGTATTAAGATTTAATGTATGAGTATTTGTAAACAAATGTTTAAAGACTCGGCTTTATGCATTGATAAAATGATTTTAATAGTGTATGATACTTTGGTTTAAGCATATGTATATTCGGATACTTGATATTTATAAGTATGAAATGTTAAAGTTGAACTATGAATATAGGTATATGAGGTTATGTATATTCGATTAATCATTAACATTGTGGCTATAGGAATTCGAATGATATATTAATCTCAAATGTATTTGAAATAGATTGAAATGAAATTTCCGAATGTATGTGTTTCCTTGAGAAAATTTGTTTTGTTGATTATAATGGGTTGATGAGGTGATTAAACTAGTTTTTAATTTGTTGGATTAAGCTCAAGAGCATAGAGAACCAATTTTGGACAAAGGGAAAGCTAAAGTAATTGAATAGTCGATTCATAATGTTCGAAAATATCCAAGGTAAGTTCTTAAGTATTCGAGCTTGATATTTCGTATGTTTAAGATGGTATAATATGACAAGTGAATGTTTAATTTTATACCTTTATTGTGCCAAAGGTGTATTGAATTTAGGGTATAAGCCGAATGTGACTAGTGCATCTAAATGAATTTGTTAAACTATGAGTTATGACGCATAAACTATACCTATGTGTTTTACTGAATTATGAGAACCCTTGTACAAAGATATTTGTGCTTTAGCTATAGGTAAAATGATGCAAAGGTTACGAAAACTATGAGAGAACATGTGAATTTGTATCGTAATGTGATATTCAGGCAATGGCCCAGCAAGCTTTAAGCTAGTGAATAATATCAGGCTTTCAGCCTAGCAGGCGTAACGCCGGTGATATGATATCGGGCCTTGAGCCTAGCAGGCGTAATGCCGGTGAATAAATTTCAGACTTAAAAAGTCTAGCAGGCTTTGAGCCAGTGATAAAACTCGAGTCTTATACCTAGCAGGCCAAGTGCCGGTGAATTGGTAAAAGTATATGACAATGAGATCCTGTGTTAAAATGGTGAATTGAATTTGCATTATGCATTAAGTTATCCAGGTATGTGATACTTACCTATTTATATGAGAATGATTCTAATTGAATTATGGATTTGTTCGTTTGTGAACATTTGGCTCATGTGATATTATTCATGGAAGTAAAATAGTATGTATGTGGCTTTGAATAAAGAAGGAATGTTTTAAATGTGAAGTGATTATATACATATATTCGACCTTGTGGAATTATATACACTGGAATATAAGTCTGATTCATATGTGATTTAGGTCGATGACATTATATGTTGATATGGTGCCTTAAATTAACTTTATTGAGTGGATCAATGAATGAATAATATTGCGGTATTGGATGATGTGATCATACGATTTTGAATTTTCAGTACATGAGATGTTAATGGAAAAGTGCATATTGTGGTTAGGCCTATTCGGCCAAATGATATTACACTTAGTTCATGTATACTCGATTTTTGTGTTTAATTAAGTTAAGTTGATTAATTTACTTAAGACTTACTTAGCTAATTAGCTTCCTTCGAGTGTTTTTGGTTACTCTGTTTTATAGATCTCGTTTGAAAGCTACGGGCTCGGGGATTCAAGTTCAAAGACATCCATACTATCGACACTGTTTTTGGTACTTTTGATAGTCTATATTTGAAAGATGGCATGTATAGGCTTAACTCCCTTTTGAATCAAATGATATTTTAAAATTGTATATAATCTAGCCATGCAAAAATGGCTTGTTTATTTGCTACGTATGAATGTATGGATTGATGAATCAATGTGGTTGCTCATTTGGTAAACGTTTACAGTTGATATCTTGATTTTTGTTACAAGTATTTATGATTAAATTCACAAGTATAGAATGATCTTATATTCGACTATGGATTTAAGAATTTACCACATGAATAGTATTGGTTATGCATGATGTGCAATCGGCATTTAGCATATTAATTTTATCAAGTGCAAGTATATAGTATATTGTTTAGGCTATGTTATGTTCAACATAGGAATTTACAAATTTTGATTAGATGTAAGACTCATCTTGGAAAATGCATACTTGTATTCGGCTAAGGCCATTTGATGTTATATTCTGTGAAGTGTCTTTGTTTTAAAATTTGTTCATGGTTAAAAAATCAAAGAAACTGTATTTTATGCATGTTTGGTTATAAGTGACTGGCTTGATCTGTCTTCTGTTAAGTAATACCTTGTGACCCTATTCCGACGACGGAAGAAGGTATTAGGGTGTTACATTACGAGCCTAGGGACTAAAGTGTAAATAAGAGAAAAGTTAGTGGCAGAAATGTAATTTTGCCATAATATGATTTTTGGACTAAATTGAATAATGTGATAATTTAATGAGCTAAATTTGTTATTATAGATCATGAAAGACGAGTTTCTGACCGAGATTGGCGAAAGAACAAGATTGTGGACTAAATCGCAAATATTAGCTATTTTTGTACCGAGGTAAGTTTATTTGTAAATAATGTATCATTATATTAAGTTTAAAAGTTTAATTATTGCTTGAATTGTATAACTGACCATGTGGATGAGTTTAATTGTATGAACGGGTTCTATGATAATTCGATAAGTGTGGAAGTCTAGTACGAACCCTAGGAACATTATATGATACAAGGGTCATAACATTGAGTTTATTGAAATTAGGTTATGTGTAAGACCATATCTGGGATATGGCATCAGTATGGTAGTACCTGTAAGACCATGTTTGGGACATGGCGTCGATACAAGTTTTCATGTAAGACCATGTCTGGGACATGGCATCGATATGAGTTTTCGTGTAAGACCATAGCTGGACTATTAGCATTGATATTGAATTACATGTAAGACCATATCTGGGATATGGCATTGTATGACCTATGTATGACTCCTGAGTATCTTTAGTGATTCCGAGTGGTTCAATGGGGCTAGTTTATACGAGAATGAAAGTACATGCAAAGTAAGTAATACAGGTACGTACGAAGTCCATATGACATTTGGATGGAAGAATAATGATGAGTTAATGTATGATGTTTAGTAATGCTCTTATGGTAAGGTTATGAATGGGTAAGAAATGACAATGAAAGTTTAGTAATGCTTACACCAAATTCCATTATGGATTTTGTATAATAACGTTATAAATATGATGTTTATTTATTGCATATAAACTTACTAAGCTATATAGCTTACCTTTCTTTTATTTCCCTTGTTTTTTTAGTGTCACCAAGCTAGCTAGGGGATCAGGAATCGTCGGAGCTTGTATCACACTATCAAGGCTTCATTTTGGGTATTTATAATTTTGACATTTTGAAAGTATGGCATGTATAGGGGCTTGGTTATTTTTTATATGTGTCATAGTGATTGGGCTAATGATGTTGGCTCATATTAGTTAAGTTATTATTTTGTATAAGGCCATTTGAAATTGGCTAATGTTGATTATAAGATAATCATGTGTTGATGCATTGCATGGATATGGTATTTGCATGATTTGCGTTGATAATTATGGATGTTTAGTTGCTTAAGTATACTATGATTTGTGTCGTTGAATTGGTATAAGTTTTTATGAGTTTAAGGGTGGCAATTGGCTTGGTAAATAGCCTATACAGTGTCCACACAGGTAGACACACAGGCATATGTCTAGGCCATGTGAGACACACGGTCGACTCCATGGGCGTGTGAACAGGCCGTGTGTCCCCTACAACTTAATTTTGAGAAAAAAAACCCAGTATGGAGCACACGTGTGGAGACACGGTTGTGTGTCTCAGCTGTGTGGACAGCACGGCCTTGGACACAGGCGTGTGCCAAAGGCGTGGAGTCTGCACCTATTTTGTGAGAATTTAATTCATCACACGGCCTAGCACACGGCATGTGGCTTGGCCGTGTGGTTTCATTTGGCTGATGATGTCGTAAACAAAGGGTTACACAGGGTATGGACACAGGCATGTGTAACCACACGGCCTGCCCACACGGGCGTGTCCCACAACCATACGGGCGTGTAACCCCTGTATAGTGAAAATTTTCTAATCTTTTTGTAAATTTTCTAAAGTTCTTGATTTAGTCCCGAACTGCTCCCAATGTATGTTTTGAGCCTCGTAGGCTCGTTTGTGTAAATAGTTTTAATTTTGGATAAAAATTTATGGGCTGATTTTTTACGATTTCTTGTGATTAGGTATGGTAACGCGTTGTATCATGTTCTAGAATCGAACATGGGTAAGAGGTGTGACAGTAATCCTACTCAGAGAGTTACATAGGTGGGGACATGGGCTGGGACATGGCCGTGTGTCCCTAGTTCGATTGTTACATGGCCTGAGACACTGGCGTGTGTCACAGTCGTGTGAAGCATATGGTCGTGTGACCCCTGTGTTGGAACATTGTAAAGTTATTTTTAAGACCTTGATGGCTCGATTCAGGGACTATATGCATGTGTAGGAATATTTTATGATGTGATTATATTACTGAACAATATAAAGTTTAAATTTTTTTATTGTTTAGTAATACTTTTTAACCCTAATTTGGCGACGGAGACGGGTTATAAGTGTTACACCGTGTGTGACTCATGGCCGTGTGATAGCCCGTGTCCCAAGCTGTGTGTGCCTAAAAGTGACCAAATTCATGCTTATTCCTCACCCAATTGCACGAGTACCCAAACCTATTTATAAAACATGTTCACAACTCTATAAACACAGTTTAAGACAATCAATACATGGCATTTTCTTTCATCTAGCTCACACCAAAATATCATGTACCAAAACACGTTATAACACTCATGCTACTCATTATCAAAGCAATCATTTATAAGCCATAACATACACCTAATCTACTCCATTTCAAACACATCATACTAACCTACAAGATACCACTTTATGACCACATACACAAGCTTACTTAAAGTGTAACAAATATACCATAAAGCCTATCATCCAAACATCAAACATACCAAACATCCTACATAGCTATGAAAAATAGCATCATAACCATTTGCCCTATTACATGCCATATAACCAAAATGTTTACAAAATCTACCAAAAGAAACCTCGGGATAGTGTGATTTTGCGAGTTCATCGAATCTCCACTCCACAAAATGTAATCTACAAGAAAAGAACTAGATGTAGGTAAGCTTACGGAAGTTTAGTAAGTTTGATGATTAAACGATAATCTTACCGGATTGAACATAAATAAACAATCTATAAGACTAAAGAAACTAAGTTCCTTTCCATCACAACTCACAACAAGTGAGTATTGCACATTACAATAATCCAAATCATATTCCATATTACTATTATTTAAACTTTCTGAAAACACTTATACTTGAATAATTCACATTATCAAAATGCCATATGATAAATGATCATAAACCAAGTCATAGTTCTAATAATATCTCATTTCAGGTAATCGAAAGGGTATTATTCATTTGAGTTAACTTTAGAATTTTAACCGGCTCATGATGCTCCTCACACAAGTTGTAGAGAATCCACAACACATGTTGGATCTCAAGCCATCACTACAGTCTATATCACTAGTACATAGTACTTGCTAAATGATCGCTAGCTCAAAACCTACTAAATAATAACCGGCTTACGGCCTGCTATTCAAGTACACCACGTACTCATTATACTCATTTATTATTTATTTTTTAAGCATTCAATGGATAAATATAACATTAGGTCAAATTCTAATAAAACATGTAGTATGTAAGAAATTGTTGTAAACATAAAAATAATAGCACGAACTTACCAGACTAATTTGCTGCAACAGCCAAAGTACATGGACTACTCAGCTATTTTGTCCTTTCCACAGTTATCAACATGTTCTTGATCTAAAATAATAATTCCATTAAATTAACCAATACCAACAACAAAATTAACTTATTTTGTGCTAATAAGACCTTTTTGAAACTTTTATGAAATTACCCCCAATATTTTACTTTTATGCAATTTAGTCCCTAAGCTCAAAACATGTAATTTAACCATTTTCATTCAAATCTAAGCCTAGCCAAACATTCAAGAGCCTCACTTCAGTCCATAATTGTAATTATTTCACCTAAAGTACAAGTATTTTTACTATTTTTACATTTTCATCCTTAAACGTTAAAATCATCAAAAACTAATTTAGAAAATAGTCCCATCTAACAACCAAACTTATTATTTTTCCATAAAACTTCAATGAATAACTCAAACTCATCAATGGTATAATCTAAAACATTTGACAATTTTACAAATTAGTCATCGAGTTAGCTTGACGAAACTAATATGAGCTCAAAAACATATAAATTACTAAAATGGGCAAGGTTTACATACCTATTTGAAGAACCCTAGTTAAACAAAGCTTTTTCTCTTCTCCAACAATGGCTATACGGCTTGTGTTAAAGAAGAATCAAGAAGAAAATGTTTTATTTTTCTTTTAAGTTGTTTGCACTTTATAAATTTACAAAATTGCCATTGTATCTTTAATTTTTAATGAATTTTCACATAATTTAACTATGTAAGTGACCACTCATACCTCTAATGGTATAATTACCCTCTTAGACCCATATTACATATTTCAATTACCATTTGAGTTATTTAACTAATAGAGACACAACCCTTGTGATTTAGTCATTTTACTTAATTAATTATCTAACGATAAAATTTCATAACCAAAATTTTAATACGACACTAATGACCTCATAAATATTTAATAATTAATATTTATGGATTGACACATCGAAATTCTGGTCCCGAAATCACTGTTCCTGACACTAGTGAAAAACAGGCCGTTATAAGTCTTCCCCCTTAGGAAATTTCTTCCTCAAAATTTCTTACTAGTGAAAAGGTTCAGGTATTGCGATTTCATTGATTATTCTATTTCCCATGTAGCTTCTTCAACCCCATGTCGATTCCATAGAACTTTGACTAATGGTACTCTTTTATTCTGAAGTTCGTTTACTTCATGTGCCAATATCCTGATCTGTTATTTAGACTATAATAAATATGGCTATATCTCAACCTCTTAGCGAGTAATTACATGTGAAGGATCTGACATGTACCGTCTCAGTATAGAAACATGAAAAAACATTATGAATGCTTTCAAGTTTCAGGGGTAAAGCTAATATGTAAGCTACAAGACCAATCTTTTCTATAATTTCATATGGCCTGATAAACCTCGGACACAACTTTTCCTGTCGACCAAATTGGAGTACTTTCTTCCATGGTGAGACTTTCAAGAACACTTGATTGCCAATAGCAAATTTTATATCTTTTCTTTTCAAATCAACATATGATGTCCAATGATCTGACGTTGGTTTCAAACATTCACGAATTATCCAAACCTTATCTTTAGTCTCACGAATTAAATTAGTGCCAACTAGCTTGGATTCACTTAACTCTGGCCAATATAATGGTGTTCTACATTTCCTCCAGTATAAATCTTCAAACGGTGCCATTTTAATACTGGATTGATAGTTGTTATTATACACAAATTTTGCCAATGGTAAATACCTTTCCCAACTACCCTCAAACTCAAGTATAAAACATCGTAACATATCTTCTAGAATCTGTATTACCCATTCTGACTGTCCATCTGTCTGTGGATGATATGCTATACTGAAATTAATTTTAATGCCCAGAGCTTTGTAAAGTTTACTGATAAGTTTCAAAAGTAACATATTTTAATCTTGTTCTTAATGCATTTTTGGGTGATTAATTAAAGCAAAATGGTGAATTTTATGCTCATATTCCTTTAAATTCATGTTTCTATACTTAGGAGAGCATTTGGGAGCAAAACAAGTGAAAACAGAGCAAAAATTAGACAAATGAAGTAGATTTCAGGAGCCACACGGGCTAGACACATAACCTTGTGAGCCATACGGCCATGTGCTAGACCGTGTCGATTTCACGAGCTTTATTGTAGACACACGAAAAAATGAAATTTTTGGGTTTTTTGAGCATTCTAATACCTATAAATACCAAATATAAGAATAGAAGAAAGTGCCGTCAGAGAGGATTAAAGAAAACAACTCAAAAATTACTATTGAAGTCAACTCTGAAGCAGATTTCCATCAAGATTGAAGATCACCTTTAAATTTCTTTGAAATTTATTAGGAGTTTCTTTATTTCTTGTGGTTATACTGACTTTGAGATGTTTTTATTTGTGATTATGAACTAATTTTCTAGATACCTAAGGGAGATGAACCCTATGATGAATTTTGTCTTTTGATTTTTGTTTTACGCAATAAATACTTGAATCTTGTTCTTAGTTATGTGTGTTTAATTCTTGATTTAATATTTTGAGATTATTAAGTCATCCTTGATGTGCTTAATTCAGAGGAGGAATAGACCCTGTTTAAGAGTAGCTAGCATAATTGAGTGGAGTTGCATGCAGTCCTAGAAATAGGACGACATAAATCTGCTAGATTATAGTCAAATCTAATAAGGGAATTCATAGATCGAGTTAATGCAATAATAAAGGTTTTAATTAGAAAGAAATTTCAATTAATCAACCTAGAGTCAGTTGTTTTTAGTCTTGAAAAGATATATTAGCATAATTTAGGTATTTCTATGGATCGAGATATTAAGTGAATAAATTGTTTAATTCAGATTGATAATGATAGATGCAGTCTAGGTGGATTCTTTCCTGGGTATTGTTTCGCATCTTGGTTATTATTTAACTATTTTCCTGATTTGTTCTTTGCCAAGTTCTTTGTTAATTAATTTAGTTAATTTTAGTTTAATTCAATCACTTCAATTTGTCAGTTAAATAATAGAAAGATGATAATTACTAGTACTTTTAGTCATTATGGGAATGATATCTTTGCTCATTGTAGCTATACTATTTATCGATAGGTGAACTTGCCTTTGTTGTATTTTTAGTTGGTTTTGTGGACATTATTTACCCCAGAACCTTGAGGTGAATCTTAGATCTGTATAAAAACTAGTAAATAATGGCACTCCGTGCAGTCTGACAGTCTCTGACACATATAACTCTGCTAGCTTTACGAGTGAATAATTAGTACAGACTAGAATAGAATGAGCTGATTTTGTTAATCTATCAACAGTAACCCAGATTGAGTCTTCCTTCTTCGCTATCACAGGCAATTCTGATATGAAATCCATCGTAACTCACTCCTATTTCCATTCAAGAATCGTGACAAGCTGTAATAATCCTGATTGTACTTGGTGTTCAACTTTCACCTGTTGGCAAACTAGACATTTGGTTACAAATCCAGAAATCTCACGTTTCATACTCGGCCACCAATAGGTTTTCTTCAAGTCTTTAAACATCTTGGTACTAGCCAGATCAATGGAGTATGTACTACTGTGAGCCTCTGATAAAATGTCTCACTTTAGCTTTGAATTATTCAAAACACATAACCTATTGCGAAAATACATCATACCATCAACACTTACAGTAAATCCCATAGTTGAATCATTTTAGATCTGCTCTCATTTGGCTAACAACTTCGGGTCGTCATCTTGCAACTCCTAAATCCGCTGAAAAATTGTAACGCCCTGATTTCGGCACTTTTTTGGGTTTATTGTGATTTTGATGAAAACTTGAATTTTTAGTGTTGTGATTGTTAAATATGTGTTTAAGTATGTTAGTGGGCCTTTAGGAGGCCCAAACTTAGGTTAAAACCCGGTAAAATTATCAAAGTATGGATTTTAAGTGAAGGGGGAACTTGATTAAGTAGGCTCTTAAGAAAAACTTGGTAGAATTTATCACAAAGAGGGCCTTGGCAAAGTGGTAAGGTGGTGCCACTAAGCTCCTAAAAAAGTGGCGTGTGGGATGGTAGTCAAGGTCCAGGGTTCAAGTCACAAGGTAAGCTTATGGTACTTTTATTTTTGTGTGCATGTGTTGGCCAAGTGGTGGCATTCAAGTGAAACTCTGCTGAGAAGAGTTTGAATTGCTCATGAGAGTAGATCAAGGAGATATTTTAGGAATGTTGGAATTTGAGAAGCAATGGCCGGCTATGGGACTTATGGTATTGGAAATTCGGCACCTAGCTTTAGGATTAACATTTTCGGCATTTTGAGTTTTTTGGTGCCAATTTCTTTTGGTAAGTGAGCCTCCTTCTTCTGCCGATTGGGTATAGAGCATTAGGTCTTTCTTTGTGTCATTCTTTTGGCCTTATTCTTTCTCTCTTTTCTGTCCCTAAGAGCCGAAACCTACCACCCTAAAGCCTTCTTGCCGATTTCTCCATCTAGCAGAATCTACTTCTCATTTCTCCTCTTCTTTCTCCTTCATTCTTTTTGCTTCTTTGCTCTTTTTGCACTCTAAAGCTGATTCCATCCCATCACCTTTTCTTCTAAGCCAAAGCAAACCACTTCTCTTCCATTTTCTTCAACTACTATCGACAGCCATTAAAAGCTGAAAAAACTTCATTGCCGATTACTCCTTCTACCAAAACCATCCCTACTTTCTTTTCAATTTCTCAAAGAACCGAATCCCTAATCTCCCACCTCTTTCTCTATCGTTTGTTTTGTATCTCGTAAACTTCTCTTCACACTGTTCTTTTCTAAACCAAACAAGGACACTTTGGCATAGATCCAAAAGTCGAACCTTCTAGATCCATTCTCTGCTAGTGTTTGGGGATAGATCTGCAACAGATCTAGTTTAGAGAGGGTGTGGGAGCAGTATTCAGCATGTAGAAGTCTTGGTAAGTAGTCAAAATACCTTGTATATTCGTTATCTTAAAGCTTAAGAAGCCGAATCCCTATGAGCATAAGGAGGCTGTCGACTTGGCTAATGATTGATCCTAATTTCGTATTCAGTTCTGATGTATGTTAGTACGTCAAGGAGGTGATCAAAAAAGGCGTGTTTGGAGTTAAGATCGTCGGTATAGCTAGATCTAGATCTAGTAGATTTAAGTCGACCAAGGTAAGATCCCAAAGGCTTTAGGGATGTTGGCCGAATATAGTAAGTGATGTTTACATTAGTTTTCATGGGTTCACGATCTAATTTGTTAAGTGATCATTTGTAGGAGGAAGCGCATAGGAGATCTCACTGGTAGAATCGCAAAACAGGTGTGTGTATCGAACACCCTTTCATAGTTCAAATTGGTAAAAGCCGAAAAACTAAAATGCTAAAGTTCTGGTATTTCGTGGGCTTGTGAGCGTGCGAACACTAACAAGTCAGTTGGAATTCGATGGATCTGTAATCGCAAGTAGTAAGTTGGTTGGGTGCACAATTTCATGCGTCTCGATAAGTTAGGCCTCGATGGGCTAAATGTGGGCCCAATGGGCTTTCGAACCCATATGGGTAAAAAAGGCATTAAAGGTATTCTTAGAGAATGTAGGGTCGATACTACTGAAAATGGTAACTGAATATGAAACTTGGACTAAATGGGCTTAAGTAGCCAATAGACATTGTAGGGCCCATTAGGGGTTTTTAGGGCCCAATAGCTAAAACTGATAAACTAAGTTAAATAGACTACTATGATGAAAAATGGATTAGTAATGACTATAGTATGCATGAAATCCTTAAAAACTGATAAAATTACTGAAATACCTCGATAGGTGGAAAATTATCGTTTTACCCCTAGGTGTAAAATGACCGTTATACCCCTAGGGCTAAATTTGACTGAAATGCATGACTGACTGTTTCTGTTACTGTATGCCATATTATATTTATCTGTTGCATGGGTTGGGTTATTGATGGAGGAAGTGTGAGTGGCATTGCCATGTTTACTGCGAGGGGCTATGCCTCGTATTACTAAAAAGGGGCTTTGCCTCGTTATACTGTTAGTGGCTTGGCCACGTTATCTGAGTAGCCATGCTGCGACTGTGGTGTGTGGGCTGGGTGGGTCGAGTCATTCCTCACATGGTGTGCTGGCTGGTATGGGTGGTGTGTAGTAGTTGGGTGGGTTGAGTAGTCTCCCCACATATTATGTGCTTGCATACATGTTATTTATCTGTTCTGTCTGTATTAGGCCTATGGGCCATACTGTTATCTGAATAGGGCTTTGGCCCAATATCTGTTATCCGAATAGGGCTTCAGCATAGTAATTGTAACTGAATAGGGCATCGGCCCAGTTGATACTGAGACTGGATTGGGCTCAGGCCTAGTGGGCTTGAGCTATTTGGGCTTTGGATGGGCTTCTACACACACTGAGTTTTCCAAACTCACTCTTTTCCTTCCATCCTTGCAGGTGAGCCCTAGTTCATGGACTTGGAGCTGGTAGGGATTCAGAGTGGCCAGGAAGACTGTGTTTATGGTTCTAAACTTATTTTATCTATTTCATCATTTTTAATTACTCATTTTTTTTTAATTTTTGGGTTGTCATAAGGCCGCTTTAATTATGTTTTTGGGTTTATTTTTATAACTTATTCATACTTCACTTGATTATCCTGAATATGGTTACACGAGTTTTCAAACTTAATCCAACATTTGCAAAATTAATGACACAATTCAATCGATTAACCAAGTTGTAGATAAAAAACAAATCTTTTAACAACTGGCAGGGACTAGAACATTCATTAGATAAACCTGGAATTTTGCCTAAAACCTAAATATCATTTTTATAAAGCTCACCTTAAACTTAGTAACTAGTCAACGTGGATTAGTTCTAGGTGATGTGACACACCAGATTTGGCCATAATGTCTGGGCCGGGTTTCGGGTGTTACATTTAGTGCTATTAGAGCTCGGTTGCAACAACTCGACTGTGGATCGGGTCCAACAAGGCTTTCAAAATTTTTAAGCCCAAGAAGGGTATCTTTGGAAAATCGAATTTTCTGAAAAATTTAGAAAGACTCTTTTGAAACTTGTTTTTTTCAAAATACACATGTTTTAAAGGTTTGATTTTAAAAAATCTTAACCTTTTTGAGTTTTACTGAAAACTGGAGAAGTGGCACACTAAATCCCCGGCACCAAGTCTGTAAGTATTTCTACTTTATATACTGTACTGTACTGAAAAAATACTTTAGATATAACTAAGCCTTTGATATGATACTGTAAAGAGGGTAGTATTGAGACTACAAGACTGAGACTGTAGGAAAAACTAAACCTTAGAAGACTGAGACAGTAGTTAGACTACGATTACGCGAAAATAAACTCTAAAACTCTATCTATTCATAAAACATCCTGTAATAAAGAATTGAAACATTAAACTAATATCATAAAATTTGTAAATCAGATAAATCGATATGAGTACGAGAGCTACTCGTGAACGAGGCCGTGGACGAGGCCGAGGTAGTGTGCAAGCTAGATCTTCATCTTCCGGACATATGCCAGCTGAGGAAGTGCGAGCTCCGCTACCAAAAGAGAATGGATCATATGATAGGGCTGCAGGGGACGACGCTCTATCCCAAGCCATGCTAAGGGTGTTAAAGAGGGTCGCTGGGGCAAGCACTGGAACTGTGAATAGAGGGTCCATTTCTGAACGACTCCGGGCTAACGGAGCAGAGGTTTTCAGGGGTATATCTGGAGTAGCCCCAAATGTGGCTGAGTATTGGTTGGAAGCCACAGAACAGATTATGGATGACCTGGATTGCTCAGTGGAGCAAAAGTTAAAAGGAGCAGTGTCGTTGCTGCGAGACGAGGCATATCAGTGGTGGATCACCGTGAGAGAGGGTACCCCAGCTGAATGGGTAACCTGGGAACTGTTCAAGATGACCTTCAAGGGCAAATATGTTGGGACTAGCTATGTGGATGCACGTAGGAAGGGATTCTTGAATCTGACCCAGGGCAGTAAGTTCATTGCTGAGTATGAGGCAGAGTTTCTACGATTGAGCCATTATGCCAGCAGTATTGTTGCTACTAAATACGAGCGCAGTGTCTGTTTTGAGGACGGCCTCAGATATGAGCTGAGGGTACTGATAGCTCCGCAGAGGAAGCGTGATTTTGCTGCACTGGTGGAAAAGGCTAAGATAGCCGAGGAGGTGAAGTGAGCTGAGCGACAGAACCACGATAGGGATCGCAACCGATTTAAGAGGGATTCTAAACCATCAGGGGCTGCAAACCAAAATTTCAAGAGAGCTAGGGTTGAATAACCGGTTCGAGCTGTACCGGTAAACATGGTTAGACCACAGGCTTCTGGGGAATGTGGTAGAGTACATCGAGGTGAATGTTGGAAACATATTGGAGCTTGCTTTTGATGCTGGTCTATGGAGTACCAAGTTAAGGATTGTCTATAAAGGCCAGCCCAGACTCAAGCTATTGACTAGAGGGTTGCTCAGCCAGTGCGAGGAGGACCGCCACCGCTGAGAGGCCATGGTCAAGGTAGAGGCGACAACGGAAATGGACGTGGACGTGGGGCACCTGGCAGTGGTGCTGGTAATACTGAGGCTCGTTAGCCAGCCTTGGTGTATGCTGCTCGTCGTCGAAAGGAGGGTGATGCACCTGACGTTATAACTGGTACATTCTTGATTTCTAGCATATCATACACTACTCTGATTGATGTGGGTTTGACATATTCGTATGTTGCATGTGAGATTTCTGGGTCGTTGGGTGTGCACTCTGAGGAAACTATGAGTGAGGTAACTGTAATTAGTCCACTGGGTCACTCGGTTATGGTAGATAAACTCTTTAGGGAGGTGCCTTTAGAGACTCAATGTGGGATCTTTACTGGGGACTTAATGGAATTACCATTTGGAGAATTCGACTTGATTTTGGGCATGGACTGGTTAGCTAAGCACAAGGCGACTCTGGATTGTGTGGCTAAGAGAATGGTGTTGAGAACAATCGAGGGTGAGGAGGTAATAGTTATTGGGGAGCGAAGGGACTACTTGTCCAATGTGGTTTCGGCCTTGAGGGCTGAAAAGCTGATTCGGAAGGGTTGTGATGCATACTTGGCATTTGTGGGCCAAATTGAGACTGAGGATGTGACAGTGGAGAAGGTTAGAACTGTTAATGAATTTCAAGATGTCTTTCCAGAAGAGCTTTCTAGATTACCTCTGAACTGAGAAGTCAAATTTGGGATTGATTTGCTGCCGAGAATGGCTCCAGTGTCCATCGCACCTTACAGGATGGCACCGAAGGAGCTAGTGGAGCTGAAAGCGCAAATTCAAGAGCTATTAGATAAGGGCTTTATTAGACCAAGCGTGTCTCCATAGAGAGCACCAGTGCTGTTCGTGAAAAAAAAGATGGGATGATGTGTATGTGCATCGATTATCACCAGTTGAACAAACTGACGATAAAGAATAAGTATCCTCTACCAAGAATCAACAATCTATTTGACCAACTTAAAGGAGCTTCAGTGTTTTCCAAGATTGATCTTCGATATAGATGTCATTAGCTAATGGTAAAGGAGGTGGATGTTCACAAGACAACATTCAGAACTCGGTATGGTCATTACGAGTTTCTAGTTATGCCATTTGGATTGACGAATGCACCTGCAACTTTTATGGATTTAATGAATCTAGTGTTCCAGCCATACCTGGATCGATTCGTGGTCGTCTTTATTGACGATATATTGGTGTATTCAGAAACTAAGGAGAATCATGATAAGCACATCCGAATTGTTCTGCAAGTGTTAAGAGAATGACAATTGTATGCAAAATTTAGTAAGTGTGAATTCTGGTTGCGAGAAGTGACTTTTCTGGATCATGTTGTTTTAGCTAGAGGGATTAGGGTAGATCCTCAGAAAATTGAGGCAATTCTGGACTGGAAGCCTCCAAGGTTAGTATTGGAAATTCGAAGTTTTCTGGGTCTGGCAGACTACTATAGAAGATTTGTTAAGGGGTTTTCTCTAATCGCCACACCGTTGACGAAACTACTAAGGAAGGGGGTAGCGTTTGTATGGACTAAGAAGCAACAAGAAGCTTTTGACAAGCTGAAAAAGCTTTTGACTGAGGCACCGGTATTAATTCAGCCAGAGACTGGGAAGGATTTCACTGTGTATAGTGATGCTTCGCATGTAGGATTAGGCTGTGTACTGATGCAATAGGGTAAGGTGGTCACTTACACCTCGTGACAGCTTAAGCCTCACGAAGCTAATTATCCTACGCATGATTTAGTGTTAGCTGCAGTGGTCTTCGCGTTGAAAATCTGGAGACATTACCTATATGGGGAAAATTGTATTATATACACCAACCATAAAATTCTCAAGTATCTCTTGACTCAAAATGAGTTAAACCTTAGGCAACGAAGATGGATAGAGTTGCTTAACGACTACGACTGTTCGATTGAGTATCACCCAGGCAAGGCTAACGTGGTGGCTGATGCACTAAGCCGAAGGACTGTTGCTGAGTTGAGGGCTATGTTTGCTCATTGGAGTTTATACAATGATGGAAATCTGTTAGCTGAGTTGCAAGTGAAACCAACTTGGACTGAGCAGATTAAAGAGAAGCAGTTGGAGGATGATTTGTTGGTTCCTCGATTTCAGCAAGCTATAAATGGTGAGAATGAGGACTTTGGATTAAATACTGATGGAGTTCTCTGTTTCTGTGGGAGAATTTGCATTCCGAAGGACTCTGATTTGAGGCAAATGATTCTGAAAGAGGCTCATGGTGGACCTTGTGCTATACAGCCAGGAGGAAATAAGCTGTATTAAGACTTACGAGAGGTGTACTGGTGGCCTGGACTTAAGCGAGAAGTGACTGAATTCGTGGGGAAATGTCTAACATGCCAACAAGTAAAAGCTGAGCATCAGTTGCCTTCTGGACTGTTGCAGCCAGTGAAAATTCCACAGTGGAAATAGGAGAGAGTAACTATGGATTTTGTGAGTGGGTTACCTTTGACACCCTCGAAGAAAGACTCTATTTGGGCAATCATGGACAGATTGACGAAGGCCGCTCATTTCATACCAGTTAGAACTGTTTACTCACTTCAGAAGTTGGCCAAGTTGTACGTGGCAGAGATAGTGCATTTGCATGGGGTGCCAATTTTGATAATTTCTGATCGAGATCCTAGATTTACATCTCGATTCTGGCAAAAGTTGCATGAGGCATTGGGTATGCGATTGGACTTCAGTACTGCGTTTCACCCTCAGACAGATGGACATTCAGAGAGGGTTATTCAAGTTCTAGAGGATATGCTAAGAGGTTCTGTTATCAACTTTCATGGAAGTTGGGAGGACTACTTACCATTGGCGGAATTTGCATACAACAATAGTTATCAAGCAAGTATTCAAACGGCTCCGTATGAGGCACTTTATGGGTGAAGGTGTCCTACGCCTACATATTGGACAGAGTTAGGGGAGCGACAAGTTCTTGGACCAGAGTTGGTGGTAGATACTGAGAGCAAGTTTAAGCTAATTAGAGACTGATTAAAGGAGGCGTCTTATAGGCAGAAGTCATATACAGACCTTAAGCAGAAAGAAATCGAGTTCACTGTTGGGGATATGGTGTTTCTGAAAGTTTTGCCATGGAAGAAGATCTTGAGATTCGGTAGGAAGGGTAAGTTGAGTCCGCGATTCATTGGGCCTTATCGGATTCTTAAATGAATAGGGTCGGTAGCATATCAGTTGGAGTTACCACCAGAGTTGGACCGTATCCATTACGTTTTCCATGTGTCTATGTTGAGACGATATCGGTCAGATCCTTCACATATTGTACCAGTGGAGAAGATTGAAGTAAAGACTGATTTGACCTTTGAGAAGGAGCCTGTGCAAATTCTGGATCGTGAAGTCAAAGTCTTACGAAGGAAGTCGGTTCTGTTAGTAAAGGTGCTGTGGCGCAACCATGGAAGAGAAGAGGCAACTTGGGAGCTAGAAGAGGTGATGCATCAACAATACCCTCAACTTTTTGGGATCAGGTAAATTTCAAGGCCGAAATTTCTTTAAGGGGGTAGAGTTGTAATGCCCTGATTTTTGGCACTTTTTTCGGGTTTATTGTGATTTTGGTGAAAACTTGAATTTTTAGTGTTGTGATTGTTAAATATGTGTTTAAGTATGTTAGTGGGCCTTTAGGAGGCCCAAACTTAGGTTAAAACCCGGTAAAATTATCAAAGTATGGATTTTAAGTGAAGGGGGAACTTGGTTAAGTAGGCTCTTAAGAAAAACTTGGTAGAATTTGTCACAAAGAGGGCCTTAGCAAAGTGGCAACGTAGCGCCACTAAGCTCCTAAAAAAGTGGCATGTGGGATGGTAGTCAAGGTCCAGGGTTCAAGTCACAAGGTAAGCTTATGGTACTTTTATTTTTGTGTGCATGTGTTGGTCAAATGGTGGCACTCAAGTGAAACGCTGTTGAGAAGAGTTTGAATTGCTCATGAGAGTAGATCAAGAAGAGATTTTAGGAATGTTGGAATTTGAGAAGTAATGGCCGACTATGGGACTCATGGTATGCAAATTCGGCACCTAGCTTTAGGGTTAACATTTTTGGCATTTTGAGTTTTTTGGTGCGGATTTCTTTAGGTAAGTGAGCCTCCTTCTTCTGCTGGTTGGGTATAGAGCATTAGGTCTTTCTTTTTGTCATTCTTTTGGCCTCATTCTTTCTCTCTTTTTTGTCCCTAAGACCTAAAACGTACCACCCTAAAGCCTTCTTGTCGATTTCTCCATCTAGCCGAATCTACTTCTCTTTTCTCCTCTTCATTCTCCTTCATTCTTTTTGCTTCTTTGTTCTTTTTGCACTCTAAAGCCGATTCCATCCCATCACCTTTTCTTCTAAGCCAAAGCAAACCACTTCTCTTCCCTTTTCTTCAACTATTGTCGACAGCCATTAAAAACTGAAAACACTTCATTGCCGATTACTCCTTCTACAGAAACCATCCCTACTTTCTTTTCAATTTCTCAAAGAACTGAATCCCTAATCTCCCACATCTTTCTCTATCGTTTGTTTTGTATCTCGTGAACTTCTCTTCACACTATTCTTTTCTAAACCAAGCAAGGACACTTTGGCATAGATCCAAAAGCCGAACCTTCTAGATCCACTGTCTGCTAGCGTTTGGGGATAGATCAGCAACAGATCTAGTTTAGAAAAGGTGTGGGAGCAGTATTCAGCGTGTAGAACTCTTGGTAAGTAGTCAAAATACCTTCTACATTCATTATCTTAAAGCTTAAGAAGAAGCTGAATCCCTGTGAGCATAGAGAGGCTGTCGACTTGGCTAATGATTGATCCTAATTCCGTATTCGGTTTTGATGTATGTTAGTACGCGAAGTAGGTGATCAAACAAGGCGTGTTTGGAGTTAAGATCGTCGGTATAGCTAGATCTAGATCTAGTAGATTTAAGTCGACCAAGGTAAGATCCCAAAGGTTTTAGGGATGTTGGCCGAATATAGTAAGTGATGTTTACATTAGTTTTCATGGGTTCGTGATCTAATCTGTTAAGTGATCATTTGTAGGAGGAAGCGCATAGGAGATCTCACCGGCAGAATCGCAAAACAGGTGTGTGTATCGAACACCCTTTCATAGTTCAAATCGGCAAAAGCTGAAAAGCCGAAATGCCAAAGTTCTAGTATTTCGTGGGCTTGTAAGCGTGCGAACGCTCACAAGTCAGTTGGAATTCAATGGATCTATAATCATGAGTAGTAAGTTGGTTGGGTGCGCAATTTCGTGCGTCTCAGTAAGTTGGGCCTTGATGGGTCGAATGTGGGCCAAATGGGCTTTCAAGCCCATATGGGTAAAAATAGGCATTAAAGGTATTCTGAGAGACTATAGGGTTGATACTGCTAAAACTGGCAACTGAATATGAAATTTGGACTAAATGGGCTTAAGAAGCCAATAGACACTGTAGGGCCCATTAGGGGTTTTTAGGGCCCAATAGCTAAAACTGATAAACTAAGTTAAATAGATGAATGTGATGACAAATGAATTAGTAGTGACTGTAGTATGCATGAAATCCCTAAAAACTGATAAAATTATTGAAATACCTCGATAGGTGGAAAATTACCATTTTACCCCTAGGTGTAAAATGACCGTTATACCTCTAGGGCTAAATTTGACTGAAATGCATGACTGACTGTGTTTGTTACTGTATGACATATTATATTTAGCTGTTGCATGGGGTGGGTTATTGATGGAGGAAGTGTGAGTGGCATTGCCACGTTTACTGAGAGGGGTTATGCCTCGTATTACTGAAAAGGGGCTTTGCCTCGTTATATTGTTACTGGCTTGGCCACGTTATCTGAGCTACCATGCTGTGACTGTGGTGTGTGGGATGGATGGGTCGAGTCATTCCCCACATGGTGTGCTGGCTGGTACAGGTGGTGTGTAGCGGTTGGGTGGGTTGAGTAGTCTCCCCACATATTATGGGCTTGCATACATGCTATTTATCTGTTCTGTATCTGTATTGGGCCTATGGGCCGTACTGTTATCTGAATAGGGCTTCGGCCCAGTATCTGTTATCTGAATAGGGCTTCAGCCTAGTAACTGTAGCTAAATAAGGCTTCGGCCTAGTTGATACTGAGACTGGAGTGGGCTCAGGCCCAGTAGGCTTAAGCTGACTTGGGCTTTGGAGGGGCTTCTGCACACACTGAGTTTTCCATACTCACTCTTTTCCTTCCATCCTTGCAGGTGAGCCCTAGTTCATGGACTTGGAGCTGGGAAGGATTCAGAGTGGCCACGAAGACTGTGTTTATGGTTCTAAACTTATTTTATCTATTTCATCATTTTTAATTACTCGTTTTTGTTTTTAATTTTTGGGTTGTCATAAGGCCACTTTAATTATGTTTTTGGGTTTATTTTTATAACTTATTCATACTTCACTTGATTTTCCTGAATATGGTTACACGAGTTTTCAAACTTAATCCAACGTTTTCAAAATTAATGACACAATTCAATCGGTTAACCAAGTTGTAGAAAAAAAGCAAATCTTTTAACAACTGGCAGGGACTAGAACGTTCATCAGATAAACCGGGAATTTTTCCTAAAACCTAATTATCATTTTTACAAAGCTCACCTTAAACTTAGTAACTAGGCAACGTGGATTTGTTCTAGGTGATGTGACACACTAGATTTGGCCATAACGTTTGGGCCGGGTTTGGGGTGTTACAGAAATAATGGTCTAGCCTTTAATTCTGCTAAAATAAAACCATCACCCTCCAGTGACAAAGTAGTATTCAATGCTCTTATGGTGAATAATGATTTCTGATTTAATGCATTTGCAACAACATTAGCCTTCCCAAGATGATAGTCGATCACAAGATCATAACTTTTTAGTAATTCTAACCACTGTCGCTATCTCAGATTCAGTTCTTTTTAAGTCATCAAATATTTCAAACTTTTGTAATCTGTAAATATGTTACAATTTTTACCAGTGGCACCCAATCATCAAAGCAAAAATAATGGCAGCTAACTCTAGATCGTGAGTCAGATAATCCCTCTCATGTGGCTTTAATTGATGAGAAGCATAAGTTATTACGTTTCTGGTTTGCATTAACACACAACCCAACTCACCAATTGACGGATCACTATAAACAACAATTTCTTTTCCAAGTTCAGACTATGTCAGTACTTGAGCTTTTGTCAACATTCTTTTTAACTGATCAAAACACTTTTGGCATTCAACTGACCAAACAAATTGAAAATTCTTTTATAATAACTTGGTCATCGGTGAAGCTATTATAAAGAAGTTTTTAACAAAAAGACGATAGTAACTTGATAGTCCTAGAAAACATCGTACCTCTGAAACATTTTTCAGAGCTTTCTAGTTAATAAAAGCTAAAATATTACTCAGATCAACACGTATCCCATCTGCAGAAACTACATGTCCAAGGAATCCAACCTCTTGAAGCTAGAACTTAGATTTACTAAATTTTGCATACAACTGTTTCTCGCACAGAATTTGTAATACAGTTCTCAAGCTTTGAGCATCTTTGGATTCTGTTTTGGAGTAGATCGGTATATCATCAATAAACATAGCTACAAATCTATCCAACTGAGGCTGAAATACTTGGTTCATAAAATCCATGGAAGTGACAGAATCATTGGTTAACCTAAAAGGCATTACCAAAAATTCATAATGACTGTAGTGGGTTTGGAAAGTAGTCTTCGGCACATTACACTCTTTTAGTCACATCTGGTAATATTTTGACCTGAGATCTATCTTCAAAAATGTGGTTACAGCTATAGCTGATCAAACAAATCATGAATACAAGGCAAAAGATATTTGTTCTGTATTGTTACCTTGTTCAGTTGTCGATAGTCTATACACATCTTAATGAACCATCTTTCTTTGTAACACCGCAAACCCAGCCCAAATGTTAAGGTCGAATCTGGCGGTGTCATATTGAAGGGTGAGTCAAAAATCTAATGTCGTTGAAAAGCCTTGAAAACATTTAATTGTTCATGGTTTAAAATAGTATTTACACGATGGATCACTATATTTCAAATTAGCCTTGTACGAGAAGTACTTTAGTTTAAAACGATTACTGGTAAAAACCTATAAATTAAGATTGATTAGAACTTTAAGTTGTTATTTGGAAACCTCAGTCTTATCTTCGTTACTCAGTTTAAGCGGAAGCTCTATCTTTGAAAAACATTTATCTTTTTAGTTTGAAAAAAACGTTATTTATTTTTAGAAAAACAAGTCTTAAATTTGGAAGTTAAGCAACTAACGTAATAAAATCCAAAAACCAAATCAAAATTGGAGAATGGCCTTATTACAATAAAAACCCATAGGAAAATAAATAAAAATAATGTAAAATAAAATACTAATGTTTAAAGCTGCTCCCAGTGTAGCCACCTCCGAGTCCTCCCATACGTTGAACCGCTTTATTGGGATTACCTAAAAAAATTTTGAAGAGGGGTGAGTTTGCGAAAACTCAGTGTGTACAACCCTCAATGATTATTAAGCATGCATGAATCCATTTGGGCCTAAGCCCATTACAATAACAGTGGCGTTTGGGCCTTACCCCATGATAGCCTCAATTGGGCCTGAGCTTATATCTTAATCAATACCAATATATGCAATGCACAATATCCCATCCAACCCTGCACTCCGTATCCCTTCCAACCCTACACTCTAGTGGGGAATTAAATCGATCAACACATCCCTACACTCTAATGTAGCACCGATTACGGCACTAACCAATATTACAACAAAGCTGTCAATCACATATTAGGCTTAAAAAGCCATCGTTGGATCCGCGGTCGTCAAGCGACCATGCGACCCTCACATATCAAATCTTCCTCCAATCCATAATCTCAACCCATATGCAACATAATATTACATGAATGCAACGCAAATATACATATGACATACAATATCATACATATAGCATGTAGGGGCATTTTAGTCATTTTTCCCTTACGGGCATATCTGTCATTTTTTATGGGCCTATATACATAACTTGGCCCATTAACTAGTCCATAATCACTCGGCACGCATTACGTCACTTTTAGCAATTACAAATACACTAGGGCCCAAAAGCCCAATACGTGGCCCAAGAGGGGCCCACACTCTCTTATGGCCTAACAAGCCCAAATCCGCCATTGGACATGTATCCAACATGATCGGCTCGTCATTTCTTACCCATCCATCAATTTTGCTCATGTCGTGCCCAAGGGCCCATCGGGCCCATTTGGCCTATTTCGGCCCAGTTGGCCAAATAGTAGCCCAAGTCCATGAGATTGCTTATGGGCCTCTGTCAACATATCAATCTCCCTACACGAGTGTTCGTACACTCGTGTAGTTATAGTAGCCAAACTTTCGGCTTTTCAGCATTTTGACTTTTTGGGGTTTACCAAGCTATAGTGTGTGCTATGTGTATGTACACACCTTGATGAAGAGAAACGTGGCAGCTCTCCTAGCGTAGATCCTATAATCTATTAAGGCACTCGGTTAGCTATTCATAAGACTTAACAAGGTTCAAGAAGCCTTTCCAATACCAAAACTGAACCTACCTTGCCTATGTCGGCTTTTACCACCTAAGCAGTTTGATGTGGAGCTGTTCCTCTCCTTATGATTTAACTGCACCATAATCATCATCAACCATTAACCTCTACTAACTAAGATTAAACAAATACTACACTAAGGAAATGTATGGCCAACAAGACATCTAGCAATCGGCCAAGATTAGAAAGCATATAACCACTTACCCCCCAACAATTGGTTAATAGCTAGATCGAACTCGATCAACCCTCAAGAGAAACACACATTTGGCACTTTAAAGGCTAGAGAGCAGAAAAAAGAAGAGATTGGTAATCGGTTTACTCACTCCTTACGATCAAAAGAAAATAACCCTGGGAAAAAGAGAAATTCAGCTTTTACACACTTACTAGACAAAAAAAAGATCACGTTGAGGGAGAAGGAAGATTCGGCTACAAGCGGTTGATGGAGAGAAACGGAAGGAAAAAATTTAGAGAAGAAGAAGTAGAGATTTGGCACAGGGAAAAGTAAAATTGAGAGGAGAGGACAAGGGGTTGCATTCGGCTTTAGAAGGAGAGAAGAGAAAAGAAATTATGTAGAGAGGAAGGAAACACAATCGTCTTTGAATGAGAGGCTAAAAATATTCAGCACCCAAGAGAAAAGGAAAAAGAGATATTGATGTAGAAGTGGGCAGGTTGAATAGGGAGGAATCGACACAAATAGCAATTGTTTTTGGAAAATGGTAGAGCAAAGAGGTGGTATTCGGTTTTGGCAAAAGGCAAAGGAAAACTAAAATGAAGTGAATGACTAATCTAAAAATCGGTCACAACTTACCTTAACACATCCAAACCACACACAAAGATCCAAAAGCTAAAATAACAAGGAGAAATCGACACTAAACCTAAACCCCCTTTCAAAACCTATTCTATGCTCTGCTAAGGTCCCAATTCGGCTCCAACTCTCCACAACTAAATCCCTTAAATTTTCTCCAAGATATGCTCCATAAACCCCTCCTTAAATTTCTCATATGACCAATTCAAACTCTCCCCTTCAAAGTTCAACTTCAACCCAACTACTGTCTGTCTAAGGGTGCAAAATGAATCCTCAATGTAATACCATGCCACCCCTCAAACCTTGGACCTCCCTGCCTCTCTGTGACACCACCTCATGCCTCTTATGTAGCACCACATTACTACTAGGCCACTTGTCTTCTTGTGTCTTATTTTCGCCCCACTTATTTAAAAGTCATACCACTTGAGGTAAGAGTTCCACTAGTGCTAAAAATAAAAATTTTCCCTATGCCTAGGCTTGATCCCCGGACTTCATAAAAACCCTCTAACACTCCAAATTCACTTAGTCATTAAGGCAACCTTGCCTCTATACCATTTTCTTGCACAACTAAATATTAATGTGCAATCTCCTAACCGTTCCCTTACCCAAGGCCCAATACTTCTAGGCCCAAATTCAGGGTGTTACATTCTTCCTTACAAACAATACTAGTGTACCCCAAGGAGATACTCTCGGTTGAATGAAACCTTTATCTAATAATTTTTGTAACTGTGCTTTAAGTTCTTACAATTCAGTTTGTGTTATTCTATACGGTGGAATTGATATCGGTGCAGTCCCCAGTATCAAATCAATAACAAATTCAACTTCAAGTTATGGTTGCAATCCTAGTAATTCTTTAGGAAACACGTCTGTAAATTCATTAACAACAGTTACCTGATCCAACTTTGACCCAGGATCCTAAGTGTCTAGTAAGCGAACAATGCCTCACAGCCTTTACAAATAATTTTCTGTGCAAAAATGACTGCAACAACTCTAGTAACATTGTTTAACCTACCAGACTCAATTGTAATCAACTCACCTGATTAGCATCTCAAATCAATCCATTTTTGTCTATAGTTTACCACAACATCATGTAATGATAACCAATCTATTCCCATGATTATATCAAATTCATGGAAGGGTAGTAACATGAAATCGGCGGTAAATTCACGCCCTGAGCTCTCAATGGACACTTAAGACATATTAAGTTAACTATTACACTTTGAACAAGTGGATTTGTAACTTGAACATCAAACTTAGTTGGCTTGACATGTAAATTTTTATCAGTTGCCAATACAATGCAAATGTATGAATGAGTAGACCCAGTGTCAATCAAAGCATATGCAATAACATCAGAGAGCAAATATACTAGTAACAACATCATGTGCGGTATCTTCCTCTCGAGCTTTTATAACATAAGTCCGTGTAGGTGCTTTAACCTTAGATCCAGTACCCGTGTCTTTAGCACCACTATGATTCACACCTGTATTACTTCTCTGACCAGGGCATTTTTTTCCCTTTCGCGGTGTAGTTGGGAGTTTTACACTCTGGTCATCACTTTCTTCTGCCAATTTTGGACAATTTTGCATAAAATGATCAGCTACCCCACATCTAAAGCATGCGCCCATTTTAAGTCTACACTCACCTATATGCAATCTACCACAATGTTCACACATTGGTCTCGGAACATTATGAACACTGGCCATACTATCAGCAGGTTGATTCTAAAATTTGAATCTGGATGTTGGGGTTTGTTCCACCTGAAAAACTCGGATGATGCAGAATGACGATAATCATCTTCTTTTGCTTTCTTCGGAGGTGGTGCAGAAAATGACCTGGGAAAATTTCTTTTGCTGAATTCCTAGGCCTTCTTTTCTCTTTGCTTCTTATGATTGTAAATTGTTTCCATTTTCTGTGCGTGATCAAATAGAACTTGTAACACCCTTTACCCGAGTCCAACAACGGAACGGGTACGAGGCATTACCGACTTGAACATTCTTACACTCATGAGTTCGAATATAAAATTTCTTTTCTTTTAAAACTTCTCATTTAATCTCGTAATAACTTTAACATGAGCTCTCGAGGCCTTAAACATACATCAAGGGGTATTCCAGAACCGATACAATTAGAAAATTTTATCTAAAACATGGCTACACGTCCGTGTGGGGTGGGACACGCCCGTGTAGGCAGGCCGTGTAGTCTTACACGCCCATGTCCCTAGCCCGTACTAAATTTATTTTAATTTCCACCTATAGGGGTTTTGACACGGCCTAGACACACGTCTGTGTCTATAGCCCGTGTGTAAGAACCCGAGTATCGTGTGTAAGAACCCGAGTATTATGTTTTTCTGACACTGCCAAAGCACACGCCCGTGTGCTTAGCCCGTGTACTATACTAACTTTGGTAATTTAGATACAAGGGACGCACAGCCTAGACACACGCTAGTGTGTCCAACCGTGTGAACATTAATAGGCTATTTTCCAAGCCTGAAGCCACCTTGAGACATGACCAAATATAGTACCAATCCACACCAACATCATTTCACAATTTAGAACTTAGCAAACATGAAAACATCCACCATTGTATAAAATTAAAATAGGCAAATTTAAGCCATATCCATGTGCCATTGCAACTTGACTTAAGCACAACAATGGCCAACACATATAGCCATTAAAGTGGAAAATTGCAAAGTGACTAACTTCCTATACATGCCATACAACAAAAGGTCTACTATCTGTACCAAAATAATTGGCTTGATAGTGTGACTACGAGCTCCGACTCCAAGTGATCCTCGAGCTATCTCGACAAACCTACATGGGAAAAATGAAACGAAAAGGAATAAGCACATAAAATGCTTAGTAAGTTGCATGAATAAGTTAGCCACAAGTTCAAAGAATATTTGCCTAAATAGGCATTGAAAAGTATCATGGACTTCTTACTCATTCTTGAGTTTTCATCATGCACATTTCTTACTCATTCTCTTGAATTGCTCATTCTCATATCTTACTCATTTTCATCAAGTAGTATTTCTCAAAGCCATGCATTTCAATTTCCCATAATTTACTCATTCTTAAACTTGCAACACTCCACATGAAATTTTAGTCTTTCTCATATAATTTACTAACTCGTAAACTTTCCTTTAAAATCTTTAGAATACTGAAGGATACCCATAAGTCAATATCGTGAAATGATGTCAATGACATGTCCCAGACGTGGTCTTATATGGGATCACCATCGAAGTCGATGCCACAGCCATGTGACAGAGCCTAGACCGTGTGGCTCAAAATTTGGGTCACATGATCGTGTCGTAGGCTGTATGCCAGCTCATGTGATCCCTGCACCTAACACGTTCAGGGCAAACAACTGTTTGGGCTACCCGTGTATGACACACGGTCATGTAACAGCCCGTTTATGACTCTCGACTGTGTGACATCCTATGTCTTAGGCCGTGTGTGCCTAAAAGTGACCAAATTCATGCTTATTCCTCACCTAATTGCAAAAGTACTTGAACCAAATTATAGCACATGTTCACAAGTCTATAAACACACTTTAAGACAACCAATACATGCCATTATCATTCATCTAACCCACACTAAAATATCATGTACCAAAATAAGTTATAATGCTCATGCTACTCATTATCAAAGAAATCATTTATAAGTCATAACATACACCTAATCTACTGTATTTCAAACAGATCATACCAACCTACAAGACACTTACCACTTCATGACAACACACACAAGCTTACTTAAAGTTTAACAAATATACCATAAAGACTATCATCCAAACATTAAGCATACCTAGCATCCCATATAGCTAAGAAATTTAACATCATAACCATTTTTCCTATTGTATGCCATATAACCAAAATGTTTACAAAATCTACCAAAAGAGTCCTCGGGATAGTGTGATTCTGTGAATTGATCTGATCTCCCCTCCACAAAATGTAATCTACATGAAAAAGGAACCAGACACGAGTAAGCTTACGGAAGCCTAGTAAGTTCGACGATTAAATGATAATATTACCGAATTGAACATAAATAAACAATGTATAAGATTTAAGAAACTAACTTCCCATCAATCACAGCTCGAAACAGGTGAGTATTACACAGTACAATAATTCAAATAATATTCCATGTTAATATTATTTCAACTTTCTGAAAACAATTATACTTGGATAATTCACATCATCAAAATGCCATTGATAAATGATCATAAACCAAGTCATAGTTCTAACAATATCCTATTTCAGGTAATCGTAATGGTATCACTCATTCGAGTTAAATTTAAAACTTTAACCGGTTCACGATGCTGCTCACACAAGCTATAAAGAACCCGCAACACATGTAGGATCTAAAGCCATCATTGCGGTCTATATCACCGGTACATAGTACCTACTAAATGATTACCAACTCAAAGCTTGCTAAATAATAACTTGTCCACAGCCTACTATTCAGGTACACCACATACTCATTATACTCATTTATTATTTATTCTTTAAGCATTCAATGGATAAATACAACATTAGATCAAATTCTAACAAAACATGTAGTGTTTAAGAAATCTTTATAAACATAAAAATAATAGCACAAACTTACCAAACTAATTTGCTGCAACAACCAAAGTACAAGGACTACTCAGCTATTTTCTCATTTCCACAATTATCAACACATTCTTGATCTAAAATAATAATTCCATTCAATTAAACAATACCAACAGAAAACTTAACCTATCTTTTTCTAATAAGTCCTTTTTGACATTTTTACGAAATTACCCCCAACATTTTACTTTTATGCAATTTAGTCCCTTAGCTCAAAACATCCAATTTAACCATTTTCATTAAAATCTAAGCTTAGCCAAACATTCAAGAGCCTCACTTGAATCCATATTTGCAATTATTTCACCTCAAGTACAAGTAATTTTACTATTTTTATATTTTAGTCCTTAAACGTTAAAATCATCAAAAACTACTTTACAAAATATTCCTAACTAACAACCAAACTTAATATTCTTCAATAAAACTTCAAGAATAACTCAAACTCATCTATGTTATAATCTAAAACGTTTGACAATTTTACATATTAGTCCTCGGGTTAGCTAGACTAAGCTAATATGAGCTCAAAAACATAAAAAATTACTAAAAACGAGTAAAGTTTACTTACCTATTTGAAAAACTCTAGTTAACCGAAGCTTTTTCTCTTCTCCAACAATGGCTATACAATTCGTGTTAAAGAAGAATAAAGAAGAAAGTGTTTTATTTTTCTTTTAATTTGTTTACTCTTTATAAATTTATAAAATTGCCATTAAATCTTTAATTTTTAATGAAATTTCACATAATTTAACTATGTAAACCGACCACTCAAACCTTTAATGGTATAGTTACCCTTTAAGACCCTTATTCTTATTTCAATTACCATTTGAGTTATTTAACTAATAGAGACTATTTTCTACAACCTTTACGATTTAGTCTTGTTACTTAATTAACTATCTAAATAATAAAATTTCATAACAAAAATTTTAATATAACACTAATGACCTTGTAAATATTAAATAATGAATATTTACGGGCTGACACGTTAGAGTCGTGGTCCCGAAAGTACTATTCCTGGCACTACTGAAAAATGGGTTGTTACATCTACCACATTGCCTTTTTATTCCCCCAGAAAATAAATAGCAACTAAAATTTCTAGATTGGATCACCCTTCAAGACCACATCGTTCATACTGGCACTACTTATATACAATGGTTAAAAAGGAATGGGTGAGCTTAACAAGGTTAGTGTATGTTTAGAACAACCACTATGCAAACAATTCATTATGTATTGACTAAGTAGACATGTCACATATTCGTAACATATTTAACTTAATATCATATTTCACACGTTTAATCATCTTCCATTAATACTATTACACACTTATCACATTAACCACATGATTATTTAAGCATATTTCACAGACATATAAATCACATTGAATCACATTCAGTCACATTATATGATAGTTTCTGTAACACCCCAAACCCGACTAGACGTTAAGAACAAGTCGAGTGTAACACCCCAAACCCGGCCCAAATGTTACGACCAAGTCCGGTGTGTCACATCACCTACATTTAACCATATTACCTAGTTACTAAGGTTAGAGTGAGCTTTGCAAAACTGATATTTAAGTCTTAAGAGAAATTCCCGGTTCATTGATGAATGTCCTATTCAATACTATTTATTAAGATAAAACTTAACCTTGTTACTCGTTTGAAACGTGTGATGAGATTTTGAAAACACTCGATTAATTTTAAGAAAAACTTGCGTAGCTATATTCAAAAGAATTAAAATAGTGTATGGTTAAGTAATTTAAAAACTCAAAATAAAAATAATTAGAGCGACCTTATTACAAACCCAAAACCATAACAAAAATAATTAAAAAATAAATACAGAAATTAAATAAATTAAAATAGAACTTAATTAAATAGCTGCAGTCCATGTGGCCACTCTAAATCCTTCCCAGCTCCAAGTCCACCAATCTAGGGCTCACCTGTATAGATGGAGAGAAAGGGGTGAGTTTGGAAACTCAGTGTGCAAGGAAAGCCTACCCAGAGCCCAAATCAGCTCAAGCCCACCGGGTCTAAGCCCTATCTAGTCTCAGTAATTACTGCGCAGAAGCCTTATCCAGATACAGTAAACTAGGCCTTAGCCCTTCTCAGATAACAGTATGGCCTATAGGCCCATTTCAGTAGCAGAACATATATTAATTATGAATGCAAGCCCATCACATGTGGGGAGACTACTCAACCCACCCAATCGCTACATTCCACCCGTACCAGCCCTACACTCCATGTGGGGAATAACTCAACCCACCCAGCCCTACACTCCACAGTTGCAGCATAGCTGCTCAGATAACAGAAAGATGAGGCAAAGCCTCCAATACGTGGTCAAGCCACTTTTAGAACTTCCTCCATCAATAACCCAGCCCCATGCAACAGATATTCATGATATGGCATACAGTAAAAAGAAACAATAAATCATGCATTTCAGTCAAATTTAGCCCTAAGGGTATAACGATCATTTAGCACTTAGGGGTAAAATAGTCATTTCACACCTACAAGGATATTTCCGTAATTATACCAGTTTTTAGGGTTTTCATGCACATTTTAATCAGTAATAGACTAAATTTTACCTTGGTAGCTTATTTAGCCCATTTTAGCAGATTACAATCATTGGGCCCTAAAACCCTAATGGGCCCTACAGTGCCAATTAGCTAATTTAGCCTATCAAGTCCAAATTTTACGATCAATTTACTAGTTTTAGCAGTTTTAGACGTACAGTCTACCAGTACGAATTTATTGCCTATTTTTCCCATATGGGCCCGTAAGCCCGTTGGGCCCAGTTTCAGCCCATGAGGGCCCAAATTACCGAAGTGCAAGAAATTACACATTCAACTAACTTACCACTCGCGATTACAGATCCAATGATTCGCACACGACTTATGAGCATTCGCACACTCACAAGCCCATGAAATGCTAGAATTTAGGCAATTCGGCTTTTCGGCTTTTGCCGATTTAGACTATAGAAGGGTGTTCGTTTACACACCTGATTTGCAATGACTGCTAACGAGATCTCCCACGATATCCTACAATAGATTACTAGACACATCAGATCCAAAATACAATGACAATCTCCATAATTCTACTTACCATAATCGGCCATCACCACCTAAGGCCCTGGAGATCTTACCTTTGCCAAAACTAGTGACTAGATCTAGATCTAGTCGTTCCAAAGGTCCAAGCCTCTTATGCTCCTTGCTAAATCATCCCTTCCACAACAAGTACACATAAAACCAATTAAAAGAACTGTCTTTACCTATCATCACATTCGACAGCCTCCCTAAAGAGTTTAGGAATTTCGGCTTTTCTTAAATTCAAAGGTAACGAATAGATCTGAGATGTCGAGTACTTACCACATGTTTTCCTTAATCAAAACGATTCTTCTACTCAGATCTGATGTAGATCTAGCCCCTACACACTAGCAGAGTTTGAATCTTAGAGATCTAAGGATTCGACTATATATCTCTAAAAACTATGGTGTTTTCAACTTTTTAAGTGGTGAAAAAAGATATGATTTGAGGCTATGGTTGGAGGGGTGTTTGTCGATAGAGCCTAAGGGTTTGGAGAGTATGAAATTCGGCTACAAGTGAGGAAAAACAAAGGGGGTTCGGCTATAGGCAAATCGACACAGGAAGCAAGCCTTTCGAGATTTTGACTTTTAGTAGTTGATGAGTTTGAAAAAAAAGAGTGGCAATTTCAGTTTCTGAAGAGAAGAAAATGAAAGATGTAGGAGGAGAATAGGTGGTTTCAGCTAGAGAGGAAAAGAAAAAGAAAGAATGGAAGAGAGGAGAAGAGAAGGAAGAATTCAGCACTTAAGAGTTCTAACTTTGCGTTTCCGGCTTTTTGCAACACTGAGAAGAGCATAGAATGAAAGTGAAGGCTCTAGGTGGCTAACCCTAACTCAGCAAGACAAAAAGAAAATAAAGCTTGCCCTCATGGCCATTCAAACCAATGGCCCAATCCCCCTAAGGCCCTAGCCGAATGCTACTTAAGCTCTATCACATGCCCAGCACATGCACAAAAATAAAATTACCATCTGTTTACCTTGCGAATTGAACTCTGGCCCTTAAACTCAGTCCACACGCCACTTTTTTAGGAACTTAGTGGCGCCACCTTGCCACTTTACCAAGGCCCTCTTTGTGTCTCAACTTACCAACTTTTTCTTAAAGGCCCACTTAACCAAGTCCCTTTCACTTGAAAGCCAAAATTGATATTTCTGCCAGGTTTTAACTTAGGCTTGGGCCTCCTAAAGGCCCACTAATACATTTAAACACAATTTCAGTATCCAGAACACCAAAATTTCAAAATTTCACCAAGAATCACAAAAACTCGAAAAATCTCAAAAATTAGGGCGTTACAACTCTACCCCCTTAAAGAAATTTTAGCCTCGAAATTTACCTGACCCAAATAGGTGAGGGTATTGTTGACGCATCGTCTCTTCTGGCTCCCAAGTAGCCTCTTCTCTACCATGGTTGTGCCAAAGTACTTTCACTAACGGAACTGACTTCTTCCTTAATACTTTTACATCTTGATCCAAAATTTGCACAGGCTCCTCCTTAAAAGTTAAATCGGTCTTTACTTCTATCTCCTCCACTGGTACCACATGTGAAGGATTCGATCGATACCGTCTTAACATGGATACATGAAAGACATCGTGAATACGGTCCAGCTTCGATGGCAACTCCAACTAATACGTCACTGGTCTTACCCGTTTAAGAACCCGATAAGGCCCAATAAACTGCAGACTCAACTTGCCTTTCTTGCCAAACCTTAAGATCTTCTTCCAATGTGAAACCTTTAATAATACCATATCCCCAACGGCGAACTTGATTTCCTTACATTTTAGATCCACATACGACTTCTGCCTGTCAGAGGCCTCCTTTAACCGATCTCTGATCAACTTAACCTTACTTTCAGTGTCTGCCACTAATTCCGGTCCAAGAACTTGTCGCTCACCAAACTTCGTCCAACACGTAGGCGTACGACACCTTCGCCCATAGGGTGCTTCATATGGAGCCATCTGAATGCTTGTTTGATAACTATTGTTGTACGCAAATTCCACCAACTGCAAATAGTCCTCCCAACTGCCACGAAAATCGATAACACAACCTCTTAACATATCCTCCAGAACCTGAATTACCCTTTCTAACTGTCCATCCGTCTGAGGGTGAAAAGCAGTGCTGAAGTCTAATCGCGTACCCAATGCCTCATGCAACTTTTGCCAGAATCGAGATGTAAACCTAGGGCCTTTATTAGAAATAATCGACATTGGTACCCCATGCAGTCGCACTATCTCCGCCACATACAACTTGGCCAACTTTTGCAGTGAGTAATCAGTTCGGATAGGTACGAAATGGGCAGATTTCGTTAACCTATCCACAATTACCCACACAGAGTCTTTCTTGGAAGGTGTCAAAGGTAGCCCACTTACGAAATCCATAGTAACTCTCTCCCACTTCCAGAGTGGAATTTTCACTGGATGTAATAGTCCAGAAGGTAGTTGGTGCTCAGCTTTAACTTGCTGGCATGTCAGACATTTCCCGACAAATTTAGTCACCTCACGCTTAAGTTCAGGCCACTAGTACACCTCCCGCAAGTCTCGATACAACTTATTCCCTCCAGGATGCATGGCACAAGGTCCACTATGAGCCTCTTTCAGAATTGACTGCCTCAATTCAGAATCTTTCGAAATACAAACTCTTCCACGAAAGCAAAGAACTCCATCAGCATTCAGTCCAAAATATGAATTCTTCTCATTCTCAACTTGGTGAAATCGAGGAACCAACGATTCATCCTTTAATTGCTTCTCTTTAATTTACTCAATCCAAGTTGGTCTCACTTGCAACTCCGCCAACAGACTTCCATCATCATAAAGACTTAACCGAGCAAACATCGCTCTCAACTCAGCTACAACCCTTCGGCTTAGTGCATCAGCCACCACATTCACCTTACCTGGATGGTACTCAATCGAACAATTATAGTCCTTAAGCAACTCTATCCATCTTCGTTGCCTAAGGTTCAACTCCTTTTGAGTCAACAAATACTTGAGACTTTTATGGTCTGCGTATATAATACACCCTTCTCCATACAAATAGTGTCTCCAAATTTTTAACGCAAAGATCACTGTGGCCAACTCTAGATATGCGTAGGGTAATTCGCTTCGTGAGGCTTAAGCTGTCGCGAAGCATAAACGACTATTTTACCCTCTTGCATCAGTACACATCCTAATCCCACATGCGATGCATCGTTGTACATAGTGAAATCCTTACTAGACTCTGGTTAAGTCAACACTGGCGCCTTAGTCAAAACCTTTTTTAACTTATCAAAAGCCTCTTGCTGGTTCTCAGTCCAAAAAAACACTACTCCTTTCCTTAACAATTTCGTCAACAGAGCAGCAATCAAGGAGAATCCTTCTACAAATCTTCTGTAGTAGCCTGCCAGACCCAGAAAACTCCAAATTTTTTATATTGACCTCGGTGACTTCCATTCCAGAACTACCTTAATTTTTCGAGGGTCTACTCTTATCCCCTCAGCAGAAACAACGTGACCCAGAAAAGTCACCTCTCGAAGCAAAAATTCACACTTACTGAACTTCGCATAGAGTTGTTTCTCCCTCAACACTTACAGCACAATACGGAGATGCTCATCATGCTTCTTCTTAGTTTCCGAATATACCAGAATATCATCGATAAAGACGACTACGAATCAGTCCAAGTAAGGTTAGAACACTCGATTCATCAGATCGATAAAAGCTGCAGGTGCATTCGTCAATCCAAACGGCATAACCAAAAACTCATAATGACCATACCGCGTTCTGAATGCGGTCTTGTGAATATCCATTTCCTTTACCCTCAATTGATGGTATCTAGATCGAAGGTCAATCTTGGAAAATACCGAAGCTCCTCTAAGCTGGTCAAATAGATCGCCAATTCTTGGGAGAGGATACTTGTTCTTTATCGTCAGTTTGTTCAACTGGCGATAATCGATACACATACGCATCGTCCCATCCTTCTTCTTCACAAACAGCACTGGTGCTCCCCACAGAGACACACTTGGTCTAATGAAGCCTCTATCCAGCAACTCTTGAATTTGCGCCTTCAGTGCCATTAACTCCTTTGGTGCCATTCTATAAGGTGCGATGGACACTGAAGCCGTTTCAGGCAGTAAGTCGATTCCAAACTCGACTTCTCGGTTCAGAGGTAATCCAGGAAGCTCCTAAGGGAATACATCTTGAAATTCCCTAACAGTTTTGACTATCTCTACTGTTAAATCTTCAATCTTAGTTTGGCTCACAAAGGCCAAGCACGCCTTTCACCTCTTGCGAATCAGTTTCTTAGCCCTTAAAGCCAAAACAACATTGGACAAGTAGTCCCTTCGAACTCCAATAACCATTACCTCCTCATTCTTGGCAGTCCTTAACGCCATCCTCTTAGCCACACAATCCAAAGTTGCCCTATACTTGGTCAACCAGTCCATTCCTAAGATCTGATCGAACTCTCTGAATGGTAACTCCATCAAGTCTCCACAGAAAATCCTACCTTGAGTCTCTAAAGGCACCTCCCTAAAGAGTTTATCTACCCTAACCGAGTGACCTAGAGGACTTATCACAATTACCCCACTCACAGTTTCCTCAGAGTGCACACCCAACGACCCAGGAATGTCACATGCAACATACGAATGGGTTGATCCCACATCTATCAGAGTAGTATAGGGCATGCTAGAGATAAAAAATGTACCAGTTATGACGTCAGGTGCATCACCCTCCTTTCGACGACGAACAGCATAAACCAAAGCTGGCTAACGAGCCTCAATATTACCAGCACCCCTGCCTGGCGCTCCACGACCATGACCATTTCCATTGCCACCTCTACCTTGTCCACGACCTCTCGGTGGTAGTGGTCCACCCTGTACTAGTTGAACAACCCCTTGTTCAGCAACTTGAGTCTGAGCCAGTCTCCTAGGACAGTCCTTGATCCTATGTTCCTTGGATCCACATCGGAGACATGCTCCAGTATGCTTCCAGCATTCTCCAAGATGCACTCTCCCACAGTCCCCGCAAGGCTGCTGTCTAACTGTATTCACCAGAACTACTCGGACCGGTTCCTCCACTCTAGCTCTCTTGGTATTTTGATTTGCAGCTCTAGATGGTTTAGTATCCCTCCTAAAGTGGTTCTGATCCCTATCACGATTTTGTCATTCAGCTCGCTTCACCTCTTCGGCTATCTGAGCCTTCTCCACCAATTCAAAAAAATTGCACTCCCTCTGCAGAGCTATCAGCACCCTTAGCTCGTCTCTAACACCATCTTCAAAGCGAATACTACACTCATACTCAGTGGCAACTATACCGTTGGCATAACGACTCAACCTTAGAAACTCTACCTCATACTCAGCAACGGTCTTATTGCCTTTGGTCAGGTTTAGGAATTCCTTCCTACGTGCATCCACATAACTTGCTCCGACGTACTTTCCCTTAAAAGACATCTTAAACAGTTCCCAGGTTACCTGCTCAACTGGGGTACTCTCCCTTACAGTGATCCACCATTGATAAGCCTCATCTCACAGCAATGACACTGCACCTTTCAGCTTTTGCTCCACCGATCTGTTCCATAGTTTCCACCCAATACTCAGCTACATTTGGGGCCACTCTATATATGCCCCTAAAAACTTTCACTCCGTTAGCCCGGAGTCGCTCAAAAATAGATCCCCTATTTACTAGCCCAACATTAGCTCCAGCAACCCTTTCCAGAACCCTTAACATTGCCTGTGACAAGGTATCATCCCCTGCGGCCCGATCATATGGCCCATTTTTAGCTACTGGCGGTGGTCGTGCCCCACCAGCTGGCATGTGTTTCGAAGATGAAGACCCAGCTGGAACATTGCCTCGGCCACGTCCACGGCCTCGCCCACGAGTAGCTCTCGTACTCATATTGACTTATCTGATTACGAATTTTATGACATTAGTTTATTATTTTAGTTGTTTATTATAGAATGTCTTATGTACAGATAGAGTTTCAGAGTTTGTTTTTCGCGAAATCGTTGCCTAACTATAGTCTTAGTTTTCCTAGGGTTTAGTTTCCCAACAGTTTCAGTCTTTATATTTTTCAATACTACCCTATCTACAGTATCATAGCAAGGTTTTAGTTCTATCTACAATGATATTGTAGTATTATACAGTATAAGAGACAAAAATACTTACAGATTTGGTACCGGGGTTTCAGTGTGCCACTTCTTCAGATACCAGATTTTAGAAAACTCGGAAAGATTTAAGCTTTTCAAAATCAAACCTTTGAAACATGTATATTTTGAAGAAAACAGGTTTGAAAAGGGTTTTTCCTAAATTTTTCAGAAACTGATTTCCAAAATACCCTTCTTAGGACTAAATTTTAAGAATTTTTGAAAACAGTTTTAGACTCGATCCACAACTGAGTTGTTCAACCGGCTCTGATGCCACTAAATGTAACACCCCAAACCCGGCCCAGACGTTACAGCCAAGTCCCGTGTGTCACATCACCTACAACTAACCATATTACCTAGTTACTAAGGTTAGAATGAGCTTTGCAAAACAGATATTTAAGTCTTAAGAGAAATTCACGGCTTATTGATGAACGTCCTATTCAATACTAGTTATTAAGAGATTTACGATAAAACTTAACTTTGTTACTCGTTTGAAACGTGTGATGAGATTTTGAAAACACTCGATTAATTTTAAGAAAAACTTGCACAGCTATATTCAAAAGAATTAAAGTAGTGTATGAGTAAGTAATTTAAAAACCCAAAATAAAAATAATTAGAGCGGCCTTATTACAAACCCAAAACCATAATAAAAATATTAAAAATAAATACAGAAATTAAATAAATTAAAATAGAACTTAATTAAATAACTGCAGTCAATGTGGCCACTCTGAATCCCTCCCAGCTCCAAGTCCACCAATCTAGGGCTCACCTGCATAGATGGAGAGAAAGGGGTGAGTTTGGAGACTCAGTGTGTACGGAAAGCCCAACCAGAGCCCAAATCGACTCAAGCCCACTAGGCTTAAGCCCTATCCAGTCTCAGTAATTACTAGGCAGAAGCCCTATCCAGATACAGTAAACTGGGCCTTTGCCCTTCTCAGATAACAGTACGGCCCATAGGCCCATTTCAGTATTAGAACAGATATTAATTATGAATACAAGCCCATTACATGTGGGGAGACTACTCAACCCACCCAACCGCTACACTCCACCCGTACCAGCCCTACACTTCATGTGGGGAATAACTCAACCCACCCAGCCCTACACTCTACAGTTGCAGCATAGCTGCTCAGATAACAGAAAGATGAGGTAAAGCCTCCAATACGTGGTCAAACCACTTTCAGAACTTCCTCCATCAATAACCCAGCCCCATGCAACAAATATTCATGATATGGCATACAGTAAACAGAAACAGTAAATCATGCATTTCAGTCAAATTTAGCCCTAGGGGTATAACGGTCATTTAGCACCTAAGGGTAAAATAGTCATTTCACACCTACAAGGATATTTCCATAATTATACCAGTTTTTAGGGTTTTCATGCACATTTTAATCAGTAATAGACTAACTTTTACCTTGGTAGCTTATTTAGCCCATTTTAGCAGATTACAGTCATTGGGCCCTAAAACCCTAATGGGCCCTACAATGCCAGTTAGCTAATTTAGCCCATCTAGTCCAAATTTTATGATCAATTTACTAGTTTTAGCAGTTTTAGACCTACAGTCTACCAGTACGCATTTATTGCCTATTTTTACCCATATGGGCCTGTAAGCCCGTTGGGCCCAGTTTCAGCCCATCAAGGCCCAATTTACCGAAGTGCACGAAATTACACATTCAACTAACTTAGCACTCGCGATTATGGATCCAATGATTCCCAAATGACTTATGAGCATTCGCACGCTCACAAGCCTATGAAATGCCAGAATTTCGGCAATTCAACTTTTTAGCTTTTGTTGATTTAGACTACAAAAGGGTGTTCATTTACACACCTTATTTGCGATGACTGCTAACGAGATCTCCCACGATATCCTACAAATGATTACTAGACACATCAGATCCAAAATACAATGACAATGTCCATAATTCTACTTACCATAATCAACCATCACCACCTAAGGCCCTTGAGATCTTACCTTTGCCGAAACTAGTGACTAGATCTAGATCTAGTCATTCCAAAGGTCCAAGCCTTTTATGCTCCTTGCTAAATCGCCCCTTCTACAACAAGTACACATAAGACCAATTAAAAGAACTGTCTTTACCTATCATCACATTCGACAGCCTCCCTAAAGAGTTTAGGGATTTTGGCTTTTCTTAAATTCAAAGGTAACGAGTAGATCTGAGATGTCAAGAACTTACCACAGGTTTTCCTTAATCAAAGTGATTCTTCTACTCAGATTTTATACAGATCTAGCCCCTAAACACTAGCAGAATTCGAATCTTAGAGATCTAAGGATTTGGCTATATATCTCTAAAAACCATGGTGTTTTTAGCTTTTTAAGTGGTGAAAAAAGATATGATTTGAGGCTATGGTTGGAGGGGTGTTTGTCGACAGAGCCTAAGGGTTTGGAGAGTATGAAATTCAGCTACAAGTGAGGAAAAAAAAAGGGGGTTCGGCTATAGGCAAATCGACACAGGAAGCAAGCCTTTCGAGATTTCAGCTTTTAGTAGTTGATGAGTTTGAAAAGAAAAGAGTGGCAATTTCAGTTTCTGAAGAGAAGAAAATGAAAGATGAGGGAGGAGAAGAGGTGATTTCGGCTAGAGAGGAAAAGAAAAAGAAAGAATGGAAGAGAGGAGAAGAGAAGGAAGAATTCGGCACTTAGGAGTTCTAACTTTGCATTTTCGGCTTTTTGCAACACTGAGAAGAGAATAGAATGAAAGTGAAGGCTCTAGGTGGCTAACCCTAACTCGGCAAGACAAAAAGAAAATAAAGCTTGCCCTAATGGCCATTCAAACCAATGGCCCAATCCCCCAAGGCCCTAGCCGAATGCTACTTAAGCTCTATCACATGCCCAGCACATGCACAAAAATAAAAGTACCATATACTTACCTTGCGACTTGAACTCTGGCCCTTAAACTCAGTCCACATGCCACTTTTTTAGGAACTTAGTGGTGCCACCTTGCCACTTTACCAAGGCCCTCTTTGTGTCTCAACTTACCAACTTTTTCTTAAAGGCCCACTTAACCAAGTCCCTTTCACTTGAAAGCCAAAATTGATATTTCTGCCGGGTTTTAATATAGGCTTGGGCCTCCTAAAGGTCCACAAACACATTTAAACACAATTTCAGTATCTAGAACACCAAAATTTCAAAATTTCACCAAGAATCACAAAACCCTAAAAAAATCCCTAAAATCAGGGCGTTATATTGAAAGAGTTATATTTATCGTTACTAGGAAAACCAACTTTTATAAACACAATTCAAAAATAGTTTGAAATCATCTAACAGTTTAAAACAGTCTTAGGAAGTCATAATATAAGACAATACTGAAATTACTTGTAACATTGCTAACTTGTATCTGTCACTGGAATAGGGTTACGGAGCATCATCGGATTAAGTGAATTTAATGATAAATAACAAAGGTTAAAAGTGTAATTTAATAAATAAAGAAAATTAAATTAAACTAAAACAAGGTATCATCTTCCTCTTCTCATCCCTATCAATTTTTTAACCTAAATACAGCATGGGAAGAGCTTGAAACATTCAACCATCTTTCTCCCATGCATGTAAGTGATTTTTAGTTTTATTTTTAATGATTTCTATGTTTTTGGAGTCATTGTAGCTTAATCTAGCTAGCCCAGGGGCTAATTTGCAAAATTGTTAAAAGAGTAGGGTTTTTCCATGAATGTCTACATGTTTTTTGTGATGTTTTATGGAAGAAAATGAACCTTTGTTGTGAGATAAACAACTTTTGTTAAGTGATTTTTTATGAATTTGTCAATTAGGGGTTTAATTGAAAAATAGAAAATTTCATGGTGAAATTATGAAAAAATGAAATGTATGAGCTGCTATGAGCCCATATGAAATTCGACTGGACTTGGGTAGGGATGAAATTGCATGAACTTCATTTTACGAGCTTAAGGACTAAATTGTTAAGAAATCAAAACATTAGGGGCAAAAGTATAATTTTGCAAAAAAAAGTAATTTTGGATTGAATTGAATAGAATGGCTATTAAAATGATTGAATTTGTTTATGTTGATCAAAATAGACCACATACGGCTTTAGATCGAGGCAAAGAGAAAGCTTCAGATTAATCGACTCTAGTTCTACATTTTATCGTCGAGGTAATTCGTACGTTTAAATAGCATTTTAATTTTTTTTAAATACTATCATTTTATAATATCAAATTATGTCTCGGTGAAAAAATCCAAAGGCATAAAGACGATCATCAACTATGAAAAGGGATAGTTTCAGCCATCGATTATGAAAAGGGATAGCTTTGGCTATCGATTATGAAAAGGGATGGTGACGACTATCAACTATGAAAAGGGATAGTGATGACTATCGAATATGAAAAGGGATAGCTTCGGCTATCGATTATGATAAGGGGTAGCTTTGACTATCGATTATGAAAATGATTTGTAACAACCATCGATTATGAAAAGAAATGGTGACCCCCATCAACTATGAAAAGGGATGGTGATGACCATCTTGATTCCATTTCGTGTGAGCCTCAGTAAGAGTTTTTGATACAAGTTACTTGTTACTATAGAAGGTAGGAAGCATGTATATTCATGATTTGTGGAAAGTTATTTTATCATGAGTTGATATTGAATTTATGTGATCAAGCACTAATTTGGGTTATTGGTGATGCTTAGGCTTGTGCTAAGCTTGTGTCGGAATGGTTCTTATGCATTGTATTGGCAAGCATCATTTATGAATTACAAACTAACTAAGCATTATGTGCTAACCTTGTGTTCATTGTTCTATGTTTTGTAGTTAATCGAAAGTTCATTTGGGTTCGAAGTTTGTTGGAGACCTATCACACTATGCTTCGACTATATTGGTAGATTTTGATGTCTTTAAGTCATGGTTATAACGGTATGTATAAGTTTTTTGCACTTGATGAAATAGCCATTATGTTTGGCTTGTAAAAGTGGTATTTTAGCAAATGAATTAGTTGTCATGTTGGCTTGAATATATGTGGTTTTATGATGGTTGATAATTTGGCATTTTGGTCCTTTTTGTGCTTGATGTTGGAATGGTCAAGTTGATGTATGTTTTAGTGACCATTTTGGTATATTTGAATGTGATTTTGGTATGAACATTTTTGTAGAATTTGGTATGGAAATTGGTTGCCATTATTGAGTTGTTAAATGGCTAAGTTATGCTTGTGTTTGAGTTTATGTAATGTCATGAAAATTGAGGTGGCTTTTGGCATATTGGTTGTATGAATAGGTACCATATTGTGCTAGCTTTGATTATGCGTAATTTAAGTACATTTTGGATGCTTGAATTGGATGCAAATGGGTTGTATGTGTGTGCACAATTTCTGTGAAGGAAATGGCTTAAAAATGGCCTATTTCTTGTCCACGCAGCTTAAGACATGAGCGTGTGTCTCAACCGTGTGTGACACACAGCCTTGCGACATGGTCGTGTGTCCCCTATAGTTTTCAAAGGGTTACAAGTCAGGTTGTTACACGGCCTAGCACACGGCCTAGCTCACGGGTGTGTGGCTTGTCCATGTGACCTAAGTCAGAGAGTTACACGGGAATAGACATGGGTTGGGACACGACTATGTGTGCCTACCTCGAATGCCCACATAGCCTGAGACACAGGCGTGTGTCTCAGCCGTGTGAGTCACACTGCCGTGTGACCCCTGTAGTATTTGTAACACCCCTAACCCGTATCCGTCGCTGGAGGGTTAGGAGGCATTACCATACAACCACGAAAATTTAATAAACTCATCTATGCAACCTACAGCTCATTCTTTTGTACTCATGTTTCCATTTCCAACTTATCAAATACAAAATTTATGATTCCTAATATGCACCTTTCAATACATAAGCACTTACCGAATGCATACACCCTCATTCTCAAAATTTCCACATTTAATCATCTTGTTCTCTTTCAACCATACATAATCTTTGAGCATAAATTTCATAATGCATTATATAACAAGCATTAGTAACCGAATACACACAGCTTTCACATTCATTCACAACTAGCATTATTAAGCTTAAAACCATATTTGAATAAAAGGTAACTTAGTAAGCCATTTTCGCATGGCTATACACATATATACATCATCAAAATGACACTTATTTATCTACAAAAGTCAATCCTATACATGCCATCATCAAGCTTAGATACTATAAGTACCGAATGGGCTTAGATAGTGTGGACGACTTCGACTTTGAGATTCCCGAGACCGTAGCTAACGAACGAGATCTATAAAACAGAGAATCAGGAGCAATAGAGTAAGGATTTATATGCTTAGTAAGTTTCAAGCAAGACAATCTTTTATAATTAAAGCATAGTAATCTTAAAACTTAACATTTACTTTTTGACCGAATATAAGCATGACTAAACATACCACCATTGTTCATGCATGGGAATTCAATTTTCTTTAAACATAAGTTCATATCACACAAATAATTTCGTTTTATCCAACAAGTTTCATCCTTTAGCCGAATGTATCCAAAACAATTACAAAGCTAAATTAATACATATACACATAATCACATATTCATGTTACTTCACACCTCAACCGAATATACTCAATACTATGAGCCAATTTTAACATATTTCCACTTGAATCGAAAATTTATGTATCATGAATAAGTCATAGATTTTCATACAATCTTAGCAATGGCCGGAGCAGCACAATCCAAATGAATAACCACAATTTAAACTGAATCTAATTTACAATATATATATATACGGTACATACCTGACTATCTTAGGGTAGTGAGCACTTTAGTTGGGATTATTACGGCAAAATCACATATTTCCAGCACGAATGTCTTCGGGACTTAGCCCGGATATAACACCAGCACGAATGCCTTCGAGACTTAGCTCGGATATAACACCAACACGAATGCCTTCGGGACTTAGCCCGGATATAACACTAGCACGAATGCCTTTGGGAGTTAGCCCGGATATAACACAGGCACGAATGCCTTCGAGACTTAGCCCGGATATAGATCACTGAACCTTTGTGCATATTTATCCATCAGGTATACGTTTCACAAAGTCTATCACACTGGAATTTCATTTGCTTCATTCGCATACAAGCACATAATGTATAACTTTCATTTAACATTTGGTCTATATGTACACAAGGATTACATATCCATCTAATTATCATTGCTTATTTTCTAGTGATTATTCGGCTACATGCCTTATACACAACTACCTCATAAACAAATATAGGTAAAGTAAGGTCAATGAGCCGTGATTCATGTATCATACACTTATAACATGCCATTCTAACTTTTTATGCTAAACTAAATTACTTAAAACTTGCCTTGAACTTTTCTAAGTAACTACGGGTCGGCTACTCCGTCAGCTTAGCTTTTCCCTTATCCGATGTTGCCCCTCTATGCTCTTGAGCTAAGTTAAACAATTCAATTATATCAAAACTCCATACCCTTCACTTGCTCATTACACTTTCATTCAAAATAAGGATTACATTCTCTTTACCACACACACATTCGGCTAAATGTATACTCATCACCAATCACGACTAAATCATTGATTAACCAAATATGCATAGTCTCAATTTAAACCATTCGGTACTCACATACATATAACTAAGAGTTATTTCTCTCAATCATTACTTTCGGCATATTAAGCAATGAAATTAACATAGATGATAAGCTTTAAACCAAATATAGTTTCCTTAGTGAAACACATATACGGTATCTTCATGTGCTCAATTAAAAGTATCATGAATTTCTAACACATTAGCACACATATATTCATCCACAAGAGCTAGCATTTAAGCATCAAGTCTTGTATAAATTCAGCCGGATGTTTAAATAATTACAAGGCACATACATATGGCATATATATAACTATCATAAAAACACCATCCTTTCAATTTCGATTCAAAGTCACACAACCATCATAAATCTAATTCACGTCCCACCTTTAAAGCATTTAGCAACCTTTTCCTTAGAATATGCATCATGCCCGAATGCTTCACTAATGTTCTAAAAAACATTTCAATTTAAATTATAAAATACTCAAAGCCGAATCTTCTAACTTAATTAACAAAGTCTTTCACAATTTAATTACAAGCATATAACTCAATTCATTTGATTATCACATAATTTACTATCAATTCAAGTTTTTTGTCAAATTAAACTTAATCCAACAATTTCCTCAACTATTAGATACATTCACATTCAACAATTGCACAATTGCCTATACATCTCACAACCGATTACCAACTTGTCACAAAATCCTCAAAGCTATTCTTTTTACCATCTAATAACTCCATTTGCACTTAACATCATCACCCATCAATATTTCATACAAAAACACCCATGACCGAATAAAATTCCTCCAAATTTAACTAAATTTAAGCCATGGGCTAGATAGAATACTAGCTATCAACTAAAAATGCACCAAAATTTTAAAAGAAAATAATTAAACATACCTTAATCTAGCCTTAAGAAGTGCCGAATGCTAGAAGCCTATTTCTCCTCTCTTTTCACTTTAGAATCGGCAATGTAGAACAACCAAGAACAACTTTGTTCTTTTCACCCATTTCTTTTATTATTTAATTATCTAATATGTTAACAACCCATTAAACATTATTTAACTTTATAAAATACTAAAATAATTATTAAAGTAATAGCATGGCCGGCCACTAATATGAAAAATGGATATTTAACATGCAAATCCATTCATTTTACAACTCTCTATACTTAATCTCTTGAAATTAGCCACACATATAATTAAATCTTCTCACACAAGTCCTTTTTATTTCAAGACACATTCAATTTGCAAAAATCAAAGCGTAAAAAAAAATTCACACATGCATGAGCACATATTTTTGACACAAATTATTTTATTCAATTATTACTGTGACTTGGTTTAGCGGTTCGGAAACCACTTCCCGACTAGGGTCAAAATAGGGCTGTGACAACTCTCTCCCTTTAGAAATTTTCATCCCCGAAAATCTTACCAGTGAATAGGTTAGGGTATCGATCTTTCATAGAGTTCTCGGGTTCCCATGTCGCTTCTTCGATCCCGTGCTTGAGCCACAACACCTTTACTAACGGAACCTTTTTGTTTCGCAACTCTTTCACCTCACGAGCTAAAATACGAACCGGTTGTTCTTCATAACTTAAATCGGACTGAATTTCAATTTCTGACGGACTAATTACATGAGAGGGGTCGGATCTATAACGACGGAGCATCGAAACATGAAAAACGTTGTGAATCCTTTCAAGTTTAGGGGGCAGAATTAGCCTATAAGTAGCTGGCCCAATCCTCTCTGAAATCTCATACGGTCCGATAAATCTTGGACTCAATTTGCCTTTACGGCCAAAACGGAGTATCTTTTTCCACGGAGAGACTTTTAGAAAGAATTTTTCTCCAATTTGAAACTCTATATCTTTACGCTTCAAATCCGCGTATGATTTCTGACGATCCGATGCTACCTTCAGGCTATTACGGATTATTTTCACTTGCTGCTCAGCTTCTTTAATTACATCAACCCCGTATAACTTATTCTCACTGAGCTCGGTCCAAAACAAAGGTGTACGGCATTTACGACCGAATAAAGCCTTGTAAGGCGCCATTTTAATACTCGTTTGAAAGCTATTATTGTAGGCAAATTCAATTAACGGTATGTATTTCTCCCACGAGCCACTAAACTCGAGAATGCAACATCTCAACATATCCTCGAGTATTTGAATCGTTCTTTCAGACTGACCATCGGTCTGGGGATGAAAGGCAGTGCTAAAATGGAGCATAGTACCCAACGCCTCATGCAGTTTCTGCCAAAACCGTGAAGTAATTCGGGGATCTCTGTTTGAAACAATAGAAGCCGGCACCCCGTGCAATCGTACAATCTGGGAGACATACAATTCCGCTAATTTATCAAGTGAAAAATCCGTGCGAACAGGGATAAAATGAGCTAACTTCGTTAATCTATCAACAATAACCCAAATGGAGTCTTTCTTGCTCGATGTCAGCAGTAAACCAGACACAATGTCCATCGTAACTCGATCCTACTTCCACTCGGGTATCAAGATCGGCTGAAGTAATCCCAAAGGCACCTGATGTTTCGCCTTTACTTGTTGACATATCAGACACTTAGATACGAAATCCGAGATGTCCCGTTTCATACCGTGCCACCAATATTGACGTTTCAGGTCGTTAAACATTTTTATGCTGCCTGGATGAATTGACATTCGGCTATTATGGGCCTCATTCAGAATCATCGAAACTAGCTCTAAATTTCTCGAAATACGCACTTGATCCCTGAACCTCAAACAACCATCATCGTCAATTCAAAACTCTGAGTCCACACTCGAATCACACTGAGCTCACTTAGCAACCAAGTCATCGTCGACTTTCTGAGCTTCACAAATTTGCCGTATTAATACTGGTTTTGTTTTCAATTCGGCTATCAACACGTCATTTTCCGATAAGGGTAATTGTACGTTCATTGCTCGTAAGGAAAATAATAATTTCCTACTAAGAGCATCCACAACTATGTTAGCTTTTCCCGGATGATAATCTATAACAAGATCGTAGTCTTTCAGCAATTCAAGCCATCGTCTTTGTCTCAAATTCAAGTCTCTTTGAGTCATTAAATATTTGAGGCTCTTATGATCGGAAAAGACATGGCATTTCTCTCCGAACAGATAGTGACGCCAAATCTTCAGAGCGAAAACAATAGCAGCTAGCTCAATATCATGGGTCCAATAGTTCTGCTCGTGAGGCTTTAACGGCCTCGAAGCATATGCAACAACTCGACCCTCTTACATCAAAACGCAGCCCAGACCGTTCAAAGATGCATCACTATAAACCACGAACTCTTTACTGGATTCTGGCTGAACTAACACTAGGGCTTTCGTCAAAAGAGTTTTCAGCTGGTTGAAACTTTTTTGACACTTTTGTGACCACTCGAATTTGACGTCTTTTTGCAGCAATCTCGTCAAAGGTGTTGCAATCATCAAAAAACCTTTTACGAATCGTCGGTAGTAACCGGCAAGTCCCAAGAAGCTCCAAACTTCTGAAACATTTCTAGGAGGTTTCCAGTCGAGAATGGCTGAAATTTTGTTCGGGTCGACTCGAATACCCGAAGCAGACACTATATGTCCCAAAAAGCTGACCTCGCGCAACCAGAACTCATATTTACTGAATTTCACGTACAATTGATTATCACGTAAAGTCTGAAGCACAAGTCTCAAATGCTTGGCATGCTCGATCTCATCGCGAGAGTAAATCAAAATGTCATCGATGAACACCACCACGAATCGATCCAGATACTGTCTAAACACTCGGTTCATCAAGTCCATGAAAACCGCAGGGGTATTTGTGAGCCCAAACGGCATTACTAAGAACTCGTAGTGTCCGTATCTCGTTCTGAAAGCAGTCTTTGGCAAGTCAGAATCTCTAACTCTCAACTGATAATAACCGGATAGATCAATCTTGGAAAACACTGAAGCTCCTTTTAACTGATCAAATAAGTCGTCGATTCGGGGCAACGGATATTTATTCTTTGCAGTTGTTTTATTCAGCTGTCTATAGTCGATACACATTCTCATAGTCCCGTCTTTCTTTTTCACGAACAAGACTGGTACGCCCCAAGGTGAGAAACTCGATCGTGCAAAACCTCTGTCTGTCAATTCTTGCAGCTGAGATTTTAATTTTTTTAACTCGGTAGGTGCCATACGGTATGGGGCAATCGAAATCGGAGTCGTACCCGGAACCAACTCTACACCGAACTCAACTTCTCTAACAGGTGGCAATCTCGGCAATTCCTTGGGAAACATATCCGAATACTCGCAAACCACAGGTACAGTCTTAAGCTCTCGTTCAAATACCTTACTGTCTAGCACATAGGTCAGATATGCTTCACAGCCCTTTCTCACATATTTCTGGGCTGACATAGAAGTTATTACGGTAGGTAGCCCATTTAAATCAGTGGACTCAATCCGAATTATCTCATTATTCAAACATCGCAAATCGATAGCCTTTTGGTTGCAACTCACTACAGCATCATGCACAGTCGACCAATCCATTCCGAGAATAATGTCAAATTCATCGAAGGGTAAAAGCATCAAGTTGGCCGGAAAGCAAGAATCTCGAATCATTAGGGGACATTTCTTGCACACTTTATCAACTAGAACATAACGACCCAAAGGATTTGACACTCGAATCACAAACTCAGTAGACTCAACTGAAAGAGTTTTACTTGATGCTAAAGTTTCACAACATAGAATGGGTTGAACCAGGATCAATCAGAGTGATAACATCAATATTAAAGAGAGTAAAAGTACCGGTAATAACATCCAGAGAATAAGCCTCCTCCCAGGCACAAATAGCGTACGCTCTAGCTGGTGCACGAGCCTCAGATCTGACTGAGGTGTCTCTAGTCCCTCTCTGACTACTGCTAGTATTTCCCCAAGCCTCAGTGGTCTACCTTGTGCTGCCGTGCCACTGGGTCTCTAACTCAGATCAGTATTCCGTTCATCCAATTTCAGACAATCTTTAATAAAATGATCGGCGGATCCACACTTGTTATAGGAGCGGTCATGAAATCTACAGCTCCCTGGGTGCCATTTACCACAATACTCACAATCAGATCTGTCTCGACGTTCCTTGCCAACACTGGCGACTGACGTAGCTCGTGAACTCACAGGTGGTCGATGATGATCACGTCTAGAAAAGCCTGAAGTATTCTTAGATCAGCCCAAATCATCTCAAATTTTCTTGGATGATTGTTGAATAGATTTTCCCGCAGCTCTCTTACAGAACTCTCTGGCTCCATCTTCAGCCTTTCTCTTTTCATTTCTGTGCTCTTCGGCCTTGCAAGCTCGCTCGACTAATACGACGAACTCTTTGATTTCCAGAATTCCCACCAGCAATCTGATATCTTCATGTAATCCATCCTCGAAGCGTTTACACATGATAGCCTCAGACGATACACACTCACGAGCATATCGACTAAGTCGTACAAATTCTCTCTCATATTCGGTTACCGTCATACGGCCCTGTTTAAGCTCAAGAAATTCTTTCCGTTTTTGATCAATAAATCTCTGGCGATATACTTTTTGCGGAATTCGATTTGGAAAAACTCCCAGGTGACCCGCTCTCTCGGTACAACAGAAACCAAAGTATTCCACCAATAGTAGGCAGAATCGCGTAACAGAGATACTGCACATTTCAAACATTCCTCGGGCGTACACGATAGTTCATCTAACACTCGAATTGTATTATCGAGCCAAAACTCGGCCCGCTCCGTATCATTGCTAAATGTAGCCTGAAACTCTTTAGCCCCGTATTTTCTAATTCTGTCGACTGGGAGCCTACTCGATCTCAACAGATCGGTCACAAGAGGGGCCACATATGTTGGAAGTGGAGTACTCGGGGGCGGGGGTTGTGGAACAACCGGATTTGTTCTAAGAAATTGAGTGAACCAGTCACTCATCATTGCATAGAAAGCTTGTCTCGTGTCATCATCTCGATGACTGGTATTCGGCTGAGAGTCATTCGGCGCTGTCCCTTGCGCGGGAGCAGGCGCTATGCTCTCCACATCATCTGCTACGGCTCGATCAGGTTCGGGACTCATTTCTATACATAAATCACATTTTCAAATGTCAGAAGTCATTACACTATCGCATTAACACAAAATGGCATGTATAGCTAGACTCACACGCACTACGTTTGTCCGAGAATCGACTAAACCGTAGCTCTGATACCAATAAAATGTAACACCCCTAACCCGTATCTCTCGCTGGAGGGTTAGGAGGCATTACCATACAAGCACAAAAATTTCATAAACTCATCTATGCAACCTACAGCTCATTCGTTTCTACTCATGTTTCCATTTCCAACTTATCAAATACAAAATTTATGATTCTTAATATGCACCTTTCAATCCATAAGCACTTACCGAATGCATACACCCTCATTCTCAAAATTTCCACATTTAATCATCTTGTTCTCATTCAACCATACATAATCTTTGAGCATAAATTTCATAATGCATTATATAGCAAGCATTAGTAACCGAATACACACAGCTTTCACATTCATTCACAACTAGCATTATTAAGCTTAAAACGATATTTTAATAAAAGGTAACTCAGTAAGCCATTTTCGCATGGCTATACACATATATACATCATCAAAATGACACTTATTTATCTACAAAAGTCAATCCTATACATGCCATCATCAAGCTTAGATACTATAAGTACCGAATGGGCTTAGATAGTATGGATGACTTCGACTTTGAGATTCTCGAGACCGTAGCTAACGAACGAGATCTATAAAACAGAGAATCAGGAGTAACAGAGTAAGCATTTATATGCTTAGTAAGTTTCAAGCAAGACAATCTTTTATAATTAAAGCATAGTAATCTTAAAACTTAACATTTACTTTTTGACCGAATATAAGCATGACTAAACATACCACCATTGTTCATGCATGGCAATTCAATTTTCTTTAAACGTAAGTTCATATCACACAGATAATTTCGTTTTATCCAACAAGTTTCATCCTTTAGCCGAATGCATCCAAAACAATTACAAAGCTAAATTAATACATATACACATAATCACATATTCATGTTACTTCACACCTCAACCGAATATACTCAATACTCAGAGCTAATTTTAACATATTTCCACTTGAATCGAAAATTTATGTATCATGAATAAGTCACAGATTTTCATACAATCTTAGCAATGGCCGGAGCAGCACAGTCCAAATGAATAACCACAATTTAAACCGAATCTAATTTACAATATATATATATGGTACATACCTAACTATCTTAGGGTAGTGAGCACATTAGTTGGGATTATTACGGCAAAATCACATATTTCCAGCACGAATGCCTTTGGGACTTAGCCCGGATATAACACCAGCACGAGTGCCTTCGGGACTTAGCCCAGATATAACACCAGCACAAATGCCTTCGGGACTTAGCCCGGATATAACACCAGTGCGAATGCCTTCGAGACTTAGCCCGGGTATAGATCACTAAACCTTTGTGCATATTTATCCATCAGGTATACGTTTCACAAAGTCTATCACACTGGAATTTCATTTGCTTCATTCGCATACAAGCACATAATGTATAACTTTCATTTAACATTTGGTCTATATGTACACAAAGATTACATATCCATCTAATTATTATAGCTTATTTTCTAGTAATCATTCGGCTACATGCCTTATACACAACTACCTCATAAACAAATATAGGTAAAGTAAGGTCAATGAGCCGTGATTCATGTATCATACACTTATAACATGCCATTCTAACTTTTTATGCTAAACTAAATTACTTAAAACTTACCTCGAACTTTTCTGAGTAACTACAGGTCGGCTACTCCGTCAGCTTAGCTTTTCCCTTATCCGATGTTGCCCTTCTATGCTCTTGAGCTAAGTTAAACAATTCAATTATATCAAAACTCCATACCCTTCACTTGCTCATTACACTTTCATTCAAAACAAGGATTACATTCTCTTTACCACACACACATTCGGCTAAATGTATACTCATCACCAATCACGACTAAATCATTGATTAACCAAATATGCATAGTCTCAATTTAAACCATTCGGTACTCACATACATATAACTAAGAGTTATTTCTCTCAATCATTACTTTCGGCATATTAAGCAATGAAATTAACATAGATGATAAGCCTTAAACCAAATATAGCTTCCTTAGTAAAACACATATATGGCATCTTCATGTGCTCAATTAAAATTATGATGAATTTCTAACACATTAGCACACATATACTCATCCACAAGATCTAGCATTTAAGCATCAAGTCTTGTATAAATTCAGCCGAATGACTATATAATTACAAGGCACATATATATGGCATATATATAACTATCATAAAAACACCATCCTTTTAATTTCGATTCAAAGTCACACAACCATCATAAATCTAATTCACGTCCCACCTTTAAAGCATTTAGCAACCTTTTCCTTAGAATATGCATCATGCCCGAATGCTTCACTAATGTTCTAAAAAACATTTCAATTTAAATTATAAAATACTCAAAGCCGAATCTTCTAACTTAATTAACAAAGTCTTTCACAATTTAATTTACAAGCATATAGCTCAATTCATTTGATTATCACATAATTTACTATCAATTCAAGTTTTTTGTCAAATTAAACTTAATCCAACAATTTCCTCAACTATTAGATACATTCACATTCAGCAATTGCACAATTGCCTATACATCTCACAACCGATTACCAACGTGTCACAAAATCCTCAAAGCTATCCTTTTTACCATCTAATAACTCCATTTGCACTTAACATCATCACCCATCAATATTTCATACAAAAACACCCATGACCGAATGAAATTCCTCCAAATTTAACTAAATTTAAGCCATGGGCTAGATAGAATACTAGCTATCAACTAAAAATGCACCAAAATTTTCAAAAAAAAATAATTAAACATACCTTAATCTGGCCTTAAGAAGTGCCGAATGCTAGAAGCCTATTTCTCCTCTCTTTTCACTTTAGAATCGGCAATGTAGAACAACCAAGAACAACTTTGTTCTTTTCACCCATTTCTTTTATTATTTAATTATCTAATATGTTAACAACCCATTGAACATTATTTAACTTTATAAAATACTAAAATAATTATTAAAGTAATAGCATGGCCGGCCACTAATATGAAAAATGGATATTTGACATGCAAATCCATTCATTTTACAACTCTCTATACTTAATCTCTTGAAATTAGCCACACATATAATTAAATCTTCTCACACAAGTCCTTTTTATTTCAAGACACATTCAATTTGCAAAAATCAAAGCATAAAAAAAATGCACACATGCATGAGCACATATTTTTGACACAAATTATTTTATTCAATTATTACTGTGACTTGGTTTAGCGGTTCCGAAACCACTTCCCGACTAGGGTCAAAATAGGTTTGCCACAGTATTAAAGATTTTAACTTTTTTCAAAAAAATTCTATATGTTGTCGATTTAGTCCCAGATCATTCCTAAAGTGTTTCTATGGCTTTAAGGGCTCAAATAATGGACAATAAGCTTATGTTTGAATGGAATACGATGTGATTCTTGAAATGCTTCTAGATGAAGTTTAAGTGTTAAAATTTTTGGTAATGCTTTGTAACCCTATTCTGGCAATAGATACAGGTTAGGGTGTTAATTTAATGGTATCAAAGCTACAGTTTAGTCAATTCTCAGACTGAATGTAGTGTGTGTGAGTCTAGAAATACATGCCATTATATAACTTGTGATAGTGTGATAAATTCTAACTCGTGTGATATATGTTTTCACATGGTAATGGCATCCAACTGAGCTGACTCTGATGAAGTCAAAAGTAACGTGCAAGCCTCCATTCATGGAGCAACATCGATTGTTATAAGGCCTGTATCTGAGGGCCGGGGAGGAGAAGCTAAGGAAGCCTTTTTCCAAATGATGAGTTAGTGGTTTACGGAGTTCATACAGACGAACCTAGCAACTCAATGATCCACCCCCACCTATTCCCCAATCGATTACCTGTTGTTCCTTAAGGTTTGGAACTAATGTGAGTTAATAACCCACCAGTCGATAAAATTCGCAAATATAAGGCTGAAGAATTTAAAGCTACAATTGATGATGATCCAGAGAGAGCTGAATTCTGGTTAGAAAATACTATTAGAGTTTTTGACAAGTTATCTTGTACACTGACAGAGTGTGTAAAATATGCCATATCTCTACTAAAAGACTTAGCATCAGTGGTGGAATACTTTGGTCTCAATTATGCCGAGAGAGCGTATCGACTAGGAATTCTTTCAAACCAAATCCTGAAAGAAATACATAACTCAGAGATTTCTTGATAAGAAACGTAAAGAATTTTTGAAGTTTAAACAGGGTATGTTAGTGTCTGAACACGAAAGGGAATTTGTCAGATTGAGAAAATATGATTGAGAATTTATTTCAACTGAGGTTGCTACGTGTAAATGGTTCGAGGAAGGTTAAATGAAGATATAAAGCTTCTAGTCGGGATACTTGAACTGAAAGAATTTTTTGTGTTAGTTGATTGAGCTCATAGGCTGAAGAGCTTACCAAAGAGAAGAGAAAAGTTAATAATGAAGTTAGAGATTCAAGGAAGAGATCATCAAAAATAGGTGCAGACTTCACACGCCCTAGACACAAGCCTATGTCTGAGGCCATGTCCTTCACACGGCTAAGACACACGGCCGTGTCTCTACCCGTGTGTTTACTACTGGACATTCTATCTTGCAAAACTAGGGTGTAGGGGACACACGGCCGGACTACACACCCATGGTGTAGAACGTGTGTCACACACGCCTATATGTCTACCCATGTGGACAAATATAAGGCTATTTACCAAGCCTTTTGCCACCCTGAAACACAAGCACACTCACACCACTTCAAAGGCACATAACATAACATAAGTAAGCTATCAAACATCCCAAAATCATGTCATCCACACATCATTCGGCTACCACACCCATCATGTATATAGCTCACATATTGAGCGACTTAAACATGTAAACTACCTTAATCATGAATAACATCATCACATGCATACCCCAAGTATCAATATTGGCCAAATTTTAATGGCCTTATATAAAATGATCTTTTATCAAAATAAGCCAGCATTCTTGGCCCAATCAAGTATGTCACATATAAAAAAATAACCAAGTCCCCTATAAATGCCATAACTAAAAATGCCAATACTACATATACGAAAAGATAATTTGATAGTGTGAGATGATCTTTCGACGTTTTCCCCTAATTCGAGTTAGCTTGGTGACACTATAAGACAAGGGAAAAAGAGAGGAGTAAGCTAAATAGCTTAGTAAGTTTATATGAAAATAATGAGCATTATAAACCCACATTTAACATACAATTGAAATTATAACAATTTCATGGATACTATCAAAACCTTAGAATCACAACTTACTCATTCACAACCTAACCAATAGTCACCACATGACAAACTCATCTTTTAGGAGTTTCACATACGTACCTGTGCCAACCATTACATAATCACTTGCACTCAAACTTTGTTATTTCGCTGAATCACCTGTTGAACCACTTGGAATTCTAAAGGATACTCAGAAGTCTTGCACATAAGTGCCACACTTATTTGTAGCTGAAGCTACCACTTATCATTTGTAGTTGAAGCTACCACTTATCACTTGTAGTCGAAGCTACCACTTATCACTTGCAGCCGAACCGACACATGTACATACTCATAACAGCCTATATTTTACACTAAATCACATTTTATACACATGATTTACAACTTTTACAAATAAGTCCTTTTTGATATTTCTACAAAAATCACCTAGCAAAAGTCATTTATCACACAACTAACTTTCATATTCTACCATTAGACATCAAAATACATGCATGTCTAACATGGGTAAAATTTTAAACTTTGCTAATACTTCAAATTAGTCCTTGAACAGGATAGATTAGGTTATGAGTATTTCAAAAACATAAATATCAATAAAAACGATACTAGAATGGACTTACAATCGAGTTTGGAAAGCTTGGCCAAACCCTATCTATGGGTTCCTCTTCAAAATCGGCAATGGGGACTAATTTAGATAAAGATGAAGATTTTTATTTATTTTATTTTGTCTTTATTAGCCAAATGACCAAAATGCCCTTAATGCCTAACTTTGAAATTTTACCCTTCCATGTCCATTTTTATCCAAACTAAACTATATTGGTCTAATTACCACATAAGGACTTCTAATTTAAGAACTCATCACAATCAAATAAGGTAACACGCCTGTGTTCTAGGCCATGTCCAAAGTAGGGACATTCTGTTTATGACATCATCAACCAAATAAGGTAACACGACCAAGGCGCATGCCCGTGCCCTTAGATCATGTAGTGAATTAAATTTCAGAAATTAGGTGTAGACTTCACAAGGCATGGGCACAAGCTACAACATCCCTATCTCGTAATCATCGTTGGAATAGGTCGGGGTATTACCAGAATTTTAACTCAGTTCAGAACGATATTTAATCAAACATTCAACAAATGTTATCCCACTTCAGTGATTATCATTCATTCATAAATAAAACATGCTTAATTCAAGCATGTAAAGTACTATACATGTATTCAGGACTGATTTGATAAAATATGAAAAAGATAGGAAAACTTAGGAAAGTTTTTTTCAAATAAGGGTCAAACGGCCATGTGTTCAGGCTGTGTGTCCAGGCAGTGTGCCTCACATGGTCACCAGACACACCCATATGTCTAGGCCATGGGAAAAAATGGCATACCTACTAACTTGTCCATACAGCCAGCAAACACGCCCATGTGCCTGGCCGTGTAAAAATTAATGGGTATACTGACTTGGCCACACGGCTGACCACAAGTCCATGTATCAGCCCGTGTGCCATACACGGCCAATAGACACGCATGTGTGTCTAAGCCGTGTAACTTACTAACTTGTTTTAACTAAGGTGCAGGGATCACATAGTCGAGACACATGCCCGTGTGCTCAGATCGTGTGGCACAAAAATAGGCTTGTTTTAACTCACTTTTCACACCCAAAGTCCTTGTACCTACAAGCATCAATTTGGCACAAAATCATACTCATAATAGGCAATTAGTTCAGCAAAAGAGTGGACATTTTGAACCATCTACCAACCAACCAATTCCATGCTATTTTGTACCCCAAAACATATACCAAATAAACCAATTCATACCTATTCAATACTTACCAATTAATTCACAACATTTATCACATTATAATGATATCATATAAGGCTTTCATACTAAACCAACCATTTCCTGCTCAAGCCATATGACATAGTTTGTTCAAGTACCAAAATCATACCACATTCATTAGCATAAGTGACCATATGATTCAACCTATAAACTAGCCTATATATACCATATTTACATCATTTACATTAGTTCTAAAAGTACCAAAAGATCGTCTAGATAGTGTGATAGCAATCTCCAACCTCGTTCGAATCGAGCTAGCTTCCTCAATCTATAAAACACGGAAAAATAAACGGAGTAAGCTTAAAACTTAGTAAGCTCGTATAATATAGCAACAAATTTACCAATATAACATTTAAGCATTAAAGCATTTAAAACCAACTCATTTGTCCACAAAGCCTATTCACATCACCATTCACAATTTAGTCATCTCACATCCATATATTCATCCATTCATAAAGATGAGACCAACACATATACATTCATGTAACATCCAAAACAACTTTTAATTCATGTAACTCAAGTATCATTGCTACAATATTAATCATAAACCTCATGTATTATGTCATCTATATAATTCATGCAATATATATAGTTCATGTAGCATATAATTCATATAAATCATATAACCGTGTAACATACAATCCATGTAAATCATATAATTCATGTAACATGTAATTCATGTAAGATATATAGTTCATGTAACATGTACTTTCTGTTTCATATCACTATAATGCCCGTTGAACCTTCGGAAACATCTAGGGATACTCAGGTGATACACACTAAGTGTATGAATCGACAATTCATCAATTCATCATCATATATGCTCTGTCAAGCCATAATCGATATGCTCATTCTGAGTCAGTAAACTATAAGCTCAAACCAGCTGAACAGTAAGCTCTGCAGAGTTGAAACGGTAAGCTCCGAAGAGTTGAACGGTAAGCTCATAAAAGCAGAATCGGTGAGCTCATACGAGCTGTGGTGAGTCTGCAACAAATGCTAGAGCTCGACCAAATAGTAACCCCAGTGACATGTCATTCGTATCCTACGACTTTCTACAGTTGAAACGGGACTCGGTAATCAATTTGAGCATATAACCATTAGGCATTTCAATTCAATAATTCATTTGTACATTCATACAACATTCAAAATAACAATTTTAATTATAGATATAATTTCGATTCTAATTATACAAACTTACCTCGCATTTGCTCGTATAATGATCATTTACCGTCTATCTTTTGTTTTACCTGATCAAGTTCCAATATTTGTTTATCTTGATCTATAAGTTATCAAATTCAATATTTTCAGTATTTATTTATTTCAATTTAATCCAATTCACATAGATGGCAATTTACACAATTGCCCCTATACTTTTAACTACTTTACAATTTAGTCCTTTTCAACTAAAATGACAAATTTGCACAATGAGGCCAAAACCTTTGCCAAATTTTATTTAGTCTCTAATCAGCCCATATTTTCATTTATTTCACATTTCTAACCACAATATTTCTATCTTTTACAATTTAATCCCTAATGCTTATTTTTCTCAAAAATCACTTTATAAAACTTGTATATCTATTCACAACCATCAATAATCTAGCATAAAACTTCAAAATATACTAGTATTCAACGATGGTATATTTCAAAATCATCAATAATTTTGAAATTGAGGTACAGACTAGATAGAACACAAAGCAACGATCACAAAAACGTAAAAATTATCAAAAACCGGTTGAAAATACTAATCCAAGCCTTCAAATGCCGAATATGAGAAAGCTTCTAAACCCCTTGTTTTTCTTTCACTTTCGATAATAAGATGATGAGAATGAGCATCAAAATTTGTTTGTTTTAATTAACATATATTAATAAATCATTTACTAATTTAACCTTTATTAAACCATATAAAAATTATGTATAATATGGACATAAATGTCCACTAACTGAAACAAAGGTATATTATAAACTTAAGGACTTCCTATATTAATTCCAAAAGCCAAATGAGTCATTTAACTTATAGAACTCATGTTTTTTGCTCTACACGATTTAGTCCTTTTTATCAAATTAACTATTCAATTGGTAAAATTTCTTTACGAAATTTTCACATGGTAATTCTATCATGCTGTAAGCATTAATAAAATAATAAAATAAATATTTTGACTCAGTTAAGTGGTCCCGAAACCACCTGTTCTAATCAGACTCGAAATTGGGCTATTACAACTCTCCCTTTTAAGAATTTTCGTCCCCAAAAATCTTACCGGTAAACAGATTAGGGTATTGTTTTCGCATATTTTCCTCAAGTTCCCATGTAGCTTCCTCAATTTCGTGTTTACACTAGAGAACTTTCACAAGTGCTATACATTTATTTCTCAATTCTTTGATTTCTCGGGCTAGAATCTTGATCGGTTCTTCATTGTACGATAAATTAGGCTGTATTTCCACATCAACGGGAGAAATTACATGTGATGGATCAAATTAGTAACGATGTAACATCGAAACATAAAAAACGTTGTGTATCTTTTCAAGTTTAGACAGTAATAGTAGTCATTATGCTACAAGCCCTATTCTTTCAACAATTTCATACGGTCCGATGAATCATGGACTGAACTTTCCTTTATGGATGAAACGAATAATTTTCTTCCATTGTGATACTTTCAAGAATACTCAGTTTTTGACCTGGAATTCTATTTCTTTATGCTCCAAATCCGCGTATGATTTTTGTCCATCTGAAGCTGCTTTTAAGCTATCGCGAATCACTTTCACTTTCTCTTCTGTTTCTCTGATCAATTCAACCCCATGAATCTTTCTCACTCAATTCAATCTAGTATAACGATGTTCAACATTTACGACAGTATAGAGCTTCGTACGGTGCCATTTTCAAACTCGCTTGGAAGCTATTACTGTATGAAGATTCAATCAGAGGCAAGTGATTTTCCCAGCTACCTTCAAATTCAAGAATACAACAACGTAACATATCTTCCTGTATCTATATAACTCTTTCGGACTGACCATCAGTCTCGGGATGAAAAGTTGTACTGAAATTCAATTTCATTCCCAGAGCTTCTTGCAATTTCTTCCAGAATCTCAATGTGAATCTCAAATCTCTATCGGAGATAATAGACTGGTACACCATGTAATCGTACAATTTCAGACAAGTATAATTCTGCTAGTCTATCTAGAGAATAATCTATACATACCGATATGAAATGAGCAGATTTCATCAGTCGATCAATGATAACTCATATTGCATCTTTCTTTTTCAGAGTTAGGGGCAATATCGATACGAAATCTATTGTAACTCTGTTCCATTTCCATTCCGGAATCATTACTGGCTATAATAAACCTAACGGTACTTGGTGTTTGGCTTTTACTTGCTGACAGATTAAACATTTCGATACAAATTCTGATATATCTCTTTTCATTCCCGACCACCAATACAACTATTTCAAATCGTTATACATTTTAGTGCTAAATGGATGAATAGAAAAACGACTACTATGTGCTTCATGTAAGATCTTTTGAATGAGTTCAATATCTTTTGGTATACAAATTCTATTACGAAACATTAAACAATCATAAGTTCCAATATGAAATTGAGAACCAGAATTAGACTTACATTGAATTTGTTTAGCTTGCAACTCTCTATCATCTTTCTGTGCCTTGCATATTTGTTGTAGAAATACCGGTTTAGCTTTTAACTCAGCTAAAATAGATTCGTCATCACATAACATCATCTGAGTGCTCATAGCCCGTAAAGCAAATAGAGACTTCTGGCTCAAGGCATCAGCTACAACATTAGCCTTTCCTAGATGATAATCAATTACAAACTCGTAACATTTCAGTAACTTGAGCCATCTCCGTTGTCGCAAATTCAAATTTCTTTGTGTCGTCAAATTCTTCAGACTTTTATGATATGTAAATATTTGACATTTCTCACCATGCAGATAGTGTCGCCAAATCTTTAATGTGAATACTATTACAGCTAATTCAAGGTCATGTGTCAGGTAGTTCTTCTCGCGTTCAACTGTCGGGAAGCATAAGCTATAACTTTTCCATCTTGCATCAACACAACCTAGTCTGTTTAATGATGCATCACTATAAATCACAAACTCTTTACCGATTCAGGTTGAACTTAAACTGGTGCCTCTATTAACATTGTTTTGAACTGTTCGAAGCTCTGTTGACATTTCTCTATCCAGTTGAATTTCACATCTTTTTGAAGTAATCGGGTTAACGGTACTGCAATCATTGAGAATCTTTTCACAAATCTCCTGTAATATCTTGCTAATCACAGGAAACTTCTGATCTTAGATACATTTTTCAGTGGTTTCCAATCTATAATTGCAGATATTTTGGTCGAATCAACTCTGATACTTTTCGTTGAAATGATATGACCCAGAAATCTGACTTCCTGAAGCCAGAATTCACATTTGCTGAATTTGGTGTATAACTGCTTATCCCCTAAAGTCTAAAGCACGGTTCTCAAATGTTCGGTATGTTCTGTCTCATCACAAGAATAGATCAGAATGTCGTCGATGAATACAACAACTAATCTGTCTAGATACGGTCTGAATATACCATTCATCAGATCCATAAACACCGCAGGAGCGTTAGTCAAACCAAAAGGCATAACTAAAAATTCATAGTGACTGTACCGTGTTCTGAAATTAGTCTTTGGTATGTCTGAGTCTTTAACTCGTAACTAATAGTAGCCTGGTCTTAGATCAATCTTTGAAAGTACCGTAGCCCCTTTCAACTTATCAAACCAGTTGTCGATTCACGGTAGAGGATACTTATTCTTTATAGTTACTTTATTCAGCTACCTGTTCTCATTGACTCATCTTTCTTTTTCACGAATAACACTGGAGCACCCCAAGGTGAAAAGCTTTGTAACACCCCTTACACTAGTCCAACGCTGGGATGGGGTACGAGGCGTTACCGGACTTAATCATTCTTGAATATCTTAACTCGAGCCATAAAATTTCATTCCAATTTTAAACTTTTCATTCATTCTCTTTATAACCTCATCATAGGCCTACAAGGCCCAAAACATGCATCGGTTGCATTTCAGAGTCAATCCGAGAACTTTCAAGCACTTAGGAAATTTTTACCTAAAACAGGGCAATACGCTCGTATGGAGTGGAACACATCCGTATCCCTAGCCTGTGCTGAGTTTATTTTATTTTCAACCTACAAGGGTTTTGACACGGGCTTAGGTACACGCTCGTGTCTAGGGCCCGTGCTCCTTGCACGGCCTAGACATGCTCGTCTCAATATCTCGTAGACATCCTGACTTAAACACTATAATCATCAAGGGTGCACACGGCCAAGGCACATGCCTGTGTGCTCAGCCCGTGTTCTATACTGACTTAGCTAATTTGGATGCAGGGGACACACGGTCTACTAACATGCCCATGGGGGCTGGCCGTATGTCATACACGGCTGAGGCACACACCCGTATGCCCAACCTTGTGGAGAACTATAGGCTATTTTCCAAGCCTTCTTGCCACTTTGAAACAGAACCAGAATAATACCAATTCATACCAACTATAAATTCTCCAATCAATATATGAACATACATTATAACATTCATCATTGAGGCACTCACATGCCAACATGCATAACATAAATTTCATCTTCATTTCATAATTATCACTTAGGCAACATTAGCCAATTTATATTGCTATTACCAAATGACACTTAACAACATAATTCAACATCCTATACATGCCATATCGATAAAAGGCTAATTTCAATATACCAAAATGAAGTCCTTGATAGTGTGACTTCAAGCTCCGACTTCGAGTAATCCTCAAGCTAATTCCGGCAAATCTACATGGAGAGGGAAAATGAGAGAGAGTAAGTACATAAAATGCTTAGCAAATTGCATGAATAAAATAGCCATAAATCATGAAACATCACTCAGGCAAATATCATAAATTTCACGTAGTTTCTTACTCATTCTCATGGCTTACTCAATCATTTACTTACTCATGCTTCTTATGCTGTAACTATTATAACTATGTACTTTCAATTACCCGTACTTACTCGAGCATAAACTGCAACACTTAGCATGAAACTTTAGCCTTTCTCTTGAAACTTATCAACTTGAATACTATTCTCATCTAAGTTCTTTTAAAAATACTAAAGGATACCCGTAAGTCAATCTCATGAGATGATGCCAATGCCATGTCCCAGACATAGTCTTACACGAGATCGTACTAGGATATCGATGCCATGTACCAGACATGGTCTTACACAGGATCTCATATCAGATGCCCATGCCATATCTCAGCATGGTCTTACAGGGGTCATTATCTCATCTCGGTGCTGAAGCCATGTCCCAGACATGGTTTTACAAGGGATCACATCTCGACGCCAATGCCATGTCCCAGACATGGTCTTACATTGGATCTCGGTTCAGTGTCAATGCCATGTCCCAGACATGGTCTTATACGGGACCTACAACTGCTCAAGATATGTTTACGGTATCCTTCGTATTCTTACCATCTTGTATGTAATATCACTTTTAAGTTTCATCATTTTTCAATAGAATTTCACATCATTATTCTCATGGAACTTACACATTATCTTAATAGTCAATACCGTGAATCTTATTCATAATTCACAAGGTTATTTTCATGGCATCATGGAATATCAAAATTTCATAGAAAATCATTATAATGATATTGACATAACATATAAGCTAAATTATCACATACAACTCACCTCGGGTCCAAAATGAGGGTGGATGCTCGGCTTAGTCGACAACTTTACTTTTTCCCTAGTTTCGGTTCGGGCTTCGCGTCTCTTGATCTAAAATGATAAATGTAATTTACTTAGCACCCACATTAACCAAATAGCTCATAACTGACACTTGGGAAAATTTTACAATTTTTCCCCTAAACTTTTGCTTTTGGGTAAAATTTACAATTTTGCCCCTAAACATTTACATATTTACAAAATAGTCCCTAGGGTCGTATAACGGTATGTATTTATTCTCTTGGCTACCCAAGCTTAGCCGACACTTACTAGTGTCTATAAAAGCCCACATTGCTCATAGTTTCCTATTTTTACTGTACATTTTCATACTTTACAATTTGGTCCCTATTAGGGACTTCCATGCAAAATCACCTAGAGAAAGGTGTTTACTACACTTTAACCCTTCATTTTCTCCTACTAGACATCAAATTACTTGCATGTCATGCATGGGTATATTTTCAAATATGAACCCTAGCTTAAATTAGTGGTAGAAATAACTAGATTAAGCTATGAGGATTTCAAAAATATGAAATGCTTGAAAAACGGGGCTTGGAGTCACTTACTTGCAGCTTGAAATTGAAGGAAACCCTAGCTATGGAGTCCCTTGAATTTTCGGCACAACTAGGAGGAAGATGATACCATTTTTGCTTTCTTTTTCCTTTTTTATTACTTAACTTTATTAAATGACCAAAATGCCTTTAGGTCATTTCTTTGATATTTTTCCATTCCCTGGGTATTTTTGTCCATCATGCCTAAATTTGGTCTAATTGCCAAATAAGAACTCCTAATAACTTTCCCAATGCTAAAGCATCCTTAAAGCTTCTAGAAACTCAAATTTGCATTTTTTGCAATTTAGTCCTAAAGGACAAATTAATCACTTTTTCATAAAATTTCCTTCATGAAATTTTCTCAATATCATGTAAGCATACCATAAACTCAAACATAATCATGAAATAAATAAAATTTTCTACCTTAGATTCGTGGTCTCGAAACCATCATTCTGACTAGGCCCTAATTCGGGCTGTTACAATTCTCCACTTAGGGATTTTCGTCCTTGAAAATCTTACCAGTGAACAAGTTGGGATATTGGTTCCTTATTGTTTCCTCAAGTTCCCATGTTGCCTCATCTACCCCGGGTCATTACCATAGCACTTTCACAAGGGCTATCCTTTTACTTCTTAGCTCCTGGACCTCTAGAGCTAAAATCTTAACCGGTTCTTCCTCATATGTCATGTCTAGTTATATCTCAATTTCTACAAGGGTAATCACATGTGAAGGGTCCAATCGATAACATCGTAGCATGGAAACATGAATACATCATGAATCTTTTCTGATTCGGGCAGTAAAGCTAGCCGATAGGCTACCGGTCCTATCTTCTCGGTAATCTCATAGGGTCCGATAAAGCTCAGGCTCAATTTGCCCTTTCGGCCAAACCTTAGAACTTTTCTCCATGGAGATACGCTCAAGAATACCTCATCCCCTACTTAGAACTCTATTTTCTTCCTTTTCAAATAGACATATGACTTTTTTCTATCAGAAATAGCTTTCAAGCAATCGCGAATCACTTTTACTTTATCTTCTGTTTCCTTGACTAAATCAACCCCGTGAATTTGATTTTCCTTGAGTTCTGTCCAATACAATGGCGTCCTGCACTTACGCCAGTATAAAGCCTCATAAGGCACCATTTTCAAACTCGACTAAAAATTATTATTGCATGCAAATTCGACCAAAGGTAAGTACTTTTCCAAACTACCTTGAAATCCCAACACATAACATCTAAGCATGTCCTTAAGCACTTGTATCACTCTTTCTGACTGACAATCAGTTTGTGGGTGAAAAGCAGTACTGAAATTTAGCTTGGTGCCCAAAGCTTCTTGTAGTTTCCTCTAAAATTGTGACGTGAATCTCGAATCTTTATCTAAAATGATTGACAATGGAACTCTGTGTAATCTTACAATCTCTGAAAGATACAAGTCGGCTAACTTATCAAGTGAATAATTTATATGCATAGATATAAAATGGGCCGACTTTGTATGGTTATCAATCACAACCCAAATAGTATCTTTCCTTTTTGGCTTCGTCAGCAAACTTGACACAAAATCCATGGTAATATGGTCCCATTTCCACTCAGGGACCATGATAGGCTATAATATTTCGGAGGGTACTTGATGTTCTACTTTCACTTGTTGACATATCAAGCATTTTGCTACAGACTCAAAGATATCTCTTTTCATATTTGGCCACCAATACCATTTCTCTAAATCGTTGTACATCTTAGTACTGTCGGGGTGGATAAACATTCGGCTATTATGAGCCTCTTGCAAAATTCTCTGAATGAGCTCATCATCTCTTGGTACACATATTCGATCTCAAAACCTTATACATCCATCTGAATCAATCTAAAAATCGGTATTGGTACCCGACTCACAACGAGCCTTCTTATCTTTGAATTCTCTGTCTTTTAACTGCGCTTCATAAATCTCTTGAATGAACATGGATCTAGCCCTTATCTCTACTAAAACCGAACCGTCATTGGTTAGGGACAATTGTGTGTTCATGGTTCTCAAAGCAAACAGGGACTTCTGGCTCAAAGTGCCCGCAACACATTGGCTTTCCCTAGATGATAGTCAATGACCAACTCATAATCCTTTATTAACTCAAGCCATCATCGTTGTTGTAAATTCAAGTCTTTTTGCGACATCAAGTACTTAAGACTCTTGTGGTCCGTGAACAGTCAGCACTGCTCACCGGACAAATGGTGCCTCCATATCTTTAGTGCAAACACTATAGCAGCCAACTCTAAATCATGAGTCAGATAATTCTTTTCATGGGGTTTCAATTATTAGTTCGCGAATACACCAGAATATCGTCTATAAACACCACTACGAACTGGTCCAGGTAGGGCTGGAACACTCGATTCATCAGGTCCATGAAGGCTGTCAGTGCATTCGTTAGCCCAAACGGCATCACTAGGAACTCTTAGTAACCATAACGAGTTCTAAATGATGTCTTGTAGACATCGGCCTCTTTAACTCTCAGTTAATGGTACCAGAATGGAGATCAATTTTGGAGAAAACTGAAGCTCCTCGTAGCTGATCAAAAAGATCATCAATCCTTGGTAGGAGGTACTTATTTTTTATAGTCAGTTTGTTCAAATATTGATAGTCGATGCACATACGCAAAGATCCATCCTTCTTCTTCACGAATAAGACCGGTGCTCCCCATGGAGACACACTAGGTCGAATGAACCCTTAGTCCAATAATTCTTGAATTTGAGCTTTCAGTTCCACAAGCTCCTTCGGTGCCATTCTATAAGGGGAATGGACATTGAAGCTGTACCAGGCAATAGGTCAATCCCAAATTCAACTTCACGGTTTGGGGGCAATCAAGGTAGCTCATCGGGAAATACATCAGGAAAGTCATTAACAACTCTTATATCCTTAACATAAGAGACCTTAGATTCTGAAACACCGATGTTGGCTAAATACGCCTCATACCCCATTCGAACCGATTTTTCAGCTCTCAATGCAGAAATCACATTCGATAAATAATCCCGATGCTCCCTAATAACGATTACCTCATTACCCTCTACAGTTTTTGATACTACCCACTTAGCAGCACAATCCAGATTTGCTTGATGCTTAACTAGCCAGTCCATCCCCAAGATTAAGTCAAATTCAACGAAGGGAAGTTCCATTAAATCCGCTAAAAAGATCATTCCTTGAACCTCCAAAGGTACCTCTTTATATAGTTTATTCACTCTTACCGACTGCCCTAATGGACTCAACACAGTAACCTCACTTGCAGTAGATTCAAACTTTATACCTAAAGTCTCAGACACAGTACATGCAATGTACAAATGCATAGACCCCACATCAATCAGTGCAGTACAAGGTACATTATGGATAAGAAATGTACCGGTTATCACATCTGAAGCATCCCTGTCCTCTCGGCGACGTGTAGCATACACTAAAGTTGGCTACCTCACCTCAGTATTACCAGCACCTCTATCCGATGCTCCACGACCTCGGCCCATACCATTTTCTCCTTTGGCTTGACCATGGACTCTTGGTGGCTGCTGAACACCTCTCGCTGGCCAAACAAAACCCTGACCTATAGCTTGCATCTACATAAGCCTCTGTGGACAATTCCTCACATAATGCTCTATTGATCCACACCTGAAACGCATTCCAGGCCTCTTCCGACACTCGCCCTGATGATAACTCCCACATCCTGCACAAGGCTGTGATCCAGTAACAGCAATAGGGGCTCCAACTCGAACTGGTCCAACAACTCTGGCCTTTTTCTTAGGCCTTCCAAATGCAGTGGAGGGCTTTGACTCCCCCTTATTTCTACCCCTTTCTGATTCCCTATTTTGGCACTCAACGTGCTTCATGTCCTCGGCGATCTTCGCCTTTTCCACTAGAGCAAAAAAATCCTGCTCCCATTAGGGAGCTATCAATATCTGTAGACTATCTCTGAGGCCTTCCTCAAAATGGACACAACACTCGTATTCAATTGCCACCATTCCTCTGGCATAACGGCTAAGTTGTAGTAACTCTGCCTCATATTCAGCCACTGGTTTATCCTCTTGGGTCAAATTCAGAAATTCTCTTCTTCGGGCATCCAAATAATTAGCGCCCACGTACTTTCCTTGAAATGCCAACTTAAAAAGATCCTAAGTTAACCGGTTAGGCTAAATACCCTCTTTCACTATAAGCCACCACTGATAGGCTTCATATTGCTGTAACGACACCGCACATTTCAATTTCTGCTTTGGGGTGCAGTCGGGGTCCATGGCCTCGATCCAGTATTCTGCCACATTAAGGGCCAATCTAGCAATAGCCCTAAAGATTTCAACTCCATTCGGCCAGAGTCATTTTGTAACCAACCCACGACCTCCAGTATCAGTATTGGGCCTAGCGACCCTTTCGAGAATGCGGAGCATAGCTTAGGACAGTGTGTCATCCCCAACCGCTCGATCAAATGACCCCGTTTGTAATACCCCTTACTCGTATCCAATGCTGAGACGGGGTATGAGGTGTTATCAGACTTAAACACATATGAACATATAAGACCGAGTCATGAATTTTTGTTCAAATTTAAAACTTTTCAATTCCCATCTTAAAGTACCTTATACGGGCTTGCGAGGCCCAAAAGATACACTGGTAATGATTCGAGACTAATCCAAGAACTTTTGAAACTTTTGAAACAGAATTAAAATTTTTCACATTGTGGACAGTTACACGCCCGTACGGGCAGGCCATGTGGTCTCACACGCCCGTGTGGCTCAGGATATGCCCTTGTCCTCCACCCGTGTAACTCTCTATTTATGACGTCAGCACACATTTAAGGTCACACGACCAAGTCATACGCCTGTGTGCTAGGACATGTCCTTTACACGGCTGAGACACACGGTCATGTCTCTGCGTGTGTGGCCAATGCTTATGCTATTTTCCAATCCTTTTTGTATTCTTAACTCTTCACACTCATAAACAATTCATAAACATACATCACAACTTTGATTATTGAGGATTTAACCATCAAACATATGTAATATGCCTAACTACATCAAGGCATTTCCATACACATATAAACTAGGCTTACATACCCATAACCATTATAAGCTGCATCTCATGGTTGTATACAATGAAGTATCATCAGCTAATACATTTAGCAATTTAACAATAATACATACTACCAATAATTAAATCTCTATACATGCCACTCACTTGTATACTAATAAGAATTGCCATTACTTTAAGTTGACAAATGGATAGTGTGATATTGCCTCCGACAATCTCTAACCCTGAGCCAACTTGAACACAGTAAGAGAAAAAGGAAAGAAGGGGGTAAGCTTTATACCTTAGTAAGTTGGCATATAATAATAATCAAATCAATTAACAAAATATTTCACATGATTTCAACTTTGCTCATGTTCAGCTTATGCTATCTTCTTGAGTCACTATCACTAAATTAAATATGTATGGAGCTACCAAACTCCAAATTTAGATCCGCTAATTTTCCTTGAAACTAGAATAACATACCTTCTTACCTTAAAATTTTTAGAATTTTTGGTTTAGCCAATCAATACAGTTTATTCATTAAATATTTCCCTATTTTGCTATTTGATAGCTCTAACTCCTCTTCACTAACAATCAAATTTCTCATTATACAGAGTTCGGATACCTTCCCATTTGTTTCTCTTAAAATTAAAATCATGAAGGATTCTAAGAATGTAAATTACACATCATAACCATTTTTATACAATTTTTAGTGATTTTCCAAAGTTGGAACAGGGGATTTCTAAAACCATTCAGACCTTGTCTCACCAATATTTAAATATCTCATAATAGAAAATTCATTTACTCACATTGTTTCCTTTATAAAAAAAATAGACTCAATGAGATTTAATTTCATATATCATTTAGCATCTAATTCCATTTCCAAAATTTTTGGTGATTTTTCAATATCATGTAACTGCTGTCATTTCAAACTATTTTACTGAAAATTTTACTCTCCCATGTATTCTTCATATTACTTCTATATATGCACACATAACACCAAGCCTATTCAATAATAGCCATTCAAATGGATAATCATCACCAGTATTTATGAGTATTCATAGTAGCACTTACACCATATCAGTCTTACCACAATTTCAATCACATATCGAGCACATTGCTCACATTACACCATTGCTCTCTTATACATTGGCCCAAATATACACCTACGCTTATACGTCACATAATCACATAAACATCATTTGGTAAATGTTCCCATTGAATTCTTCAGAACCGTATCTCATTCTTGGTGGTTTCAGCACATAGCTCTACCCTCACATGAACCCGGTTCTCGTGTACACATGGTAAACACTCAATATCACCTATAAGACCTAGCCGTTTAATTTTGTAGCTCTCGTGTCTACATGGTGTCCAACGCTCGGATCACACATGCGACCTAGCTACATGTAACATAGCTCTCGTGTCTACATGGTGTCCAACACTCGGATTACACATGCGACCTAGCTATTTTCAACCTGTAGCTTTCTTGTACATACGGTATACACACAGTATTACGCATGTGACCTAGCTACATATGCTAGAATAACCCGTAGCTTTCTTGTACACATGATATACACCTCGTATTACACATGTGACCTAGCTACCATATGATATCTCGCAGCCTTCTTGTACACATGGTGTCCTAACCTCAGAACCTCTCATGTGACCTAGCTACATACCAACCGTATCATTCGGTGTCTGAAGATTCAATCAGGAATTCCATAATTCAAAATCCACCAAATCATAATTATCACCCAATCATACTTTATATTGTACATCAAAATATTATTTTACAAAAAAAAAATCAAAACATCATTTACATATAACTTACAATTTCACATTATCACCATAGTCATAGAAAGCACTTTTGAACACCACATTTCAATTTGTTTTCCATGTCACCTTGTACATAGAAATATCTTTAAATCGATTCACCGACATAGTATATTAAACAATTAATTCAATACAATCAACTTAACACCCCATTTTAGGTTTCAAACATAACTTACAATATTATTACATTATTATTATACCAACTTACCTCGAACGCGAAAGTGATCAATTTTCCCAACTTGGTCTATAACTTTGTTCTTCCCCGATCTATGTTCGAATCTCATTTTTCATGATCTATAATATGATAATTAACTCATTTATTAGTCACATTATTCAATGTGACCCAAAAATCACATTATGGCAAATTTATGTTTTCGCCCCTAAAATTTCACATATTTACACTTTTGCCTCTAGGCTCGTAAAATAATTTTTTATTCAATTTCCTTGTATAATGGACTTAGCCGAACCATTATCTTCTCATACCAGCCCCTAATTTCCACTAAATCACACACTTATGCACAAAATTACAACTTTTACATTTAAGTCCTTTTTACGGTTTTCCCCCAAAATCACATAGCAAAAGACATTTACCACACTTCAAGAATTAATTTTCTACCATCAGACATCAAAATACATGCATATTATTCATGGGTAAAGTTTTTAAACATAAACCCTAGCTCAAAATAATGGTAGAAATAGCTAAACCGAGTTACCAGGATCTCAAAAATGCAAAGAACATTAAAAACGGGGCTAGAATAAACTTACCACCAAGCTTGGAAGCTTGAAAACCCTAGCCATGGCTTCCATACCAATATTCAGCCATCCCCTTGAAGAAGATGAGAAAATTTTGTTTCATTTTCCCTTTTTAATTCTTTTAATTACTAAATGACTAAAATGCCCTTAAAGACTTTTCTTTCAAATTTGTCCTATTCATGCCCATTTTTTTCCAAACAAAATATAATGGTCTAATTTCCATTTAAGGACCTCCACTTTAAAACCCCATTTCAATCAAGTACCTTTATGAACAAGAACTCACATTTTTCACCATTTACAATTTAGTCCTAAATACCAAATTGAACACCCAATCGATAAAATTTCTTAACGAAATTTTCACACAAGTATCCAATCACCTTATAAACCTTAAAATTTAATCGCAATAAATTTTTCTACTTCAGATTCATGGTTTTTCAAACTAGTATTTCGTTTAGGCCCTAATTTGGGCTGTTACACTGTCTCAGTTACCGACGAAGCCAGTGCCTCCCTATCCTCACCATCAGGCCTGTGGCCTGATGTCGAAGACCTAGCCCTAGCACTTCCATGGCCTTTGTCGTGGCCACTTGTACCCCTTCCATGAGTACCTCTAATGCTCATTATCACTATGCGTATTATCTGAATTAAAAAAATTTTATGCAGATCAGTTTACAGCTCCAATAATCAAGTAGATGTCTTATAAGAAATAGTAGTTTTGAGTTTGTTTTCACAATCGTAGGCTCACTATAGTTTCAGTTTCCTGTGCAATTTACTCTAAGTAGAGTAGTATAGTCTAAAATAATCATAGTATTTCCTAACTTACTGCATTTCAGTTTTAAATAGACAATAATATTTAGAAGACTTATGGATTTGGTGCCAAAGACTTGGTGTACAACACTTTTCAGAAGAAATATCTCAAAACACTTCACATATTTGAAAACAACTTATTAAAATTCAAGATTTGAAAACCCATTCCACAGCCGAGTTTTGTAACCTAACTCTGATACCACTAAATGTAACACCCCAAACCCGACCTAGACATTATGGCCGAATCTTGCGATATCTTGATCTTGTTGATAAAACCCATTTGGAAGTTAAAGACTTTTTGTGTTCTTATTAAAAAGAAATTTTGGTACATTATCAAAACTTTTGTACTTCGTGTTCATTGTTAATCCTTGAATCCTTTTAATCATTTGTTATCCATTTAAAATTGTCATAACTCTTAAGAACATTGTTTGTTACAGAAACATTCCCAAAAATGTTGCGAAAACGCGGTGTTTTGAAAGCAGTTAACCTTTTTTTTTTGAAAATTCGTCTTTTCTTATACTAGCATATTATACCAAGTAAGTAAAACCCGATAAAAAAATTTAACCCATAGAAAGGCCTTGCTACAACCAAAAGCTAAAATGTAATATTCATAAACCAAAAGCTAATCTAAAACCAGCACAGATGTGTGGCCACCATCGAGCTCCTCGAGCACTGATCTGCCTAACGTTGGGGATTACCTATACATTTAAACAACGGGGTGAGTTTACAAAAACTCAGTGTGTAATCCCTTAATATATAACCAGTCAGACATACAGAATGCAAAAATAGTTTGGGCTTGAGCCCATTACAGAAATAGTATCAGGTCGGCCTCAGCCCATTATAGCAGCAGAATCAAAAACAAAATATATGTGGACTTAAGCCCAATACAATATCAGTGACAGAGCAGAAATGCAGACAAAAATCCCACCCCAATCCATCCAGACACACCACTCCATCCCGCCAGTCACACCATGCGGGGATAAAATCGACCCACCTAGCCAGACACACCAAGATTAGCACTGGTTGCGGCACTAACCAATATTGCAGCAAAGCTGTAGTAATCAAAATGGCTAGAAGCCATGGCAGCAAAGCTACTAGTAAATAAGATGGCTAATAGCCATAAATAGGATGGCTAAAAGCCATAATTACAGAACACTTCCTCCGTCCATGATAACTCATCCCCATGCAAAATGCCATGTCATAATATCATACGTGGATGCAACATGTCATGCTCGAATACAGTCATACATATCATAGGCAAATCAGTCATTTTCATCATATTAGAATCTAGGCACATTTACTAACCCATCAAAAGGTCCACAGTCGTCTCGGGCGACTCGTGTAACCTCAACATTCAGAACAGTGTAATGGGCCTAAGGTCCATTATGCGGCCTATGTGGGCCCACACGCCTGTGTGGCCCACTAAGCCTAAAATGACCTTGGCAATGTGTGCGACATGACCAAGTCCAATATTTCCTCATGTCCAAAAGATTTACTTGTGTGGGGCCTGCAAGCCCACTGGGCCCACACTACCCAATTTGGCCCAATATGGCCTATGACTGCCTAAGCCCATGAGATCGCTCATGGTGGCCTCTATAGTCTTTCGCCCATGCTTCTTGGGCTCGGCTCAACACATGTGCAATTGCACGCCCGTGTGGCATTAATAGCCAAGTTTTCGACTTTTCGGCTTTTGTCGTTCTACATTTAAAAAAGTGTGAATACACACCTCTTTTCCGAAACCATGCTAAGATCCACAAGCTTCGAACCCTGATTCAAACAAGACATACACTCAGTCTTATAACAAATAAGGTTAAATAAGTATTCAAGCCCAAAATATCAATTCCTACTCACCTTGATTGAATAATAATCGATTTGTTTGCCTTAGATTCTTGACTAGAATTGATTACACATTCCCTATCGATTAGCTGTATCATAAACACAGTCTCTTAATAACCATCCACCACTAGAATAGTTAAAACTTGAAGGGAACACTTACCCAAAACATAGAGTCCATATTAGGAGAAGAGACAATCGACCGAACCTAAACACATCCCCGGTTGATCAAAGAATCAATTGTCAAAGTCGAAACAATAAGGATAGAGGGATAGATCATTCAGCCAAAACAACTTGGACATAATGAAAAAAATAAAGAGAATAAGACATAAACGCAACTTACCGATCATTAAAGCCACTTTCAAATGAAAACTGATCAAAGAAGAAGAAGAACGAAATCAATACGAAGCTAAGACTATAAGCCTAAAAGAATAAGGAAAGAAGAGAGAGAGGAATTCGGCTATTAGAGAAACTAAAGGAAAAGAATAATGGGGTATGAGAGAGGCAATATTTGGCCAACATGCAAAAGAAAAGGATTTTAGCTTAGGCACAGAAAAGAGAGAAAAAAGAAGAGTACATGGAGAAGGAGAAGAATCGGCTTTGCAGAATGAGTAGAGGAAGTGAGTGAATCGGCTACACACTTCCCACATCCCTCAACACTCTTAACTGCCCATGAGGATCAATATCGTACTGACACACATCCTCTTACACCCTCTTGCGCATAGTAAGACTCGAACTCAAGTCCTTTGGCATTAGAAACTGACCATTAACCTTTGGACCAGCAAGCTTTTTGTGTCATATTTTAAATACAATAACTTAAAAGGCTACAAACTAAAGTTAAGTTTCCTTCAAGGAAGAAAATAAAAAAAATTTTCAAAGCTCAGACTCGAACCCAGGGTTTCTCAAAGAATCCCAAACACTCCTAAGCCACTCAATCAATCAATTATTTGCATCAAAACATACTAAATAAAAAACATAAATTTTTGGGGCATTACATTTTATGAGTATATTTGTTATGACAGTATCGATTAAATCTATCATCTGTTATTACTTTCATTGTAATATCCCGAATTAGGGCCTAATCAGAATAGTGGTTTCGTGAAAACAAATCCGAGGTAGAAATAATTATTTTATAATTATTTTGATGTTTATGATATGATTTTATGATGGTGTGAAAATTTCGTGAAGAAATTCTAAGCGTAAAGTGCTTAATTTGAAATTAGGGACTAAATCGAATAAGTTGCAAAACTTGCATTCTAGAAGTTTCTAGTATGAAATTGCTTTGGAATATTAATTAGGAGGTCTTAAATAGAAATTTGACCAATTTTTACATGGATGGAATTTTTGAAAGTTTAGTAAGGAGGGGCATTTTGGTCATTTGGATATTAACATGAAATAAAAAGGGAAAAATAACACAAAATTGGTCATCTTCTTCATTACCACGAAATTTCAAGGGTTCTCCATAGCTAGGGTTTTTTTCAAGCTTCCAAGCTCCATAGTAAGTGATTCCAAGCCCCGTTTTTAATGTTCTTTACGTTTTCGTAGTCCCGGTAACTCGATAAAGCTTATGTTAGCAATAATTTAAGTTAGGGTTCATATTTGGAAAAATACCCATAGGTGAAATTTGTGTATTTTGATGTTTTATGATAGAATATGAGGTTTTAAATTATGTTAGACAACTTGTGCTACTCGGTTTTAAGTAAAAATGAGTAAAACGGCTTAATCGGTAAAAGTACATATTGTTCATAAGTATGTGTTTTAGTGGGAATTTGAGCTTTCTAATGGTAAATAAATGATCAGCATGTCCTAAAACATAAGAATTTGTGATAAAATTTAATTTCCGAACTTTGGGGCAAAAGTGTAAATATGCAAAAGTTTAGGGGCAAAATTGTAATTTTGCCAAAATTTGAATTTAGGACTGTTTTGATAATGTGAGTATTAAATAAGCTAAATGTGTTATTTTAGATCAAGAAAGACGTGGAATCAACCTTGATCGAGGAAAGGAAAAGATTTTGGACTAAATCACAAAATTGCTATATTTTGTACCGAGGTAAGTTCATGTGTAAATAATGTAACATAATTGCTATTTTAAGTGATTTAATGCTATTTATATGATATGATACTTGTTAGTATGAATATTATGCTTTGTGAAATATTATGTATTGCTATGAAAAGTATGTGATTAAATTGATAAGTATGAGATGCAAGCAACGTATTGGTTCCAATATTCCGAGGAGAACGACTGGGAAATGTGTGACTGAGGAAAATCCCGTTTGAACCTTAGGAATAGATTAGGATACAAGTGACATGTCACTAGGATGGTTGAGCATCCAAACTCGTTGAGTTGAGTCCGAGTTCACTTATGGATGCAAATGTCCGAACTCGTTGAGTTGAGTCCGAGTTCACTTATAGATGCGAATGCCCGAGCTCATTGAGTTGAGTCCGAGTTCGCTTATGGGCGGGTTACATGATTGATTGATTACATATGTGGCACGTATGTGCAAATGATCCGTGTATCTGAGTTATATTCCGATGTGTTCAACGGGTAAAATTCTAGCGGAATGGAAGAATACTCAAGATGAAAATGATATTTTGGTAAGTGTTGTGAAATGGACAATTTGGACAAGTATGTACTTAACCCTTGGGTTGAAACTTGATACAACAGAAATAAGGTGGTAAGATGATACACGATAGCTAGAAATGTGGTTTGTATCTTGGTGATATCATGCTATTGTTGTTGATATAATTGCTTTATTATGTTACTTGTTATTTGCACGTGAACTTACTAAGCATTTATGCTTACTCCCTCCTTTACATTCATTGTAGTTTTTAGCGAGCCAACTTGGATATCGGGAAGGTCGAAGAAACGCTCACACTATCCGAGGAAGAATTGGTATATTGGTTTGTATGTTTTGATGTATGGCATGTATAGCAATATACATGTTTTGTGTAATTAATCTTGTGATATGGTTGTGGTTTGGTTGAGAAAATGCTTGATAATGATTAGTCATTGGTATGGCTAGCCTAGATAATGTTGGATGCCTTGTGAGTTTAATATGTTATATAGCTCATGAGAATTCATAAAAAGATCAAACTTGCCATAAAACATAACACTACAGCAACAATGATGTGAGTTTAAAAAATTACCAAAAATAGTAGAAAATGAATTAGGTGAAGAATTAACTATTAAATTGAAGCTTATTGTGTCTACTTTCAAATGAAGGAAGCGAAATAGGTAAAGGAGTTATATGTTATAAGATATTTGAGTTTTAGTGAAACAGGGCCAGAGCAATTTCTGGATCCCCTGTTCCAAATTTGAAAATTCATTATAAATTGTAAAAAAATAATTAGGAGATGTAATTATATGCTAAGAATCTTATTGAATCTAATTTTAATATAAATAATCTGTATAGTTATATGAATTTTTTACAGGGAGAAAATTGGTTCGAAGTAAGTAGAGGTCAGTGCAGTCAAGTCTTGAAACAGGGGTAACTTTAACTATTAAACTGTACTAATTGGCCTAACCAAAAATTTTAGAAAAAAATTAGTAGATAGATGTGTGAGTCTAGATTCAGGGAAAATTTAAGGATCTTGATTTCAAGTTTCGTAACTCGAGATATGATTTTTTTAGCGACCATGATGCAGAAAAACTGCTTATTCTGAAAATCAAAATAAATGATGTAAAGTTGTTTAAATGATAAATTATGTTCGGTAACACCTCAAGCTCGACTCCGGCGATGGTCTCGGGAATGGGGGTGTTACATTTGGTGGTATCAGAGCAGGTTTAGTCGGTTCTTGGACTAACATATTTTATGCACGGATTTTGCTATACATGCCATATATGTATATTGTGATAGTGTGACGACTTCTGACCTTTTAAATGATTTTTTTTATAGTAAATGGATCCCAATCCAACCGTGGCCGATGATGTAGAAAGTAATGCACCAGCTCCAGCTGAAGGGGCGGTGCCGACTGAAAATCCACCTCCCACTATTAGTCAAGGAGGAGGAGAAAGGGGTCGAGAAGCCTTTCTCCAGATAATGAGTGCTTGGTATGCTGAGTTCGTTCGTACGAACCCGAATGTACAACCTCCCCCACCTCCCCCAATTCCTCAACCTGTACCCCCGATGCCTCAAGATGTGGGTATGATGAAATTCCAAAGAACTCCAGTTGATAAAATCCGTAAGCTAGGGGCCGAAGAATTTAGAGCTAATGTAGATGATGATGCCGGGAAAGCAGAGTTCTGGCTTGAAAATTCTATTCGGGTATTTGATGAATTATCTTGTACATCTGAAGAATGTTTGAAATGTGCTATATCTTTGTTGAGGGATTCAGCTTATAATTGGTGGAAGACCTTGATTTCTGTGGTATCGAAAGAGAGGGTAACTTGGGAATTCTTTCAAGAAGAGTTTCGAAAGAAATACATCAGTGAAAGATTTATTGATCAGAAGCGCAAGGAATTTCTTGGGTTGAAACAAGGTAACATGACCGTTACAGAATATGAAAGAGAGTTTATTCGACTGAGTAAGTATGCCAGAGAATATGTTCCTACAGAGGCCAAGATGTGCAGACGATTTGAAGATGGGCTTAATGAAGACATCAAGGTATTTGTAGGGATTCTTGAACTAAAGGAAATGGTGGTACTTGTCGATTGAGCTTGCAAGGCTGAAGAACTACTTAAAGAGAAGAAAAAGGTAGAATTTGAGACACGAAATTGGAAGAAAAGACCAATGAGTAATGCACCCTCACAACAACCCGGAAAATCAAGAAATATGAATTCTCGTTCCCAAGTTTCAGCTGGACAATCATATGGGAATTCTAGGAAGCAAAATGTGGGTCCTAAGTCCCAGACTACTTCGGCAGCTAGTGTAGGGAGCTCGAGATTTGTTAAACTCGAGCGCCAGCAGTGTGGTAGAAATCATTTTGGTCCGTCCCGAGCAAATGAATGTTTCCGATGTGGTTCTTCGAATCATTTTATTAGAGACTGCCCAGAGAGGATTGAAAAAGAAAATTTTTAGAGTATAAAAGCTGGTGGTGCAGATTCAAGAGGAAGGTATCCAAGAAAAGCTGGGAGTGAAGCAAGCAGCAAGAATGTAGCCAGAGATTCAGCAGTTAAATCTGAAGGAAGGGCTCCAGCTAGAACTTATGCCATTAAAGCACGTGAAGATGCTTCCTCACCCGATGTGATTACTGGTATATTTTCTCTTTATGATGTTAATGTTACTGCTTTGATTGACCCCGGTTCTACTCATTCATATGTGTGCATGAAATTAGTATCTAGCATGAATATACCTGTTGAGAATATAGAATTTATGATTAAAGTGTCAAACCCGTTAGGCCAATGTGTTATAGTTGATAAAGTATACAAGAACTGTCCTTTAATGATTCGGGGTTATTACTTTCCGGCCGACTTGATGTTGTTGCCGTTTGATGAGTTTGATGTTATTTTGGGTATGGATTGGTTGACATTGCATGATGCTATAGTAAATTGTAAACAGAAAGTTATTGAATTAAAGTGTGAAAATGGTGAAACTCTGCGGGTCGAATCAGATAAATCAGAGGCATTGTCTAGTGTGATTTCTTCAATGTCGGCTCAGAGATATTTGAAAAAGGGTTATAAAGCTTATTTAGCGTATGTGTTGAATACAAAGGAAATTGAAAAGAAAGTGGAATCAGTGCCGATTGTATGTGAGTTTACGGATGTATTTCCAGAAGAATTGCCGGGTTTGCCTCCAGTTAGAGAAGTAGAGTTTGGTATTGATTTGATGCCGGGAACAGCTCCGATCTCGATTGCTCCGTACAGAATGGCACCAACAGAGTTGAAAGAATTAAAGTCGCAGTTGCAAGAGTTGACCAACAAAGGCTTTGTGAGACCGAGTTTTTCACCTTGGGGTGCTCCGGTATTGTTTGTGAAAAAGAAGGATGGTTCGATGAGATTGTGTGTAGACTATCGGCAATTAAACAAAGTGACAATTAAGAACAAGTATCCGTTGCCAAGAATTAATGATTTGTTTGATCAGCTGAAAGGAGCAACATGGTTTTCAAAGATTGATTTGAGATTTGGGTACTATCAGCTGCGGGTAAAAGAGTCAGATGTGCCTAAAACTACTTTTAGGACAAGGTATGGTCATTATGAATTTTTAGTTATGCCGTTTGGATTAACAAATGCTCCTACCGTGTTTATGGATTTAATGAATCGAATATTTTGACCATACTTGGACAAGTTTGTTGTGGTATTTATAGATGATATCTTGATTTATTCGAAAGATGAGACAGAGCATGCTGAGCACTTGAGGATAGTTTTGCAAACTTTGCGAGACAAACAGTTATATGCCAAGTTTAGTAAAAGTGAATTTTGGCTTCGGGAAGTTGGATTTTTGGGTCATATTGTTTCGGGTGATGGTATACGGGTTGATCCCAGTAAAATTTCAGCTATTGTTGATTGGAAGCCACCGAAGAATGTAACCGAGCTTAGGAGTTTCTTGGGACTAGCTGGATATTATTGACAGTTTGTAAATGGATTTTCTATAATTGCTGCTCCTATGACTAGATTACTTCGCAAGGATGTTAAATTTGAGTGGACGGAAGAATGTCAACAAAGTTTTGAAGAATTGAAAAAGTTATTAACAGAGGCACCAGTGTTAGTACAGCCCGAGTCAGGTAAAGAATTTGTGGTATATAGCGATACTTCTCTAAATGGTTTGGGATGTGTACTGATGCAAGAAGGAAAGGTTGTGGCTTATGCTTCGAGGCAGTTAAAACCTCACGAGAGGAATTATCCGACTCATGATTTGGAATTGGCTGCAGTGGTGTTTGCTTTGAAGATTTGGCGACATTATCTATATGGTGAAAAGTGTCGAGTATATACCGACCACAAGAGTCTTAAATACTTGATGTCACAAAAGGACTTGAATTTGAGACAGCGAAGATGGTTGGAGTTATTAAAAGATTACGAGCTTATGATTGACTATCATCCAGGAAAAGCAAATGTAGTTGCTGATGCTTTGAGTAGAAAACTGTTGTTTGCTTTGAGAGTTATGAACACTCAGTTGGAAATGTCAGATGATGGTTCCATTCTGGCCGAGCTAAAAGTAAGACCGATGTTTTTACAAGAGATTTGTGAAGCTCAGAAAAGCGATGAAGACTTGCAAGCCAAAAGAAAGCAAAGTGAGGTTGATACAGAGTCAGATTTCAGAATCGGTCCTGATAGTTGCTTGATGTTTAAAGATCGGATTTGTGTACCGAAGAATGAGGAGTTAATTCAAAAGATTTTGTAGGAAGCACATGGTGGTTATTTGTCGATTCATCCAGGTAGTACGAAAATGTATAATGATTTGAAGAAGATGTACTGGTGGAATGGAATGAAAAAGGATATATCAGAATTTGTATCGAAATGCTTAATTTGTCAACAGGTGAAAGCTGAACACCAAGTGCCTTCAAGATTACTTCAGCCTATTATGGTCCTTGAATGGAAATGGGATCAGATTACTATGGATTTTGTTTCAGGGTTGCCATTGACTCCAGGAAAGAAAGATGCCATCTGGGTAATAGTTGACAGATTGACTAAATCGGCTCATTTCATTCCAGTACGTACGGATTATTCTCTTAACAAGTTAGCTGAATTGTATGTTAGAGAAATTGTTAGACTACATGGAATACCATTGTTAATCATTTCAGATAGAGATCCGAGATTTACTTCGCGGTTTTGGCAAAAGTTGCAAGAAGCGTTAGGTACAAGGTTAAATTTCAGTACTACTTTTCATCTACAAACTGATGGGCAATCAGAAAGGGTAATTCAGATTCTTGAAGACATGCTTCGATGTTGTGTATTAGAATTTCAAGGAAGTTGGGAAAGATATTTACCGTTGGTGGAATTTGCTTACAATAACAGTTATCAGACGAGTTTGAAAATGGCACCTTATGAAGCATTGTATGGTCGTAAGTGTCGGACGCCTTTGTATTGGACCGAACTTAAGGAAAATCAGATCTATGGGGTTGATCTAATAAAAGAAACCAAACAAAAAGTGAAGGTAATTCGAGATTGTTTGAAAGCTGCTTCGGATAGGCAGAAATCTTATGCAGATTTGAAACGAAAAGAAATTGAGTTTCAAGTTGGTGATAAGGTATTTTTAAAGGTGTCTCCGTGGAAGAAAGTCCTCAGATCCGCGTTTTATCGGGCCGTATGAAATAATTGAAAGAGTTGGACCGGTAGCTTATCGGTTAGCATTACCATCTGAGTTGGAGAAAATTCATGATGTGTTCCATGTATCTATGCTACGTCGGTATCGTTTGGATCCTTCACATGTGGTTTCACCGACAGAAATTGAATTAAGACCAGATATGACCTACGAAGAAGAACCGATCAAAGTTTTAGCTCGAGAGGTCAAACAACTAAGAAACAAAAGTATTGCTCTTGTGAAAGTGTTGTGGCAAAAGCATGGAATAGAAGAGGCTACATGGGAACCCGAGGAAACTATAAGGACACAATACCCACACCTGTTTACCGGTAAGATTTTCGAGGACGAAAATCCTTAAAAGGGGGGAGAGTTGTAATATCCTGAATTAGGGCCTAATCGGAATAGTGGTTTCGTGACCACAAATCCGAGGTAAAAATAATTATTTTATAATTATTTTGATGTTTATGATATGATTTTATTATGGTGTGAAAATTTTGTGAAGAAATTCTAAGCGTAAAGTGCTTAATTTGAAATTAGGGTCTAAATCGAATAAGTTGCAAAACTTGCATTCTAGAAGTTTCTAGTATGAAATTGCTTTGGAATATTAATTAGGAGGTCTTAAATAGCAATTTGACCAATTTTAAGTTCATGGACAAAATTTGGACATGGATGGAATTTTTGAAAGTTTAGTAAGGAGTGGCATTTTGGTCATTTGGATATTAACATGAAATAAAAAGGGAAAAATAACACAAAATTGGTCATCTTCTTCATTACCACGAAATTTCAAGGGTTCTCCATAGCTAGGGTTGGTTTCAAGCTTCCAAGCTCCATAGTAAGTGATTCCAAGCCCCGTTTTTAATGTTCTTTACGTTTTCGTAGTCCCGGTAACTCGATAAAGCTTCTGTTAGCAATAATTTAAGTTAGGGTTCATATTTGGAAAAATACCCATAGGTGAAATTTGTGTATTTTGATGTTTTATGATAGAATATGAGGTTTTAAATTATGTTAGACAACTTGTGCTACTCGGTTTTAAGTAAAAATGAGTAAAACGGCTTAATCGGTAAAAGTACATATTGTTCATAAGTATGTGTTTTAGTGGGAATTTGAGCTTGCTAATGGTAAATAAATGATCAGCATGTCCTAAAACATAAGAATTTGTGATAAAATTTAATTTCCGAACTTTGGGGCAAAAGTGTAAATATGCAAAAGTTTAGGGGTAAAATTGTAATTTTGCCAAAATTTGAATTTAGGACTATTTTGATAATGTGAGTATTAAATAAGCTAAATGTGTTATTTTAGATCAAGAAAGACGTGGAATCAACCTTGATCGAGGAAAAGAAAAGATTTTGGACTAAATCGCAAAATTGCTATATTTTGTACCGAGGTAAGTTCATGTGTAAATAATGTAACATAATTGCTATTTTAAGTGATTTAATGCTATTTATATGATATGATACTTGTTATTATGAATATTATGCTTTGTGAAATATTATGTATTGGTATGAAAAGTATGTGATTAAATTGATAAGTATGAGATGCAAGCAACGTATTGGTTCCAATATTCCGAGGAGAACGACTGGGAAATGTGTGACTGAGGAAAATCCTGTTTGAACCTTAGGGATAGATTAGGATACAAGTGACATGTCACTAGGATGGTTGAGCATCCGAACTCGTTGAGTTGAGTCCGAGTTCACTTATGGATGCAAATGTCCGAACTCGTTGAGTTGAGTCCGAGTTCGTGAGATGTAACTAGGCATCCGAGCTCGTTGAGTTGAGTCCGAGTTCACTTATAGATGCGAACACCCGAGCTCGTTGAGTTGAGTCCGAGTTCACTTATGGGCGGGTTACATGATTGATTGATTACATATGTGGCACTCATGTGCAAACGATCCGTGTATCCGAGTTATATTCCGATGTGTTCAACGGGTAAAATTCTAGCGGAATGGAAGAATACTCAAGATGAAAATGATATTTTGGTAAGTGTTGTGAAATGGACAATTTGGACAGGTATGTACTTAACCCTCGGGTTGAAACTTCATACAACAGAAATAAGGTGGTAAGATGATACACGATAGCTAGAAATGTGGTTTGTATCTTGGTGATATCATGCTATTGTGTTGATATAATTGCTTTGTTATGTTACTTGTTATTTGCATGTGAACTTACTAAGCATTTATGCTTACTCCCTCCTTTACATTCATTGTAGTTTTTAGCGAGCCAACTTGGATATCGGGAAGGTCGAAGAAACGCTCACACTATCCGAGGAAGAATTGGTATATTGGTTTGTATGTTTTGATGTATGGCATGTATAGCAATATACTTGTTTTGTGTAAATAATCTTGTGATATGGTTGTGGTTCGGTTGAGAAAATGCTTGATAATGATTAGTCATTGGTGTGGCTAGCCTAGATAATGTTGGATGCCTTGTGAGTTTAATATGTTATATAGCTCATGAGAATTCATAAAAAGATGAAACTTGCCATAAAACAGAACACTACAGCAACAATGATGTGAGTTTGAAAAATCACCAAAAATAGTAGAAAACGAATTAGGTGAAGAATTAACTATGAAATTGAAGCTTATTGTGTCTACTTTCAAATGGAGGAATCGAAATAGGTAAAGGAGTTATATGTTATAAGATATTTGAGTTTTAGTGAAATAGGGCCAGAGCGATTTCTGGATCCCCTGTTCCAACTTTGAAAATTCATTATAAATTGTAAAAAAATAATTAGGAGGTGTAATTTATATGATCATAATCCTTATTGAATCTAATTTTAATAGAAATAAGCGCTATAGTTATATGAATTTTGTACAGGGAGAAAATTGGTTCGTAGTAAGTAGAGGTCAGTGCAGTCAAGTCCTGAAACAGGGATAACTTTAACTATTAAACTGTACTAATTGGCCCAACCAAAAATTTTATAGAAAAATTAGTAGATAGATGTGTGAGTCTAGATTCAGGAAAAATTTACGGATCTTGATTTTGAGTTTCCTAACTCGAGATATGATTTTTTTAGCGACCATGACGCAAAAAAACTGCTTATTCCAAAAATCAAAATAAATGATGTAAAGTTGTTTAAATGATAAATTATGTTCGCTAACACCTCAAGCTCGACTCCGGCGATGGTCTCGGGCGTGGGGGTGTTACATTCATAAATGTTAAATTCTGCCTGACACGATTTACAGTGAGAGATTGATTGAAATTCAAGCACTTGAAGAGAAAAATTGAGAAATAAAAAGGTAGCTTTAGTAAAACCTTTTAGACAATAACATGATATAGAGGGAGCTATCTAGGAACTGGAGGAAATTATGAGAAAGAAATGTTTGAATCTCTTTGCTGGTAAAATTTTCGAGGATGAAAATTCCTTAAAGGGGGAGAGTTGTGATAGCCCAATTTCAGTAAAATCGGAACAGTGGTTTCAGGACCACAAATTCAAGCCGAAGATAAAATTCATTTTATTACATGGTTCGTAATATGATAGAAATGACGTGAAAATTTTGTCAAGAAAATTTTACTGATTTCGTGTTTAATTACGAGGACCAAATCGCATGAAATGCAAAAGTAGAATTCTAGTAGCTAGAATGATTAAATAGCTATGGAATTCAAAACTAGAGGTCCTTATATGGTAATTATACCATTTAAAAAAGTATGTAGATATTTTAAGGTGACTTATCCATGGAAATTTGGAAAAAGGGGAAGGATTAAATTGGAAATTGAAATAAATAAATTAATTAAAATATGATAAAAGGAAAATATCATCTTATTTTCTCATCTTCTTCCCCAAAAATACATGGAAACCCTAGGAGAGAGAGAAGAAACTTTCATGGCCAAATTGAGTAAGTTTCCTTGTCTCGTTTTTAGTAATTTTGATATTTTGGAAACCGGGATAGCTTAATCTATCTATTTGGGGGACTAATTTGAAAGATTATCAAAGTATGGAAAATGCGTCATGAATGGATATGCTAAAAATTAGAAATTTGTGGTAGAAAATGAAAGGTTGTTGATAGATAAACAACTTTTACAAGGTGATTTTTGATGAAAACATGATTTAGGGACTAAAATGCAAAGTTGTGAAATTGAAGAAAAATGCTAAATTTTTATGAATACATGTGCTGTAAAATTTGTAATTGGATTTTGATATGGCTTGGAATAGGGGGTAAATTGCACAAGTTTCATTTTCCTGGCCTAGGGATGAAATGGGAGTTTATGGAAAAGTTAGGGGAAAAATAGTAATTTTGCCTAAGATGAAAATTGAGTCTATTTGAATATGAAATATGATAATTTGATGTAAAATTTACTTGTATAGATCTAGAGAGATCAAATTCAGAGCTAGAATGAGGAAAGAGGCAAATATTGGATTAATAGATTTTACGTACACAAACATTATCGAGGTAAGTTTGTGTAACTAAATTATGTTTATTTACATGCTTGCATTGATTGTGTCTATGTAAATTGTATAAATGTCATAAATATGTGAAATGATTACATATCTGAACAAGCCCGATAAATAAAAATTATTAAATTAAATGATAAGGCCCGATAGATGTTAAAGGATAAACGTTGAGCATATTAATTATATGCTTGTATTGAATGTGTATATGTGTGAATTATTTGAATGTATAAATATGAACTTTGTTATATGATCAAGAATACTTAACAAAAGTTAAGCCCTGTAAACATATCTGAGAAATACCAGATAAATGAAAATATCTTATTTAAATGATAAATATCATTCTAGTACTTGGTTTCAATAGTAAATGAGTTTTAAAGGTATTTTTGGATAAAATTGTGATAAATATATGGAGTATCCACATGGGTAATTATGTTCAGAAAATGTTAAATCCCGTTTGGATAAATGAAAATCGATGGTTATGTGATTTCTCGAAATGAATGGGTCCTGTATTTGCTGCTGACGGGATTTACCTCAGACGAGTAATCCTATTGACCTCATTTAAGAAAAGGATTTGGCCCAGACAAGTAATCCTAATATAAATCCTCTCGAGCATATGTTATGGATTCGATTTAGCCTGGACGGGTAATCCAAATCAATCTCCTTAGAGCATATGTCATGAAAAGGATTTAGCTTGGACTGGTAATCCTGTTGTTTATATATGTATAGCTCGATAGTGTACTATCTGAAATAGTACCCTATGGGTACCATTGAATATGAATTGACGAATCCTGATGTGTACACCACGAGTGTACTACTTGTGATTCCATCGGTATTTCAAATAAATTCAACAGGTAAAATTCCTCGACATGAGAAGATGTGAATAAGAAATGAGTTAATGCACATATTGGCTTGAAATACATGAAAATGATGATACATGACAAATGATATATGAAAACACGAGGTGATGATATTTGTACATGGACTTTATTTGATGAATATATGTTCATTCTTTATTATAGACTTGTACGCCTTGTGTGTATTAATCATGACCTTAATATTACGAGTAATAAGAGCAAAGTTCTGATATGAAATGATCAAAACTCGAAATGAAGTATTACGAAATTATAATTGTAATAATGAGATGAATTATGCATGTTGAATGAATACATGTTGTAGAAAGCATATGTGCGTGGAAACTTGATTGTTGTTGAGCCCAGATATGATTTGATGTTAATATGGAATACATGACTAACAAGGGTAATGAGGATGCGTGTAGGGCTGGAGGTCAAATTGATTGAATATGCAGTACATATTACCTCAAAATAGAATGAATGGTATGTTAAGTACCATGTTATATGAACTTACTAAGGATTTTATGCTTACTTAGTTTTGTTTCCCTATTTTATAGTAAATTGGAAGCTCGTTGGATTGGAAGCTTGGCAGAGATTACTCACACTATCCATCAACTTATGTCGGTATAGTATGGTAAATCAATTATGGTTAAAATGGCATGTATAGGATATATTGGCCCTGTTGGCATGTAATTGTAAATGATGCTTGTAATCTAGCCATTGGAATGGCTAGTAATAGTTTGTTCTAAATAATTGTAAAGTCTAACTATAGTACCTAGATGTATGTTAAGTAGTTGATCAAACTAGGTCTAACTCAAGGTTTTAACTAAAGTAATTTTATAGGTATGCCATAAAGAATGATAGAGTTTGCTTCACTTGTATGCTTGAAATGGTTGGAATGTGTTGGTATGTTTTAGTGTATGAAAATGGTAAAATTTGGGTGACAAATGAGGCTAGGAAATGGCTTTATTTTGTCCACACAAGCAAACACAGGGCGTGTGTCTAGACTGTGCGTGACACACGACCGAGTACATCAGCATGTAGTTAGGCCATGTGTCCCCTTCACCTTAATTTTGAGAAAACAAAATGCTCAGAATTGAGCACACGGGTAGAAACACGGGCATGTGTCTCAGCTGTGTGAGGCACACTGCCTAGAACACAGGCGTGTCTCTTGGTCGTGTGAATCTTGGACCTATTTTTCAAAAATTTGAATTAACCACACGGCCTAGCTCATGAGCATGTGACTTGGCCGTGTGACATCAAATTGTTCATGACTTACAATTCAGAGAGTTACACGGGTTAGCGACACGGGCTTGTGAACCTGCACGGCGTGACCACATGGGCGTGTCCCATACCACAGGGGTGTGTGACTCTTAATAGTGAGAAAAACTTTGGGATTTTGTGAAAAATTCCCTGAGTTCCCCGATTTAGTCCCAATTTGATTCTAATACTTGTTTTGGGCGTTGAAGGTCCATATAAAGGACATTATGAATGATTTTGGAAAATGAATAGTAAATTACATGAATTATCTGAAAATGTTCTGAAAGTTTTGGTAATACTCTGAAACCCTATTTTAATGATGGATACGGGTTAGGTGTGTTACACATAGCCTAAATGATAGTCCAAAACTGTGGTCACCGTCAAGTCCTCTGCCACACCGATCCGTCTAGGTCTGGGGATTAGCTATGCACATTAAATAGAGAAGGGTGAGTTTACATAAACTCAATGTGTAATCCCCACAAAAAGAAGCATCCAATCAAAACACAATAAGCATTCAATGTACAGTCTGGGCCTAAGCCCCTTTTTAGTATCAGTAGCAGTTTGGGGCTTAGCCCATTTTAGTTTCAGTATTAGATATGCATTTAGGCCATAGCCTATCATAGTAAAAGTCATGTATGCAGTATCACAAACAAAACTCCTACCCATCAGCCTCTAATATGCCATTTCCATCCATCTTTACACCTACTATAAGGTTTACAACACCCACCCATCCCAACACTCCAATCTGCATCGAATGCGACAAATATCAGTATAATGTAGTTGAGCTGCCAGTCAATAGGCTTAAGAGCCTCTTAGTATATTTTGCAGTTGAGCTGCCAGTCAATAGGCTTAAAGCCTCTTAGTACACTTCCTCCAATATTCATCAACCCAACCCAATGCAATGCAACATACAGAATATGGCATGCTATCACATGTTATCAGTACATATATTCAGATCAGTATACAAGCATAATATTAACATGCTCAGTACATAAATCATACAATCAGTTCAAACATTTAAGGGTCTAAGTAGTGCTTATTGACCCCACAGTAGGTCCGCAGTCGACTTGGGCGATCCATGCAACCTTCGGAACACTTCTGTAAAAATGGGCTCACACGCCCATATGGCCTGCCGGTGTGGGCCAACATGCCCATGTGGCCCACAAGGCCCAAATTGGCCAAGGCCGTGTGGATCACACAGCCTGGCCTAAAATCCCACACGCTTGTGTTAGCTCACTCACCTATGTAGCCAACACAACCCAAAACAGTATAGCCCGTGTCTCGTACATGGCCTGCCTGGCCATCGTACGGCTGTGTCTTACGTTCACGGCCTTGTCGATCACACGCTAATGTTAAGGCACACGGCCTACCACACGGACGACCACATACCCATGTGGCATCAACAGTGAGGTTTTCAACTTTCACTGAAACCTTATTTTGTGTAATCGGGTACACACCTGGTTTTAATTTGCTGCAACAACACTCTTGAGCACTCCAAAGCCTAAAATCGACAATTTCAAAACTCAATTTCAGTAACATGATCAATACTTGAATGAAATTGTAACGAGATGTTCATCCATTAACTATCGAAACCCTTACCTTCGATCGAAACAAGAATTCCACACTCTTAACTCATCGATTGGGAATGATATTCAGTCCCTTAATTATTTTCTAAACATCAAATAGAACCCCTCTTGGAAAGAGTTTAGAAAACGTTTAGAATAACAAAAGCTGGAACTTACCAACATACCGCTAACGTCCAAAGCCTAAATTAACGAGCCACAAAAAATTTGAAAGTAGACGGGGATCAAAGAAGAAGAAACGGTAGCAAGGAATGGAAGTGGCAGTGGCAAAAAAAAAAGAATGGAAGAGCCCAAAAAGAAAGGGGATGAGGAAGAATTGCAGAGAAAATTGAGATAGAGAGACCAAAATATTTCAATAATCCCTATTTTCCCCAAATCACTCCACTAACATCTCCACTACTCAGAATTCCAATTTGACTTGAACTCTACCATACCACACACCTAAACATCAAAAATAATTCCTTTGCTTGCGCAGGGACTCAAACACAGAACCTTTAGTATATCAACACTCCACTTTAACCACCAGACCGGCACTCCCATTCTGTCAATTATTTACCAACTTTTATTTAAAAGCCTATTGGCTAAGGATAAGGCTTTATTCATAAAAATACCAAAATTTTTCCAAGTCATGGCTTGAACTTAGGACCTCCCAAACAAACCAGAGCACATAACCACTAAAGCAGACAGATATTTGTGTCACACATTGACACATCAAAAATTAAAAAATTTGGGGCGTTACAATCCCTAGCCATTTTTCTTTAACTTTTATGGAAATTAAATCATCTTAGCTTAATTTAGCTAGCCCATGCGCTAAGTTGTGAATCTGTTAAAATTTTTGAAAGTTTCCATTGTCGAGAAATAGATGAAATTGGTATGAATTTGATAAAAATTAAGCTTAGATTATAAAAAGGACTAAATTATAAAGCTTAATTGTTAATTTCGTACATTATGGACCAAATTGAATAAAATGCATAACTTTCATGAAATTTTGATAGGAATAGAAAGCAAAAGCTCCCTAATAAGTAAATGTAAAATTAGATTTCAATCCAAAGCTCTAGATTGAAAGTTATATTTTTCTCGAGTTTAGGGACTAAATTGAATAAATTTAAAAACATGTATGGCTTTGTATTTGAATGCAATTTGAATGGAAATTGATAAATTTTCATTTTTGAATTATTATTCGTAGTTAAAGCTAACATCGAGCCGTAGAGAGGGAAGAAAAAGGCAAGAGCCGACGACGAATGACGCGAGCTTTCGATTTGTATTTCTACAATTCAAGATCAAATTAATTATTGTATTTCGATCAAATCCTAACATTTGCTGATCAGACTAAGTTGAATAGTTGGCATGCTATAGGGTCAGGATTTTGATCGAAAATCATTGTTTTTAGGTAACCGAGATGGTAGATTTTACATATAGACTTATTGTTGCTAGAAAACTCAGAGTGATAGAAAAATCAAATTCTAAAAATCATCATTGCCAAGTAACCCTAGTTGGTAGTATGTACATGTATAGTGTCATTGTTGTCAGAAATGGTACTTGAATGATTGAATAGCATGAAAGGTAGGTTAGATACTTTTGTAATGAATAGAAATGTAAAATGGATTTGTGCAAGTTAAGTTGTAATGAAAGTTTAGCATGAGTGCTTTGACATGGTTTAATTGTATGTTCATGAAAGGTAGTTCATATACATGTTTATATGGGATGAAAGGCATTAAAATAGGTTATAAAATGATCCTGAAATAAATGTATGCATTTCTTTAGCTTGTTTATTTTATTGACTTGAATCACAAAAGTACCACTAAGCGTTTTCACTCAGCGTACGATTTGTTTTCTAGGTATAATTGATTCCCAAAAGTGTGAACAGTACGTCCAACATCTAGGAAACGTTCCCCGACTTAGCAAAGTTCGTATAACTCTGATTTGTTTTAAGTATGACATGTACCTAGGTTGAGTCAGTATATGGTATAATTGATGATCATGTTGTATTTGAAACTTGAATTGGTAGTCTAAAAATGGTTAAATGGTTGAATTGCATATGTGAATTTGACATGCATATTTGGATTGTATGGAAGTTGATTATATTGGGACTTATATATGCTTGTATATATCAAGTTTGATAAAATAATGGTAGTTTGACATAGTTGGTTAAGCTAATGTATGTGATTAGGTAAATTTAAAGACATACATGGTAAGGAATTTTAGCATTGAACATTTGTGAATGAGTATTCGGCCAAAAATATGTTGTAGATGTGCATATTGGATGGTGTTAAGTTGGTATCTTTTAGAAGCAGTGTGCCACATAGAGACATCGAGCATTTGTCATTGCGACAAGACCAAGTCATCATGTCACTGTGCGATATCAAGCTTTGGTTGTTGTGACGAGCCTAATTCAATATGTGGCATTGCAACAAGGAACCCCCAAAGTCACGATGTCAATTCCAAAATTTGAAAACATTACAGTTTAGTCCTAATTCAACCTTAAGTTTGCAATAGAGCTTTCATAAGCTCGTGAACAACCTGATTTAGGGCCTAAATGGAGCAGTGGTTTTGAAACCACAAATCTGCAGTACGAAAATTTATTCCGATTAAGTTTTAATGTTTATTGTATGATTGAATGACTGTGTGGAATTTTTGTTATGAAATTTTATTGTTTGGGTATCAAAATTAATATTTAGGACTGAATTGAAATAGATGAAAAATATGTGTTCTAGTTCACAATGGTACTTGATTAGAATGGATTTTTAAATTAGAGGTCCTTATATAGTAATTGGACCATTTTATGTCAAATGGAAAAAAATGGACATGGAAGGGTAAAATTTTAACGAAGAGTAAAAAGTGCATTTTGGTAAATTGGTAATTAAATGGACTAAAAGACAAAATAAAAGCTAAAAACCATGTCCATCTTCTTGCTTGGCCGAATGTAGCAAGGGGGAATTCATGGTTAGGGTTTTCAAGCTTACAAGATCAATAGCAAGTCTGTATTTGCCTTGTTTCTAATGCTCTTTACGTTTTTGAAACCCTCGTAACACGATCTCTCTATTTCTACCATTTATTTGAGCTAGGGTTGAGATTTGAAAATTTACCCATATGTGAAATGCTTGAGTTTTGATGTTTAATGGTAGAATATGAATGTTCGGTGTGTAGTAAATGACTTTTACTAAGTGATTTTCGATGAAATTGTCAAAAAAAGACTAATTTGTAAAAGTTTTAAAAATGTGTGTAAATGTGTGAACAAATGGAAAATGCAGGCTGCTATAATTATGAAAATGGTTCGGTGAGGCCTAAAATGTAAAGAAATTGAATGAAAATCATTTTATGAGCCTAGGGGAAAAAGTGTAAGTATGACACATTTTTGCCAAAATGTGAATTTGGGTTAATTTGAGTAGCATGTTGAATAAATAAGTGAAATGTGTTGTTATAGATCAGGAAAAACAAGATTCAGACTTAGAACGTGAAGAAAACAAAGAATATGACGAATAAGTCATTTTCACCGATTATGTTACTAGGTAAGTTTGTATTTAAATAATGCATCGATTTTATTTATGTTTTCATATTTGGATATATTTTATGAATTGTGGCTGAATATAGAATGTAATTGACAAAATATCAACAAGTGAAAATTTTCCCGATTGAACCTTAGGAATAAAAATGGATACGAGTGACATGTTCACTAAGGATCTATGTGAAAGTCTATGTGAAAATCTAAGTGAAATAAGTCCATGGCTTGTGCTAGGTGAGATAGTGATCCGGGTACTAGTTCATACATCCTACTAGTGGCTAGGTAGTTTGGCATGTGTTGCGAATACTTGACAGCCTGTGTGAGCAACACTGATTAGCTACGTTTGACTATCAGCTTGTGTGAGAACACCCGTAAATGTGATTAGCTCGATAGCAAGCCTATGTGAAACTTCGTGAAATGATGTAGCTTTGGCTACAAGGGTGGCATTATGTGAAATATCCCGATGTATCCATTAATATTCCGATGTGTTCAACAGGAAATGACTAAGTGATGAATAAGTGCAGGTATGTGTGTAAACTTATGAGCAATGTGCTCGATATGTGATCGATCTTTGGTAAGGTTATTATGGAGTAAGTGTTACTATGAAAGTTAGTACAAAGAAAACATAAAAGAGTAAAATTAGCAATAAAACAGTTTTGGACAGCAGCAGTTGTGTGACATTGAAAATTCACCAAAAATGGTGGAAATCGAATTAGAGGATGAATAAGATATAAAATTAAATCTTATTGAGTCTATTTTTCACACAAAAGAAACAATGTAAGCAAATGAATTTCTTATTATGAGATATTTTTATTTTTGTGAGACAAGGTCAGAATGATTTTGGAATCCCATAGTCTAAATCTGAAAAATCATTAAAAATTGTATAAAAATAATTATGGGTTATAATTTATATTTTTAAAATCTTAAACAAGTATATTTTCAAGAGAAAGAAATGGGAACATCATCTGAATCTTGTATGAGAAGATAATTAATTTTTAGTGAAGAAGGGTTAGAACTGTTAGACAGCAGAACAGGGATGACTTTAAATAATTCTGCTAAACCAAAAATTTTAGAAATTTTATGGTAAGGAGATATGTGAGTCTAGTTTTAGGTAAAATTATCAGATCTTAATTTGGAGTTATGTAGCTCAATATATAAATAATTTAGTGACTATGACTCGCATAGACAGCTTGATATGAACATAAGTGAATAGTGGAACTTTGTGCAATTATGATTATATTATCTTGAGAACATACTGTGAGGATTGATAAAAAATACAAATAAATTGCTTATTATTTTCATGCCAACTTACTAAGCTATATAGCTTACCTCCTTTCCTTTTCTATTCCCTATAGTGTCATAGATGCTATCTCGAGTTGGAGGTTGTCGGAGATTCTATCACACTAACAAGCTATGGATTGCTATCAATTATTTTTATTTTAGTTTTTTAAGTCTATGGCATGTATAGGGACTTGGTCATTTGTTTACATGTTATTATGAGTTGGCCTAGAATATTAGCCTATGCTAATTGAAGGTCATTGTTGTATAAGGCCATTTAATGTGGCCAATATTTGTTATGTTATAAGTCTATGATGAAGCATTACATGGATGTGCATGCTTTTTTAGGTTGGATGAGTGAATCGTGATAATTATGTGTGGAAAATACTAAATGGGAATGGTTGAGTAAGTTATATGCTATGATTAGTTAAGTGTGTGTGTGTGTGGTTATGCATGATGAATGTGATTTATAAATGGTGTGTAAATGCCATGATGTGGTTATTGGGATGCCTAAAAATGCCATGATGCGTGTTGATAAACTTGGTATAAGTGTGCAAGTGTTTTTGGATAGAAAAAGGCTTGGAAAATAGCCTAACTTTCATCCACACGGATGGCCACACGGCATAGCACACGGGCCTGTGACTTGGCTGTGCGACCCTAAATGGTTGATGACGTCATAAACAAAATGCTCAATGTTTTTCACACGGGTAGGGACATGGGCATTTGTGACCATACGGCCTGCCCACACGAGCATGTCCCAAGCCACATGGGCATGTGGCCCATTTTTGTAGTAAAATTTTCCGAGTATTTTAAAGTTCTTGGCTTAGTCCCGAACCATTTCCAAAGTATGTTTTGGGCCTCGTGGGCCCGTAATAGAGACAATATGATTATGAATGAAAAGTTTTAAATTTGAACGGAAATTTATGACTCGAAAATTATCAGTTATATGTGATTAAGTCCAGTAATGCCTCGTACCCTATTCTGGCAACAGATATCGGTAAGAGGTGTTACATTTAATTGGTATCACAATTATGGTTTAATTGATTCTCAGACTAACATAGCGTATGCAAAAGTTTGGCTACCATAAAGCTACAATAGTGTGATATGTCTCGACTCTGATGAGATTATTTTGTTAAAGTAGAGATGCTTTCCAACAGAGCTACCATCGATAATGCTGAAAAGGGATAAGTGTAACACCCCAAACCTGGCCCAGAAGTTAGGCCCGAATCTGGCGTGTCACATTGAAGTATTTTTTGAAAACCTTGTTTGCGTTGAAAATCCTTCTTAAAAATTATTGCCATTTAAGCCTTGCGTAAAATCTTGAATTTCATATGCATATTTTTAAAACGTGGTTTATTAAAAGACATTCTCTTATAAAATGTTATTACCTTTAAAACCTTAATTGTTACGGAAGGCTAATTTAAAACAGTTGCGGAAACGTGATATTTTGAAAAATAGTTGTTGTTTTGGAAAAATCGTGTCCGACTTCTAGTAATTATAAAACAATAAATAAAATCTCAAATGTAAAAACAAGAGTTTAAAAGGCCTTATTACAACCCAAACCAGAATAAAGTACTTAAAAGTAAATCAAGACAGAGCATAAGCAATGTGTGGCCTTCTCCAGTCCCTCGCAGCACCGATCCTCCTAAAGCTAGGGATTACCTGCACAATTATTAAACAGGGTGAGTTTTTTGAAAACGCAGTGTGTAATCCCCTACTATATAAAACGAACAGTCATTCCTACAAAAAAATTAAAAATCTGGGCCCCAGCCCTACTACAGTTCCAGTATCAATTGGGCCTTAGCCTACTATAACAGACAGTACCAGATGGGCCTTAACCGATTACTGAATCAGAGAAATTATCAGAATTAGAATCAAAATCAGAATTAGAATCAGGTAGGCCTAAGCCCAAAACAGAATCAGTAACAGTATAATACAGATATACAGAACAGACTGGGCTGAAGCCCTATACAGAACAGATCAGTCTGGGCCTTAGCCCTATACAGAACAATGTGGGCCAAGCCCATAGCAAAATAAGAACAATATGCAAATGCAATCCCAACCCAGTCCAGCCATCACACCACCCGTACCAACCCAACACACCATGTGGGGAATAACTCGCCCCACCCAGCCCTACACACCAATGACGCAGCCATGCTGCTAATTTAAATGCGGCTTTAAGCCTTTAGTAGCAGTATCATAATTGGCACAAAGCCATCAGTAACTGTAATAGGATTGGCACATAGCCATCAATTAGGGTAATATAATCGGCACACAGCCATGGGTAAATGTGATCGACACACAGTCATCAGTAAATAAGATAGGCACATAGCCTTAGGCAAATATAATCGGCACAAAGCCATGATCCCGATAGCATAGAGCCATATGTTGGTTGGCATAGAGCCATACTTAGAATAACTGGCATTAAGCCCTCAGTCGGTCCACAATCGTCTCGTGGGACTCGTGCGACCTTATCATATTATTACTGGATCTACAGTTATCTCGTACGACCCGTGCGATCCTATCAGAATAGAACTTCTTCCATATCAATGTCCCAACCCAATATGTCATGTATGCTATGCTCAATCATCACACATGTATGCAGAATGGCCATGTTAAGTATCAAACACATATTACAACATATCAATCACACAACCACAGTCACGTCAGTCAAATCACTGTCATACAAACATAGTCAAATCCGTTAAACACCCAGTCCAAGTCAGTCACTTGCCCACAAGGGCAAAATAGTCATTTAACACCCTAGTCGCAAAATGGTAATTTTACCCCACAGGGGTATCTCGATAATTCTACCCTACAGGGATATTTCGATAATTCTACCCTACAGAGGTATTTTGGTAATTCTACCCTAAAAGGGTATTTCAGTAATTCTACCCAACAATGGTATGTCAATAATTTTGCAACCCAGGGGTATTTCGGTAATTTCATAAACCAAGGGTATTTTCGTAATTTCACAAACCAGGGGTATTTTGGTAATTTTGTAATTTACGGGTATTTAAGTAATTTTGAAATTCAGGGTATTTCTGTAATTTGTAAACTGGGTATTTATGCAATTTTGTAATTGAGGGTAAAACGGTAATTCTAACAAATCAAGGGTAAAATGATAACTTTACTAATTAGGGGTAAAACGGTAACTTTACAAATCAGGGGTAAAATGACAACTTTACAAATTAGGGGTAAAACGATAACTTTACAAATCAGGGGTAAAATGGTAACTTTACAAATCAGGGGTAAAACGATAATTTTACAAATTAGGGGTAAAACAGTAATTTTGCAAATTAGGGGTAAAATAGTACTTTTACAAATAAGGGGTATTTCTATAATTTTACAAATCAGGGGTATTTCTTGTAATTTTACAAATCGATGGTAGTTTGGTAATGTTACAAATCGGAGGTATTACAGTAATTTTGCAAATCGAGGGTAATGCAGTAATTTTACCCTACAAGGGTATTTCGGTAATTTTACCAATCCTTCAAAAAGTCTACAGTTGCCTCGAGTGACTCAAGTATTCTAAACAGAGATAATGTTGCTAATGGGCCTAAGGCCCGTTCTTGGCCCAGGTGGGTCCACACGCTCGTGTGGCCCTTTAGCCTAAAACTAGCCATAGATATGAAATTCATCTAGTCTAGTCCAATATTTACTACACAACCATACAAATTGTCCGATTGGGCCCACATGGCCCATTTCGGCATTCTGACATTTGCCGTTCTACAGCTAGAGTAGGGTGAAGTACACACCTGATAGGTATCTGAAGTTAATCCATGCTCTAAACGTTGCTATGCCCAGAAGCCAACAATAATCGCACCCTTGACTCCCTAGGGGGTGTGTCGATCAACTACAGTCACCACCACCGTGATCTAACGGCATACAGATCAACGAGTGATCCAACGCCTAAGGGATAAGCCAAGAAAGGTATGCCTACTCTCCTCGTGGTTTTCTCTAGTTAAAGCCAGCTCCTCACCTATTCTCATGTTAGCTTCTCGATGTGGGATTCTCCATCAATCCCCAAAAACTAAAGCATTAGCAAAATAATAAACCTTTCCGTGCTAAGGGATTCGAACAAAAGTCCTCTCGATAGCCATGCCATGCCACCACTACTCGGATACAAACTCATTTCTGTCATAAGTCCAACACATTTAACTTTAAAGCCTGCCTACTCGCTTCTAGATTTATTTAAAAGGGAAACCAAAATAAATTGCAAGAGCCAAGACTTGAACCTTGGACCCCCTTGCTTCCTTTATAGCGTCACTTCCTTGTCCCCTAAGTGGTTCCACTTTACCACTACACCACACTCCTTTTTGTGTCATGCTTTCACCAAAAATATTCTTAAAGCCTACCCACTAATGTCAAGGCTCCCATAAGAGAAAAACATAAATTTTTGCTAAGGCCCAGGTTTAAACCTAGGACTTCTCCAACACTCCCAAACCTTCACACTAACACGCCATTCAGTGAATATGGGCCAGGGGCCCATTACGCAACCCAATGGGCCCCACATGCTCGCATGGCTCGCTAAGCCAGATTTGCCCATAGCTACGTGTACAACACAACCGGTCCACTAATTCCTGTAAGTCCAAAGACAACGATTCGTGTGAGCCCACAAGCTCATTGGGCCGACACAGCCCATTTTTCTAGGCCCAATTTCGGGGTGTTACAATAAGTAAGTTCGTATAACTTAGTGAATATATTAAGCTGTTTGAATTTATCCTTGTGACTTTTGATGATATGTATGTGTTAATGAATACAATACAATGGATTAACCATAAGTTGAGGAATATGGATAAAATGTTATCGTTTCGATTGAACATTGCATTTCAATGAATCAAAGTGACTTTTTGCAGTGAATAAAGTGAAAAAAATTTATTTTGTGATGAGCTTATTATGATTGATTGATATTCATATGTGATAATGCTGGATGTGTTACCAAAATATTTGAAAATGTTTTCATGACGAGTTGAAGCCTAGAGATGTATGAATCAGAGTATATGATATTATTTTGATGTTAAATGCTAGATTGTATATGTGTAAGTATGAGAGTTAAAACTTTAAAGTCTCTACAATCTTGACTCCCTTATCGGTACAGTGTCATATGACAAAGTTCACGAGATTAATATTGAATAAGCTCACAAGTGGGGAAACTAAAGAGTTTAGTGGTGGAATAATTAATGATTTGATTAAAGATGGGAATGATTTAGTGAGCAAAGATGGTTATGAGAGAGATATCAAATTTATTCTAAAGATTTATTTGGAATGCACAAAGCCACAGCTAGAGAAGGAGTTTATTTCGATTAAATCGACTCATTTAGGTATGATTTCTAAAGATTGTATTTACCTTGACCTCTTCTAAGTTGATTTTTGCTAATGAATGAAATATTATGGGATTAGTGATGACAGAATTTGTCAGAAGAATAATGTTTGAAATGTAAAGATGTTTGAGTATCGTTGGTCTGATCTGTAACAACCCAATTTTAAGTCTGATCGGAACAAGTGGTTTTGGGACCACTTAACTGAGTCAAAATATTTATTTTATTATTTTAATAAGTTTTATAGCATAATAGGATTACCGTGCAAAAGTTTCATAAAGGAATTTTACCAATTAAACAGTTAAATTGGTACAAAGGACTAAATCGCGTAAAGCGAAAAATAGGAGTTCTACTAGTAAAATGGCTTAATTGGCTTTGGAATTATTAGTGAAAGGCCTTAAGTTGATATTATCCCTTTATTGAAGTTAGTGGGCATTTATGTCCATATGATACATGATTTTTAATTGATTTTATAAAGGTTATTTTTGTAAAATGTTTATTATGTTATTATTAATTAAAACAAAAACATAATATGGCTTCATTTTCATCATCTTCATCGATTTGAGAAATAAAGAAAATTTATTTCAGTAGGTTACATTCAGCCAAGCTATATTACTCAATTAAGGTATGGTTTTTTATCTGTTTTTAATGATTTTTATGTTTTTGAGCTCTTTGCAGCTTGATATAGCTAGCTCGTACCTCAATTTATGAAATTGGTGATGTTTCTAAAATGTACCATTGATGAATACATGTATATTTTGATGTTTCTTGAAAAATTATTGATGGCTGTTAGTAAATATACAAGTTTTATTAAGTGAATTTTGAGAAAATTAAGCAATAAGGATTAAATTGAAAAAGATAGAAAATTTGTGGTTAAAAATGTGAAATAATTAAAAATATGGGCTTAGTAGAGACTATGGAGAATTCAGCTAAAGTGGGCTTTGGTCTAATTGTGCAAATTTTCCATTTTGTGTATAAAGGACTAAATTGTAAAGTAGTTAAAAGTGTGGGGGAAAATATGTAATTTGCCATATATGTGAATTAAAGACTAAATTGGACTGAATGATTACTAAAAATATTAAATTTGATACTGTATAGATCAAGATAAACAAACATCGAACTTGATCGAGGGAAACGGAAGGTAGATGAGTAGATATTGAATTTACGAGCTATTACGAGGTAAGTTCGTATAATTAGAATCGAACTTATAATATATTTGAAATTGCTGAATTTGATTATTTGTATGAGTGTATAATGTGATAGTAAATTGAATTTCCTATTGATTATATACTTTGATTAAGTACCAAGTCCTGTTTGAACTATAGAAAGTCGTAGGATACGTATAAGCTTACCGTTCAGCTTTTGGGCTTACCGTTCAGCCTTTGGGCTTATCGTTTCAGTCCTTTGGGGCTTACCGTTTCAGCTCTATGAAGCTTACCGTTCAGCTCATTTGAGCTTACAGTTTATTGGCTCAAGAGGAGCATACAAATTCTGGCTCAAAAGAGCATACATGATAAATTGAAGGATTACTGATTATACACTTAGTGTGTATCACCCGAGTATCTCTCGATGTTTCCAAAGGTTCAACGGGCATTGCACAGTTATGAAAGATAAAGAATACAAGCTACAAAAGATACATGATGTATATATGATTTGCATGGTATATGAATTACATAATTACATGAATATATGTTACAAGTATTACATGACTTACATGATATATGTTATATGAATTATAAGTGCTATAAAATGATATGATACATGTATTGGATGATATATGAATGTATATGTGCTTAGTTTTATCCTTATGAATGGATGAAATTATGGACATGAAGTGACTAACTTGTGGTTGAATGATGTTAATAGGCAAGCAATTGAGTTGGTTTTAATTGCTTAAATGCTTAAATATTAAATTGGTAAGTTTAATTTTGTATTATACGGGCTTACTAAGATTTTAAAGCTTACTCTATTTATTTTTCTCATGTTTTATAGATTTCGAAAGCTAGCTCGATTTTGGAAGAGGTCAGAGATTGCTATCGCAAAACAATCTTTTGGTACTTTACTAAGCTTTTAAAGCTTACTCTGTTTATTTTTCTCATGTTTTATAGATTTCGGAAGCTAGCTCGATTTTGGAAGAGTCAAAGATTGCTATCGCACTATCCAAACAATCTTTTGGTACTTTTGGAACGTGTAAATGTTATAAATATGGCATGTATAGGCTAGTTTTTAAGTTGAATCTTTTGGTTGCTTAAGCTAGTGAATATGGTATGAATTTTGGTACTATCTCAAGCTATGTGATATGGCTTGAGTTGGAAATGTTGGTATGGGTATGAATGCTTAATATGATAAGTTCATTTTCTGATAATTTGAATGGTATTATTTTGGTATGTATGGTTGGTATGATGGAATTATATGATTGTCTTATAAAATACTATTTTGAGATATATGTATGACCAAATGAAATGGTCATTTTGGTATGTGCTTACTTATGGAATGGTAAGGTTATGTTTGATTTGGTAAGATCCTATTAAGTTTGAGATGAATGGAAAAGGAATATGAAATATGTATTTGGTTTGAAATTGATATATGAGAGTTGGTACATGTTGACTTGTAAATGGCATTGATTTGGTTGATTATGGAATCGTATATATGTGACTTGAATTGGCTGAAATGGTTGCTTAATTAGTATGTGAATTTGGTGCAAATTGATACATGTAGGTACAGGAGAAATGTGTGGGAAATGTGGCTTAACCCAAGCCTATTTTCATGCCACACGGCTGAGCACACGGGCGTGTGGCTCGACCGTGTGAGCCTTGCACCTTAATTAAAATGGATAGAGAGTTACACGTCCTAGACACATAGGCATATCTATTGGCCGTGTATGGCACACGGACTGGACACACAGGCGTGTCTGGTAGCCGTGCGTGTAACATCCCAAATTAGGGCCTAGTCAAAATAGTGGTTTCGAGACCATAAATCTGAAGTAGAAATAATTTATTTTATGATTGTTACAAGGTCTATGATATGTTTATATGCTTGTGTGAAAATTTTATGAAGAAATTTTATGTGAAAAGTGTTCAATTTGATTTTAGGGACTATATCAAATAAGTTGTAAAAGTTGAGTTCTAGAAGCTTTTAGCATGAAATTGAATTGGCATATTAATTAGAGGTCCTTAAATAGCAATTTGACCAACTTCTAAAATTTTGGACAAAAATGGACATGGAAGGGTAAAAATATCAAAGTTTTAAGTGAAGGGCATTTTGGTCATTTGGTAATTAAATGAATTAAAACACAAAATAAAAGCCAAAAACCCTTGTCCATCTTCTTGTTTGGCTTAATGTACCATGAACCCCATGGCTAGGGTTTGTTCAAGCTTTCCAAGCTTAACAGTAAGTGATTTTGAGCCCCGTTTTTAATGTTCTTCGTATTTTGAAATCCTAGTCACTTGCTTTAGCTATTTCTACCATTATTTTGAGCTAGGGTTTATGTTTAAAAATTTACACATGTTGAATAATTTTGTATTTTGATGATTATGGTAGATTATGCATGTCTATGGTTAGAGAAACGGTTTTTACTAAGTGATTTTTGACGAAAACATCCAAAAGGACTAAATTGTAAAAGTTATAAAGTTGGTCATAAGAGAGTGATTTAATGAGAATTGTGGACTGCCATAGTTATGAAATTGGTTCGGTTAAGTCCAAAATACAAGGAAATTGAATAAAGATTATTTTTCTAGCCTAGGGGCAAAAGTGTAATTTTGACAAACTTTAGGGATAAAAATGTAAAATTTTCAAACTGTGATTTTTGGACTAATTTGAATAATGTGAATGTTAAATGAGTGTTATTTGATATGTTAGATCAAGAAAACACGAAATTTGGGCTTAGATTGGGGGAGAACGAGATTTTGAGTTAAGTCGAAAATAATAGCCGCTTTTGCATTTGAGGTAAGTTGGTGTGTTAATAATAGTGCAATGCTATTGTTGCTTATGCTTGAAACCTAAATAGTATGTTGATTCGAATATGTTGAATTAAATGGTTAAGGTGCTATGTACATTAATGATATAAATGTATGTTTATGATACATGGAATTGAATTGAAATCTTGTGTTCAAAGTGCTTTTTATGAATATAGTTGTTATGTGAAATTGTGAGATTTGTTATCATCGTAAGATATGTGATGAGGTTTATATTAACTAAGCTTCGAAAAGTGTGAAAAAGTCTCGATTGAACCTTAGGAATCGAATAGGATACAATTGACATGTCACTAGGAACCCATTGTATGTGATCGATTGTATATGTGATTCTGGGTGCTAGTTTAGTTTGACTACTAGTGGCTAGGTAATCCTGCATTTGATGTGGATACATCTTAGCTTGTGTGAGTAGCACTGAGTAGCTTTGACTCTATCGTTAGCTTGTGTGAGCGGGCCCGTGAATATCTTAATGATTAGCATTATGTCATATGTGAAAAGTGGTAGTTTCAGCTACATATTAGTGGTAGCCTCGGCTACATATCAGTGGTAGCTTCAGGTACAGTATGTGTGGCACTTTGTGCCTTTTTCTGCATATCCTTTAGAATTCTGCATGGTTCAACGGGTAGCAAAATGACATGATTAAGTGTAATAGAAAGTAATAATGACCATGTGTTGTGATGAATTAATGTATAAATGTGTTTCATGCCATGATGCATTTATTTATGTAAATGTGAATATGAAATCTTATCAATAAGTATAGGTATGTATGTGTAACAACATGCTCGTTATATGATCAAACCTTGGTAAGGTTGATAAGAGGTAAGTGCTACCATTAAAGCCACTATAATGAAAGCATAAAAGAGTGAAATTGAAAAATAAAACAGTTTTGACAGTAGCAGTCATGTGCATTAGAAAAATCACCAAAAATGGTGGGAATTGAATTAGAAGTTGAATAAGATATGAAATTAAATCCCATTAAGTGTAACACCCCTAAACCCGTTCCCGTCGCCGGATGGTTAAGAGGCATTACACGACATTCATAAACCGATTCGATGATCATACACAACCATTTCTCTTTATGGTAAAATATCAAGACTTAGCCAATTTCAACAATTTAACATCTAGGCCGATTATACATGTATATACATGATATCTAATCATACCAAAACTCAGAACAATTCATGCACTTATAAGTCATTCATCAACCACATCGCATACATTAAGAAATTTTCTTAGCTGAAAGACCATGCTCAAAACAACTTTACTCATGCTTCTAAGTTCACATTACCTAATCCAATCTAACGAATTTCGAACAAACTTCATTTAACCCATATGGACTTACCAAATGGTCACATTCAATCCCAAATTTGAGCATTTGTTTATCTTGTTCACATTCAAGTCATACATGTCTCTCAAAACATAGATATCAATATATAACATACTTCAAGCCTAGTTTACAAAATGCATAACTTAAACTTCCATTCACATATAACATAACCAAGTTTAAAACCATAGATATGGATGTAAGGTATTCGGGTAAGCCATTTTCGCATGGCTAACTTAATTACAACATCAAAATCATATTTGTTTAACAACAAAATGTCAAGCCTATACATGCCATTTTGAAGGTTTAGTCACAAAATACCGACAGATGTTTTGATAGTGTGGATGACTTCAATCCTGGAATTCCCGAGACCGTAGCTAACGAACGAGATCTATAAAACAGAGAATCTGAAAGCAACAGAGTAAGCATTCATAAGCTTAGTAAGTTTTAAGCCATAAAAACACATTCAAAGATTAAAGCATGGTACTTCTAATACTTATCAAGATCTATCTTTAACTGAATGTATCCAAGATTAAATATATCCCTATTATCCGTACATATCAAACAACATTCGTATACTTAAACCAATCTTAACACATTCTCAATAATCCAGGTTTCAAATACAATAATTAAGCGTCATGCCTTTATACCACTCTGAACAAAGGCCGGATTCAATATCACCCAATTGACATAGCCTAATTTAAACAGAAGCACGTTCGCAATTTGAATGTAGTACATACCTGGTTAATTTAGGTTATGAGCTTATTTATTATGGTTGATAAGGCCCAAATTTTGTATTTCCAGCATGAATGCCTTTGGGCTTGGCCCGGAATATAATACTAGCCTTAAAGCTCTTCAGAACTCGGCCCGGATGAATCACTGGCACGAATGCCCTTCAGGACTTATCCTGGATGTAACTCTGGCACGCATGCCCTTCGGGACTTAACTCGGATGCAACTCTAGCATGAATGCCCTTCGGGATTCAACCCGGATTATAGCACAGAGACGTATGCATTTGGATCCATCATGTATATTTTTCGCATAGTTTAATCACAAGTTAACATTCATTCACCTCATTCACACATTAATGCGTTGTATGGCATTTACACAACATGTTCGGTCAATAACCATCTAAGTATATCACATAACAAATTGATTTCTAAAGCCTTCATATGTCTAAAGAACTTTTGGCTATATTACCATTTCACTACTTCATTACACTGGCCATAGACAACATACTTCAACGAATCATCTACATGAGTAACTAAATGTATACATCATGTTAAATCAACTCACATGCTAGGTTTTCCATACTTAAAACTTACCTCAAACTTTTTCTGAATAGTTACGGGTTGGCTATTCCGTCACCTTCTCTTTTCCCTTATCCGATGTTGTCCCTCTAGGCTCTTGAGCTTGATTTAAACAATTTGAGTGTATCAACTTTCATATACTTCACTTAATCAAAGCAAGAAGTACAAAGTATCCTCTCTATGTTCCACATACACATTCGGCCATATATATTTATATTTATATATATACATTCAATCCAATATGGCATACACACAATACTTTTCTTTCACATACATTCGGCCAAATACCACTATGTTACAAATCATGTCTAGCTTAGATTAGATCAAATACACATATTCTTTTGACTCAACTTATCATTTATGAAATAATGGTTATCAAATGTCGATTATATTTTCATATTGTGAGCTCAATTTCATGGCTTTCATTCGGCACACATTGGCATACACATACATATACGGCAAACTCCAAACCCATCCATTTAAAAATAGAATCACACATTGTGACAACAAAACATTTCATTAACTTATTAATATCGCACACGATAACCCTTGCTCCCTAAACACAATTTAACAACAAATTTTCCCATGCTTAAAGGTCTTAACCAAATATCCCTTATATACCACTAAGCCACATCAAGCTCAAATTCCCTCATTTAACTTAGAGACGTATAATCACATGGTTTTAACAACATAATATCCACATAGTACTCATTCAACAATTCAAACTAACAAAAATCCCAAACTAACATAATTTCTTCATTCAACCAAATTAGCCGAATACAACTTATTCATATACTATTATTATAGAAATTCCATGTATCACAAAAGCTCATACATATCAATTTAGCTAGCTTTCTACTCACTTTCCTACCATTTTCACTTTAAAACACAAACATCCAAGACTCATCACATTTCCTCCATGACCGAATGCAAGCTTCATCAAGAACTCTAAAAATTTATCCATTGGTCATGACAAGGGCTTTAAAATTAACTCATTTTCACCATTTCACAAGAAAATAACAAAATTTACATACCTTAATTGGACTTTCTCTAGCCGAATGCTTCTTGCCCCTTTCTCTTATTTTCTTTTCTTTAGTTCGGTTATGGAAGAAAGAATGAGCACCTCACTTTGGTGTTATCACCATTTTCTTAATTTAAAATTCCTTTTTACTTATTATAATACCTTTAATATTATTTTACTAGGATAAATGCATAAATTATCTAACAAACATCATCATTGCCGTCCACCTTAGATGAAAAAGGTCTATTTGACATGCAAGTCCCTCAAAGTAATAAGCCATGCATTTTTCAGTCACTCAAATTCTACCTATAACATTTTCAAATTTTATCACTTGAGTCCTATCCATTATTTAACACCCAAATCAAAAAAATTAAAGCACCAAATTCTCACATACTATCAAACACAAAATAAAAACTTGAATAATAATATTTTCAAAATTTTCTGACTCGGTTTAGTGGTCTCGAAACCACTTCCCGACTAGGGTCAAAATAAGGCTGTCACATTAAGTTTATTTTCACATAAAATAAATAAAGTAAAACAATCTCATTTTGTGAGATATCTGTATTGTTGTGAGACAGCGTCAAATGGATTTCAGAATCCCCTGTTCCAACTTTGGAAAATCACTAAAAATTGTATAAAAATGGTTATGGTGTGTAATTCATATTCTTAAAGATTAGTCTAATTTCAAGGGAAAAAACAGGAATGTCATCCAAATTTTGTATAATGAGAAAATTGATTTTTAGTGAAGAGGAGTCATAACGGTCAAACAGCGAAATAGGATAAAATTTAATGAATAAACAATACTAATGGGAAAGACCAAAAATTATGAAAATTTTATGGTAAGAATATATGTGAGTCTAGTTCTAAGGAAAATTAGCAGATCTAAATTTTGAGTTCCATACCTCTAGATATAATTAATTTAGTGACTGTGCTCAGGAAGCCAGCCTAGGCTGAATATGAGTAAAAAGTGAAATTATGTGAAACAATGATCATATTATCTTAGGAATACTTTTTAAGAATTGAAACATCTTGTTAATGAAATTTCTTTTTATTATATGCCGACTTACTGAGCTATAAAGCTTACACCCTCATTTCCATTTCTCTTAGTGCTGTCAGGTTGGCTCAGGGTAGGAGATCGTCGGAGGCAGCATCACACTATCAATTTATCAAGTCAGGGTACTAATAAACCTTAATTGCTTTCTAGTGAGTGGCTTGTATTAAGATTTAGTTATTGGTAGTATGTATTATTGTGAATTAGCCAAATGTATTGGCTTATATTGCTTCATTGTATATAGCCATGAGACGTGGCTCATGATGGTTATGGGTATGTAAGACTACTTTATGCATGTATTATGGACATGCTTTGATGCAGTTAGGTATATTACAATGTTTGATGGTTAAGCTAGGAATAATTAATGGTATGATATGTGTCTATGAAATGTATATGAGTGTGAAAAGTTAAAAGCACAATAAGGGCTTGGAAAATAGCCTAAGTGTTGGCCACACGGGCAGAGACATAGCCGTGTGTCTCAACCATGTGGAGGACATGGCCTAGCACATGGATGTATGATATGGCCGTGTGTCCCAAAATATTTGCTAACGTCAGAAACAAAATGCTCGATTTTTTTAACACGAACTGGAACATGAGCGTGTATGACCACAAGGACGGCCCACACGGGCATGTGACACTATTTTGATGAAAATTTTTATAAGTATTCCAAAGACCTCGAATTAGTCCCGAATCATTTTTAAAGTATGTTTTTGGGCCTCATAGGCCCGTAATAGGGACAAAATGAGTTTAAATGAAAAGTTTTAAATTTTAAGTGGAAATTGTAACTCAAAAATTGATTGATTGTGTGTATAAGTCTGATAATGCCTCGTACCCTATTCCGGTAATGGATACGGGTTATGGATGTTACAGTATGGCCAAGTCAGTATGTGTGCCATGTTTTCACACGGCCTGGACACATGGGCATGTCTGGTGACCGTGTGAGGCAACAGCCTCGGTACACAGTCGTGTGACTTGTAACACCCTAAACCCGGCCTAGACGTTATGGCTAGATCTGGTGTGTCACATGATGGTTACATTTGAAATTGGATTTATTGTTAAAAAGTTTCTTCTTAATTTCAAAGCCCCATTTAGATTTTAGACATAGAACAAAATTCGGTTAAATCTTTTGTTTTGTAAGTTGAAAACGTATTAGACAAATAGTTGACATATTCATTGTGTTCGTTTGTTTAAGTTATAAAAGCTCTGAATATTTGAAAATGAAATGTGTGTGATTTTTTTGAAAACGTTTGATATTAGTTTTGAAAACCCGATAAACTATTCTACTAGTTTAAAATAATAAAGCAAGTCAAATAACAAAAATTAAAGCAAAACCCTATAATGGCCTTATTACACAAATAATACGGAAACTGAACTTAAATAAAAACAAAATTTGGAAGCAGAAGACATGTGGCCACCCCGAGTCCCTCGCAGCTCCAAATCGTCTATGACTGGGGGGTACTTGCACATTTAAAATAAGAGGTGAGTTGCGAAAACTCAGTGTGTAACTTCCGTAACTGATAATAGTGAACAGATATGCAGTTCAAACTGGGCCGAAGCCCTATACAAAAATAGATCAGTCTGGGCCTCGGCCCTATACAGAATAGAGTGGGCCCAAGCCCATTACAGAGTCAGTTTAGTACATGCATGAAAGACCTAACCTAGTCCAACCATCACATCTCCCGTACCTGCCATCACACCATGTAGGGAATAACTTGACCCACCTAGCCCGCACACCAATACGCAGCCATGCTGCTAATAACAGATATCGTGGCAGAGCCACCAGAAACGGAAGACGTGGAGAAGCCACTATACCGAATTACGTGGCAGAGCCACTATTATAGAGCTACCTCCAACATCATACCCAACCCCATGTAAAATAACATATCATATTCAAATATAACATGCTTGCAGATTAATAGACACATATATAGTCTTAGATATATCAAAAAACCTATCTCTAAGGGTATAAAAGCCTTTTAGGCAGTCAGGGGTAAAATGGTAATTTTACCCCTCAGGGGTATTTTGGTTATTTTACTAAATTTTGGCTTCTCGGCACCTAACACGACCTCCTAACAGGTCTAACGTCGCTCTAAGCGACTCAGATAGTCTATATGATTAAAGCAGTGTATATAGGCCCAAAGCCCCTATTAGGCCCAGGTGGGCCCACAAGCTTGTGTGGCCCATTTAGTCATGTTTTATGCACGGCATCACGAGCCTCATCATTCATCATATGAACGATCACTTACCAAGTAATGTACCTATATGGGCCCGTAGGCCCATTAGGCCCATTCTGGCCCATCGAGGCACATAACAACCCAAGTCCACGAAATTGCACATGATAGCCTATACAGTCCATTGCCCATGATTCGTGGGCTCGGTTCGGTCCACAGGCATTCGCACGCCCGTAAGGCTTCAAATGCCAATATTTTAGTATTTTGGCCTTTCGACTTTTACCGATCTACACTACAGTAGGGTGTGGTTACACACCTTTTCACGAAGGCGCCTCTAATTCTACGAACACCAAACCTACAACCATTCTAGATTATCATCAATCATCTGCTTAACAAGAAATGTTTACAGACACTCACTCAAAACAGCCACATAAAATACCTTGTGGAAAATGAAATTCATTCCCCTTTAGACTGCCGATTAGAAACAATTCGTACCACTACTAATTTGCTGTAATACCACAACCTTTTTAGCACAACAGATTTCGAATGTGCCTTGGACGCCACAACATTCGGCTATAGAACAAAGGCACATTTGGCTTATGCCTTGAAACAAAAGGTGCTACTTTTACCTTTATCAAATAATAGGTGGTACACCTAACTAATGCCTGAGCCCCATTCACTCCTCGAAAAACCCTAGCAACGTTCGACAACCACAGAGTAAAACGAAACAGTCATTTAGGTGAAATAAGATTGAATAAGTAGGATACAAATGGCTCATAGGAAAACAAGAAATCGCAACCCTAAAAAAAAAAGAACTATCCAATATTCAGCCCAGACTCCAATTTATACGTCGCCCCCGTAATCAAAAGTGATAATCGTTATACCAAGAGAAAATTGCACGATCAAGAGGAGAAGAAAAGAAGATGAATATGAGGAAAAGGTGATCGACTCAGTGAAGAAGAGGAAATAGAGCTATGTTCGGCTAGAAAGAATGATGGGAAAGAATTAAGAAAAGAAAAGTGAAAAAGGGAAGGGAGATGTAGAGTTCAGCTAAGAAGAATGAGAGGAGAATCAATGTGATTTGGCCAAATAACAATCTACGTAGAGAGAAGATAAGAATTTGGCTTGGAAAGAAAGCCAACAAGAAATGCCCAAACAAATGGTCACCAAGCAAGCACGTAATGTAAAACAAAAAGAAGAAGAGAAGGAATTCGCCACTTGATGTCTCAAATCTCGGTACGTGAACAACACTAATTGAAGAAAAAAATCTAGGAAAAAGAGAACCCGAAGAGAAAGGAAGAGGTCAAAACAAAAAGGAAATAAAACCACTTAAAACAAAAAAGAAGAAATCGACTACCAATATGCTTTTCTAATTCAGCTAAAAAAGGTAAATACTAATTCTACTTGCCCCCAAAACCAAAATGCACACTCAAGAACACTCTAGCTAAATTTTGTCACTCAAACACCCCAATTTGGCTAGCAATTCCCTTGCGGCATCACTCATCATTGTAGCAAAGCTGCTACTAACCGTTGTAGCACCGGTTGCGGCACTACTCATCATTGTAGCAGAGCTACTCATGGCTTAAAAAGCTTTTATTGGATCCACAATTGTCAAGCGACCGTGCGACCCTCATATACACTTCCTCCAATCATAACCCAGCCCATATGCAGCTTAATATCTCATGAATGCATCAAATTATACATGTGGCATACAAAATTGCACATACATCCATCAGGGGCATTATAGTTAATTTACCCTTAGGGGCATTTTAGTCAATTTGCCCTTAGGGGCATTTTAGTCAATTTACACTAAGGACTATCAATCATAACATTTTCGTGGGCCTAGGTACGCATTCCAGCCCTTTTTCCAATTTTAAAATTATTCGATGCGTTATAATTATTCCATTAAAGTTGCCAGTTTTACTTAGGCCCATAAGCCCAACACCTTGCCCACGTAGAGCCCATTCCCTCATATGGCGCATTCAACCCAAATCCATTCTAAACATGAAGTTAGCCTATCCGACACGTCAAAATCTACTATTTCATCAATTTTACTCGTGATGGGCCTACGGCCCCATCGGGCACATTTGGCCCATTTCATCCCAGTTGGCCAAATAGTGGCCCGAGACCACGAGATCGCTCCTGAGGCCTCGATTGTCGTATCAGTATCTCTAAACGAGTGTTCACACGCTCCTGTGGTCGCTGGCGCTAGCCTTTCAACTTTTTGACTTTTCGAGATTTTAGCATTTACCAATTCGTGTGTTTGCAGTGTATGTACACACCTTATTGGAGAGAACGTGATAGCCTACAAGTGAAGAACCTATAACCGAATAAAACAATTGGTTAAGCCTTTGATTACTAAGATTTGATAGCCTTTCAGAAGTCAAAACTGAATCCTAAAACTAATCCCTTACCTTAGCTATGTCGGCTTTTATCATCCAAACTGGTGACTAAGAATCGATCACTTTTTCTTGCGACTCACTGCACCAAAGCCACCACCAATCATCAACAATTAATAATTTAGGATTAAATTGATATTACCCTTAAGGAAGCGCGTGGCCAGTAGGAGATCTAGTAATCGGCCAAGTAAAGAAACCACTTACCCCACAATCGAGTGATAGATAGATCGAGATTCGACAACCCTCAAGGGTATTGAAGATTCGGGACCTCCAAGGCTAAAGAAATAGGTGGAGAAAACATGGGTTAGCATTCGGTCCTCCTAAGGCCGAAAGTAATGGTGTTAAAGAGAAGAGAGAAATTGACTTGTAAGGGTATAGATAGGAAAACCTGGAAATATTTGCCAAGAACCGAAGATCTTAGTCACTTACCGATACAAAATCGCTTGCCCACTAGAAGTCAAATCACCAAATATACAAATCTAAGAAGCAAAATTCAGTTTAGAAAAAAGAGAAAGTAATCAACTTGACAAAGAATGGAATAAGAATCCTTTTTGAATTCGACAATTGAGGAAGTAGCACGAGAGGGAGAAGAGAATTCGGCTCAAGTGTTTTTTGAATAAGAAAAGGGTTGTGATGACACAAGAGGGAATTCGAGAAATGAAGGTATTGAGGAAACGAAGTTTAGCACAACAAAATGGGTACAAAAGAATTCAGCCAGAGTAAAAATAAGTATGGAAGAAACAAAGAAAAGGTATTCGGCTTTCCAAAAGACAAAACCAATAGCTGAATTGCCTAAAGAATTCGGAACTACTACCCCCTAGACCCCTTCAAAATCAACGCAAAGCTCCGCTAAAGTCCCAATCGATTCCACTTCATCCAATAGCTTAATCCTTGATCCCTTCCTATTATCCCTCCTTAAATTTCTCCTTAATACCCTCCCAATCACTTATTTAAACCACAAAACCAATTCAAATTTCATCCATGAAGAGTTTAATTCCACTTCCACCACCTACACGGCACAAGTGCATCACATCCTCTCCTTGTGGCGTCACCTCTAAGCTCCAATGTGGCATCATTTAGCCACTTCACCACAAGCTAATTTGTATCTTATTTCCCCTGCGTTTATTTATAAACCCTACCACTTGAGGTTAGGCTTCCCCTAAGGCCAAAAATCAAAATTTTTCCTTTAGCCTAACTTGAATTCAAGACTTCATAGAAACCCTATAATACCTCAAAATCACCACCTAAACTATGCTAACCTACAACCCACATCACCTTATGCAAAATTAAAAGTTTCTAGGATTTCTAGGGTGTTACACAACTCCTTAAAAATCTCCATAATACTCTCCACATATTTCTCTCCTTGATCTCCTCCAACATCCCACTTCAAATTCAAATTTCAACCACCAGACCAAGTCAAATTCTCATCTCTTACCAAGTCTCCAACCAACTTAAGTGTTTGAATTCCTTTCCACCTCCTGCTGCCCTCATGTAGTAAAAATAACTCATTTTGCTTGCAAGGGAGTTTGAACCCTAGCTCTCCCCCTTGCTAATGATGCCACAAGCCACTCTACTACAGGCCTTTTTGTGTCATGAAACCCTAATAATTTTACTTAAGTACTATAAGCTAACATCCATATCCCCTAAGCCCGAAAATTAAAAATTTGCCAAAGGTTTGACTTAACCCTAGGCCTTTTAGAGGCCCCCCAAACACACCTAAATCATCAGTCTAGCACACCCAAACATGCAATTGTCAATTTATGCAAAAATAAAAGACCCTATAATTTGAGGCATTACATGATCCTATTTCGAAATTTTTTTTAAGTTTTCCTATATCTTTTATATGTTATCAAATTGATCCCTATTGTATGCTTAGAGTTTTATATGTTTGTTTTAAGCACACTATGTTTATGAATGATTGATATTATTTAATTAAGATGATGTTTGATAAAAGTTTAAAATTTTTACCATTTCGAACTATGTTACAAGCCAGGCAATGCCCCTTACCTATTCCAGCGACGGTTATAGGATAAGGGTGTTACATTTTATTGGTATCAGAGCCACGGTTTAGTCGATTCTAGGACTACCTTAGTGTATACGAGTTTAGCTATACATGCCATATATATAAACTGTGATAGTGCGATATCTCCTGACACTTTCAACATTATTTTCATACAGTAAATGGATCCAAATCGAGAAATAACTAATGATGTTGAAAGTAATGCACCAGCTCCCACTCAAGGGATTGTGCCTATCAAATCGAGCCCTGCTACGGGTAGTCAGAGAGAAGCTGAATAAGCTTTCTTCCAAATGATGTCTAAATGGTTTCTTCGCGCAAACTCGGCTGCTCAACAATCTCCACCCCTCCGGTTCCCTAACCAAACCCTTAAATTATATGAGGTACGAATCTTTTGAGATTGAATAGACCCCCTATTGATAAAATACATAAATATAGGGCCAAAGAATTTTAAGCTATAGCTAGTGATGATGCTGAGAAGGCCAAATTCTAGCTTGAAAATACGATTAGCATTTTTGATGAATTAGCCTGCACGTTGGAAGAATGTTTGAAATGTGCTATCTCATTGTTACGAGATGCAGAGTACCAGTGGTGGAATTGTAACCGCCCGAATTAGGGCCTAGTCGGAATAGTGTACAATTTGTATATATGGCATGTATAGCTAGATTTATATACACTACAATAGTCCTAGAATTGACTAAACCGTGGCACTGATACCAATAAAATGTAACGCCCCTATCTTGTAACCGTTGCTGGAATAGGTAAGGGGCATTACTTGACTTGTAACATAGTTTAGAATGGTAAAAATTTTAAACGTTTATCAAACATCATCTCAATTCAATAATATCAATCATTCATAGGCATAGTGTGCTTAAAAAAAACATATAAAACTCTAAATATGCAATAGAGATCAATTTGATAACATATAAAGGATATAGGGAAACTTAAGAAAATTTTCGAAATAGGGTCATGTAACACCCTAAATTATAGGGTATTTTGTTTTTGCATAAATTGATTATTGCATGTTTGGGTGTGCTGGATTGATTATTTAGGCATGTTTGGGGTGCCTCTAGAAGGCCTAAGGTCAAGCCAAACCTTTGGCAAAATTTTAATTTTCGGGCTTAGGGGATATGGATGTTAGCTTATAGTACTTAAGTAAAATTATTGGGGTTTCAAGACACAAAAAGACCTATAGTAGAGTGGCTTGTGGCATCATTAGCACTGTGTTACAAGTCAGGTAATGCCCCTTGCCTATTCTAGCGATGGTTACAGGATAGGGTGTTACATTTTATTGGTATCAGAGCCACGGTTTAGTCGATTCTAGGACTACCGCAGTGTATACGAGTCTAGCTATACATGCCACATATATAAACTGTGATAGTGCGATATCTCCTGACACTCTTTAAATTATGTTTCATACAGTAAATGGATCCAAATCGAGTAATAACTAATGATGTTAAAAGTAATGCGCCAGTTCCCGCTCAAGGGATTGTGCCTATCGAATCGAGCCCTACTACGGGTAGTTAGGGAGAAGCTAAACAAGCTTTCTTCCAAATGATGTCTAAATGGTTTCCCGAGTTTGTACGAGCAAACCCAGCTGCTCAACAACCTCCACCCCTTCGGTTCCCCTACCAAACCCTAAAATTATACGAGGTACGGATACTTTGAAATTGAATAGACCCCCTATTGATAAAATACATAAATATGTGGCCAAAGAATTTTGAGCTACAGCTAGTGATGATGCTGAGAGGGCCCAATTTTGGCTTGAAAATACGATTAGCATTTTCGATGAATTAGCCTGAACACCGAAAGAATGTTTGAAATGTGCTATCTTATTGTTACAAGATGCAGAGTACCAGTGGTGGAATTGTAACAGCCCGAATTAGTGCCTAGTCAGAATAGTGGTTTTGAGACCACAAATTCGAAGTAAAAAAGTCTGATTTATGATTATTTTTAGGTTTATGACATGACTTCATAATAGTGAAAAAAATTCATGAAGGAAATTTTATGAAGTAGTGAATAATATGTCCTTTAGGACTAATTTGCAAAATAGACCAATTTTAAGCATGATGGACAAAAATGCCCAAGGAAGGGAAAATATCAAAGAGAAGACATAAGGGCATTTTGGTCATTTGGTAAAGTTAAGTAATAATAAGGGAAAAATAAGTCAAATTTTGTGTCCATCTTCTTCCTTGTGTGCCGAAATTCTAAGGGACTCCATAGCTAGGGTTTCTTTCATTTTCAAGCTTAAAGTAAGTGACTCCAAGCCCCGTTTTTCATGCTCTTCGTATTTTTGAAATCCTTGTAGCTTAATCTAGCTATTTCTACCACTAATCTGGGCTAAGGTTCATATTAAAAAATATACCCATGTATAACATGTTAGTAAATTGATGCCTAGTGGTAGAAAATGAAAGTTTAAAGTGTTGTAAACATATTTTTCTAAGTTCTTTTTCATGAGAAATCCCTAAAAGGGACTAAATTGTAAAACATGAAAATGTGTAGTAAAAGTGTGAAATTATTAGAAATGTGGGCTGTTATGCGTATATGAGAGGTTCAGCTAAGCTTGAGTAGTTAAGAAATTAAGTGCACTTCATTTTATAAACCTAGGGACCATTTTGTAAATATGAAAAAATCTAGGGAAAATTATAAATTTTTCAAAAAGTGAATGTGGGTGCTAAATAAATTGAATTTGTCATTTTAGATCAAGAAACACGAAGCCCAGACCTAAACAGGGGAAAAAGTAAAGTTGTGGACTAAACTGAGCATTCACCTACATTTTGGACCTGGGGTAAGTTGTATGCGATAATTTAGCTTGTATGTTATGTAAATTCTTTATGATGATTTTATATGAAATTATGATATTCTATGAAGTCATGGATGTAATCTTGTATGAATTATGTACAAATTCCATGAGATTATTTATACGAATATCCACCAAGAAATGATGAAACATGAAAGAGAAATTACATGTAAGTGAAAAAGGGTACGAAGGATACCTTAGTCATGTCATGAGTGTTTATAGGTCTCGTATAAGATCATATCTGGGACATGGCATCGGTACTGAAATGAGATCCCATGTAAGACCATGTCTGAGACATGGCATTGGCATCGAGATGTGATCCCCTGTAAGACCATGTCGAGGACATGGCATGGGCATCCGAGATGAGGTCCCGTGTAAGACCATGTCTGAGACATGGCTTCAGCACTGAGATGAGAAAAGGATCCCCTGTAAGACCTTGTCTGGGACATGGCATGTGCATCCTATATGAGATCCCGTGCAAGACCATGTCCAGGACATGGCGTCAGGATCAGAGTATGATCTCGTGTAAGACCATGTCCGGGACATGGGATCGACATTGATGTGGGATCCCATGTATGACCATGTATGGGACATGGCATTGGTATCATTTCATGAGATTGACTTACGGGTATCCTTTGGTATTCTAAAAGGATCTTAAAGGAGAAAGTATCCAAATTGATAAATTTCATGAGAAATACTAAAGTTTCATGTTGAGTGTTGCAGTATATACGCATAAGTTGTGAAAAAGTGAAAGTATATTGTTATGAGAAATATAGCATGAAAAGCACGAGTAAGTTATATGATTGAGTAAGTCATGAGGATGAGTATGAAATTATATGAAATTCATGATAAATTATTTGAGTGATAATTCATGATATTTGTCGCTAATTTATTAATGCAACCTACTAAACATATATGTGCTTACTCTTTTCCTTTCCCTCTTTCATGTAGATTTCCCGTACTAGCTTGGGGATCGTTGATGTCAGAGCTTGAAGTCACACTATGAAGCCATCCATTTTAGTATAGTTAAGTTGGTCATTTTGTTGTATGGCATATATAGGAAGTTTGAGTACTTTTGATAAGTGTCCTTTTTGGTGTAGCCAAAGTTATTGGCTAGTAACATTACTCGTGCAGTATTGTAATACCCTTATAAATGGGCTAATGTTGATTAAGTTATACCTTATTCAATGTGGATGAAATTCATGAGTATGCAAATTGCAAGTTCAAGTAGAATATTGATGGATAAGAATGATGTGCATAATGGCATGTGGATGCCTTAATTATGAGTATTTTGATAGTATATTATGCCTTGATGTGTGCTATGGAATTGGCATATATTATGCCTTGATGTGTGCTATGGAATTGGCATTGTGTTTGGTTATGTTTCAGGGTGGCAAAAGGCTTGGAAAATAGCTTATTATTGTCCACACGGTTGGGCACACGGGCATGTGCCTAGGCCGTGTGTGACACACAGTCAGCCTCAAAGGCATGTTAATAGGTCGTGTGTCCCCTCCATCCAATTTAGTTAAGTCAATATAGAACACAGGCTGAGCACACAGGCCTGTGCCTTGGCCATATGCACCACTGATAGTTATAGTGTTCAAAGTCAGGATACTCCATGGGATTTTGGCACGGACATGTCTGGGCTGAGTGAAGGACACGGTTCATAGACACGGGCGTGTGCCCAAGCCATGTCAAAATCCCTGGAGGTTGAAATTAAAAATAAATTCAACACAGACAATGGACATGTGCGTGTGAGACCACATGGCTTGCCCACATGGGCGTGTTCCATCCCACACGGGTGTATGGCCCTAGTTTTAGGTAAAAAGTTTTCTAAGTGCCCGAAAGTTCTTAGGTCAGTTTCGAAATACACCCGATGTAAGTTTTTGGCCTTGTAGGCCTATGTTAAGGTTTTTAAGAGAATGAATGAAAAGTTTTAAAAGAAAAAAAATTTCATAGCCTGAGTTTACGTGATTTAGTATGACCCAGCTCGGTAACACCTCATACCTCATCCCAGTATTGGACTCAGGTAAGAGGTGTTATATTTAGTGGTATCAGAGCTAGTGTTTAGTCAATTCTAGGACTAACCTAGCACATGCACGAGTCTAGCTATACATGCCATACTTATGTGTATATGTGATATGATAGTTTGATGCCTCCTGACAATCTAAATGTGTTTTATTATAGCTAATGGATCCCGAACGAGCTACGATAGATGATGTAGAAAGTAATGCACAAGCTCTCGCTAAAGGGATGGTGCCAGCCGGAATCGAGAATAGGCCGGCTATTGTAAGTTAAGGAGGAGAGGCCCAAGAAGCCTTCTTTCAAATGATGAACGAGTGGTTCATTGAGTTTGTTTGAACAAACCCAGCCACTCAACACCAAGCTTCACCCCTACGATTCCTCAATCTACCCCAGTAGCCCCCTAAATTGTAGAAGTAGTAAGACGAGAAATGCCCTCGGTTGATAGAATCTGAAAGCAACGGGCAGAGGAATTTCAAGGTACGAAAGATGATGATCCTGAAAGGGCTAAATTTTGGCTAGAGAATACCATCAGGGTATTCGATGAGTTATCTTGCGTTTCGAAAGAGTGCATGAAGTGTGTCGTATCTCTCGTATGAGATTCTGCCTATTAGTGGTGGAACACCCTTGTGTCGGTGGTACCAAGTTAAAGAGTTAATTGGAAATTCTTCCAAGAGGAGTTTCATAAGAAGAATATTAGTCCTCAGTTCATTGATCAGAAATGTAAGGAATTCTAAAGTTGAAGTAAGGTTGGATGATCGTGACAAAGTATGAGCGTGAGTTTGTGAGACTCAGTAATTATGCTCGAGAATGTGTTTCCACCGAGGCCATCATGTATAAGAGGTTTAAAGATGGATTGAATGAAGACATAAAGATGTTTGTTGGTATATTAAAGATAAAAGAGTTTGTAGTGCTTATAGATAGAGCCTGTAAGGCCGAAGAATTAGCCAAAGAGAAGAGGAAAGATGAGATAGAGTCTTGTGACTCGAGAAAGAGACCATTTAGTAAGTCATTCCAATCCTCTTCCAAGAAGTCAAAAGAATTATCTACTTGGTCAGCTACTTCAGCAGGGTTTTCAAGTAAAGGCAAGAGTAAACAGTATTCAGTCTCTAAAGCTCAGACCACCTTAGTTGCGAGTGTGGGTAATACTCGACCTAGTAGGTCTGAGTGCCCCCAGTGCGGTAGACATCACCTTAGCGAATGTCGAACACATGAGACGGCTTGCTTCAAGTGTGGCTCTCAATACCATTTTAGTAGAGAGTGCCCCGAGATGATTTTATTGGAGACCTCAGAGAAACCCAAGAACGGGAGTAAGTAGTAAAGGTGCACCAAAGGAATAGACTGCGAGACCCGAGGGTAGGGCCCCAGCGAGGACATACGCCATTTGCACTCGTGAAGAGGCATCATCACCTGATGTTATAACAGGTACATTTTCTCTTCATGAAACTTTTGTTATTGCTTTGATAGACCCTGGATCTACCCACTCTTATATTCGCATGAAACTAGTCTCTAGCATGAGTATACCCATAGAATCTATGGAACTTGTGATACAGGTCTCCAATCCTCTAGGCAAGAGTGTGTTAGTAGACAAAGTATGTCGAAATTGTCCTTTGATGATTAAAGATCATTGTTTCCCTACTAACCTCATGCTCTTGCCATTTGATAAATTTGACATGATCCTTGGTATGGATTGGCTGCCTACCCATGACGTAATATTGAATTGTAGTAGAAAGTTTATTAAATTGAAATGTGAGAATGGTGAAACTCTTCAAGTTGAGTCAGATGAATCTGAGAGGTTGCCTATAGTGGTTTCCTCCTTGGTTGCTCAAAAGTGTGTAAGAAAAGGGTACGAAGCTTATCTTGCTTTTGTGATGAACACAAGAGAGTCAGAGTTGAAAATTGAGTTGGTGCTAGTGGTTTGCGAGTATTCGGATGTTTTTCCAAAAGAATTGCCTAGATTACCTCCAGTTAGAGAGATAGAGTTTAGTATAGAGTTAGCCCTCGATACTACACCTATCTCTATTGCTCCTTATAGAATGGCTCCAACTGAGCTAAAGGAGTTGAAAGCTCATTCTCTATGGGGTGGTCTCATATTATTTGTGAAAAAGAAAGATGGTTTTATGAGGTTATGCATAGATTATCAGCAACTTAACAAGGTGACCATAAAGAATAAGTACCCTTTGCCAAAGATCAATGATTTATTCGATCAGTTGTGAGGAGCCACAGTGTTCTCCAAGATAGACTTGAGGTCTGGGTATTACCAATTAAGATTTAAGGAGTCTGACAAGTCGAAGACTGCATTCTGGACAAGGTATGAACACAACGAGTTTCTTGTCATGCTATTTGGCTTGACCAATGCTCCTCTAGTCTTCATGAATTTAATGAACCATATCTTTCAGCCGTACCTACATAAGCTCATTGTGGTTTTTTTTTTATGACATCTAGTTTATTCACGTGATAAGGATGAGCATGCCAAGCACTTGAGGATAGTTTTGCAAACCCTACGAGATAAGCAACTTTATGCCAAATTCAGTAAAAGTGAATTTTGGCTTAAAGAAGTTGGATTTTTAGGCCACATCATTTTGGGTGATGGCATCAGAGTTTATTCAAGTAAGATCTCGACAATTGTTGAATGGAAGCTGCCGAGAAATATATCAGAGGTTAGAAGCTTTTTAGGTTTGGCTGGTTATTACCGAAGATTTGTTAAGGGATTTTTCATGATTTCCACTCCAATAATGAGACTTTTGCAAAAAGATGTTAGATTTGAGTGGACTGATAAGTGCCAAAAAAGTTTCGAGAAATTAAAGACCCTACTGGGTGAAGCTCCCATTTTAGTGCAACCTGAACCCGAAAAGGACTTTGTAGTTTACAGTGATGCATCCTTAAACGGATTGGGCTACGTACTTATGCAAGAAGGCAAGGTGATTGCTTATGCCTCAAGATAATTCAAGCCCCACGAAAAGAATTATCCTACCCATGACTTAGAATTGGCTGCAATAGTATTTGCACTAAAGATTTGTAGACATCATTTATACTGCAAGCAGTGCCGAGTGTTCACTAATCACAAGAGTCTTAAGTACTTGATGACGGAAAAAGACTTAAATTTACGACAACAACAATGGCTAGAGCTACTAAAGGACTATGGGCTGATTATTGACTATCATCTAGGGAAGGCAAATGTTGTGGCCGATGTTTTAAGTTAGAAATCACTATTTACTTTGAGAGCCATGAACATACAATTTTTCCTAACCGATGACGGTTGAGTTTTAGCAGATATGAGAGCTAGACCAATATTCATTCAAGAGGTTTGTGAAGCACAGTTAAAAGACAGAGAATTGCAAGATTAGAAAACTCGATGTGAATCGGTACCGATATAGATTTCCAAATTGACTCTAATGGTTATTTAAGGTTTCGAGATTGACTTTGCGTACCAAGAGATAATGAGCTTATTCGAAGAATTTTACATGAGGCACATAGTAGTCATATGTCTATCCACCTCGGTAGTAACAAGATGTACAATGATTTGAAGAAATGGTATTGGTGGCCAAATATGAAAAGAGATGTCTTCGAGTATGTTTCAAAATGCTTAATCTATCAGCAAGTGAAGGCAGAACACCAAGTACCCTCCGAATTTATTACAGCCTATCATGGTCCCCGAGTGGAAATGGGACCGTATTACCATAGATTTCGTGACGGGTTTGTCGATGACACTGAAAAAGAAAAACTCTGTCTGGGTTGTGATTGATAAGCTTACAAAGTCAGCCCATTTTATACCTGTGCGTATGGATTATTCACTTGATAAGTTGGTTGACTTGTATAATTCAGAGATTGTGAGATTACACGGAGTACCATTGTCTATCATTTTGGATAGAGATCTGAGATTCACGTCATGATTTTGGAGGAAGCTACAAGAAGCTTTGGGAACAAAGCTAAATTTCAGTACCACTTTTCATCCACATTCTGACTGATAGTCGAAAAGAGTAATGCAAATACTTGAAGACATGCTCAGATGTTGCATACTGGAATTCCAAGGTAGTTGGGAAAAGAACCTACCTTTGGTCAAGTTTGCGTACAACAATAGTTTTCAGTCGAGTCTGAAAATGGTGCCTTATGAGGCCTTATATGGGCATAAGTGTCGAACGCATTTGTGCTGGATAGAGCTAAAAGAAAATCAGATTCACGGGATTGATCTAGTTAAGGAAACAGAAAAGAAAGTAAAAGTGATTTGAGATTGCTTGAAAGCTACTTCCGATACAAAAAAGTTTTTTGCCGATTTAAAAAGGAAGGAAATAGAGTTCCAAGTCGGGGATTAAGTGTTCCTGAAAGTATCTTCGTGGGTAAAAGTTCTTAGATTTGGCCGAAAAGGCAAGTTAAGTTTGCGGTTTGTCAGACCATATGAGTTCATCAAGAGGATAAGGCCGGTTGCTTATCAGCTAGCTTTACCGTCTGGATTGGAAAAGATTCATAATGTATTCTATGTATCCATGCTACGATGCTACCGATTGGATCCTTCACATGTGATTACCCCGACAGGGATTGAGATTTAACTAGACATGACTTATGGTAAAGAGCCGGTTAAGATTTTGGCTTGAGAAGTTAAACAATTGAGAAATAAGAGTATATCCCTTGTGAAAGTACTATGGTAAAGACATGGGGTAGAAGAGGCAACATGGGAACTTGAGGAAAACATGAGAAACCAATATCCCAACTTGTTTACTAGTAAGATTTTTTAGGACGAAAATCCCTAAGGGGGAAAGAATTGTAACAACCCGAATTAGGGCCTAGTTGGAATAGTGGTTTCGAGACCACAAATTCAAAGTAGAAAAGTATGATTTATGATTATTTTTAGGTTTATGACATGCTTTCATAATAGTGATAAAGATTCATGAAGGAAATGTTATGAAGTAGTGAATAATATGTCCTTTAGGACTAAATTGCAAAAGATGCAATTTATGAGTTTCTAGAAGATTTAAGTATGAAATAGCATAAGAGAAACTAATAGAGGTCCTTAAATAGCAAATAGACCAATTTTTAGCGTGATGGACAAAAAAGCCCATGAAAGGGAAAATATCAAAGAAATGACATAAGGGCATTTTGGTCCTTTGGTAAAGTTAAGTACTAAAAAGGGAAAAATAAGTCAAAAATTGTGTCCATCTTCTTCCTTGTGTGTCGAAATTCTAAGGAACTCCATAGCTAGGGTTTCTTTCATTTTGAAGCTCCAAGTAAGTGACTCCAAGCCCCATTTTTCATGCTCTTTGTATTTTTGAAATCCTTGTAGCTTAATCTAGCTATTTCTACCACTAATCTGGGCTGGGGTTCATATTAAAAAAAATACCTATGCATAACATGTTAGTAAATTGATGCCTAGTGGTAGAAAATCAAAGTTTAAAGTGTTGTAAACATATTTTTCTAAGTGATTTTTCATGAGAAATCCCTAATAAGGTCTAAATTGTAAAGTATGAAAAGGTGTAGTAAAAGTTTGAAATTATAAGAAATGTGGGCTCTTATGAGTATATGAAAGGTTCGGCTAGGCTTGGGTAGTCAAGAAATTAAGTGCACTTCATTTTACAAGCCTAGGGAACATTTTGCAAATATGCAAAAGTTTAGGGGAAAATTATAAATTTTACCAAACTATCAATTTTGAGCTATTTAGTCAATGTGGGTGCTAAATAAATTAAATTTGTCATTTTAGAACAAGAAGCACAAAGCCTAGGCCAAAATTGGGGGAAAAGTAAAGTTGTGGACTAAACCGAGCATTCACCCACATTTTGGACCTAGGGTAAGTTGTATGTGATAATTTAGCTTGTATGTTATGTAAATTCTTTATGATGATTTTCTATGAAATTATGATATTCCATGAAGTCATGGATGTACTCTTGTATGAATTATGTACAAATTCCATGAGATTATTTATATGAATATCTTCCAAGAAATGATGAAACATGAAAGAGAAATTACATGTAAGTGAAAAAAGATACGAAGGATACCTTAATGATGTCATGAGTGTTTGTAGGTCCTGTATAAGACCGTGTCTGGGACATGGCATCGGCACCAAACTGAAATCCCATGTAAGACCATGTCTGGGACATGGCATTGGCATTAAGATGTGATCTCCTATAAGACCATGTCTGGGACATGGCATGGGCATCCTATATGAGATCCCGTATAAGACCATGTCCGGGACATGGCGTCGGCATCAAAGTATGATCTCGTATAAGACCATGTCTGGGACATGGCATTGGCATGATTTCATGATATTGTCTTACGGGTATCCTTTGGTGTTCTAAAAGGATCTTAAAGAGAAAGTATCCAACTTGATAAATTTCAAGAGAATACTAAAGTTTCTTGTTGACTGTTGTAGTATATACGAGTAAGTTGTGAGAAATTGAAATTATATTGTTATGAGAAATACAACATGAAAAGCATGAGTAAGTTATATGATTGAGTAATTCTTGAGGATGAGTATGAAATTATATGAAATTCATGATAAATTATTTGAGTGATGATTCATGATTTTTTTTTGCTGATTTACTCATGCAACTTACTAAGCATATATGTGCTTACTCTTTTCCTTTCCCTCTTTCATGTAGATTTCCCGTACCAGCTACAGGATTATTGATGTCCGAGCTCAAACTGACACTATCAAGCCATCCATTTTGGTATAGCTAAGTTGGTCATTTTGTTGTATGGCATGTATAGGAAGTTTGACTACTTTTGAAAAGTGTCCTATTTGGTATAACTAAAGTCATTGGCTAGTAACATTACTCATGCGGTATTGTAATAGCCTTATAAATGGGCTAATGTTGATTAAGCTATACCGTATTCAATGTGGATGAAATTCATGAGTATGCAAATTGCAAGTTCAAGTAGAGTATTGATGGATAAGAATGATGTGCATAATGGCATGGGGATGCCTTAATTATGAGTATTTTGGAGTATATTATGCCTTGATGTGTGCTATAGAATTGGCATTATGTTTGATTATGTTTCAGGGTGGTAAAAGGCTTGGAAAATAGCCTATTATTGTCCACATGGTTGGGCACACAGGCGTGTGCCTAGGCCGTGTGTGACACATGGTTAGCCTCAAAGGCATGTTAATAGGCCGTGTGTACCCTGCATCCAATTTAGTTAAGTCAGTATAGAACACGGGCTCAGCACACGGGTGTGTGCCTTGGCCGTGTGCACCCTTGATAGCTATAGTGCTTAAAGTCAGGATACTGCACGGGATTTTGGCACGGGAGTGTCTAGGCCGAGTGAGAGACACGGGTCATGAACACGTGCGTGTGCCTAATCCATGTCAAAACCCCAGTAGGTTGAAATTAAAAATAAATGTGACACGGACAAAGGACATGGGCGTGTGAGACCACACGGCTTGCCCACACAGGCGTGTGGCCCTGGTTTTAGGCAAAAAATTTTCTAAATGCCCGAAAGTTCTCAGATTGGTTCTAGAATGCACCCGATATATGTTTTGGGCCTTGTGGGCCCATGATAAGGTTATTAAGACAATGAATGAAAAGTTTTAAAAGAAAAGAAATTTCATAACCCGAGTTTATGTGATTTAGAATGACTCAGCTCGATAATGCCTCATACCTCGTCCCGGCATTGGACTCAGGTAAGGGGTGTTACAGGAATACCCTAGTATCAGTTATTCCGCGTGAAAGAGTTACATGGGATTTCTTTAAGACTGAATTCCAAAAGAAGTATATTGTTCAGCGGTTCATCGACTAGAAAAGAAAAGAGTTCCATGATCTGGAATAGGGTCGTATGACGGTAACCAAATATGAAAGAGAGTTCATTCAACTTAGTAAATATGCTTGTGAGTGCATCTCTACCGAAGTTATTATGTGTAAAAGGTTCAAGGATGGACTAAATAAAGATATACGATTGTTAATCGGAATACTTGAACTGAAAGAGTTAATAGTTCTGGTTGATAGGCCTTTTAAAGCTAAAGAACTTGCTAAAGGGAAAATAAAGGCTGATTTTGAAACAAGAGAGTCTAGAAAGAGATTTGTCAGTAAGTCGCTTCAGTCTAAATCAAAGAAATCTAAAGATTTCCATCCCCATTCGACTCCTTCTACGGGTATACCGATTAGAGATAGAGATGCAAGATCATTCAATCCGAAGCCTCAAACGACGCCCGTTGCCAGTGTGGGTAGCGTGAGAAATACAAGACCAGATTGCAAGCATTGTAACTGAAAGCACTATGGTGAGTGTTGACTAAAAAGTGGAGCATGTTTCAAATGCGGATCACTAGATCATTTCCTACGAGATTGTACAGAGAGATCTACTACTGATAGAGAGCAATCAGTAAAAGTGAGCAATACTGTTACCAGAGGTAGACCACCCCGTAATACTGGGAATCAGAGTGGAAACCATAATGCTACACGAGATTCAAATGTTAGATCTGAGACATGCGCACCTGTTCAAGCCTTTGCTATACGTGTATGCAAGTAAGCCTTATCGCCTAATGTTATTACCGGTACCTTTTCTCTTTTTAACACTAATATAGTTGCGTTGATAGATCATGGATCAACTCATTCGTATATCTGTATGGAACTAGTGTTTAAAAAGAGTTTACATGTAGAGTCTACAGAATTTGAAGTTAAAGTATCGAATCCGTTAGGCAAGTCAATATTAGTTGATAAAATCTGTAAGAAATGTTCATTGATGACCCGAGGATACTGTTTTCTGGCTAACTTGCTACTCCTACCATTTAATGAGTTTGATGTGATTCTGGGTATGGATTGGCTGAATATGCATGAGGTAGTTGTTAGTTGCAGACGAAAGAGTATAAAGTTGAAATGTCAGAATGGTGAAATTCTTCGGATTGAATCAAATTATTCGAATGAATTACTGAGTGTGATATCTGCTATGTGAGCTCAAAAATGTGTGAAAAAGGGTTGTGATGCATATCTAGCATATGTGTTGGATACTAAAGTAGTAGAATTGAAGCTTGAATCTATACCGATTGTTTGTAAATTTCCAAATGTATTTCCAGAAGAATTTACTGAGTTTACTGCCTATCAGAGAGGTTGAATTTGGCATTAAGTTGTTACTAGGTACTACACAGGTATCAATAGCTCCATACAAAATGGCACCGACTGAATTGAAAGAGTTAAAAGCATAATTACAAGAATTAACCGACAAAGGTTTTGCACAACCGAGCTTTTCATCTTGGGGTGCTCCGATATTATTCGTGAAAAAGAAAGACGGGTCAATGAGAATGTGTATTGATTACTGGCAATTGAATAAAATGACTGCAAAGAATAAGTATCCTCTATCACGAATCAACGATTTGTTTGATCAGTTGAATGGGCTATAGTATTTTCAAAGATCGATCTGAGATCAGGCTACTATCAATTATGGGTTAAAGATTCTAATATACCGAAAACTACTTTCAGAACATGGTACGGTCACAATGAATTCTTAGTTATGCCTTTGCATTTGACTAACGCCCTGCAGTATTTATAGACCTCATGAATCGTATATTCAGACCGTATTTAGACAGATTTGTTGTTGTGTTCATTGATGACATTCTGATCTATTCTCGTGATGAGACAGAGCATACCGAACATTTGAAGATTATGTTACAGACTTTGAGAGATAAGCAGTTATATGCTAAATTCAGCAAATGTGAATTCTAGCTTCGGGAAGTCGAATTTCTAGGTCATATTTTTTCAGCAGAAGGCATCAAAGTTGATCCAAGCAAAATATCTGCAATATTGGACTGGAAACCACCAAAGAATGCATTTGAAATTAGAAGTTTCCTAGGTTTAGCGGGTTATTATCGAAGATTCATGAAAGGATTCTTGATGATTGCAGTTCCTTAACTCGATTACATCAAAAAGATGTGAAATTTGAGTGGACTGAAAGGTGTCAACAAAGCTTCAAACAGTTGAAAGCATTGTTAACAGAGGCACCAGTTTTAGGTCAACCTGAATCAGGTAAAGAGTTTGTGATTTACAGTGATGCATCGTTAAATGGACTTGGATGTGTATTGATGTAAGATGGAAAAGTTGTAGCTTATGCTTCCCGACAGTTGAAACCACACAAGAAGAATTACCCGACACATGATCTCGAGTTAGCCGCTATAGTCTTTGCATTAAAGATTTGGTGTCACTATCTATATGCTGAAAAATGCCGAATATTCACAGTTTATAAAAGCTTGAAGTATTTGATGTCACAAAGAGATTTGAATCTGCCACAATGGAGATGGCTCGAGTTACTGAAAGATTATGAGTTTGTGATCGATTATCATTCGGTAAAAGCTAATGTGGTAGTGGATGCTTTGAGTCGAAAATCTCTATTTGTTTTGCAGGGTATGAATAGTCAAATGATGTTATGTGATGACGGATCTATTTTAGCTAAGTTAAAAGCTAAAACGGTATTTCTGCAACAAATCTACGAAGCTCAGAAAAAATGACCTAGAATTGCAAGCTCAACGACTTCAATGTAAGTCTAATTCTGATTCTAAATTTAGTATTGGAACTGGTGATTGTTTAATGTTCCGAAATAGAATTTGTATACTGAAAGATACCGAGCTCATTCAGAAAGTTTTACATGAAGCACATGATAGTCGCTTTTCTGTTCATCCTGGTAGCACTAAAATGTATAATGATATGAAACAATTATATTTGTGGTCTGGAATGAAACATGATATATCTAAATTTATATCGAAATGTCTGATCTGTCAACAAGTAAAGGCCGAACAGCAAGTACCGTCAAGTTTATTATAGCCGATAATGATTCTGGAATGGAAATGGGACAGGGTTACAATAGATTTTGTATCGAGATTGCCCCTGACTTTGAAAAAGAAAGATTATCATTGATAGATTAACGAAATTTGCTCTTTTCATACTGGCACGAACAGATTACTCTCTGGATAGATTAGCTGAATTGTACTTGACTAATATTGTATGAGTACATGTTGTACCGTTGTCTATTAACTTTGATTGAGATCTGAGATTCACATCGAGATTCTGGAAGAAATTATAAGAAGTTTGAGGAACGAAATTGAATTTTAGTACAGCTTTTCAACCTCAGACTGATGGTCAATCCGAAAGAGTTATACATGTAACACCCCTATCCCGTAATCGTCGCCGGAATAGGTAAGGGGCATTACCAGACTTGTAACATATATCGGAACAGTAAAATTTCAAACTTTTTAATTAAGAACCATCACGTATCATCTGTCGTTAGAGCATGCTTCAATTTATCATAAAATGATGTATATAATTATTGGAAATCTAATTGGAAACATGCTAAAAGATAGGAGAACATTTGCAAAATTTCAAAGTTAGGGACACACGGCCGTGCCCCTTGCCCGTGTTCTTCACACACAGCCGTGTCCCTCCAGACACGCCCAAACCTTTCAGCCCGTGGTCGAATCTGACTTATCCCACACGGCTGTCCAACACGCCCATGGGGTTAGGTCGTGTGTCGCCCACGGCCTAGGCACGCCCGTGCCCTTACGCCGTGGTCGAAACTGTCAAATATCACACGGTTACCTGACACGCCCGTGTACAAAACAGAGCAAACCGTGTGACTATACTGCCAAATTTCACACGGCTACAAGTTACCAGACACGCCCGTGTGTCTAGGCCATGTACCAAAACTGACCAAAACATTAAGGTGCAGGGGACAAACGGTCGAAGCACACGCTCGTGTTCCCTGGCCGTGTGGCACAAATATAGGCTTGGTTTAAGCCAATTTGCCACCCAATATGGGTCATTTGTACTAGCCATTAACCAACAACATTTCATGCCATTCTACCAACCTAAAACATACCAATTCAAGCACAAAATGGACCCAAAATCATCTCAATTCATTCACAAATCAAGCACACCAACTCAAAGGCCTAAATGACCATTTCTATGCACTCATCCACACATATATACATATCAATTATGCAAGCTTATAACCTCATCAAAATCACATATCTTTCCATAAGCACATATAGCTAAAGGACAACTCAAGTACTTAATTATAAACACATGTATGACTCAAGCCACATCCCATAGCTTGAACAATCCCAAAATGTATCATGTTCACTAAAGTACTAGCCTATACATGCCATGACCAAACGTTTGCAAAATACTCAAAAGTACCGAAGCTTTATCGATAGTGTGATAGCGATCCCCGACTCGTCCAATATCCGAGCTAGCTTCCAAATCTAGAAGACAGTGAAAGAAATAAACGGAATAAGCTTCTAAAGCTTAGTAAGTCCATATAACATGAAATGAAACTTACCATTTCAATGAGGTATCCATAAGTAAGGCCATTACAAACATATGATCTTATAGCCTATTGCACAAGCTCACACTCATTAGTTCATGTAGTTTCATAACATATCATATATAAAAGCTTATCAAATACTTCATTTCAAGTAACATATACAAATCTTGTAAATCATATGGCATAATATGCCTTCATTTTGCACTTTCTCATATAACATGTTGATCATGTAACTAGTATCATTCCATTCATACAAATCATATGACATGTATTTCATATACTTCATTATCTCATGTATAGCATATAACTCTTATAACATGTACCTTATACCATTCATGTATTCACATAACATCTCTCTCATATATTCAAATATCAATTAACCTTTCCTGTAACATGTATCGGTATTGCCCGTTGAACCTATAAGAACATCGAAAGATACTCGGGTGATACACACACAGTGTATATACATATAACCTGTAATCCGTCAATGCGTCATATATGCTCTTTCGAGCCTGTACGGTAAGCCCGGAGGCTGAACATATAATCCCGAAAGATAATCGGTAAGCCCGTAGGCTGAACATGTAATCCCGAAGGATAACCTGTAGCTCATGAGCACGTGGTGAGTCCGCAACGGAGCTCGAACCACCCTGTAGCCCTAGTGACATGTCACTCGTATCTTATCGACTTCTACGGTTCTAACGGGGCTCGGTATTCAATTTATCACTTGTAACAATTTAACATTTCTATTTTAATCTCATATATACTCGTTCCATTAAGCTATTTAATCATCTAGCATTTCATATTTTCAAATAACAATACGTATGAACATATATATATACATTAAATTCGTTATACGAACTTACCTCGTAATCTTGTATCTACTCGTCTATTTTCCGTTTTCCCCGATCAAGTTCCTGGATTCGATCGTCTTTATCTAAATTAATGCAAAATTCAGCTATGTACTAACTCACATATTCAATTCAATCCAAAAACATATAATTTGACATATTTACAATTTAGCCCCTATATTTTCAATACTTTGCAATTTAGTCCTCTCATCACAAAAATGTCAAATTACATAATCAATCCCCCAATTCACTATAGCCGAATATTCAAGGGACTTATACAAGCATATATCTTTCAATTAATCACAAATTTAACCTTAAAAATTCTACCTTTTTACAATCAAATCCTCAAAACCCATTTTCTTCAAAAATCACTTTAAAATTCTTGTATATTTCCACATAATATACAATAATTCATCAAAATCTATCAATATATCAAGGATCCATCAATGGCATTTTTCAAGGATATTCACAAAATCAGAAATTGAGGTACGGGTCGACTAATATACGAAGCAACGATCTCAAAAACGTAAAAATCACTAAAAACCGAAGTCAAAACATACCTCAATTTAGCAAAATAGTAGCCGAATGTTTGAAGGCTTTAAAACCCTTGTTTTGTTTGAAGAATCGGTGGAAGAGAAGAAATATGAAGCCATTTTTCTTGTTTTATTTAATTAAAACATATTATAAAGCCATTTGACCATTTTACCCTTTGTAAAATTATTATAAAACCTTCTAAAATATGGACATAATGGTCCATCACCAACCACTCCAAATAAAAATGGCATAATTGCCATGCAAGTACCTCCTTTTATAAAGCCATGCTCAAATAAGCCATTTATAAAATAGAACTCTAATTTATCGCTTTACGCGATTTAATCCTTTTTATCAAATTAACCAGTCAAACGATAAAATTTCTAAACCAAACTTTCACACTGTGATTCTATCATGCTGTAAAGCATATTAAAGCAATAAAAATAATAATTTGACTCGGTTAAGTGGTCCCGAAACCACCCGTTCCGACTAGGGTCTAAAGTGGGCTGTTACAACTCTCCCCCCTTTAGGGATTTTCGTCCCCGAAAATCTTACCAGTGAACAAGTTAGGGTATTGTTTTCGCATAGTTTCCTCGAGTTCCCACGTAGCTTCTTCTATTCCGTGTTTACACTAGAGAACTTTTACAAGTGCTATACGCTTATTTCTCAACTCTTTCATTTCTCGGGCCAGAATTCTAATTGGTTCTTCGCTGTACGATAGATCAGACTGTAATTCCACATCTATGGGAGAAATGACATGAGACGGAGCAGATCGGTATCGTTGAAGCATTGAAACGTGAAATACGTTGTGAATCTTTTCAAGCTCAGACGGTAACGATAACCGGTAAGCTACAGGTCCAATTCGTTCCACAATTTCATACGGTCCGACAAAACGAGGACTTAGCTTTCCTTTTCTGCCGAAACGAAGAATTTTCTTCCACGGTGATACTTTTAGAAATACTCTGTCTCCGACCTAAAACTCTATTTCTTTCCGTTTCAAATCTGCGTATAATTTCTGTCTATCTGAAGCTGCTTTTAAATTATCGCGTATTACTTTTACTTTTTCTTCTGCATCTCGGATTAGATCAACCCCGTGTAACTTTCTCTCACTCAATTCCGTCCAGTATAGCGGTGTTCGACAGTTACGACCATATAATGCTTCATATGGAGCCATATTTAAACTCATCTAAAAACTGTTATTGTATGCAAACTCTATCAGAGGTAAGTATTTCTCCCAATTACTTTCGAATTCAAGAATACAACACCGTAACATGTCTTCCAGAATCTGAATAACTCTTTCAGACTGACCGTCGGTCTGGGGATGAAATGCTGTAATGAAACTCAATTTCGTTCCCAAAGCCTCTTGAAACTTCTTCCAGAATCTCGAGGTAAACCTCGGATCTCTATCAGACACAATGGATAACGGTATACCATGTAATCGCACAATTTCATATACATATAGTTTCGCTAATTTATCCAGAGAATAATCAGTACGTACCGGTATAAAATGTGCAGATTTCGTCAATCTGTCAACGAAAACCCAGATTGCATTTTTCTTCTTCAGAGTCAGAGGTAGTCCAGATACAAAATCCATAGTGACTCTGTCCCATTTCCATTCCGAAATCATAATAGGCTGTAATAAACCTGACGGTACTTGATGTTCAGCTTTAACTTGCTGACAGATCAAACATTTCGATACGAATTCTGATATGTCACGTTTCATTCCTGACCACCAGTATTGCTGTTTCAAATCGTTATACATCTTAGTGCTACCCGGATGAACTAAAAATTGACTGTCATGTGCCTCGTGTAGAACTTTCTAAATGAGTTCACTTGTAACACCCTACACCCCCGTCCGTCGCCGGAATAGGGTATTAAGGCATTACCTAACTAGATACAGCCTACCGAGGTTCTTAGTTACGCACTAGACATAGATTCATTTAGTTCAAAACGCGAATGTATAACACTTGCAATTTAGTTCGGACGGTACGTCATATCTCATTAAAAGAGTTTCGTAAACATATCATGCTAGTATATTTCTACTATGTGGCTACTAACAACTTGGCCGAATTAAACCTTTCATTGACCGAACTCCCTATTAGCAACTCTTTGCATATGGGGTACTAACTAAATAGCATGCCACAACATTAAACCATACAAGTATCATCCACACATATATTCAACACAAAGACTAAGCAAGCCATTTTCGCATGGCTAGAATAGTTACAACTCAAAATGTAGTTTCAATCAACAAAAGGAGATTAGCCTATACATGCCATTGACCCAAAATAACCATCAAAAGTACCAAAATAACAGTGATAGTGTAGGTGATTAAGGCTTCAATCCCCGAGTCCGTAGCTTCCAAAATAAGATCTATAAAATAGAGGAAACAAGGGAAACGGAGTAAGCATTACAATGCTTAGTAAGTTTTAAGCAATGTCACAGATAAAGCATTAAATTCTAACATAGTTATTCGTATCTTAGTTTCCCTCTTCCTTTGGGTAAGTCACCCTTTTTCAAAATATACACATTCACGTCACATACGGAAATGGATAGCTTTCACTCATAGTAAATTCACGTAAACATATACATGTCACAAAAATTCACATAACATTTCACATAGGCCAATTGTACTTTGATCATGTTAATAATCTCATTTCATGAACACATATGAAATCACATAATGACCTTAGTATTCGGTCCAAAATCCAGCTTGCATATAAGCCAAGGGTACATACCTGTATAGCTTAGCACTTTCAGCGCAATTCATTAGCGATCGTTACCTTGAAGACAATTAGTCTTAGACTTTATTCTCATCATCATCGAGATCTTTAGCTCGGATAAACTCTATACATAGCCATCGGGTCTCTACCCCGAACGCAATCTCCGCATATAGCCTTCGGGTTTTTAACCCGGACATCACCTCTGCCTATAGCCTTCGGGTCTTAACCCGGACATAGTCTCCACATATAGTCAGCGGGAATTAATCCCGGATTCACATTATAAATTCTCATACACAGACATATTTGCATGTAGCCAAATTTCTCATAGCAAGATTTCACTTGCAATTCAATCAATTCATGTGCATACCAACATGTAACATGCTTCTCGACTTTATATCATACATATACATATAATTCAAACTTATACACATATACTCTTCTTTTCTAGACTTTCGGTCCAAAAATCAAACATACATGAGCAATGCATTTCAAATCTCATTTCGGTCCTTTTTCTCTATGAGCCATTCGGCTATATAGCAAACATAAATAAGGTGTCTTTCTCAATAGGACATCATTTAATATCAGCATGTATATCATGGCATTTTAACTTAAATATCAAATTCGATTACTCAAAACTTACCTTGAACTTTCCCGATAATTTACGAGTTGGCTACTCGACCACTTTGGCCTTCCCTTTATCCGAACTCGTCCCTCTATGCTCTTGAGCTAAATAAAACATTTAACTCTATTAATCCTTATTCCAGCACCTCAATGAATCATTTTCAGTTATAGTCAAATCATACATGCACATTCTTCTCATTGCAAACACACATGCACATTGGAGCATTTCACATACATATCACAAGTCACAACAAGCTGATTTTCTGAGCAGCATTCAATAATTCACTCATAAATGGAGCTACGAAACTCCAAATGTAGTGCTGTAAATTTTGCATGAAAATATACTCATTTATCTTTAATTCATAAAATTTTCATAATTTTTGGTTCGGTCAATAAATATCAGAATTTTCTTAAAGTTTCCCTATTTCACTGCTTGATTAAACTGACCACTCTATACTACGAACCGAATTTCTCCTTGTACAGAGTTCCAAATATGTCCTCACCTATTTTATTCGAAACTAGACTCATCAAGGAGTCTAAGCATATAAATTTTGTCTCATAACAATTTTTATACAATTTATAGTGATTTTCCAAAAACAGAGCAGGGGACTTCGAAGTCAATCTGACACTGTCTCACTCTACTCTAAAAATCTTTTTATCGGGAATTCCTTTGCTTGCAAGGTTTCTTTTATAAGAAACTAGACTCATTAAGCTTCAATTAAACAGTTTATTCAGCCTTTAATTCAACTCACACAATTTATGGTGATTTTTCCAAAACACGTTACTGCTGCTGTACCAAGCAGATTTTTATACAAAGTCCACTCTTTAATGTTTTTATGCACATACTTAAAACATAGCATTTCCTAAGGCACCATTTAGAGTAGTCATTGCTCTTAACACAATGTACATATTTCATATTCATTTTAATCATTATGCCACTCTTAAGACACCAATTATCAAAACAAACATCAAAGATTTTAAGCACATGGCCGAATAGGTCATTTCTTTAACCAAGAAGCTCCCACAAGCATAAATTAACCAATTAGTTTTATTACCCCTTTCGAATGCATATACCCTAAGGCCATTCGGCCATATCCCAGCATGGTCCTTCATTCAATCCATCACATCCATAACACATTCGTATGACTTATCCTATTAAGCAACCAACATCAAGTCTTATTAGCACTACCATTCAAGAGTACTAAGTCTTTAAGACCACATGAAACAATTGTACATGTACACAAGGTATTTTAGACAACCTAAGCTCTATTCTCTAAGCCTCAATCAAGCCTCAACCATCCAAATCAATCAAAATAACTTATACTAAGTTCATGTACAATTTTTCCGATAGTCGAATACTTAGTGAACTTATGAGCAATGTTCATTTAGCTCATGTTACAAAATATGTGTCACAATTTGCATAATCAATTTATCAAGTTTAAGATCAAAACACAATCAAAAGTAAGACAACTCAATCATTCAAATAAAAACCGAAGGTCCCTTAGGCAATTATCCTCACCAAAATTTCCAATTTTTACCATTTTGAGTTCACAAATCCAATTCTTATGAATTTTAACATCATAGAGCCTATTAACAAGCTTTAGTAAGCTCATAATTGCAAAACAAGACTCTCTAACCAAATCTTGACAAGGCCGAATGCCTCCATCCTCAAGGCTCAAGAAATTTTTCACATTAACAAAGGAGAGGACCCTAAGACAAGCTCAAACAACTCCCATATTCCATTATTCAACACAAGCATTAAGGAAAGCACAATTTCTCCACATTTACTCACATGGCCGAACAATACATCTTGTCTATCACACAAGGATTCTGTGTTTATGAAGCTCAAATTCCCTTAGAAATCATCTTCAAAACAAGGAAAAATCAAACAAAACATCACCCAAGAGGACATGCATCATGGCCGATTTTCCCATGGCACAACCAACTCAAATTTCATTCAAAACAAAGCAAATAACTTAGCATCCATCTTTAATTCACCAAACTTCAAAAGCAAAAATCATGAACATACCTCCAATTTGCCTAAGTGATGACCGAATCAACTAGGAAGAATTTCCACTCTCCTTTACTTGAGGTTCGGCTATGGTGGAGAGAAGAAGATGAACTCTTTTTTTTTTTTAATGACAACTAATTACAATTTCTTTTATTATTAATATTAGACTAAATAACAATTCACAAATTGCCAAAATTTCATCATTACTTTCAACTATCATAAAAGTGGGCAATTTGACATGCAAATCCCTTATTTTGCATGCATTTATTAATTAGTCTTCACACATTTGTCTAACACATTTTCAAAGTTCACTACTAAGTCCTTTTTAGTAAAATTCAAATTTATAACTCTAAATTGACACACCAAACATGTCACACATGAATTACCACATATTATAGGCATCAAAATAAATATTAAATATATTTTATGCCTCGATGTTGTGGTCCCGAAACCACATTCCGACTAGGGTCGTTTTAAGGCTGTCACAACTCTCCCCCACTAATGAACTTTTCGTCCCCGAAAATCTTACCGGAAAATAAGTTTGGGTAACGTTCTCTTATCGAATCCTCAAGCTCCCAAGTAGTTTCTTCGACCCCGTGTTTGACCCATAACACTTTCACTAACGAAATCCTCTTATTCCGCAACTCTTTAACCTCGTGTGCCAAAATACGAATTGGTTCCTCCTCGTAACTCATATCAGATCGAATCTCAATGTCAGACGGATTAATCACATGCGATGGGTCAGATCTATATCGTCGGAGCATCGAAACATGAAAAACGTTGTGAATCTTTTCAAGTTCGGGAGGCAAAATCAATCGATATGCTACCGGTCCAATCCGTTCAGATATTTCGTATGGTCCAATGAACCTCGGACTCAATTTGCCCTTACGGCCGAATCTGAACACTTTTTTCCAAGGTGGCACTTTAAGAAATACTTTGTCTCCGACCTGGTACTCGATATCTTTCCGCTTTAAATCCGCGTAAGACTTTTGACGATCTGAAGCTGCCTTAAGGCTATCACGAATCACTTTTACTTTCTGCTCGGCATCTCTAATTAAATCGACTCCAAAGATCTTAATTTCAATGAGCTCGGTCCAAAACAACGGTGTACGGCATTTGCGACCGTACAAAGCCTCGTAAGGTGCCATCTTAATGCTCGATTGAAAACTGTTGTTGTAAGCGAATTCGATCAAAGGCAAATACCGTTCCCACGAACCACTAAACTCAAGGACACAACATCTCAACATATCCTCGAGTATCTGAATTACTCGTTCCGATTGACCGTCCGTCTGAGGATGGAACGCGGTACTAAAATGTAGCTTAGTACCCAAATAATCTTGTAGTTTCTTCCAAAACCGCGATGTAAATCTTGGGTCTCTATCCGACACGATAGAGATAGGGACCCCGTGCAATCTGACGATCTGAGAAACATACAACTCCGCTAGCTTATCAAGTGAGTAATCCGTACGCACAGGTATAAAGTGAGCGGATTTAGTTAATCGGTCTACGACAACCTAAATCGCATCCTTCTTGCTCGGTGTCAACGGTAGCCCAGATACAAAATCCATCGTGACTCTATCCCACTTCCACTCGGGAATCAAAATAGGTTGCAACAAACCCGATGGCACCTGATGTTCCACTTTTACTTGTTGGCATATCAGACACTTCGACACAAAATTTGAGATGTCTCGTTTCATACCATGCCACCAATATTGACGTTTCAAATCATTGTACATTTCAGTGCTTCCCGGATGAACCGACATTCGACTATTATGAGCTTCATTTAAAATCACCGAAACCAACTCTGAACTTCTCGGTATACATACTCGGCCTCGAAACCTCAAACAATTATTGTCGTCAACTTGAAACTCAGGATCCGCATTCACATCGCATTGAGCTCGCTTGGCAATTAAGTCGTCATCCGCTTTCTGAGCTTCACAAACTTGTCGGAGAAATACAGGCTTGGCTTTTAATTTTGCTATCATCACCCCATCATCAGATACCGATAATTGCGCATTCATGGCTCGTAAAGCAAATAATGATTTTCGGCTAAGAGCATCAGCAACTACATTCGCTTTCCCTGGATGATAGTCAATGACAAGTTCGTAATCCTTTAGCAACTCAAGCCACCGTCTTTGTCTCAGATTCAAATCTCTTTGCGTCATCAAATATTTGAGGCTTTTGTGGTTGGAAAAGACATGACATTTCTCACCAAAAAGGTAGTGACGCCAAATCTTCAAAGCAAAAACAATAGCAGCTAATTCGAGATCGTGAGTCGGATAGTTTTTCTCATGAGGCTTCAATTGCCTCGAAGAATAAGCAACAACTTTGCCTTCTTGCATCAAAACACATCCCAAGCCATTCAAAGACGCATCACTATATACTACAAACTCCTTACCGGATTCAGGTTGAACTAAGACTGGAGCTTCCGTCAATAGGGCTTTCAATTGGTCAAAACTCTTTTGGCACTTCTCGGACCATTCGAATTTAACATCTTTCTGCAGTAGCTTCGTCAATGGGGTTGAGATCATTGAAAAGTCTTTCACAAACCGTCGGTAGTACCCGGCAAGTCCTAAAAAGCTTCGGACTTCCGAGACATTTTTAGGAGGCTTCCAATCGAGGATAGCAGAGATCTTATTCGGATCAACTCGGATACCCGCGGCAGATACAATGTGTCCCAGAAAGCCAACCTCGCGCAACCAGAACTCACACTTGCTAAATTTCGCATACAACTGGTTATCACGCAAAACCTGTAGCACAAGTCTTAAATGCTCGGCATGCTCAATCTCTTCGCGAGAATAAATCAAGATGTCATCGATAAACACGACCACAAATCGATCTAGGTACGGCTTAAACACTCGATTCATCAGATCCATGAAAACAGCGGGGGCATTAGTCAGCCCAAACGGCATCACTAAAAATTCATAGTGTCCGTACCTCGTTCTGAAAGCAGTCTTGGGCACGTCTGAGTCTCGAACTCGCAACTGATAGTAGCCGGATCGCAAATCGATCTTTGAAAACACTGAGGCTCCCTTTAACTGATCGAATAAGTCGTCGATATGAGGCAATGGATACTTATTCTTTATAGTCACCTTGTTCAGCTGCCGATAGTCAATACACATTCTCAAAGTCCCGTCCTTCTTTTTCACGAACAAGACGGGTGCACCCCAGGGAGAAAAGCTTGGTCTTGCGAAACCTCTATCGGTCAACTCTTGCAACTGGGATTTCAACTCTTTCAACTCCGTCGGAGTCATACGATATGGAGCAATTGAAATCGGAGTTGTACCCGAAACTAGCTCAATGCCGAACTCAACCTCTCTAACAGGCGGTAATCCCGGTAATTCTTCGGGAAACACGTCCGGATATTCACAAACCACAGGAACAGTCTCAAGCTTTAGTTCGAATATTTTGCTATCTAAAACATAGGCAAGATAAGCCTCGCAACCCTTTTTCATAAATTTTAGAGCTAACATAGAAGATATTACCGCCGGTAGCCCGTTTAAATCCGTAGACTCAATCCGAATTATCTCATTAGTCGTACATCGTAAATCAATAGTCTTTCGTTTACAATTCACTACCGCATCGTGCACAGTCAACCAATCCATTTCGAGAATAACGCCGAATTCGTCGAATGGCAAAAGCATCAAATCGGTCAGAAAACAGGAATCCCGAATCTTAAGGGGACATTTCTTACACACTCTATCAACTAAAACACAACGACCCAAGGGATTGGACACTCGAATCACAAACTCAGTAGACTCAATAGGGAGAGTCTTACTGGATGCCAAATTTTCACATACATAAGAATGAGTTGAACCGGGGTCAATCAAAGCAATTACATCAGTATCAAAAAGAGTAAAAGTACCGGTGATAACATCGGGCGAAGAGGCATCTTCTCTGCGCGAATAGCATAAGCCCTAGCAGGAGCATGAGCCTCGGATCTTGTTGTAGCATCTTTAAACCTTCTCTGGCCGCCGCTAGTATTCCCCGGATTTCTAGGTGGCCTCCCTCGAGCTGAAGTAGTACTCGGTTTCCCACTCGGGTTCACCTTTTGCTCGGTCCATCTAGGGCAATCTCTTATAAAGTGATCAGCTGACCCGCACTTAAAACAGGAGCGATCATGAAATCTGCAGCTCCCCGAATGCCATTTTCCACAATACTTGCACTCGGTTCTGTCCTGACGGTCGTTTCCAACACTAGCAGCAGAAGTGGCGCGTGTACTCATAGGGGGTCGATCACGGTCTCGTCTAGTAAAACCCGAAGTAGCAGATGGTCTGTCCGATTCACTTTGGAACTTCTTCGAGGATTTTTGAGTAGACCTCCCTGAAGATCTCTTACAGAACTCTTTGGCTTCGCTATCAGCTTTTCTCTTTTCATTTCGAAGTTCCTCGGCCTTGCAGGCTCGCTCGACAAGAACAACGAACTCATGAATTTCCAGAATGCCAACCAGCAGTTTGATGTCTTCATTTAACCCGTCCTCGAAGCGTTTACACATAATAGCTTCGGATGATATACACTCGCGAGCATATCGGCTGAGTCGTACGAATTCCCTCTCATAATCGGTCACCGACATTCTGCCTTGTTTAAGCTCGAGGAATTCCTTCCGTTTCTGATCGATAAACCTTTGGCTGATATACTTCTTTCGGAACTCAACTTGGAAAAACTCCCAACTAACACGCTCTCTCGGCACCACCGAAACCAATGTGTTCCACCAATAGTAGGCAGAATCACGCAGCAGAGATACGGCACACTTCAAGCACTCTTCGGGCGTACACGACAGCTCATCAAACACACGGATTACATTATCGAGCCAAAACTCGGCCCGCTCAGCATCATCATCAACTGTAGCCCGGAACTCTTCAGCCCCATATTTTCTAATTTTATCGACCGGGGATTTACTCGACCTCACAGGGTCGGCCTCAGGAGGAGCCACAGGGGTCGGAAGTGGGTTATTCAGGGGAGGAGGTTGTGGAACAACCGATTAGTTCGAAGAAATTGGGTGAACCAATCATTCATCATTGCATAAAGGTTCTGCCTCATGTCATCATCTCGACGACTGGCATTCGGCTGTGAGTCGACTGGCGCGGTCCCTTGCGCGGGAGCGGCCGCTACACTCTCAATATCTTCCGCTACGGCTCGATCGGGATTGGAATCCATTACTATACGAAAAACACATTTCAAATGTCAGAAATCACCACACTATCGCATTATCACAAAATGGCATGTATAGCTATACTCACACACGCTACATTAGTCCGAGAATCGACTAAACCGTAGCTCTGATACCAATAAAAATGTAACACCCTACACCCCCGTCCGTCGCCAGAATAGGGTATTAAGGCATTACCTAACTAGATACAGCCTACCGAGGTTCTTAGTTATGCACTAGACATAGATTCATTTAGTTCAAAACGCGAATGTATAACACTTGCAATTTAGTTCGGACAGTACGTCATATCTCATTAAAAGAGTTTCGTAAACATATCATGCTAGTATATTTCTACCATGTGGCTACTAACAACTTGGCCGAATTAAACCTTTCATTGACCGAACTCCCTATTAGCAACTCTTTGCATATGGGGTACTAACTAAATAGCATGCCACAACATTGAACCATACAAGTATCATCCACACATATATTCAACACAAAGACTAAGCAAGCCATTTTCGCATGGCTAGAATAGTTACAACTCAAAATGTAGTTTGAATCAACAAAAGGAGATTAGCCTATACATGCCATTGACCCAAAATAACCATCAAAAGTACCAAAATAACAGCGATAGTGTAGGTGATTAAGGCTTCAATCCTCAAGTCCGTAGCTTCCAAAATGAGATCTATAAAACAGAGGAAACAAGGGAAACGGAGTAAGCATTACAATGCTTAGTAAGTTTTAAGCAATGTCATAGATAAAGCATTAAATTCTAACATAGTTTTTCGTATCTTAGTTTCCCTCTTCCTTTGGGTAAGTCACCCTTTTTCCAAATATACACATTCACGTCACATACGGAAATGGATAGCTTTCACTCATAGTAAATTCACGTAAACATATACATGTCACAAAATTTCACATAACATTTCACATAGGCCAATTGTACTTTGATCATGTTAATAATCTCATTTCATGAACACATATGAAATCACATAATGACCTTAGTATTCGGTCCAAAATCCAGCTTGCATATAAGCCAAGGGTACATACCTATATAGCTTAGCACTTTCAGCGCAATTCATTAGCGATCGTTACCTTGAAGACAATTAGTCTTAGACTTTATTCTCATCATCATCGAGATCTTTAGCTCGGATAAACTCTATACATAGCCATCGGGTCTCTATCCCGGACGCAATCTCCGCATATAGCCTTTGGGTTTTTAACCCGGACATCACCTCTGCCTATAGCCTTCGGGTCTTAACCCGGACATAGTCTCCACATATAGTCAGCGGGAATTAATCCTGGATTCACATTATAAATTCTCATACACAGACATATTTGCATGTAGCCAAATTTCTCATAGCAAGATTTCACTTGCAATTCAATCAATTCATGTGCATACCAACATGTAACATGCTTCTCGACTTTATATCATAAATATACATATAATTCAAACTTATACACATATACCCTTCTTTTCTAGACTTTCGGTCCAAAAATCAAACATACATGAGCAATGCATTCCAAATCTCATTTCGGTCCTTTTTCTCTATGAGCCATTCGGCTATATAGCAAACATAAATAAGGTGTCTTTCTCAATAGGACATCATTTAATATCAGCATGTATATCATGGCATTTTAACTTAAATATCAAATTCGATTACTCAAAACTTACCTTGAACTTTCCCGATAATTTACGAGTTGGCTATTCGACCACTTTGGCCTTCCCTTTATCCGAACTCGTCCCTCTATGCTCTTGAGCTAAATAAAACATTTAACTCTATTAATCCTTATTCCAGCACCTCAATGAATCATTTTCAGTCATAGTCAAATCATACATGCACATTCTTCTCATTGCAAACACACATGCACATTGGAGCATTTCACATACATATCACAAGTCACAACAAGCTGATTTTCTGAGCAGCATTCAATAATTCACTCATAAATGGAGCTACAAAACTCCAAATGTAGTGCTGTAAATTTTGCATGAAAATATACTCATTTCTCTTTAATCCATAAAATTTTCATAATTTTTGGTTTGGTCAATAAATATCAGAATTTTCTTAAAGTTTCCCTATTTCACTGCTTGATTAAACTGACCACTCTATACTACGAACCAAATTTCTCCTTGTACAGAGTTCCAAATATGTCCTCACCTATTTTATTCGAAACTAGACTCATCAAGGAGTCTAAGAATATAAATTTTGTCTCATAAAAATTTTTATACAATTTATAGTGATTTTCCAAAAACAGAGCAGGGGACTTCAAAGTCAATCTGACACTGTCTCACTCTACTCTAAAAATCTTTTTATCGGGAATTCCTTTGCTTGCAAGGTTTCTTTTATAAGAAACTAGACTCATTAAGCTTCAATTACACAGCTTATTCAGCCTTTAATTCAACTCACACAATTTATGGTGATTTTTCCAAAACACGTTACTGCTGCTGTACCAAGCAGATTTTTATACAAAGTCCACTCTTTAATGTTTTTATGCACATACTTAAAACATAGCATTTCCTAAGGCACCATTTAGAGTAGTCATTGCTCTTAACACAATGTACATATTTCATATTCATTTTAATCATTATGCCACTCTTAAGGCACCAATTATCAAAACAAACATCAAAGATTTTAAGCACATGGCCGAATAGGTCATTTCTTTAACCAAGAAGCTCCCACAAGCATAAATTAACCAATTAGTTTTATTACCCCTTTCAAATGCATATACCTTAAGGCCATTCGGCCATATCCCAGCATGGTCCTTCATTCAATCCATCACATCCATAACACATTCGTATGACTTATCCTATTAAGCAAGCAACATCAAGTCTTATTAGCACTACCATTCAAGAGTACTAAGTCTTTAAGACCACATGAAACAATTGTACATGTACACAAGGTATTTTAGACAAACTAAGCTCCATTCTCTAAGCCTCAATCAAGCCTCAACCATCCAAATCAATCAAAATAACTTATACTAAGTTCATGTACAATTTTTCCAGTAGCCGAATACTTAGTGAACTTATGAGCAATGTTCATTTAGCTCATGTTACAAAATATGTGTCACAATTTGCATAATCAATTTATCAAGTTTAAGATCAAAACACAATCAAAAGTAAGACAACTCAATCATTCAAATAAAAACCGAAGGTCCCTTAGGCAATTATCCTCACCAAAATTTCCAATTTTTACCATTTTGAGTTCACAAATCCAATTCTTATGAATTTTAACATCATAGAGCCTATTAACAAGCTTTAGTAAGCTCATAATTGCAAAACAAGACTCTCTAACCAAATCTTGACAAGGCCGAATGCCTCCATCCTCAAGGCTCAAGAAATTTTTCACATTAACAAAGGAGAGGACCCTAAGACAAGCTCAAACAACTCCCATATTCCATTATTCAACACAAGCATTAAGGAAAGCACAATTTCTCCCCATTTACTCACATGGCCGAACAATACATCTTGTCTATCACACAAGGATTTTGTGTTTATGAAGCTCAAATTCCCTTAGAAATCATCTTCAAAACAAGGAAAAATCAAACAAAACATCACCCAAGAGGACATGCATCATGGCCGATTTTCCCATGGCACAACCAACTCAAATTTCATTCAAAACAAAGCAAATAACTTAGCATCCATCTTTAATTCACCAAACTTCAAAAGCAAAAATCATGAACATACCTCCAATTTGCCTAAGTGATGACCGAATCAACTAGGAAGAATTTCCACTCTCCTTTACTTGAGGTTCGGCTATGGTGGAGAGAAGAAGATGAACTCTTTTTTTTTTTTTTTTATGACAACTAATTACAATTTCTTTTATTATTAATATTAGACTAAATAACAATTCACAAATTGCCAAAATTTCATCATTACTTTCCACTATCATAAAAGTGGGCAATTTGACATGCAAATCCCTTATTTTGCATGCATTTATTAATTAGTCTTCACACATTTGTCTAACACATTTCCAAAGTTCACTACTAAGTCCTTTTTAGTAAAATTCAAATTTATAACTCTAAATTGACACACCAAACATGTCACACATGAATTACCACATATTATAAGCATCAAAATGAATATTAAATATATTTTATGCCTCGATGTTGTGGTCCCGAAACCACATTCCGACTAGGGTCGTTTTAAGGCTGTCACATCACTATTTTTCGGTATGCAAATTCTATTTCGAAACATTAAACAATCATCGTTCCTTATAGAAAAGTCAGAATCAGAATTAGACTCACAGTGAAGTCGTTTAGCTTGCAGATCGGGATCAGTCCCTTGAGCTTCGAAAATTTGCTGCAAAATCAACAGTTTAGCCTTTAGCTCAGCTAAAACAGATCCATCATCATATAACGTCATTTGAGCATTCAAAGCTCGCAGAGTAAACAGAGACTTTCGACTTAGCGCATCAGCTACAACATTAGCTTTCCCTGGATGATAATCAATTACAAATTCATAGTCTTTTAGTAGTTCGAGCCATCTCCGCTGTCGCATATTTAAATCTTTCTGTGACATCAGATACTTCAGCCTTTTATGATCGGTAAAAATTCTACATTTCTCACCATATAAGTAATGCCGCCAAATCTTTAATGCAAATACTATAGCAGCTAACTCAAGATCATGCGTCGGGTAATTCTTCTTATGCGGCTTTAACTGTCGGGAGGCATAAGCTATGACTTTCCCGTCTTGCATCAATACACAGCCCAGTCCGATAATAGATGCATCACTGTATAAAACAAATTCTTTGCCAGATTCAGGTTGAACTAAAACCGGAGCTTCTGTTAATAGGGCTTTCAACTGTTCGAAACTCTGCTGACATTTATCAGTCCACTCGAATTTCACATCTTTTTGTAGCATTCGAGTCAACGGTACTGCAATCATTGAAAATCCTTTAACAAATCTTCGGTAATATCCCGCTAATCCCAGAAAACTTCTAATCTCAGATACATTTCTCGGGGGTTTCTAGTCTATAATAGCAGATATTTTACTCAGATTTACTCTGATGCCTTCCGCAAAAAAAATATGACCCAAAAATCCGACTTCTCGAAGCCAAAATTCACATTTGCTGAATTTGGCAAACAACTACTTATCTCTCAGAATTTGCAACACAATTCTCAGATGCTCAATATGCTCTACCTCATCACGTGAATAGATCAAAATGTCATCAATGAACACGACAACGAATCTATCTAAATACGGTTTGAATACACGGTTCATCAAGTCCATGAACACTGCCGGTGCATTTGTCAAACCGAAAGGCATGACTAGAAACTCATAATGCCCGTATCGTGTTCTGAAAGTAGTTTTCGGTATAGCTGAATCTTTAACTCGCAACTGGTAATAACTCGATCTCCAATCAATCTTTGAAAATGCAATAGCTCCTTTTAACTGATTGAATATATCATCAATCCGTGGAAGAGGGTATTTATTCTTCACTGTTGCCTTATTCAACTGTCGATAATCAATACACATTCTCATTGATCCATCTTTCTTTTTCACAAATAATACGGGAGCACCCCAAGGTGAAAAGCTCGGTCTCGTGAAACCTCTATCCGTCAATTCTTGTAACTGTGCTTTCAACTTTTTTAATTCCGTCGGTGTCATTCTGTATGGAGCTATCGATATCGGAGTAGTGCCCGGTAACAATTCAATACCGAATTCAACTTCTCTAATCGGTGGTAACCCGGTAATTCTTCCGGAAAAACATCTAAAAACTCACAAACAACTGGTACAGACTCAATTTTTAATTCTGTTTTGCTAGAATTCATCATATATAGCCTTTTCTGACATACTTCTGAGCCCTCATGGCAGAAATCACTATCGGTACTTCATTCGAATCATTTGATTCAATCCGAAGAATCTCACCATTCTGACATTTCAATTTTATACTCTTACTTCGATAATTCACAATAGCCTCATGCGCATTTAGCCAGTCCATGCCCAGTATTACATCGAATTCGTCAAAAGGGAGGAGCATCAGATCAGCCGGAAAATAATATCCCCGAGTCATCAACGGACATTTCATACATATCTTATCAACTAACACAGAGTTTCCTAATGGATTCGATACTTTAACTACATATTCCGTAGACTCAACACTCAAGTTCTTTTCATACACTAATTTCATATAGATATATGAATGAGTTGATCCAGGATCTATCAACGCAACAATATCAGTGTTATAGAGAGAAAAAGTACCGGTGATAACATCAAGAGACGAGGCTTCCTCGCGTGCACGTATTGCATAAGCTCTCACAGGAGTACGCATCTCAGATCTCACATTAGCATCTCTCGCCACACTGCGATTTCCACTTTGGTTTCCAGTACTTCGCGACGGTCTACCTCTCGATGCAACATTATTTGTCTTAGTTGTTTGTTCCTTATCAGTTACAGATCTTTCAGGACAGTCACGTAAATAGTGATCTAACAATCCACATCGAAAACAAGCTCCGCTTTTCAATCGGCATTCACCAAAATGTTTCCTATTACAATACTTGCATTCAGGTCCGGGAGTTCTCACACTACCCGCACTAGCTGCAGAAGTCGTCTGAGGTCTCGAATGAGAAGTCTTAACACTTTTCTCTCAAATAGATGTGCCCGTAGAAGTAGCAGGATGAGGATGAAAATCCTTTGATCTTTTGGATCCAGACTGATACGGTTTACCCGCAAACCTTTTTCTAGCTTCTCTGAATTCAAAATCAGCTTTTCTCTTTTCTTTAACAAGCTCTTCGGCTTTACATGCCCGATCAACGAGAACTACAAACTCTCTCAGCTCAAGTATCCCGACTAATAGTCGAATTTCTTCATTTAGCCCATCTTCGAACGTTTTGCACATTGTTGCTTCGGTAGAAACACATTCGCGAGCATATTTGCTGAGTTGAATGAACTCTCTCTCGTATTCAATTACAAACATTCGACCCTGTTTCAGCTCTAAAAACTCTTTTCTTTTCTGATCGATGAATCGTTGACTGATGTATTTCTTTCTGAATTTCGTCTGGAAGAAATCCCAATCGACTCGTTCTCGTGGTACAACCGAGGTCAATGTATTCCACCATTGATATGCTGAATCCCGAAGCAAAGAAATAGCACATCTCAGGCACTCATCAGGAGTACAAGCCAGTTCATTAAAAACTCTGATCGTATTCTCAAGCCAAAATTCAGCCCTCTCAGTATCATCACTTGCTGAAGCTCGGAATTCCTCAGCACCATACTTCCGTATCTTATCGACATGAGGTCTGTTCAATCTCAGAGGATCCACAACTCATACATTATCAGGGTTAGGTTGTGGGATGGGAGGGGGTGAAGGTTGCGGAGCAGCCAGGTTTGCTCGCACAAACTCACTAAACCATCCAGACATCATTCGGAAGAAAGCTTGTTTAATTTTTTCTTGATTGGCCACAGCAGGGCCCGATTCAGAAGGCACAGCCCCTTGAGTGGGTGCTGGCGCAATACTTTCAACATCATCAGCTAAAGCTCGATTTGGATCCATTACTATATAAAACAGATTTCAAAGGATGTCAAGAGATATCACACTATCACATTTCATGTACATGGCATGTATAGCTAGACTAATACTCACTACGGTAGTCCTAGAATCGACTAAACCGTAGCTCTGATACCAACCAAATGTAACACCCCTATCCCGTAACCATCGCCGGAATAGGTAAGGGGCATTATCAGACTTGTAACATATATCAGAACAGTAAAATTTCAAATTTTTTAATCAAGAACCATCACGTATCATCTGTCGTTAGAGCATGCTTCAATTTATCATAAAATGATGTATATAATTATTGGAAATCTAATTGGAAACATGCTAAAAGATAGGAGAACATTTGCAAAATTTCAAAGTTAGGGACACACGGCCGTGCCCCTTGCCCGTGTTCTTCACACACGGCCGTGTCCCTCCAGACACGCCCAAACCTTTCAGCCCGCGGTCGAATCTGACTTATCCCACATGGTTGTCCAACACGCCCATGGGGTTAGGCCGTGTGTCGCCCATGGCCTAGGCACGCCTGTGCCCTTACCCCGTGGTCGAAACTGTCAAATATCACACGGTTACCTGACACGCCCGTGTACAAAACAGAGCAGACCATGTGATTATACTGCCAAATTTCACACGGCTACAAGTTACCAGACATGCCCGTGTGTCTAAGCTGTGTACCAAAACTGACCAAAACATTAAGGTGCAGGGGACACACGGTCGAAGCACACGCCCGTGTTCCCTGGCCGTGTGGCACAAATATAGGCTTGGTTTAAGCCAATTTGCCACCCAATATGGGTCATTTCTACTAGCCATTACCAATTCAAGCACAAAATAGACCCAATATCATCTCAATTCATTCACAAATCAAGCACACCAACTCAAAGGCCTAAATGACCATTTCCATGCACTCATCCACACATACATACATATCAATTATGCAAGCTTATAACCTCATCAAAATCACATATCTTTCCATAAGCACATATAGCTAAAGGACAACTCAAGTACTTGATTATAAACACATGTATGACTCAAGCCACATCCCATAGCTTGAACAATCCCAAAATGTATCATGTTCACTAAAGTACTAGCCTATACATGCCATGACCAAACGTTTGCAAAATACTCAAAAGTACCGAAGCTTTATCGATAGTGTGATAGCGATCCCCGACTCGTCCGATATCCGAGCTAGCTTCCGAATCTAGAAGACAGTGAATCCATAAGTAAGGCCATTACAAACATATGATCTTATAGCCTATTGCACAAGCTCACACTCATTAGTTCATGTAGTTTCATAACATATCATATATAAAAGCTTATCAAATACTTCATTTCAAGTAACATATACAAATCTTGTAAATCATATGGCAAATATGCCTTCATTTTGCACTTTCTCATATAACATATTGATCATGTAACTAGTATCATTCCATTCATATAAATCATATGACATGTATTTCATATACTTCATTATCTCATGTATAGCATATAACTCTTATAACATGTACCTTATACCATTCATGTATTCACATAACATCTCTCTCATATATTCAAATATCAATTAACCTTTCCTGTAACATGTATCGGTATTGCCCGTTGAACCTATAAGAACATCGAAAGATACTCGGGTGATACACATACAGTGTATATACATATAACCTGTAATCCATCAATGAGTCATATATGCTCTTTCGAGCCTGTACGGTAAGCCCGGAGGCTGAACATATAATCTCGAAGGATAATCGGTAAGCCCGTAGGCTGAACATGTAATCCCGAAGGATAAACCTGTAGCTCATGAGCACGTGGTGAGTCCGCAACAGAGCTCGAACCACCCTGTAGCCCTAGTGACATGTCACTCGTATCCTATCGACTTCTACGGTTCTAACGGGGCTCAGTATTCAATTTATCACTTGTAACAATTTAACATTTCTATTTCAATCTCATATATACTCGTTCCATTAGGCTATTTAATCATCTAGCATTTCATATTTTCAAATAACAATATGTATGAACATATATATACACATTAAATTCGTTATACGAACTTACCTTGTAATCCCGTATCTACTCGTCTATTTTCCGTTTTCCCCGATCAAGTTCCGGGATTCGATCGTCTTTATCTAAATTAATGCAAAATTCAGCTATTTACTAACTCACATATTCAATTCAATCCAAAAACATATAATTTGACATATTTGCAATTTAGCCCATATATTTTTAATACTTTGCAATTTAGTCCTCTCATCACAAAAATGTCAAATTACACAATCAATCCCCCAATTCACTATAGCCGAATATTCAAGGGACTTATACAAGCATATATCTTTCAATTAATCACAAATTTAACCTTAAAAATTCTACCTTTTTACAATCAAATCCTCAAAACCCATTTTCTTCAAAAATCACTTTAAAATTCTTGTATATTTCCACATAATATACAATAATTCATCAAAATCTATCAATATATCAAGGATTCATCAATGGCATTTTTCAAGGATATTCACAAAATCAGAAATTGAGGTACGGGTCGACTAATATACGAAGCAACGATCTCAAAAACGTAAAAATCACTAAAAATCGAAGTCAAAACATACCTCAATTTAGCAAAATAGTAGCCGAATGTTTGAAGGCTTTAAAACCCTTGTTTTGTTTGAAGAATCGGTGGAAGAGAAGAAATATGAAGCCATTTTTCTTGTTTTATTTAATTAAAACATATTATAAAGCCATTTGACCATTTTACCCTTTGTAAAATTATTATAAAACCTTATAAAATATGGACATAATGGTCCATCACCAACCACTCCAAATAAAAATGGCATAATTGCCATGCAAGTACCTCCTTTTATAAAGCCATGCTCAAATAAGCCATTTATAAAATAGAACTCTAATTTATCGCTTTACGCGATTTAATCCTTTTTATCAAATTAACCAGTCAAACGATAAAATTTCTAAACCAAACTTTCACACTGTGATTCTATCATGCTGTAAAGCATATTAAAGCAATAAAAATAATAATTTGACTCGGTTAAGTGGTCCCGAAACCACCCGTTCTGACTAAGGTCTAAAGTGGGCTGTTACAATACAGATATTAGAGGATATGTTACGTTGTTGCATCCTTGAATTTGAAGGTAGCTGGGAGAAACCTCTAATTGAATTTGCATATAATAACAACTTCCAGACGAGTTTGAAAATGGCTCCGTACGAAGCTTTATATGGTCGTAAATGTCAAACATCGTTATACTGGATAGAATTGAGTGAGAAAAAGATACACGGGGTTGAATTGATCAGAGAAACCGAAGAAAAAGTGATAGTGATTCGTGACAGCTTAAAAGCAACTTCTGATAGACAGAAATCATATGCGGATTTGAAACATAAAGAAATAGAGTTTCAGGTCAGAGATCGGGTATTTTTGAAAGTATCACCATGGAAGAAAATTCTTTGTTTTGGATGTAAAGGAAAATTAAGTCCGCGATTCATTGGTCCATATGAAGTGGTTGAAAGAATAGGGCTGGTAGCATATCGACTATCATTACCATCTGAACTTGAAAAGATACATAATGTTTTTCATGTTTCGATGCTACGTCGTTACCAATTTGACCCGTCACATGTGATCTCACCTGTTGATCTGGAAATACAGCCTGATTTATCATACAATGAAGAACCGATCAGAATTCTGGCCCGAGAAATCAATGAATTGAGAAATAAATGCATAGCAGTTGTAAAAGTTCTATGGTGTAAACACGAAATAGAGGAAACTACATGGGAAACTGAGGAAGCTATGCAAAAATAGTACGCTAACCTGTTTACCGGAATCGGGGACGAAAGTCCCTAAACGGAGAGAGTTATAATAGCCTAATTTTGAGTCTGATCGGAACAGGTGGTTTTGGGACCACTTGACTGAGTTAAAATATTTATTTTATTATTTTAATAAGTTTTATAGCATAAAAGGATTACCATACGAAAATTTCGTAAAGGAATTTTACCGATTAAACAGTTAAATTGGTAAAAAGGACTAAATCGCGTAAAGCAAAAAATAGGAGTTCTACTAGTAAAATGGCTTAATTGGCTTTGGAATTATTAGTGAAAGGCCTTAAGTTGATATTATCCCTTTATTGAAGTTAGTGGACATTTATGTCCATATGATACATGATTTTAATTGATTTTATAAAGGTTATTTTTTGTAAAATGTTTATTATGTTATTATTAATTAAAACAAAAACATAATATGGCTTCATTTTCATCATTTTCACCAGTTTGAGAAAGAAAGAAAAGCCATTCCATTAGGTTACATTTGACCAAGCTATATTACTCAATTAAGGTATGGCTTTTTATCTGTTTTTAATGATTTTTATGTTTTTAAGCTCGTTGCAGCTCGATATAGCTAGCCCATACCTCAATTTCTGAAATTGGTGACTTTTTGAAATGTACCATTGATGAATACATGTATATTTTGATGTTTCTTGATAAATTATTGATGGTTGTTAGTAGATATACAAGTTTTATTAAGTGAATTTTGAGAAAATTGAGCAATAGGGATTAAATTGAAAAAGATAGAAATTTTGTGGTTAAAAATGTGAAATAATTAAAAATATGGGCTTACTAGAGACTATGGAGAATTTAGCTAAAGTGGGCTTTAGTCTAATTTTGCAAATTTGCCATTTTGTGTATAAAGGACTAAATTGCAAAGTAGCTAAAAGTATGAGGGCAAATATGTAATTTGCTATATATGTGAATTAGGGACTAAATTGAATTGAATGACTGCTAAAAATATTAAATTTGATAATATATTGATCAAGATAAACAAACATCGAAACTTGATCAAGGGAAACGGAAGGTGGACGGGTAGATATTAGATTTACAAGCTATTACGAGGTAAGTTCGTATAATTAGAATCGAACTTATAATATATTTGAAATTGCTAAATTTGATTATTTGTATGATTGTATAATGTGATAGTAAATTGAATTGCCTTTTGGTTATATACTTTGATTAAGTACCGAGTCCTGTTTGAACTGTAGAAAGTCGTAGGATACGAGGGACATGTCACTAGGGTTACCATTTGGTCGAGCTCCTGCATTCGTTGCGGACTCACCACAGCCTGTATGAGCTTACCTTTCAGCTTTTGGGCATACTGTTTAGCCTTCGAGCATACCGTTTCAGCTCTATGGAGCTTATCGTTAGCTCGTTTGAGCTTACAGGCTACCGACTCAGGAAGTGTAACACCCCAAACTCGGCCCAGACGTTATGGCCGAATCTAGCATGTCACATCAATGTAACAGTCCAATTTTAACCCTATTCGGAACGGTGGTTTTGAGACCATGAATCCGAGTCAGAAAAATATTTAAAAATTATTTTCTGTGTTTATTATGTGTGAATTTGTGTGTGTGAAATTTTCGTGATTTAATTTTGTCGAATGAGTGTCGATTAAATAAAAGGACTTAATCGCGTAAAATATAAAAATGACTGGCTATTTATTAGAAGTGCTTAATTTTAAGGCTTATTAAAGGGAAGGTTTTTATGTTGTAATATGACCATTAAAATTTTAGTGGAATTCATGGTTTGGCATTTTAGTAATTATAAATATTTTAATGGATGGTTAGGTAAATATATTATTATTGTAAAATAAATAAAACAAATGGCATGAAAATAAAGCCATTTTATCATCTTCTTGCCGAAATAAAAGAACAAAAGAAAGAAAAATACAAGCTTGGGGTTCGGCTATTGTTTCTTTTGATTAAGGTATGGTTTTGACTCGGTTTTTGATAATTTTTACGTTTTTGAGATCGTTGCTTCGAATACTACTCGACCCATGCCTGAATTTCTAATTTTGATGATGTATCCATGGGTTGCCATTATTTGTATCTTGGTGAATTTTGTGTTTGATATTGTTAAATAAGAGATATGTGTTAGATTACTAAGTTTGTATTGGAAATTTTCATGAAAATTAAGTAAATAGAGCTTAATTGCAAAAATAGTAAATAGCGGGACTAGACTTTGAATTAAATTAAATGTGAGGACTTGTAGGGGCTTTAGGAGTATTCAGCCTTAGCTTAGTGTGAGCAAATTATATTTATTTTGTGTTTTATGAATTTTGGACTTAATTGGTAAATGTGTAAAATATATGAGGCAAATGTGCAATTTGCTCATTTATGTGTTTTTGAGTGAATTGGATTGAATATTTGATTATATAAGTTTAATTTATATCAATTTAGATCAAGAAAAGAGGAAATCAGATTAGGATCGAGAAAAAACAAAAATAGACGAATAGTCGGTTTACGTCGATCGTCGATATTTGAGGTAAGTCTATAAGCACTTTAAACATTTTTATTTTTTTATTTATTATTTTGAGTGAAAATTTGTTCAAAGTATTGATTTGGGATTAAATGGATATATGTGGGTGTTTAGCCGAATGTGATATTGGAAAATAGCATATTTAATCTTATTTGAAATGTGTGCTGATATTTGGAAAGTTACATGAAAAGTATGCTGCAATTGAATTTCTTATACATGAAGTAGGGTTTGAAATGACTGTGTATAATAGAAATCGGGCTTTATGCCTAACAGGCTTAATGCCTATGTATAGAAGTCGCGTTTCATGCCTAGCAGGCTAAATGCCGGTGTATAAAAATTTAGGCTTCGAGCCTAGTAGGTTTCGTGCCGGTGTGATTTCAGGTTTATACCTAGCAGGCTTGATGCCGTTGAATTATAAAGAGTTTATGATTACGAGACTTTGTGATGAAGTGATGATTTTATATTTTAAACGAGCTAAAATGAACAGGTATGTGGTAATTAGTTGTTTTTATGTAATTAGGTAAATTGGCTTTTATATTTGCAATACAAATTCTATGAGATGGAAATGGAAGTTTATGCACTCATGGAAGTATTTGTTCGGCCAAATATGTATATGTGAATAGGTTAATAAGGATTAAAGTTATGTTTATAACTACATGTGAATTCGGCATTGATGAATTATGTTTATAACCCCAAACCGTCGCCGGAACAGGGTTACAAGGCATTACCAGACCTATACACTAATATACGAATAAAAACGAGACATAAATTTGAGTTTTAATCTAAAACCACCTAATTTCCATCAAATAGTTCTTAATATAGGCCTACGGGGCCCAAAATAAGTATAGAAAATGATTTGGGATTAAACCGGGAACTTTAAATTTTTTTCTTTGAAGACAGGGGCACATGGCCGTGTGGCCTGGGGACACCCCCGTGTGGTCTGAGACATGGCCATGTGGCCAGCCTGTGGGCAACACTGACTTTGCCACACGGCCTGGGCACACGCCTATGTGTCTTGGCCGTGTGAAAACATGATTTTTCACCATTTTAAAGCCTCTTTCACCTACTAAACATACCTAATACATGCCCAAATCATTGACTTATAAATATTAATCAAATACCATTCATTTCAATTTCAAACTTAGCAAAAACTCATTCATTCATATACATATAACAAATACATAACCTTCCGTACCAAAACATCTTCACATTTCATTAACTAACAATGCCAATTAAGCTGCATCATTACACCTACCATTTCTATCAATAATATCACATTCATCATCAACTTCAAGCACATAGAACCCATCATATAAGGCATTCAAGATTGATCAAAACATTTACAAAGCAAGCCATATCTCATAGCTTGATAAGTACCAAAACATTCCATCTTCATTAACAAACTAACCATAGACATAAACTTAGTAAATAGCCTATACATGCCATCACCATATCAAAACAAAGATCCAAAAGTACCAAAAAGCTATTTGGATAGTGTGATGGCGATCTCCGACACGTCTGAAAGTCGAGCTAGCTTCCGAATCTATAAAACAAGGGAAAAGTAAACGGAGTAAGTTTTAAAAGCTTAGTAAGCCCGTATAATGTAGAAATTTAAACCTTACCGAATCAATAAGATAAGTACATTAACAATGCCAATTCAATTCATATACTCAAGTTGCCTATTTCACAAGCATACACTTGTTAGTCCATATAATCTTATAAATCATTCATGTACAAAATGAAACAATCATACATCATAAGCTTAAGTCCATTTCTTTGTACATGTAATTCATATCATATAATCTATGTAAGTTTCATATCTCATATAACATGTAGTACATATGTGTTGTAAATTCTCGTGTAACATATATCATAAATTGCCCGTTGAACCTTTAAGAACATCGAGGGATACTCGGGTGATACACACACAGTGTATTTACCTGTAACTTGTAATCCATCAATGCATCATGTATGCTCTATCGAGCCTGTAATGGTAAGCCCGAAGGCTAAACATGTAATCCCGTAGGCTGAACGGTAAGCCCGTAGGCTGAACAGTAAGTCCGAAGACTAAACATGTAATCTCGAAGGATGAACATATAGCTCATGAGCTGTGGTGAGTCCGCAACAAATGCAGGAGCTCGAACCTGTAACACCCCAAACCCAGCCTAGACGTTACGGCCAAGTCCGATGTGTCACATTGAAGTGTTTTTCGAAAACCGTGTTTTCATTGAAAACCCTTCTTAAATGTTTAAAAACTCTTACCGTTAAACTTGTATAAAACCTTAGTTTGTGTTTATTTTTTTCCAAAACGGGATTTATTGAAATGATCATCCCTTTCCAAACATCGTTGAAAACTTTGTAAAAGTTTTATGAAAGCTTATGAACCCTTGTAGTTTGCAAAAACATGTTATTTTAAAAATAGATAAAATATCGAAAAATCAAATTTGTAACCTTTATAAAACATGTTATCTTGAAATCGGTTTAAGTATCAAATAAATTTGACCTTTTTTGTTAAGACTTAAAGTGAATGGAAGCTGGGCACCAGGTAGGATTCCAGAAAAGAGGAGGTGAGTCATTTAGACTGCTTAAGTACCAAGCTCTTCTTGGATCCACTCCTAGACATGCGCACGACCATTGCCACACTTAGTAAGGAAGCTAATATTTATTTACGAGAACATTTAAAATTGCGAAAGCTTTGCTTGATTATCAAGTTATTTTGAAAACAAGTATTTTTATAAAAACCGCGTTTTAAAATCATTTACTTTCAACTCGATTTAAATAATATCCTACGTAAGCTAAAACCAATTTAAATAAGTAAAGAATAAAAACCCAAAGTAAAATAATTAAAGAGGCCCTTTTTACAACCCCAAAACCAGAAATAAATAATTAAATCTAAATTCAAATAGGTAACTTAATTAGAAATCCAATAGTCCAGTCCATGTGGCCACTCTGAATCCCTCCCAGCTCCAAGTCCACCATTCTAAGGCTCACCTGCAAGGATGGAAGGAAAAAGGGTGAGTTTGGAAAACTCAGTGTGCAACAAGCCACCTACAGAGCCCAAATCAATATCAGCATACTAGGCCTAAGCCCCCAAATCAGTTTCAACATTTAACTGGGCCAAAGCCTTTCCATTTAACAGTTACTGGGCCGAAGCCTTTCATAAATCATATCACTGGGCCGAAGCCTTTTCTGTAACCGGTATGGCCCATAGGCCCATTTCAGTAACACATGTAAACGTCAATGTATGTATGCAAAGCCCATTTGGGGAGACTACTCAACCCACCATCCTCTACTCTCCACCCGTACCAACCAAACTCTCCATGTGGGGAATAACTCAACCCATCCAGCCAAACTCTCCACTGGAAGCATAGCTGCTTAATCATATAACTGGAGGCCAAGCCTCTTTTAATAACTGGGGCAAAAGCCCTTTCGGTAAACTGGGGCAAAAGCCCTTTTCGGTATACTAGGGCAAAGCCCTTTAACACTTCCTCCAATCATATAAACCCAACCCATGCATGTAATGATTATAACATGGCATATCGTATACATATCGTAGCATATCATGTGCATATCATGTGCATATCATATCATTTCATGAAAAATATCAATATCACAATCAACATAATCATTTTACAACCCTAGGGGTATAATGGTCATTTCTACCTAGGGGTAAAATAGTCATTTTTAAGCTATAAGGGTAATTACGTAATTTTAACACTTATTAGGGTTTTTCATACTTATTCAACATTCCGGAGTATTAAAACAGAAATTTTTAGCCTATTTTAGCAAAATCGAGTTATTGAGCCCAAAACCCCTAATGGGCCTAACGAGTACCGATTTAGCCTTCTAAGTCCATTTAGCCTAAATACTACTATCGTTCTATCTGGGTTAATCATACATTTATCACAATTCCGTTTTAGCAATTTTTACTCCAAATGGGCCCGTAGGCCCATTGGGCCTAATTCAGCCCATCGAGGCCCAACTTACCAACATACTCAAAATCGTAATCTTACCTGTTCCATCGATTTCGTTAACCGAGCCCATTTTATTCTAACCTATTCACTGTTTATCTCGTTACCAGAAATTTAACGATGCCAGAATTTGGCATTTCGGCTTTTCAGTCGACATTAATCTAAGCTACTACAAGGGGTAAGTTACACACCTGATTACGAAGAACGATGACGAGATATGCTCCAACTCAATCCTACATTCGTTTAAATCACATTAATATCTAAAAACAAAGTCGAATGCTCACTATTATCACAATATACATTTTCGGCCCACCTCCTTAAATGGCCTGAACCCACTTACCTTTGCCAAAACTGATGACTAAGTCTAAGTCCGTCATCCAAGTGGTCCTCGCCTTCCAAAGCTCTTTTGATCGACAGCCTTTATTCCGCCTTCTCTTAATAGAATGATATAACAGAAATAAAACCCTTTTAGTCTATAATGATTGCCTCCCTAAGTGATTAGGGGTTATTCAGCTTTTCTACAAACCCAAATAAAAATAAACGATTCTGAATACGTACCACAGGCTCTTTCAACCAAAACGATTCTTATCTCGATTCCAATGCAAATCCAGCCTTTAAATTCAAGCCAAGAGTGAACTTAAAGGATCTATAAATTCGGCTACCAAATCCCTATGAACACGATGTTTTCGGCTTTGGATGCGACGAAGAAGAAGATAAAATAAAAAGGAACGATCCCGATATGACTAAGTAAAAGAATGGGGTTTCGGCTTTTTGGGGAAGAAAATCAAAAGGGGAAAAAAATCAAAGGGAAAGAAATTGATTAAAGGAAAGAAAATCTAATCGTCTTATTTAGAATTTATGAGTAAAGAGGAAGAAGTATTTGAATGAGCAAAAAGGAATGTAAGTTGTGAATTTAATCAAAGCAAAAGAAATCCTATAATCAGCTATAACGGGTAAAATAACAAAAAGGAAAAAAATTCAAGAACAGAACAATAGACTTATGAAAAGAAGATAATAAAAAGAACACAAAAACCCGATTCCTATAAAATCAAAAGAAGAGCAATCCAATGATGCCAAAATTTGAGAACTCTTTCGGTACTTTAATTGCCTAATGCCGATTGTATTTGGCATTAAAAACATAAATAAATAAATAAATTACTTCCCCCCCAATTTCAAATACCTTGACTTGCTCCTTAATTTATGCTAACTACCGAATTTAAATTCTATCAAAATAAATTTGAATTGCTTCAAATTCTCCCTTGATTTAAGCTAAAAACAAAAGTTTGAATTTAATTCAAACTTTTCCCCACCGATTGGCAGCTTATCCACCGCTTGCACAGCAAGTCTCCCGCACAGCACGCGGCTAGGAAACACCCTAGCCCCGCACGTCTCTTCCTGCGCGCGCCCAGCAAAAACGCGCTTTTCCTGCACGGGATGCTGTTCGAACCAGGGACCTCCCGATTGCCCAGCACGCTACTGGCCACTAGGACGCACCTTCCTCCTTGACATAATAGCGTTACGTTTAAATTTAAACCTTACCTGCTGCAGTTCCCGCTTCTTTAAAAAGAAAACAAAATTCCGCCAACGCTTGGACTCGAACTCGCACCCCCTCGGTCCTTCTAACGCGCTGCTGCCACTGCGCCCAATGCGTTCGCTGTATTAGTCTCTGCTCGCCACTTTACTTAAACCTTATCTAGCCGCAACCCTGCTTACTAAATAAAAATAAAACCCACCTGTGCGCATGCTGGGAGTCGAACCTCTGCTCCCTTCCTACTGCTTAACACGCCTAACCACTGGGCCAATCTCCTCTTTATGTCCTGTTTTAACCCAACTCTTTAACAACCCTTATGCCCAGATTCCTCTATTAGGAAAAATTAAAACAATTTCTTTTTATTATTTTAGTAGAGTTTAAACACCAAATATTATACATATATTCTTTAAATAAAACAAATAATAATATCAATAATAATAAATATATTTTTATCTAATAAAAATTTCAAATATTAATACCGTAAATAATAATAATAATTTTTTTTTCAAATACAGTAAAAAATTTTATCTCATAATAATAATTATAATTTCCATAAATTAGTAAAAATAAATACAGTAAAAATGTTTAATAATTTAATTTCAAACATTAAATTAACAACAATAATTATCTAATAATTATATAGAAAAAAAAAATAATTTATCATTTTCATAGAAATTTAAAAACATCAATAGATACAGTAAGAATTTAAAATATCAGTAATAATAAATTTAGTAAGAATTTTCTAATAGTAATTCAAAATAAAATTTTCTTGAACGATAATATTTAAAACTTCTCAATTATTTAGGTTTTCATTTATTCAAACCCAGACTTCAAAACCCAATTCTTCTAGGCCCTAATTCAGGGTGTTACAGAACCACCCTGTAGCCCTAGTGACATGTCACTTGTATCCTACAACTTTCTACGGTTCGAACGGGACTCGGTAACCATTTTGGACTTGTAATCTTTAGCATTTCCATGTCAACTCATGTACATATAATCAATAGGCAAATTTCATTTCTATCTATTATCATACATTCACATGACAATTTAACCACATTTATAAGCATTTAAAATATTGATTCTAATTATACGAACTTACCTCGACTTCCCGATCTCTACTCGTCTACCTTTCGTTTTCCCCGATCAAGTTCCGGGATTTGATCTTCTTTATCTATATTAATACAAATTTAGCTATTTAATCACCAATTCATTCAATTTAATCTAAAGACATGTATTTTGGCATATTTACCAATTAGCCCCTATACTTTCAACACTTTGCAATTTAGCCCTTTCAACACAAAATAGCAAATTTCACAATAAATCCCTCAATTCACCATATCTGAATATCCCTATACCTTATACAAGCACATATCTTTCATAAAATCACATTTCTAGCTACATAAATTTTATTTATTTTCAATTAAATCCTTAAAACTCATTTTCATCAAAATTACTTTATAAAACTTGTATATTTCCTATAACATTCAATAATTCATCAAAAACCATTAAAATAACATGGATTCATCAATGGCATTTTTCAAAAACACAACCAAATTTAGAAATTGAGGTACAGGTCGGCTAGTATACGAAGCAAAAACCGATTGCAAAACATACCTTAATTGAAGAATCAAAGCTTGCCGAATTCAAAAGCTTAAAAACCCCATGTTTTGTTCATGAAATCGTTGGAAGGTGATAAAATCTAAACCATTTTATGTTTTAATTAACTAATATAACATATAATAATCAAATACCAATATTACCCTTTAATAAAACAATTTTTATTTCATGTTATTATGGACATAAATGTCCACCACCAACCACTCACAATATAAGTGGCATAATTACCATGCAAGTACTTCCTTTTATAAAGCCATGATCAAATAAGTCATTTATGAAATAGAACTCCTATTTATCGCTTTATGTGATTTAATCCTTTTTACCGAATTAACTACTTAAACTATAAAATTTCTATACGAAACTTTGACATCATATATCTATCATGCCATAAAACATACTAAAGTATTAAAAATAATATTTTGACTCAGTTAAGTACTCCCGAGACCAGTCGTTCCAATTAGGGTCAAAAGTGAGCTGTTACAACTCTCCCCCCTTTAGGGATTTTCGTCCCTAAAAATCATACCAGTAAACAGGTTAGTGTATTGTTTCTACATAGCTTCCTCGGTTTCCCACATAGCTTCTTCTATTCTGTGTTTACACCAAAGAACTTTTACAAGTGCTATACGTTTATTTCTCAATTCTTTAATTTCTCGAGCCAGAATTCTGATCGGTTCTTCAGTATACGACAAATCAGACTGTAGTTCCACATCAATGGAAGAGATGACATGAGATGGATCAGATCGGTATCGACGAAGCATCGAAATGTGAAATACATTATGAATCTTCTCAAGTTCAGTCGGTAACGATAGTCGATAAGCTACATGTCCAATTCTTTCCACAATTTCATACGGCCCAATAAAACGAGGACTCAACTTTCCTTTCCGACCAAAACGAAGAATTTTCTTCCACAGTTATACTTTCAGAAATACACGATCTCTGACTTGAAACTCTATTTCTTTTCGTTTCAAATTTGCATAAGATTTCTGTCTGTCAGATGCTGCTTTCAAGTTATCACGTATCACTTTTACTTTTTCTTCCGTCTCTCAGATCAAATCAACCCCGTGTATCTTTTTCTCACTCAATTCAGTCCAGTATAACGGTGATCGACATTTACGACCGTATAGAGCTTCGTACGGAGCCATTTTCAAACTCTTCTGGAAACTGTTGTTATACGCAAATTCAATCAGAGGTAAATATTTCTCCCAGCCACTTTCAAATTCAAGAATGCAACGTCGCAACATATCTTCTAAAATCTGTATAACTCTTTCAGACTGACTGTCGGTCTGGGGATGAAATGCTGTACTGAAATTCAATTTCATTCCCAAAGCTTCTTGAAATTTCTTCCAGAATCTCAAAGTAAATCTTGGATCTCGATTAGAAATAATAGACAGCGGTACACCTGTAACCGTACAATTTCTGATATATACAATTCAACTAATTTATCTAGAGAATAATCTGTACGTAACGGTATAAAATGAGCAGATTTGGTCAATCTATCAACAATAACCCAGATTGCATTTTTCTTCTTCGAAGTCAGGGGTAATCCAGATACGAAATCCATTGTAACTCTGTCCCATTTCCATTCCGGAATCAAAATAGGCTGTAATAAACCTGTCAGTACTTGATGTTCGGCCTTGACTTGTTGACAAATCAGACATTTAGATACAAATTCTGATATATCTCATTTCATTCCCGACCACTAGTATAATTGTCTCAAATCATTATACATTTTAGTGCTACCCGGATGAACTGAAAAACGACTATTATGTGCTTCATGCAGAACTTTCTGGATAAGTTCTCTATTTTTCGGTATACAAATTCTATTTCGAAACATTAAACAGTTATCAGCCCCAATAGAAACATCAGAATCAAAATTTAACTCACAGTGAAGTTGCTTAGCTTGAAATTTAGGATCATTCTTCTAAGTTTCACAGATTTGTTGTAGAATCATCGGTTTAGCCTGTAGCTTGGCTATAATAGATCCGTCATCATAAAGCTTCAATTGAGTATTCAAAGCCCGTAAAGCAAACAGAGATTTCTGACTCAATGCATCAGCTACAACATTAGCTTTTCCCGAATGATAATCAATCACAAACTCGTAATCTTTCAATAATTCGAGCCATCTACGTTGTCGCATATTTAAATCTTTTTCTGACATCAAGTATTTCAAACTCTTATGATCCGTAAAGTTCAACATTTCTCACCATATAGATAGTGTCGCCAAATCTTTAAAGCAAAAACTATTGCAGCTAACTCAAGATCATGTGTCGGGTAATTCTTCTCATGCGGTTTCAACTGTTGGGAGGCATACGCTATAACTTTCCCGTCTTGCATCAATACATAACCCAGTCCAACTATCGATGCATCATTGTAAATTACAAACTCTTTTCCCGATTCAGGTTGAACTAAAATTGGTGCTTCGGTTAGGAAAGCTTTTAACTGTTCAAAACTCTATTGACATTTATCCGTCCATACAAACTTCACATCTTTCTGTAACATTTGAGTCAACGATACTGCAATCGTCAAAAATCCTTTTACAAATCTTCGGTAATATCCCGCTAATCCCAGAAAACTTCTAATCTCAGAGACATTTCTCGATGGCTTCCAGTCTATAATTGCAAATATTTTGCTCGGATCAACTCTGATACCTTCCGTAGAAACAATGTGACTAGAAATCTGACTTCCCGAAGCCAGAATTCACATTTGCTGAATTTAGCGAATAACTATTTATCTCTCAAATCTGTAACACGATTCTCAGATATTCCGTATACTCTGTCTTGTCATGTGAATAGATCAGAATGTCATCAATAAGTACAACGAAAAATCTGTCTAAATATGGTCTGAAAATACAATTCATCAAATCCATAACACTGCAGGAGCGTTAGTTAACCCCAAAGGCATAACTAAAAATTCATAATAACCGTACCGTGTTCTAAAAGCAGTCTTGGGTATGTTTGACTCTTTGACTCATAATTGGTAATAACCCGATCTCAGATCAATCTTTGAGAATGCAGTAGCTTATTTAGTTGATCAAACAAATCATCAATTCGCGGAAGAGGGTATTTATTCTTCACGGTTACTTTATTCAACTGCCTATAATCAATACACATTCTCATTGACCCGTCTTTCCTTTTCACAAAAAATATCGGAGCACCCCAAGGTGAAAAACTTGGTCTCGCAAAACCTCTATCCGTTAATTCTTGCAACTGTGATTTCAACTCTTTCAATTCAGTCGGTGCCATTCTGTATGGAGATATCGATATCAGTGTAGTACCCGGTAACAACTCAATACCAAATTCAACCTCTCTAATTGGTGGTAAACCCGATAACTCTTCTAGAAAAACATCTGAGAACTCACAAACACTTGGTACAGATTCAACTTTTGATTCTGACACTTTACTATCCAACACATATGCTAAATAAGCATCACAGCCCTTTTTTCACATATTTCTGAGCTCGCATAGCAGATACAACTATCGGCAACTCATTCAAATCATTTGGCTCGATCTGAAGAATTTCACCATTCTGACTTTTCAACTCTATACTCTTTCGTCTGCAATTCACAACTGCTTCATGTACATTTAACCAATCCATACCCAGTATCACATCAAACTCATTAAATGGGAGAAGCATCAAGTCAGCTGGAAAACAATATCCCCGAGTCATCAATGGACAATTTTTACATATTTTATCAACTAACACAGATTTGCCTAATGGATTCGATACTTTAACTACAAATTCTGTAAACTCAACATGTAGACTCTTTTTAAACACTAATTCCATACAGATATATGAATGAGTTGATCCAGGATCTATCAACACAACCATATCAGTGTTATAAAGAGAAAAAGTATCGGTGATAACATCAGGCGACGAGGCTTCCTCTCGTGCACGTATTGCATATGCTCTAGCAGGAGTGCACGGCTCAGATCTCACATTAACATCTCCGAAAGCATTACGGGATCCACTCCTATTCCAGATATTTTGGAGTGGTTTACCTCGGGTCACAGTATTATTTGTCTTTGTCGACTGCTCATTGCTAGCTATTGATCTTTCAAGACAATCTCGCAACTAGTGATCCAGTGATCTGCATCTGAAACAAACTTCGCTCTTCAATCGGTATTCACCTAAATGCTACCGATTACAATACTTGCAATCAGGCTCGGGAGGTCTCACACTATTAGCACTAGCCACAGAGGTTGCCTGAGGTCTCGAATGAGAATATCTAACATTTCTTTCTCTAATGGTTATGCCCGTAGAAGCAGTAGAACGAGGATGAAAATCTTTTGATCTCTTGGATCCAGACTGGTGCGATTTACTCGTAATTCTCTTTCTAGATTCTCTGAATTCAAAGTCAGCTTTCCACTTTTCTTTAGCAAGTTCTTCAGCTTTACAAGCCCACCTAAAACTACAAACTCTTTCAGCTCAAGTATCCCAACCAACAGTCAAATTTCTTCATTTAACCCATCTTCGAACCGTTTACACATTATCGCTTCAGTAGAGACACATTCACGAGCATATTTACTGAGTCGTACAAACTCTCTCTCGTACTTAGTTACTGACATTTGGCCCTATTTTAGTTCCAGAAACTCCTTCCTTTTCTGGTCGATGAATCGTTGACTAATATACTTCTTTTTGAATTCTGTATGGAAAAAGTCTTAGTTAGCTCACTCTCGCGAAACAACCGATATCAAGGTATTCCACCACTGGTATGCAGAATCTCGTAGCAAAGAAATAGCACATTTGAAGCATTCATCAGGCGTGCAAGCTAATTCATTAAAAACTCTGATCGTATTCTCAAGCAAGAACTCGACCCTCTCAGTATCATCATTCGCTAAAGCTCTAAATTCTTTTGCCCCATATTTCCGTATCTTGTCAATAGGAGGTCTATTCAACATCAGAGGATCTGTAACTCGTACATTTTCGGGGTTAGGTTGTGGGACCTAAGGGGGTGGAGGTTGGGGAGCAGCCGGGTTTGCTCGCACAAACTCATTAAACCATTCAAATATCATTTGGAAGAAAGCTTGCTTAGCTTCTTCATAATTGCCCATAGCAAGGTTCAATTCATAAGGCACAGCCCTTTGAACAGGTGCTGGCACAATACTTTCAACATCGTTAGCTATTACTCGATTTGGATCCATTACTATACAAAACAGATTTTAGAGGATGTCAGGAGATATCACACTATCGCATTTCATATACATGACATGTATAGCTAGACTCATACTTACTAGGTAGTCCTAGAATCGACTAAATCGTAGCTCTGATACTAAAAACTGTAACACCCTTTAACCCCAAACTGTCGCTGGAATAGGGTTGCAAGGCATTACCAGACCTATACACTAACATACGAATAAAAACGAGACATAAATTTGAGTTTCAATCTAAAACCATCTAATTTCCATCAAATAGTTCTTAATATAGGCCTACGGGGCCCAAAAAGTTTAGAAAATGATTTGGGATTAAATCGGGAACTTTAAATTTTTATCTTTGAAGACAGGGGCACATGGCTGTGTGGCTTGGGGACACCCCCGTGTGGCCTGGGCACACCCCCGTGCGGCCTGGGCACACCCCTGTGTGGCCTGAGACATGGCCATGTGGCTAGCCCGTGGGCAACACTGACTTTGCACACGGCCTGGGCACACGCCCATGTGTCTTCGCCGTATGAAAACATGATTTTTCACCATTTTAAAGCCTCTTTCTCCTACTAAACATACCTAATACATGCCCAAATCATTGATTTATAAATATTAATCAAATACCATTCATTTCAATTTCAAACTTAGCAAAAACTCATTCATTCATATACATATAACAAATACATAACCTTTCATACCAAAACATCTTCATATCTTGAGACATGGCCATGTGGCTAGCCCGTGGGCAACACTGACTTTGCCACACAACCTGGGCACATGCCCATGTGTCTTCGCCGTGTGAAAACATGATTTTTCACCATTTTAAAGCCTCTTTCACCTACTAAACATACCTAATACATGCCCAAATCATTGACTTATAAATATTAATCAAATATCATTCATTTCAATTTCAAACTTAGCAAAAACTCATTCATTCATATACATATAACAAATACATAACCTTCCGTACCAAAACATCTTCACATTTCATTAACTAACAATGCCAATTAAGCTACACCTTTACACTTACCACTTCTATCAATAATATCACATTCATCATCAACTTCAAGCACATAGAACTCATCATATAAGGCATTCAAGATTGATCAAAACATTTACAAAGCAAGCCATATCTCATAGCTTGATAAGTACCAAAACATTCCATCTTCATGAACAAACTAACCATAGACATAAACTTAGTAAATAGCCTATACATGCCATCACCATATCAAAACAAAGATCCAAAAGTACCAAAAAGCTATTTGGATAGTGTGATGGTGATCTCCGACACGTCCGAATGTCAAGCTAGCTTCCGAATCTATAAAACAAGGGAAAAGTAAACGGAGTAAGCTTTAAAAGCTTAGTAAGCACGTATAATGTAGAAATTTAAACCTTACCGAATCAATAAGATAGGTACATTAACAATGCCAATTCAATTCATATACTCAAGTTGCCTATTTCACAAGCATACACTTGTTAGTCCATATAATCTTATAAATCATTCATGTACAAAATGAAACAATCATACATCATAAGCTTAAGTCCATTTCTTTGTACATGTAATTCATATCATATAATCTATGTAAGTTTCATATCTCATATAACATGTAGTACATATGTGTTGTAAATTCTCGTGTAGCATATATCGTGAATTGCCCGTTGAACCTTTAAGAACATCAAGGGATACCCGGGTGATCCACACACAGTGTATATACCTGTAACCTGTAATCCGTCAATGCATCATGTATGCTCTATCGAGCCTGTAACGGTAAGCCCGAAGGCTAAACATGTAATCCCCGTTGGCTGAACGGTAAGCCCGTAGGTTGAACAGTAAGTCCAAAGACTAAACATGTAATCCTAAAGGATGAACATGTAGCTCATGAGCTGTGGTGAGTCCGCAACAAATGCAGGAGCTCGAACCACCCTGTAGCCTTAGTGACATGTCACTTGTATCCTACGACTTTCTACGGTTCGAACGGGACTCAGTAACCATTTTGGACTTGTAATCTTTAGCATTTCCATGTCAACTCATGTACATATAATCAATAGGAAAATTTCATTTCTATCTATTATCATACATTCACATGACAATTTAACCACATTTATAATCATTTAAATATTGATTCTAATTATACGAACTTACCTCGACTTCCCGATCTCTACTCGTCTACCTTTCGTTTTCCCCGATCAAGTTCCGGGATTTGATCTTCTTTATCTATATTAATACAAATTTAGCTATTTAATCACCAATTCATTCAATTTAATCCAAAGACATGTATTTTGGCATATTTACTAATTAGCCCCTATACTTTCAACACTTTGCAATTTAGCCCTTTTAACACAAAATAGCAAATTTCACAATAAATCCCTTAATTCACCATAGCCGAATATCCCTATACCTTATACAAGCACATATCATAAAATCACATTTCTAGCTACATAATTTTTATTTATTTTCAATTAAATCCTTAAAACTCATTTTCATCAAAAATTACTTTATAAAACTTGTATATTTCCATATAACATTCAATAATTCACCAAAAACCATTAAAATAACATGGATTCATCAATGGCATTTTTCAAAAACACAACCAAATTCAGAAATTGAGGTACAGGTCAGCTAGTATATGAAGCAACGATCTCAAAAACATAGAAATTATCAAAAATCGATTACAAAACATACCTTAATTAAAGAATCAAAGCTTGCCGAATTCAAAAGCTTAAAAACCCCATGTTTTTCTTCATGAAATCGGTGGAAGGTGATAAAACCTAAGCCATTTTATGTTTTAATTAACTAATATAACATATAATAATCAAATACCAATTTTACCCTTTAATAAAACCATTTTTATTTATTGTTATTATGGACATAAATGTCCATCACCAACCACTCACAATATAAATGGCATAATTACCATGCAAGTACGTCCTTTTATAAAACCATGATCAAATAAGTCATTTATGAAATAGAACTCCTATTTATCGCTTTATGCGATTTAATCCTTTTTACCGAATTAACTACTTAAACTATAAAATTTCTATACAAAACTTTCACATCATATATCTATCATGCCATAAAACATATTAAAGCATTAAAAATAATATTTTGACTCGGTTAAGTAGTCCTGAGACCACTCGTTCCGATTAGGGTCAAAAATGGGCTGTTACAAATTAATATATGTTTATATGTTTGACATATTGAATCTTTGACAGATTAAACATGTATAAATGAATATTAAGGTATGAATCGGTTTTTAGTTTATTGATTTATTAATGTTAATGAAATGTACAATTGCTTATGACTTACTAAGCTATAATAGCTTATTATGTGTATATGTTTGCCTTGGTTTTATAGATTTTGGAGGTTGTTACGTGCTCGGGGATCGTCGGTGAATTCGTCCACGCTATTGTTTAATTATCAGTACTTTTAAAAGCTAAACTCAAAACTTATGGCATGTCTAGGTTAAACTATTTTGTGTACAAGTCTGATTTTGGTATGTATATATATAAGCCATGCGAAAATGGCTTGATCATTTTGTTAAGTATAGATTCATGTTTTAATTAAATAATGTGGTTGATATATGTGATTGTGGAGTGTTTATTTAGTTTTGGTTTATAATTAAATGTCACGATATGTTTTGATGTATAGTTGGTATAATTTGGTAAGCTTTAGGTTTAATTCATCTTGGTTAGTATAATATAATATATGTGATATGTTTGATGTGAAGCTGAAATGCAGTTGGCATATTTGATTGAGTAGATAAATTATTAAGCATATTTATTGAATAAATTTTGGTTATATATTTACTTATGTATTTGGTCGAATATGAGAGCATTGAATTAGTCTTATATATGACTTTTGTTATATGTTTCATGATAGATAATATTAGCATGTATGGATTTGGTTTTGGCTAGTTAAAGTGTTAGTCAAAATGGTTGCTATATAGTATGCATATATGTATATTTGTGATATACTAATGAGAAAACCATATTATTTTTGGTATTTGAGTTTAGTTCTTGAAATGTTTTGACATGATTAATGAATGGGAAAGTTGAAAGTGGACATTTGTCTAAGCATAAATGTAACACCCCTAGACCCGTTGCTGTCGCCTGAGGGTTGAGGGGCATTACCCAAAATTCAATTAAGTTAACAAATTACTACTCGAACACGACATGTTACCATTTCACTTTAATAACGACATTCACAAGTCGGTTTAATAATGATGCACAACCATTTAAAACACACCAAAATTTCACAACAATTTATGCGCTTATAATTAGTTTACAATGCCACACATACCTTTAGAAATTTGGTTTGGCCGAATGGCCATATTCAATGAAGGTGCACCATACGAATGCTTTCAATCAACCTCAATCAATGTACCGAAATTTTCATCACTTGTATAACACCTACTTCTCAAGGATAATGGCTACCTATACATGTCATGACTCGATACGGTTCAACTCGTGCCTTTAGGTTCATATTAATAAATCAAAATAATTTAATTTGAAATAAATTCCATTCGACTCATACATGTATACATACCGAATGGAAACATCAATTCCCAAAATTTCAGCATTTAGTTTCTTGTTCCCATTCATACTATGCCTACATTTCAAATATGCATATCACTTCATTCATTAATAACTATTCTCAGACTTAAAATCATATAAAGATATAAACATCTTGGAAAACCATTTTCGCATGGCTTGACATATTTACAAAGTCGAAGTGACATTTTTCTCAAAATCAAAAGTCTAACCTATACATGCCATTATAAAAGTGTACCACTAAAATACCAGGTTGTGGTTGGATAGTGTAGACGATTTTGACTTTAATATCCCCCAGTCCGTAGCTGTCGTACCAAAACTGTAAGACAGAGTATTTACGACCAAACCGAGTAAGCATGCTAATACTTAGTAAGTTGTGAGTAACGAAGACAATAAAAAAATAGCATAGTGATATTTAGGCTTATCAATCACTTCCCTGGTCAAATTTGAAATATAACTAAAGTACTATTCCTTTATTTCATGACATTTTATCATGTCTTTATCTCAATGCCTTCAACAAAAATCAATCCATGGCCGAATATGTTCATTTCACATTTTTTTTTATATAAAGCTCATAAGTATACACATACCTCCCATACACGTATAATTAAGCTCTTATAATCGGAACTCATACATCAAGATCAGATCGTAAGTATACAAGAAAATTTCAATAAAAAAACTAAGGCATCCTCATCAGATATCAAAATCACAGTCTAAATAAAGCCACAATTTCTAACAAGATTTAATTACATACCTGGATAACGTACGGCATGTAGGTACCTTGTTCGGATTATTTTAACATTTATTTCGAAAATTTCAAACTCGAATTCTTACGAAGTTCCAACTATTAGGTAACATTGGCACAGATGCCTTTCGAAATTGAGTCCGGATTTTAACTCTGGCTCAAAGCCCTTCGGAACTAGGTCCGATTTTAACTCTGGCTCAAAGCCCTTCGAGCTAAGCTCGGATCATATCACATTTGAATACTATTTTCATTACTCGAATACAATCATGGTAAGGTTACCCTCATACAACATTCGATTTTCTAATTATAAACAAAAGGGCATATTGCATTTTAAATGACAACCAAACTCAATATAGCATTCGGCTTCCCATAATTTCACAGCATTATTCAAGCGTAATCTTTAAGTCTATATATATATATTATACATACGTATTATGATTTCGTCATGTTATGAGCTAAGATTCATTACTCAGAACTTACCTCGTAACTTTCTGAATAATCACGGGTTGGCTATTCCGTCACTTTGGCCTTCCCCTTATCCGAAGTTGTCCCTCGATGCTCTTGAGCTTAAAGTACAAAATTTCCCTCATCAAAATCCCATTATAAAGGCTCATAGCCGAGTGATCCATAAAGTTAACAATTCACACACACATACTAATTATAAACATATGACATATATTCCACTTGACTTCTTCCTATAGCCACATTCGGTAAAGTACATATATTTGTACAAATGCTTTAACATCTAAATTTTGACCAAATCAATACATTTATACCAAGGCTGCATACACATAAATATTTTTATGCAAAATGTACAAACGGTCACACATATAAGTATATACATATACTCATTCATTTCATCTTAAAATTAAACCGCACACATCTCTTAGCCACAAAACCTATCAAGGTTCCATTTCTACTTTCCAACATTCATATGACAAGATGGTATTTACTATCATTCTTCCATTTCATAATAACCTTTCTTTGATATAAACATACATGGTAATGATATAACCAAAATTTATTATAATTATACTAACATTTCTAACCTTAGCTTACGGTTTATGCTAGGTAACCATCAAGACCGAATGTCCCTTTAATGATACAAATGGCACTACACAAATCAAAATCATATGTACCTATTTCGAACCTCCTCTTATAAAATAGAACACACTTGTTACACATTTCAACTCTAGGTTCACAATCGGCAATATGGACATGTCCTAGCACATTAACCGATTCCCAAATTATAATGTAATCCACCTATTTGCACATTCAACTAACATAACCTCACCCATCCTCTATTTCGTACTTAAGCATAAAAACAACAACCATTTCAAAGTTCTTGTTCATGACTGAAAGCATATATCAATACCAACTTAAAAATCCATACATGGGCTATGTTAATAACCTAAAGATCAACCAAATATCACAAAATCACAAGAAACAACATCCAAAACATACCTTAATTTAAGCATATGCCAGCCGAATGCTTTTGTTCTTTATTCCCTTTTCTTTCCTTTGGTGAAATCGGCAAAACATGAGAATGGTGCTTTGTTCTTTTCACCAAATTTTATTATTATTATAACTATTTTATGATATCATTTTATTTAACAAAATACCTTTGTTATTTCTTATTTAAAGTATGCATAATTGGACTAAATACATGTATAATATACACTTTCTAATCATCACGTCACATGGCCGGCTACTTCATGGAGAAAACGGCAAATTAACATGCAAGCCCATTTGTTCACTACAATCCACAAATAAATCCCTTGAATTTGGCCTCCTATGTTTTTAATTCATCTCATATGAGTCTTTTCCAACAATTTCACATACAATTGGCATTTTCAAACATTCAAAAATTCACACATAAGCTTATCACGTAATTTAAACATAGAATATTATACTCAATCATTTTTATGACTCGGTTTAGCGATTTCGAAACCACTTCCCGACTAGGGTTGAAATGGGCTGTCACAACTCTCCCCCTTTAGGGATTTTCGTCCCCGGAAATCTTACTGGAAAATAGGTTTGGGTATCGGTCTTTCATAGCATTCTCGGATTCCCAAGTAGCCTCTTTGATCCCGTGCTTAAGCCACAGCACTTTTACTAAAGGAACCTTTTTATTTCGTAATTCTTTAACTTCTCGAGCTAAAATACGGATAGGTTCTTCTTCATAACTCAAATCAGGCTAAATTTCAACTTCCAACGGATTTATCACATGCGAAGGATCGGATCTATAGCGACGGAGCATCAAAACGTGAAAAATGTTATGGATCTTTTCAAGTTCAGGGGGCAGAGTTAATCGATAAGCAACCGGCCCAATACGTTCTGAAATTTCATACGGTCCAATGAATCTCGGACTCAACTTGCCTTTACAGCCAAAACGGAGTATCTTTTTCCACGGTGAGACTTTCAGAAACATTTTATCACCGACCCGGTACTCGATATTTTTACGCTTCAGATCTGCATATGATTTCTAACGATCGGATGCTGCTTTCAAACTGTCACGAATAGTTTTCACTTTCTGCTCAGCCTCTTTAATCAAGTCTACTCCGAAAATCTTATTCTCACTAATTTCGATCCAAAACAAAGGTGTACGGCACACTCGACCGTAAAGAGCTTCGTAGGGCGCCATTTGAATACTCGATTGAAAACTGTTATTATACGCGAATTCAATCAGGGGTAAATATTTCTCCCACGAGCCACTAAACTCGAGAATGCATCATCTCAACATGTCCTCGAGTATCTGAATAACCCGTTCAGATTGACTGTCAGTCTGCGGATGGAAAGTGGTGCTGAAATGAAGTTTAGTTCCCAATGCCTCGTGTAATTTCTTCCAGAATCGCGAAGTAAAGCGAGGATGTCGGTCTGAAACAATAAAAGTCGGCACTCCGTGCAAACGTATGATCTGGGAAATGTATAATTCCGCTAACTTATCAAGTGAAAAGTCTATACGAACGGGGATGAAATGAGCTGATTTAGTTAGTCTGTCAACAATAACCCAAATAGAATCCTTTTTACTTGGTGTTGGCAGTAATCCGGACACAAAGTCCATCGTAACTCAATCCCACTTCCACTAGGGTATCAAAATCGGCTGAAGCAATCCTGAAGGCACCTGATATTCCGCTTTTACTTGCTGACATATTAGACACTTAGATACCAAAGCAGAGATGTCCCATTTCATACCGTGCCACCAATATTGACGTTTCAAGTCGTTATACATTTTAGTGCTGCCCGGATGTATAGACATTTGGCTATTATGAGCCTCATTCAGGATAGTCGAAATGAGCTCTGAACTTCTTGGAACACACACACGATCCCTAAACCTCAAACAGTCATTATTATCGACCTGAAACTTCGAATTTATACTTGAACCACACTAAACTCGTTTAGCAACTAAATCGTTGTCGACTTTCTGAGCTTCACGAATCTGTTGAAGTATCACGGGTCTTGCTTCCAATTCGGCAATCAACACATCATCTGCCGACATCGTTAGTTTCACGTTCATTGCTCGCAGGGAAAATAGGGATTTTCGGCTAAGAGCGTCTACAACCACATTAGCTTTTCTCGGATGGTAATCAATAATAAGTTCGTAGTCTTTTAGCAATTCTAGCCACCGTCTTTGCCTCAAATTCAAATCTCTTTGATTCATCAGATATTTGAGACTTTTGTGATCAGAGAATATGTGGCATTTCTCACCGAACAGATAGTGTCGCCAAATCTTCAGGGCGAAAACGATGGCGGCCAATTCAAGATCATGAGTCGGATAATTCTGCTCGTGAGGCTTCAACTGCTTCGAAGGATAAGTGGCAACTCGACCCTCTTGCATCAAAACGTAGCCTAAACCGTTCAGACTTGCATCACTATATACTACAAACTCTTTGCCGGATTCTGGCTGAACTAATACTGGAGCTTCCGTCAGGAGGGTTTTTAGCTGGTTGAAACTTTGCTGACATTTATCAGACCACTCGAACTTGACATCTTTTTGTAACAGTCTCGTCAATGGTACCGCGATCATCGAGAAACCTTTGACAAATCGTCGATATTAACCGGCAAGTCCTAAAAAGCTTCGAACTTCAGAAACATTTCTAGGAGGTTTCCAGTCGAGAATAGCTAAAATTTTGTTTGGATCGACTCAAATACCCAAAGCAGACACTATATGTCCCAAGAAGCCGGCCTCACGCTACCAGAATTCGAACTTACTGAATTTTGTATACAATTGATTTTCACGCAAAGTCTGAAGTACAAGTCTTAAATGTTCGGCATGCTCAATCTCATCGCGAGAGTAAATCAAAATATCATCAATGAATACTACTACAAAACGGTCTAAAAACGGCCTAAACACCCGGTTCATCAAATCCATGAAAACCGCAGGGGCATTAGTGAGCCCAAACGGCATCACTAAAAATTTGTAGTGTCCGTATCTCGTTTTGAATGCGTTCTTCAGTACATCGGAATCTCTAACTCTCAACTGATAGTTGCCAGATCGCAGGTCAATCTTTGAAAACACTGAAGCTCCTTTCAACTGATCGAACAGGTCGTCAATTTGGGGCAACGGATACTTGTTCTTCACGGTGGCTTTATTCAGCTGTCGATAGTCGATACACATTCTCATAGTCCCGTCTTTCTTTTTCACAAACAAAACTGGTGCGCCACAGGGTGAAAAACTCGGTCGCGCAAAACCCCTGTATGTTAACTCCTATAGCTGAGATTTCAATTCTTTCAACTCAGTGGGTGCCATCCGATACGGGGCAATCGAAATCGACGTCGTACCCAGAACCAGCTCTATACAGAACTCAACCTCTCTAACAGGTGGCAATCCCAGCAATTCCTCGGGAAACACGTCCGGATACTCTCTAACCACAGATACAGTCTCAAGTTCTCGATCAGATACTTTATGGTCTAACACATAGGCTAGATACGCTTCATACCCTTTTCTCACATATCTCAGAGTTGACATGGTCGTGATTATGGCAGGTGGCCCGTTTAGATCAGTGGACTCAATTCGGATTATTTCATTATTCGTACATCGCAGATCAATAGTCTTCCGCTTGCAATTTACTACTGCATCATGTACAGTCAACCAATCCATTCCAAGGATAACGTTAAATTCATTGAAGGGTAAAAGCATCAAATCGGCCGGAAAATAGAAATCTCAAACCATTAGGGGACATTTCTTACATACCTTATCAACCAGAACACATCGACCCAAAGGGTTCGACACTCGAACTACGAACTCAGTAGACTCAACAGGAAGAGTCTTACTGGAAGCTAAGGTTTCACACACATATGAATGAGTCGAACTGGGATCAATCAGAGTGATAACATCAATGTTAAAGAGAGTAAAAGTACCGGTAATGACATCTGGAGAAGAAGCCTCCTCTCTGGCTCGAATAGCATATGCTCTGGCTGGTGCACGAGCCTCAGATCTGATTGCAGTGTCTCTAGTTCCTCTCTGACTACCACTAGTGTTTCCCCCTCGCCGCGGTGGTCTACCTCGTGCAGTCGTGCCACTAGGTTTCTGACTCGGATCGGGAGTGCGTTCATCAACTTTCGGACAATCTTTAATAAAATTATCGGCAGATCCGCATCTGAAGTAGGAGCGGTCATGATGTCTACAGCTCCCTGGGTGCCATTTACCATAGTGCTTACACTCGGATCTATCCCGACGTTCATTGCCAACACTAGTAATAGAAGTAGCTCACGAACTCACCGGGGGTTGATGATGATCACGTCTAGAAAAACCTGAAGTATACTTGGATCTGCCCGAATCATCTCTGATCTTTTTGGACGATTGCTGAACAGATTTTCCCGCAGATCTCTTACAGAATTCTCTAGCTCCTTCCTCGGCTTTTCTTTTCTCATTACCGAGCTCTTCGGCTTTGCAAGCTCGCTCGACTAACACAAGAAATTCTTTAATTTCCAGAATTCCCACCAGCAATAGGATATCTTCGTTTAATCCGTCCTCGAAACGTTTACACATAATAGCCTCTGAGGATACACATTCACAAGCATATCGGCTGAGCCGCTCGAATTCTCTCTCGTATTCAGTTACTGACATCTGACCTTGTTTAAGCTCAAGAAATTCTTTCTGTTTCTAATCGATAAACCTCTGACTGATATATTTATTACAGAACTCTGTTTGGAAAAACTCCCAGGTGACTCGCTCTTTCGGAACAACATAAACTAGAGTATTCCACCAGTAATACGTAGAGTCACGTAACAGATATACCGCACATTTTAGACACTCCTTAGGAGTACAGGACAACTCATCGAATACTCAGATGGTGTTATCGAGCCAAAAGTCGGCCCGCTCAGCATCATCACTGGGGGTAGTCCGGAACTCTTCAGCTCCATATTTTCTAATTTTGTCGACTGGAGGCCTATTCGATCTCACCGAATCGGTCACAAGAGGGGCCACATAGGTTAGGAGCGGAGTATTCGGAGGCGGCGGTTGTGGAACAGCTGAATTCGATCTAAGAAATTGAGCGAACCAGTCGCTCATCATCGTATAAAAGGCTTGTCTCGTGTCATCGTCCTGATGACTACTATTCGGCTGAGAGTCATTCGGCGCTGTCCCTCGCGTGGGAGCAGGCGCTACGTTCTCAACATCGTCCACTATGGCTCGTTCAGGTTCAGGATCCATTCTATACCAAAATTCACATTTTAGATGTCAGAAGTCATCTCACTATCACAATAACAGTAAATGGCATGTATAGCTAGACGCATACTTACTACGGTAGTCCGAGAATCGACTAAACCGTAGCTCTGATACCAATAAAATGTAACACCTCTAGACCCGTTCCTGTCGCCGGAGGGTTGAGGGGCATTACCGAAATTCAATTAAGTTAACAAATTACTACTCGAACACGACATGTTACCATTTCACTTTAATAACGGCATTCACAAGTCGGTTTAATAATGATGCACAACCATTTAAAACACACCAAAATTTCACAACAATTTATGCGCTTATAATTAGTTTACAATGCCACGCATACCTTTAGTAATTTGGTTTGGCCGAATGGCTATATTCAATGAAGGTGCACCATACGAATGCTTTCAATCAACCTCAATCAATGTACTGAAATTTTCATCACTTGTATAACACCTACTTCTCAAGGATAATGGCTACCTATACATGTCATGACACGATACGGTTCAACTCGTGCCTTTAGGTTCATATTAATAAATCAAAATAATTTAATTTGAAATAAATTCCATTCGACTCATACATGTATACATACCGAATGGAAACATCAATTCCCAAAATTTCAGCATTTAGTTTCTTGTTCCCATTCATACTATGCCTACATTTCAAACAAATATTCTCAAAATGTATATCACTTCATTCATTAATAACTATTCTCAGACTTAAAATCATATAAAGATATAAACATCTTGGAAAACCATTTTCGCATGGCTTAACATATTTACAAAGTCAAAGTGACATTTTTCTCAAAATCAAAAGTCTAACCTATACATGCCATTATAAAAGTGTACCACTAAAATACCAAGTTGAGGTTGGATAGTGTAGACGATTTTGACTTAAATATCCCCCAGTCTGTAGCTGTCGTACCAAAACTGTAAGACAGAGTATTTACGACCAAACCGAGTAAGCATGCTAATACTTAGTAAGTTGTGAGTAACGAAGACAATAAAAGAATAGCATAGTAATATTTAGGCTTATCAATCACTTCCCTTGTCAAATTTGAAATATAACTAAAGTACTATTCCTTTATTTCATGACATTTTATCATGTCTTTATCTCAATGCCTTCAACAAAAATCAATCCATGGCCGAATATGTTCATTTCACATTTTTTTTATATAAAGCTCATAAGTATACACATACCTCCCATACACGTATAATTAAGCTCTTATAATCGGAACTCATACATCAAGATCAGATCGTAAGTATACAAGAAAATTTCAATAAAAAAAAACTAAGGCATCCTCATCAGATATCAAAATCACAATCTAAATAAAGCCATAATTTCGAACAAGATTTAATTACATACCTGGATAACGTACGGCATGTAGGTACCTTGTTTGGATTATTTTAACATTTATTTCGAAAATTTTACACTCGAATTCTTACGAAGTTCCAACTATTAGGTAACATTGGCACAGATGCCCTTCGAAATTGAGTCCAAATTTAACTCTGGCTCAAAGCCCTTCGGAACTAGGTCCGGTTTTAACTCTGGCTCAAAGCCCTTCAGAACTAGGTCTGGTTTTAACTCTGGCTCAAAGCCCCTCAAAACTAGGTCCAGTTTTAACTCTGGCTCAAAGCCCTTCGAGCTAAGCTCGGATCATATCATATTTGAATCCTATTCTCATTACTCGAATACAATCACGGTAAGGTTACCCTCATACAACATTCGATTTTCTAATTATAAATAAAAGGGCACATTGCATTTCAAATGACAACCAAACTCAATATAGCATTCGGCTTCCCATAATTTCACAGCATTATTCAAGCGTAATCTTTGAGTCTATATATATATATTATACATACGTATTATGATTTCGTCATGTTATGAGCTAAGATTCATTACTCAGAACTTACCTCGTAACTTTCTAAATAATCACGGGTTGGCTATTCTGTCACTTTGGCCTTCCCCTTATCCGAAGTTGTCCCTCGATGCTCTTGAGCTTAAAGTACAAAATTTCCCTCATCAAAATCCCATTATAAAGGCTCATAGCTGACTGATCCATAAAGTTAACAATTCACACACACATACTAATTATAAACATATGACATATATTCCACTTGACTTCTTCCTACAACCACATTCGGCAATGTACATATATTTGTACAAATGCTTTAACATCTAAAATTTGACCAAATCAATACATTTATACCAAGGCCGCATACACATAAATATTTTTATGCAAAATGTACAAACGGTCACACATATAAGTATATACATATACTCATTCATTTCATCTTAAAATTAAATCACACACATCTCTTAGCCACAAAACCTATCAAGGTTCCATTTCTACTTTCCAACATTCATACGGCAAGATGGTATTTAATATCATTCTTCCATTTCATATTAACTTTTCTTTGATATAAACATACATGGTAATGATATAACCAAAATTTATTATAATTATACTAACATTTCTAACCTTAGCTTACGGTTTATGCTAGGTAACCATCAAGACCGAATGTCCCTTTAATGATACAAATGGCACTACACAAATCAAAATCATATGTACCTATTTTGAACCTCCTCTTATCAAATAGAACACACTTGTTACACATTTCAACTCTAGGTTCACAATCGGCAATATGGACATGTCCTAGCACATTAACCGATTCCCAAATTATCATGTAATCCACCTATTTGCACATTCAACTAACATAACCTCACCCATCCTCCATTTCCTACTTAAGCATGAAAACAACAACCATTTCAAAGTTCTTGTTCATGACCGAAAGCATATATCAATACCAACTTAAAAATCCATACATGGGCTATGTTAATAACCTAAAGATCAACCAAATATCACAAAATTACAAGAAACAACATCCAAAACATACCTTAATTTAAGCATATGCTAGCCGAATGCCTTTGTTCTTTATTTCCTTTTCTTTCCTTTGGTGAAATCGGCAAAACAAGAGAATGGTGCCTTGTTATTTGCACCAAATTTTATTATTATTATAACTATTTTATGATATCATTTTATTTAACAAAATACCTTTGTTATTTCTTATTTAAAGTATGCATAATTGGACAAAATACATGTATAATATACACTTTCTAATCATCACGTCACATGGCCAGCCACTTCATGGAGAAAACGGTAAATTGACATGCAAGCCCATTCGTTCACTACAATTCACAAATAAATCCCTTGAATTTGGCCTCCTATGTTTTTAATTCATCTCATATGAGTCCTTTCCAACAATTTCACATACAATTGGCATTTTCAAACATTCAAAAATTCACACATAAGCTTATCACATAATTTAAACATAGAATATTATACTCAATCATTTTTATGACTCGGTTTAGCGGTTTCAAAACCACTTTCCGACTAGGGTCTAAATGGTCTGTCACAATAAATGTTAATAGCAATTGCATTCGGCTCAAGTATTGGAAAAAGACCAAATGAATAGTAACCTATGTTAAGTAATGATAATGAGGAGTTTGAGTGTATATTATATTTGGACAAATAGTATGACGTTTAGGTGATGTGTTTGTATATATATTTGATGACTTGTAATGTTTTAATTTAGTATTAATGTTTGTTCAAGTAAGATAAGGATTTGGTAATTATGTTATGAGGTATTATATCATACAGTGAGTATTGCAAGTTAATAGACCACGTTTATGAATCTTTGCCGCATATATTATTAATCAATGTGTTTTGATACTTGCTGTATTAAATGATAATAAATGCATGATTATAATATGTTTTATAAAATTTTTAATGTGATTAGTTAAATGAATAAAAGTTGTACATTGTTCGGTAATGCCTTATAACCCCATTCCGGTGACGGATTTAGGTTAGGGGTGTTATATTTTATTGGTATTAGAGCTACAGTTTAGTCGATTCTAGGACTAACGTAGCATGTGTGAGTTTAGCTATACATGCCATATTTTATATTATGATAGTGTGGTGACTCCTGACAGTTGAAAATGTGTTTTCGTATGGTAAATGGATCCCGATCGAGCCGTAGCTAATGATGTTAAGAGTATAGCACCTACTCCCGCGCAAGGGATAGCGCTAGTTGATTCTTGACCGACCTCGAGTAGCCATGAGGGAGATGCTAAACAAGCATTTTACCAAATGATGAATGAATGGTTTAAATAATCCGGCTGTTCAACAACCCCTACCTCCGAATAATCTAACTCCAATACCTGTTGTACGTTCGGTGATTGTTCGATGAGATTAATTAAACCTCCTGTTGATAAAATCAGAAAGTACGGGGCTCAAGAATTCAGAGCCACAGTTGATGATGATGCTGAGCGGGCTGAATTCTAGCTCGATAACACTATCCGCCTATTCGAAGAATTATCATGTACACGTGATGAGTGCTTGAAATGTGCCATATCTTTGTTACGTGACTCTACCTATCATTAGTGAAACACTTTGGTTTCGGTTGTGCCGAAAGAGCGAGTCACCTGGGAATTCTTTCAGATTGAGTTTGGCAAGAAATATATCAGCCAGCGATTCATTGATCAGAAATGTAAAAAATTTCTCGAGCTTAAACAGGGTCGTATGACAGTTACTGAATATGAGCGGAAGTTTGTGAGACTCAGTAGATATGCCCGAGAGTGTGTTTCGATAGAAGCAATAATGTGTAAAAGATTTGAAGACAGGTTGAATGAAGATATTAAATTGTTGTTTGGCATACTCGAAATCAGAGAATTCGTGGTACTTGTTGAGCGAGCTTGTAAAGCCGAAAAGCTCAGGAAAGAGAAAAGAAAAGCTGATGTTGAAGCCAAAGATTTCCGTAAAAGATCTTCAGGTAAAACCTTCCAGTCTTCATCGAAGAAGTTCTGAGATGATTCTGGTCGATCTAAGACTACTACGAGCTTTTCTAGGTGAGATCGAAACCGACCCCCTATGAGTTCGCGAGCCACTTTTGTTGCTAGTGTTGGAAACATTCGATAGAATAGAGTCGAGTGCAAACATTGTGGTAAATGGCATTTTGGAGATTGTAGATTGCATGATCAGTCTTGTTTTAAATGTGGATCGATGGATCATTTTATCCAAGATTGCTCGATGTTAGCCAAGCAAAACCCTATTTAGAGCGCGAGACCGAATAATATGTCAGTACGAGGCAGACCACCTAGGCATTCGGGTAATGTGAGTAGCAGCCAGAGAGGGATGAAAGATACAGTAGTTCGGTCCGAGGCTCGTGCACTTGACAAAGCTTATGCTATACGCACTTGTGAGGAGGCTTCTTCTCCAAATGTTATTACTGGTACTTTCACTCTGTATGATACTAGTGTTATTGCATTGATTGATCCTGGTTTGACTCATTCATATGTGTGTGAGACATTAGTATCCAGTAAGACTCTGCCTGTTGAGTCTACTGAGTTTGTGATACCAGTGTCAAATCCCCTGGGCCGGTGTGTTTTGGTTGATAAAGTGTGTAAAATTTGTCCGTTGATGGTTCGAGACTCATGTTTTCCAGCTGATTTGATGTTGTTACCATTCGATGAGTTTGATATAATTTTGGGTATGGATTGGCTGACTTTGCATGATGCGGTTGTGAATTGCAAAAGAAAGACCATTGATTTGAGATGTTAGAACAATGAGATTATTCGGATTGAATCTAATGATCTAAATGGTTTACCAGTAGTAATATCCTCGATGTTGGCTTAGAAATATGTAAGAAAAGGGTGTGAAGCTTACTTTGCTTATGTGCTTGATAGTAAAGTGACTGAAAAGAAAGTTGAATCTGTACCAGTTGTGTGTGAGTATCCGGATGTATTTCCTGAAGAATTGTCGGGTTTACCACCTATCAAAGAGGTTGAGTTTGGTATTGAATTAGTACCAGGGACAACTCCGATCTCGATAGCTCCGTATCGGATGCACCTACTGAACTAAAAGAGTTGAAAGCACAGCTGTAAGAATTGACTGATAAGGGTTTTGCGCGACCGAGTTTTTCCCCCTAGGGTGCGCTAATGCTATTTGTGAAAAAGAAAGATGGGACTATGAGGATGGGCACCGACTATCGACAACTTAATAAAGTGACTATAAAGAATAAATATCCGTTGTCTCGGATTGATGACCTGTTTGATCAGTTAAAAGGGGCTTCTGTGTTTTCGAAGATAGACTTGAGATCGGGTTATTATCAGTTGCGAGTTTGAGACTCTGATGTGCCAAAAACTGCTTTCCAATTGAGATACGGACATTATGAGATTCTAGTTATGCCTTTTGGACTCACTAATGCACCTGCTGTTTTCATGGATTTGATGAATCGAATTTTCAGACAGTATTTAGATTGATTTGTGGTTGTGTTTATAGATGACATTTTGATCTATTCACGTGATGAAACCAAGCATGCCGAGCATTTGAGACTTGTGTTACAGATTTTGCGAGATAAGTAGTTGTACACAAAATTTAGTAAATATGAGTTCTGGTTAAGTGAAGTCAGTTTTTTGGGACATGTTGTATCAACAACGGGTATTCAGGTTGATCTGAAGAAGATTTTGGCTATTCTTGACTGGAAACCACCGAAAAATGTTTCTGAAGTTCGGAGCTTTTTGGAACTTGCTGGTTACTATAGACAGTTCATGAAAGGTTTTTCTATGATTGCAACTCCGATGACGAGACTACTTTAGAAAGATGTTGAGTGGTCAGAAAACTGCTAAAAAAGCTTTGATCAGTTGAAAGCCCTTTTGACCAAAGCTCTGTGGTCAGTTCAACCTGAGTTGGGTAAAGAATTTGTCATTTATAATGATGCATCTTTGAACGGTTTGAGTTGTGTTTTGATGCAAGAAGGCAAAGTTGTAGCTTATGCCTCGAGACAATTAAAGCCGCATGAAAAGAAATATCCAACTCACGATCTTGAATTGGCTGCGATTGTGTTTGCTTTGTGATCGTGATCTCGAATGATGATGATGAAGTAATAAAAATCTGATCGTACTTGGAACTAACTATTATCATGATAAAAAGGCAACTACACCTATCGAATAGTAGTATAGCCAGTGGCAAGACCGGAATATCAAATCTAAGGAACTATGAGTACTAGTAATAACTTTCTTCCTATTATCTAGCCTAAAAATAAAAAGGGGTTTTGTTTCTAAATTAACTAACCTAAACTAAACTGAAAAGAAACGGAAAGGAGTAAAGAGAGGGATTGCTTTTGGAAAAACTGATTGATTAAGGCAATACCTAAGGAAGAATCCACCCAGACTTCACTTGTTATCTAACTCTGAACCAAATGATTTCTTTATTTGATATTGATCCACAGAGATCCCTAAATTATGTTAATACCTCCGTCGAGGATATGAACAACTAATCCTAGGTTGATTAATCAAAATCTCTTTCTAGTTAAAACCCCTGGTCTTGCATTAACTCTATCTATGGCTCCCCATATTAGATTTGACTCTAATCTGGCAGATTTTTGTCGTCCTATGTCTAGGATTGCAATCAACTCCGCTTAATTGTGTTAGATCTACTCCTATGCAGAGACTTTTGCTCCTCTACATAAGCACATTCAACTTAAATCAATATCCTGAAAATATCAATTTAAGAGTTAAAAACACAATTAAGAACAAATCAAATATTTATCACACAGCTCAGATAACAATAACAAGATCTGTCTTAGATTTCATCCCCCTTAGATATTTAGGGTTTTAGTTCATAATTATAAAAGAAAACATCTCGGAAGAAATAAAATAACAAAACATAAGAAAACCCAAAACTCTTGAAAGGATTGAACGGAGATCCTCTGTCTTGATGTAGATCCTGGCTTCTGAGATGGATCAATCGGCTTCCCTTCGAGTAATTCTCTGCCTTTAACTACTCGTCTTGGCGGGAATAAAGCACACCCTTGTAGTTGCCTCCTAGGTTCTTTATATTGAGTTTTGGAATGCCTTTTTTAACCCCTAAGTAGCCTTTTCCAAGTGAAATTGAACTTTCTCACGACAGGGACACGCCCGTGTGCCACGCTCATGTGGATCGACTACCAGGCCGTGCTCGAGCCTATTAAAGTGGCACGGCCGTGTGACGAACCTCCAGGCCGTATTGTTTTCATTCTTTGGCCCATTTTCTCTATTTTCGGCCTGTTCCTTGCTCTTTTCTCTTCTTTATGTTCACCTAAGTATAAAACATGAAATAAAAGGATTAAGAATACCAAATTCCACAAATTCAATGATAATTCATCCAGAAATTAGGCTAAGCATGAGGTAAAAACATGTATAATTTACGATTTATCAAATACCCCCACACTTAAGCCTTTGCTTGTCCTCAAGCAAAATCTCAACTCACAATTAAAAATCATTCTTCTCAACTTATAATCCTTATCAATAATGTTTCAAACTAATCCACAAGTAATCATATAATGAAAATTTAACCAGAAGAACATTAAAGTCTCAAACACTCTAAGTTGAGAATTTTATCACAGAAATGTAGCTTTTCTCCCTTCTCCCAAGTATTTACCTTTCAATTAAAAATCAACAAGAGTTGACATCCTCACTAAAGATTCACTCTATCCACTCGAAGTGTTTAGGGTTCAAAAAAATTAAGCACTCATTAGTCAACCTAAAAAGTTATTACCATAGGCTTGCAGGAAAATCAAATCTCCACTATAGATTGATATGACACATCGATCAAAAAGTCTTTCAATGGTTGTAATGGGGCTTTGGTTAGGGGTGTTGTCACAAGCTGAAAAAGAAGGTTAGAATCAAGATTGAATTGAAAAATCATCTAGCTAGAAAAATCTCTATCACTAGAACATATCCCTAGGGCTAAGCTCTTCTTTTGGATAACATCGTTAAATATTCAAAAGCTTACAAAGGAAATATGCAAAAATATTATAACTGAATTAAATATACATTTTTTTAAGAACAAATCAAATACAAATAAATTGAATATTTATGAACTTTACAAACTGAAAAAGAGAACAAAGCTAGATAATAATTCAACTTAAATCTCGACAAAAATAGGGATCAAAATAATTGAAGGTAATTCAACAAAAAATGGGTTATAGGTTAATATTAAAGGTAAGTCAAAGAATGGGTTGTTAGGCTCAATGTGGTTCACTAAGGGTTAATTTATGGAGGTAGGCTTTTATGGAGTAAGTGGGTTGAACCTAGGTGCCTTTATCATTTTGGTATATCAAATCAATGATGTGGTCTTGACATGTATAATAGAAGCAAGTTCTAGAATAACAAATCAGTATTGACTCACTCAAGGCAACAATAAAGGTGAGCACGAAAGAATGTATGCTCAAAAGGCTCAAAAATCTCACTAGAATTATGGCTTTTGATGTCAATCCTGCGAATTTCAAATCTCAAGATAATACTTAAAATTAGGGAAAATAACCTAAAAAAATTTAAATTCTCAAAAATTTCAACTTATCATACTTGATTCCCTAATGTCTTAAACTTTGAATAATCAAAGCATAAGTACCTATGTCTTAATTCTCAACATATCAATAAAAATCATAAATTAATCAGAATTCATCTTAATAGGTGGTTGAGACTAATGCATAGAATTCGAAATTTGAGAAAAATGCAAAAAGTTAGTGGTAAAATTTTCAAGGGTTTCAAAGATAATACAAAGGATGAAAGTGAGTTCCCCCCCACACTTAAGATGTACATTGCCCTCAATGTACAAAGATACATTAGTAGCAATAAAAGCATAAGATAGGGAGAGAAGTGAAACCTCCTGAATTTTGGATGAATTTGTAGAGACAGATATTGGAATTATAAGAGCTGGCAGTTATGGCAAGGTTTTCCCATTATGGATGAATTTGAGCTGTAAATCTTCTTTGAAACTATGATAGCATAAGTGTTTAAGGATGTAAGTTAAGCATAATTTTCTCATTAGGGAATAGCCAATATGAAAATAAAATTGAAATCTAAACTAAAATTTTCAATAAACATAAAGATTGAAATAAAGATAAAGAAAAATCTAAGGATTCTAAAGAGACATAAAGTTCAAGAGAAGGTAAACATAAAGATCAAGAAAGTAAATAAAAAAATAAGAGGAATAGAAAGTTCTAATCCTCAGATGGTCTGCGAGGTGGGGATGGTGGTACGAGGTGAAGATGCTGACAAATCTGAGCTAAGGTTGCATCAATGTGATCAAATCGTTGACAACATTGTTACTGGAATTGGGCGAACTGCTCAAAAATGACATAGCCTGAAGCTGCCGCATGAACTGGGCGACGAGTGGGTGGTGGCTCGGTCGGTGGCTCCTCTGGTGGTGGGACATCATCATTAATGTCCTCTGGATCCTCCTGCTCGGTAGATTGAGCTAACTAGTACTGAGGAGGGTTGCTCCCTCGTCGATGCTGAATCATCCTCATATGTAGCATACTCTAGATGCCCTATGGGGACATCTGGCCAATGAGGTTGTAAGGGGATGTCTGGGCCGCGATGTTGAATAGTCCGAAGTAGCTGGCCAATTGAGTGATGTATAGGCCCATAGAGATCACACCTCTCCGATGTCACTCTGTCTGGTGCTAGATGGCATGGGCGATAAAGTATGCAAGATCGAACACATACCCATACGACATGCTCCACAAAAAGTAAGTGTCGTGGGTGTTGACGATGTCAGTGCTCTCTCACCTACCTGTCAATGTATACGTGAGTAAGGCGTGAATGTACCTCAGTGAAGGGGCGAGAGATGTTGCCTTGGAATGACTGGGGTCGTATGTGGGCTGGTCAGGGACTAAGGCGCGCCAACATTTGACTGCAGAAAAGTGAATGTGGCGATGGAGCTCGGAAAGGTCCTCATTCTCTAAAAACTACTTGGTGTACAGGCCTAGTGCTGTACTGAACTCTGGTACACTAAGTTGTCGAACCAAGCCTCCTAGGCGAAACTGAATCGTTCCTGGATCGTCGTGTCAGGTCATGACTATTTAGAGGTGGAACGTTGAGCAGAACTCTAGGGTAAGTTCGAGGTAAGTGGGCTCCATGATTTGGAAAAACTTGTCTCATGGGTCCATTGTTAATAAGGCCCGAACCTCATCTGCTAGTTGGACCTGTTCTAGTGTGGTCTAGTCAATGCATCGTCCTACGCCTGTAGTATTTGAAACAGTTCTTCTTGGGAGTTTTGCGGGAATTGGAGAAAGGGGTTGCGAACTTCAGCGATGGGTCTAGAGGAGGAATAGCTGGGCCCTTTATTCTTTTTGGAGGTGGGGACGGCAGCTTTCTTCCCTCTCGAATATGACATGACTCCTAAAAAATGAATAAATTAGTCTCAAGAAAAAGAATAATTCAAGAGAGTTCATAAATTTTTAAATAAAAGGATAAGTTAATGCTAATTAGAACTTACTAAGCGAGGGTTAATTTTTCTAATCTAAATACCATATTCGATTCATCCTAACCTAGAGCTTCTAGCAAGAAAGCAAAGGCTTGTCTTAGTGGGTTTTTATAATCAATGTATGCTTAAAGCCTATTGTATGAGATAGGTAAAAATGGCAGCCAAGGAATGATTCAAAGTGGCATAATGAAATTTCTAGATTAATCATGCCAAATGAATGAGATTCCTATTAATAACAATGTAAACAACCTAAAAGAATGTACTCATGAATAGATAAATAATTAAAAGAATTAAAAATTGTAAGAAAAGTTAGAAAGAAGAACCGAATGGGTGGTTATGGGGTCAGAGCATGGTCGTGGCGAGGGTTGCACGAGGGTGGTGACGTGGCTGAGGTCGGCGACGGCGCTAGGTAGGGCTAGTATGAACGGTGGTGGGAGAGTTTTTAGTGTTTTTGATGAAGAAGAAGATGAATAGCAGAGGTCTTATATAGGATTTGGGGTCACACGGGCATGGCACACGCCCGTGTGACTCGGGGTTAGCCCGTGTAGTTTAAAAATTTAGGATTTTGGTGTGCCAGGTTCGTGGCACACGCCCGTGTTCCTAGGGCATGTTGGATCGCACGGTCGTGTCGCACGGCCATGTCCTTCTGTGTTCGCTTCACCCACGCCAGTGTCTGGGATCATACGCCCGTGTCTGAAATGGTAGGTTCGACCACGGCCTTAGGGCACGGGCGTGTCGTGCACCCGTGTTTGGAGTAACAGGTTTGGCCACGGCTTTGGGACACGGGCGTGTTGCATGCCCGTGTCGATTTATCAGGTTTGGCCATGGCTACATCGCACAGTCGTGGCTCTCTATCTTAGCCCGTGTTTTGCCATTGTGTGGCCACGGCCTTAGGCACACCCGTGGGCTTGTCTGTGAGGCTCAAAAAATCTGCATTCAAAGGGTTAGTTGATGTATTAAAGATCCTAAAAGAATTTACTACGTTAGTGCTCAGGTTGCCTCCTGAGAAGCACTTCTTTATAGTCTTAGCTCGACTTTTCCTCAAGCTTTCATGGTCACGGTGGTTTCAAGAGTTGAAACTCTTCTATCCTGTTTTCAATTTTATTATCAACATAAGGTTTGAGTCAAGTATGATTTACCTTGAAAGTGTCGAATGACTCATGTGTTATCTCGACTGTACCATACGGGAAATTTTCATTACCGTGAACTAAGGTGTGTCACTTGTATGTTCTTTTGAATTCAAGATTCGAGGATTGTCTTCCCCTAAGATTACCTTATCTCCTATCTTGATTTGATCCGTTTTTACCTGCGGGTCGTCTTGGTGATGCTCTAGGTTGGTGTGGCATATTCTGGCCTTTTCTTGATAGTTCAGCCACTTATCTAGTTCCTCAATCTGAAGCATTCGCTTTTCATGTACGTCTCCCTTGGATGGACTTGTCTGTGGTTGGGTCGCCCTTATGTAAAGTGTATCCTGCAAAGATGGTTGGATGGTGAGATCATTCTTTTTACAAGGATTCGAAACAGTATTTTTATCGTCAACAATTTTAATCAGGTTTCGGGCTTGTAAAGTAACTTTGTCATCACCTACACGTAGTGTAAGCTCGTATATTCCTACATCGATTATTGTTCTAGCAGTTACTAAAAAGGGACGCCCTGGAATTAAGGGTACATTGCTATCCTCATCAATGTCTAGCACAACAAAGTCGATTGGGAATATAAATTTATCAATTTTGACAAGCACATCCTCAGTGATGCCCTTTGGAAATCTAATAGTTTTATCAGCCAATTGAATGCTCATCTTAGTTTGTTTAGGTTTCCCTAGACCTAGTTGTTTAAACAATTTATAAGGCATTACATTAATACTAGCCCCTAAATCAGCTAAAGCATTTTTGACGTCTAAACTACCAAGTAAACAAGGAATTGTAAAACTCTCTGGATCTTTCAGTTTGTTGGGCAGCTTATTCTGTAAAATAGCTGCGCACACTACATTCAGTTCCACATGGGATGTCTCGTCTAGCTTCCGTTTATTCGTCAGTAGCTCTCTTAAAAACTTAACGGCGTTTGGCATCTATGACAGAGCTTCAATAAATGGTAAGTTAATATGTAGTTTCTTTAAAAAGTTTAAGAAAATTACCGAATTGCTCATCTGTACGGTCTTTCTTTAACTAATTAGGATATGGAACACGAGGTTTATATTCTTTGATGACTGGTTCTTTATTACTTACCTCATCTTTTCTTTTACTTACCACAGTTTCCTTACCTGATTCTGGGTTGGTTTTCGCTAACTTTTCCCCATCTATTGTATCCACGGCATTTATTTTCTCCTTAGGTTTAGTCTCAGTATTGCTTGGTAACCCACCTTGTGGTTGTTCAGAAATTAGCTTAGCTAGCTGACCTATTTGAGTTTCAAGTTCTTGGATGGATGCTTGCCGATTCTTCAATGCTGTCTCGGTATTTTGGAAACGGGTATCTGATACGGTGATGAATTTTGTGAGCATCTCCTCAAGGTTCGACTTTTTCTCTTATTGGAACTGTGGTTGTTAAAATCCCAGAGGGGGTGGTTGTCTTTGATTTCCCTGTCCTCCTCATGAAAAATTGGGGTGGTTCCTCCAACTTGCATTGTATGTATTACTATAAGGGTTATTTTGAGATCTAGAATTATTACCAATATAGTTAGCTTGCTCAGTTTCCATGCCATGTCCATAGGAAGAGTAATCGGGATTGTACATGTTTCCTTGAATTGAGTCACACTACATCACTAGGTGTACCTACGTAGAACCACTAAAGTTATCAATCTTTTTATTAAGAAGTTCTACTTGATTAGAAAGCATAGTGACTGTATCAATATTAAAAACTCCGGCAGCTTTTTGTGGTTTTGTTCTCATGACTTGCCACTTATAGTTATTCAGTGACATCTCTTCTATAAACTCATAAGCTACTTCTGCTGTTTTATTGTTGATTGTTCCACCGGCGGCTGCATCGATCATTTTCCTTGTCAAAGGATTCAAACCGATGTGAAAGGTTTGAACTTGTAACCACAGCGGTAACCCATGGTGAGGGCACCTTCTTAGTAAGTCCTTGTATCTTTCCCATGCATCGTAAAGTGTCTCTAAATCCATCTGCACAAAAGAAGAGATATCATTCTATAATTTAGCCGTTTTAGCTGGTAGAAAATATTTAAGTAAAAATTTATCGGTCATTTGTTCCCATGTAGTGATAGACCCTCGTGGTAGAGAGTTCAACCATTGTTTTGCTTTGTTCCTCAAGGAGAATGGGAATAGCCTAAGACGAATGGCATCATCATAAACGCCGTTTATTTTGAATGTATCGCATAATTCCAAAAAGTTGGCTAGATGCGAGTTAGGATCCCCATCCTACAAACCATCAAACTGTACAAACTGCTGTATCATCTGAATAGTGTTAGGTTTCAGTTCAAAATTATTTGCAGCAATAGTAGGCCTAACAATGCTAGATTCAGTGCCTGCTAAATTAGGTTTAGCATAATCATACATAGTACGCGGAGCAGGATTTTGCTCTACAGGATTTGCAACTACTACAGGGGGTAGCTGATTATCCTGGTTTGCTTCCATCTGTAGAATAGGTTCAGGTTCTTCTTCTTGTCCTCGTTCTAGATACTGTAGACTTCTTCTTATCTCTCGACAATTCCTATGAGCTGTAGCTTCTAAATCATCGTCAAAAAGCAGTGGTCCTCTTGGGTTTCTTCTAGTCATAAACTAGAGATACCTGGAAGGAAAGGAAATTTCAGTGAATAAAAATAAAAATAAAGGCTGAAAATAGATAAAAGTAGTACTGGCTAAAGTAATAAAAATCGAGTGTTCCTAATATCTTAGTTCCCCGGCAACGGCGCTAGAAAACTTGATCTTGATCTCGAGTGATGATGATGAAGTAATAAAAATTTGATCGTACCTGGAACTAACTATTATCACGATAAAAAGGCAAGTGCACCTATCGAATAGTAGTATAGTTAGTGGCAAGACCGGAATATCGAATCCAAGGAACTATGAGTACTAGTAATAACTTTTTTCCTATTAGCTAGCCTAAAAATAAAAGGGGTTTTTTTTTCTAAATTAAATAATCTAAACTAAACTGAAAAGAAACGGCAAGGAGTAAAAAGAGAGATTGCTTTTGGGAAAACTAATTGATTAAGGCAATACCTAAGGAAGAATACACCTAGACTTCACTTGTTATCTAACTCTGAACCAGATGACTTCTTCATTTGATTTGATCCGTAGAGATCCCTAAATTATGTTAGTACGTCTGTTGAGGATAAGAACAACTAATCCTAGGTTGATTAACTGAAATCTCTTTCTAGTTAAAACCTTTAGTCTTGCATTAACTCGATCTATGGCTCCCCATATTAGATTTGACTCTAATCTAGTAGATTTTCGTCGTCCCATGTCTAGGATTGTGATCAACTCCGCTTAATTGTGTTGGATCTACTCCTATACAGGGACTTTTGCTCCTCTACATAAGCAGATTCGACTTAAATCAATAACCCGAAAATATCAATTTAAGAGTTAAAAACACAATTAAGAACAAATCAAATATTTATCACACAACTCAGATAACAATAACAAGATCTGTCTTAGGTTTCACCCTTTTAGATATTTGGGGTTTTAGTTCATAATTATAAAAGAAAACATCTCGGAAGAAATAAAATAACAAAACATAAGAAAACCCAAAACTCCTGAAAGGATTGTAGGGATGTCTTGATGTAGATCCTGGCTTCTGAGATAGATCAATCGGCTTCCCTTTGAGTAATTCTCTGCCTTTAACTCCCTATCTTGGCAGGAATAAAGCACACCCTTATAGTTGCCTCCTAGGTTCTTTATATAGAGTTTTGGAATGCCTTTCTTAATCCCTAAGTAGCCTTTTCCGAGTGAAATTGAACTTTCTCACGATAGGGACACGCCCGTGTGGATCAACTACCAGGCCGTGCTCGAGCCTGTTAAAGTGGCACAACCGTGTGGCGAACCTCCAGGCCATGTTGTTTTCATTCTTTGGCCCATTTTCTCCATTTTCACCCCGTTCCTTGCTCTTTTCCCTTCCTTATGTTCACCTAAATATAAAACATGAAATAAAAGGATTAAGAGTACCAAATTCCACAAATTCAATGATAATTCATCCAGAAATTAGGCTAAGCATGAGGTAAAAATACGTATAATTTACGGTTTATCACTTTGAAAATATGGCGTCACTATCTATTTGGTGAGAAATGTCACGTTTATTCTGATCACAAGAGCCTAAAATACTTGATGACTCAAAAAGATCTAAATTTGAGACAGCGACGGTGGTTAGAATTGTTAAAAGATCATGAACTTGTGATTGATTATCATCTGGGGAAAGCTAATGTGGATGCAGATGCCCTAAGTCGAAAATCGTTATTTGCTTTGCGTGCAATGAACGTATATATATCTATGTCTGATGATGGTGCGATATTAGCTAAGTTAAAAGCAGAACCGTTGTTTATTCAGCAGATTTGTGAATCTCATAAAATCGATGATGATTTAATTGTAAAAAAGGCTCAGTGTGACTTGAATGTCGATTCAGATTTCTTTGTTGATGCCAAAGACTATTTAAGATTCAGAAATCGATTATGTGTTCCGAAAGATTCAGAGTTGATACATGTGATACTGAATGAAGCTCATAATAGTCGGTTATCTGTTCATCCAGGTAGCACGAAAATGTATAATGATTTAAAACAACACTATTGGTGGCACGGTATGAAATGAGACAGTTCTGACTCTGTTTCGAAATGTTTAATATGTCAGCAAGTAAAAGCCAAGCATCAGGAACCTTCTGGATTGCTTCAGCCGATCATGATACCTAAATGGAAATAGGATCGAATCACGATGGACTTTGTATCCCATTTACCGTTGACATCGAGCAAGAAAGATGCAATCTGGGTTATTGCTGATAGATTGACAAAATCAACTCATTTTATTCCAGCCCGTATTGATTATTCACTTGATAAGCTTGTTGAGTTATACGTTTCTCAGATAGTGAGATTATACAGAGTACCTATTTCTATTGCGTCAGATAGAGATCCAAGGTTTACATCGCGATTTTGGAAGAAATTGCAAGATGCACTAGGTACTAAACTGCATTTTAGCACTGCTTTCCATCCCCAGATAGATGGTCAGTCTGAACAAATTGTTCAGATACTTGAGGATATGTTGAGATGTTGTATTCTTGAGTTTAAAGGTACGTGGGATCGATACTTGCCTTTGATTCAATTTATGTACAATAATAGCTTTCAATCGAGTATCAAAATATCACCTTACGAGGCTTTATATGGTCGTAAATGTTGTACACCTTTATATTGGACTGAGCTCAATGAAAATAAGATACACGGGGTTGATTTGATTAAAGAGACTAAACAGAAAGTAAAACTAATTCGTGAAAGTTTGAAAGCAGCGTCAGATCGTCAGAAATCATATGCTGACTTGAAACGAAAAGATATAGAATTTCAAATTGGAGACAAAGTGTTTTTAAAAGTCTCACCGTGGAAGAAAATACTCCGATTTGGTCGAAAAGGCAAATTGAGTCCAAGATTTATTGGGCCGTATGAGATTATTGAACGGATTGGGTCAGTTGTGTATAGATTGATGTTGCCACTTGAATTAGAAAAGATCCATAATGTATTTCATGTTTCAATGCTCCGACGGTATAGATCGATCTCTCACATGTGATTAGTCTGTCAGAAATTGAGATTAAGTCTAATTTGAGTTATGAGGAAGAACCAATTCGTCTTCTAGCTCACGAAGTTAAAGAATTGCGAAATAAGAAAATTTCATTAGTGAAAGTGTTCTAGCATAAACACGGGGTCGAGGAAGCAACGTGGGAGCTAGAGGATTCGATGAACGAATGTTATCCAAACCTTTTCACTGGTAAGGCTTTTGGGGACGAAAATCCCTAAAGGGGAAAAGTTGTAACAGTCTGATTTTAACCCTATTCGGAGTGGTGGTTTTGGGACCACGAATCTGACTCAGAAAAATTTTTAAAAATTATTTTCTGTGTTTATTATGTGTGAATTTGTGTGTGTGACATTTTTGTGATTTAATTTTGTCGAATGAGTGCCAATTAAATAAAAGGAGTTAATTACATAAAATATAAAAGTGACTGGCTATTTATTAGAAGTGCATAATTGTAACACCCCAAACCCGGCCCAGACGCTACGGCCAAGTCCGGTGTGTCATATCACCTACAACTAACCATATTACCTAGTTACTAAGGTTAGAGTGAGCTTTGCAAAACTAATATTTAAGTCTTAGAAAAATTCCTGGTTTATTGATGAACGTCCTATTCAATATTAGTTATTTAGAGATTTATGATAAAACTTAACTTTATTACTCGTTTGAAATGTGTGATGAGATTTTGAAAACACCTGATTAATTTTAAGAAAAACTTGCACAGCTATATTCAAAAGAATTAAAGTAGTGTATGATTAAGTAATTTAAAACCCCAAAATAACAATAATTAGAGTGGCCTTATTACAAACCCAAAACTATAATAAAAATAATTAAAAATAAATAAAGAAGTTAAATGAATTAAAATAGAACTCAATTCAATAACTGCAGTCCATGTGGCCACTCTGAATCCCTCCCAGCTCCAAGTCCACCAATCTAGGGCTCACCTGCATGGATGGAGAGAAATGGGTGAGTTTGGAAACTTAGTGTGTAAGGAAAGCCCATCTAGAGCCCAAATCAGCTCAAGCCCACTGGGCCTAAGCCCTATCCAGTCTCAGTAATTACTGGGCAGAAGCCCTCTCCAGATACAATAAACTGGGCCTTAGCCCTTCTTAGATAACAGTACGGCCCATAAGCCCATTTCAGTAGTAGAATAGATATTAATCATGAATACAAGCCCATTACATGTGGGGAGACTACTCAACCTACCCAACCGCTACACTCCACCCGTACCAGCCCTACACTCCATGTCGGGAATAACTCAACCCACCCAACCCTACACTCCACAGTTGCAGCATAGCTGCTCAGATAACAGAAAGATGAGGCAAAGCCTCTAGTACGTGGTCAAGCCACTTTCAGAACTTCCTCCATCAATAACCCAGCCCCATGTAACTGATATTCATGATATGGCATACAGTAAACAAAAACAGTAAATCATGCATTTCAGTCAAATTTAGCCCTAGGGGTATAACGGTCATTTAGCACCTAGGGGTAAAATAGTCATTTCGCACCTACAAGGATATTTCTGTAATTATACCAGTTTTTAGGGTTTTCATGCATATTTTAACCAGTAATAGACTAACTTTTACGTAGTTAGCTTATTTAGCCCATTTTAGCATACTACAATCATTGGGCCCTAAAACCCTTAATGAGCCCTACAGTGCCAATTAGCTAATTTAGCCCATCTAGTCCAAATTTTACGATCAATTTACCAGTTTTAGCAGTTTTAGACCAACAGTCTACCAGTATGCATTTATTGCCTATTTTTGCCCATATGGGCCTGTAAGCCTGTTGGGCCCAGTTTCAGCCCATTAAGGCCCAATTTACCGAAGTGCACGAAATTGCACATTCAAGTAACTTACCACTCGCAATTACGGATCCAATGATTCCCAAATGACTTATGAGCATTCGTACGCTCACAAGCCCACGAAATGCCAGAGTTTTGGCAATTCGGCTTTTTGACTTTTGCCGGTTTAGACTAGAGAAGAGTGTTCGTTTACACACCTGATTTGGGACGACTGCTAACGAGATCTCGCAGGATATCCTACAATCGATTACTAGACACATCAGATCCAAAATACAATGACAATCTCCATAATTCTACTTACCATAATCGGCCATCACCACCTAAGGCCCTTGAGATCTTACCTTTGCCGAAACTAGAGACTAGATCTAGATCTAGTCGTTCCAAAGGTCCAAGCCTCTTATGCTTCTTGCTAAATCACCCCTTCCACAACAAGTACACATAAAACAAATTAAAAGAACTGTCTTTACCTATCATCACATTCGACAGCCTCCCTAAAGAGTTTAGGGATTTCGACTTTTCTTAAATTTAAAGGTAACGAGTAGATCTGAGATGTCGAGTACTTACCACAGGTTTTCCTTAATCAAAGCGATTCTTCTACTTAGATCTGATGTAGATCTAGCCCCTAAACACTAGCAGAATTCGAATCTTAGAGATCTAAGGATTCGGCTATATATCCCTAAAAACTATGGTGTTTTCGGCTTTTTAAGTGGTAAAAGAAGTTATGATTTGAGGCTATGGTTGGAGGGTTGTTTGTCGACCGAGCCTAAGGGTTTGGAGAGTATGAAATTTGGCTACAAGTGAGGAAAAAAAAAGGGGGTTCGGCTATAGGCAAATTGGCACAGGAAGCAAGCCTTTTGGGATTTCAGCTTTTAGTAGTCGATGAGTTTGAGAAGAAAAGACTGGCAATTTCGGTTTCTGAAGAGAAGAAAATGAAAGATGAGAAAGGAGAAGAGGTGATTTCGGCTAGAGAGGAAAAAAAAAGAAAGAATGGAAGAGAGGAGAAGAGAAGGAAGAATTCGGCACTTAGGAGTTCTAACTTTGCATTTTCAGCTTTTTGCAACACTGAGAAATGAATAGATTGAAAGTGAAGGCTCTCGGTGGCTAACCCTAATTCGGCAAGACAAAAAGAAAATAAAGCTTGCCCTAATGGCCATTCAAACCAACGGCCCAATCCCCCTAAGGCCCTAGCCGAATACTGCTTAAGCTCTATCACATGCCCGGCACATGCACAAAAATAAAAGTACCATCTGCTTACCTTGCGAATTGAACTCTGGCCCTTAAACTCAGTCCACACGCCACTTTTTTAGGAACTTAGTGGCGCCACCTTGTGACTTTACCAAGGCCCTCTTTGTGTCTCAACTTACCAACTTTTTCTTAAAGGCCCACTTAACCAAGTCCCTTTCGCTTGAAAGCTAAAATTGATATTTCTACTGGGTTTTAACTTAGGCTTGGGCATTCTAAAGGCCCACTAACACATTTAAACACAATTTCAGTATTCAGAACACCAAAATTTCAAAATTTCACCAAGAATCACAAACACCCGAAAAATCCTGAAAATCAGGGCGTTACAACTCTACCCCTTAAAAAAATTTCGGCCTCGAAATTTACCTGATCCAAATAGGTGAAGGTATTGTTGATGCATCGTCTCTTCCGGCTCCCAAGTAGCCTCTTCTCTGCCATGGTTGTGCTAAAGTACTTTCACCAACGAAACTGACTTCTTCAAAGTACTTTCACCAATGAAACTGACTTCTTCCTCAATACTTTGACATCTCGATCCAAAATTTACATAGGGTCCTCCTCAAAAGTTAAATCGGTCTTTACTTCAATCTCCTCCACTGGTACCACATGTGAAGGATCCGATCGATACCGTCTTAACATGGATACATGGAAGACATCGTGAATACGGTCCAACTTCGATGGCAACTCCAACTGATACGCCACTGGCACTATCCATTTAAGAACCCCATAAGGCCCAATAAACCGCAGACTCAACTTGCCTTTCTTGCCAAACCTCAAGATCTTCTTCCAAGGCGAAACCTTCAAGAATACCATATCCCGAACGGCGAACTCAATTTCCTTACGTTTTAGATCCACATACGACTTCTGCTTGTTAGAGGCCTCCTTTAACTGATCTCTGATCAACTTAACCTTACTCTTAGTGTCTGCCACTAATTCCGGTCCAAGAACTTGTCGCTCTCCCAACTCCGTCCAACACATAGGCATACGACACCTTCGCCCATAGAGTGCTTCATATGGAGCCATCTGAATGCTCGCTTGATAACTGTTGTTGTACGCAAATTCTGCCAACGGCAAATAGTCCTCCCAACTGCCACAAAAATTGATAACACAACTTCTTAACATATCCTCCAGAACCTGAATTACCTTTTCTGACTGTCCATCCGTCGGAGGGTGAAAAGTAGTGTTGAAGTCTAATCACGTACCCAACGCCTCATGCAACTTTTGCCAGAATCAAGATGTAAACCTAGGGTCTCTATCAGAAATAATCGACACTAGTACCCCGTGCAGTCGCACTATCTCCGCCACATACAACTTGGCCAACTTTTGTAGTGAGTAATTAGTTCGAACAGGTACGAAATGGGCAGATTTTGTTAACCTATCCGCAATTACCCACATAGAGTTTTTCTTGGAGGGTGTCAAAGGTAGCCCACTTACGAAATCCATAGTAACTCTCTCCTACTTCCAGAGTGGAATTTTCACTGATTATAATAGTCCAGAAGGCAGTTGGTGCTCACCTTAACTTGCTGGCACGTCAGACATTTCCCCACAAATTCAGTCACCTCACACTTAAGTCCAGGCCACCAGTACACCTCTCGCAAGTCTCGATACAACTTATTCCCCCCAGAATGCATGCCACAAGGTTTACTATGAGCGTCTTTCATAATCGACTCCCTCAATTCAGAGTTCTTCGGAATACAAACTCTTCCACGAAAGCAAAGAACTCTATCAGCATTTAGTCCAAAATCTGAATTCTCCTCATTCTCAACTTGCTGAAATTGAGGAACCAACGATTCATCCTTTAATTGCTTCTCTTTAATCTACTCAATCCAAGTTGGTCTCACTTGCAACTCTGCCAACAGACTTCCATCATCATAAAGACTTAACCGAGCAAACATCGCTCTCAACTCAGCTACAGCCCTTCGGCTTAGCGCATCAGCCACCACATTCGCCTTAGCTGGGTGGTACGCAATCGAACAATCATAGTCCTTAAGCAACTCTATCCATCTTCATTGCCTAAGGTTCAACTCCTTCTGAGTCAACAGATACTTGAGACTTTTATGGTCTGTGTATATAATACACCTTTCTCCATACAAATAGTGTCTCTAAATTTTTAACGCAAAGATCACTACAGCCAACTCTAGATCATGCATAGGGTAATTCGCTTCATGAGGCTTAAGCTGTCGCGAAGCATAAGCGACTACTTTACCCTCTTACATCAGTACACATCCTAATCCCACATGCGACGCATCGCTGTACACAGTGAAACCCTTACCATACTCTAGTTGAATCAACACCGGCGCCTCAGTCAAAACCTTTTTAACTTATCGAAAGCCTTTTGTTTCTTCTCAGTCCAAACAAACACTAATCCTTTCCTTAACAGTTTCGTCAATGGAGCAGCAATCAGGGAGAATTCTTCTACAAATATTCTGTAGTAGCCTGCCAGACCTAGAAAACTCTGAATTTCTGATACTAACCTCGGTGACTTCCATTCCAGAACTGCCTCAATTTTTCGAGGGTCTACTCTTATCCCCTCAGCAGAAACAACGTGACCCAGAAAAGTCACCTCTCGAAGCCAAAATTTACACTTACTGAACTTCGCATGGAGTTGTTTCTCCCTCAACACTTGCAGCACAATACGGAGATGCTCATCATGCTTCTCCTCAGTTTTCGAATATACCAGAATATCGTCGATAAAGACGACTACAAATCAGTCCAAGTAAGGTTGGAACACTCGATTCATTAGAACCTTGAAAGCTACAGGTGTATTCATCAGTCTAAATGGCATAACCAGAAACTCGTAATGACCATACCGCGTTTTGAATACGGTCTTGTGAATATCCACTTCCTTTACCCTCAATTGATGGTATCTAGATCGAAGGTCGATCTTGGAAAATACTAAAGCTCCTCTAAGCTGGTCAAACAGATCGTCGATTCTTGGCAGAGGATACTTGTTCTTTATCATCAATTTGTTCAACTGGTGATAATCGATGTACATACACATCGTCCTATCCTTCTTCTTCACAAACAGCACTGGTGCTCCCTACGGAGACACACTTGGTCTAACGAAGCCTCTATCCAGCAACTCTTGAATTTGTGCCTTCAGTTCTACTACTCCTTCGGTGCCATTCTATAAGGCGCGATAGATACTAGAGCCGTTCCAGGCAGTAAGTCGATTCCAAACTCGACTTCTCAGTTCGGAGGTAATCCAGGAAGCTCCTCAGGGAATACATCTTGAAATTCCCTAACAGTTTTGACTGTCTCTACCGTCAAATCTTCAATCTCAGATTGGCTCACAAAGGCCAAGCACACCTCGCACCCCTTGCGAATTAGTTTCTCAGCCCTTAAGGCCGAAACAACATTGGACAAGTAGTCTCTTTGATCTCCAATAACCATTACCTCCTCATCCTCGGTAGTCCTTAACATCATCCTCTTAGCCGCACAATCCAAAGTTGCCCTATGCTTGGTCAACCAGTCCATTCCTAAGATCAGATCGAACTCTCCGAACGGTAACTCCATCAAGTCTCCACAGAAAATCCTACCTTGAGTCTCTAAAGGCACCTCCTTAAAGAGTTTATCTACCCTAACTGAGAGACTTAGAGGACTTCTCACAGTTACCCCACCCATAGTTTCCTCAAAGTGCACACCCAACGACCCAGAAATGTCACATGCAACATACGAATGGGTTGATCCCACATCTATCAAAGCAGTATAGGGCATGCTAGAGATCAAAAACGTACCAGTTATGATGTTAAGTGCATCACCCTCTTCTCGGCGATGAGCAGCATAAACCAAAGCTGGCTGACGAGCCTCAATATTACCAGCTCCCCTACCAGGTGCTCTACGACCACGACCATTTCCATTGCCACCTTTACCTTGTCCACGACCTCTCGACTGTAGCGGTCCACCCCGCACTGGTTGAACAACCCCTTATTCAGTAACTTGAATATGAGCCGGTCTCCTACGACAGTCCTTGATCCTATGTTCCTTGGATCCACATCGGAGACATGCTCCAGTACGCTTCCAGCATTCTCCAAGATGCACTCTTCCACAGTCCCCGTAAGGCTGCGGTCTAACTATATTCACCGGAACTGCTCGGGCCGATTCCTCCACTTTAGCTCTCTTGGCATTTCGATTTATAGCTCTAGATGGTCCAGTATCCCTCCTAAAGTGATTCAGATCCCTATCACGATTTTCCCGTTCAGTTCGCTTCACCTCTTTGGCTATCTTAGCCTTCTCCACCAGTGCAGAAAAATTGCGCTCCCTCTGCGAAGCTATCAGCACCCTTAGCTCGTCTTTGAGGCCATCCTCAAAGTGAATACTACGTTCATACTAAGTGGCAACTACACCGCTGGCATAACGACTCAACCTTAGAAACTTTATCTCATATTTAGCAACGGTCTTATTACCCTGGGTCAGGTTCAGGAATTCCTTCCTACGTGCATCCACATAGCTTGCTCCGACGTACTTTCCCTTGTAAGACGTCTTAAACAGTTCCCAGGTTACCCACTCAACTGGGGTACTCTCCCTTACAGTGATCCACCATTGATAAGCCTCGTCTCGCAGCAATGACACTACACCTTTCAACTTTTGCTCCACCGAACAATCCAGGTCGTACATAATCTATTCCATAGCTTCCAGCCAATACTCAGCTACATTTGGGGCCACTCCAGATATGCCCCTAAAAACTTCCGCTCCGTTAGCCCAGAGTCGCTTAGAAATAGATCCCCTATTTACTGGCTCAACATTAGCTCCAGCAACCCTTTCCAGAACCCTTAACATTGCCTGTGACAAGGCATCATCCCCTGTAGCCTAATCATATAGCCCATTTTTAGCTACCGACGGCGGTTGTGCCCCACCAGCCGGCATATGTTCCGAAGATGAAAACCCAGCTGGAACACTGCCTCGACCACGTCCACGGCCTCACCTACGAGCAGCTCTCGTACTCATATCGACTTATTTGATTACGAATTTTATGACATTAGTTTATTATTTCAGTTGTTTATTATAGAATGTCTTATGTACAGATAGAGTTTCAGAGTTTGTTTTTCGCAAAACCGTTGCCTAACTACAGTCTTAGTTTTCCTAGGGTTTAGTTTCCCTACAGTCTCAGTCTCTACAGTTTTCAGTACTACCCTATTTACAGTATCATAGCAGGGTCTTAGTTCTATCTACAGCGATATTCTAATATTATACAGTATAAGAGACAGAAATACTTAAAGACTTGGTGCGGGGATTCAGTGTGCCACTTCTTTAGATACCAGATTTTAGAAAACTCAGAAAGATTTAAGCTTTTCAAAATCAAACCTTTAAAACATGTATATTTTGAAGAAAATAGGTTTGAAAAGGTTTTTTTCTAAATTTTTCAGAAATCGATTTCCAAAATACCCTTCTTGGGCCTAAATTTTAAGAAATTTTGAAAACATTTTTGGACCCAATCCACAGCCGAGTTGTTCCAACCGGGCTTTGATACCACTAAATGTAACACCCCAAACCTAGCCCAGACGTTACGGCCAAGTTCGGTGTGTCACATCACCTACAACTAACCATATTACCTAGTTACTGAGGTTAGAGTGAGCTTTGCAAAACTGATATTTATGTCTTAAGAGAAATTCCCTATTTATTGATGAACATCCTATTCAATGCTAGTTATTAAGAGATTTATGATAAAACTTAACTTTGTTACTTGTTTGAAACGTGCGATTAGATTTTGAAAATACTCGATTAATTTTAAGAAAAACTTGCGCAGCTATATTCAAAAGAATTAAAGTAGTGTATGATTAAGTAATTTAAAAACCCAAAATAAAAATAATTAGAGCGGCCTTATTACAAACCCAAAACCATAATAAAAATAATTAAAAATAAATACAAAAATTAAATAAATTAAAATATAACTGAATTAAATAACTACAGTCCATGTGGCCACTCTAAATCTCTCCCAGCTCTAAGTCCACCAATCTAGGGCTCACCTACATGGATAGAGAGAAAGGGGTGAGTTTGGAAACTCAGTGTGTAAGGAAAGCCCATCCAAAGCCCAAATCAGCTCAAGCCCACTGGGCCTAAGCCCTGTCCAGTCTCAGTAATTACTGGGCAGAAGCCCTATCTAGATACAGTAAACTGGGCCTTAGCCCTTCTTAGATAATAGTACGGCCCATAGGCCCATTTTAGTAGCAGAACAGATATTAATCATGAAGCAAACCCATTACATGCGGGGAGACTACTCAACCCACCCAACCGCTACACTTTACCCATACCAGCCCTACACTCCATGTCGGGAATAACTCAACCCACCCAGCGCTACACTCCACAGTTACAGCATAGCTGCTCAGATAACAGAAAGATGAGGCAAAGCCTCCAGTACATGGTCAAGCCACTTTCAGAACTTCCTCCATAAATAACCCAGCCCCATGCAACAGATATTCATGATATGGCATACAGTAAACAGAAACACTAAATCATGCATTTCAGTCAAATTTAGCCTTAGGGGTATAACGGTCACTTAGCACCTAGGGGTAAAATAGTCATTTCACACCTACAAGGATATTTCCGTAATTATACCAGTTTTTAGGGTTTTCATGCATATTTTAATCAATAATAGACTAACTTTTACCTCGGTAGCTTATTTAGCCCATTTTAGCAGATTACAGTCATTGGGCCCTAAAACCCCTAATGGGCCCTACAGTGCCAATTAGCTAATTTAGCCCATCTAGTCCAAATTTTACGATCAATTACCAGTTTTAGCATTTTTAGACCTATAGTCTACCAGTACGCATTTATTGCCTATTTTTATCTATATGGGCCCGTAAGCCCGTTGGGCCTAGTTTTAGCCCATCAAGGCCCAATTTACCAAAGTGCACGAAATTGCATATTCAACTAACTTACCACTCGAGATTACGGATCCAATGATTCCCAAATGACTTATGAGCATTCGCTCGCTCACAAGCCCACGAAATGCCAGAGTTTCGATAATTCGGCTTTTCAGCTTAAGCCGATTTAGACTACAGAAGGGTGTTCGTTTACAAACCTGATTTGCGATGACTGCTAATGAGATCTCCCACGATATCCTACAATCGATTACTAGACACATCAGATCCAAAATACAATGACAATCTCCATAATTCTACTTACCATAATCGGCCATCACCACCTAAGGCCCTTGAGATCTTACCTTTGCCGAAACTAGTGACTAGATCTAGATCTAGTCATTCCAAAGGTCCAAGCCTCTTATGCTCCTTGCTAAATCGCCCCTTCCACAACAAGTACACATAAAACCAATTAAAAAAACTATCTTTACCTATCATCACATTTGACAGCCTCCATAAAGAGTTTAGGGATTTCGGCTTTTCTTAAATTCAAAGGTAATGAGTAGATCTAAGACGTCGAGTACTTACCACAGGTTTTCCTTAATCAAAGCGATTATTCTACTTAGATCTGATGCAAATCTAGCCCCTAAACACTAGCAGAATTTGAATCTTAGAGATCTAAGGATTCGGCTATATATCCCTAAAAACTATGGTGTTTTTGGCTTTTTAAGTGGTGAAAGAAGATATGATTTGAGGCTATGGTTGGAGGGGTGTTTGTCGACAGAGCCTAAGGGTTTGGAGAGTATGAAATTTAGCTACAAGTGAGGAAAAACAAACGGGGCTCGGCTATAGGCAAATTGGCACAGGAAGCAAGCCTTTTAGGATTTTGGCTTTTAATAGTTGATGTGTTTGAGAAGAAAAGAGTGGCAATTTCAGTTTCTGAAGAGAAGAAAATGAAAGATGAGGGAGGAGAAGAGGTGATTTTGGCTAGAGAGGAAATGAAAAAGAAAGAATGGAAGAGAGGAGAAGAGAAGGAAGAATTTGGCACATAGGAGTTCTAACTTTGCGTTTTCGGCTTTTTGCAACACTGAGAAGAGAATAGATTGAAAGTGAAGGCTCTAGGTGGCTAACCCTAATTCGGCAAGACAAAAAGAAAATAAAGCTTGCCCTAATGGCCATTCAAACCAATGGCCCAATCCCCCTAAGGCCCTAGCCGAATGCTACTTAAGCTCTATCACATACCTCGCACGTGCACAAAAATAAAAGTACCATCTGCTTACCTTGTGACTTGAACTCTGGCCCTTAAACTCAGTCCACATGCCACTTTTTTAGGAACTTAGTAGTGCCACCTTGCCACTTTACCAAGGCCCTCTTTGTGTCTCAACTTACCAACTTTTTCCTAAAGGCCCACTTAACCAAGTCCCTTTCACTTGAAAGCCAAAATTGATATTTCTATCGGGTTTTAACTTAGGCTTGGGCCTCCTAAAGGCCCACTAACACATTTAAACACAATTTCAGTATCCAAAACACCAAAATTTCAAAATTTCACCAAGAATCACAAAAACCCAATAAATCCCGAAAATTAGGGCGTTACATTAATTTTAAGGCTTATTAAACGGAAGGTTTTTATGTTGTAATTTGACCATTAAAAGTTTAGTGGAATTCATGGTTTGGCATTTTAGTAATTATAACTATTTTAATGGATGATTAGGTAAATATATTATTATTGTAAAATAAATAAAACAAATGGCATGAAAATAAAGCCATTTTATCATCTTCTTGCCGAAATAAAAGAACTAAAGAAAGAAAAATACAAGCTTGGGGTTCGGCTATTGTTTCTTTTGATTAAGGTATGGTTTTGACTCGGTTTTTGATAATTTTTACATGTTTGATATCGTTGCTTCAAATACTACTCGACCCATGCCTGAATTTCTGATTTTGATGATGTATTCATGAGTTGCCATTATTTATATCTTGGTGAAGTTTGTGTTTGATATTGTTAAATAAGAGATATGTGTTAGATTACTAAGTTTGTATTGGAAATTTTCATGAAAATTAAGTAAATAAGGCTTAATTGCAAAAATAGTAAATAGAGGGACTAGATTGTGAATTAAATTAAATGTGAGGACTTGTAGGGGCTTGAGGAGTACTCCGCCTTAGTTTAGTGTGAGTAAATTATATTTATTTTGTGTTTTATGAACTTTGGACTTAATTGCTAAATGTGTAAAATATATGGGGCAAAAGTGCAATTTGCTCATTTATGTGTTTTTTAGTGAATTGGATTGAATATTTGATTAAATAAGTTTATTTTATATCAATTTAGATCAAGAAAAGAGAAAATGAGATTCAGATCGGGGAAAAACAAAAATAGACGAATAGTCGGTTTACGTCGTTCGTCGATATCCGAGGTAAGTCTATAAGCACTTTAAACATTTTTATTTTTTTATTTATTATTTTGAGTGAAAATTTGTTTAAAGTATTGATTTGGAATTAAATTGATATATGTGGGTGTTTTGCCGAATGTGATATTGGAAAATAGCATATTTAATCTTATTCGAAATATATGATGATATTTGGAAAGTTACAATTGAATTTCTTATACGTGAAGTAGGGTTTGAAATGACTGTGTATAATAGAAATCAAGCTTTATACGTAACAGGCTTAATGTTGGTGTATAGATGTAACACCCCTCACCCGTATTCAATGCCGGAACAGGGTTCGAGGTGCTACCAGACTTAAACTCAACCAATCATGTAAACTCGGGCCGTAAAATTTCTTTGAAACTAGACTCAATTTAAAACTTTTCACTTCACACACATACTGTCCCCTAAACGGCTTACGAGGCCCAAAACATTCATTCAAGGTGGTACGGGACCAAATCGGGGACACTCAAGCGCTCAAGAAGCTATTTTTGAAAATATTGCTAACAATCATGCTATGAACCACATTACAAAAGATAATAACATATAAGCATAAGAATAATTATATAGGTCCATAACATTATTAACCGACATAGGCCAATTTATAAGAATACATACTACCTTAATCACAAACCAATGCCTTTGGCTAAATCATAATATTATCTACTCATCTTTACAGCCCTATACATGCCATAGACTCGGAAACACTTGGATTTACTTACGCCGATATCGTAAACTCGACAGTGTGATAATATCTCTGACGGCCTCCAACCCGAGCTAACTTGACAACCTAGGGAATATGGGAAAGAAAGGGGGAGTAAGCTTTACGCTTAGTAAGTTCATATGAAAACAATAAGGAACTCATTAACAAGTTTTATCAATGTTTACAACATAATCACAAGTTCACTACAAGCTGTCTTCCTGCGCAACAGTCACTAAATTATTTATATTTGGAGCTACGAAACTTCAAATCAAGTTCTGTAAATTTTCCCTGCAACTAGACTCATGTATCGTTCTACCATAAAATTTCCAGAATTTTATACTTGGCCAATTGATGCAGTTTATTCCTAAAATTTACCCCTAATTCACTGTCAGATAGTTCTGACCCTTCTGTACTAAAGTTCAATTACCTCATAGTTCAGGACTCGGATAATGTTCTCATCTATTTCTCTTGAAAAATAGACTCATTAAGGATTCTAAGCATATAAATTACATCTCCATGGATATTTTTTTACAATTTATAATGATTTTCTCAAAACAAAACAGGGGATTTCTGAGTCATTCTGACCCTATCTCACCCAACTTCAAATATCTCATTATAGGAAATTCTTTTGCTTTCACAATTTCCTTTATAAGAAACTAGATTAATTAGGCTTTACTCGCATATTTTATTCAGCCTACAACTCACCTCCCACTATTTTTAGTGTATTTTCAAAGTTACACCATTGCTATAATCCAAAGCTATCCAGGCTAAATCTACTCATTTACAGTTATTGCTTACTAACCATTATATCCATTTCAATGTCATATCACTTCTTCAAATCTCGAATTCACAAAATCACAACATTTAAATGCCTCGATGTAATTTTTTGATTCGACTTAATATGGCTAATTCAAAGCACCACATTCACATATGATTTCAATGTCCATAGTCACATATAACACATACTTTCATATATTCAATTTCACAATGGCCGAATATAGATATACATGAACTAAGTGTAATATCATTTGGCCGAATAAGCCTAACCACAATATGCACTTTTCCATTAACATCTCATATACTTACAATTCTAAATCGCATGATCACATCATCCAACACCGCAATATTATTCATTCATTGATCCACTCAATAAAGTTAATTTAAGGCACCAAATCCACATATAATGTCATCGACCGTAATCACATATGAATCAGACTTATATTCCAGTGTATAAAATTCCACAAGGGTCGAATATACATGATCACTTATATGCACTGATGGCAAATCACTCGATGAGCTTAATATTCATATAAACATGAACACTTCAAGATCTCAATGCCAACTTTAATTCACCCAAATTGAGCTATAATTTAATACCATTTCCACATTGAACACATTCCTTCTTTATTCGTAACCACATACATAATTAATATACTTCCTAAATAATTTCACATGAACCAAATGTTCTCAAATGAACATAATCAAAATCCCATTTGATTCATTCTCACATAAATAGGTAAGTATCACATACCTGGGCCACTTAATATGTAATACGAATTCAATTTGTCATCTTAGCACAAGATCTCGCAGGATTATACTTTCATTAAATTCACCGGCACTTGGCCTGCTAGGTATAAAACCTGAGTTTCATCACCAGCTCAAAGCCTGCTAGACTTAATAAGTCTGAATTTACTTCACCGGTATTACGCCTGCTAGGCTCAAAGCCTGCTAGACTTAATAAGTCTGAATTTACTTCACCAGCATTACGCCTGCTAGGCTCAAGGCCTGATATTGTATCACCGGCATTACGCCTGCTAGGCTCAAGGCCCGATAATATATCACCGGCATTACGCCTACTAGGCTCAAGGCCCGATATTATATCACCGACATTACGCCTGCTAGGCTCAAGGCCCGATATTATATCACCGGCATTACGCATGTTAGGCTCAAGGCCCGATGTTATATCACATTTCGATAACTTATTCACACTTTCTTTCATATTTTCGTAACCTATGCTTTCATTTACGTAAAGCCGAGACACATATCTCTTATACAAAGGCTTCCATATTTTAAATAGACATATAGGTATAATTTACACATCACAACACATAATCTATCAAGGTTGACATCGACACACTAGCCGTGTTTGGCCTATGGCATAAATTCAATGTAATTTCGATACAATGAATGTTTAGAATCACACCTTCATTTGTTAAATACATAATCTTAAGTATACAAAGAAATCAAGCTCAATTACTTAAGAACTTACCTCGGATATTTTCGAATAGTTATGATTAGGCTATTCAACTGCTTTAGCTTTCCCTTTATCCAAGTTTGGCTCTCTATGCTCTTGAGCTAAATTAAACAAAATTCAATTCATCACTAATCCATTAATCATGCATCCAATTCGGTTATACTATATTTCGTTCACATCAATAAACTCAACTATTACTTAACCATACATTCGGCAATCACATAAAAATATATCAAGTACTTATAAGTCACATTTAAACACTTCATTACACATTAAATTATTCATTTCTTTCTTTTATACAACTTGAGCATAGCCCATTCATTCATGGACACATTTCGGCACAATATAACCTTATAACTAAATCATGTATTCAACCATTAATTTAATTCACTAGTTTAATTACCTTTCTAATTCATTATAATCAAAATACTAATAATCTCATATAACAGGGACATACGACACTTTCATTTCCCTCAACAAGATAATTTCTCAATTAAACACTCACATATAACAAACACTCTTAATTTAGCACACATACACATACGGCAAATTTTCATTTCCATATATCTTAATCTTCTTTAATCAAAGCAAGGATTTATGCAAAGTAATTACTTTTGCCGAATTTGTTTCAAGCTCTACTATGTTCATTCATTTGTTTAAATTATCAATTAAACATTATCTTAACGTCTAACAAAAAGGTTCCACCACTTAATCACATTGGCCGAATATCTTCCAAAGTTACCAAAAACACAACATTTACTCAAACTATCATTCAAGGTCACATTCCGCAGCATACACACAATTTCTAAAAGAATTAAACATTCGTTTCTAGCATAAAGCCTAAACTCCACTCAATAATACTCTAGTTAATTTCCATTAACCATCTAAGCCATATATATATCAATTTAGCTAAGTCAACTTCATCTTTCCACCGTTTCAATATAAAACATCAAAATATCAACCATTCTAGGCATTTCTTTCATAAACAAAAATATACATAGCCACAATATTAAAATTTGACATATATATACTTATTGTCCGAATGCACAAAGCTTATACAATCATTCTTAACACAATTTCTTTATCATGAAAACACCACCCAAAGGCCGAATACCCTTATTATCCTTAAACCACACTAAGCACACATTCCACAATTAAACTCATAGACTTTTAATCACATAAATTTCATTATCACACTAAGCTGAGAAACTTATTCGCAAGGGTTGCGAGGCATTTTTGGCATATGTGAGTCAATCTGATTCTGAAGGTTTGACCGTAGGAGAAGTTAGAACCATCAAGGAATTTTAGGATGTTTTTTCGGATGAGCTCCTAAGGTTGCCTTCGAACCGTGAAGTCAAATTTGGAATTGACTTGTTGCCTGAAACGGCTTCAGTGTCCATTGCACCTTACAGGACGGCACTAAAAGAGTTAGTGGAGTTGAAAGCACAAATCCAAGAGCTTTTGGACTGAGGTTTTATTAGACCAAGAGTGTTTCCATGGGGAGCACCGGTACTGTTCATTAAAAAAAGGACGGGATGATGCGTGTGTGCATCGATTATCTTTAGTTAAACAAACTGACTATTAAGAACAAGTACCCTCTGCCAAGGATCGACGACCTATTTGACCAACTAAGAGGAGCATCAGTATTTTCCAAGATCGATCTTCAATCTGGATATCATCAATTAGGGGTCAAAGAGGTGGATATTCATAAGACATCATTCAGGACTCGGTATGGTCATTACGAGTTTCTGGTAATGCCGTTTTGATTGACGAATGCACTAACGGCCTTCAAGGATCTGATGAATCGGGTATTCCAACCTTACTTGGACCAATTCATGGTCGTCTTCATAGACGATATTCTAGTGTATTCAAAAACTGAGGAGAAACATGATGAGCATCTTCGGATTGTTCTGCAAGTGTTGAGAGAGAAGCAACTGTATGCAAAATTTAGCAAGTGTGAATTTTAGTTGCGAGAAGTGACATTCTTGGGTCATGTTGTTTCTGCTGAGGGGATTAGTATGGATCCTGAAAAAATCGAGGCGGTTCTAGAATGGAAGCCACTGAGATCTGTGTCAAAAATTCAGAGTTTTTTGGGTTTGGAAAGGTACTACAGGAGGTTTGTGGAAGGATTTTAAGAAGTTGAAGAAAGTTTTGACTGAGGCACCTGTATTGATTTAGCTGGAGTCTGGAAAGGATTTCACTGTGTATAGTGATGCATCGCATGTTGGTTTAGGCTGTGTGCTGATGCAAAAGGGTAAAGTGGTTACTTATGCATCGCGATAGCCTAAGCCTCACGGAGCACACTACCCTATGCATGATCTGGAATTGGCAGTAGTAATTTTGGCATTAAAAATCTAGAGGCACTATTTGTATGGAGAAAAGTGTATTATATATACAGACCATAAGAGTCTCAAGTATCTGTTGACTCAGAAGGAGTTGAACCTTAGGAAACGAAGATGGATAGAGTTGCTTAAGGATTACAACTATTCTATTGAGTATCACCCAGGAAAAGCTAATGTTGTAGCTAATGCACTGAGTTGAAGAGCTGTAACTGAGCTGAGAGTGATGTTTGCTCGTCTTAGTTTGTATGATGTTGGTAGCTTATTATTAGAATTGCAAGTAAGACCGACTTAGATAGAGCAGATTAAGGAGAAACAATTAGTGGATGAGTCACTGGTTCCTCGGTTTCAACAGGTTAAGAGTGGCGAGACTTCTGAAGTTGGATTGAATAGTAAAGGAGTTCTGTGTTTCCGAGGAAGAGTTTGTATTCTGAGGGACTCCGACTTGAGACAGTCAATTCTGAGAGAGGTTCATGGCAGTCTTTGTACCACGCATCCTAGAGGGAATAAGTTGTATCGGGACTTACAGGAGTTGTATTGGTGGCTTGGACTTAAGCAGGAAGTAACGGAGTTTGTGGGTAAGTGTCTAACATGCTAGTAGGTGAAAGCTGAGCATCAACTACCTTCTAGACTTCTGCAACCGGTGAAGATTCCACTGTGGAAGTGACCATGGACTTTGTGAGTGGGCTACCTTTGACACCCACCAAGAATGCCTTGGTTTGGGTGATTGTGGATAGGCTAACCAAATCTGCTCATTTTATACTCGTCCGAATCGACTACTCACTTCAAAAATTGGCCAAGTTGTATGTAGCGGAGATAGTGCGACTTCATGGAGTGCCAGTTTCGATTATTTCTGATCAGGACTCTAGGTTTACATCTCAATTCTGGTAGAAGTTGCATTAGGCATTGGGTAAATGGCTAGACTTCAGCACTGCTTTTCACCCTCAGACGGATGGACAGTCGAAAAGGGTGATTCAAGCTTTGGAAGACATGTTGAGAAGATGTGTTATTAATTTTCGGGGTAGCTGGGAAGATTACTTGCCGTTAGCGGAGTTTGCATATAACAATAGTTATCAGGCGAGTATTCAAATGGCACCATATGAGGCGCTGTATGGTTGAAGGTGTCGTACGCCTACTTGTTGGACAGAATTAGGAGAACGTCAGGTTCTTGGGCCAGAGTTGGTAGCGGATATAGAAGATAAAGTTAAGCTGATCAGGGATTGGTTAAAGGAGGCATCTGATAGGCAAAAGTCTTATGCCAACTTGAAGCGTAAGGAAATTGAGTACTCGATGGGAGATTTGGTTTTCTTGAAGGTCTCACCTTGGAAGAAAATTTTAAGGTTCAAAAAGAAAAGCAAATTGAGTTTGCGGTTTATTGGGCCTTATTGAGTTCTAAAGCAGCTGGGTTCGTTAGCATATCAGCTGAACTACCTCTGGAGTTAGACCAGATTCATGATGTCTTTCATGTCTCCATGTTAAGGCGATATCGGTCTGATCCTTCCCACATTATACCTATTGAGAAAATTGAAGTTAAATCCGATCTGACATTTGAGGAAGAGCTTGTACAAATTCTGGACCGTGAGCTTGTACAAATTGAGTTTGCGGTTTATTGGGCCTTATTGAGTTCTAAAGCAGCTGGGTTCGTTAGCATATCAGCTGAACTACCTCTGGAGTTAGACCAGATTCATGATGTCTTTCATGTCTCCATGTTAAGGCGATATCGGTCTGATCCTTCCCACATTATACCTATTGAGAAAATTGAAGTTAAATCCGATCTGACATTTGAGGAAGAGCTTGTACAAATTCTGGACCGTGAGGTCAATGTGTTAAGCAAGAAATCAGTCCCTTTGGTGAAAGTACTTTGGCAAAATCACGGCAGAGAAGAAGCTACGTGGGAGCTAGAAGAGGCGATACGTCAACAATACCCTCACCTGTTTGGACCAGGTAAATTTCAAGGTCGAAATTTCTTTAAGGGGGTAGAGTTGTAACGCCCCAATTTTTAGGGTTTTTGAATTTTTGCATGAATTTAATTTTACATGGCTTGATGTGTTGTATTGATGAGTCGGGGGTATTTAGTGGACCTTTAGAAAGCTTAGGGTTAAGTTTATAGCCTGGCAGAATTTTAAATTTTAGGCTTAAAGGAGAAGGGGCTTTGGCTAAGTGGGCTTTTAATTAAATGTTGTGGTTTTTAAGCACAAGAAAGCATGTGTTAAAGTGGCAAGTTGGCGTCACTTAAAACACAGGGGGTCACGTGACATGGCTTGTGAGGGAGCTGAGGTTCAAATCCAATTGTGAGCAAGGTGCTTATTTTATTTTATTGCATGTGCATGGTAAGAGGTGGACTCCAAGTTAAATTCTGAAAGAAGGAGTTTGAAGTGTTCATGGGATTGGATTAAGTAGTGATAAGGGGAGAAAATTCGGCTAAGGGGTAAGGGCTAGCATTTTCGGCTTTTGTTGCATGTGTGTGCCGATTTCTTTTTGGCAAATTTTTAGGGTTTCGTGATTGTGGTCAGTTTCTTTGTGCCAAATATGTATAGTTCATTTGAGGGCTCTTTGGTCATTCTTTCTCCTTCTCCCTTTTGATTCTAAAAGACAAAAACCGAAAGTGATAAACTTTTTTTGTGCCCACTTGTTCAAAGGACCGAACCCTTACACCTCTTTTTCCTTCTCAAGCCGAATCTATTCTCTTCTTCTTCTCCTTCTTCTTTTCTCTATTGCTTAAATCGACTCACCTCGAACCCCCTTGGCCGATTGCCTCAAAAAGTCAAAACCTAAACCATTTGGTCTACTTCTAGCCGATTTTTTCCTTGACCAAACCTTTCTTATCTCTACTCTAAAAAGCCGAAATCTTTCCATAACTTCTTCTCTTCTTTTCTTCTAAAAACTAAAACTTTAACTCTCTCTAGTGATCTCTTCTCAAAACTGAAATCTTCTCCTTTCTCTGTGGTTCACCCAACCCCTTTGATCTATTCCCTTGTCATTCGACTAAATTAAGTGTAGATCTGGGCTTAGAGTGGTGGAAATAACTTCTAGAGATAGCAAAATCAAGTTAGCAAATTCCTATGGTAAGTACTCGCATCTCTTCTTTCATATTCTTGTGATTTAAGAAAAGCCAAAAACCCCTATCTTCCTATGGTGGCTATCGATTTTGACCCCTTTTGGTTAAACATCCATTTTAGCCTCTTTTCTTTTGGTTCTTATGTGTATTAGTATGGTAAAGGGGCAATCTAGCGAGGAGCAGTTGGAGGCTAAGGGCGTTGAAGCAATCTAGATCTAGATCTAGCTGTAGATTTCGGCAAAGGTAAGAGAATAATGATTTTGGGTAATGATGGCCGAATGTGATGGTATTAAAGTGACGTCGATTTTGTTTAATTTTGTTTGGATTATAGCTTAATGATATAGTGGGTTGTTGTAGGTTAATCATGTGCAGAATCTCGACGTAGTACGCAAACAGGTGTGTAATCGACACCCTCTAGTAGATTAGATCGACAAAAGTCGAAAAGTCAAAATGTTGAAATGCCGGCATTTCGAAGGCTTACGAGCGTGCAAGCACTTGTGGGTCGGTACGAAATCGTGAAATTTGAAATAATAGACGGTAAGGCTGCTATGCGCATTTTCGTGCACTTGGGCTGTTTTGGGCCCGATGGGCCAAAATTGGGCCCAATGGGCTTACGGGCCCATATGGGTAAAATATGCGGTAAGTATTTTCTGGTAAACTGGATATTAATTTTGTAAAAATATGTGTAAAGTTTAGACTTAGCGGGCCACAGTAGCTTGTGGGCTACGTCGGGCCCATTAAGGGTTTTAGGGCCCGATGGCACTGTATGAATAAATGGGCTATTTGAGTCGCTCAGAGCGACATTAGATCTGTTAGAAAAAGGTCATATTAAGCATGAGACTTAGAGACATAGAAAAATTACCAAAATGCCCCTAAAGGGTGAAGATTACGGTTTTATCCCTAGATGCTAAATGACCATTTTACCCCTAGAAGTAGTTGAGTTATTTGCATGTTACTGTATCTGATATTTTGTATTCCATGACATGTAATATTCTAACTTGCATGGGGTTGGGTTATTGATACGAAGGAAGTGATAAAAGTGGCGATGCCACGTAATCTGCTTAGAGGCTCTGCCTCGTATTACTGTTCTGGTGGCTTGGCCACGATATCTATATTAGCAGCTCTGTTGCGACTGTGGTGTGTAGGGCTGGGTGGGTTGAGTTATTCCCCACATGGTGTGTAGGGCTGGTACGGGTGGTGTGTAGGGCTGGATCGGGCTTGGGCTTGGCATACATGCATATATATACACTAAACTGTTTCTGTAATGGGCCCAGGGCCCACTCTATATCTGAAAAAGGGCCAAGGCCTAGTTTAATCTGTATCTGAATAGGGTTTCGGCCCAGACTGAGCTTGGACTGCTCTATGACACTAGTGGGGTTTCTTTACAAACTAATTTTTCACAAACTCACCCTCTTTTTTCCATCCATGCAGGTAACCCCCAACCATAGAGGACTTGGAGCTGCGAGGGATTCGGGGTGGCCACTTGAATCACATTTCTGGTTTATAGTTTTCTTAAATTTACTTTATTTATATTTTAAATTTCAAGTTTAAGTTGTAATAAGGCTGCTCGGATGTTTGGTTTTGTTTTTCTTTACTACTTATCTTTACAACGATAGGTTAGTTTTACGGGTTTTCCAAACTTAATCAAATGTTTTCAAAACATGCGATACGTATCGGTTGAATAACTTAACAACAATAACACCATAACGAGATCCACTGATAAAAAGGGAATTTTACTCGGTAATAACTACGGTTTTATTATCTGAAAATGATTCTTTTTTACAAACTTTTGAACACGGTTTAATTACAAACAACATTACGTTTTAATAAAAGAAGATTAAAGCTTATTCAATCGTCCATGTGACACAACAAATCTGGCCATAACGCTTGGGCCGAGTTTGGGGTGTTACATAAGCAGTCATTAGTCAACCCGAAAAATTATTACCATAAGCTTGTAGGGAAATCAAATCTCCACTACTATATATTGACATGATACATCGATCAAAAGGTCTTTCAAGGGTTGTAACGTGGCCTTGGTTAGGGGTGTGGTCACAAGCTGAAAAAGATGGTTACAATCGAGATTGATTGGAAAAATCATCGAAAAATCTTTATCACTGAAACATATTCCTAGAATAAAGCCTTTTGGATGACATCGTTTAAGAACAGAAGCTCAAAAATTACATGGAAATATGCAAAACATTGAATTATAACTGAGATATACATTTTTTTACAATAACAAATTGAATATTTATAAACTTTACAAACTGAAAAAGAGAACAAAGCTAGATAATTATTCAACTCGAATCTCGACAAAAATAGGGATCAAAATAATTGAAGGGAATTCAACAAAAAATGGGTTATAGGTTAATATTGAAGGTAAGTCAATGAATGGTTTGCTAGGCTCAATGGGGTTCACTAGGGGTTAATTTATGAACATAGGCTTGTTGTGGAGTAAGTGGGTTAAATCCTAAGTCCCTTTATCATTTTGGTATATCAAATCAATGATGTGGTCTCGACATGTATAATCGAAGCAAGTTCTAAAATAACGAATCTGTATTGACTCACTCAAAGCAACAATAAAAGTGAGCACAAAAGGATGTATGCTCAAAAGGCTCAAAAATCTCACCAGAATTATGGCTTTTGATGTCAATCCTGCGAATTTCAAATTTCAAGGTAACACTTAAAATTGGGGAAAACAACCTAGAAAATTTCAAATTCTCAAAAATTCCAACTTATCATGCTTGATTCTCTAATGTCTTAAAGTTTGAATAATCAAAGCATAACTACCTATGTTTTAATTCTCAACATATCAATAAAAATCATAAATTAATCAGAATTCATTTTAATAGGGGATTGAGAATAATGCAGAGAGTGAAAGTGAGTTCCCCCCCCCCACACTTAAGATGTACATTGTCCTCAATGTACAAAGATAAAATTAGTAACAATAGAAGCATAAAATTATAAGATAGGGAGAGAAATGAAACTCCCTAAATATTGGATGAATTTCTTGAGTAGTTAAAGTTGAATTGGAGAAAGGGCTATTTGAAGTTCATGATTCTGGGTGACTGAAGAGAATAAGCACAACTGTGTGTAAAATTGAAGTTTTACTCAATAAAAATTGGAGTGCAAAAATAAAAGGAAAAAGGGAGTAATATAAGATGAAGAAAATGAAAATTGAAATTAAATAATAGGGGTTTGGCCTCACGACCGTGGCACACGCCCGTGTGCCCTTGGGTTGGCCCGTATGTTTCGTGGAATTTTTGGTGTGACCACGGTTGGTCGGCACGGGCGTGTCCTATGCCCATGTTGATTTTTTAGTTTTTCCCACGGCTTTTTAGCACGGGAGTGTTAGGACATGCGACCATATAACATGGTCGTGTCTTCTGGTGTTCGCTTCTCTTACGGTCGTGTCTAGGCTCACTCGCCCGTGTATGAGTTGACAGGTTTAGCCACGGTAGTATGGCACGACCGTGTTCCTAATCGTGGGGTGCCCACGGCCTTAGGCATGCCCGTGTGCCTGGACATGTGGTTTTGGGAAATCTGTGTTTTAAGGAGTTAGTTATGAATTTAAGAAAATCAAAAAATTTTAGTGCTCGGGTTGCCACCCGAGAAGCATTTATTTTAAAGTCTAAGCTCGACTTACCTTACCTGCACTTTTATGGGGGATTGTGCAGCCTAAGCTCCTCTCTATCATTCTTAAAGTTGTCACCATAATATAGTTTGAGTCGATGACCGTTTACCTTGAAAGTGCCTTGAGTTGGATGTGTTACCTCAATTGTGCCATAGGGAAAAACACTTTGAACTATGAATAGGCCTGACCATCTCGATTTTAGCTTTTTAAGGAATAATTTAAGCCTTGATTTGTAAAGCAAAACAAGATCGCCAGGTTTAAACTATTCATGTTGCTTCAGACGAGCATCGTGGTGTCGCTTCGTGGTTTCCTTGTATAAGCATGAGTTTTTGTATGCATTGTAACGCCATTCATCTAACTCATTTAGCTACGTGAGTCTCTTTTCACCTGCAATATTAGGGTCGTGGTTTAGAAATTTAATGGCCCAAAATGCTTTATGTTCTAGCTCAAAGGGTAAATGACAACTTTTCCCGTAAACGAGTCTATAAGGAGATATTCCTGTGGAAGTTTTGAAGGCAATTCTATAAGCCCATAAAGCGTCATCTACTTTCATTGCCTAATCTTTTCTATTTACTTGTACGATTTTTTCTAAGAAACATTTTAGCTCCTTATTAGCTACTTCCACTTGTCCACTGGTTTGAGGGTGGTAAGGGGTAGTTGTTCTATGGTGCACTCCATATTTTTGTAAAACTTTCTCAAACTGAGCATTGCAGAAATGAGTTCCCCTATCATTAATAATTGCTCTCGGTGTTCCAAATCGAGAAAAAAGTTTTTTAAAAAATTTTACTACCATTCTAGCATCATTAGTAGGTAAGGTTTGGGCTTCTACCCATTTAGACACGTAATCGACTGCTACTAAGATGTATTTATTTTCGAATGAACTAGGGAATGGACCCATGAAATCAATGCCCCACACATCGAACATTTCACATTCAAGCATATATGTTTGAGGCATTTCATCACGTTTAGAGATATTACCTATTCGTTGACATTTATCATAAGAAGTAGCATACCTACTGGCATCTTTAAATAATGTGGGCCTGTAATAGCCCGATACAGGGCCTAAACAGAATAGTGGTTACGAAACCACAAATTCAAGGTTAAAATATTTATTCCGATTGAGTTTTATAATTTATTTTGTGTTTGCAATATTTTTGTGAAATTTTCGTTACAAAATTTTATTGTTTGTTTGTCCAATTTGATAAATTGGACTAAATTACAAAAGTAGTAAAATCTGCATTCTAGAATGTAAAGGTGTTTAATTGAAATGGGTTCTATTTATACTTTTATGATTTAATTTTTTATGAAATTAATTTTTTAAAAATTTCGTACTAAAATTTCGACGTTTGGGCACTCAATTTAGTCAAAAGGACTAAATTGTAAAAAGTGCAAAAGTTGAGTTCTACATGTTAGAGGTGTCCAATTGTTATGAAATTTTAAATTTAAGGTCCTTAAATGGTAATTAGACCATTGGTTAATTGGACAAAAATGGACATGAAATGGGTGAAAAAGAATTTTTTTAAGTTAGGGGCATTTTGGTCATTTAATGATTAAATGAATTAAAAAATCAAATTAAAAGACAATTTTTACTCATCTTATTCCTCAAGGCCGAAAATAGCGTGGAGAAACCATGGCTAGGGTTTTTCAAGCTTCCAAGCTCGATTGTAAGTCCGTTCTAGCCCCGTTTTTAATGCAGAATCTAGTACCCAAAACCTCGTGTAACTTCTTCCAGAATCGAGATGTGAATCGAGGATCATTGTCAGATATGATAGAAACTGATACCCATGCAGCCTCACAATCTCAGCCACAAACAGCTTAGCCAACTTCTGCAATGTGTAATCAGTACGGATCGGTATACAATGGGCAGATTTAGTCAACCTGTCTACGATAACCCATACCGAATCCTTCTTAATAGGCGTCAAAGGTATCCCTCTCACAAAATCCATGGTTACTCTTTCCCACTTCCAGAGGGGAATCTTAACTAGCTACAGTAACCCAGAAGGCAGTTGATGCTCAGCCTTAACTTGCTGGCATGTTAGACACTTACTCACAAAATCAGTAACCTCACGTTTAAGTCCTGGGCACCAATACAGTTCACGCAAGTCTCGATACATTTTGTTTCCGCCAGGATGCATAGCACAGGGACTACTATACGCCTCCTGTAGTATAGACAGTCTTAAGTCAGAGTCCTTCGGAACACAAACTCTCCCACAAAAACACAATACCCCTTCGCTGTTCAGACCAAAATCTACAGTTTCTCCATTCTCAACTTGTCGGAAACGAGCAACCAGTGATTCATCCAACAACTGCTTACCCTTAATTTGTTCAGTCCACGACGATCTCACTTGAAGCTTAGCCAACAAACTACCATCATCAAACAGTCTAAGACGAGCAAACATAGCTCTTAAATCAGATACAGCCCTACGGCTCAGTGCGTCAACCACCACGTTAGCCTTACTAGGGTGGTACTCAATCAAATAGTCATAGTCCTTAAGTAGCTCTATCCATCTTCACTGCCTAAGATTCAACTCCTTTTGAGTAAGAAAGTATTTGACTCTTATGATCCATGTAAATAATACACTTCTCACCATACAAGTAGTGCCTATTTTCAGTGCGAATACCACCGTAGCTAACTCCAAGTTGTGAGTAGGGTAATTTGCCTCGTGAGGCTTAAGCTAATGAGGCACGTAAGCAACCACCTTACCCTCCTGCATCAACACACAACCCAATCTAATGTGTGACGCCTCACTATAGACAGTGAATTCCTTCCCAGATTCTGGTTGTATCAAGACAGGGGCCTCAGTCAAAACCTTCTTCAATTTCTCAAAACTCTCTTGCTGCTTATCAGTCCAGTTAAACGGTACCCCTTTACACAGTAACTTAGTTAAAGGTGCAGCAATCACAAAAAACCACTCAACAAAACGTCTGTAATTCCTAGCCAGACCTAGGAAACTTCGAATCTTAGATACGGTCTTAGGTGGTTTCCAATCCAATATGGCTTTAATTTTTTGAGGATCAACTCCAATTCCCTCAGCAGACAACACGTGACCTAGAAACGTCACCTCTCGCAGCCAGAACACACATTTGTTGAATTTCACGTACAGTTGCTTTTCACTTAGAATTTGCAAAACTGTTCGAAGATGTGCATCATGATCCTGTTCGATTCTTGAATACACTAGTGTATCATGTATAAACACCACCACAAACCGGTCCAGATAGGGTTGGAACACCTGGTTCATCAAGTCCATAAAGGCTGCTGCTGCATTTGTAAGCCCAAACGGCATTCCCAGGAACTCGTAGTGTCCACACTGAGTCCTAAACACTGTCTTATACACATCAGCCTGCTTAACCCTTAGCTGATGGTACCCAGAATGGAGGTTGATCTTGGAGAAAACCAAAGCTCCTCTAAGCTGATCGAATAGATCGTCAATCCTTGGTAAGGAGTACTTATTCTTGATAGTCAGTTTGTTTAATTGTTGATAGTCGATACACATGCGCATAGTTCCATCCTTCTTCTTTACGAACAAAATCGGTGCTCCCCATGGAGACACACTGGGTCGAATAAACCCTCAGTCCAGTAGCTCTTGTATTGGAGCATTTAACTCCACGAGCTCCTTCAGTGCCATCCTATAAGGGGCGATGGACACCAGAGCTGTTCTCGGCCTCACGGCCTCATGATTTGGAGGCAACCCAGGACGCTCATCAAGAAATACATTTGGAAACTCCTTAACAGTTTTGACATCTTTAACAAAAGGACCTTCAGAATTAGAATTGCTGACATAAGCTAAAAAAGCCTCGCAGCCTTTGCGAACCAATTTTTTGGCTATCAACATTGAGGTTACATAAGATAGATAATCTCTTCGTGCCCCTATCATAGCCACCTCCACATTCTTAATAGTCTTTAACACCATACGCTTAGTAGCATATTCCAAACTTACACGGTGTTTCACTAGCCAATCCATACCCAATATAAGGTTGAATTCACCAAACGATAGTTCCATCAAATCCACTGGAAAGATTAATTCCTAAACCTCTAGAGGCACATCTCTAAATAATTTATTTACCCTAACTGACTATCCCAATGGACTTATCACAGTCAGCTCACTAACAATATTTTCAAACTGAATGCCCAACATCCCAGACACAGTGCAAGCAACATATGAGTGTAGACCTAATATCAATTAAAGCAGTGTAAGGTACATTGTGAATTAAGGATGTACTGGTTATGACGTCAGGGGCGTCACCATCCTCTCGGTGACGAGCAGCATAGACCAAGGTTAGCTGTCTTGACTCAGCATTTCTAACACCTCTGCCCGATGCTCTACGACCTCGTCCCATAACATTTCCACCTCTGGCCTACCCACGACCTCTCGGTGGCTGCTGACCACCTCTCACTAACTGAACATGACCCTGTCCTGCAGCTTACATCTACCCAGGCCTCTGAGGACAATTCTTAACCTAATGATCCATGGATCCACATCTGAAGCACGCCCCAGTTCTTTCCTAGGTTTCACCCTGGTGAGATCTCCCACAATCTGCACAAGGTTGTGGTTTAACAGCAGCAACAGGAACTGCTCGAATTGGCCCATCAAATTTTGCCTTCTTAATAGGCCTTCCTGAAGAACCCAAGGGCCTTGATTCCCTCTTATATCTTCCTTTTTCTTTCTCGCAGTTTTGGCAATCTAAGCGCTTTACATCCTCAGCAATCTTTTCCTTTTCTACCAATGCAGTAAAGTCTCGCTCCCTTTATGGAGCTATCAGTACATGTAACTCATCCCAAAGGCATTCCTCAAAACACATATAGCATTTATACTCAGTCACTACTATCCCACGAGCATAATGACTTAGCCGCAGAAACTCTACCCCGTACTCTGCCACAGTCCTATTTCCATGGGTCAGGTTCAGAAATTCCTTCCTTCGAGCATCCACATAACTCGCGCCCACGTACTTCCCTTGAAAAGCTACCTTAAAGAAGTCCTATGTCAAATGGTCGACCTGCGTACCCTCTCTTATAGTGAGCCACCACTGGTAAGCCTTGTCTCACAGTAAGGACACTACTCCTTTTAACTTCTGTTCCACAGTACAGTCAAGGTCGTCATTATCTGTTCTGTGGCCTCTAACCAGTATTCTGCCACAATTGGGGCTACTCTAGAAACACCCCTAAAGATTTCCACTCCATTAGACTGGAGTTGCTCTAAAATTGACCCTTGGCCTACTATTCCAATACTAGCTCCAGCAACCCTCTCAAGAACACAGAGCATCGCTTGGGATAGAGCATCATCCCTAGCTACTTGATCATAAGACCCCATCTCAGTTACTGGTGAAGCTGGTGCCTCTCTAGCAGGCATGTGACTCGATGCTGAAGACCCAGCCCTAGCACTTCCGAGGCCTCTACCGCGGTTACGTGTACCCCTTCCGCGAGTACCCCTTGTACTTATTTTAACTTATGCTTAATCTATTTTAGAAGTTTTATGAATCAGTTCATAATTCTAGTAATTATTAACGGATATTTTATGAAAAAGCAGTAGTTAAAGTTTTTTTTCGTAGAACAAAATCTCACTACAGTTTTCACTCTTCTACAATTTTGGTTTCCTACAGTCATAGTTTACTCTAACTATGGAGTTTCAGTCTAGTACTACTATCTGTAGTAGTTTCTTAGAATAACATTTCAGTCTATAACAGTAAACAGTGTCAAAGAACTTACAAATTTGGCGCTAGAAACTCGGTGTACCACCCTTCCAGTAACAACATTTTTAAACAACTCAAATTCTCTTAAATCATTTCTTCTAAAGCTAGATTTTTAGAAAAAATTCCACAACCGAGTTTTGCAACTTGGCTCTAATACCACTAAATGTAACACCCCAAACTCAGCCCAGATGTTATAGCTGAATCTGGCGTGTCACATCAAAGTGTCGTAAAAGAAACAAAATTTTCAGTAAAAGTTCATTCTATGATCAAATCTTTTTGTGTTTGTGTTTATCAAATCAACCTGTCAAAAGTTTTCCAAAATTTAGACTTGTTGGCAAAAATCTGAATTTAACTTAAAACTCATCTAGTTTTTATTACTTGAGAAAAATTCCACAAGTTACATTATTAAGAGTTGAAAACATCTTAGTAAAACGATTGCCATATTTATTATCGCTGATTGCTTAAACTGATCAAATACCGCGGAAGCTTTTCTAATTGAAAACCATGAGGTTTAAAAATACGTGTCTTTCTTTGAAAATAAGTATTATTTTGAAAACTCGTTTATCTTATTCTAGCAATTTAAAGGAGGAATTCAAAGCCCAATTAAGAGTTAAATCCTCAAATGGCCATATTACAAAATCAAAAACCCAATAGGTAATTTAAGTGAATAAAATCAAAAGCAAAATAGCAACGATCGTGTGGCCACGTCCGAGTCCCTCGCAGCTCCAAACTGGCTAAGTCTGGGGATTACCTGAACAATTAAAAGAAAAGGTGAGTTTGCGAAAACTCAGTGTGCAATCCACTATCAGTCAGACAGAACAGTACATGTAAATACAGTCTGGGCTTGAGCCCTATTCAGTACAGAACAAAACGCGCTTTAGCCCTTTTCAGTAACAGTGTGGGCCTAAGCCCATTACAGAGTCAATACAGTACAATTATGCAACCCATCTCAATCCAACCAATACACCACCTGAACCAACCAACACACCATGTGGGGATAAAATCAACCCACCCAGCCAACACACAATATCATAGTGAAGCTGCTAGCAGTAATAACACAACAAAGCTGCTAGTGACAGTAATGTAGCAAAGCCACCAGTAACAGAAAATACGTGGCAAAGCCACTAAATAGTACTTCCTCCATATCAAAATCCCAACCCCATGCAAAATGTCGTGACATAAATATTACGTGTATGCAGAATGTCATACTCAAAATCAATCACTTAAATATCATACAAACATCAATCAACCTACCACTAGGGGTAAATTGGTCTTTTCATCAGTTAGGGGTAAAATTACCATTTTACCCCACATGGGTATTTTGGTCATTTAACTAATTTTGGGGTCTCGATACAGATAACAACCCTATAGAAGGTCTACAGTCATCTCGAACGACTCAAGCGACCTAAGCGGTCATAATAGTGTAAATGGCCTAAGGCCCAATACCTGGCCCAAGGCCCAATACTAGGCCCAAGTGGGCACACACGCTCGTGTATCCCATTTATCAGTCGCGGCTACATAATTTACAAGGCCCAGTCTAACATTTTCCACTTATCAAGGATTTTGTCCGTGTAGGGCCCACGAGCCCATTGGGCCCATTGGGCCCACGCTTATGAAAACGCTCGTGGAGGCCTCTATAATCATTCGTCCATGATTTTTGGGCTCGATTTACCACACGAGTGATCGCACACTCGTGAGATCTCAAATGTCGAAGTTTGACTTTTCGGCTTATGCCGATTTATAGTTACAGTGGGATACTTACACACATGTTTTCGAAACAAGTGATCAAATCGCGACACCGAACCTACAATTAATCAAGGTATATTGTTAGATAGTCAACAACAGAACACGAACCTCCCGAAACCTAATTCGAAACAAACTAACATCTTTACCTTGATCGAATAAGCAAGACCTTAATCTTTTAAGATCGCTGACCAAAGCTGCTTCCACGCTTCTGATGATTATACGTGTTACCAATGAATCCTATTGGATAAAGCGGTTTTAGAGAGTATGGCTCAAAATCCCTATGCAAGAATCATTTAGTATTCGACCGAAAACTACTTACCCCCAAAGCCAACTGATTGTCGACAAACTAGATGTCCAACTCACTTGAAACAGCAGTGATAGGAGAATAGTTCGAACTCCTTGTGAAATCTACTGTCCCAATAACAGCACTTCTAAGAATGAATATAGGGAGAGAAAAAAAAAGAATCGCCATAAGTGATCATAAAAAGAAAAGCATTTGATTCCAACCCACTTAACATATAAAAGGAATAAAGAGATCCAAAAGTCATTGTTACTTATCGATTGCTAAAATCACTTCCAAACTGAACCTGATCGAAGAAGAAGAAGAAAGATGTAGTGGGTAACAAAGTCAAGACTAGAAGTCTAAGAAACACGAAAAGGAGAGGGTGAGGAGAATAGGCTACAAAGGAAATCGAAAAGAAAAGGAAAGTGGGATATGAGAGAGGCAATATTCGACCAAAGAATCAAAAAGGGGGGAGGAGAATCGATTAGCTTCAAGTGCCTCACTCGGCTTTAGAGAATAAGATTTGGAAAGAGAAGAGAGAAAAGACAACACCTAATCAGCCCTAAAGGTAAACAAACGAACCCGAATGGTCAAATAATGATTCGGCTACCCAAAATGCAAAACACCAAAATGAGAGAAACAAAAGACTAAAAAGAAAAGCTACCGAAAACACAATGACCATACCAAATCGGCACTAAGCCAATGACCGAATGGGCACCCCAAAGAGTCCCAAATTCAGCCAACACCTCCCCTCACCAACTCCACAATTTTCTTCCAAAATCTCACCTTAATTCACTCCCCTTTTTCCTTCAAGATTTTCTCCTCAACTTACTCTCACATCTCATTCAAATTCCTCAAGACTCGTTCAAACCAGAGTCCCCATCCAGCTCAAATGCCAACCGTCCCATGTAGTAAAATAAATACTCCAAAGTGCAACCTGGGACTCGAACTCCAGTCCCCTAGCAAAAATCAAATTTTTGCAAAGAACCAGACTTGAACCCAAGCTTCTCTAACACCCCTAAATATGCCCAACACTTTGCCATTAATGCCACCATGCAAATTGTGCCAAAACATGCAAAATTAAAGACCTATATTTTTGGGGCGTTACAGAAAGAGCATGCCAATTCTGGCTCGAAAGAGCATACATGATGAATTGATGGATTACAAATTATACATTTAGAGTGTATCACCCGAGTATCCCTCAATGTTTTCAAAGGTTCAATGAGCATTGTACAGATATGAAACATAAAGTACAAGCTACAAAAGATACATGATGTATATATAATTTACATGGTATATGAATTACATGATTATATGAATATATGTTACAAGTAGTATATGACTTACATGATATATGTTATATGAATTATAAGATTTGCACGATTTATGTGTTAAATATGTAAATTTGATATGAAATGAATTGGTATAAGATTATAAGTGCTATAAAATGGCATGATACATGTATTGGATGATATATGAATGTATATGTGCTTAGTTTCATCCTTATGAATGGATGAAATTATGGATGTGAAGTGACTAACTTGTGGTTGAATGATATGAATAGGCATTGTGAGCAATTGATTTGGTTTTAATTGCTTAAATGCTTAAATATTAAATTGGTAAGTTTAATTCTTTATTATACGGGCTTACTAAGCTTTTAAAGCTTACTCTGTTTATTTTTCATGAGTTTTATAGATTTCAAAAGCTAGCTCAATTTTGGACGAGGTCGAAGATTGCTATCGCACTATCTAAACAATCTTTTGGTACTTTTGGAACTTGTAAATGTTGTAAATATGGCATGTATAGGCTAGTTTCTAAGTTGAATCTTTTGGTCACTTAAGCTAGTGAATATGGTATGAATTTTGGTACTATCTCAAGCTATGTGATATGGCTTGAGCTAGAAATGTTGAAATGGGTATGAATGCTTAATATGATAAGTTCATTTTATGATAATTTGAATGGTATTACTTTGGTATGTATGGTTGGTATGATGGAATTATATGATTGTCTTATAAAGTACTATTTTGAGATATAAGCATGACCAAATGAAATGGTCATTGTGGCATGTGCTTACTTATGGAATGGTAAGGTTATGTTTGATTTGGTAAGATCTTGTTAAGTTTGAGATGAATGAAAAAGGGATATGAAATATATGTATTTGGTTTGAAATGGATATATGAGAGTTGGTACATGTTGACTTGTAAATGGCATTGATATGGTTGATTATGGAATGGTATATATGTGACTTGAATTAGCTAAAATGGTTGCTTATTTGGTATGTGAATTTGGTGCAAATTAGTACATGTAGGCACAGAGAAATGTGTAGGAAATATGGCTTAAACCAAGCCTATTTTCATGCCACATGGCTTGAGCACACGGGCATGTGTCTCAACCGTGTGAACCCTGCACCTTAATTAAAATGGATAAAGAGTTACACAGCCTAGACACACGGGCGTGTCTATTGGCCGTGTATGGCACACGGACTAGACACACGGGCGTGTCTGGTAGTCGTGTGGCCAAGTCAATATGTATGCCCTGTTTTCACATAGCTTGGACACATGGGCAAGTCTGGTGACCATGTGAGGCACACGGATTGGATACATGGTCGTGTGACCCTATTTTGAAAATTTTCTTAAGTTTTCCTATATCTTTTATATGTTATCAAATTGATCCCTATTGTATACTTAGACTTTTATATGTTTGTTTTAAGCGCACTATACCTATGAATGATTGATATTATTGAATTGAGATGATGTTTGATAAAAGTTTAAAATTTTTACCATTCCCAACTGTGTTACAAGTCAGGTAATGCCCCTTACCTATTCCAGCGAAGGTTACAGGCTAGGGGTGTTACATGATTGATCTATGATTGGCATTCCACTATCTTCTATTGGTATTCTATTCTATTATGTCTGAGATAAAAAGTTGACTGTGAATTTATATGAAACTATTCTTTTGTTTCTTGTGGCTATTGTTCTGTTTATATCTATATGGAATATATATTATCTCTGTCACAATTGATTTCAGAATGTATGAACAATGTTTCTCTTTCTTCTGGTTTTCTCTGAAAAATTGTCAAGATTCTCTATTCTTTCATATGAGTGGTGTTCTCGGACATTCAGTATGGTCTTATATCTTAGATTTTATCATCTCGGTTCTCTTATCACCCTTATTGTTTAATTTATCAAGCACAGCTTATCTTTGAAGTCGAAACTGACAAAAGTGCAGATTATGACAGTTCAAGTTCAAATTGTATATTGATTTTCTTTCCTTAGGTAATTTTGATTATTATCAGTGAGTTTAAGCAAGATGTTATGTTTCGTCTAAGTTAATACAGTTAGTAAATATCTGTAACCGGTATGTTGAAAGAATTATGAAAGATTGTATGTTTGAATTATCCTAACAACATAAAGATGTGAAACTTAGTTATATTCGGTTTCAAATCAATGACAGAATGTTTCTGAAAGTATCATCTCGAAGAGGATTATTTAGTGATGTTTAGGAAACTATGAGAAAATATGTCAAACCTCAAGTTACTGTCAATCTTTTTGTAATCCCTAAGTATTTTAAAGAAATATAGGTGTAGCTCTCAACTCGTCTAAAATGGAATCGTCACGCTTGAATGTCAAATGTGCATTCACTACTTTCAAAACAAACAAAGATTTTTTACTTAGGGTGTTAGCCACAACATTGCCTTTTCCTAGATGATAATCTATGATTAAATCATAATCTTTAACCAATTTGAGCCACCTATGTTGTCTCAAGTTGAACTTTTTTTGCATAAACAAATATTTCATATTCTTATGATTGGTGAATACGTGGCATTTTTCTCCATATAGGTATTGCCTCCAAATTTTCAAAGCAAAAGCAACAGCTGCGAGTTCCAATTCGTGAGTAGGATGATTTTTCTCGTGCAGTTTAAGCTGTCGGGAAGCATGTGCAATTACTTTTCTTTCTTACGTCAATACACACCTTAAACCATTAAGAGATGCATCACTTTACACAACAAAGTCCTTTCCCAACTCAGGCTGAGCTAAAATTGGAGCTTCAGTCAACATGGTTTTTAACCTTTCAAAACTCTGCTAAAATTTTTTAGACCATTCAAACCTAACATTCTTATATAGCAATATAGTTAGTGGAAGGGCAATCATCGAAAATCTTTTTACAAATCATTGGTAGTACCCCGCTAAGCCCAAAAAGCTTCTCACTTTGGTGACATTCTTCGGGGGTTTCCAATCTATAATAGCTGAAATTTTGCACAAATCAATCCTAATACCTTCGGTCAATATCAAATGCCCCAAGAATCCCATTTCTTGGAGGCAAATTCACACTTTCTAAACTTGTCATGCAATTGATTTTGTAATAGCCCGATACAGGGCCTAAAAGGAATAGTGGTTACGAAACCACAAATATGAGGTCAAAATATTTATTCCAATTGAGTTTTATAATTTATTTTGTGCTTTCAATATTTTTTGAAATTTTCGTTACAAAATTTTATTGTTTGTTTATCCAATTTGATAAATTGGACTAAATTGCAAAAGTAGTAAAATGTGCATTCTAGAAGGTAAAGGTGTTTAATTGAAATGGGTTCTATTTATATTTTTATGGTTTAAATTTTTATGAAATTATTTTTGTAAAAATTCTGTACGAAAATTTTGACGTTTGGGCACTCAATTTAGTCAAAAGGATTAAATTATAAAAAGTGCAAAAGTTGAGTTCTACATGTTAGAGGTGTCCAATTGTTATGAAATTTTAAATTGAAGGTCCTTAAATGGTAATTAGACCATTGGTTAATTTATTGGACAAAAATGGACATGAAATGGGTGAAAAAGATTTTTTTTAAGTTAGGGGCATTTTGGTCATTTAATGATTAAATGAATTAAAAAATCAAATTAAAAGCCAATTTTTGCTCATCTTCTTCCTCAAGGCCAAAAATAGCTTGGAGAAACTATGGCTAGGGTTTTTCAAGCTTCCAAGCTCGATTGTAAGTCTGTTCTAGCCCCGTTTTTAATGATTTTTACGTTTTTGCAATCCCGGTAACATGATTTCTCTATTTCTTCCATTTATTTGAGCTAGGGTTTGATTTCAAAAATTGACCCATGTTGAATAATTGTGTTTTTGATGTTTTATGATAGATTATGAGGTTTTAAATTATGTTGAATAACTTGTGCTACTCGATTTTAAGTGAAAACGAGTAAAACGACATAATCGGTAAAAATACCTAATGTTCATAAGTACATGTTAGAGTGAGAATTTGATGTTGCCGTTAGTAAATAAATTATCAGCATGTTCTAAAACATAAGAATTAGGGAAAAATTTTAATTTCCGAGCTTTTGGGCAAAAGTGTAAATATGCAAAAGTTTCAGGGCAAAATTATAATTTTGCCAAAGTTAGAGTTAAGGAATGTTTTGATAAATGTGAGTATTAAATAAGCTAAATGTGTTATTTTAGATCAAGGAAGATGTGGAATCGACCTTGATTGGGAAAAGGAAAGATTATGGACTAAATTGCAAAATTTCTATATTTTGCGCCTAGGTAAGTTTATATGTAAATAATGTATCGTTTTTATCTATATTATAATATTTTGATATTATATGAGTTATGGTTGCATATTAAATGCTCAATTGAGGTAAATTATGAATTAAAATTAAGTATGAATAAATTGGTAAAATGTTGAAAAGTTAAGAATTTCCCGGTTGAACCTTCGGAATAGAAATATATGAATGATCTGCTTTGAGAACACATCTGTAGTACTATGTGCAGGCTACTATATGTTCAAGATGGTTTAGGTCACGTGTGTAGTACTAAGTGCAGGCTACTTCGTGTACCAGATGGATGGGTCGCATGTGTAGTACTATGTGCAGGCTACTATGCGTACTCGATTATTTCGATCACGTGTGTAGTACTATGTGCAGGCTACTACGTGTATCAGATGACATTGGTCACATGTGTAGTACTAAGTGCAGGTTACTATGTGTACCGATTAGCTTCGGCTACAAGGGTGGTACTATGTGTAGGCCACCGAATATCTGTTACTATTCTGATGTGTTCAACGGGAAAATCTATTAACTGTGAGTTTATATGAAAATGTGGTGATAAGTATAAGGACATGAATATATGTGTTGTAAGCAATGTGCTCGATAAATGATCAAACTTTGGTACGTTTGATATGGTTAAGTGTTCCTATAAAAAAATTGATACAAGGAAATATATGAAAAAGGTGAAATTGGAAATATAGCAGTTTTGGACAGCAGCTGGGGAGTGACTTTGAAAAATCACCAAAAATGGCAAAAATTGAGTTAGAAGTGGAATGATAGATGAAATTAAATCTTATTGAATATATTTTCATATAAAAGAAACAGAGCAAACAAAGGAATTTTGTATTTTGAGATACTTATATTTTTGTAAGACTGGTTCAGATTGATTTCGTGATCCCCTGTTCTAAATTGTAAAAATCATTAAAAATTGCACAAAAATATTTAAGGAACATAATTTACATATTTGTATTCCTTATTGAGTCTATTTTCAGAAGAAAGAAACGAGAACCTCATTTAAATTCGGTAGCAAAAGACAATTAAATTTTAGTAAAGAGTGGTCAGAGCTGCTGAACTACAAAACAGGGGAGATTTCAATGAATAAAATGTATTAATTGGCCAAACAAGAAATTCTTAAATTTTTATGGTAAGAATACATATGAGTCTATATTCTGGGAAAATTTACTAATCTTAATTTGGAGCTCTTTAGCTCCGAATAAAAATAATTTAGTGACTGGGACTCGAATGGACAGCTTGTACTGATTTTAAGTAAATGATAATTTTATGTGAGATTAAGATTGTATAATTGTGGAGACATATTTTGGGACTTATAAATGCCATTAATAATGTATTATTATTATTATTATTATTATTATTATTATTATTATTATTATTATTATTTACATATTCACTTACTAAGCTATAATACTTACTCCTTTCCCTTTCTTTTTCTTATAGAGTTTTAGATGCTAGCTCGAGTTGGAGGTCGCTGGAGATACTATCACACTATCAAGCTAAGGTTAGTATAAAAAAATTTTGAAATATTTATAAGTTTATGGCATGTATAAGTATTTGAATATATGTATATATATAATAAGAATGTGATTAGATTCTAAATTGAAAGAAATTTTATAGCCGGTTTTGTGTATTTGTAATTGATACAAATCCAGTGATGCCTTGTACCCTGTTCCGGCATTGAACACGGGTAAGAGGTGTTATAGATTTTCTCACAAAATCTATAAATCTATAACACAACCTTTAGATGATAATCATGATATTTTTCATTTTTTGAATATATCAAAATGTCATCAATAAATACAACAGCAAACTGGTCAAGGTATGGTTAAAAAATTATGTTCATCAGATCCATAAAGGTGGCAGGGACATTGGTAAGCCCAAACAACATTATCAAGAACTCATAATGTCTGTAATCAGTTTAGAAAGCAGTCTTTATCACATATAATTATTTAACTCTAAGCTTATAATATCCCAATCGAAGATCAATATTTGAGAACAACTTTTCTCATATGAGTTTATCGAACAAATCATCAATTTGAGGAAGTAGATATTTGTTCTTAATCGTTACCTTATTCAACTACTGGTAATCAATACACAATCTGATGGTTTTGTCCTTTTTCTTCACAAACAACATTGGGGCTCCCCATGGCGATACGCTAGGTTGAATAAATCATTGATCTAGAAGGTCTTGCAACTGGGTCTTCAATTCTTTCAACTCACTTGGAGTTATTCTATACAGCCTTCTAAAAGCCAGTGCAGATTCAAGCGCCACCTCAATAACGAATTCAACCTCCCTTTCAACCAATAGATCTAGTATTCCTCAAGGAATACATCAGTCCCATAAACATAACTCAACAGAAATGGCCCAAAAGATGTAAATATCGTTGCCTTAAAGTTTGACAATGGTAACTGCTTGTGAATTAAAAATTGAAAAGAAATAAGTTTTTATATGACCTGAAAAATCCATGTTGAAGGAAGAGAATGAAAAAGAGAAATCAAACAGTGACGAAGAAGTACAAAGTCATCTTCAATTGGGTTGAATGGATAAGGCAAAGTTACTAGAACACTAATGACAAGGTATGATGATCAAAAGAGAGCCAACACATTCTCAAGTGTCGGGCGTAGGAGATAGGGTAAAAAATTACGGTGGCATATAGAAGTATATGCGTAGCTCCTAACTACAACACTTGGTCAAAATAGTCGACTGAGAGTGGGATATTCAACGGATGGGGTAGTAAGAGTAATTAGGCTTTGATACCATGTGAATTTAAATAGAAAAGAAAGAAGGAAAAAAATGAGGGGGAAGAAAAGGTTGTTGTCAAGGGGGCTACTATTGTTGAAGAGAAAGCAGAAAAAAAAGAAAGAAGAGGAAAAAATTATAGAAAATTATAAAAATAATTGCTTGAGTATCCCTCTTACTTGAAGCATATACAAAATAAGGAAAGAAATCTCTACAGTCCTAATTGATAGCTTATTTACATAATTACAATCCTTAATATTGTATAAAGAATCTCTACATTATGGCATATCATAATAGAAGTTTCCTGGCCTCCTACCCAAGATGCAATAACCACTCCGAATCGTTAGAACATATTCTCTTCTTTTTTCCTCCAACCCAAGAAACTTGGCAAGCTTTGCCATTTTATTATGATCTTAATCTAGTGGGGTTTTCATCCATTGCCTAATGGTGGATTTTGATTCAAGAAATGTTTGTTTTGTCAAATTCTCAACTTGGCTTTGATCTTATTACTTTTATTTGCTGGGAGATTTGGAAAGCTTACAATCTCACCAACTTCAAAGGGAAAACCACACATCTTATAACGTCCCAAAATGGGGCCTGAACGGAACAGTGGTTGCGAAACCACAAATTCGATATAAAAATAATTATTTTATAATTATTTTGAGGTTTATGATATGATTGCATGATTTTGTGAAAATTTCGTGAAGAAATTCTATGCATAAAGTGCTTAATTTGAAATTAGGGACTAAATCAAATAAGTTGCAAAACTTGCATTCTAGAAGTTTTTTGTATGAAATTGCCTTGGAATATTAATTAGAGGGTCTTAAATAGAATTTGACCAATTTCTAAAGATTTTGACAAAAATGGGCTTGTACATGAAAATTTTCAAAGAAAGGCATTAAGGGTATTTTAGTCATTTGGTAATTAAAAGATTAAAAAAGGGAAAAGGATGGCAAAATATGTCCATCTTCTTCACTAGCACGAAATTTCAAGGGTTCTCCATAGCTAGGGTTTGTTTCAAGCTTCCAAGCTCCATGGTAAGTGATTCCAAGCCCCGTTTTTAATGTTCTTTACGTTTTTGGAATCCTAGTAGCTCGATTTAGCTTATGCTAGCAATAATTCAACCTAGGGTTCATATTTGGAAAAATACCCATAGGTTAAATTTGTTTATTTTGATGTTTTATGATAGAATATGAGGTTTTAAATTATGCTAGACAACTTGTGCTACTCAGTTTTAAGTAAAAACGAGTAAAAGGGTTTAATCGATAAAAATACCTATTGTTCATAAGTACATGTTATAGTGGGAATTTGAGGTTGTTGTTGGTAAATAAATGATCAGCATGTCCTAAAACATAAGAATTTGGGATAAAGTTTAATTTCCGAGCCTTGGGGCAAAAGTGTAAATTGCAAAAGTTTAAGGGCAAAAATGTAATTTTGCCAAAGTTTAATTTAAGGGCTGTTTTGATAAATGTGAGTATTAAATAAGCTAAATTGCTATTATAGATCAAGAAGAAAGAAATTCGGGAGTAGATCGGGGAAAGGAAAAAGTAAAGGACTAAATTGTCAAGTTTAACCGTATTTTGTATCGAGGTAAGTTTACGGTAAATAAATGCAATATTTCATTATTTTACATTAATGTTGTTAATTTCCAGCATGTATACATTTACTTTATGAAAATATTCGAAGTTGAACCAAAAACGAGATGACAGAGAAAAAGTATCAGAAAGCCCCGTTTGAACTCTAGAAATGTTTGGGATACGGAATGTCATGACATTTTGGGTTATCAGACAAGACAGGAATATCCCATGTAAGTCCATATTAGAAGTATGGCTTTGGTAGGACAGGAAACATCTCATGCAAGACTATGTCTAGAACATGGCATTGACAGGCTAATATCAGGCAGGAAAACCCGAGTATCCTTAGTATTTCGAGTGGTTCAACGGGTTATTGTACAGGTTAAATTACAGGAAACTTTCAACAAAGGAAAGGTAAGTTATACTCATGAGTTTATTGAATAATCAAGTAAGAAGAAAGTAAGTGAATAAGGCAGAGGGTAAGGAATGAGGTGTAAGGAAAGCTTATGATGCTTGATGATATTATGATTAACTATTATTTAGGGTGAATGTTGTGATTTATTTACTTGTAAACTTACTAAGCTTAGTGCTTACTCTCTTTATTTTCCTTCTTTTTATAGTTCTTACCAAGTCAACTCGGGGATTGCAAGGAACGTCGAAGATCCGGTCACACTATCAACAGGATCATTTTGGTATAGCTAGACGTTTCATTTCGCGTATGGCATGTGTAAGGACTTGGCTTCTTTTGGTATGAATGTCCTTAGGATATGTTTAATGAATGGTATGTAAATACTTATTGATGATTAGCTATTGGAATGACTAATCAAACATAGGTTTAATACTATGTATGCCTAAATGGTAATTATCACATGGAAACCATGAAAAAGGTGAAAATAGCTTGAAAACAGATTCAAACAGTAGCAGTGATGTGATTTTGGAAAATCACTAAAAATAGTATAAATGGAATTAAATAGTGAGTGAGATATGAAATTAAAGCTTAATGAGTCTATTTTCATGTGGAAGAAGCAGAGTAAGAAAAAGAGTTGTATATTATGAGTTATTTGCATTTTAGTGAGACTGCTCCAGATTGACTTTGTGATCCCCTGTTCTGACTTTAAAAATTCACCATAAATTGTACATAAATAATTAGGTGTTATAGTTTATATACTTAGATTAATTATTGAGTATAGTTTCAAATGAAATAAACAACATGCCTATTTGAATTTTGTACAGAGAGAAAACTAATTCGTAGTGAACAGAGGTCAGAGTAGTAGAACTGCGTAACAGGGGAGACTTTAACTAATAAACTGTACTAATTGGCTAGACTATAAATTCTATAAAAAAATTAGTAAGAAGTTATATGAGTCTAGTTTTAGGAAAAATTTACGAAATTAAATTTCAAGCTTCGTAACTCGAGTTATGATTTATTTAGTGACTGTGATGTAGTTGGACAGCTTTATAAAGAACAGAGAAATAATTTATTTTGGTTCGTTTAAGTAATGGAAAAAAATTTATTGATCCCATTTTGGTCCCGAACCATTTTAATAGCATGATTTAGGGTCTCGATGACCCTTTTTAGGGATATATTAAATGAATGAAAATAAATTTATTTTAAAAGCAAATTTCTATGTCTGTATGAGTAAGTTAAGTCCGGTAACGCCTCGTGCTCGACTTCGGCGACGGTCTCGAGTAAGGGGTGTTACACATATGATCTAAACAGGAAATGAAGCATTCCAAAATTACTCCTCTCCATCGGCAACTCCACCTTTGACTCTGGTCCAATCCTTTGAAGACTTGATTTGGATCTCCCCACCTGAAAGTTTACTAATGATTAACTGTGATACGACTATCTCTTCTGCTTCATCCAAAGCCAAAAGAGCAACACTTGTACACAACCATCTAGGAAGTGTATTGCTAGAGTCAACATACTAATAACTTCCTCTTTGGTATTGGTTGTTAAATCCTATGCTTTGAGGCTTGACTCCAAGCTATTGCACGATCATTTATGGTAGTGGGTTATCTTGAAATTTGAGCCAAAACTTGGACCACCCACAGGAATCCTTAGCAATCATTGTGAACAATCTTTCACATATTCTAATGGTTGTAATCTTTCTTTTCAGTTCACTCTTAGAAACTGTAATATAACTTGTGATTGGATTGTTAAACTTTTTTTCATATGAAGCTTGTCCCACAAACTAAGTTCTCAACCATTCGACAAAACTGCAATCTGTTTTGTGATGAATGCTAGCATGTTAATAAAAAAAAGTGGCACATTCTAAAATCTCAGATAATGGTCTTTTTGGTCCTAGAAGTTTACTGATTCAACCACTAGGACCAAATTTCCAATATATAGAAATATAAATTGGATTGTCAAATTGGAATTGGATCAAACAAATTTGCATCAAACTAATTTGGGTTTAAGTCATTTGGTTTTAAATTGCTTTGGGTTCGGTTGATTTGAGTTTAATTCAAAAGTTTTGTATCGGTCATTACATGTTCAAATAATCTCGTTAAAATTACTTTAGTTTGAATTGCTTTGAGTTATTTATTTGGATTATTTCACATTGAGGTTATTTTAGTTTGAATTGCTTCGAGTTTAGTTAAGGTTGGATTTCAATCAATTTGAATTAGGATGAACAAATTCAAATTTAAATTGATGTGAGATCAAACAAATATAAATAGCAGATTCAGTACTTAACAGATAAGCAATAACACTACTTTAACGCACTTTAGAACAAAAGAAAAAGTTTATATTGCAATCGGTTTTAAGATGATAATATTGAATCTCCAAGAAACAATATAATATCATCTTTAGTCAAAGTAAAACCCTTACAGGGAATTATATTTGATCATAAAATAATGAGATTACAAAACATGAACAAAGTGTTACTACTACACAAACCTTGCTACTGTTTATTATATATGTCGGAAATATATAACATATAATGTGTGTTTGTGTGTGTGTATATTATGACGGAGGTTCTGGTCCTGCTGGTTTCGCATTTAGAAGAGGCTGAAGAGCTTTGACAACAATTGTCATGTTTGGCCGAAAATCTGCCTCATACTGGACACAAAGTGCTGCAACGGCCGCTAGCTGAAATAATATAATACCACCATATCCAATTAATATGTTAGAAAAAGCCTCAAGATGTAAACTGAACATCTTATAAGCAAAAATCATCTAAAATTTTATAAATACTTTTATATATTGTTTTATTATAATTTATTAATTTTATAAGATTTTAGAACATATATTTTGTTTAGTTTTGTAAAAGTTGATCTAGTATAAAATAATAAAATATCATGTAAAATTTAGGAAGATAAAGTAGCAGAAGAGAGAAAGACAACCTTGGCGATCGCCTTGGGTGGGTAGTCATTGTTCAGCTTGGGATCCACACATTGTTTGACCTTGTCTTCACTCAATCTTGGAGTTGCCTGAAAATCATTGTAAATGAGTTAGCCACACATTTTTAATACAAAAATGTACATACATATACGTAGATATAAATAACATACCCAAGTTACTAGACTTTGTTGTCCTTTGGGCATTGTATGATCTACTGGTTTTCTCCCTGTCAAGAGCTCGAGAAGAACAACTCCAAAACTGTACACATCACTTTTCTGTGTTATTTGTCCTGTCATAGCATACCTAAAAGCAAAACAAAGTTTAATTATGTTACGCTAGCATGTCAAGATATGTGTCAAACACGAGTACTTAAAAGGTACATAGGACATACTCAGGGGCATGGTAACCAAAGGTACCCAAGACTCTGGTGGAATGGAGTCGAGCTGCAGTGTCCGAAGATTGGTTGGTCAAGTTGAAATCGGCAATCTTGGCGACGAAATCATCGAAAAGAAGGACATTGCTTGATCTGACATCACGATGGATTATAGAGGGCTGAACTTTCTCATGCAAATATTCAAGTCCTTTTGCAGCACCGAAAGCTATCTTAACTCTTTCGTTCCATGTTAGAACCGGACCCGGTTCAGCCCCTTGTACACCTTTCCTTCCTAATCCATAAAACAAATAAAATGAAAAACAAAACAAAAGCAAAAGCTCAAAGATATGAATGATGAAACTGAGCGTATACATATATACCATGTAATACATCATGTAAAGAACCCTTGGTTGCATGTTGATATACCAAGATTCTGTTATTATTCTCCAAACAATACCCCAACAACTCCACGAAATGCTCATGTTTAAGTCTTGAAACCACTGACAACTGACCAAAAAAAAAAAAATCATGGTGACAATGGTGTTAGTTGTAGGTTGCAATGTTTTAAGAATAGGGGGGGGGGAGTGAGACCTGAGAACCGAAGTCAGAATCGGGTTCAGGTGAAGAACTGGTGTCGAGTTTCTTGATAGCAGCAGGCTGACCATCACTTAATGTTCCATAGAAAACCCGGCCATAAGAACCTTCACCAATCAAAGACTTAGTTCCGAAGTTATCAGTCATATTGTTTAACTCATCTAAGGGAATGGCTGGTATTTCAATTGGTAGCACTTTTTGAGGATCCCCACTTTTTGCCGCTCCCCCACCCCTTGGCTCTCCTCTTCCTCTTCCACTCCCTTTTTGGAAATTAAGTAATGAATGAGGAAAAAAATTTCATATTATTTTGCATTTTAATTTGAGATTAGTAATTTTTAACCATTATTGATGTTATTTCTTATTTCAAAAATATAATCTTGAAGTATGGTTATCAAAATAGTTTTGAGGATATTAAAATCGACAAAAAAATAGAAGGTCAAGTTTAGTTTCGTCCCTGTATTATATTTAAATAAATTTTTATTCTCTTTATTTTTTTTTTTACAATTATTCTCTTTACTTTAGTTTGGCATTTACTTATTCGAATTTTCAGTTTGGGATTTCAAAATTTTCTTTTAAAAATTACCCATCAATTAAAAGCATAAAACCTTTTAATGAATTTAATTAAAATATAATATTAATAAAAATAAATAAATTATGTTAAATTAAAGTATAAAGATTAAACTTGTAATTTAAGTAACTTAAGCATAATAGAATGCCAAAAAAGAGGAAGCTAAAAAATGTAAAGAAAAGAGCAAAATACCAGGACCACCAATTTGACTTCCTGCTCTAGGTGGGGTTTGATATTGGTTCGTTGGTGGACCGTCGAGCTCCTCCTCCGCACCTCCGCAGCACGACATAGCTTAGGATGTTCAATTTCCAGTATTTTTCATGCACAGAGAACTCTCTTCTTTTCAATTTCAATGCAAATTTCAGATCTTTTTCCCTGCATGGGGATTATAACATAATGAAATTCAAAGCATTTACTATCAAATCGAAAAAAAAAGAAAAGAAAAAGAAAGAAACATTAAAGCAATATATACATGCCTGAAAGACACTCAAAGAATGGGAAAAGAAAAAGAAAGAAGCTATGAAAGGCTATTGAGGGGGGGGGGAGGCTGATGATAGAGAAAAAAAAAAAAGAAAATCAGAAACAAAATCTTTATAGGTAAGAAAAACAAAACATAAAAAAAAAAAAGAGAGAAAAAGAATTGTTGCAAGGCTGGCTGTTCCAACTTTTCTTCTTCTTCTTCTTCTTCTTCTTCTTCTTCTTCTTCTTTTAGGTTAATTCCCCCCCCATTGCTGTGTAATGGTCTGGATTGAAACAGGGACACATGTTTCTTTCATTAGTTTTGCATGAAACTCGGGTCTCTTTATAGTTCAACCGTTAATCTTAAAACTAACCAAATTCTACGTGGATTCACGTTTGCATGTCTCTAAATTGAATCCACCCCCATATTTCCTATTTTTCTTTATTTTCTAATAGTAGTCTGCTTTTTTATACATTGGGTCACAACTTTTCTAGCGTGTGGTATTTCAAAAATCATTTCTATTTCTACATATGGGCTGTCAATGTTTCTTTTTAATATGTGAAAGTATATTTAATGACAATTTTTGAAAAATACTATGGGATGAACAATTAAACTTAAAACTTTTTAAATAAAAAAGAAGCAGAAGAAGAATTATTATTTTTTAAATTAAATATTTGATCGAAACCTTATTAAACCATGCATTCTGGGTGGGAATATGACATTATAATGATTAAGATTGGGAGATTTTGTTGCATTTTTAATAATTAACAAAAAGAGAGAATCATTTTCAAAAGTGGGAATCATGAACTTTATAATATTTTAATTATAAATCTTTAAGTTTGGTAACATTAAGGAAAAACATGTCTTCATGTTCTAAACATATATGTGTGTCGTGAAAACAAGCACGTCGTATCCACTCTTCCAAAATAAATTTACAAGTCAAGGATAAGGTAAGCTTTACTTTGCATGCAAATTTCTTATTTCATGGTGTCGAGTTTCTTAAAAGATAACGTCAAATGTACATTTGATTTACGAATTTTGCTATTTCGAAAATCTCGGTTTTACTTTTTGGTATTGTTTAATGTTTAGAAATTTTTTAATTAGATATTCGGATTGTATCGAGTTGATTTTAGTAAAGAATAATATTAGTTAAATAGATTTGAATTATGAATCCAAATATTTGTCAACAATTTCTATTTTCTATTAGGGCTTTTGTGTATCAACATCTTTAGGCTAAGCCTATGTATCTTATATTTATATATGTTAAGAGAAGGTTGTTAAACTCTCTTTTGAAAAAGTCTTTAAAGTGTTGTCCATCGAGAGTTGACGATTTCTTCAATAGTAAAATATTGTGTCCAGAGTGTCTATGCTCAGTGGTATATATCCAAGTTTTGTTTCCTAACTCCGTGAATAGCACTTGACGAATTTATAGAGTGGTAGTGCCTTGCCCACCAAAACAAAAAAAAAAAGAAAGTGAGTATTTGACCTTGGCAAGGGTTGAATCCATACCCTTATTTGACTAGCTAGCTGGCCAAGTGGTATCATTCTTCACCACTAATGCCATATAAAGGCATGGGTTCTAACCCTACTAGGGCTAAATGCTCACATTTCCTTGATAGGAGAGGCGTGCCCATTTTGTGAACTCGTCGAGCATAAACATCTTAGGCGCAATACCTCTACCATTGACTGGTCCGTCGGCTCTCGATGGACACTACTTCGAAGACATCTACAAGAGAGAGTCCGACCTCCCCTCAACTATATCTATATTATTAAGTTTATTTGAATTTGAAATAAATTATGCTTAAATTTTTAATTCAACCTTTTTACCAAATTATCATTTGATTTTAAGATAAAGTTTCTATAAATATATGTTTGCATAGGGTTTTTTTATCCACTCACATCATGTATGTGCCATAATCTAGTCATTATAATATGCGTGACTAAGTTAGCGTCACGTATCTATCGAGTTTGAATTCAATTGTGAAATTATCAAAAGCTAGCACATTTATTTTACAAAGCAACAAATATTATTTTCAGGATATTTATTTCTTTTTATATTTTTATAAATCTATGAAAAAAATACATACATATTGTATGGGATGTAAAGACCCAGTTTCCAGTGGTTTTAAAAATTGTGATATTGGGACTTTTTTTTCATAAATCGAGTCTGTAAATATTAAATAAATATATTTACAGGGTTATTATATAGATGAATTAAAATTTGGATAGTCAGTTTAGTCGAAATTATGGTTATTTAGGACCCAGGGACTAAATTGTAAAGTTTAATTGCTATAGATTTTTAATTACTAAATGGCTTAGAGACTTAAATTGCAATTAACCAAAGGTCCAAAATACCAATTAGACCATAGACTTAATGGACAGTATTATGATATTAGATTAAGATAAGTAAAATTTAAGTTAATCAAAATTAAAACATAGTTAACTAAAATTAATCAAACTTCAAACCAAGTATAAAAGAGTGATTTCGGTGGAAAGAAATAGAACAAATCACCTTTCTTCTTCACCTAAACCGACCACCATTGTTGAACTAAAGAAACCTGTAACACCCCTAACCCGTATCCATTACTGGAACAGGGTTACGAGGCATTACCAGACTTATAAACTAGCATTTGTACTAAACCGAGTCATAAATTTGCATTCCCAATATAATTCTTTCCAAATTTTATCTAAAAGTCCCTAATATGGGCCTACGGGGCCCAATACATGCTTTGGAAGTGATTCGGGACTAAATTGGTAACTTTGGAAACTTTACATTGAAGATAGGGGCGCACGCCCTTGTGGACTAGGACATGGCCATGTGGCTTGCCCGTGGCAGATCTGACTTGCTACACACGGCCGTGGGACTAGCCTATGGGCAATTCTGACTTTGCCACACGGCCTGGGCACACGCCCATGTGGCTAGGCCATGTGGTTAACTAATTTTTCACCATTTTAAGCCATTTTCACACGATTTTGACACACGACCATGCTTAAAACCTATGTCCTTCACACAACCAAGACACACGGCCATGTCTTGGTCTGTGTGCAATACTAACTTCATTTTTAAAGGATGCAGGGGACACACGGCCATTACACACGCCCGTGTACTTACTGTGTGTCATACACGGTCTAGATACACATCTGTGTGTCTACCCGTGTGGACGAAAATAGGCCATTTAAGGCCACTTTTCTCACCCTTATCACTAATTACCTGTACTAAACACAATTTCATACCAATTGCAACCAACCAATCAACTAATACATATCCAAAACATGCATTTTATATTGAAACATTACTATTTAACCATTAAACTAAGTTTCATACACATATGCCATCTCTTTTCACTTAATATATCCATTAATAACTTTATCCAACCAAACACTTATACATGCCATATAAATCAAAAGATAATAATCCAAAAACTACCGGAACACCTCTGGATAGTGTGATTCTTTGTGATGATCCGATCCTCCAAAACCACGTTAATCTACAAAACATGACAAACACATTCAAGTAAGCTTGTGAAAGCTTAATAAGTTCATAGGCTTAGAAAGTAAACATACCAAGTATTGTAATAGATTCATATAGCATACACATTCACTAATTTCTCCTGCCATTCACAAATCAAAAATTAGCTTGTTTACTATTGTTCATTATCATTTGTAATAAGAATTTCACCTTCTTGGGCCATTTTTCCACTTACCACTCTTATTCAAATTAGGATACTATACGGAATTGAGTACTTCGTCTTATTTTGCCATAGTAAAACTATGGACTTACACATGTTCACTTTTCTTTTTTTTTTCTGAAGCCGTGGCCTAGCCACGGTCTTACACAGGTCACATATCACACGATGCCATATCCCAAATATGGTCTTACACGGGTCACATATCATTTTTCTCTGATGCCATGGCCCAGATATGGTCTTATACGGATCACTTTTATCACTTCAATCTGAAGCCATAGCCCAACTATGGTCTTACATGGAAATCACTTGGCACACCTCACTGATTCCATAGCCCAGCTATGGTCTTATACGGATATTACTTATCACTTGTTGCCGTTGTCCAACCATCGTCTTTTTCCGTCAATTTGTCACTTGTCACGGAACAGAAGTACCCAATCCGATATTCCCTTTCACTTGTTCATTATTCCTTCATTTTCATGCTTTTACATTGTTTAAGACTTTATCATATACATATCATATAACACATTACAAAAATCATAATATTAACGATGATCATTAAAATTTAGCCACATGAACTTACCAAGGCTAATTCCCAAAAGTTGTAGAAATTCGGGAATTATTCAACTATTTTCTCCTTTCCTCGATTTTCTTCAATTTCTTGATCTATAAGTGCAAAACCATTCATTTATTAGCATTTATTTCAATTTTACTATTTTCCACAATTTATGCACTATAATTCCCAAAATTACACTTTTACCCCAAACTTTATAATTTTTACAATTTAATCCCTAATCACTTTGCCCATCAATTGAACTATTTCTTCTCAATTAAAACTTTATCATATCATTTTGAACTATTTCACAGCTATTAGTACACAAAATTTCCACATAAAGCCCTAACTTTAAGATCTTTTACAATTAGGTCCCCAAATACTTATTTTCTATTCAATTCTTTCAATAAAATCAACATATCAATCAATTAAAGTCTTAATTCCATGTTAGATCATCAAAAACATCCAACACTTATTCATTGCAACTTTCAATTACTTTCATGAAATAAAAAACTATTAAATTCAATAAGTGGACCTAGTTGTAAAAGTCACAAAAACACAAAAATTGCAAGAAATAATCAAGGATTAAACTTAATTACAGTAAAAATATGAAAACCAGCTTAAAAAATATTTCAATGGCTGTTTTCAGCTGATGAAGATGAAGAAAAATGAAGAAAAATCTAGATTCCCAATTTAGTCCTAGATTTTTATGCTAAATTTTGCCCAAATGACCTTTTTGCCCCTTGTTCACACTATTTTTCAGCCAATTTTTAACCCAACCATCCAGCCCATTTAATTTTAGGCTTAATTACACTTTAAGTCCTTCTTCATTTAGCCTTCATGCTATTTCATCATTTCCTACAGTTTTGCACTTGTTACAATTTAGTCCTTTTTATTCAATTAACAACTGAAACCTTAAAATTTCTTAATGAAACTTTAGTACTAGCTTATTAACCCTCCATAAATATTTATAAAAATATTTATGGCTTGGTTTAAAAGTTTGAGGTTTCGATACCTCGTTTTCAATTCTAATTATCTAATATTTATTTCTAAAATACTATTCACTATTTCAATTATTTTCCTAACTTCACATTTAACATATACTCACTAAATTAATAATATTTTCTACTCATTTTTTGGATTTAGTGATCACGAATCACTATTCTAACACCTGTAACACCCCGAATATTTTTACAGTAAGATAGTATCCTTGATATAGTAAAATAAGGAAATAAAGTGGCAAGGAGAGAAAATTTGAGTTATTCATTGGGAAGTATATTATGACAAATTAATTCAAGAAAGGACTAAATTGTAAAAGTGAGAAAAGTTTTGTTGCCCAAGAGTAAATACTCAAAATTTAAGGGGTTAAAAAGTAAATATGAAAAGTTAAAGGACCAATAGTGCAAATATTTTATGGGTGGAATAATCTAGAAACTAAGAAAAAAGGATGAATTAGGACCAAATTGAATAGATGAAGAATTATGAGGGACTAAATTGCAATTTTATCAAAATTATGTGATGACTCAACAATGGAATTTTAAAAGATCACAAATGGGAAAATGGTCAATTGGAAGAGAGAGAAATCTAGAAAGTAATGATGATGTTGGAGATATTTTAGATTAATTAATTAATTAATTATTAGTTATTAATATTTTAATTTGATTTTTTTATATGATATTTTATTATTTTATTATTATTTTATTAGTATATATAAAGAAAGAAAGATGAGGAAATTCTCATCCAATTTTCATGCATTCACGTTAGGAAGAAGAGAAGAGAAGAAAGAAACTTTTCATTCTTTACAATTTAGTTCTTCCACCAAAAATTCACCATTTTAACCTAGAAATCAAAAGAATTTCCATAGCTACCAAAGGAGAAAAATGTTAAGGAAACTATGGGAAGTTAGAATGTCAAGTTGGACTCAAGAAATAGAAGCTGGAAGAGAGAGAATATCAAGTTAAAGATTGAAACTAAGGGGAAAAGGTAAGAACATCAAGATTTTCATATATTTTTAAGTTTGATATTATTGAAAAAGCATGGAAATGATGTTAATGTAGAGTTTTCTTATGTATATGGTTCTATGTTCTTGATATATTAATGAAGAGAAATAAGAGAAAGTGATGGGAAATATTGTAGAGAAAGGAAATAAGGGTGTTATAAACTTAGTAATTAATATCTTGCACTAAAATAGTTTGGACAGCAGCAGTAAGTTAACTTTGAAAAGTGTTGAAATTATGTAAAATTTTGATATTTTATAGAATTTATGGGTTGTTATTAATATGTATGATGATAATGGCTGGAAATAAGGATTAAATTGCAAGAATTTATTTTTCTGAGCCTAAGGGTAAAATCGTCATTACTTAAAGATTTAGGGGCAAAATGGTAATTTTTCCTAGATCATTAATTGAATGTATTAGAATATAGAATAAATGAAAATGATGACAAAAATTTATTATTAAAATCCGGATGACTCAAATACGAGACTGGAATATGGAAAGAAAAATGACATTTATCATGACATGTAAATATGTGATTACCTTTGAGACGTTGATACAAGGAAATTAAGTATGTTGAGACGAATAATAAATCCAAATAAAATATGTCGAGAAAAATAAATATGTTTGGGGGAAAATATGTCTAATTTTAAGTGGTTCGAAATATAAATGTTAGATGAAATAAAATATTTGATAAATAAATTAGTAACTCCGGTAATGCTCCGTAACTCTAATCCGGTGTTGGATTTGGGTTAGGGGCGTTACAACACCACTGAAATTTGGGTCGTTACAACTCTCCTCCCTTTTAGGAAATTTCGTCCCCAAAATTTCGTACCTGAGAAGAAATATGGATATTAAGATCTCATTAACTCTTCCGTCTCCCAGGTTTCCTCCTTTAACCCATGACGATTCCACAATACTTTAACTGACGGTACCTATTTATTTCTTAATTCTTTAATTTCCCATATTAAAATTTTCACTGGTTCCTCCGAATAGGTCATATCTATAACACCCCTAACCCGTAACCGTCGCCGGTACAGGGTTATAAGGTATTACTCATCAACCACAACTTCCAGACATTCAAGTGCAAACATATAAGGTAGGTACTTTATTCACTAAGTAATAATGAATTTCAAAGAAATTTAAAACATTTAGACCATGTTCAAAATCACTACATGCAATCATGAAACATCAACAATTAATCAAATATAAACATGTACATGTTACAGCTCAAAGCTTAATTTTTTTGACATCAAGTATACATGCCAACTAAATAAATTATGAATCTAAAATTTAATTGATCGAATATGCTAAAAGCCGATTGTACCTCATGCAAAATTATTACTATTCACTTGGTAGTTTATTAAAGCCATGGCTGAATGTAAGGTTATCCTATTCTAATGAATTCAATTGTTAATACTTGAAACAAAAATCAAGTTAATGATAGTGAACGTTTACCAAACAAACAGCCACATAATTTTATCAACCATAAATTCACACTTAGCAATTAGGCAAGCCAGTTTCGCATGGCTTAAAATATACAATCTCAAAATGTCATTTGATTCAAAAAGGGAGTTAAGCCTATACATGCCATCTTTCAAAACATAAACTTTCAAAAGTACCAAAACCGTGTCAATAGTATGGATAACTTTGAGCTTGAATCCCTGAGCCCGTAGCTTTCCAAACGAGAACTATAAAATAGAGAACAAAGACACTCGAAGTAAGCTAATTAGCTTAGTAAGTCTTAAGTAAATTAAACAACTTAATTTAATTTGAACAAATCAATCACATAAACATAATTTGATAGTAACCACCATTTGGCTGAAAGTACATAGCCACATTACACATGTTTTCACATATCTAACATTTCTTTAAAATTTCAAATTCATATATGAACAAACATATCCTCCATGTATACAATTCCACAAGGGCCGAATATACATAATCACTTATATACACTAATAGCAAATCATTTGATTATGCCCAAATTCATATAAACATGAACATTTCAAGATCTCCATGCCCACTTTAATTCACTCAAATTGAGCTATAATTTAATACCATTTCCACATTCAAAACATTCTTTCTTTATTTGTAACCACATACATAATTAATATACTTCTATGAATAATTTCACATGAACCAATTGTTCACAAATGAACATAATCAAAATCCAATTCGAATCATTCTTGCATAAATAGGTAAATATCACATACCTGGGCCACTTAATATGTAATACAAATTCAATTTGTCATCTTAGCATAGGATCTTGTTGTCCTATACTTTTATTAAATTCACTGGCACTTGGCCTGCTGGGTATAAAACCCGAATTTCATCACCGGCTCAAAGCCTGCTAGACTTTTTAAGTCTGAAATTACTTCACCGGCATTACGCCTGCTAGGCTCAAGGCCCGATAACATTTCACCGGCATTACGCCTGCTAGGCTCAAAGCCCAATATCATTTCACTGGCATTACGCCTGCTTGGCTCAAAGCTTGATTGTAAACACCAGCTTATAGCTTGCTAGGTTGTAGACTCGAATGTCACAGCACAATAGCTAATACGAAATTTTCATATACTTTATAGCATACTTCTAATACCCACATAACATAAACATATCATAAAAATTTATTGCATCATTTGAACATTTCGCATAGCAATCGACCAATCACATTTCACATTTAGCCATTTGGCTTTAGCACATAGTATAGTCTCATATTTGTCACACAATTTTGCCATTCGGGTTTAGCACATAATAGCACTTATTAAGCTTTTACCTTAACCTCATGCATACTAATAGGTTATAAAAAATTTCTATTTTAATCTCATTCGTCTCAACTTTCATATTCAGTTATGAACATTCACACAAATAGCATCAATTTCTCGAGATACAAGGCATGTTAAATTATTTAAAACTTACTTCGATTGTCGTCGAGCAACTACGGATCGACTATTCAACTATTTTTGCCTTTCCCTTATCCGAATTTGGTTCTCTTTGCTCTTGAACTAAATTAAACCAATAAACAAGGTTCACTACTTTCATTCATCTTAAGACCGAATGTAAATTACTTTAATAATAAAATTCCTTTAACAAATTAACACTCGACTAAAAATTTAGGTATAGCAACTATATATTTATATATATATCCGAAAGCAGTACCAAATAATAAGCCATAATCAAAATTAATCCAACAATGACTCGTTTAATTCAAACAAAGAGGAATTCCTTTCCAACCACACATTCGGCCAATATTCTCTTTTTAACACTTTAATACCCGAACACTTATTCAAATCATCTCAAAATTGTATTCAAACTAAACCATTTCTTAACATTAAACGCATTCGGTTATCACATAAAAGAAATATCAAATACTTGTAATTCACAATTAACACTTCATTACTCATTAACTCATTTATTTCTTTCTTTTATAAAACACGAGCTAGTCCATTCATTCATGCATACAAGCTAAGACCGAATACCCTTTTGGTTTACCAAAAGCATAATGTAACATAATCACAATTACTCATTTCAAACCTCCCTAATATCACTTTAAAACACAAACATACTAAAGTTCTTACTTAGGTTCACATTCGGCAAATTTGGACATAACCAAGTACATTATCCGATTCCTACTTATCATATAATTCACACATGTACACATTTACAAGTTCAACTTCACCTATCCACCATTTCTCATTAAAACATAAAAACAACAACCATTCTGTAATTCTCTTCATGGTCGAATACTATCCATGCCTTAAGCTCTTGTTCTTTCCCCAATTTTAACACATTAAGACTCATCTAATAACCATTTCAAAGCTAAAACTTCAAATATCCAAATTTTAACATAATCAACATGGCCGAATATGTGCTTTGACACAAATTCATGAGTTCATCCATTCACAACTCAATACCCTTATCTATCACATAATTCCATCTATTTAACATTCAATTTAACAATTAAACATGAATTACCAACATTTAAAACTATTTCCAAAATTTCACAAGTTGCCGTATGTAACTACATTCAAAGTTTCATGAATTTAAATCATGGGTTCATTACACAATACATTTAACAACTAATTTTCAAAAACAATTAAAAGAAATCACATCACATACCTTTAATTTATGCAAAGACTATGGCCGAATTCCTTGGTGTTCTTCTTTCTCTAGTTACGGCAATGGAAGAGAATATGAACCAAAACTTTGGTTTCTCCTCCCACTAACTCATATATTATTATTATATTTTATTTTATAAATATTATTAATATATGATCCAAACAAATGCATAAAATAAAAAACAAAATGATTTCATGCATATGGTGACCGGCCATTAACATTAAATTAGTAAATTTGACATGCAAGTCCCTCATTTTAATAAGCCATACATTATTCGGTCACCTACAATATTCCTAACACATTTTTCAAGTTTATCACATAAGTCCTTTTTCATAAGTTAACATTCAAATGGCAAAATTAAAGCACCAAATCTTCACAATAGATAATTCACATAATATAAGCATAGAAAATAATATTTTAAAAAAATTTTTTCGACTTGGTTTAGCGGTTCTGAAACCACTTTTCCGATTAGGACCTAGATAGGGCTGTCACAATATTTGACTGAAGCTCTATCATGGTATGAGGAATCACGTGCGATGGATCTGATTGATACCATCTTAACATAGACACATGGAATACCTCATGAATTTTCTCAAGGTTTGGAGGTAAGGCCAATCTATAAGCGACTGGGCCAATTCTTTCAGTAATTTCATAAGGACCGATAAACCGTGGACTAAGTTTTCCCTTTTTACCAAACTATAGAATTTTCTTCCACGGGAAAACTTTCAAAAACACAAGATCGCCCACATTGAACTCTATACCTCTTCTTTTCAAATCTGCATAGGACTTTTGACGATTGGCAGGAGCTTTTAGACTATCCCGAATAATACAAACTTTTCCTTCAGTTTCCCGAATCAAATCAACTCCTACTAACTTTGATTCACTCAATTCAGTCCAATATAATGGAGTTCTACATTTTCTTCCATGCAAAGCTTCAAACGGTGCCATTTTGATACTAGTTTGATAACTATTATTATAGGCAAATTCAGCTAAAGGTAAATAACTTTCCCAGCTGCCGCCAAATTTAAGTACACAACACCTCAACATGTCTTCTAATATTTGAATTACCCGTTCTAATTGCTCGACTGTCTGAGGATGAAAAGCTATGTTCAAATTTAACCTAGTACCCAAAGCTTCTTGTAACTTACCCCAAAATCTCAAGGTAAATCTCGGATCTCGATCAGGAATAATAGATTTCGACACCCCATGTAATCTCACTATGTCTGATACATACAATTCCGCTAACTTTTCAAGCGAATAATCTGTTCTGACCGGAATAAAATGTGCTAATTTAGTTAACCGATCCATAACCACTCATATTGAGCTTCTTTTTTCGGAGTAACCGGTAACCCGGATACAAAATCCATCGTGATATGTTCCCACTTCCACTCTGGAATCATAATGGGCTGTAACAATCCTGTCGGCACCTGATGCTCAGCTTTCACCTGTTGACAAATCAGACATTTGGCCACAAATTCACAAATTTCCCGTTTCATACCGGGCCACCAATACATTTTCTTCAAATCACAATATATCTTGGTACTTCCCAAGGGAATGGAACACATGCTATTATGAGCTTCTGATAAAATATCTTTCTTTAAATCAGGATTATTCCAAACACAAATTCTATTTTGATAATATAACATACCATTGTCATCCATAGAATACTCCAAACTCAACTTATCCAAGACCATTTGTCGTTTCAACACTAATTTCGGGTCCTCATCTTGTAACTCCCGAATCCGCTGAAAGAGAATCTGTTTGGCTGTAATTCTACTAATTTCAGGTCTTCATCTTATAACTCTCGAATCCTTCTTGCATCTTTTCACTGTACCACTGATTCATAATCTCGTAAATCATATCTTTAAGTTCTTGTTGTCGCATTAGAGAAATCGGAACATTACTACTTGTTCCCTGTTCAGAAGTCTGTACTCTACTATTAACTTCTTGCTCATTATGTTCTTGTCTGTCTGACATCTTTACAATTAGAGAATATCTATAAAATAAAAGGAGTTAGATCGGATCATACACATCACACTATCACAAATTTATATGGCATGTATTTCTAACACTTTTCACATAATATGTATTCTGAGAATTGGCTAAACCGAGTTTTGATACCACTAAATGTAACACCCCTAACTCGTATATGTTACTGGAACAGGGTTACGAGGAATTACCAGACTTATACACTAGCATTTGTACAAAAATGAGTCATAAATTTGCATTCCCAATATAATTCTTTCCAAATTTTATCAAAAAGTCCCTAATATGGGCCTACGGGGCCCAATACATGCTTTGGAAGTGATTCGGGACTAAACCGACAACTTTGGAAACTATACCCTGAAGAAGGGGCACACGCCCCTGTGGACTAGGACATGGCTGTGTGGCTTGCCCGTGGGGCTCCTATGGCTGTGGGGCCAGCCCATGAGTAGATATGATTTGCTACACACGGCTATGGGACTAGCCTATGGGCAATTCTGACTTTGCCACACAACTTGGGCATACACCCATGTGGCTAGGCCGTGTGGTTAACTAATTTTTTCACCATTTTTAAGCCATTTTCACACGATTTTGACACACGACCATGCTTAAAACCCATGTCCTTCACACAACCAAGACACATGGAACAGAAGTACTCAATCCGATATTCCCTTTCACTTGTTCATTATTCTGTCATTTTCATGCTTTTACATTGTTTAAGACTGTATCATATACATATCATATAACACATTACAAAATTCATGATATTAACAATGATCATTAAAATTTAGCCACATGAACTTACCTGGGTTAATTCGCAAAAGTTGTGGAAATTCGAGAATTATTCGACTATTTTCTCCTTTCTTCGATTTTCTTCAGTTTCTTGATCTATAAATGCAAAACCATTCATTTATTAGCATTTATTTCAATTTTACTATTTTCCACAATTTATGCACTATAATTCCCAAAATTACACTTTTACCCCCAACTTTACAACTTTTACTATTTAATCCCTAATCACTTTGCCCATCAATTGAACTATTTCTTCTCAATCAAAACTTTGTATTATCATTTTGAACTATTTCATAGCCATTGATACACAAAATTTCCACATAAAACCCTAACTTCAAGATCTTTTACAATTAGGTCCACAAATACTTATTTTCTATTCAATTCTTTCAATAAAATCAACATATCAATAAATTAAAGCCTTAATTCCATGTTAAATCATCATAAACATCCATCACTTATTCATAAAAACTTTTAATTTCTTTCATGAAATCAAAAACTATTAAATTCAATAAGTGTACCTAGTTGTAAAAGTAACAAAAACACAAAAATTTCAAGAAATAATCAAGGATTAAACTTACTTACAGTAAAAATATGAAAAACCAGCTTAAAGACTCTTTCAGTGGCTGTTTTCAGCTGATGAAGATGAAGAAAAATGAATAAAAATCTAGATTCCCAATTTAGTCCTAGATTTTTATGCTAAATTTTGCCCAAATGGCCTTTTTGCCCTTTGTTCACACTATTTTTTAGCCAATTTTTAACCCAGCCATCCAGCCCATTTAATTTTGGGCTTAATTACACTTTAAGTCCTTCTTCATTTAGCCTTCATGCTATTTAATCATTTCGCACAGTTTTGCACTTGTTACAATCCAGTCCTTTTTATTCAATTAAGAACTAAAACCTTGAAATTTCTTAACGAAACTTTAATATTAGCTTATTAATAGTCCATAAATATTTATAAAAATATCTATGGCTCGGTTTAAAATTTTGAGGTCTCGATACCTCGTTTTCAATTCTAATTATCTAATATTTATTTCTAAAATACTATTCACTATTTCAATTATTTTCCTAACTTCACATTTAACTTATACTCACTAAATTAATAATATTTGCTACTCATTAGTCGTATTTAGTGATCCCGAATCATTATTCTGACACCACTAAGATTTGGGTCGTTACAAAACCTCCCGAGTTTAAAACATTCAGTCATAAATTGGCAAGTTCATTTAGGTCATTTTCTTGTTTTTTTTTTTTTTTTTTTTTTTTTTGTAAATTTGAGCTTATGGGAGTTTGATTTAGCTAGCCCATGTGCCAATTTGTCAAACTGTTAAAGTTTTAAACATTTACCATTGTTGAGAATTGGATGAAATTGGCGTAAAATTGCTAGAAATTAAGCTTAGACTAAAAAAAAGGACTAAATTGTAAAGCTTAATAGTTAGTTTTGTACATAAGAGACCAAATTAAAAAAAATTTAAAACCATTATAAATTTTTATTAGGAGGTCCCTAATGAGTAACTGTGAAAATTGTGGAATCAAATTTCAATCTGAAGCTTTAGATTGAAAGTTATGTTTGTCCTGGGTTTAGGGACTAAATTGAATGAATTGTAAAATATGCTTGATATTGCGATTGGTTCTAATTTGAATAAGATTTTATAATAGTATATGTTTAATGGTTTTATTTAGCTAACATTGACACAGAACTGTCGAGAGAGAAACGAAAATCAAAAGTCATCAATGAATAGCTTAAAAATTAGGTTTGTATTTCTATGATTTGAGGACCATTTTATTTTCTGCATGTTCATGCCATTTTGCATAATATGACATCAAGGCCAATTCTCATAGGTTATTTAAGCTGAATTGCTATGATTGTGATTAAATACCAAGTCAGGGACTAAATTGAATAGAATAGAAATGTTGCATGACTTACTTGATATGTGATGATTGGCATTAAATTGTGTTGAAACATGTTATAAATGTTATGAAATTGTGAAATTTTGATGAATGGAGAATATGGAAATGTAAATTGAATTATATATAATGAATCAGAAATTGGTTACCCTATTAGCTGTTTAGATCGAGTAAGATATAGTTAGCATATAAGGTCAAATTATTAATTGGAAACTATCATTATCGAACAACCCGAGGTGAAAGATTAATCAGATTGAGAAAGTCATTGTTGTCAAGCAATCCGGGGTGGTAATATGTACTTGTATAGTGTCATTGTTTTTTAGCTACCCAGGGTGACGGATCCGAGTATCCGTTTCGAGTCCATGTCTAGGTAATGGGTTTATAAACATGTGAATTGATTAAATGATATGTTAAATGATAAATGAAATTGAAATTGAAATTTGATATGTGACAATATGCGAAACAAATCGAAAACGAGCCTTGGGGATCAAATGAGTATGAAAAATTCAATAGGCTTGGTGTAATAGCTCGTTTTCAGTGGTGTCAAAAATAGTGTTTTTGGGACCATGATTCTGATAAGTGACTTAGTATTTTAATGTTTATTTAATTTTATATGGTTATATTAAGGTCGTATTAAATTTTTATTAAGAAATTTTGAGATTTAGATAGTTAATTAGGTAAAAAGGACTAAATTGTAAAAGATGCAAAAGTTGGTTTCTATTAGTTAATTGAATTAAATGGATTTGGAAATTTAAATTAATGGACTTATTTGGTAATTGTGTCTTCCATAATGTTAGTGGACAATAATGTACAAGTTTATGGTGAAATTTAAGTTAAATTAGTAAGGGTAAATTGGTAATTAATAAAATAAATAAAAATAAATAACTAAAATGCTATCATCTTCTTTCTTTTACTTTTTTTCAACCAAAACCTCCATGAAAGGAGAAGTTTGAAGTTCGGCTAGGGTTTAATTAATTGCATGGTAAGATTTTGTGCCTCGTTTTTAGTGATTTTTGTGTTTTTGAGCTCATTTTAGCTTAGTCTAGTTAGCTTGGGGGTTAATTTGCAAAATTTTTAAAGTTTGAGGGAATTCCCATGAATGATTTTGTATTTTTATGGATTTAATTGATAGATAATTAAATTTAGTTGTTAAATGGACATGTTTTGTTAAATGATTTTTATTAAATATAGGGTTTAGGGATTACTTTATTAAAATAGTAAATCCCATGTATATTGTGTGAACTGAGGAAAAATGTGGGTTGATATAAGCCTAGGGAAAAATTAGCTAACATGGATTTCAATTAAGAAAGGTTGAATTGCAAGTTTTGAGTTTAAGGAGTAAATTGCACAAAGTGTAAAATATTAGGGGTATTTTTTTAATTTCACATTAAAGTGAGTTAATGAATTTTGACTATTTGAAATACTTAATTGAGCTAAATTACTATTTAGATCAAGAAAAGAACCAACCAGACTTGAATTAGGGGAAAACGAAAGTCTTGGATTAGTTTTCAACTTAGCTATAACAACCGTGGTGTTTTGGGTAAGTTCGTATGAGTTAAAAACTTATTTACTATTGTTGGATTATTTATTAGATAATGTTATGTTAGATACAACTTAATTCGGTAATATCATGATGTTTTGGATATTTGACAATTTAATACTCCCGTTTGAACCTTGGGAATGCTTGGGATACAAATGACATGTAATTAGAGATTATATGGTTTTGGGTGCTACTCCTAGATGTCCTACTAATGATTGACGTCTTACATTTGTTGTCGATTCTCCACAGCTCGCGTGAGCAGCATTATATAGCTAACATCCCGACCCACAGCTCGTGTGAGCACTATTGAAAAGGTTATGGTTACATGAAAACGCACACTTTGTGTGAGCATTCTCGAGTATTCGATGTTATTCTATATGGTTCAATGAGTAAGTAAAGGTTAATGGAAAGTCATGTATAGAAACTTATTGTTACTAATGATCATATGAAATGGAAAGATGGTATGTGTAAATGAATTGAAAATGAAGAGAATTTATCATGTGATGAAGAATAGATGTATGATTCATTTCATATTATATGTTATGTTACATACATGTTATATTTTTAAGTTATCTACTAACCATGTGGATTTTGATGAATAGGAAAGTATAATGTTTAAATGATTTAGTGAGCACGGTTGAATGATTTATCATTTAATGTTCGGTAAGTTTGAGTTTCTCTTATACAAGCTTACTAAGCATTAGTTGCTTACATAGTTGTTTTTTCTTTATTTTGTAAATCATCGGAAGCTCGATCAGTTGGAATCTTGTTAGAGTCCTATCACACCATCCAACAATCACTTTGGTAGCTTTAGTTACTTTGGCTATGGTTATAAATGACATGTATAGGACTGATATGTAATAGGTGTTTTGAATAAGCTATTTGGTAACTTGATATGAGTATGCTTTTGTGTACATGTTTGTTTCGACTTGAAATGCTTTAGCAAGTATGTGTCTTTTGGTTTCTTGTAAGTGCATTGTAAATATAAGACTTGAGACATGTTTATATGTGTAACAACCCGTTTTCAGTGAAATTAGAACAGTGGTTTTGGGACCACAAATCTGACGTGAGAATATTTATTTTATTAATATTTTAGTGTTTATGATATATTAGCAAGGTCGTATAAAAATTTCATTAAGAAATTTTATCGTTTGCATGTTTAATTTGGTGAGAATGACTAAATCGTAAAAGATGCAAACTTAGAGTTCTATAAGTTAAACGTACTAAATGGCTATGATATTAAATGCTTAAGGGATTTATGTTGTAATTAAACCATTGCTATTATGAGTGGACTTTTATGGACATCATTTAAATGATTTTAAAGTTTAATGTTATATATGTAATTAATTAATAAGTTAAGTAAAATAATGAAAACAAAGGCCATCATCTTTGTTTGTCCATCTTTGACCAAAATTAGACCTAAGAAACCTCTATTGAAGGTGTTTTAAAGTTAATCTAGCTAAATGTTGTTTTGTCTCGTTTTTAATAATTTTTATGTTTTTGAAGGTGTTTTACGGTTCGGGGCAATCGAAATCGGAGTCGTACCCGGAACCAACTCTATACCGAACTTGACTTCTCTAACGAGCGGCAATCCCGGCAATTCCTTGGGAAACACATCTGAAAACTCACAAATTATGGGCACAGTCCCAAGTTCTTGTTCGGATACTTTGCCGTCTAGCACATAGGCTAGATATGCTTCATAACCCTTTTTCATGTATTTCTGGGCTGACATGGAAGTGATTACGGCCGGTAGTCCGTTTAAATCAGTGGATTCGATCCGAATTATTTTATTCTCCACACATCGCAAATCGATAGTCTTTCACTTGCAATTCACTATCGCATCGTGAATAGTCAGCCAATCCATTCTGAGAATAATATCGAATTCATCAAAGGGTAAAAGCATCAAGTCGGCCGGAAAACAAAAATCTCGAACCATTAGGGACATTTCTTGCATACTTTATCAACCAGAACACAACGACCCAAAGGACTTGACACTCGAATTACGAACTCAGTAGACTCAATAGGAAGAGTCTTACTGGAGGCTAAAGTTTCACACACATATGAATGGGTCGAACCGGGATCAATCAGAGCGATAACATCAGTGTTAAAAAGAGTGAAAGTACCGGTAATAACATCCGGAGATGAAGCCTCTTCACGGGCACGAATAGCATACGCTCTGGCAGGTGCTCGAGGCTCGGATCTGACTGCGGTGTCTCTAGTCCCTCTTTGACTGCCACTAGCATTTCCTCCTCGCCGCGGTGGTCTACCCCATGTAGCCGTACCACTAGGTCTCTGACTCGGATCGGGAGTGCGTTCATCAACTTTCGGACAGTCTTTGATAAAGTGATCGGCAGATCCACATCTGAAACAGGAGCGGTCATGATGTCTACAGCTCCTCGAGTGCCATTTACCACAATATTTACAATCAGATCTGTCCCGACGTTCATTGCCAACACTGGCGACAGAAGTAGCTCGTGAACTCACGGAGGGTCAATGATAATCACGTCTAGAAAAACCCGAAGTATACTTGGATCGGCCCGAGTCATCTCTAATCTTTTTAGACGATTGCTGGATAGACTTTCCCGCAGATCTCTTACGGAACTCTCTAGCTCCATCTTCGGCTTTTCTTTTCTCATTACCGAGCTCTTCGGCTTTGCAAGCTCGCTTGACTAGCACGACAAACTCTTTAATTTCCAGAATTCCCACCAGCAATCGGATATCTTCGTTTAATCCGTCCTCGAAACGTTTACACATAATAACCTCTGAGGATACACATTCACGAGCATATCTGCTGAGCCACAAGAACTCTCTCTCATATTGGGTTACTGACATCCGACCTTGCTTAAGCTCAAGAAATTCCTTCTGTTTCTGGTCGATAAATCTCTAACTGATATATTTCTTGCGGAACTTAGTTTGGAAGAACTCCCAAGTGACCCGCTCTTTCGAAACAACAGAAACCAGAGTATTCCACCAGTAATATGCAGAGTCACGTAACAGAGATACCGCACATTTTAGACACTCCTCGGGCATACAGGATAACTCGTCGAAAACTCGAATGGTGTTATCGAGCCAAAACTCGGCCCGCTCGGCATCATCACTAGGGGTAGCCCGGAACTCTTTAGCCCCATATTTTCTAATTTTGTCAACTGGGGGCCTACTCGATCTCACCGGATCGGTCATAGGAGGGGCCACATAAGTTGGAAGTGGAGTATTCGGGGGCGGGGGTTGTGGAACAGCAGGATTTGATCTAAGGAATTGAGCAAACCAATCACTCATCATTATATAAAAGTCTTGTCTCGTGTCATCATCTCGATGACTGATGTTCGGCTGAGAGTCATTCGGTGCTGTCCCTTGCGCGGGAGCAGGTGCTACGCTCTCAACATCATCCACTATGGCACGATCAGGTTCGGGATCCATTCTATATAAAAATCACATTTTAACTGTCAGAAATCATCACACTATCGCATTAACATTTAATGGCTTGTATAGCTAGACTCATACTCACTACGGTAGTCCGAGAATCGACTAAACCGTAGCTCTGATACTAATAAAATGTAACACCCCTAAACCCGTTCCCGTCGCCGGATGGTTAAGAGGCATTACACTACATTCATAAACCGATTCGATGATCATACCCAACCATTTCTCTTTATGGTAAAATATCAAAGCTTAGCCAAATTTCAACAATTTAACATCTAGGCCGATTATACATGTATATACATGATACCTAATCATACCAAAACTCAAAACAATTCATGCACTTATAAATCATTCATCAACCGCATCGCATACATTAAGAAATTTTCTTAGCCGAAAGACCATGCTCAAAACAACTCTACTCATGCTTCTAAGTTCATATTACCTAATCCAATCTAACGAATTTCAAAAAAACTTCATTCAACCCATATGGACTTACCGAATGGTCACATTCAATCCCAAATTTCAGCATTCATTTATCTTGTTCACATTCAAGGCATACATGTCTCTCAAAACATAGATATCAAGATATATAATACTTCAAGCATATTTAACAGAATGCACAACATACACTTCCATCCACATAACACATAACCAAGTTTAAAACCATAGATATAGATGCAAGGTATTTAGACAAGCCATTTTCGCATGGCTAAACTTAATTACATCATCAAAATAATACTTGTTGAACATCAAAATGTCAAGCCTATACATGCCATTATTGTAGTTAAGATATTAAAGGTACCAAAGTGAGGTAGATAGTGTGGACGACTTCGACTCTGTGATTCCTGAGACCGTAGCTAACGAACGAAATCTACAAAATAGAAAATTAAGGGCAACAGAGTAAGCATTTATGTGCTTAGTAAGTTTTAAGCATTAAAAACTTTCATTTTAACTTCAAGCAAAGTACTATCGATATCTATCCATTTATCTCTTAGACCGAATGCATTCAAGGTTTAATCTATCCCTATAGTGTGTTCATGGCCAACAGATTTTCTTAACGAAATTTCAAATCATACAGATGCTTCAAACAAAGCATAACACATTCCTCATAAACCGAATTCCATATACAGCAAAATAAGCCACATGCCTTTATACTTCTATAATCCATGGTCAAAAACAATATTACTCAATTGACAAATCATAATTCAACAGAAACGAGTTCAAAATTTTGTATACGGCACATACCTGGATAATTTAAGATAACATGCTCATTTATTATAGTTGTTAAGGCCAAAATTTTGCGTATTTCCAACATGAATGCCTTTAGGTTCAGCCCGGATTATATCACTAGCCTTAAGGCTCTTTGGGACTTGGCCCAGATTTAACAATGGCACGAATGCCCTTCAGGATTCAACCTGGCCGCAACTCTGGCACGAATGCCCTTCGGGATTCAACCCGGATTCAACTCTGGCACGAATGCCCTTCGGGGTTCAACCCAGATTTTCTATTGAATCTTAATGCACAATCACAGGTCAAGCGAATACCCCACAAATTTTCTATATCCCATTGATATTTCAATAGCTTCATACGCATATAATTTCACAGAATACTTCCAATATACATTCGGTTTACACATATATAAAGGTCACATACTTACCTAGTTTTCATAGCTTATTCACTAGGTACCATTCGGTTATATGCTCTATAACCACTATCTTATGCGCAAAATTTAGATTAGGTAAGGTCACTGAGCCATAGTTCACAGCCCATACAACCCTATTATACATATCTAACTTTTTATGATAAGTTCATTTACTTAAAACTTACATCGATTTGTTGTTGAGCAATTATGGTTTTCACTATTCCACCATCTTAGCCTTTCCTTTATCCGAATGTGCCCCTCTAGGTTCTTGAGCTATGGTTTAAGTAAAGAAAAAAATTAGCTAATCAAAATCATATCAAACCAAGTATTCGGCTACTTTAACCACTACCAAATATTCATTCAAGGCTAGAAGTCACAAAATCCATAAATACCAACTCATTCAATTTATCACAACTAAGCAAATAACCTATTCTTGTATTGTTTCAAGCACACTCGGTCATTCGAGTAAAACAACCATTTTAACATTCAAATACTTTTAACCATTTTTTAATGACATAACCAAATTATAATTTACTAAATGCCATAACCAAAATTCCTAAATTAGTTAGCGTAGTTCACATACATAACAAAGACTCAATCGAAACTATTTATAATACTTTTACTAAGCTAAAGTTCATATATGCACTTTATTAAACCATTATTATCTTCCAAGACCGCAAGGTCATTAAACGGCTATGTATGTGCATCTTTATACAATGTACATATAATTTACACCTAGCTTCACTCACCACCTCATTCGGCCCACTTAAATTTTATAACACATACCCTTAACAAAATTCATTAAACCTTGAATCACAAATTCTACCTCCCACAGTCCATATGGTCACTTTTCTACTTTCAAAGACCCAAACAAATAACAAATATTCAACTGCCTTGCTCAAATTCACATTCGGCAAAGCATCTCTCTATTTAAACATACAATTCAATGTATTTTTATAACATAACTCACCAACTTAATCTATTGATTCAATTTCACTTAAACCACACCTAAGTTGTCTTCTAAATCAAAATTATCAATTTTAGACACTCAACTTCCCTAAAACTGAATGCATCAATCAAAATCCTTAAGCCTTCACTCGGAATTTGCCCTACTCATTTCCAAGTCTTAGTACTCAATTTAACAAATTGCAAATTCACAAAGCACCTATTCTCCAAGATTTTACTATTTCATTCATTCATCAAAGACATAGCCAAATGCTTCCCTTAAACAAATTAAAGCACGTTCACCAAATTTTGCATTATTTTGGCATTTAAACAAATAGTCACATGGATTTAACTTCAATATATCCCTCAACACCCCCTAACATTTTTCATACTTTAAAACATCAAAAACTCCATTTCCTTAACAATGGCCGAATGGAGAATCCACCATCCAAATGCAAAATTAACACATGGGTTGGTGCATATACTTAGCTATTTACTAGAATTCATAATTTCTCATGAAAATAGCATGAATCCATACCTTAATTTTGATGCCACAAGACCGAATGCTAGCTTTCTCTTTTCACTCTTTCTTTCTATGGTTCACGGCAAGAAGAACAAACACAACCAAATTTTTCTTTTTTTTTTTACTAATTTCATTATTTTATTTTCTATTATGCTATCATTTCTACTTATTTTAATTAACAATTAAAATAATAAAGCAACCAATAAGAACATATAAAAGAGAGAATTGACATGCAAGTCCAATTCTTTTATAGTATGCACAATTCGGCCACTCAAAGATTCACCCCACTTATTTTTAAATTTCCCATCCAAGTCCTATTAAATAATTCACACTGAATTTCTAATATTAAAGTAACAATACTTCACACATGCATAATTCACATATCAACATTTTATAATATGGCATTTCTCAATTTTAATAGCTCGATTTTGTGGTCCCGAAACCACTTCCCGACTAGGGTCGAAATAGGGCTATTAAAACGGGCGTGTCGCACGCCCGTGTTGGATTAACAGGGTTGGCCACGTCTTTGGGACACGGGCGTGTTGCACGCCCGTGTTGAATTGTCAGGATTGGCCACGGCCATTTCGCACGGCCATGGCTAGTTATCGTAGCCCATGTGTTAGGAAAATCTTACTCTACTTATACACGGCCATATCGCACGGTCGTGTCTTTGCTCATAGTGTCCACATGGCCTGAGGCACGCCGATGGGCATGACAGTGTGGCTCTAAAACCCTGCATTCAAAGGGTTAGTGAATGTATTAGTGAGCCTAAATAAAATAATTTACTATGTCAGTGCCCGGGTTGCCTCCCGAGAAGCATTCGTTTATAGTCTAAGCTTAACTTTTCTCAAGCTTGTTCGGTCATGGTGGTTTGAAGAGTTGAAACTCTTCTATCCTACTTTCAATTTCATTATCAACATAAGGTTTGAGTCGAGTATGATTGACCTTGAAAGTGCCCAGTGGCTCATGTGTTATCTCGACTGTACCATAGGGAAAGATTTTCATTACCGTGAACTAAGGTGTGTCACTTGTATGTTCTTTTGAATTTAAGATTTAAGGATCGTCCTCCCCTAAGATTACTTTATCCCCTACCTTGATTTGGTTCATTTTTACCTTAGGGTCGTCTTGGTGATGCTCTGGGCTGGTGTGGCATATTTTGGGCTTTTCTTGATAGTTCAGCCACTCATCTAGTTCCTCAATTTGGAGCATTCATTTTTCATGTACGTTTCCTTTGGATGGACTCATCTGTGGTTGGGTCGCCCTTATGTGAAGTGTATCCTGCAAAGAAGGTTGGATGGTGAGATCATTCTTATTATCAAGACTCGGAACAATATTTTTATCATCAACAATCTTATTCGAGTTTCTGGCTTGTAAAGTAACTTTTTCATCACCTACACAAAGTGTAAGCTCGCCTGTGCCTACATCAATTATGGTTCTAGCAGTTGCTAAAAAGGGACGCCCTAGAATTAAGGGTACATTATTATCCTCATCAATGTCTAAAACAACAAAGTCGACTGGGAATATAAATTTATCAATTTTGACAAACACATTTTCAATTATGCCCTTTGGAAATCTAATGGTTTTATCAGCCAATTGGATGCTCATCTTAGTTTGTTTAGGCTTTCCAAGATCTAGTTGTTTAAACAATTTATAAGGCATTACATTAATACTAGCCCCTAAATTAGCTAAAGTATTTTTGACGTCTAAACTACCAAGTAAACAAGAAATTGTAAAACTCCCTGGATCTTTTATTTTGTTGGGCAGTTTATTTTGTAAAATAGCTGAGCAGACTGCATTCAGTTCTACATGGATGTCTCATCTAGCTTTCATTTATTCGTTAGTAGCTCTCTTAAAAATTTAACGGCATTTGGTATCTGCGAAAGAGCTTCAATAAACGATAAGTTAATCTGTAATTTTTTTAAAAGTTTAAGGAATTTACCGAATTGTTCATCTGTGCGGTCTTTCCTTAGCGCATTTGGGTATGGGATACGAGGCTAATACTCTTTGACAATTGCTTCTTTGGAACTTACCTCATCTTTACCTTTACTTATTGCAATCTCCTTACATGGCTCTGGGTTGGTTTTGGAACGGTGGTTTTGGGTCTTTCTCTTGTTGGAACGGTGGTTGTTGAAATCCCGGAGGAGGTTATTGTCTTTGATTTCCTTGTCCTCCCTATGAAAAATTGGGTTAGTTCCTCCAACCTGCATTGTATTATTACTATAAGGGTTATTTTGAGATCTAGAATTATTACCCATATAGTTGGCTTGCTCGATTTCCATGCTATGTCCATAGGAGGAGTAATCGGGATTGTATATGTTTCCTTAAATTGAGTCACACTGCATCACTGGGTGTACCTGTGTAGAACCAACAAAGTTATCAATCCTTTTGTTAAGAAGTTCTACATGATTAGAAAGCATAGTGACTGCATCAATATTAAAAACTTTGGCATCTTTCTGTGGCTTTGTTCTAATGACTTGCCACTGATAGTTATTCAGTGACATCTCTTCTATAAACTCATAAGATGCTTCTGGTGTTTTATTATTAATTGTTCCACCAACAGCTGCATCGATCATCTGCCTTGTTGAGGGATTCAAACTGTTGTGGAAGGTTTAAACTTGTAGCCACAGAGGTAATCGATGGTGAGGGCACCTTCTCAAAAGATCTTTGTATCTCTCCCATGTGTCGTGGAGCGTCTCTAAATCCATCTGTACAAAAGAAGAAATATCATTCCTTAACTAAGCTGTTTTAGCCGGCGGAAAATACTTAAGTAAAAACTTCATGGTCATTTGTTCCCATGTAGTGATAGACCCTCGTGGTAGAGATTTCAACCATTGTTTGGCTTTGTTTCTCAAGGAGAATGGGAATAGCCGAAGACGAATGGCATCATCAAAAATGCCATTTATTTTGAATGTATCGCATAATTCCAAAAAGTTGGCTAGATGCGAGTTAGGATCCTCATCCTGCAAACCATCAAACTGAACAAACTCCTGTATCATCTAAATAGTGTTAGGTTTCAGTTCAAAATTATTTACAGCAATAGTAGGCCTAACAATACTAGATTCAGTACCGGATAAATTAGGTTTAGCATAATCATACATAGTACATGGAGTAGGATTTTGCTCAATAGGATTTGTGACTACTACAGGAGGTAGCTGATTAGCCTGATTGGCTTCTATCTCTTCAGTAGGTTCTAACACTTCTTCTTGTCCTTGTTCTGGGTACTGTACACTTCTTCTTATCTCTCAGCGAGTTCTACGAATTGTAACTTCTAAATCATTATCAAATAGTAAAGGTCCCCTGGGTTTCTTCTAGTCATAAACTAGAGATACCTGAAAGGAAAAAGAAAATTTAAGTAAATAAAAAATGAATATAAAAATGAAAAATAAATAAAAATAGTAATGGCTAAAGTAATAGAAATCGAGTGTTCCTAATATCTTAGCTCTCCGGCAACGGCACAAAAAACTTGATTGTGATTTGATGAAGTAATAAAATTGATCGTACCTGAAACTAACTATTATCACAATAAAAAGGCAAGTGCACATATCGAGTAGTAGTATAGCTAGTGGCAAGACCAGAATATCGAATCCAAGGAACTATGAGTACTAGTAATGACTTTCTTCCTATTATCTAGCCTAAAAATAAATGGAGGTTTGTTTCTAAATTAACTAATCTAAACTAAACTGAGAAGGTGACAAAGAGTAAATTTGGGAAATTGCTTTAGGGAAAACTGGATGATTAAGGCAATACCTAAGGAAGAATCCACCTAGACTTCACTTGTTACCTAACTCTGAGCCAGATGATTTCTTCATTTGATTTGATCCGTCGAGATCCCTAAATTATGTTAATACCTCCATCGAGGATAAGAACAACTAATCCTAGGTTGATTAACCGAAATCTCTTTCTAATTAAAACCCTAGTCTTGCATTAACTCGATCTATGGCTCCCCATATTAGATTTGACTCTAATCCGGTAGATTTTTATCGTCCCATGTCTAGGATTGCGATCAACTTTGCTTAATTGTGTTGGATCTACTCCTATGCAGGGACTTTTGCTCCTCTACATAAGCACACTCGACTTAAATCAATATCCCAGAAATATCAATTTAAGAGTTAAAAACACACAAATCAAATATTTATCACATAGTTCAGATAACAATAACAAGATCTGTCTTAGGTTTCATCCCCCTTAGATATTTGGGGTTTTAGTTCATAATTATAAAAGAAAACATCTCAGAAGAAATAAAATAACAAAACATAAGAAAACCCAAAACTCCTGAAAGGATTTAAGGGAGATCCTCTGTCTTGATGTAGATCCTAGCTTCTGAGATGGATCAATCGGCTTCCCTTCAAGTAATTCCTTGCTTTTAACTCTCCGTCTTGGTGGGAAGAGTCGAAATAATCTCCCCGTCTTGTGGTGGCCTCTTAGGGTCTTTATATAGAGTTTAGAATGTCTTTCTTAGCCCCTAAGTAGCCTTTTCTGAGTGAAATTGAACTTCATCATGATAGGGACACGCCCTGTGCCACGCCCGTGTGAGTCGACTTCCAGGCCATGTTGATTATTGAATTGGGCCTAATCTGCCCATTTTCGGCCCGTTCCTTGCTCTTTTCTCTTCCTTATGCTTACCTAAGTATAAAACATGAAATAAAAGGATTAGGAGCACCAATTTTCACAAATTCAATGAGAATTCATCAAGAATTTAGGCTAAGCATGAGGTAAAAATATGTATAATTTACGGTTTATCAGTGTGTAACACCCCTAACCCATATCCGTCGCCAGGCTAGGGTTAAGAGGCATTACCAGACATATCGAAACATTTCGCGATCACTTCACAATAATTTTGTACCATTTCAATTCAATTAATAGACAGCCATTCATACACTTCCCAAATTAATATTCACACATTATAATAAATGAATTATGGCAATTGAATGCTTAACTTATAATCAAGCATATAACATTACATAACATATACCGAGCATATGACATAAATTCAACTTTTTAATCACATATTCGAATTAACTAGCCTGCCACAAGTAATGTTACACATGCTTTATAATTCTACTATTCGAACTATACATACTATCTTATTCATGGCATTTCAATTTATCAAATTATAAGAAAACTTATTATACCACAATTCCACATGCATACTTTGTTGCATCCAAACATATATCATTACAACTTATATCGAATATATATATCTATATATATATATATATATATATCAATACATTTACTTCATAAGATGAATATGAAACTTATCACTTCATACTTCTGTGCATGCGAATATTAAACCAAACAATTCATATTACATGACTTATTGCCCATTAGCATATGCGACATTAACAACTTCACAAAATGGTCAAGTATAGATTTTAAACATCATAGTCATATGCACATCTAACGTTATCATATATGAACCATTTCTAAATTCAAATATCATGTTAAAACATACCCATATTGCATACCAAAAATCATATCTAAACATCATTATTTCAACTGTACAATGAGCTTTCAATTCGATCATCAAATACCCTTAAATTTCGTACTAAGTTTTTTCCAGTCAATAATAAGCATATCATACTATTTCATTTGCTGAATATCAAATATATCATTTCTTAACTCTACACATGTGCAAAATAAAACTAATCAAACCATTTTACACCATTTAATAAACAAACGCATATGATACCATAGTAACATTACGGCATGGCCGAACATGACTTTAATGCTGATATATATATATATATATAATCCGCATTTTACTCCATCAAAATGAACCATTTTTGTAGACAACAAAATAAAACATATCATGCCTATATCGTATGTTATAAATCATGCCTTAACATCACTCTTTCAACAATCCAAGGAACTATATAAAAATCGAACCTAAATAACCAACTATTCAAGCATAATATATGTGTATACTTGCCTGCATCAAACTAAATCAAAATAACCAAACCACTAATGATTGTATCATAGGCATATACATTTATTTCACTTAAGATTAGCCGAATACAAACTTGCATTGTATAACCTAATTCTTATCTCACAAAGTGATTGTAATTACCCGAATTAGGGCCTAGTCAGAACAATGGTTTTGAGACCACAAATTCGAAGTAGAAATATATATTTAATGATTATTTTTAAGTTTATGATATGATTGCATGATAGTGAGAAAATTCCATGAAGGAATTTTTATGAAATAGTGATTAATTTATCTTTTAGGACTAAATTGTAAAAGTTGCAAAATAAGAGCTTCTAGAAGTTTTAAGGATGGATTGGAATTAGAAAAATTATTAGAGGTCCTTATTTAGCAATTAAACCATTTATTAGCATGATGGACAACAATGCCCAAGGAAGGAAAATCTTCTAAAGAAAGGGCATAAGGGCATTTTTGGTCATTTGGTTAATTAATGCAATAAAAAGGAAAAAAAGAAGCAAAATTGTGTCCATCTTCTTCCTATGGGTGCCAAAATTTCCAAAGCTCGATAGCTAGGGTTTCTTTCATTTTTAAGCTCACAAGTAAGTGCAATTTAGCCACGTTTTTAATTCTCTTTGTATTTTTGAAATCCTCGTAGCTTAATTTAGTTATTTCTACCACTAATTTGAGCTAGGGTTTATGTTAAAAAATATACCCCTGCATGACATGCATGTATTTTGATGCCTAGTGGTAGAATATGAAAGTTTAAAGTGTTGTAAACATCTTTTACTAGGTGATTTTTCATGAAAATCCCTAATAGGAACCAAATTGTAAAGGTAGGAAAATGTGAAGTAAAAGTGTGAATTGATGAGAAATAGGGGCTATTATGAATACAAATAAGTTTCTTCTAGGCTTGGGTAACCAAGAAAATAAGTGCATTTCATTATACGAGCCTAGAGACCATTTTGTAAATATGCAAAAGTTTAGGGGAAAAATTAGAAATTTTGCCAAAGTGTTAATTATGGGCTATTTAGCCAATGTGAATGTTAAATAAGTTTAACTTGTCATTATAGATCAAGAAACACGAAGCCCTGACCAAAATCGGGGGAAAAACAAGGTGGTGGATTAAATTAAACATTCACCCATATTTTGGATCCGAGGTAAGTTGTATGTAATAAATTAGCGTTATGCCTTTTGAAAATTATTGTGATGATATTCTATAAAATTTGTGATGTTTCCATGAGAATTATTGATATGGTTTTTATAAATAAATGATGAAGTTGTATTAGAGAAATCCCAGTTAAATTTTAAAGAATACGAAGGGTACTGTTACACCCCAAATTTTATGTTTCTTGATTTTATGCATTTATGACACAACTAACTGACTGCTTCAGTGGTTATGTTCTGGGAGCGTCTGAGAAGTCTTGGGTTCAAGCCTTAACCTGAGAAAAATTTTTGTTTTTAATTGAAATAAGCCTTACTCTTGTTCAGTAGGCATAAGTTTAAATGTGAGTAAGTTTATGTCAGAATGGGCCTACTGGTCTAGTGGATAAGTGGAGTGTTGGGGTGATGGAGGTCTTATGTTCGAGTTGCGACATGAGTATTATTTTTGCTATTAGGGTCGTGCAGGAGTTTGAATTATAGTGAAATACTAAAAGTTAGAGATGTAGTGGGAAGTGAGGGAGAAAAACGTGGGATTTGGGTGGTTATCATGATATTTGGTTTTCTTCCTCTCAATCTTCTTTATTATTTTACAATTTTGATCAAAATTCTTCTCTTCTGTGCCGTTTTTTTATCTTCTCCCCTACCGTGTGCTGCCCTTTTTCTCGTTTTAATTCTTGTTCTCAATCCCTAAATTTTGTCATCTTCTCCTTTCTCTTCATGCATTGTCGATAAGTAACTATTTTGTGTTTCCATATGGTTCTATGTTGAGTTGTCTAAGGGGAAAAGTTTTGGTTTTTGTGGATTAGGTGAAGAGCAGGAATCTGTGGACGCTACTGCTGAGGATTAAATGCTATCGATTTCGAGTTGTTAACGGTAAGGTTTTGTTGTCTATCGTTTGTCGATTTCGTGCAATGTTGGATTGAATAACGTTTCAAGTGATTGAAGTGGGAGAACTATTGGTCAATTGTAGGTGCTGGAGTGCTCGGGAGTGTTAAGGCATCAATAATGATACAGGTGTGTACCCGAGCCATTGAAATCGCAACTCGGTGAAAAACTAAAAAAGTGTACTATCGACGCCACACGGGCGTGTGGTCGCCCGTGTGGTAGGCTGTGTGGCTGGACATGGCCGTGTGGTGGACGAGTCAGGTAGTGTGCAAAAGACACTAGTGCATGACACGGCCATGTGACGGTAGGCGAGGCCGTGTGTGAGACATGGGCTCGACCAATTGGGCCGTGTGGGCCATATAGGTGTAGGGCCCACACGGGTGAACCACATGGGCATGTGGAATTCTAGGCCAGGCCGTGTGATCCACACAGCCAAGGGCAAATTGGGCCGTATGGGCCACATGAGCCCAACGGACGTGTGAGCCCATTTTACTGATTTGTTTGTAAAGGTTGCATAGGTCGCCCGAGACAACTGTGGACCTACTGTAGGGTCAGTAAGCCATACGTAGACCCCTATCTATATAATATGACTGCTTGACTGAGATGTGTTATTGAGCCTGAGTTATACTGTTTAATGATACTGTATGCACTGACATCAGACATGGTAATAAATATTGTATGTTGCATTGCATGGGGATGGGTTGATTTATATGGAGGAAGTGAACTGAAAAGGCTTAATGCCTGATATACTTGCAGCTATGCTGCAATTCACTGAGGGCTTTTTAGCCTACTATATTACTAGCAGCTCTGCTGCAAACACTGTTTAGTGTTGCAACCGGTGCTAATTTTGTAAGTGTAGGGATGGGTGGGTGATTTATTCCCCACAGGAGTGCAGGGTTGGACAGGAGATGGTGTATAGTGGATGGTTGGGTAGGACTTGCATAATGTACACTGCATATATGCATACTGATATTGAAATGGGCTAATTTCCTACTGTTACTGCCACTATTATTACTGCTATGGGCTAAGGCCCTACTACTACCGCCACTAGTACTATTACTGTAATGGGCCAAGGCCTAACTGATTAATGATACTGTGAAAGGCTTAGGCCCAAACTTCTACTATTTGCATTTCTGACTGCATAATTGCATGGGGATTACACACTGAACTTTCGTAAACTCACCCCGTTTGATTTACAGTATAGGCAATCCCTAGTCTTAGGCGGATCGGTGCAATAAGGGACTCAGAGGTGGCCACACGACTATATACATTTTTCGTACTAGCTTACATTTTTTTAATTATTATTATTGGGGTATTTTTATTGTAATATGGCCATTATGGATTTTTATTTTGATTTGGGTTTTACTTTATGATATTTGTGATTTATAACTGCTAGTGGTAGGTAACTCTGGTTTTCAAAAGAGATAAATGTTTTATCAAAATAACGCGATCTGGTTTTTTTTTTTTTTAGAAGCTTCCGCAAAGTACAATGTTTTGAAACTAATTATAAATTAACAATATTTTGAAAATGGAAAACATCTTTGAAACAACATAAGCTAACAAATACTTTCTAAAACGAAGAAATGGGCTTTTGTGATAACTTAGTTTCTGAAAGCACTATCATGTAGCATCGCCAAATTTAGCTGTAACGTCCAGGCCGGGTATGGGATGTTACAGGTACTGTAGTCATGACATGAGAAAATTGTAGGTCCCGTGTAAGACCATGTCTGGGACATGGCATCGGCACCGAATTGAGATCCCATGTAAGACCATGTATAGGACATGGTATTGGCATCGACTTGTGATCCCGTATAAGACCATGTCTGGGACATGACGTCGGCACTGAGATGAGATTTAAATCCCCTGTAAGACCATGTCTAGGACATGGCGTTGGCGTCTAAAAGTCATCTCGTGTAAGACCATGTCTGGGACATGGCATCGGCATCAGTTTATGATCCCATGTAAGACCATATCTAGGATATGGCTTCGGCATCGACTTGAGATCCCATGTAGGACCATATGTGGGATATGGCTTTGGTATCTTACCATGAGAATGAAATTTCGAGTATCCTTTGGTATTCTAAGTAATTTAATGGGAAAAGTATTCGAGTTGACAAATTTAACGAGAAAGACTAAAGTTTGATGATGAGTGATACAAGTGTATATGACTAAGTCACGAGAAAATTAATACGTAATGATATGAGTATGACGGTGAGAAAAGCATGAGTAAGAATACGAAATTATATGAATGTGTCGGTAAGAAAGAGTATGAGTAAGCCATAAAAATGTGTAGAGAATTTATATGATATTGCATGATACCTTATTTGGATGCTTATTCCATGATTTATATTGCTATTTATTTCATGCAACTTGCTAAGCAATCATGCTTACCCCTTTTCTTTCCCTTTTTTCCTTGTAGTTTTGCCAAGCTAGCTCGGGGATCATTAAAAGTTTGATTTTGAAGTCACACTATCAAACCATCCATTTTGGTATAGTATAGTTTAGTTATTTTGAGTATGGCACATATAGAAAACTTGGTCATTTTGATAATTGTCATTTTGGGTAGCTATATGTGTAGGCTATTGATGTTACTTAAGTCATGTTGTAATGGCCTTTGGAAATAGGCTAATATTGATTGAATTTTAATTATGAAAAGTGAATGTCATTCATGATAGCCTAAAATTGCATATCTAAGTAGAAAAATGAGTGATGAGAATGCATGGCTAATGTGATGTTTTGTGGCATATGATTGCCTTAAATTTTGGGTATTAGATGTTTATAAATGTCATATTATGTATTATTGAAGTTGGCCTTGTGTTTCGTTAAGTTTTAGGGTGGTAAAGTGCTTGGAAAATAGTCTATATTTGTCCACACGGTTAGGTACACGGGCATGTGTCTAGGCCATGTGTGACACACGGTCAGCCCATGGGCGTGTTGATAGGCTGTGTGTCCCCTGCACCTAATTTATGCAAAACAGAATGCCCAGTTAAACACACGGGTAGGGACACGTCTGTGTGTCTCAACCGTGTGGAGGACACGGCCTAGCACACAGGCGTGTAGCTTGGCCGTGTGACCTAAATTGCATGCTGACGTCATAAACAGAACGTCCAGCTGAAGAACACAGGCCAGGCTCATGGCTCGAAATAATATGTTTTGAGTAAAAATTTTCTAAGTGCCCGAAAGTTCCCAAATTGGTTTTGAACCACTCCCGATGTATGTTTTGGGCATCGTGGGCCCGTGATAAGGATTTTAAGAGAATGTGTGAAAAGTTTTTAAATGGAAATGAAATTTTATGGCTTGACTTTTCACATTTGAGTAAGTTAAATAAGGTAATACCTCGTACCCCGTCCCGACGTCTGACACGGGTAAGGGGTATTATATTGATCAAAGCAAATACACATACATATGACATAGACATTACTTAACTAATATATCACATATTATGACTTAAACATGCGTCCATTATTTACTTCATTACCTAAGCCGAATGATACACCGTGCTTACTATTACCCATTGCCGAATCATATAATCAGAAATCTCAAACATATATACTTCAAAATATACTTTCAATATAAACTTAAATGATGACCGAATATGCACAAATATTAACATCATAAGCAAGCCATTTTCACATGGCTATATTCATGTACAATTTCAAAACCAACTATATCAAAACTAGCCTATACATGCCACATAACCAAAACTCAAAGCTTTTATTTACCGAAGCGATAACCGGATAGTGTGATGTGGTCTCCTACGACTTCCAACCCGAGCAAGTCTCTGAAACTCTACAAACACAAGAAAAACACACAGAGTAAGCTCTAAAGCTTAGTAAGCTCGTATCTTAATAAACTTAACATAATAAGTAATTTCATATTGAATTATCATCATTCAATAGTATACTTGCTTACTAACTTTAGCTTTCACAAGCTTATTCAATTCGATTCTCATATATCATTCAATTCACACTTTCATATAGCCAAATGAACACATTATAGAAAATAACACATCTAATCATATATCTTTTATTGATATGAATCTCATATAATCATTTATATTCAAAATTCACTTTTCATTCATATATCATCTGAAAATTTCGTATATGCAACTTATAAATCACATTTTATTCATTTGTTCATGTTTCATTTTCACATATTCACATTTCATTTCTATAAACATCACATAACATTCTTTACACACATATACTTAATTTTCATTTTCAAACATTGTATCCATTTCAACATACCTGATTCGGAATGCCATTCACTTGATCATTTATTTCTCGGAATGCTCGTTGAACCGTTCAGAATCAATAAGGATACTCGGATAGCTCGAAAAGCTCGTACAATGCCAACGTCCCAGATGTGGCCTTACATGTAATCAAATATCAATGCCACTATCCCAGACAGGGTCTCACACAAAAACATATGATGCCAATGTCCCAAACATGGTCTTACACGTAAATCTCAAATCAATGCCAATGTCCCAAACGTGGTCTTGCACGATAACATATATCGGAATCCTATGTCATGACATATGTATCCTGACTATTCCTAAGGTTCGTACGGGGCTTTTCGGACGTCGTCACAATATCGATACTTCCTTGTATTCATATCTTCTGCTTCTCGAACAATTCAATATCGTAATAGCATAAATCACTTATTCAAAATACATATATTTGCACTGCCATTCAACACTGAATTCAATCACATAAATAATATGTATTTATAACATGATTTCATAATGTCTATTAAAATACGAACTTACCTCGTTCGTAGTAACGGCAAATTAAGTCGATTAATCCAACACTTGGACTTTCCCTCAATCTAAATTCGAATTTCGCTTTTGCCAATCTAATTAATATCAAAATTAACTTACTTATTCAACATTTCATTCAATTTCATCCAAGAACACATAAATAGGTAATTTCCACTTTGGCCCCTAAAATTTTACATTTTCTCAATTTAGTCCCTATTTCAAAATAACACAAATTACTCAAAATTTCAACAAACCCATGTTAGGTTGAATTTACCTTATGTTCTTTTCAACCCATTTATTTTATTTATTTCACATTTAGGCCCCTAAAATTTCAAATTTCACAATTTAGTCCCTAATTCACATTTTTATAAAAAAATCACTTAATTAAACATAATAATCTATCAACAAATATTTATTTTTCATCATCAAACCACAAAAATCTCAAGCTATCAACAATGGCAAATCACAAAATTCACATCAATTCTGAAAATTCAAGCATGAGCTTACTATTATTAGAAGCAACGATCACAAAAACATAAAAATGATCAAAAATCGAGTTCAAAACATACCTCAATTTAGCTTGGAGAGTGTTGAACCTTTTTAAGCAACCATGGTTTTCCTTTTTTATCAACATTCGGCCATTAAAAGATGAAATGCATGGCCATTTAATGTTTTGTTTTATTTTATTATCAATTATTAAGACATTTGCAAATTTAACCTTTATAAATTAATTAGAAAACCATATATCTAATGTCCATTATTGTCCATCCCATTATCCAAAGGCCAAATTTCATTTTAAGGACTTCATAATTAATTAATCAAAGCAATTAAGAACTTTAAGATATACCATGCTACTTTTACCTTTTTCGCGATTAATTCCTTTTACGAAATTAGACAACCAATCGATAAAATTAATTCATGAAATTTTCACATATATCAAATATCATGCAGTAAATACTAAAAATAATATTAAAATAATTTTTTGACCCCAGATTTGTGGTTCCAAAACCACTGTTCTAACTAGGGTCTAAATCGGGCTGTTACAATGTGTCCCTACTTCGAATGACCACACGGCTTGAGACATGGGCGTCTGTCTCAGTCGTGTGAGTCACACGACTGTGTGACCTCTACAGTGTGAAATTTTCTATCTTTTTCCATAAAATTCTAAATGTTTCTGATTTAGTCTCAAATTGATTCTAAAGTGTTTCTAAGGCCTCGATTGCTCAAAAAAGGGAAAATAAGCATGTGTTTGAATGAATTGTGCTATGATTTATGAAATGTTTGGAAATTGATGATTTTAATTTATGTTTTTACAATAATGCTCTGTAACGCTATTTCAATGGCAGATACGGGTTAGGGGTGTTACATTTTATGGTATCATAGCTATGGTTTAGTCTATTCTTGGACTACACGTAGCGTGTACTAGTCCAAAAATACATGCCATTATATAAACTATGATAGTGTGATAACTCTGGACATGTTTTGAAATATGTTTTCATATAGAAATGACATCCAACCGAACTAACTTCAATAAAGTTGAAAGTAATGCGCAAGCCTCCATTCACAGAGCAGCATCGAGTGGCGCTAGGCCCGTATGTAAGGGCTAGGGAGGAGAGGCTAACGAGCCTTCTTCCATATGATGAACGAATGGTTTACCAAGTTTATATAAAAGAACCCAATGGTTCAACGACTTCTACCCCCACCTATTCCCCAACCGGTCCTTATAGTTCATAGTGCTTTAACCAATACGAGTTAGTAAGCTGCTAGTTGATAGAATTCATAGATATGGGGCTGAAAACTTTAGAGCTACAGCTAAAGATGACCCAGAAAGAGCCAAGTTCTGGTTAGAAAATACTATCAAGGATTTTGACGAGTTGTCTTGTACACCGGTAGAGTGCATAAAATGTGTTGTCTCTTTACTGAAAGACCCAGCTTATCAATGGTGGAATACTTTAGTTTCAATGGTTTCAAGAGAGCATATAGATTGGGAATTCTTTCAAACTGAGTTTCTTGAGCTTACATAGGGTCGAATGACAGTGTTCGAGTATGAGAGGGAATTTGTTAGCCTGAGTAAGCATGCCCAGGAGTGTATACCAACCGAAGTTGCCATGTGTAAACAATTTGAAGGTGGGTTAAATGAAGACATAAAGCTACTATTCGGGATAATTGAATTGAAAGAATTTGTCATTTTAGTTGACTGAGTAGATAAAGCTGAAGAGCTTAGCAAAGAAAAGAGAGAAGCTGATCATGAAGTTAGAGATTCAAGAAAAATATCAACTAGAAAGTCATACCAGTCATCGTCGAAGAAATCAAAAGAACATAACTGTTTTATAGCTTCATTAGAATATTCCAATAGAGATAGAGGTAAACAACATGTAAGTCCAAAACCTCGGGCTACATCTATAGCGAGTGTGGGTAGTGTTAAGGGTAACCAGCCTCATTGCCAAGAATGTAATAAATGACACCTCAGTAAGTGCAAATCGAAAAATGGGTCATGTTTTAGATGTGGTTTGTTTGAGCATTATATCAAAGACTGCTCGAAGAGGTTAGAGAAAGAAAAGGCTTAGACTGTTCGACCAAGCAACACTGCCGCAAGAGGTAGACCACCTCAAAACCCTGGTAATGCGAGCAACAGCCGTACTGGAATAAAAGACTCTACTATGAGATCTGAGGCACAAGCACCGGCTAGAGCTTACGGGATCCATGCATGAGACGAATCTTCAATGCCAGATGTTATTACTGGTACATTTCCTATCTTTGTTGCTGATGTTACTACTTTGATTGATCTGGGATCAACACATTCGTACGTATGCACAATCTAGTGTCAAGTAAGAATTTAACTGTTGAGTCCACTGAATTTGTGGTTAAAGTAACGAACCCCTAGGTTAATATGTGCTAGTTGATAAGGTTTGTAAAAACTGTCCTTTGATGATTCAGGGTTGTAACTTTTCAGCAGATTTGATACTATTACCATTTAATGAGTTTGACGTGATTTTGGGTATGGATTGGTTGACTCTGCATGATGTCGTTGTGAACTATAGACGAAAGCTTATTGTGTTAAGGTGTCAGAACGGTGAAGAGCTTTAGATTGAATCAGATAGGTTGGATAGTATGTCTAATGTTATTTTGGCTATGTCAGCACTAAGATATGTTAGAAAAGGCTGTGATGTGTACCTTGCTTATATATTTGATTCTAGAGTTTCTGAGTTGATGCTAGAATCAGTTTTAGTGGTATGTGAGGATCTAGATGTGTCTTCAGAGGAGTTACCATGGTTACCGCTGAGAGGTCAAGTTCGCTATTGAGTTAGTACCGGAAACATCTCTGATTTGTAACTCATGAACAATTTGATGTCAAATGGCCAAGTCACACGCTCGTGAGCTAGGCCGTGTGGTTAATTCAAATTTTGAAAAAATAGGTGCAGGATTCACACAACCAACAGACACGCCCATGTTCTAGGTCGTGTGCCTCATACTGCTGAGACACACACTCGTGTTTCTGCTCGTGTGCTCAATTCTGAGCATTCTATTTTCTCAAAATTAAGGTACAGGGGACACACGGCATAACTACATGCCCATGTACCTGGCTGTATGTCAAACACAATTTAGACACATGCCCGTGTGTCTACCCGTGTGGACAAAATAAAGCCATTTCCTAGCCTTATTTGTTACCTATATTTTACCATTTCCATACACTAAAACATACCAAACACTTTCCAACCATTTCAAGCATACAAATCAATCAAACTCTATCATTCTTCATGGCATATCTATAAAATTACTTTAGTTAAAACCTTGAGTTAGACCTAGTTTGATCAACTACTTAACATTCATATAGGTACCATAGTTATACTTTGCAATTATATTAGAACAAATATTACTAGCCATTCCAATGGCTAGATTACAAGCATCATTTACAATTACATGCCAACATGGCCAATATATTCTATACATGCCATTATAACCATAATTACCATATTGTATCAACATAGGCCAATGAATAGTGTGAGTAATCTCTGCCAAGCTTTCAATCCAACGAGCTTTCGATTTACTATAAGATAGGGAAATAAAACTAAGTAAGCATTAAATACTTTGTAAGTTCATATAACATGGTACTTAACTTACCATTCATTCTATTTTGAGGTAATTATGTAAGGCATATTCAATCAATTTGACCTCAAGCCCTACACACATCCTCCTTGCCCTTGTTAGTCATATATTCCATATTAACATCAAATCATATATAGGCCCAACAACAACCAAGTTTCCAAGCACATATGCTTTCCACAGCATGTATTCATTCAACATGCATAATTCATCTCATTATTACAAGTATAATTTCGTAATAGTTCATTTTGAGATCAGTTCATTTCATATCAGAACTTTACTCTTATTACTCAGAATATTAAGGTCACGATCAATACACACAATGTGTACAAGTCTATAATCAAGAATGAAAATATATTCATCAAATAAAGTCCATGTACAAATATCATCACCTCGTGTTTTCAAATATCATTTGTCATGTATCACCATTTTCATGTATTTCAAGCCGATATGTGCATTAACTCATTTCTTATTCACATCTTCTCATTTTAAGGACTTTTACTATAACACCCCAAACCCGATCTGAATGTTATGGCTAAATCTGATGTGCTACATTATAGTGTCTCTCGAGAAAAATGGAATTTCAAATAAAAACTTAACGTCAATTTAAAAAACACCCCTTTGTGGTTTGACAGAAAACTTTAGTGAGTTAAGTACTTTACTATTATCAAATCATCTTGTTAAAACAATTTCCAATAGTGTATTAAACAAGTTTAAATCGTGGAAGCTTTTTATAAAATTTTGACGTTTGAATTGCATGTTTTTAGAGGAAAAACAATTATTATTTTTGAAAACCCGTCTTTTTCTAACTAGCAGTTTTAAGTAATTAAGCAAAAGCCCAATCAAAATTTAAATCCCCAAAATGGCCTTATTACAAAAATAGAACCCTCAAAACGTAACTAAAAGTCTAGTAAACCAAATGGAATTAACTGCAATCGTGTGGCCACCTTCGAGTCTCTTGGAGCACCAAATCGCCTATGGCTGGGGATTACCTGCACAATTAAAAAAGGGTGAGTTTATGAAAACTCAGTGTGTAATCCCCTATCTATCAATCAGGATATAGCATGCAGATACAAATTGGGCTTGAGCCCTATTCAGAAACAGTACAGTGTGGGCCTTGGCCCAATGCAATAACAGTGTGGGCCTTAGCCCAATACAGTAACAGTTCAGAACAACGATGCAACAGTGCAACCCACCCCAATCCAACCAACACACCACTCCGTACCACCAACACACCATGTGGGGATAAAATAGACCCACCCAGCCAGCACACTAATATCGCAGCTGAGCTGCCAGTATAATATATGTGGCAAAGCCACCAGTAACAGAATATGTGGCATAGCCACCAGTACAATGCTACCTCCATATCAGTATCCCAATCCCATGCAGTATGTCATGTCATAGATATCATGTGTATACAGCATGTCATGCTCAGTAATAGTCATGTTTATATCAGAATCACAGTCAAACTACCTCTAGTGGTACAACAGTCATTTTACCCTATGGGGGTATATTAGTCATGTTACCCTACGGGGGTATTTTAATCATTTTAACTATTAGGGGTAAAATAGTCATTTTACCCCCTAAGGGTATTTTGGTCATGTACCTATTTTGGAATCTTGGTACACATACAACCTTTCAGAAAGTCTATAGACATCCAAAGCGACTTAGGTAATCAACATGGTCATAACAATGTAATTGGGCCCGAGGCCCAAGTGGGCCCAAGTGGGCCCACACGTTGTGTAGCCCATCTGGCCCAGATTTAGTCACGGCTATGCAAACTATATAGCCTGATCCGAGTTTTGCCACATATCATGGATTTCATCCTTGTTGGGCCCATGAGCCCATTAGGCCCACACGGCCTATTCTGGCCCAACATGGCCCATAACAACCCAAGTCCACGAGCGCACTCATGGTGGCCTATGCCCATGTTCCGTCGGCTCGTATTACCATACGTGTGCTTGCACACTTGTGTGGCATCAACGCCCAACCTTTCGACCTTTTGGCTTTTTGGCTTTTGCCATTCTACAGATACGGTGGGGTGTTTACACACCTTTTCGGGTTTTTGACAGTAACAGATTTGGTGCATAGTTACATACTTTTTCACAAAATCGAATGAACTGCTCACGCCCAACACCTACGTTCATTCTAATTACTCAATTAGTCTCTTACTTAATAGTATTCATAATCACCTAATCCCCAAAAAATACTCCGCTTACATTGATCGAAAGGAGTACGGCCAAATATACTCAGATCGTGGCTAGAATCAACCACACGTATTCCAGCGCTTAACTATACACACGATAGACTGATAGATAGAATTGATTAAAATGCTGCCCAAAACCTTATACATAACACTTTCAGAATCTAAGAGTAACTGGCTATACCCAAAACAAGGTATCAAAAATACCTTAATCAAATACTAGGAGGCAAGGTTTCGATGGCTCAAGAACACTTGCGCCCTTCACTCCTCGGTAATACCTAGAATCCACAACACACATCATAAGGAAGGAGTCACCAATCGACAATCACAGACTACCAAGAGAAGGGGGTATTCGGCTTTTAGAGGGAAGTAGTAGAAACGGATTTGTCAGATCACTTAACAAACTCTTACAGATTTGTCAGAACACTTGCAGACCGAAACAATTTGTTAATAGCAGAGAAGAATAATATTCCACCACCCTAAAACTTCAACAGAGAGTACAGGGGTGCAATAGGAGGATTCAGCCAAAGCACTAAATGAATAGATGTTTAAAAGAAAAGAACTATTGATAAGAAGAAGTGAGATGATTTCGGCTACAGTGGCAAACTGTCAATGCAAAAAGGAATTAAGAGTCAAAGAGTGAAAGTGGTCGGCTGAAGCACTATGTTGCGCAAGAGGAGAAGATTTTGAAACAAAAAAAAGTAAAATTGAGCAAATGGAGAACAGAGAAGGATTCGGCCAAAGGAACTCAAAATAGCAAAAAGAAGAGGAGAAAAGTAAAAAGAAGAATGCCAAAACTCTTGTCAAAATCGTGTTGGCCAATACCCCAAATGGGAAAAACCCAAAACTCACCAAGCAAATTTAGCAAAAAGACTCCCTACAGCACCCAAAACTGAACCAAAGAATACCTAGAGACCTAATTCGGCACTGCTCTTCCTATACACCTCAAATTCCTAATTTTCCTCCACAAATCCCTCCACGATTTGCTCCTCCACCCACTCCTCAAATCACTCCTCAATTTTCTCTACATCAACCTCATCCATCAGAATTCTAATGCAACACAAACTCCAGCCGTCCCAACTGTAAAATAATTACCCATTATGCTGTACCAACCCACGAACCTCAAACCTCAAGCACACCCCACACACCACTTGCCACCAGACCACTAGGCTTTTTGTGACTTAATACATGCGCAATTATTTATAAAGACTATGTGCCAATGACCAGATTCTTTTAAGAGAAAAATTTAAAAATTTTTCAAAAACCAAAACTTGAACCTAGGCTTCTCAAACACTCCTAAGAACACCCAAATCACTTAGCCAATAAAGCAAATACGCAGCTTGTGTTAAATCATGCAAAATTTAAAACCCTATATTTTTGGGGCATTACATTTACCCGTTGAATTTATTTGAAATACGATGGATACATAAGTAGTACACTCATGGTGTATACATCAGTATTCGTTAATTCATATTCAATGGTACCCATAGGGTACTATTTCAGAGAGTACACTCTCTAGCCACACAGATATAAACAACAAGATTACCAGTCCAGGCTAAATCCTTTTCATGACATATGCTCTAAGGAGCTTGTTTTGATTACCCATCCGGGCTAAATCCAATCCATAACATATTCTTGAGAGGACTTATATCAGGATTACCTATTTGGGCTAAATCCTTTTCTTTAATGAGGTCAATAGGATTACTCGTCTGAGCTAAATCCCGTCAGCAACAAATGCAAGACCTCATTTATTTTGAGAAATCACATAACCATCGATTTTCATTTATTCAAACGTGATTTAACATTTTTTGAACATAATTACCCATGTGGATACTCCATCTATTTATCATAATTTTATCCAACAATACCTTTAAAACTCATTTACTATTCAAACCGAGTACTAGAATGACATTTACCATTTAAATCAGACATTATCATTTATTTGGTATTTCTCGGATATGTTTATAGGGCTTAAATTTTGTTAAGTATTCTTGATCGTATAAAAAATTTCATATTTATACATTCAAATAATTCACACATGTACACATTCAATACAAGCATATAAGTAATGTGCTCAACATTTATCCTTTAACATCTACCAAGCCTTATTATTGAATTTAATCATTTTTATTTATCGAGTTCGTTTAGATATGTAATCATTTCACATATTTATGACATTTATACAATTTATATAGATACAATTAATGTAAGCATGTAAATAAACACAATTTAGTTACACGAACTTACCTCGACAATGTTCGTGTACTAAAATCTATTAATCTGATATTTTCCTCTTTACTCATTCTAGCACCGAATTTGATCTCTTCGAATCTATACGAGTAAATTTCACATCAATTTATCATATTTCACATTCAAATGGACTCAATTTTCATCCTAGGCAAAATTACTATTTTGCCCCTAACTTTTCCGTAAATTCCCATTTCGTCCGTAGGCCTAGAAAATGAAACTTGTGCAATTTACTCCCTATTCCAACCCTAACCATAATCCCATTACAAATTTTACAACACATGTATTCATAAAAATTCAACATTTTTCTTCAATTTCACAACTTTGCATTTTAGTCCCTAAATCATGTTTTCATCAAAAATCACCTTGTACAAGTTGTTTATCTATCACAACCTTTCATTTTCGACCATAAATTTCTAATTTTCTGCATATCCATACATGACCCATTTTCCATACTTTGATAGCCTTTCAAATTAGTCCCTCAAATAGATAGTTTAAGCTATCCTAGTTTCAAAAATATTAAAATTACTAAAAAGGGGACAATGAAACTTACCCAATTTGGCCATGAAATTTTCTTCTCTCTCTTCTAGGGTTTCCTTGTATTTTGGGGAAGAAGATGAGAAAATAAGGTGATATTTTCCTTTTATCATCTTTTAATTAATTTATTTATTTTAATTTCCAATTTAGCCCTTGCCCTTTTTCTAAATTTCCATGGAGAAGTCACCTTAAAATATCTACATACTTTCTTAAATGGTGTAATTACAATATAAGGACCTCTAGCTTTGAATTCCATAGCTATTTAATCATTCTAGCTACTAGAATTCTACTTTCGCATTTTATGCGATTTGGTCCTTCTCGTAATTAAACACGAAATCGATAAAATTTTGTTGTCAAAATTTTCACATGACATTTCTATCATATTACAGACCATGTAATAAAATAAATTTTATTTTCATCTCTGATTTGTGGTCTCGAAACCACTATTCCAATTTCACTAAAATTAGGCTGTTACAGATTGCTACACCGATTATGAGATTACTGCAGAAAAATTTTAAGTTTGAGTGGCCTGAGAAATGTAAATAAAGCATTGATCAATTAAAAGTATTGTTAACCGAGGCACCGACATTAGTTCAACCAAAATCAGGTGAAGAATTCATTTTTTATAGTCATGCATAATTTAACGGATTGGGTTGTATTTTAATGCAGGAAGGCAAAGTGATAGGGTATGCTTCAAGAAAGTTGAAATCGCACGAAAAGAATTATCAGATGTACGATTCAAAACTTGCAGCAATTGTTTTTGCTTTGAAGATTTGGCGACACCATCTATACGGTGAAAAATGTCATATCTTTACAGATCATAAAAGCTTAAAGTATTTAATGTCATTGAAATATTTGAATTTGAGATAGCGCAGATGGCTGGAGCTATTGAAAGACTATGATTTGATCATTGATTATCATGTTGGAAAAGCTAATGCGGTTGCGGATGCTTTGAGTAGAAAGTCTCTATTTACTTTGTGAGCGTTGAATACTCGATTGACATTGTCTGATGATGGTTCAATCTTAGATGAGTTGAAAGCTAGACCAATGTTTTTACAACAGATTGATGAAGCTAAGAAATATGATGTTATGTTGTTAGCTAAACGAAAATAGATTGAGTTGACTCATAATTCAGATTTTCAGGTTGGCTCCAATGATTGTGTGTATTTAAAGGCTGAATTTACGTTTTGAAAAATTTAGATCTCATTTAGAAGAATTTGGTAGAAGCTCACGATAGTAGCTTGTTTTTCATCCCGGTAGAACCAAAATGCATAGTGATTTAAAACAAATGTACTGGTGGCCGGGTATGAAACGAGAGATTTCTGAATTTGTATCGAGATGTTTTGTGTGTCAGCAAGTTAAAGCTAAACATCAAGTACCTTCTAGCTTGTTATAGCCAATGATGATTCCAGAATCGAAAAGGGAATGCGTCACAATGGATTTAGTATCGGGATTGCATGTTTAATTTGGTGAGAATAACTAAATCATAAAAGATACAAAATTAGAGTTCTATAAGTTAAAGGTACTAAATGGCTATGATATTAAATGGTTAAGGGATTTATGTTGTAATTAAACCATTGTTATTATAAGTGGATTTTTATAGACATTGTTTAAATGTTTTTAAAGGTTAATGCATAAGGTTATATAGGTAATTTAATTAATAAGTTAAGTAACATAATAAAAACAAAGGCCATCATCTTTGTTTGTCCATCTTTGACCGAAATTAGAACTAAGAAACCTCCATTGAAGGTTAGGCGATTGCTTCCTTGCGCATGTAAGTGTTGTTTTGTCTCATTTTTAATGATTTTTATGTTTTTGAAGTCGTTGTAGCTTAATCTAGCTAGCCCAAGTACTAATTTGCAAAACTATTAAAAGGTTGGGGTTTTACCATGAATGTGTGCATGTGATTCATGATGTTTGATGGAAGAAAATGCATCTTTGTTGATAAATGAACAACTTTTGTAAAGTAAATTTAGTTGAAAATGTCAAATAGGGATTTATTTGTAAAATGTGTAAAATATATAGTGAAAATTGTAAAATAATGAATTGTATGAGTTACTTAGACCTATACTGAATTTGGCTAGCTTGGGTTAGGGATGAAATGGCATGAATTTCAATTTAGGAGCTTAAGGACTAACTTGTAAAAAAATCAAAATAATAGGAGCAAAAGTGTAATTTTACATAATATGAATTTTGGATTGAATTGAATAGAATGGATATTAAATAGATTGAATTTATTTGTTTAGATCAAGATAGACCTGGTATGGCTTTAGATCGAGGTAAAGATAAAGCTTCGGATTAGTCTACTCCGTTTCTACGCCTTTATTATCAAGGTAAGTTCGTGTAATTCTGTAATGTTTTGATGCTATTTTTTGAGCTATATGTAAATTGTGGAATTTTATGTAATGAATTAATGCAAATCCAATGATGTTACGACAACTATCGAGCCCCGTTTGAGCCTTAAGAATTCGTAGGATACAAATGACATGTCATTAGGTTTTCCACGTTTCGGGTGTTGGTCTCGAATGTCCTACCGATGGCTGAGGTCTGGCATGTGGTGCATATGCTCCCTAGCTCATATGAGCAGTATCGTATAGCTTACATTCTGACCTACAACTCAAATGAACAATGATGTAAAAGAAAGGAAAGGTTATGATTATATGTTTGGCACACTTTGCGTGAGCTATCCCGTGTATCTGATTATATTCTAAACAGTTCAATGGGCATGATTGAAAGGAAATGGTAAGTGTTCAATATAAAGCAAGCCATGTATGTATGAAATACATTGAAATTGTGAGCTACATGGAAAACATGTTATGTTGTGATGGATGATAAATCTAATTTAATCATGCTCAAGAATAATGGTGATCCATGTTAAATTCATATGAATTATGTTTAAGTATGCTAACATGTTTGTGTTGGTGCTTAAGCTTGTGCCACGCTAAAGGTTGGATTATATCATGTTAATTTTAATGTTATGTAATGAAACGGTAAGTTAAGATATGTGTTATACGAACTTTCTAAGCATTATATGCTTACATAGTTTCCTTTCCCATATTTTATAGATAATCGGAAGCTTATTCAGTTTGGAAGCTTGTCAGAGACATATCACATTATCCCATGGATATATTGGTAGCTTTTAATCTTTTGGTTATGGTTATAATGGCAAGTATAGGTGAACTTTTATTAATGATCTAGTTGTTATGTTTGACATGTATATATGTGGTATTATCGTTGATGAACTTTTGGCATTTTGATGCTTAAATGGTTGGTGATGAAATGGTCAAATGAAAGTATATTATGGATGACCAATTTGGTATGTTTCAGTGTGGTTTGGCATGTGGTTATTGTTGTATGACTTGGTAAGGAAATAGGTCATTATGTATGGTTGATTCTTGGATAAGTATATTTATGTTTAGGTTAACTTGATGACATGTGATTGAGGTGCCTTTTAGCATATTGGTTGTATGGATAGATACCATATTGAAATAGTCCTTTTATGCATGTTTTAGGTATGTTTTGAAGCTCGATTTTACGTGCAAATGGCTTATAGGTGTGAGCTTGATTTGGGTGAAAGAAATGGCTTGAAAATGGCCTCTTTCTTGTCCACACGACCTAAGACACGGGTGTGTGCCTCAGCCATGTGTCCCTATAGGTTTCAATGGGTTGAAAGTTAGGCAGTTACACTGCCTAACACATGGCCTGGCATATGGTCGTGTGAGGCCGATTCAAGAGTTACATGTCCTAGCACACGGACGTGTGGCTTGGCCGTGTGACCTATGTTAGTGAGTTTCATGAGCATAAACACGGGTTGGGACACAGCCATGTGTCCCTACTTCAAATGACCACACGGCTTGAGACACAAGCAGGTGTCTTAGCCGTGTGAGTCACACTGCAGTGTGACCTTGTAGTGTGAAATTCTCTATCTTTTTCCATAAAATTCTAAATGTTTCTGACTTCATGTTGAATCAATTCTAAAGTGTTTCTAAGGCCTCGAGGGCTTGAATAAGGGACAATAATCATGGTTTTGAATGAATTATGTTATGATTTATGAAATGCCTGGAAATTGATGATTTTAAGTTACCTTTTTATGGTAATGCTCTGTAATCCTATTCTGGCAACGGATGCAGGTTAAGGGTGTGACAATAAGTGATTGAAATGGTTGAATGGTGTGTGGAGGTGGTGATGTATGTTTAGGGTATAATGTGATTTTAAATTGGTATGAATTGTGGTACCTTTGAATGGCATATTGGTTAGAACTTATAGGTTGATTGATTTGGTATGTTTTGAGTGTGTTTAAAGAGTGTTTTGATCATAGGAATATATGTGCAAATGGTGTGAATTTTTTCCACGATTGTAATGAGTTATTGGAAATTAATATTAACTTGTATTATTACGTTGTTTTGAAGTTAAAGGTTCTATTTTGTACAGTAATGCTTCGATTAGGGGGGTTACATTTAGTGGTATTAGAGTTGTGGTTTAGTCGGTTTTCAGACTGAACATAACATGTATAGAGTATAGAATACATGCCATAATATAACATGTGACAGTGTGATGTCTCCTAACTTAAATTGAATTATGTTTTCATATAGATAAAAAATGTCATCCAACTGAGCTAATTTCGATGGAGTTGAAAGTAAAGCTTTATCATACAAAATTGGACTTAACATGCTTTGTCATACAAAATCGGACCATAAATTTTCATTCCAATTTAAAACTTTTCATTCATATTCATAACGCCCCTATTATGGGCCTATGAGACCCAAAACATACATATAGAGTGGTTCAAGACTAAATCGAAAGCTTTCGAGTACTTAGAAAATTTTTGCTCAAAATAGGGCCACATGCCCATGTGGAAAGGGACATGTCTGTGTGGGCAGGCCGTGTGGTCACACACGCCCATGCCCCTAGTCCATGTGGTTTTTATTTTTCATTTCAAACCTACAGGGGTTTTCACACGGCCTGGCACACGCCCGTGTCTATGGCCCGTGTCCCTCACACGGCCATGACACGCCTGTGTCTTAGCCAGTGTGTGAAAACCTTGACATTCTGTTTATGACATCAATAAACATTTTGGGTCACATAGCCAAGTCACACACTCGTGTGCTAGGCTGTGTGGCGAATTTAATTCTCATAGATAATGTGCAGACTTCACATAGCCTGGGCACACGCCCATGTCCTGAGGTCGTGTCCTTCATATGGCTGTGTCTCTGCCCATATATTTACTATTGGGTATTCTATTTTGCTAAATTTGGATACAGGGGACACACGGCCTATCAACACACCCATGGGGATGACCGTGTGTCACACACGGCCTAGACACACGCCTGTGTCTCTACCTGTGTGGACAAATATAAGGCTATTTACCAAGCCATTTGCCACCCTGAAAGGCAACCACACTCATACCATTTCCAACAACACATAGCATGACAATAATACACATCTAATGTCCACAATCAAGATATCCACACCTCAATTTCATACTACATTCATCATGCATATACTTCACACATTACTCATTCAAATGCGCAAGCTTGCACTTCATGAATTTCATCATCATTGAATAGATATAACTTAACTAGCATTGGCCAATTCCAATGGCCATTTACAAAATGAAATAAGTAACATCAATAGCCAACACATTGTTAACCAACATGACATATAACAAAAGGACCAAGTTCATATACATGCCATACCCAAAATAATCAAATTTTACTATACCCAAAAGAATAGTTGATAGAGTGAACCGAGCTTTGACGTCCCTCGATCCCTGAGCTAGCTTGGCATACTACAAGAAAAGGGAAAAGAAAGGGAGTAAGCATAAAGCTTAGTAAGTTTGCATGTAATAGATAGCAACATAAAAATCTTGTAATAACATCCACATATTACATTACAAATTAACAAAAAATTTTCAAATGAACGCTGACATGGCTTACTCAAGCTCATTCTGACCGACCACATATCACATACCGGACTCATTTCTCATGAGTTTCACATATGTACCTATATCACTCCATCACATAACTTTATCCTTTTTCATCTTTACCATAAACTTTAATTCTTTTCTCCGCTGAACCACTTGGAATATCAAAAGATACTTGAAAAATGTCATACACATGGTAAGATGCCAAGGCCATATCCCATATATGATCTTACATGGAATCACATGTTGATGTGATGCCATATCCCAGATATGGTCTTATACGAGATCGCTTATCAATGTCGATGCCATATCCCAAATATGGTCTTACTCGAGATCGTATATCATGCCATGTCCTAGACATGGTCTTACATGATTTCATATCGAAGCTAGGTCCCAGACGTGGTCTTACACAAAATTACTATTTGATGCCAATGCCATATCCCAGATAAGGTCTTACACAGGATCTCAATTCAGCACCGATGCCATATCCCAGATATGGCCTTATACAGGACCTTATTAATCTAATGTCGTGACAAGGGTATCCTTTCTATTCCTAAGGTTCAACCCGGACTTCGATATAGCATAGCTTCATAATTTCTTCATCTAGACCTCATTAACCAATTTCATAAAACGAATATACATTTCATGCAATGTCAAGCATTTAAATACAAAAGATCATAATGTTGATTTATTACACATAAACTTACCTTGGTTCTAAAATATAGATAGTTGTTCAATTTAGTCCACCACCTTGTTCTTTCCTCGGTTTAGGTTTAGAATTCGTGTTTCTTGATCTATAATGACAAATTTCACTTATTTAATTACCACATTGACTAAACAGCCCATGAATCATACTTTGGAAAATTTATAATTTTGCCCCTAAACTTTCACATATTTGCAAAATGGTCCCTAGGCTCGTATGATGAAATGTACTCATTTTCTTGGTTACCCAAGCCTAGCCAAACCTATCTTAAGCTTTTAGTAGCTCACATTTTCCTTCATATCAGATTTTTACTACACATTTTATCACTTTTTCAAATAGGTCATTTTTAGGTGTTTTCATGAAAAATCACCTAAAGAAATATGTTCATCACACATCAAACTTCTATATTCCTCCATTAAACATCAAAATACATGCATGTCATACATGGGAAAGTTTTTGAACAGGAAACCTAGCTTAAAATATGGCTAGATATAGCTAAATCGAGCTACAAGGATCTAAAAAATGTCAAGAACATTAAAAACGGGGCTAGGATGCACTTATTATCAAGCTTGAAGATAAAAGAAACCCTAGCTATGGCTTCTTGATAATTTCGGCACAAGGGGAAGAAGATGGACACCAATTTTGACTTCTTTTTCCCTTTTTATTAATTTATTAACTAAATGACCAAAATGCCCTTAAGGCCTTTCCTTGAGATTTTTCCTTTCCATGTCCATTTTTGTCCATCATGAGATTAATGGTCTAATTACTAAATAAGGACCTCAAATAAATTTTCTAATGCTATTTCATACTTAAAACTTCAAGAATATCATATTGTGCAATTTAGTTCTAAAAGACAAATTGATCACTTAATCATAAAATTTCTTCATGAAATTTTCACACAACCATGCAATCATATCATGACCTTATAAAAACCATAAAACATATATTTCTACTTTGGACTAATGGTCTCACAACCATTATTCTAACTAGGCCCTAAATCGGGCGATTACATAACACGCCCGTGTCTTAGGCCGTGTAGCAATCGAAATAGGGCACACGGCTATGTCCCAGCCCGTGTTAGTACCTGTGTAACTCTCTGACTTAGGTCACACGGCCAAGCCACACACCCGTGTGCCATGCCGTGTGAAAAATATTGAGCATTTTGTTTTGAATTTTTATGATGCATGGGACAAACGGCCAAATCACATGCCCATGTGCTAGACCATGTACCACACACAATTGAGACACACGCCCGTGTCTCTGCCCGTATGGACAAAATAAGGTCATTTCTAAGCCATATTTCTCACCCAAGTTTACCTTCCATCTACATAAACACTTAAACATATTCTCAAGCCAATATAAAACATTCAAATTAAACTAAAACTAGTTCCTATACATGACATATCAACTCATATGTTAAATTATCCAAACTTACCAAAACAACCATACACACATATAGGCATATTTACCAATTTTATACTATCACAAACCAATCATCAACATGCCTATACAATTTCCATCATTTATCCATTTCAAACACACAATCAACATATTAAGGCCACTTTTTACATATCAAAACAGACCAATTACAAGCCATACCAAATGGCTAATTTCAACCAAACACATACATACCATCCATGATCACTTTTAGCCTATACATGTCATTATAACCAAAATGTAATTATTATATATACTGAAATGAGTTGATCGATAGTGTGATGATATCTCTGCCAAGCTTCCAACCCAACGAGCTTCCGAATTACTTATCATCTTTAATTATTTTTACTTTCCAATTTAGTCCTTTTTTTATTTGATTTTCCATGGATGAGTCATCATTCTTATCTACTAACTCTTCTTAATCGCCTATTTGCCATATAAAGTCCTCAAATTTTGAATTCCATAGCTAGTTGATACTTATAGCTTCTAGAACTCAACTTTTGTATTTCATGCGATTTGGTCCTTTTATCAATTAAACATGTAATCGGTAAAATTTTCTTAACAAAATTTTTATATGATATTCCTATCATACAGTAGACCATAAAATAATATTAAAATAATTTTCCTTCTAGACTCAAATTTGTGGTCCCAAAACCACAGTTTTGATTTCACTGAAAATAGGCTATTACAACTCTCCCCCTTAAAGAATTTTCGTCCTAAAAAATCTTACTATTAAAGAGGTTTAAGTATTGCTTTCTTATTGTTTCCTCAGGTTCTCAGGTAGCCTATTCTATTTCATATCATTGGCAGAGAACTTTTACTAAAGCTACCTTTTTATTTCTTAATTCTTTCGTTTCGCGTAGTAGAATTTTGATCAGTTCTTCACTGTAAGTCATGTCAGGCTGAATCTCAACTTTTTTCGGAGAGATAACATGTGAATGATTTGACCGATATCGCCATAACATAAACACGTAAAAGACATTGTGAATCTTTTCTAGTTCCAGTGGTAAAGCCAATTAGTACGCAACAAGTCCAATTCTTTTAGTAACCTCATATGGCCCAATAAATCGTGGACTCAGTTTTCCTTTACGGCAAAATCAAAGAACTTTCTTCCAAGGCAATACTTTCAAGAATACCTTGTCGCCAACTTGGAATTCTATTTCTTTTCGTTTAAGATTTGCATAGGATCTTTGACGATCAGAAGCTGCTTTCAAGCTATCTCGGATCACTTTCACATTTTTTTCAGTTTCTAAAATCAAATCAACTCCATATATCTTTTTCTCACCGAGCTCAATCTAGTACAAGGAGTTCTACATTTACAACCATACAGAGCTTTATATGGTGCCATCTTTATACTTGACTGATAACTATTATTGTACTTGAATTTGACTAACGTCAAATATTTTTCCCAATTACCTTCGAATTCTAATACACAGCACTAAAGCATGTCCTCAAGAATCTGAATCACACGTTCGAATTAACCATCTGTTTGAGGATGGAATGCAATATTAAAATGTAACTATGTACCTAGAGCTTCTTGCAACTTGCTCCAGAGTTCAGATATGAACCGTGGATCTCTGTCTGATATAATGGAGACTGGCACTCCATGGAGCCTGACAATCTTAGAAATATATAACTCTGCTAATCTGTCCAGGGAGAAATCCATACATACCAAAATAAAGTGTGCAGACTTCATCAAACAGTCGAAGATTACCCAAATAGCATCTTTTTTTTTTGGAGATAGGGGTAATCCTGATACAAAATCAATGATAGCTCTTTCCCACTTGCATTCTAGTATCATGACTGGTTGTAATAATCCCGAAGGTACTGATGTTCAGCTTTAACTTGCTGACATATCAAACATCTAGATACGAATTCAGAAATATCACGCTTCATTCTCGGCCACCAGTACATCTTTTTCAAATCATTACACATTTTACTACTCCCCGAATGAACAGACATAATACCATTATGAGCTTCATGTAAAATTCTCTGTACAACTTCTAAGTTCTTCGGTACACATACTCTACCTCTGAATAACAGGCAATCATCAAACCCTATTTGAAGTTCTGAATCAGAAGTTAACTCACATTGAACTCTTTTAGCTTGCAACTCTTTATCACTTTTCTTAGCTTCGTAGATCTGTTGTAGAAATGTCAGCTTAGTTTTTAACTCAGCTATGATTGAGTCATCATCAAACAATGATAATCAAGTATTCATCGCTAGCAAGGTAAACAGAGATTTTCTACTCAGAGCATCTGCAACCACATTTGCTTTCCCCGGATGATAATCAATAAACCAATCATAATCTTTTAACAATTCAAGTCACCTGTGCTGCCTCAAATTCAAATCTTTCTATGACCTCAAATACTTTAAGCTATTATGATCGGTGAATATATGGCACTTTTCACCAAACAGATAGTGTCGCCATGTAACACCCCCTAACCCTTAACCGTCGCCAGAACAGGGTTACAGAGCATTACCGAACTTTACAAATCAAATATGAATAATAAATAATTCAATCAGTATATACACCATAAATTAATCATATCGTCCCTTTTATGTTAAGTTTACCAACCCTGCAAATCTTGAACAACAAGCAACTTAAAATTCAATTGTTCAACCAGTCCAAAACACAACTAAACACCCCTAAAACTTATCAACATATACATCTTAAATGCCTAATTAATGAATTATCATAGGTACCTTATTTATATTATCAAATCTATCCAACATATCATTAATGAAACCAAATTCTAATTCATATCAAATTTAGCTTAAATCTTTAAACTATTCCATACTCATATTTTATTAACTTAATCATACCACTTGATACCTCAATATGTCATATATATATTGTATATAAAGTGACTAATAACATCATATAATATTATTTACTACCCTTTTTTTTTAAAATGACATACATATAACAACCTAAGTACATGCCATTTACCAAAAAAAAATATGTCACCAGGTTTTAAGTTTGGATCGGCTTTGGATGCTGAATCGACAATTTGACTTTAACCTAACCTACACACAGAAACAAACTGTACGTTGAGTATAAACTCAGTGGTATTTCTATAACCTAAATACTTGTTGAATAAGAATGTAACAACCCATTTTTTGATGAAATCGGAATAGTAGTTTTGGGACCACAAATCTGATCTGAAAATAAAATTTATTGTTATTTTATTATATGGATCGTATTATGTTGGAAAAGTCATGTGAAAATTTTGATAAGAAAATTTTACCGATTTCGTGTTTAATTATGAAAAGGACCAAATCGCATAAAATACGAAAGTAGAATTCTAATAGCTAGAATGATTAAATAGCTATGGAATTCAAAACTAGAGGTCCTTATATGGTAACTAGACCATTTAAGAAAGTATGTAGATATTTTAAGGTGACTCATCCATGGAAATTTAAAAAAAGGGCAAACACTAAATTGGAATTGAAATAAATTAATTAATTAAAAGATGATAAAAGGAAAATATCATCTTATTTTCTCATCTTCTTTCCCAAAAATACATGGAAACCCTAGGAGAGAGAGAGAAAACTTTCATGTCCAAATTGGGTAAGTTTCCTTGTCCCGTTTTTAGTAATTTTGATATTTTTGAAATCGGGATAACTTAATCTATCTATTTGGGGGATCAATTTGAAAAGTTATCAAAGTATGAGAAATGGGTCATGGATGTATATACTAAAAACTAGAAATTTATGTTAGAAAATGAAAGGTTGTTGATAGATAAACAACTTTTACAAAGTGATTTTTGAAGAAAACATGATTTAGAGACTAAAATGCAAAGTTGTGAAATTGAAGAAAAATACTGAATTTTTATGAATACATGTGCTGTAAATTTTGTAATGGGATATTGGTTAGGCTTGGAGTAGAGAGTAAATTGCACAAATTTCATTATTCAAGCCTAGGGACGAAATGGGATTTTATAGAAAAGTTAGGGGCAAAATAGTAATTTTCCCTAGGATTAAAATTGAGTCCACTTGAATGTGAAATATGATAAATTGATGTAAAATTTACTCGTATAGATCCGGATAGACCAAATTCGGAGTTAGATTGAGGAAAGAGGAAAATATCGGATTAGTAGATTTTACGTACACGAACATTGTCGAGGTAAGTTCGTGTAACTAAATTGTGTTTATTTACATGCTTGCATTGATTGTGTCTGTGCAAATTGTATAAATGTCATAAATATGTGAAATGATTAAATAAAATGATTAAATTCAATGATAAGGCTCGATAGATGGTAAATGATAAATGATGAGCATATTATTTATATGCTTGTATTGAATGTGTATATGTGTGAACTATTTGAATGTATAAATATGAACCTTTTTATATGATTAATAATATTTAACAAAAGTTAAGTCTTGTAAATATATCCTAGAAATACCAGATAAATGATAATGTCTGATTTAAGGATAAAATCTTATTCTTGTACTTGGTTTGAATAGTGAATGTGATTTAAAGGAATTGTTGGATACAATTGAGAAATATAGATGAATATCCACATGAGTAATTATGTTCGAAAAATGTTAAATCCTGTTTGAATAAATGGAAATAAATGGTTATGTGATTTCCCGAATTGAATGAGGTCCTGCATTTGTTGCTAACAGGATTTAGCTCGGACGAGTAATCCTATTGACTTCATTAAAGAAAAGGATTTAGTCAGGTCAGGTAATCCTGATATAAGTCCTCTCGAGCATATGTTATGGATTGGATTTAACCCGGACAAGTAATCCAAATCAAGCTCCTTAGATCATGTCATGAAAAGGATTTACCCTGGACTGGTGATCTTGTTGGTTATATATATGTCGCTCGAGAGTGTACTCTCTGAAATAGTATCCTATGGGTACCATTGGATATGAATTGATGAATCCTGATTTGTACACCACGAGTGTACTACTTGTGTATCCATCGATATTTCAGATAAATTCAATGGGTAAAAGTCCTTAACATGAAAATATGTGAATAAGAAATGAGTTATTGCACATATCAGCTTGAAATACATGAAAGTGATGATACATGACAAATGATATATAAAAACATAATATGATGATATTTGTACATGGAATTTATTTTATGAATATATGTTCATTCTTGATTATAGACTTGTACACCTTGTGTGTATTAATTGTGACCTTGATATTCTGAGTAATAAGAGTAAAGTTCTGATATGAAATGATCTAAACTAGAAATGAACTATTACGAAATTATACTTGCAATAATGAGATGAATTATGCATGTTGAATGAATACATGTTATGGAAAGCATATATGCTTGAAAACTTGATTGTTGTTGAGCCCATATATAATTGGATGTTAATGTGGAATATATGACTAACAAGGGCAATGAGGATGTGTGTAGGGCTTGAGGTCAAATTGATTGAATATGCCTTACATAATTACCTCAAAATAGAATGAATGGTAAGTTAAGTACCATGTTATACGAACTTACTAAGCATTTTATGCTTACTTAGTCTTTATTTCCCTGTTTTATAGTAAATCAGAAGCTCGTTGGATTGGAAGCTTTGCGGAGACCACTCGCACTATCCATCAGCCTATGTTGGTACAATATGGAAAATCAATTATGGTTATAATGGCATGTATAGGTTATATTGGTTATATTGGCATGTAATTGTAAATGATGCTTGTAATCTAGCCATTGGAACAACTAGTAATGGTTTGTTCTAATATAATTGTAATGTCTATCTATGGTACCTACATGTATGTTAACTAGTTGACCAAACTAAGTCTAACTCAAGGTTTTAACTAAAGTAATATTATAGCTATGTATGCATGAAAGGATATGCCATGAAGAATGATAGAGTCTGTTTGATTTCAGTGCTTGAAATGGTTGGTATTTAAATGTGTGATTCAAGTACAAGTCATGGGTGTGATTTTGGGTGAGAAATGAAGCTAGGAATGGTTTCATTTTGTCCACAGGGGCAGACACACAGGCATGTGTCTAGACCGTGTGCGACACACAGCCAAGTACATGGGCGTGTATTTAGGCCGTGTATCCCCTGCACCTTAATTTTGAGAAAATAGAATGCTCAAAATTGAGCACATAGGCAGAGACACGGGCATGTTTCTCAGCCGTGTGAGGCACACGGCCTAGAACACGAGCGTGTCTCTTGACCGTGTGAATCCTGCACCTATTTTTCAAAAATTCAAATTAACCACACGGCCTAGCACACAGGCGTGTGACTTGGCCATTTGACATCAAGTTGCTCATGAGTTACAAGTCAGAGAGTTACACAGGTTTAGGACACGGGCATGTCCCATACCACACGGGCATGTCCCATACCACACGGGCATGTGACTATTAATAGTGAGAAAAAATTTGGAATTTCACGAAAAATTCCCTGAGTTCCCGATTTAGTCCCAATTCAATTCCAATACTTGTTTTTGGCCTCGAGGGTCCATATAAGGGACGTTATAAATGATTTCAAAAAATGAATAGTACTTTACATGAATTATCTAAAAATGTTCTGAAAGTTTTGGTAATGCTTTGAAACCTTGTTTCAGCGATGGATATGGGATAGGGGTGTTACATTTAGTGGTATCAGAGTTACGGTTTAGTCGGTTCTCAGACTGAACGTAGCATATGTGGAGTCTAGAAATACATGACATTATATAACCTGTGATAGTGTAATATCTCCCAACTCTGATGAAAATTATTTTGCAAATAGATAGAGATGCTTTCCAACTGAGCTAATTTCGATGCTGCTGTGAGTGATACTCACATGCTTGAGTAAAAATGTTACTTATGATGAAATGAGATTCATAAAGGTATGAAATAAATATTTTATAATGGACATGTTAATGATAAATGTTAAGTGATATGTGTGTATTTATGAAAGTTAAATTTTGAGGCTTTACGATCTCCACCCCATCACCAGTACCATTTTATACAATAAAATTCGTAAGATTTATATTGATTAAGTTCATAAGTGTGAAAGAAGGATTCAAATGCTGAATGATTAATAATGTAGTCAAAATTGAGAATGAGTTAATAAATAAAGCCGGTGTAAAAAGAGATATCAGATTTTTCTAAAGATTATTCTGAATATGTAATGTCGTTGTTAAGGAAGAAGTTATTCATGAATAATCGACTTATCCAGATATGATACTTACAAAACGGATTAGCCAAAAATCCTTCCGAATTGACTCTTTTAGTGAAACTGAATAATGTAAGATTATTGATGACTTTATTAATCAGTGGAATATTAATGAAATTGCACAAATATTCAAATGCAGCTGTTATAATCGAGAATATTATAGCAATATCTTTTGGGTACTTTATAAGTTCTGTTATTCTGAGAGGCATATGAAATTGTTCATGTTCAGGTGCAATATTTATCATATCTAAAAGTTGGCTAATTATTTAGATGGAATTACTATAAGTCTAGTTGATTCATGAGCAGTTTCGCTCTGTCTTACTTAGGCTTTCTAATTCATCATGATTGATATAAGATTGGATGATAAGGTTCATATGATATCATTTTCTACTTCTACTGATTGAAGCCCTGAATTGTGAATGTGCAAGTTATTGTAACGACCCAAATTTCTTATTTTTGTTTTTTTGAAAGTGTGACACAAATATTTGTCTGCTTCAATGGTTATGAGTTCTGGGTATGTGTGAGAGGTCCCAAGTTCAAGCCATACATTTGGCAAAATTTTGAAATTTTTCTGAGTAAAGCCTCACCCTTGTTCAGTAGGCTTTTATTTAGTTGTTTGTAAGTATATAATAGAATAGGCCTACTGGTCTAGTTGTTAAGTAGGATTTGAGGGAGAAAAGTAAGGGTTTAGATATAATGGGGATTTGGTAGAACTCTTTGGTGCCCCAAAATTCTCTCTTCAGAAAAAAAAATTGTCGTTCTCCTCTTACCTTATCATTTTTCTCTTTTCTCTGCCATTTCTCTCTTCCCCATTTTGTTGCCAAAATTTTGTTGTAATTCCTCATCTGTCTGCCTTTTTTTTCTCCCTAAACCATCTACTTCTTTTGTTCCGTCTATGTTGTTGGCTGGAAACACAAAAATTTATATAATTTTTCATACCTTTTTTTACTTAAAATCAGGCAGTTTTGGTAAAATTCTTGTCATAAAATAATTAATTTTTATAAAATAAATTAAATGTGCTAAAAGTTTGAACATGTTTATTTTTAGTCAATTTGATAAGTATTTTTAATGAATTTTGATTATTTTTTGACATATTCGCACAAAAGGCGAAAGTTGACTCGGCAGACAACATTAGAAGAACAAAACCGAGAAGCAATTTGAAGAAACAAGGTGAAATAATTTCCAGCCTAAGACAGTCCAAATATGTGTATTAATTCATAATATAATTAATTTTAATTTATTCCCAATTTAATTTGGGCTAAATAAATTAATTTTAATTAATTATGGAAAAAGGGCCCAGTTGAACCGCACCAGTTGAACCCAATTTATCAAACCGAACCAACCACCAATTGGGTAGCCCAGAACCGTTTAATTGCTGATCCAAATCAGAATTTTTTCTGATTAAATAAGCTTTCAAACAAGGCCTTGAAAGACCTCCAAATTGCGTTCAAACCCCACCTTAATTCAAGGCTTTACGTATTTGCCCCAGGCTAAGTTTAGCAAAGATGAAAGCTTCAACTTTGCCATGTGGATGGCCGGCCATGGGGGGAATCTCTTGGCTGCTGGAGTTTGCTACTTTTAGTAGCCCTCCTCAGCTATAAAAGCCACCCTATGCTGCCCATTCTAATCGTCCCTCATCATCCATCATTCACTCTCATTCTTCATCCATTCCTCTCCTCTCCACTCTCTTTTCTCTCCATTTTCCATTCTATTTTCCTCTTGTTCTTGTGCCGATTTCTCCTCTTGGAAAAGAGGTATTTTCTCAGCCATTTTGGGCAGCAAGCAAGTGTTCATAGAAGCCTTGATCGGCAAGGACAACGGAGACGAAGAACGGAGCAATCAATCAAGCCACGGAGAAACACCAAATTTGCTTCTTGTGCCTTATCTTTTTAATTTCTGTTTTTTTATGATGAACATATCTATGAATATTCATGTTCTTGAAATGGTTATTTTAATCAATCTAGCTTGAATTTAGTTCGTGTTGGGTTGATTGCATTTCTTCCTCTTAATTTACTAAATTTATGTTTATGTTGTTATAGGCCTCAGTAAAATGCTTGATTAAGTAAAATCATGCTTAGGTTATTCTGGCATTATAATTGTTTAGATAACTAAAGAATTAATTGTTTAAACGGATTGAAATTGCAGTTAATGGACACAGTACTTAATCAGTGCATGTTGAATTCTTCTAAGGTAGCTGAAGATTAAATTAGCATTGTATTTGGCAATACATATGCCTTACATAACTTGCAAGATTATTGTGATTAAACTGTTTCAAGATAATGGAGTCTTGTTACCTTACATAGTCTTTTATATGCTTATTAAGTTAAATTAATCGGTTGAATCGACATAGGGATATGCGAGAGATGATTTAATTCAATAAGTATGTATGTGCAATAGCATGTTTACCTTTATAAATCTGTTTAATCGATCGAATTGGCATAGGGATATGTTCCAAGAGATGAATGGATTTTTAATTAGTAAAAATGTTCATAAGTTAGCAAATTATCAGGTTGCCGTGAATTTATTCGTAACCGTATAACATAGGTTTAATAATTCTATGTTAAAGATGTGTAACTACCCCAACACAATTATATCATCTTGATTAAATCTTATTTGAAATCGTGCATTAGAATTTTATTTGCTTTTATTATTTTACTTATTTTTTAATTAGTTTTAATTCATATTCTAGAACCAAATTATTTTTACCTCACCAAAGTGTTTTAATTACATTCATAAATAATTATTTTACAGTCCCTGTGGGTATGATAACTCGACATTTACTTGTCACTGTATTACTTGTTGCGATTGTGTATACTTGTACATTTTCGTCGTTCCAAGTTTTTGGCGCCGTTGCTGGGGACTGTTTTTTAAAAGCCATTATTTGTGAATTTGTTAGTTTTACATTTTGGTTTAATTTTTTGTTTAAATTTTTCTTTACTTAATTAATTTTTCTACGATTATTTTAGGTGTTTATGAGTATTGGCCAGATTATTGACTTACTCCCTGTAGACCCTGAGATAGAACTAACCTTTCGACAGCGAAGAAGACAAGCGAATCAGAGAAGGAATGAAGGAATGAATTTTGAGAACATGAATCAAGGAAACGGAGCAAACCTTGCTCAAAATCCTATCCTCATTGCTGATGATAGGGAAAGAGCCCTAAGACAATATGTTGTGCCACTATTTGACGATCTTAATCCAGGTATTAGGAGACCTAAAATTGAGGCACAACAATTCGAGCTGAAGCCAGTTATGTTCCAGATGCTTCAGACGGTGGGCCAATTTAGTGGAATGCCTACTAAAGATCCCCATATACATTTAAGACTATTTATGGAGGTGAGCTGTTCTTTCAAATTAGCCTAGGTACCCGAAGATGCATTACAATTGAAGCTGTTCCCATATTCACTAAGGGACAGAGCACGAGCCTGGTTAAACTCATTGCCACCAAACTCGATTTCTACATGGCAAGAGTTAGCAGAGAGATTTCTTGTGAAGAATTTCCCGCCTAGTAAGATTGCTAAGCTGAGAAACGAGATTACTGCCGATGAGTCCTTGTACAAGGCATGGGAAAGATTCAAAGAGTTATTACAAAAGTGCCCTCATCATGGAATCCCGCATTGCATCCAACTTGAGACATTTTACAATGGTCTCAACACTCACACAAGGATGGTAGTGGACGCTTCTGCTAACGGTGCTATCCTATCTAAGTCTTACAATGAGGCTTATGGGATTATCGAGAGGATTGCCAACAACAACTATCAATGGCCAACCAATTGAGCAGCGCTAGGAAGACGAGTCGCTGGAATACATGAAGTAGATGCTCTCGCTTCACTCGCATCTCAGCTATCATCAAAAACTTCGATGTTAAAGAATCTTACCACTAATGGGTCTAATAGTCTTGTAGCCCAGCCACCTAATCACTTTGAGAATTTAGCCTGTGTCTATTGTGGGAAGGACATGTGTTTGAGGAATGTCCATCAAACCCAAAATCCATGTACTACATAGGTAATCAAAACCAGAACTGAGGGAGACAAGGACTACTATCTAACTTCTACAACCCATCGTGGCGAAATCACCTGAATTTTGCTTGGAGTAACCAAGGTGCTGGAACTAGTAACACTTACGCCCAACCTAGACTGACCCAGCCACCTAGTTTCCCCCAACAAGTTCAGAAACTAGCTTAAGCTGAATCATCCAATAGCTTAGAGAATTTATTGAAGGCATACATGGAAAAAAACGATGCCACTCTAAGGAATTTGGAGAATCAAGTGGGCCAGCTTGCGACTGAACTCAGGAACCATCCACAAGGTGCTCTATCTAGTGATACGGAGAATCCGAGAAATCTGGGGAAGGAACATTGTAAAGCGCTAACATTGAGTGGAAAGACAGTAGTGCCCAACACTATTGTCGCTAGAAAGGAGCATGCTGAAGCTCAAGACCCAGAGGAAGTTCAACCGGATGTTGAAATTCCAGTTTCACCAGAACTAGAAACTGCAAAACCTGACAATGTAACTTCTGAACCAGCTAATTTTGATTAACTAACAACTTCGTTAGAGACAGAATTACCGCAAATGAGAAATCAACCAGTAACAGTTCCAGTAAAGAAACCACCACCGCCCTACCCTCAAAGACTTCAGAAGTAGAAACATAAGATCCAATTCAAGAAGTTCTTAGATGTACTCAAGCAACTTTATATCAACATCCTGTTGGTGGAAGCACTTGAGCAAATGCCGAATTACGTCAAATTCATGAAGGATATCCTGTCCAAGAAATGAAGACTGGGAGAATTTGAGACGGTAGCTCTGACAAAGGAATGCAGTGCATATCTTCAAGACAAATACCCATGAAGCTGAAGGATCCAGGATGTTTTACCATACCGTACAATATTGGAGCAACATATTGTGGTAAGGCATTATGTGACTTAGGTGCAAGTATCAACTTGATGCTTATGTCAATATTTAGGAAATTGGGAATAGGTGAAGTTAGACTTACTACAGTTACACTTCAACTAGCAGATCAATCCTTAGCACATCCAGAAGGAAAAATCAAGGATGTATTCGTACGAGTGGATGAATTTATCCTTCCTGCTGACTTTGTAATCTTAGACTTTGAAACAGACAAAGAGGTGCCAATTATCCTAGGAAGACCATTCTTAGCAACTGAAAGGACCCTGATTGATGTGCAGAAGGGCGAGCTTACAATGTGTGTTCAGGATGATCTGGTAACATTTAACATTTTCAAGTCAATGCGATTTCTTGACACCATAGATGATTATTTTACAGTATCTAATTTAGAAGAGTTTATAGTGGAGAAGGAACTCAACTATGTTGAGGATCTGTTGAAACGAATTTTGGCATCAGACCCTCTAAATGATGAAGAGGAGGATGAAAACTTAGCTTTGTTAGAAGCTAATCAAAAGGGATTTAATCAGCAATCCTAATTTGAATCTTTGGAATTTTAGAATAAAGATTACTCACAGTCGAAAGCTTCAATCGAGGAGCCACCTAAATTAGAACTCAAGGTATTACCTTCACACTTAAAATATGTTTATTTAGGTAACGCTTCTACTTTGCCTGTCATTGTTTCAACAAAATTAACTTCTGAGCAAGAAGAAAAACTTGTAATAGTTTTGAAATAATTCAAGATCGGATGGACTATAACCGATATCCGTGGTATTAGTCCATCTATATGCATGCATAAGATTATCCTGGAAGATGGTGAAAAAGGGACAATCGATGGACAACGAAGACTGCACCCCATTATGAAGGACGTAGTAAAGAAAGAAATTATCAAGTGGATAGATGCGGGTATCATTTACCCCATCTCAGATAGTTCATGGGTGAGTCTAGTCCAGTGCATGCCAAAGAAAGGAGGTATCACGATCGTTGAGATCGAGAATAACAAATTGATACCGACTAGAACGGTTATGGGATGGAGAATTTGCATCGATTACCGGAAGCTGAAACAGGTGACTAGGAAGGATCATTTTCCTTTTCCGTTCTTGGACCAAATCCTGGATAGACTTGCAGGGTGAGACTATTACTATTTTCTTGATAGATACTCAGGGTATAATCAGATTACAGTAGTACCGGAAGATCAACACAAGACAACATTCACCTACTCGTATGGTATGTTCGCATTTAGACGCATGCCATTTGGTTTATGTAATGCACCTACTACATTCCAAAGATGTATGGTGTCTATTTTCACTGACTAGGTTGAAAAGTATTTGGAAGTATTTATGGATGATTTTTCAGTATTTGGAGACACTTGTGATGATTGCTTAGCCAATCTGGCTAAGTTTCTAAGACGATGCAAAGAAACAAACGTAGTACTTAACTAGGAAAAATGCCATTTCATGGTACAAGAAGGAATTGTTCTAGGGCATCGGATATCGAGACATGGGATCGAGGTAGACAAAACAAAGGTAGATGTTATCGAGAAACTCCTACCTCCAACATCTGTAAAGGGTGTTAGGAGCTTTTCGGGCCACGCCAATTTTTATCAACAATTTATCAAAGTCTTTTCCAAAATTGCAAAACCTTTGTGCAAATTATTGAAGAAGGATACAACATTCAGGTTTGATGACGAATGTTTAAGAGCGTTCAAAGACTTGAAGAATTGATTAGTTACGACACCCAGAATTGTCACACCAGACTGGGATCTACCATTCGAATTGATGTGTGATGCAAGTGACTTCGCAATTGGAGCTGTCATGGGCCAGTGAAGGAACAAAGTTTTTCATCCCATCTACTATGCAAGTTGGACTCTAACAGGAGTGCAACTAAATTATATGGTAACAGAAAAAGAGTTACTTGCTATTATATTTGCTTTCGACAAGTTTCGATCTTATCTTTTAGGTACCAAAGTGACTGTTTATACGGACCACTCAGCAATCAAATATTTACTTCCAAGAAAGACGCTAAGTCGAGACTAATCCGGTGGGTACTTCTACTTCAAGAATTCGATCTGGAAATTCAACATTGAAAGGGGATAGAAAACCAAGTAGTAGATCACTTGTCCAGATTAGAGCCGCAAGAAGGAAATTCTCCATGTGTACCGATTCAGGAGACATTTCCAGATGAACATATACTGAAGGTAAATCATGTCCATAACACCCCTTGGTTTGCTGATATTGCTAACTATTTAGCTTGTGGTTTGATGCCGATCGATAAGACGTATCAACAACGGAAAAAGTTTCTTCATGATGTGAAGTACTATTTCTGGGAAGAGCCATATGTGTTTAAAAAGTGTGCAGATCAGATAATTAGGAGTTGTGTGGAAGAGGAAGAAATACTGAAGATTTTATACCATTGTAACTCAGCTCCAAGTGGGGGACACTTCGGAGGTACTCGTACTGCAGCCAAAGTATTGCAAGCTGGATTCTTTTGGCCAACACTGTTTAAGGATGCATATGCGTATGTGAAGAATTGTGACCGATGTCAAAGAGTTGAAAATGTCACTAAAAAAGTGAGATGCCTCGAACAAACATCATTGAGGTAGAACTGTTTGATGTATGGGGCATTGATTTTCTTGGTCCTTTTCCTCTTTCTTTTGGCCACAAGTACATACTAGTAGCAGTAGACTATGTGTCCAAATGGGTCGATTCTGAAGCTTATCCGAAAAACGATGCTAGGGTTGTGATGAAGTTCTTGTAGAAACACATGTTCACAAGGTTTGGAACCTCACGAGCCATTATCAGCGATGAAAAGTCCCATTTTGTGAACAAGTGGTTAAAATGGTTGTTAGACAAACATGGAGTGAAACACAAGGTTGCTACAGCTTACCATCCGTAAACGAATGGGCAAGCTGAGCTAGTGAATAAGGAAATCAAGGGCATACTTGAGAAGGTAGTTTGATGGAACCGACGAGATTGGTCCAAAAGACTAGATGATGCTTTATGGGCTTATAGAACAACATACAAAACACCTTTAGGGATGTCACCCTATAGGTTGGTTTTCGGAAAAACCTGTCATCTACCTTTGGAGTTAGAGCACAAAGCTTACTAGGCTCTGCGACAACTCAATTTGGATCTCAAGCTTGCTAAAGAGAAACAGATGCTCCAACTCAATGAGCTAGAGGAATTCTTGATGTTCTCATACGAAATTGCCAAATTACTCAAGGAAAGACTCAAGGAATGGCATGACAAGCACATTCGAGTTCGAGAATTTGAAGCAGGTCAGCAAGTTTTATTATTTAATTCTAGATTAAAGTTCTTTCCAGGTAAACTCAAATCACGTTGGTCCAGTCCATTTACAATTCATCGCGTCTATCCATGTGGAGTTGTTGAACTCCAAGGTAAAGGAGGTAATTTTCAAGTTAATGCTCAGCGTTTAAAACATTACCACGGAGATAAACTTGAACGGGATCATGCCTTGTTCAGGTTATCAGATGTTTAAAATTCTCTTTTATTTTTAATAAATTATTTAGAGTATATTTTCGGGTTTATTATGTTTAAATAAATTCTGTCTAGGAGATTGAAACTTCAGCAGGACCGCTTGTGACCCCTCCAATCTTTCCTAGGAATTAATTTTTACATAATTTTCCGAGAAATTATTCCCTAAATAACAAAATAATTTTTTTATTTTTCAAATAAAAGGGTCAATTTTGATCCAAGATTTAATTAGCAACTCAATTTTAAATTTTCATTGAGTCTAAGGACTTAATTAAATTATTTTTAAATTTTGATTGCTCTTTTTATGAATAATAAAAATTAGGCGCCTTTCTTTAGAAATATATATTTTAAGGCATCTAGAAGAAATATTTTTATACTTATATACTATTAATAATGTAATAGCCCAAATTTGACCGGGCTTAAACAAAAAATAAATGGGCAAATAAATATTAATTTATTAAATGTCCATTAAAAAGTCCAAATTACAAGGCCTAAACATTGTGGCCCAACATGGAAACACTACCCAGCAAACCCGTCACACCCTACCCTAAAGCAAATACCCCGTAGCCCAATTAACTCGTTGCCCAAATCATTTGCAGCTACTGGGAAACCCTAGCCCTCTTCAGCACCGCAATCAGATTCCAGAAGCTTCGAGCAGATCGAACGACACATCGGGAAGACCGAACGACGCAATTTTTCAGTGGTTCAATCAGTACCCTTTCGGCGCACCGTTTCGGCCACCGATCGTGCCACCATCGGTGCATGGACGATACGGGGATCATCAGCATACCATGCTTTACCTGCAAGCGAAATGGAAACCACAGCAAACAAAGAGCAAAAAAGGAAACAAAATAATAGCAGATATGAAAAATAAAGCAAGGAAACTAAAGCGAAGAAAATCTCAGCAGATTATGGTCAAAGATACAATAGACAATAAATGGAAAGAAATTAAAGATTTCTTTCCAGAATATGTAATAGCACACTGGCTATAAAGCCATCGTTTGTAGCCCAGAAAAAGGATCCTTTTTTTTTTAAATACAAGGAGACATTAAGAGAAAAAGAAAATACGGACAGTTTTTCAAAGAAAGGTGATTTTCTTATTTTTTTCTTTCGTTTTGGTTTTGTTTCCTTCCTGTTTCATTCGAATACATATCAAACAGTTATTTTTTAAAAATAAATAAGAAGAGGAAAAGAAAGTACCTGATTGGGAAGGTTTTCGAGCCATCCGGCCGTCACACGCAGCGGCGCGTGCAGCGCGTGGGCATCCGATGACGGAGGCTGTTCAAAGCCCCGAGGATTCCCCCCATTCCTCTTTTCAGAGGATTCTTTCGGTTTTTTTTGTGTGTTTCGTTTAAAATGATTTTTAAACCACGTTTTTGGCCTATATAGCCTGAGTAAAACGGTGGTGTTTTGCTTAATTCAATAAGCGTCTAAACGACATCGTATCGGGCTTAAGATCCGCGTGTTGACCCGATAACTCGGGGAGGATCCGCGTGTTTTCTATCTATTGGGATAATCTCCCAATTGGCCCTTATGCACTATCTGTCTTTGCAATTTTATTATATTTTTATTATAATCTGGCCTTAACATTTTATTACGGTTCCAATTTGGTCCTAACAATTTCATTAAAGCTTATCCCTTGGAACGACGTCGTTTTAAAGGCATGGGTTTAATTACCCTGTAAGTCCCTCACAATTTACGCGCGCTTCCTCTGGGTCCCCAATTTAACTTATTTCCTTTAATTTGGTCCCTTGTTTTTTTAAAAATATCGTTGCATTATTTTTTTTTACATCTTAATCATTTATTTTGATTTATATTATAATTATTTTATTTATTATACATTATTATTATTAAATATTGCATATCTACTAATTATTACTTTATATACCATATATTATATCTTTAACGTGCATGTCATTATTTCTATATATTACCATATATGTTATTTATTTAGAGATTTATCATCAATTAGTTCATTTTTTATATTATTAAATCTTTATATTCCATACCATATATTGCGTTACCATATTATCCTATATTTTATTATATATACTTTTTAATTGATATTATGCTTTATTCTGAATTATTGTATTATTTTATACTTTAATCATATATTATATATTACTTTATATGTTTTTAGCATTTATATTTATATTTAATTATAATTTGATCATATATTATATATAGTTTTTAAATTTACAAATTAATATTTAATTTTATAATTTTATATATTATTATTAAAATATTCATATTCCTTTATTGCTTTCATGTATATATTAGTATGTTCTTTATTAACACCATGTTATTTTAATTATTATTTAATTATTATTTTACATATTAAATATCTAATTTGTGTGTTATAAAAAAAACTCTTATAAAGTGTTGTACCTGTTATATTTTATTATAGTTCTTTTATTATACTATGAAATATACTCTTAATAATCAATCCTTTTATTTTAAAATACTTTATTTTTATCTTTTCAATTTTTATCTTATATTGATCTATTTTTGGTATACACTTCTTATTCATTTTTTTATGTTATTTATTGTATATATATATATTTGCTTGAAAATTGATTATTTATGTTGTTATTTCCATGTTATATGCCGCCTAAAATTTTGTTATTATATTCATATTAAAGTATGTGTTATAATTATTTGAATTTTTGTCATCTCTTAATATATTGTTTTAATTGCACCATATTAAAATATAAATATGAAATGTTTTAAAATAAAGGCAATGTTTTTCATATTTAGGAATTTGGGAGATAGTGACCTAACATGCTGGGTTGCGATTTCCCATTTGTCTAAATGCCTAAAATACCCTTCTAAATGATTTTATAAAATACGAGATGATTTTAGTTACAAAAGTTTTAGAATATCGTGTCCTATCATGCTGGATGTGATATTCGTATTCTTTTGAACGAAGGAATCTCAGTTTTAACCTCGAATTATTCTATATTCAAAAGGGATCATATTTTTAAATATTTTCAAAATTTTAGCATTAAAGACTGAAAGTTATTCAATTTGGTACCAATTTTTGGGCGTTACGAGGGTGCTAACCCTTCCTCGTACGTAACCGATTCCCGAACCTTTTTTCTTGATTTCGTAGACCAAAACAAGTGATTTCAAACAAAAATGGTTTGAAAGTGGTTCAATCACACTTAAACTGATTGGTGGCAACTCCCGTTTTCAATTTTAAAGTCGAGACCCTATTTTTCTAAACCCGTTTTAAAAATGGTTTCGACAGCTTGGCGACTCCACTGGGGACCCTAAGAGAGTCAAGCCAAAGATTGATAACTTTCTGTCTTAATGCTAAAAGTTGAAAAGACTTTTAAAAATAAAGATCCCTTTTTCATGTGTTTGTCGCATATATTTGTTATTTTATCTGCACACATGGCATTTGCATGACCGTTGGTCGCACCTTTAAGTGGGAGTAAGAAACTAAGCTTTCGTGAGGTTTTCACCTTCATATGAGTTAGTGGATTACTTCCGGGAAACATATGTACCTATAGACTTCGTGAGATTTTCATCTCCGTATGGTCGTAGGGAAATGAATCCCCCTAAACCGAACTTGGTCCATATGAGCCTATAATGGGTGAGGATCGAGGAATCTGCTGGTTTGGGTACCCTTTACTTTAGAACTGAACCTCATATAATGAGCTTTAAGTGCTAGCCCTAGGTAGTATGGTGATACCCTCTAGTACCTACCTTTATAAGTGTTTGTTTGTTATATATGTTTATGATACTAACTCGTTTTTTTGTTATTATTGCATGTCATTCATCATTAAAAGGTGTCGATTCAAGGTTCGATTTCTGAGTTAGGAAGTTTTATAATGAGGAACGAATATCTTAATAAAGTGGAGGATAACTCTTTCGTCTGTACATGGTCAGAGAAAACCCAGTTGGAAAAAGGAGATAGTGTCACCGAGGGATATGCATCGGAGTTGTGGGATTTTACTCGTGTTAGTTCGACTCAGTTTGATTTCCAGGAACTGAGGAACATTTGGACTCAGTTGGATGATAAGGCTAGGCAGCTTTTCTTCCAGGCTTATGGAGATCTTTCTTACCTGCTAGACGTCAAAGTAGATAGACACTTATTTCGGGCTATGGTACAGTTCTAGAACCCTGCTTATAGTTGCTTTACGTTTGGTGATGTTGATCTAGTACCTACTTTGGAGGAGTATACGACTTTATTGCGTTGTCCGAGCATTCAGGGCCATAAGGCTTATGTGAGGCCTGCTAGCTTTCCAACTTTTACAAAAAAGTTGATGATGATTACTGGGATGAGTGAGCAGTGGGTTGTAGCTCGTGTGCAGCAAAAGGGTGATAGTAAGTGTGTTCCATGGGCCGTTTTGAGAGATTTGATATTGGTGCACCCAGACATAAAGAAAAAGTTTGATGTCTTTGCTTTAGGTATTTACGGTTTGGTAATTTTCCCAAAGGCGTTGGGGCATATAGATGAGGCGGTCGCAGATTTGTTTGATCGTGTTGGTAAGCAGAATACACCAGTACCGGCCATCTTGGCAGAAACTTTTAGATCTTTGAGCGCATGTCGGAGAGCCGGTGAGGGTAGATTCATTGGATGCGCGCAGTTGTTACTAGTTTGGTTCCACAGCCATTTCTGGAAACTCGATAAACCTCCTTGTCGAGTATTCTTTGAGGGTTATTCTCCCTTGAAATAGGCAGCCACTGTGCCTAAGAGAGATGACATTTCGGAAGAAAGGTGGATTGATATTCTTCAGAATCTTCGAGAGGAGGATATTATGTGGGAGGCACCTTGGATGACTCCTAGTGAAGTCCTTTATCGTTGTGGCAGCTTTGATTGGGTGCCTCTTCCTGGGATTTGGGGGGTTGTTGGATATACGCCATTCCTTGTTTTAAAACAATACCGAGCAAGGCAATTCATACCAGCTACGCAAGGTTTGGCTCAAAGCGATTTCTCTTATAAAGGAGATCACTATAAGAAAAGGATGCGAGATATCTCTGAGGCTTGGAAGAAGCCTTGTTATATAAAGATTTTAGCTGAGGGTTTGATGTTGACTCTTGAGTATAAGAGATGGTTTAGCCAGAGAGTTAACGATAACATCCCCAGGCCAATTTTAGGGGTTGCTAGATCGTTGGAGGAAAGCCTACGAGTAATTCCATCGGAGTTGGAGCTTATAAAGCAAGAGTTCGAGAGGAAGAATTTAGAGCTTGAGAAGAAGATCGAGAAGCTTGAGGAGGAGAAGTTGCATTTGAGCTTAGACGTTGATGTCCAAAAGATGGAGACTGAGAAAGTAAGAAAGGAAAAGAGGAAAATCGAGCAGGATAGAGATGATTTAAAGATGCATTACAAGAAGGCACAATCATTGTTAAAAAGGGCTGGATTGGGGAAATCTTCAGATCAGTGGCAGCAAGAAATTCAAGAAGAAAAGGTCAAAGTTGAGCATTGGGAAAGGAGGTTTCGAGAAATGCAAACTCAAAGCCAGAACTTGAAAGAGGAAAATCAAGGGTTAAAAACTAGGGTGACCGAACTGGGGCGTACTATACGTCACTACCAAAGTCGTAACACTGCAGCTGAGTTGAAGGCGAGCTTAGATAGAATTGAGGAGTTAGAAAGCAAGGTAGAGGAGTTAGAGATAGCTTTGCGTAATTGTGAGCATCGAATCGAGCAGTTTGAGGCACGAGAGGAGTGTTGGAAAGAAGAATTTTACCATTCGCAGGAACAAGTCCAAGGAAGAGACCACCTCATGGAGGAGGCTATAAACTAAATTCGTGGGGTTGCTGAACACTTGCAGGATTTAGCGACACAAGCTAGTGTGTTAAGTATAGTCTATGAGTCTGTATCAGATAGGGGTCGAGAGCTAGCTTCATTGTTAGATCGGGTTAAGACTTTAGGCCTACGGGCGAAAGCGTATTTGTAATCTGTTTTATGAAAAGATTTTTGTTCCTTAAATAACGTTTTCTAAAATGAAGTTGAATCAGAATCGATATCCTTTTGTATTCATACATATGCATAGCATCTCATTACATCATGTGCATTTAAAGGTTATAGAAAGACCTTAATTAGTTAAAATTATTACAGTGAGAGAGAGAAAATCTGGAACCCACTCACCCTTACGGTACTCGCACCAAAACAAAGAATATGGATCAAAGATTTGAACAGTTACAAAAGGACATGCAGGACCAGTTGCAAGAGCAATTGGCTAAGATGCAAAATGACATGAGGGAGCAAATGATGGAGGTTCAAAGGAATATGATGGCAGAAATGGCTCAGCTGCTAAGGGCCACTGATAAAGGAAAGGCTACTATGGCTATCACTGGTGAAGAGGGTGAGGATCATCCTCCGGGTTTCACTCCACCTCATGAACCAATACAAACTGAAGCACCACCTAGAAGGCCATCCGTTACTGTAAGGCCTCAACATGGCTAGGTTGATGCTGGAATTCCTGTGAATTTTTCATCTGGATCGGGATTCAATTTAGGAGATAATATTCCTGATTTAGATATAATGAAGAAGGAAATGATGGCGACTGAATCCTCAAAACAGTTGGAAGATCGCTGCAAGTGGTTGGAGGAAAAGTTTAAGATGTTGGAAAATGTTGGCAATCATCACGGGATTGATGCCAAGGATTTAAGCTTAGTCCCAGACTTGGTCCTTCCTCACAAATTTAAGATGCCTGAATTTGAGAAGTATAACGGGACTACTTGCCCAGAGGCACACATTACGATGTTCTGCAGGAGAATGATCGGGTATGTGAATAATGATCAGCTATTGATTCATTGTTTTCAAGACAGTTTAGTGGGAGTGGCAGCCAAGTGGTACAATCAGTTGAGCCGTGCCAAAATCAGTTCTTAGAAAGATCTTGCACAAGCCTTCCTGCAATAGTACAACCATGTGGCTGACATGGCACCTGATAGAATCACGTTACAAAACATGGAGAAAAAGCCTAATGAAAATTTTAGGCAATATGCTCAAAGATGGAGGGAGGTGGCAATGCAAGTGCAGCCGCCTCTATTGGAAAAGGAGACTACCATGCTGTTTATCAATACATTAAGGGCTCCATTTATTACTCATATGATTGGAAGCACCACAAAGAGTTTCACAGATATAGTTATGGTGGGAGAAATGATTGAGAACGCCATAAGATGGGGCAAAATTGAGGGAGAAGCAACTAAAAGAATGGCCTCAAGAAGGAAAGATAACGAAGTGAACAACACAAATAACTTCAACTCAAAGACGATCATGGTTGGTCAACCTAAAGCAGCCACGGTTGAGCAACAAAATACTCAGAAACAAGAATCAAGTTCAAAACAGAATTCAGAAAAGATACAGTTCACCCCTATCCCTGTGACTTATCGAGAGCTTTTTCAAAGCTTATATGATGCACGTGCTATTGCTCCATTTCACTTGAAACCATTACAACCACCATACCCCAAATGGTATGATGCCAATGCTACATGCGAATACCATGCAGGGATATCGGGGCACTCAATTGAAAATTGCCTCGGATTTAAAAGAGTTGTCGAGAAGCTTATCAAGATGGGGGTCGTGAAATTTGATAGTACCCCAAATACTGAAAATCCACTACCAAATCATGGAGTGAATGCCGTTGGTGAAACTAGGGAAGAAAAAATCAAAGAAGATGTCACTGAGGTGAAGATGCCTATGGAAACAGTATGAGAGGAGATGGTTAAGAGCCTTTGAAAGTGGAAGAGAGAGAATGGGGAACTGTTGTAAATTCCATGGAGAGGTGGGTCATGTGATCCAAGATTGCGGAGAATTCAAGGCCTTGGTGCAAAGCTTTATGGATAACAAAGAACTGCAAATTTCCGAATATAGTTCTTGCGAAGAACAAATATGCGCGTTGGAAAATGAACGACAAGGAACTAGCCGGCCAAAAATTATTATATCCATGCCAGGGAATATTGAAATAGGGGCACAAATAGCGCCTAAAGTTATCATCCATAAACCGAGTCATTTTCTTTATAAAGACGACAAGAGGGTACCAGGGAGCTACGACTGTAGTGTGACAGTACCCAAGGATGAGAGCATAGCCAGTGCGTCTAAAGAAGCACAAAAGGAGGGTTCCCATACACGAAGTGGTAAACGCTATGATATGGAGGGCATTAGAGTGGAGCCCGCAAAGAGAAAAGAGGTCGGGGATGAGAAGATGAAGGAGACTGAAATGCCGTTAAAGAGCCGGTGAGGGAAGAAGAGGCTAAGGAATTTCTGAAGTTCCTTAAGCATAGTGAGTACAGCGTGGTCGAGCAGTTACGTAGGCAGCCAGCCCGTATATCAATGTTAGCCTTACTTCTAAGTTCCGAGGTGCATCGAGTTACGTTGTTAAAAGTGCTCAATGAAACATATGTCACTCATGACATATCCGTCAATAAGTTGGATCGGTTGGTAAATAACATCAGTGCGGACAATTTCATTTACTTCAATGATGATGAAATCCCACAAGGAGGCATGGGATCGACTAGGGCCTTGCATATCACTACTCGGTGTAAGGGATATACACTTCCAAGCATACTTGTTGACAATGGATCAGTGCTGAATGTCCTTCCATTGTCCACACTTAATAGACTACCTATCGACAGTTCGCACATGAAAACCTATCACAATGGGGTAAGAGCCTTTGATGGAACTGAGAGGAAAGTTATAGGACGAATTGACATTCCCTTGGAGATTGGGCCAAATACATACGAAGTTGATTTCTTGGTGATGGACATCAAACCTTCCTACAACTGTTTGTTGGGGAGACCATGGATACACTCGGCAGGGGCGGTACCCTCCTCATTGCACCAAAAATTAAAGTTAGTGAATGATGGACGATTGATAACCATCAATGCCGAAGAAGACATTATAGCGACAGTTACTAGCAAGGCCTCTTATATTGAGGCGAATGAAGAAGCTGTTGAGTGTTCATTCCGCTCTTTGGAGATCATTAATGTGACCTTCATTTCAAAAGGGAGTGAGGGACCGATACTTAAGATGTCCAAAGCCACAATGATGGCCCTGCAAATGATAATGGGGAATGGAGCATTACCAGGGAGAGGATTAGGAAGACATTTGCAAGGAGGGATTCAAGTCCCAAAGGCGATTGAAAAGAAGGACCGCTTTGGTTTAGGTTTCAAACTAGATCATAAGCAAAGGGCGAAGGAAATTGAGAAGCACCAAGAGAGAAGAAAGGCGCGATTGGACGGAAGAGAAGTGGAGTGGGAATTAATGACATTCCCTCTCATTTCCAAAACCTTCGTGTCAGGAGGGTTACTTGTGAAAGAAGGTCATCAGATTAATGCTGTACATGATGAGGAACTGGAACAAGGAAGCCTCGAAGACATTCGCCCTTATAAACCGAGGAGCTCTTTGGACAATTGGACTGCGGAGGAACTTCATGTAGTTTTTAGGAATTTTTCAAAGTAATTCTCAAAACATGTTTGTTATTCTAGAGCCTAAGAATAATGAAATTACATTTGTGAAATAGGCTTATGATAATCTATTATTATTTCAATAAAACATAATTATTTGAACGAGTATTGTCTCCTTTTAACAACCAATATTCTGTTAAACTTTTTTTTCATGCTTCTATTCATGATACATAAACAAACATCCTTAGATTCATTCATTCTTTGTATATTCTTTCATACCCCTACAGGTCCCTAGATATCAATGACATGAGCACTGATACCGCAAGTCTTGATCCCTCTTTCGAGCAGGACATGTGTTTAGAGGAACCTCAAGATTTGGAAGATGACTCGGATTGTGATGTGTATCCAGATTTTTTACGAATGGTAAAACATGAGGATAAACAAATTAGGCCCCGTGAAAATGAGCCGATAGAGAATGTAGCCCTAAAAGAAGGAAAGGAGGTGAAAATTGGAACTCTGATTGCCAAGGACATAAGGCAGGGTCTGATTGAGTTACTTCGAGAGTTTAAGGATATTTTTGCATGGTCATATCAAGATACGCCGGGGTTGAGCACGGACATTGTAGTACATCGTCTTTCGATAAGACAAGATTGCAAACCAGTCCAGCAGAAATTGTGGAGAATGCGGCCAGATATTATCCTGAAAATAAAAGACGAAGTTAAGAAACAGTTCGATGCAGGGTTCTTGCAGGAGGTTAAGTATTCTGAATGGGTAGCTAATATTGTGCCAGTGCCTAAGAAAGACGGAAAGGTACGAATGTGCGTCGATTACAGGGATTTGAACAAGGCTAGCCTAAAAGATAATTTTCCTTTACCACACATCGACACTTTGGTGGACAACACGGCAGGGTTTTCGTTGTTTTCCTTCGTGGATGGGTTCTCGGGATATAATCAGATAAGGATGCATCCAGAAGACATAGATAAAACCACCTTCATAACCTTGTGGGGTACTTTCTGCTAAAAAGTAATGCCATTTGGATTGAAGAATGCGAGGGCAATATACCAGCGGGCTATGGTAAATTTGTTCCACGATATTATGCATAGGGACATTGAAGTATATGTTGATGACATGATCGCTAAGTCTCGAACGGAGAAAGAGCATATTGAAGTCTTGAGGAGGCTATTCTTAAGGTTAAGGTAATTGCAATTGAAGCTCAATCCGGCAAAGTGCACCTTTGGAGCTAGGTCAGGAAAACTATTGGGTTTCGTAGTCAGTGAAAAAGGAATAGAAGTTGACTCGGACAAAGTCAAGGCTATTCGAGAATTACCTCCACCACAAACTCAGAAAGAGGTTCGAGGATTCCTGGGAAGGTTGAATTACATCGCTCGGTTTATTTCACAACTAACCGAGAAATGTGATCCGATCTTCCGCCTCCTTAGGAAGCACAATCAAGGTACTTGGGATGAGGAATGTCAGAAAGCTTTCGAAAAGGTCAAGCAATATTTGTTGAATGCTCCGGTATTATCTCCACCTAACCCAGATAGGCCACTAATACTGTTCTTATCAGTGTTCAGTAATTCTATGGGGTGTGTGCTAGGTCAGCATGATGAGTCGGGAAGAAAGGAAAAGGCGATCTATTACCTCAGCAAAAAATTCACTGACTGTGAGATGAGATATTCACCAATTGAAAAGTTATGTTGTGCACTAATTTGGACAACGCGGAGGTTAAGACAATACATATTATACCATACCACCTGGCTCATTTCAAAGCTAGATCCATTAAAATACATGATGGAGTCAACAGCTTTAAATGGGAGAATGGCGAGATGGCAAATATTACTTTCAGAGTTTGATATAGTCTACGTAAGTTAGAAGGCTATAAAAGGAAGCGCGGTAGAAGACTTTTTGGCTAGTAGGGCTCTAGAGGACTACGAGCCATTAAACTTTGATTTTCCAAATAAGGAGTTGATGTGTATAGCAGCAATCGAAAATTCTCCTTGGAAGCTAAATTTTGATGGGGCGTCTAATGCTGTTGGAAATGGAATTGGAGCAGTCTTGGTATCCCCAAATGGCGATCATTATCCGTTCACGTGCAAACTAGATTTTGATTGCACAAATAATATGGCCGAATATGAAGCATGCATCATGGGACTTAGAGCAGCTATAGAATGAGGAATAGGAATCTTGGAAGTGTATGGAGACTCTGCGTTGGTAATTTACCAACTTAGGGGAGAATGGGAGACGAGAGATCCTAAATTACTCAATTATCGGAGGATAGTTTTGGGGTTGCTTGAGGAGTTTGAGGATATTACTTTTAATTATCTTCCACGAGACGAGAACCAAATGGCAGATGCTTTGGCCACCTTAGCCTCAATGATGACGATGAATAAAGAGGAGGAAATGAGACCAATTCAAATGAGTGTCTATGAAGCTCCCGCTCAGTGTGGTAATATTAAAGAAGTAGAAAAGGACGATAACCCATGGTATCAAGATATATTACGATATGTGAGAGATCGTCAATACCCTGAACAAGCCGATGAAACTAATAAATGAACTTTGAGAAGAGTAGCATGTGACTACGTCTTAGACGGGGATATTTTGTACAAAAGAAGGAAAGACCAAGTACTGTTGAGATGTGTCGGTGCTGTGGAAGCCAAGCTAATTTTAGAAGAAGTTCATGAAGGTGTATGTGGGACGCATGCGAATGGTTTCACAATGGCAAGACAGATCATGAGGTTTGGCTACTATTGGGCCACTATGGAAAGGGACTGTATCAGCTAAGCCAAGAAATGCCATAAATGTCAGATTTATGGAGACAAAATTCATGTGCCACCTTCACCTTTGCATGTTATGACTTCTCCATGGCCTTTTTCCATGTGGGGCATGGATGTCATCGGGCCAATATCACCGAAAGCTTCGAATGGACATCGGTTTATCTTCGTTGTTATTGACTACTTCACAAAATGGGTAGAGGCCACCTCTTATGCGAATGTTACTAAGGCAGCTGTAAGTCGGTTCTTGAAGAAGGAAATCATTTGTCGGTACGGAATGCCTGAAAAGATCATATCCGACAATGCGTTGAACTTGAACAACAAAACGATAGCAAAAGTTTGCGACCAGTTCAAGATCAAACACCATAATTCTTCTCCCTACCGCCCAAAAATGAATGGAGCAGTGGAAGCCGCCAATAAGAATATCAAGAAGATAGTGGGAAAAATAACGGAGACTTACAGAGATTGGCACGAGAAATTACCGTTCGCACTCCTGGCCTATAGAACATCTGTCAGAACCTCTACTGGGGCAACCCCATTCTCATTAGTTTATAGAATGGAAGCAGTGTTACCTATTGAAGTAGAAATACTTTCCCACCGAATCTTGACGGAGGTAAAATTAGATGAAGCTGAATGGGTTCAATCTCGATATGATCAGTTGAACTTGATCGAGGAAAAGAGGCTAAGAGCCATTCGACATGGTCAGATGTATCAGAAGCGAATGATGCGAGCTTATGATAAGAAAGTTCGACCAAGAGAGTTTCACGAAGGGGACCTTGTACTAAAGAAGATCCTTCCTATTCAAAAGGACTTTAGGGGGAAATGGATGCCGAATTGGGAGGGGCCATATGTTGTGAAGAAAGCTTTCTCTGGTGGTGCATTGATCTTAGCGGAAATGGATGGGAAAAGTTTACCCAATACAGTGAACTCAGACACAGTCAAAAAATACTTTGTCTAAAGGAGAGGAAAGTCTAAGGTGAAAACCTGCAAAGGGCGCCTTGAGATTTTATCCAAAAAAAAAAGAGGAAATGGAGAGGCCAAGGTGAAAACCAGTAAAGGGCACCTTGTGACCAAAAGGGCTTTGAGTCGAAAACCTGAAAGGGCAGCTCAAATTTTTGAAGCATCTGGTAATCTGGCTCAGTGAAGAAGGGAACACGTGGCATACTGGAGCATCGACAGAGTACTTTGAATCTTCTAAACACATGTCTTCATGAAGTTGATGTACAAGTGCTCAGGCGGCGATATCTAGGGCATCTAACCTTTGGCTAGTTTTGCCATCTTTAGACTCTTTTTCTTCTCAAAGATAGATTATCAGATTAATTTTCTTTGTATCTTTTTTGATAATTCATTCAAACCCAATTGTTCTCAAAGCTTTATTCATCTTCTATTATTCTTTAAGAATGTTTCATCAAAATAATGATAGATGAACTAGATACTTTCACAAATGAAGTTTTGCGCATAACTCTGGAATTTCTAGATAACACAAGAAACTAAAACAGAACAATTGTTCAAGAAATTCACATAAGTAAGGGTTATAAAAGAACTCAAGGATTTTCTTTCTTCCAGTCCAAAAGGTAAATGGACAAAACCAACGATTCAATTCTAAGGAAATCCTACAGCCCTCCTCAGGGGATCATGGCTTTTGAAGATTGGTGTGGGCCTATAGGCTGAGCAAGGATAACGCTCTGAGTAAATGAGTGGTGACATCTAGGATAGAGGTCATCTCATAACATTTGCCATCATAACATGTTAGGAACATTTTACTCATAGCTTCCGGCATAAGCATATACACATTCAACAGGTTATGTCCTCTAGGGGACAATGAAGATTGAGGATTTCAACATAGTATCCCTATGCTTATAGGGAGCAGGTTGAAGATAACAGATTTGGCATCCCTATGCTTATAGGGAACAACATCGAAGACATAGTAGATCTGGCGTTTAGATGTTTATACTGAAGCAGATCCAAGATGATTTGGCATCCTTGTACTGGCAAGGAGCAAATCAAAAGACATAGCTGATTTGGCTTCCGCGTGTTTACGTTGAGGCAAATCTAAGATGATTTGGCATCTCTGTATTGGCGGAGAGCAAATTGAAGTCTGGCATCTCCATATTCGAAGGAGGGCAGACATATAGCAGATCTGGCATTCAGATGTCTATACTAAAGCAGATCCAAGATGATTTGGCATCCTTGTACTGGCGAGGAGCAAATCAAAAGACATAGCTGATTTGGCTTCCGCGTGTCTACGTTGAGGTAAATCTAAGATGATTTGGCATCTCTGTATTGGCGGAGAGCAAATCGAAGTCTGGCATCTCCATATTCGAAGGAGGGCAGACACATAGCAGATCTGGCATTCAGATGTCTATACTGAAGCAGATCCAAGATGGTTTGGCGTCCTTGTACTGGCGAGGAGCAAATCAAAGACATAGCTGATTTGACTTTCGCGTGTCTATGTTGAAGCAAATCTAAGATGATTTGGCGTCTCTGTACTGGCGGAGAGCAAATTGAAGTCTGGCATCTCCATATTCGAAGGAGGGCAGACACATAGCAGATATGGCATTCAGATGTCTATACTGAAGCAGATCCAAGATGGTTTGGCGTCCTTGTACTAGCGAGGAGCAAATCAAAGACATAGCTGATTTGACTTTCGCGTGTCTATGTTGAAGCAAATCTAAGATGATTTGGCGTCTCTGTACTGGCGGAGAGCAAATCGAAGTCTGGCATTTCCAAATTCAGTGGAGGGAAGACACATAGCAGATCTGGCATTCAGATGTTTATACTGGAGCAGATCCAAGATGGTTTGGCATCCTTGTACTGACGAGGAGCAAATCGAAGACATAGCTGATTTGGCTTTCGCGTGTTTACGTTGAAGCAAATCTAAGATGATTTGGCGTCTCTGTACTGGCAGAGAACAAATCGAAGTCTGGCATCTTTGTATTCGGCGGAGAGCAGACGCATAGCAGGTCTGGCGTTTAGATGTTTATACTGAAGCAGATCCAGGACGGTTTGGCAGGAAACAAATCGAAGACATAGCCGATTTGGCTTTGGCATGTTCACGCTAAAGGAAACCTAAGAAGTAGATTTGGCGTCTCTGTATTCGGCAGAGAGCAGATTGAAGATATTAACATGAAGGGGCAAATTAAGGACTACGATGGGACTGGTCAAATTTGGTCTCTTATCTTTGCTCGATTCCCGTTACACAGCAATGAGCAAAGAGGGGCAGCTGTAATAGCCCAAATTTGACCGGGCTTAAACAAAAAATAAATGGGCAAATAAATATTAATTTATTAAATGTCCATTAAAAAGTCCAAATTACAAGGCCTAAACATTGTGGCCCAACATGGAAACACTACCCAGCAAACCCGTCACACCCTACCCTAAAGCAAATACCCCGTAGCCCAATTAAGTCGTGGCCCAAATCATTTGCAGCTACTGGGAAACCCTAGCCCTCTTCAGCGCCGCAATCAGATTCCAGAAGCTTCGAGCAGATCGAACGACACATCGGGCAGACCGAACGACGCAATTTTTTAGTGGTTCAATCAGTACCCTTTCGGCGCACCGTTTCGGCCACCGATCACGCCACCATCGGTGCATGGACGATACGGGGATCATCAGCGTACCATGCTTTGTCTGCAAGCGAAATGGAAACCACAGCAAACAAAGAGCAAAAAAGGAAACAAAATAATAGCAGATATGAAAAATAAAGCAAGGAAACTAAAGCGAAGAAAATCCCAGCAGATTATGGTCAAAGATACAATAGACAATAAATGGAAAGAAATCAAAGATTTCTTTCCAGAATATGTAATAGCACACTGGCTATAAAGCCATCGTTTGTAGCCCAGAAAAAGGATCCTTTTTTTTTTTTAAAATACAAGGAGACATTAAGAGAAAAAGAAAATACAGACAGTTTTTCAAAGAAAGGTGATTTTCTTATTTTTATTCTTTCGTTTTGGTTTTGTTTCCTTCCTGTTTCATTCGAATACATATCAAACAGTTATTTTTTTAAAATAAATAAGAAGAGGAAAAGAAAGTACCTGATTGGGAAGGTTTTCGAGCCATCCGGCCGTCACACGCGGCGGCGCGTGCAGCGCGTGGGCATCCGATGACGGAGGCCGTTCAAAGCCCCGAGGATTCCCCCCATTCCTCTTTTCAGAGAATTCTTTCGGTTTTTTTTGTGTGTTTCGTTTAAAATGATTTTTAAACCACGTTTTTGGCCTATATAGCCTGAGTAAAACGGTGGCGTTTTGCTTAATTCAATAAGCGTCTAAACGACATCGTATCGGGCTTAAGATCCTCGTGTTGACCCGATAACCCGGGGAGGATCCGCGTGTTTTCTATCTATTGGGATAATCTCCCAATTGGCCCTTATGCACTATCTGTCTTTGCAATTTTATTATATTTTTATTATAATCTGGCCTTAACATTTTATTACGGTTCCAATTTGGTCCTAACAATTTCATTAAAGCTTATCCCTTGGAACGACGTCGTTTTAAAGGCATGGGTTTAATTACCCTATAAGTCCCTCACAATTTACGCGCGCTTCCTCTGGGTCCCCAATTTAACTTATTTCCTTTAATTTGGTCCCTTGTTTTTTTAAAAATAACGTTGCATTATTTATTTTTACATCTTAATCATTTATTTTGATTTATATTATAATTATTTTATTTATTATACATTATTATTATTAAATATTGCATATCTACTAATTATTACTTTATATACCATATATTATATCTTTAACTTGCATGTCATTATTTCTATATATTACCATATATGTTATTTATTTAGAGATTTATCATCAATTAGTTCATTTTTTATATTATTAAATCTTTATATTCCATACCATATATTGCGTTACCATATTATCCTATATTTTATTATATATACTTTTTAATTGAAATTATGCTTTATTCTGAATTATTGTATCATTTTATACTTTAATCATATATTATATATTACTTTATATGTTTTTAGCATTTATATTTATATTTAATTATAATTTGATCATATATTATGTATAGTTTTTAAATTTACAAATTAATATTTAATTTTATAATTTTATATATTATTATTAAAATATTCATATTCCTTTATTGCTTTCATGTATATATTAGTATGTTCTTTATTAACACCATGTTATTTTAATTATTATTTAATTATTATTTTATATATTAAATATCTAATTTGTGTGTTATAAAAAAAACTCTTATAAAGTGTTGTACCTGTTATATTTTATTATAGTTCTTTTATTATACTATGAAATATACTCTTATTAATCAATCCTTTTATTTTAAAATACTTTATTTTTATCTTTTCAATTTTTATCTTATATTGATCTATTTTTGGTATACACTTCTTATTCATTTTTTTATGTTATTTATTGTATATATATATTTGCATGAAAATTGATTATTTATGTTGTTATTTCCATGTTATATGCCGCCTAAAATTTTGTTATTATATTCATATTAAAGTATGTGTTATAATTATTTGAATTTTTGTCATCTCTTAATATATTGTTTTAATTGCACCATATTAAAATATAAATATGAAATGTTTTAAAATAAAGGCAATGTTTTTCGTATTTAGGAATTTGGGAGATAGTGACCTAACATGCTGGGTTGCGATTTCCCGTTTGTCTAAATGCCTAAAATACCCTTCTAAATGATTTTATAAAATACGAGATGATTTTAGTTACAAAAGTTTTAGAATATCGTGTCCTATCATTCTGGATGTGATATTCATATTCTTTTGAACGAAGGAATCTCAGTTTTAACCTCGAATTATTCTATATTCAAAAGGGATCATATTTTTAAATATTTTCAAAATTTTAGCATTAAAGACTGAAAGTTATTCAATTTGGTACCAATTTCTGGGCGTTACGAGGGTGCTAACCCTTCCTCATACGTAACCGATTCTCGAACTCATTTTTCTTGATTTCGTAGACCAAAACAAGTGATTTCAAACAAAAATGGTTTGAAAGTGGTTCAATCACACTTAAACTGATTGGTGGCGACTCCCGTTTTTAATTTTAAAGTCGAGACCCTATTTTCTAAACCCGTTTTAAAAATGGTTTCAACAAATAATATGATAACCTTTAATATATAATTATATTCATTATAATTTATATATTAATTTTCATCAACTTAGCTTAGAATTAGGATTAATTTTATTTTATGTTTATCTTAATAATTTAATAGCAATTGGTAATTTCATATGTATATATTTAATTATTAATTGTTGTTAATTTTGAGTAGGATTAGAATTAAACTCTTATTTTAATTATTAAATTATGCTAAGAGTTCCATTCTAGTTCCTATGGATCATTCTATAAATACCATCTTATTTTTCCCATCCATGCATCACTAAAAAGTCCCAAAACACCAAACCACCTAGTGCCGCCAGTCTCTAGCCACAGCACCACTCAGCAGTCGGTCAGCACCCAAAACCCCTAGCCGCAGTACATCCATACACCAAGCCTTAAAATCAAAATTCTCCAACCCTCCTTTTTAAATTATCATCTTTTCCTTCGTAATTATTCTTCTTTAGAGTTTTTATATTTTTGCAAAAAGGTGGTAAGATTTAATTTCCTTTTAATTTTTAATTTTATTAAATTGTTTAATTTTTCAATTCATTGAATTATTAATAAATTTCATGAATTAAATTTTTGGGAGAATAATTTTTTTCCATCTTATGTTTAGGTCAATTATGCCTCACAAGAGAACTCGTGCCTCCGCCCAAATTAACGAAACACAAAACAAGTTCCACTGTGAAGAAGCCAAATTGAGGTACGAAAACATTTTCAAAAATTAACAGATGCATCCTGAAAAAAGCTTCACATTGAAGGAAAGCAACTATAAAGACTTTATGACACGTATTCGTCAAGTTGTTGAAGCCCTCAATTGGGAATTGTTCTGTGAGAAGAGACCTAATGTGGACGAAGAACTAGTTCGTGATTTTTATGCTAACTTAACCTCAAGCGAGTTAACTGAAGTCCCAGTTCAAGGAATCAAGGTACCCATAAACTCAAATGCTATTAATGAATTCTTTGAATTACTTGATTTCGAAAATGATGAATATTCTTATTTGATGAGCAACATCGAGCCTGAGAAATTGCAAGAGATTCTTGAAGAACTTACAGTTCCAGGGTCTAAGTGGTCTGTGTCAAAACAAGGAATCCACACTTGTCGAAGAGAATATTTGACACCACTCGCGAATGTATGGTTCTATTTTATCCATTTTAGCCTTATGCCTAGTTCGCATGGGACTGCAATCTCATTAGAGCGAATGGTCTTATTATACTTAATTCTAACCGGGAAGACCATTGACGTGGGCAAAATCATTCTGAGAGAAATATGGAATTGTGCTACTAGACTTTCTAGCCCAGCCTATTTTCCCTTTACAATAACTATTTTGTGCTTAAAAGCTGAAATTCTTACAAATGTAAAGAAGACATGGTATAGCCAAGGTACAATCATTGATTGGGACATCTACCGAATGGTTGGAGATTCTGTTCTACAACAGCAAGATGAAGAAAATGAGGATCTTGAAGAAGAAGAAGAAGATGATCCCACAGAGAACGAGCCAATACAAGAAGCTGAAATCTCTGATAAAGTAGAACCAATGGAACAGGAAGTTGAACCTGAATTCGAAACTTTGATGTTTGGAGCTCCACCACCTAGTTTAGATGTTTGAGATGAACTGTCAAAGCTAATGGACTTAATGCAACACATGTAATGGCAGCAACAAGCCTACTAGAGATATTCAAAAATGAGGGATGACTCAATGAGGAGTGCCCTTAGGAAAATTTACAATGACCCATTTATCTTTGTGCTTGAGTTTCTAGATTTTATATTTGAACCATGGAGTTCGTTATCAAAGAAGGAGCAAAGCGATTCATGCCAGGGCAATAATGATGGAGCAAAAGATGAGTCGATTTCATAAGGATCGGCAAATAAATAAAAAGGGGAGGATCTTGACCTTATTTAATTTTTTCTAGGTTATTTCAGGATTAGGTTAATTAGGAATTATTTTTTTTGCATAATAAAACAAGAGATAGTGTAAGGCCCCGAAATTGGGCCTGAAAGAGTGGGCCATGTGGGCCCAATGGGCTTGTGGACCCCACATGGGTGGTTGTCTTTGGACTTGCGAGAATTAGTGGGTCGGTTGTGTCATACATGTGGCTGTGGGCAAATCTAACTTAGCGAGCCATGCGAGTATGTAGGCCCCACTCAGTTTCCGTAATGGAACATGGGCTCATGTACGCTGAATGGCATGTTGGTATGTTGACTAAGAGGTTTAGAAGTGTTTGAGAGTGTTGTAGAAGTCTTGGGTTCAAACTTAGACCTTGGGAAAATTTTATGTTTTTCTTTTATGGGGGCTTTGACATTAGTGGGTAGACTTTAAGAATATTTTTGGTGAAAGCATGACACAAAAGGAGATGTGGTCTAGTGGTAAAGAAGTGATGCCATAAGGGCAGCAAGGGGTCTAAGGTTCAAGTCTTGGCTCTTACAATTTATTTTGGTTTTTCTTTTAAATAAATTTGGAAGCGAGTAGGTGGGTTTTAAAGTTAAATGTGTTGGACTTATGACACAAAGGAGCTTGTGTCCGAGTGGTGGTGGCTTGACAGGGCTATCGAGAGAACTTTTGTTCGAATCCCTTTGCACACAAGGGTTACTTATTTTGCTAATAAGTTGGTTTTGGATGATTGATAGAGAATCCCACATCGGGAAGCTAACATGAGAATAGGCGAGAAGCTGGCTTTACATAGAGCAAACCATGACGAGAGTAAGCATACCTTTCTTGGCTTATCCCTTTCACGTTGTGGGGTGTTCGTTTGGTTTAGACGTTGGATCATTTGTTGATTTGTATGTTGTTGGGTCACGGTGGTGGTGACCGTTGTTGATCGACACACCCCTTGGGAGTCAAGGGTGTGATTATTGTTGGCTTCTGGGCATAACAGTGTTCAGAGCGTGGATTAACTTCAGATACCGATCAGGTGTGTACTTCACCGTGCTGTAGCTGTAGAACGGCAAATGCCGAAATATCAAAATGGGCCATGTGGGCCCAATGGGCCCGTGGACCCAATCGAGCAAATTATATGATTTTGTAGTAAATATTGGACTAGACTAGGTGAATCTCATATCTCTGGCTAGTTTTGGGCTAAAGGGCCACACGAGTGTGTGGGCCCACCTGGGTCGAGAACGAGTCTTTGGCCCATTCACAACGTTATTTCTGTTTAGAATACTTGAGTCGCCCAGACTTTCTGAGGGATTGATAAAATTACTGAAATACCCTTATAAGGTAGAATTACTGTAATACCCCGATTTGTAAATTACCGAATTACCCTTAATTTGTAAAATTATAGAAATACCCCCATTTTGTAAAATTATAGAAAGACCCCCGAATTGTAAAAGTGCTGTTTTACCCCTGATTTGTAGAATTACCGTTTTACCCCTAAATTGTAAAATTATCGTTTTACCCTCGATTTATAAAATTACAGAAATACGCCAGTTTACAAATTATGAAAATACCCCGAGGTTGTAAAATTACCAAAATACCCTTGTGGGGTAGAATTACCGAAATACCCCTGTAGGGTAGAATTACCGAAATACCCTTATAGGGTAGAATTACCAAAACACCCCTGTAGGGTAGAATTACCGAGATGCCCATGTGGGGTAAAATTACCATTTTGCCCCTAGGGTGTTAAATGACTGTTTTGCCTTTGTGGGCAACTGACTGACTTGGACTTTGTGTTTGACGAATTTGACTATGTTCGTATGACAGTGATTTGACTGATTGTGGTTGTCTGATTGATATGTTTTAATATGCGTGTAAATGACTGATATTGAACATGGTCATTCTGCATACATGTGTGATGATTGAGCATAGCATACACGACATATTGGGTTGGGACATCGATTTGGAGGAAGTTCTATGCTAGTGGCTTTGCCACGTATTCTGATTTTGGTTGCTTCGCCACGTTATCTGTTATTAGTAGTATGGTAGCGTCATTGGTGTGTAGGGCTGGGTGGGTCGAGTTATTCCCTACATGGTGTGTTAGGTTGGTTCAGGTGGTGTGATGGCTGGACTGGGTTGGGATTGCATTTGCATATTGTTCTGATTCTGCTATGGCCTTAGCCCACACTGTTCTATATAGACTTAAGGCCCAGACTGATCTGTTCTGTTTAGGGCTTCGACCTAGTCTATTCTACATATCTGTATTATAATGTTACTGATTTTGTTTTGGGCTTAGGCCCACCTGATTTTGATTCTAATTTTTATTCTAAATCTGATAATGTTTCTAATTCTGTAATGGGCTAAGGCCCATCTGGTACTGTCTGTTATAGTGGGCTAAGGCCTAATTGATACTGGAATTGTAGTAGGGCTGGGGCCCAGACTTTTAATTCTTTTGTATGACTGACTGTTCGTTTTATATAGTAGGGGATTACACACTGAGTTTTCATAAAACTCACCCCATTTAATAGCTATGCAGGTAATCCCTAGCTTTAGGAGGATCAGTGCTGTGAAGGACTCAGAGAAGGCCACACATTGCTTATACTCTGTCTTGATTTACTTTTAAGTACTTTATTCCAGTTTGGGTTGTACTAAGGCCTTTTAAACTTTTGGTTTTCACATTTGGGATTTTATTTATTATTTTATAATTGCTAGAAGTCGGACACGATTTTTCCAAAACAATAACTATTTTTCAAAATATCATGTTTTCACAACTGTTTTAAATTAGGCTTCCGTAACAATTAAGGTTTTAAAGGTAATAACATTTTATAAGAGAACGTCTGTTAATAAACCACGTTTTAAAAATATGCATACAAAATTTGAGATTTTACACAAGTTTTAAATGGCAACAAGTTTTAATAACAAAGGTTTTCAATGGAAACAAGGTTTTGAAAAACACTTCAATGTGGCACGTCAGATTCGGGCCTAACTTCTAGGCTGAGTTTGGGGTGTTACATTTAGTGGTATTAGAGCCAGGTTTGCAAAACTTGGGCTGTGGAAATGGGCTTAGTTTTTAGAGTTTAAAGTTATTTACAACTGATTTTGAAGTAAGTCTGAAGGATTTACTGTGTGGCACACCGAGTCTCCAGCGCTGAATCCATAAGTTTCTAAATACTTTTGTCTGTTTAGAAACCGAAATATTTTGATTCTTTAGATATTGGACTGTATTTATATTTGGTATTTATTCTGTGTGTTTGGAAATGTTTAGATGTGATGTTCTGGATATTGATTTTCTAACCTATTTGCCACGGTAGGTGGATGTTTTGGATATGTGTTAAAGTTACTGGGATCAGAGTGCGCAGCGGTAGCGTAGAGGGGTAGTTGTTACACGACTACCCTATTAGTTGGAAATTTCAATGACAAAATTTCATTAAGGGGGTATAACTGTAACGCCCCGAAATTGGACCTGGAAGAGTGGGCCATGTTGGCCCAATGGGCTTGTGGACCCCACATGGGTGGTTGTCTTTGGACTTGCGAGAATTAGTGGGCCGGCTGTGTCGTACTTGTGACTGTGGGCAAATCTGGCTTAGCGAGCCATGTGAGCACATGGGCCCCACTTGGTTTGCGTAATGGGCCCTGGGCCTATGTACGCTGAATGGCATGTTGGTATGTTGGCTAAGAGGTTTGAGAGTGTTTGGGAGTGTTGGAGAAGTCCTAGGTTCAAACCTGGACCTTAGAAAAAATTTTTGTTTTTCTTTTATAGGGGCTTTGACGTTAGTGGGTAGACTTTAAGAATATTTTTGGTGAAAACTTGACACAAAAGGAGATGTGGTCTAGAGGCAAGGAAGTGATGCCATAAGGGAAGCAAGGGGTCTAAGGTTCAAGTCTTGGCTCTTACAATTTATTTTGGTTTTTCTTTGAAATAAATCTGGAAGCGAGTAGGTGGGCTTTAAAGTTAAATGTGTTGGACTTATGACACAAAGGAGCTTGTGTCCGAGTGGTGGTGGCTTGACAGGACTATCGAGAGAACTTTGGTTCAAACCCCTTTGCACGCAAGGGTTGGTTATTTTGCTAATAAGTTGGTTTTGGATGATTGATGGAGAATCCCACATCGGGAAGCTAACATGAGAATAGGCGAGAAGTTGGCTTTAAATAGAGTAAATCATGAGGAGAGTAAGCATACCTTTCTTGGCTTATCCCTTTCTTGCTATGGGGTGTTCGTTTGGGTTAGACGTTGGATCATTCATTGATTTGTATGCCGTTGGGTCACGGTGGTGGTGACCGTAGTTGATCGACACACCCCCTTGGGGAGTTAAGGGTGGGATTATTGTTGGTTTCTGGGCATAGCAGTGTTCAGAGCATGGATTAACTTCAAATACCTATCAGATGTGTACTTCACCCTACTCTAGCTGTACAAGGGCAAATGCCAGAATGCCAAAATGGGTCATGTGGGCCCAATGGGCCCGTAGGCCCAATCGAGCAAATTGTATGATTGTGTAGTAAATATTGAACGAGACTAGGTGAATCTCATATCTGTGGCTAGTTTTGGGCTAAAGGGCCACACAAGCGTGTGTGCCCACCTGGGCCAAGAACGGGTCTTAGGCTCATTCGCAACGTTATCTCTGTTTAGAATACTTGAGTCGCCCAAGGCAACTGTAGACTTTCTGAGGGATTGATAAATTACCGAAATACCCTTATAAGGTAGAATTAGTGTAATACTCCCGATTTGTACATTACCGAATCACCCTCGATTTGTAAAATTACAGAAATACCCCTGATTTGCAAAATTATAGAAAGACCCCCGATTTGTAAAAGTACTGTTTTACCCCTGATTTGTAAAATTACCGTTTTACCCCTGAATTGTAAAATTACTGTTTAACCCTCGATTTACAAAATTATAAAAATACCTAGTTTACAAATTAGGAAATACCCCTGTGTAACAGCCCTAAATTTTGACCCTAATTGGGAAGTGGTTTCGGGACCACAAAACTGAGTCACTACGAAAATTAAATGTTATATTGTATGTCCGTTATATGTGAAGTATCGGGGTGATAATAGCATGCCTTAAGATTTTCTTTGTGTTGTGAATTTTCATGAATTAGGACTAAAGTGAGAACTTGAAAAAAATATGCTAGGATAATTTAGAAGGCTAATTAATACATGGACTAGAAAAAGAGGACTTGCATGTCAATTTCTCCTTTTTGAAAGTAGTGGCCGGCCATAATGATGGTGATAGTTAAAATATGCATTTTTTTTATTGGTATTTTATGTTTAAATGGCTTATTTTATAATTTAGTTCAATAAAAAAATAAATGAAATTAAGGAAAGGTGAAAAGAACAAAGTGAACTCATTCTTGTTCATCTTTGCCGTGAGTTGAAGAGAAAAGGGGAGAAAATAGAACCCCATTCGGTCATCTTAGTGGCTTCAAATTAAGGTAAATCTTCATGAATTTTCTTTTGAAATTTGTGAAATTTAGTTGCACTTGAAGCTTGTTATGAAACCCATGTATTAGTTTTTGGTGAGCTAAGCCATGAACGTTCGGTTATGGTCATGGTAGAGGAGTTGGTGTTTTGTTTTGGTTAAAATGGATGGACTATGTGTGAGTTCATAAAATTTAGCTAGAATTGAAATCCTAACCGTCACCTTAGTAAGGACTTTTAGTCTTGGTGAACTAAGGCTTTCGGCCAAGCCTAGAGTCTGGCGAATGGTGGAGTTTTGGAATGTATGAATTTGATTAATAGATTCAAATTTTAAGTGGCCATTTTTCCTTAAAGTAGAATTGAACTATGATTTCTTTAAGCTAACAAGAGTAGTTGATATCTTCCTTGTATGAAATTGGCTTTCACTTTCGGTTGGTGAAACAAACTTTAGGAGGCCATTCGGCCATAGTGTTCTATGAGGGTGAATACTTGTTGAACAATTTTTGATATAGGGATGAACTAGTTAATTGTGATAATTTGAATTGAATCCTTATACTATTGCCGAATGTGTGTGGATAGGAAATTGGGGAAATAATTGGGAGGCTCAAGATTAGTCTTGTTGGCTTGTACATTTAAGCCTTCCTTAGTAGAGCCGATTAATGTTCATAGAATTTAGTTAAAAAAAAAAATGGTGTTAAGGGCAGAATTAGTGAGAACTTATTCGTAGACATTTTGAGACTAAATTAGCATGGATTTGGGTTCACTAAATGATAGCTTGAAAACTTCCGATGTGGTTGTTAATGTTCGAACCTAAACCAATTGTGAACTTATCTTTATGGGGGGGATTTATGTACTAAATAAATGTTAGAAAACGGTTTATGGCTAAAGCATTTAGGTGCTATTATATTCGGTCTTTGTTAATTGGGATGTCATGAGTACCGAGTTGGGTTAAAAGACTTTGTTTATTACTTGATCAATGAATTTAGTTATAAATTGTATTATAATGGTGCTTTGCCGAATGTATGTCTTGATTAGAATGAAAGTGTAACTATCAGTAGAAATGTTGAATAGAGTTTGATATTATTGTATTGTTCAAATTAAGCTCAAGAGCCTAGAGGGGCAACTTCGGATAAAGGGAAGGCCAAGGTCACGGAATAGTCAAATCGAAGTTTCTCCGAAAAATAAGAGGTAAGTTCTTGAGTAACAAATCTTTAAGTATGATAAAGTGAAGTTATAATATTTATATAGCAAATTATGTGAACTCAAATAGCAAATGATATGTCCGAATGCAAAATTTGGAAATGAGAAAATGAGTAAATGTTAGAGACCGAATACTAAAGTGGAACCTTAATGTGTTTAGATATGAAATTGTATCCCTTGCTTACAAGCAAATGAACCGTACGTAGAATGGTCGGTAGTATGCCGAGGTTGTTGTGTTTTATTTTATTTGAAAGGTGACAAGATATGTATGCTGATAAGGGTAATTATAAATTTCGTCGATAGCCGAGCTTAGTCTCGAAGGGCTTCCGAGCCAGAGTTAAAGCCGAGCTTAGTCTCGAAGGGCTTCCGAGCCAGAGTTAAAGCCGAGCTTAGTCTCGAAGGGCTTCCGAGCCAGAGTTAAAGCCGAGCTTAGTCTCGAAGGGCTTCCGAGCCAAAGTTAAAGCCGAGCTTAGTCTCGAAGGGCTTCCGAGCCAGAGTTAAAGCCGAGCTTAGTCTCGAAGGGCTTCCGAGCCAGAGTTAAAGCCGAGCTTAGTCTCGAAGGGCTTCCGAGCCAGAGTTAAAGCTGAGCTTAGTCTCGAAGGGCTTCCGAGCCAGAGTGAAAACCGAGCTTAGTCTCGAAGGGCTTAAGGCCAATGATAAGATTTTAGTGATCCTGAGAACTTTTCGTTGTGGAAATCGGATATAAGTTAAATGTATAAGCTCACGTGTAATTAATATTGCTCTAGTTATAACATATGCGCACTTAAGGTAAGAAGGGCAGGTACGCATTCTAGACTCTTAATGGTTTAGAATATCATTAGAGTTGGTTTGGTTGAGCCTGGTGAAGAGTCTGTGAACCATCGTTTGATATCATTCGTATGTTTAAGAAATCCGACCTTGAGCTGTATATATATATATATATCTATATAATCCTTGGGTTCATTGCGTTCTCTTTGAATTATGTCGGTGAGTAATTAGTAAAATGATATGCTCATTTTCGGCCAAAGCAGGTTATAGACATGAGACGTTAATTTGTGTCCTTCATATGTATTTGACTGAGTTACTTAAGAACTTACTAAGCACGTAATTGCTTACTTTGTTGTCCCTGCTTTCGGTTTTGTAGATTTTGATCGGAAGCTACGGTCTCGGGAGTTCCAGTATTGAAGTCATCTCTACTATCAAAGTCTCGTTCGGTATTTAATTATTTTTAACTCTAGTGAATGGCATGTATAGGCTTAACTCTCCTTTTGAAAAAAGTTATATATATTTTGGTTGTGTAAATATTAAAGCCATGCGAAAGTGGCTGGTTATTTTTAAATAGCTTAGTCCCGTATTTAAAATCAATGGTTGTGAAATGATCTAGTTTGATGGTACATTCGGTTAAGACATATATACATATATGTGTGCATATCCGATGGTGGTTACATTTATTGAATTACCAATGTTAATAAATGATTATTTTTGTTTATGTACTTATTGTATGTTTCTTTGTAAGCCACTATTGTATGTACTTATATGCATAAGTGATATTGATGTTAATGCAAGAATTGTACTATACATATTTGTTTACATTAGTCCCCTAAAAAGAGTTCCTTTGTAAATTCGTGTTTGCCTTGAGGACTGTATTAGATGGTTAATGATGGATGACCTATTCCGGTGACGGATGAGGGTGTTACATTTTATTGGTATCAGAGCTACGGTTTAGTCGATTCTCGGACTACCGTAGTAAGTATGAGTCTAGCTATACATGCCATCTGGTGTCATTTTGATAGTGAGATGACTTCTGATATTTGAAATGTGATTTTTGGTATAGAATGGATCCCGAACCTGATCGAACCGTAGCGGACGATGTTGAGAGTGTAGCTCCTGCTCCTGCGCAAGGGACAGCGCCACCCGACTCTCAGCCAAATATGGGTCAACGAGATGATGATATTAGACCAGCTTTTTATGCGATGATGAGTGACTGGTTCGCTCAATTCGCTAGATCAAATCCGGCTGTTCCACAACCTCCGCCCCCGAATACTCTGTTTCCGACTTTCACAACCCCTCCTGTGACCGATCCAATGAGATCAAGTAGGCCCCCTGTGGACAAAATTAGAAAATATGGGGCCGAAGAGTTTCGGGCTACCCCTAGTGACGATGCCGAGCGGGCCGAGTTTTGGCTCGACAACACCATCCGAGTGTTCGATGAACTGTCCTGCACACCCGAGGAGTGTCTTAAATGTGCGGTGTCTCTGTTACGTGACGCTACCTACTACTGGTGGAATACTCTGGTTTCTGTTGTTCCGAAAGAACGAGTTAATTGGGAATTCTTCCAAACCGAGTTCCTTAAGAAATACATCAGTCAGAGATTCATCGACCATAAACGGAAGGAATTTCTAGAACTCAAACAAGGTCAGATGTCAGTGGCCGAGTACGAGAGAGAGTTTGTACGCCTCAGCCGCTATGCTCGCGAATGTGTATCTTCTGAAGCCGTCATGTGTAAGCGTTTTGAGGATGGGTTAAATGAAGATATCAGATTGTTGGTGGGGATTCTGGAGATTAAGGAGTTTGTCGTACTAGTCGAGCGGGCTTGTAAAGCAGAAGAACTCAGTATTGGGAAAAGAAAAGCCGAAGGTGGAGATAGAGAGTTCCGTAAGAGGTCTGCGGGGAAATCTGTTCAGCAATCGTCCAAGAAGACTAGAGATAACATGGGCCGATCTAAAAATATATCGAGTTTTCCTAAATATGAACGTCCTCGACCTCCCGCGAGTTCGCGGACCACTTCTATTGCCAGTGTCGGAAATGAACGTCGGGATAGACTGGATTGCAGCTATTATGGTAAATGGCACCCGGGGAGTTGTAGGCATCGCGATCGCTCTTGTTTCAGATGTGGATCTGCCGACCATTTTATTAAAGATTGTCCGAGAAATGAGGAACGTACTCCTAATCCGACTCAAAGACCTAGTGGCGCAGCTTCACGGGGTAGACCACCACGTCGGGGCAGAAATATTAGCGGCAGTCAGAGAGTGACTAGAGACACTGCGGTTAGATTCGAGGCTCGTGCACCTGCCAGAGCGTACGCTATCCGTGCCCGTGAGGAAGCTTCTTCTCCGGATGTTATTACTGGTACTTTCACACTTTTTAACACTGATGTTATTGCTCTGATTGATCCCGGTTCAACCCATTCGTATGTATGTGAAACTTTAGCCTCCAGTAAGACTTTTCCTATTGAGTCTACTGAATTTGTAATTCGAGTGTCGAACCCTTTGGGCCGTTGTGTTCTGGTTGATAAAGTATGCAAGAAATGTCCACTAATGGTTCGAGATTTTTGTTTTCCGGCCGACTTGATGCTTCTACCATTCGACGAATTTGACATTATTCTGGGAATGGACTGGTTGACCGTTCATGATGCGATAGTAAATTGTAAGCGGAAGACTATCGATTTGCGATGTTCGAATAATGAAATAATCCGAATCGAGTCCATTGATCTAAGTGGGCCACCTGCAATAATTACGACCATGTCAGCTCAGAAATACGTGAGGAAGGGTTATGAAGCCTATTTGGCCTTTGTGCTAGATAACAAAGTTTTCGACCGAGAATTCGGGATGGTGCCCGTAGTCTGCGAGTTTTCAGATGTCTTTCCCGAAGAATTACCGGGATTGCCTCCTGTAAGAGAGGTCGAGTTTGGTATCGAGTTGATTCCAGGTACGACGCCGATTTCGATTGCCCCGTATCGTATGGCACCTACCGAATTAAAAGAATTAAAATCTCAGTTGCAAGAGTTGACGGATAGGGGCTTTGCGCGACCTAGTTTTTTGCCTTGGGGTGGACCGGTTTTGTTCGTGAAAAAGAAAGACGGGACTATGAGATTGTGCATCGACTATCGACAGCTGAACAAAGCCACGGTGAAGAATAAGTATCCGTTGCCCCGAATTGATGACTTGTTCGATCAGTTGAGAGGAGCCTCAGTATTTTCGAAGATTGATCTGCGATCCGGTTATTATCAGTTGAGAGTCAGAGATTCTGACGTACCGAAGACGGCATTTAGAACGAGATACGGCCACTATGAGTTCTTAGTGATGCCGTTTGGACTCACCAACGCCCCTGCAGTATTCATGGATTTGATGAATCGGGTATTTAGGCCGTTTTTGGACCGCTTCGTAGTAGTGTTTATTGACGATATTTTGATCTATTCTCGTGGTGAATCAGAGCATACCGAGCATTTGAGGCTGGTACTTCAGACTTTACGGGATAACCAATTGTATGCGAAGTTCAGTAAGTGCGAATTTTGGTTGCATGAAGTCGGCTTCTTGGGTCATATAGTATCTGCTTCGGGTATTCGGGTTGATCCGAACAAAATTTCAGCTATCCTCGATTGGAAACCCCCTAAAAACATTACCGAAGTTCGAAGCTTTTTAGGACTTGCTGGTTATTACCGGCGTTTCGTCCAGGGTTTTTCGATGATTGCGACTCCATTGACGAGACTGCTACAGAAAGATGTCACGTTCGAGTGGTCGGATAAGTGTCAGCAAAGCTTCGACCAGCTGAAAACCCTTCTGACGGAAGCTCCAGTGTTAGTCCAGCCAGAATCCGGCAAAGAGTTTGTAGTTTATAGTGATGCATCTCTAAACGGTTTAGGCTGCGTTTTGATGCAAGAAGGCCGTGTTATTGCTTATGCTTCGAGACAGTTAAAGCCTCACGAGCGAAATTACCCAACTCACGATCTTGAGTTAGCCGCTATTGTTTTCGCTTTGAAGATTTGGCGACACTATCTGTTCGGTGAAAGATGTCATATTTTCTCCGATCACAAAAGTCTCAAGTACCTAATGTCCCAAAAAGATTTGAATTTGAGACAAAGGCGGTGGCTTGAGTTGCTAAAAGATTATGAGCTTGTCATCGATTATCACCCGGGGAAAGCTAATGTCGTTGCGGATGCTCTTAGTCGAAAATCTTTATTTTCCTTGCGAGCAATGAACGCGGGGCTAGCCATGTCAGTAGGTGATGTGTTGATTGCCGAATCAGTAGCAAAACCTGTGCTACTTCAACAGATTCGTGAGGCGCAGAAAGCCGATGAAGACTTAGTTGCCAAACGAGTTCAGTGTGAGTCGAAGATGAATACAGAATTTCGAGTCAATGGAAATGATTGCTTGAGATTTAAAGACCGATTGTGTGTTCCGAAGAAGTCAGAGCTAGTTTCGACGATTTTGGATGAAGCTCATAGTAGTCGAATGTCGGTCCATCCGGGCAGTACGAAAATGTATAACGATTTGAAGCGACAGTATTGGTGGCACGGTATGAAACGAGACATTTCTGATTTTGTATCTAAATGCTTAATATGTCAGCAAGTAAAAGCGGAACATCAGGTGCCGTCGGGATTACTTCAACCAATTTTGATACCCGAATGGAAATGGGATCGCGTTACAATGGACTTTGTGTCGGGTTTGCCGTTGACGCCGAGCAAAAAGGACTCCATTTGGGTTGTGGTTGATCGATTAACGAAATCAGCCCATTTCATCCCGGTTCGCACTAACTTTTCGCTTGATAAGTTAGCGGAATTATACGTTTCTCAGATTGTGCGACTACATGGGGTACCGACTTCTATCGTTTCTGATCGAGACCCTCGATTTACCTCTAGATTTTGGAGGAAGCTGCAGGAAGCTTTGGGTACTAAACTTCATTTCAGTACTGCTTTTCATCCGCAGACGGATGGTCAATCTGAACGGGTTATTCAGATACTCGAGGACATGTTGCGGTGTTGCGTCCTCGAGTTTAGGGGCTCGTGGGAGAAATACCTACCGCTAGTTGAATTCGCGTATAATAACAGCTTTCAGACAAGTATCCAGATGGCACCTTACGAAGCTCTTTACGGTCGTAAATGCCGTACTCCTCTGTTTTGGACCGAGCTTAGTGAGAATAAGATTATCGGAGTTGATTTAGTTAGAGAAGCGGAGCAGAAAGTGAGCATAATTCGTGACAGTTTGAAAATAGCATCCGATCGTCAGAAATCGTACGCAGACTTGAAGCGTAAAGACATCGAGTACCAAGTTGGTGATAAGGTGTTTCTGAAAGTTTCGCCGTGGAAAAAGATATTCCGCTTTGGTCGTGAGGGCAAGCTGAGTCCAAGATTTATTGGACCGTATGAAGTTTCAGAACGTATTGGGCTGGTTGCTTACCGACTAACTCTGCCCCCTGAACTTGAAAAGATCCACGACGTTTTCCATGTATCGATGCTCCGTCGCTATAGATCCGACCCTTCGCATGTGATTAGTCCGTCAGAAATTGAAATTAAGCCTGATTTGAGCTATGAAGAAGAACCGATTCGTATTTTAGCCCGCGAAATAAAAGAATTACGAAACAAGACGGTTCCATTAGTAAAAGTACTATGGCTCAAGCATGGGATTGAAGAAGCGACTTGGGAACCTGAGAAATTTATGAAGGAAAAATACCCAAATCTGTTTATCGGTAAGATTTCCGAGGACGAAAATCCAAAAAAAAAAGGGGGAGAGTTGTAACAGCCCTAAATTTTGACCCTAATCGGGAAGTGGTTTCGGGACCACAAAACCGAGTCACTACGAAAATTAAATGTTATATTGTATGTCCGTTATATGTGAAGTATCGGGGTGATAATAGCATGCCTTAAGATTTTCTTTGTGTTGTGAATTTTCATGAATTAGGACTAAAGTGAGAACTTGAAAAAAATATGCTAGGATAATTTAGAAGGCTAATTAATACATGGACTAGAAAAAGAGGACTTGCATGTCAATTTCTCCTTTTTGAAAGTAGTGGCCGGCCATAATGATGGTGATAGTTAAAATATGCATTTTTTTTATTGGTATTTTATGTTTAAATGGCTTATTTTATAATTTAGTTCAATAAAAAAATAAATGAAATTAAGGAAAGGTGAAAAGAACAAAGTGAACTCATTCTTGTTCATCTTTGCCGTGAGTTGAAGAGAAAAGGGGAGAAAATAGAACCCCATTCGGTCATCTTAGTGGCTTCAAATTAAGGTAAATCTTCATGAATTTTCTTTTGAAATTTGTGAAATTTAGTTGCACTTGAAGCTTGTTATGAAACCCATGTATTAGTTTTTGGTGAGCTAAGCCATGAACGTTCGGTTATGGTCATGGTAGAGGAGTTGGTGTTTTGTTTTGGTTAAAATGGATGGACTATGTGTGAGTTCATAAAATTTAGCTAGAATTGAAGTCCTAACCGTCACCTTAGTAAGGACTTTTAGTCTTGGTGAACTAAGGCTTTCGGCCAAGCCTAGAGTCTAGCGAATGGTGGAGTTTTGGAATGTATGAATTTGATTAATAGATTCAAATTTTAAGTGGCCATTTTTCCTTAAAGTAGAATTGAACTATGATTTCTTTAAGCTAACAAGAGTAGTTGATATCTTCCTTGTATGAAATTGGCTTTCACTTTCGGTTGGTGAAACAAACTTTAGGAGGCCATTCGGCCATAGTGTTCTATGAGGGTGAATACTTGTTGAACAATTTTTGATATAGGGATGAACTAGTTAATTGTGATAATTTGAATTGAATCCTTATACTATTGCCGAATGTGTGTGGATAGGAAATTGGGGAAATAATTGGGAGGCTCAAGATTAGTCTTGTTGGCTTGTACATTTAAGCCTTCCTTAGTAGAGCTGATTGATGTTCATAGAATTTAGTTAAAAAAAAAAATGGTGTTAAGGGCAGAATTAGTGAGAACTTATTCGTAGACATTTTGAGACTAAATTAGCATGGACTTGGGTTCACTAAATGATAGCTTGAAAACTTCCGATGTGGTTGTTAATGTTCGAACCTAAACCAATTGTGAACTTATCTTTATGGGGGGATTTATGTACTAAATAAATGTTAGAAAACGGTTTATGGCTAAAGCATTTAGGTGCTATTATATTCGGTCTTTGTTAATTGGGATGTCATGAGTACCGAGTTGGGTTAAAAGACTTTGTTTATTACTTGATCAATGAATTTAGTTATAAATTGTATTATAATGGTGCTTTGCCGAATGTATGTCTTGATTAGAATGAAAGTGTAACTATCAGTAGAAATGTTGAATAGAGTTTGATATTATTGTATTGTTCAAATTAAGCTCAAGAGCCTAGAGGGGCAACTTCGGATAAAGGGAAGGCCAAGGTCACGGAATAGTCAAATCGAAGTTTCTCCGAAAAATAAGAGGTAAGTTCTTGAGTAACAAATCTTTAAGTATGATAAAGTGAAGTTATAATATTTATATAGCAAATTATGTGAACTCAAATAGCAAATGATATGTCCGAATGCAAAATTTGGAAATGAGAAAATGAGTAAATGTTAGAGACCGAATACTAAAGTGGAACCTTAATGTGTTTAGATATGAAATTGTATCCCTTGCTTACAAGCAAATGAACCGTACGTAGAATGGTCGGTAGTATGCCGAGGTTGTTGTGTTTTATTTTATTTGAAAGGTGACAAGATATGTATGCTGATAAGGGTAATTATAAATTTCGTCGATAGCCGAGCTTAGTCTCGAAGGGCTTCCGAGCCAGAGTTAAAGCCGAGCTTAGTCTCGAAGGGCTTCCGAGCCAGAGTTAAAGCCGAGCTTAGTCTCGAAGGGCTTCCGAGCCAGAGTTAAAGCCGAGCTTAGTCTCGAAGGGCTTCCGAGCCAGAGTTAAAGCCGAGCTTAGTCTCGAAGGGCTTCCGAGCCAGAGTTAAAGCCGAGCTTAGTCTCGAAGGGCTTTCAAGCCAGAGTTAAAGCCGAGCTTAGTCTCGAAGGGCTTCCGAGCCAGAGTTAAAGCTGAGCTTAGTCTCGAAGGGCTTCCGAGCCAGAGTGAAAACCGAGCTTAGTCTCGAAGGGCTTAAGGCCAATGATAAGATTTTAGTGATCCTGAGAACTTTTCGTTGTGGAAATCGGATATAAGTTAAATGTATAAGCTCACGTGTAATTAATATTGCTCTAGTTATAACATATGCGCACTTAAGGTAAGAAGGGCAGGTACGCATTCTAGACTCTTAATGGTTTAGAATATCATTAGAGTTGGTTTGGTTGAGCCTGGTGAAGAGTCTGTGAACCATCGTTTGATATCATTCGTATGTTTAAGAAATCCGACCTTGAGCTGTATATATATATATATATATATATCTATATAATCCTTGGGTTCATTGCGTTCTCTTTGAATTATGTCGGTGAGTAATTAGTAAAATGATATGCTCATTTTCGGCCAAAGCAGGTTATAGACATGAGACGTTAATTTGTGTCCTTCATATGTATTTGACTGAGTTACTTAAGAACTTACTAAGCACTTAATTGCTTACCTTGTTGTCCCTGCTTTCGGTTTTGTAGATTTTGATCGGAAGCTACGGTCTCGGGAGTTCCAGTATTGAAGTCATCTCTACTATCAAAGTCTCGTTCGGTATTTAATTATTTTTAACTCTAGTGAATGGCATGTATAGGCTTAACTCTCCTTTTGAAAAAAGTTATATATATTTTGGTTGTGTAAATATTAAAGCCATGCGAAAGTGGCTGGTTATTTTTAAATAGCTTAGTCCCGTATTTAAAATCAATGGTTGTGAAATGATCTAGTTTGATGGTACATTCGGTTAAGACATATATACATATATGTGTGCATATCCGATGGTGGTTACATTTATTGAATTACCAATGTTAACAAATGATTATTTTTGTTTATGTACTTATTGTATGTTTCTTTGTAAGCCACTATTGTATGTACTTATATGCATAAGTGATATTGATGTTAATGCAAGAATTGTACTATACATATTTGTTTACATTAGTCCCCTAAAAAGAGTTCCTTTGTAAATTCGTGTTTGCCTTGAGGACTGTATTAGATGGTTAATGATGGATGACCTATTCCGGTGACGGATGAGGGTGTTACACCCTGGGTTGCAAAATTGTCGAAATACCCCTGTGGGGAAGAATTATCGAAATACCCTTGTAGGGTAGAATTACCAAAATACCCTTGTAGGGTAGAATTACCGAAATACCCCTATAGGGTAGAATTACCAAAACACCCCTGTAGGGTAGAATTACCGAGATACCCTGTGGGGTAAAATTACCATTTTACCCCTAGGGTGTTAAATGATTATTTTGCCCTTGTGGGCAAGTGACTAACTTGGACTGTGTGTTTGACGAATTTGACTGTGTTCATATGACAGTGATTTGACTAACGTGATCGTGGTTGTCTAATTGATATGTTTTAATATGTGTTTAAATGACTGATATTGAACTTGGCAATTTTGCATTCATGTGTGATGATTGAGCATATCATACACGATATATTGGGTTGGGACATCGATTTAGAGGAAGTTCTGTGCTAGTGGCTTTGCCATGTATTCTAATTCTGGTGGCTTTGCCATGTTATCTGTTATTAGCAGCATGGCAGCGTCATTGGTGTGTAGGGCTGGGTGGGTCGAGTTATTCCCCACATGGTGTGTTAGGTTGGTATGGGTGGTGTGATGGATGGACTGCGTTGGGATTTCATTTGCATATTGTTCTGATTCTGCTATGGGCTTGGCCCACACTGTTCTGTATAGGGTTAAGGCCAACACTGATCTATTCTATTTAGGACTTCGGCCCAGTCTGTTCTGCATATCTGTATTACACTATTACTGATTCTGTTTGGGGCTTAGGCACACCTGATTCTGATTCTGATTTTGATTCTAATTCTGATAATGTTTCTGATTCTATAATGGGCTAAGGCCTATCTGGTACTGTCTGTTATAGTGGGCTAAGGCCCAATTGATACTGAAATTGTAGTAGGGCTGGGGCCCAGACTTTTAATTCTTCTGTATAATTGACTGTTTGTTTTATATAGTAGGGGATTACACACTGAGTTTTCATAAAACTCACCCCGTTTAATAACTGTGCAGGTAATCCCTAGCTTTAGGAGGATCGGTGCTGTGAGGGACTCGGAGAAGGCCACACATTGCTTATGCTTTGTCTTGATTTACGTTTAAGTACTTTATTTCGGTTTGGGTTGTAATAAGGCCTTTTAAACTTTCTCGTTTTTACATTTGGGATTTTATTTATTGTTTTATAATTGCTAGAAGTCGAACACGATTTTTCCAAAACAACAACTATTTTCCAAAATATCACGTTTTCGCAGCTGTTTTAAATTAGGCTTTCGTAACAATTAAGGTTTTAAAGGTAATAACATTTTACAAGAGAACATCTTTTAATAAACCACGTTTTAAAAATATGCATACAAAATTCGAGATTTTACACAAGTTTTAAATGGCAACAAGTTTTAATAAGAAGGATTACAATGGAAACAAGGTTTCGAAAAACACTTCAATGTGACACGTCAGATTCGGGCCTAACTTCTAGGCTGGGTTTGGGGTGTTACATTTTGGGAATCATGAACAAATTCGAACAAGTCGCAAAGTATAAAGTGTGGCAATAGGTATATACATCTCTAGGATTGGATTTAGAAAGAGCTTGGCACTTAAGCAGTCAAATAAAATAAAATCCTACTTGGTGTATAGTATCTATTCACTTTAAACAATGAGGACATTGTTCACTTTAAGTAGGGAGACCGAAAATTTGAATTATTCCTACTCAAAATAAAATTTTCTTTTAGTTATTATTAGGATTTATTTTTTGCCTAATAATTTGAAATTTTGTTGAAGTATGCTAAACTTCAGTATTAATAAAGTTCTATTATTTCAATAATTTATTATGTTAGCTTAATAATGATATGAATGTATTTTTTATAAAGCATGCAAATTCGTACCATAAAATATTTAGTTCCTTACGAAAAATTAGGCTTGCATGAAAGGTTAAGTCTTTAGAATTGACTTAATAGTTTCTTGAGGCGAAATCCTAGGAAGTATGGAATGTTGAAAATGATTTAGGTAACTTTGTTTGGACCGTTTGAGCCTTTCAAGCTAACCATGATAAAATTTATCCTTTGAAACCCAATTTTGAGACTATATGGCCTAATTTCATTTTTAACCTCTGCAATATTTAGCCATCACTTTTCTCTTAATTACCTTTAAATTGTCCTAACCACTAGACTCAGTATTGTGCAACGTATTTTTTTGAAAATAAGTTTGGGGGAGTTGAAAGGAAGAACTAAGTGCTCGAAAATTGTAGTACATAAAGTAAGTGCCCGAATTTATAAAAAAAAAGGAGCACATGTATTTGAAAAAAGAGATGTGCAAAAGAGCATGTGAAGGTTAAAATAAGTTGGTGTATTCCTAAGGTTCAATTGAAGCTGAGTCTAGGGTTTTAAGCCAAAATTTATCTATCTTTACCTACCCCTAGCCTAACCACGTTACAACCTTAATAAAGACCTATTGATTCAAGGTTCCAATGCTACCTACATTAGTGGAGAGAAATTATTAAGATTAACATATGAAGGCATAAGTTAGGCTTAATGATTGCAGCTTGCTCTTGAATAAGGGAATAAAAATTTCAATTGGTAAGGGTTAATCATGTCTTTGTTAAAGAAGCATTTAGTCTAATTTAGCTTTGTAATAGTTTTTGAATTTAATTTGAACATTATATATACTTAATTTCTTGTTTTTGAGCATAAATATATTGAATCAATAATTTTTGAGAGAATGTTGTTCTGAAAGGAGTTTTTCAAGTGTTTCTAAGATAATTCTTTTAAAAAATTTTGCATTACTCAGATCGAGCAATGATTTAAGTTTGGGGGTGTGGAAACACAAAAATTTATATAATTTTTCATACCTATTTTTACTTAAAATCAGGCAGTTTTCGTAAAATTCTTGTCATAAAATAATTAATTTTTATAAAATAAATTAAATGTGCTAAAAGTTTGAACATGTTGATTTTTAGTCAATTTGATAAGTATTTTTAATGAATTTTGATTATTTTTGACAAATTCGCACAAAAGGCTAAAATTCACTCGGCAGACACCGTTAGAAGAACAAAACCGAGAAGAATTTGAAGTAACAAGGTGAAATAATTTCCAGCCTAAGATGATCCAAATATGTGTATTAATTCATAATATAATTAATTTTAATTTATTCCCTATTTATATTTGGCTAAATAAATTAATTTTAATTAATTATGGAAAAAGGGCCTAGTTGAACCGCACCAGTTGAACCCAATTTATCGAACCGAACCGGCCACCAATTGGGTAGCCCAGAACCTTTTAATTGCCAACCCAAATCAGCATTTTTTCTGATTAAGTAAGCTTGAAAACAAGTCCTTGAAAGACCTCCAAATTGCGTTCAAACCCCACCTTAATTCAAGGCTTTACCGATTTGCCCCAGGCTAATTTTAGCAAAGTTGAAAGCTTCAACTTTGCCATGTGGATGGCCGGCCATGGGGGGAGTCTCTTGGCTGATGGAGTTTGCTACTTTTAGCAGCCCTCCTCAGCTATAAAAGGCACCCTATGCTGCCCATTCTAATCATCCCTCATCATCCATCATTCACTCTCATTCTTCATTCATTCCTCTCCTCTCCACTCTCTTTTCTCTCCATTTTCCATTCTATTTTCCTCTTGTTCTTGTGCCGATTTCTCCTCTTGGAAAAGAGGTATTTTCTCAGCCATTTTGGGTAGCAAGCAAGTGTTCATAGAAGCCTTGATTGGCAAGCACAATGGGGACGAAGAACGGAGCAATTAGTCAAGCCACGGAGAAATATAGGATTTGCTTCGTGTTCCTTATCTTTTTAATTTTTGTTGTTTTTATGATGAACATATCTATGAATATTCATGTTCTTGAAATGGTTATTGTAATCAATTTAGCTTGAATTTAATTCGTGTTGGGTTGATTGCATTTCGTCCTCTTAATTTATTAAATTTATGTTTATGCTGTTATAAGCCTCAGTAAAATGCTTGATCAAGTAAAATCATGCTTAGGTTATTCTGGCATTATAATTGTTTAGATAACTAAAGAATTAATTGTTTAAACGGATTGAAATTGCAGTTAATGGACACAGTACTTCATTAGTGCATGTTTAATTCTTCTAAGGTAGCTGAAGATTCAATTAGCATTGTATTTGGCGATACATATGCCTTGCATAACTTGCAAGATTATTGTGATTAAATTGTTTCAAGATAATGGAGTCTTGTTACCTCACATAGTCTTTTATATGCTTATTAAGTTAAATTAATCGGTTGAATCGACATAGGGATATGCGAGAGATTATTTAATTTAATAAGTATGTATGTACAATAGCATGTTTACCTTTATAAATCTATTTAATCGGTCGAATTGGCATAGGGATATGTTACAAGAGATGAATGGATTTTTTACTAGTAAATATGTTCATAAGTTAGCAAATTACCGGGTTGCCGTGAATTTATTCGTAACAGTATAACATAGGTTTAATAATTCTAAGTCAAAGAAGTGTAACTACCCCAACACAATTATATCATCTTGATTAAATCTTATTTGAAATCGTGCATTAGAATTTTATTTTCTTTTATTATTTTTCTTAGTTTTTAATTAGTTTTAATTCATATTCCAAAACCAAATTATTTTTACCTCACTAAAGTGTTTTAATTACATTCATAAATAATTCTTTTACAGTCCCTGTGGGTACGATAACTCGACATTTACTTGTCACTATATTACTTGTTGTAATTGTGTACACTTGCACATTTCCATCGTTCCATTGGCTCTTGTGAAGGTTTGGTAAGTGCATTGTTCTTTTCATGGTAATCATGTATCGAATAAGCGGGAATCTAATTCTCTCTTCTGAAATTGTTGGTACAGACTAAGGGCTTTGAACAATGATTCTCGTTTCTTGTGTTAGAAGTGCTAACAAAGGTTCTTTGTAGGCGATAAGTCAAGTTTTTGGTTAGTTCACATTTGTCGAATTTGTTAGCTTAATCTCTAAATTGGTATCGAATACTATGTTTGTAACAGCCTGAATTTGGGCTTAGTCAGAATAGTGATTTTGAAATCACTTGAGGTCAGAGAAATTATTTCTAATATTATCTTATGTGTCATAGCATTTTTATAAGACTGCATGAAAATTTTGGTGAATTAATTTTAGCGGTTTCATGCTTAATTGCAAAAAATGACTAAATTGCATAAAGAGCAAAAGTTGTGATTTACTAGAGAAAGGTGTCAAATAGCTATGAATAATAATGCGAGAGACTTTAATGGACAATAAGGCCAATTTTAAAGTGATGGCCGACCAAGGGAAAAGAAAAATGGAAAAGTCAAAGGTTAGGTATTATATAGGTGACTAAATTGATAAAATAAAGGCCTAATAGACTAGCTTCATCTTTTTCATTTTCTCTTCTTCTTTCCACTAAAAATAGCAGCCATTTTTTAGGTTTTTGAAGCTCAAACTTTTAGGCACTCATTTCCATCACAAGTAAGTGATTCTCATGGCCTTTTTTGATAATTTTTGCATTTTTAGGACCCTTGCAGCATGAGCTAGCTATTGAGGGGACGATTTTGCAAAATGGTGGAAATTTTAGGGTTTTACCATGGGAGTGTTTAAGTTGTTTGCTGAAAATTTTTGGAAGAAAATGAGTCTTAGTTGTTAAATAAACAACTTTTGTAAAAGGGGGTTCATGGAAAACACCTAAATTGGAGTTAGTTGTAAAGTTGATAAATTGTGTAGTAATTGCATGAAATGATGGGAATTTGGGTTGCCATAAGAGTGAAAAGAGTTCAGTTAGGCTTGGTTAATAAGGAAATTCGATAAAAATCAATTTTTGAGCCTAGAGGTAAAATGGTTATTTTGCTAAAGTCTAGGGGCAAAATGGTCATTTTGCCAATTTATGAATCTTGAATTGTTTAGATTAATATAGTGATTAAATTAGTGAAATTTTGTTATTTTAGATCAAGAAGTACGAAACCCGAACCTAGACTAAGGGAAGGCCAAGCAAATCGACTAAATCAAGGAGTCATTTATATTTTGCATACCGAGGTAAGCTGTAGGTAAATAATACAACTTTACTATAATTATGCATGAAATCATTGATTTGGTTTAAATTGATTAATTGAGATTATGAGTAGTTCATTGATGACAAATGATGTGATAAAGCCCAGTTGAACTGTCAGAATAGATTGGATATTCTTTGCCATGATACTAGGGTCGATATTAGTGCCAGTGTAAGACCATGTTTGGGACATGGCATTGGCCTCATTACGTGTTAGTGTAAGACCATGTCTGGGACATGGCATCGACACGGATATGTACCAACTAGTGTAAGACCATGTCTGGGACATGGCATCGGCGTTGATATGAGTGCTAGTGTAAGACCATGTCTGGGACATGGCATCGGCCTTGATACTTGCGAGTCAGTGTAAGACTATGTCTGGGACATTGTGTCGACTTGACATGCGAGCCAGTGTAAGACCATGTCTGGGACATGGCATCGGCTTGATACCCTATGTTTGAGGCTCATTGAATATCCTTTCTTATTCTAAATAGTTCAACGGGAAAATTTTAAGTTTGCATCTAGATCGAGAGTTATTATGATGACCTTGTGAGTGGTGCAAGCACCTATATGAAATGTGTAACACCCCAAACCCGGCCCAAACGTTATGGCCAGATTTGATGTGTCACATGGACGATTCATTTCAAAATCGTACAATCCGATAAAAAGTTTCTTCTATTTAAAAAGTCATGTTTAGAAAGTTGGATGATTGAACGAAATCAGGTTAAAACTATTTTTATAAGCTTGAGTATGTATATGTAAAAAATATTAGTCGTATTTGTTGTATTCCATCATTTGAAGTTATCTTAATATCTGAAAACATTACGCGAGATTTATTTGAAAACATTCGTTATTAATTTTGAAAACTCGAATATCCTAATCTACCAGTGTAAAGCAAGTTAATAGTGTGACAAAATAAAAATAGCAAAAATACCCAAACAGCCTTATTACAAAAATAATACCCAAACTGAAATAAAATAAAAACGAGTTTAAAAGCAAAAGTCATGTGGCCACCTCGAGTCCTTGCAGCTCCAAATCCTCTATGGCTGGGGGCTACCTACAGATTTAAAATAAAAGGGTGAGTTTGCGAAAACTGAGTGTGTAACACTCCCAACCAATAACATAGAATAGACATGTAGAACAAACTAGGCCGAAGCCCTATTCAGAAATAGAGTAGGCCCAAGCCCATTATGGATACAGAATAGTACAAGTATGAAAAATCCAAACCAATCCAACCAGCACACCACCCGTACCAGCCCATCACACCATGTGGGGAATAACTCAACCCACCCAGCCCACACACCAATATGCAGTCAAGCTGCTAATTACAGATATCGTGGTAGTGCCACTAGATACAAAATACGTGGTAAAACCACTATACAGAATTACGTGGTAGAGCCACTATAACAGAACTGCCTCCATAAACATACCCAACCCCATGCAGCATAACATAATATCACCAATTATAACATGCATGCAGATCAACAGACACAGATATAGCCATGCATATATCCGGCAACCTAACTTTAGGGGTATAATAGTCTTTTGGGCAGTCGGGGGCAAAATGGTATTTTACCCCTTAGGGGTATTTTGGTCATTGTACTAAGTTTCGGCACCTCGGCACCTATTACGATCTCATAACTGGTCTAACGTTGCTCCAAGCAACTCAAAAAGTCTATTTGGTCAAACAGTGTATACAGGCCAAAAATCCTATTGGGCCTAGGTGGGCCCACTCGCTTGTGTGGCCCAATCAGTCCAATTTCACATACAACATTACCAATCTCATCGTCCAACATACTAGAGATCACTTACCGAGGGTAAATCCCGTAGGCACATTGGGCCCATTTTGGCCCATAACGGCCCGAATGCACAAGATCACGCGTAAAGGCCGTAACAGTCTATTGTCCACCATCGGTGAACTCGCTTCGGGCCACAGGCATTGGCATGCCAATAAGCCCTCAAAATGCCAGCATTTCGACATTTTGACTTTTTGGCTTTTATCGATCTACGCTACCAAAGGGTGTGGTTACACACCTGGTTATGAATCGAGTTGAACCGCCCACGAACAATCAACCTACAAATGCCCGACAAACCATTAATCATACAATCCAACTTATTAGCTATACTACCAAACCCCTATCGTGTTCGGCCAACACCCCCAAAAGAAACACCAATACTTACCTTGGCTGAAGACCAAACACAAGGCCAATATTGCTTCTACGACACTAGCAGTCCCCCACTTCTCACAAAATCGATCTCTATACAATGCCTAGAAAATCGGAGCAGTCAAGAAATAAGAAGTTCAAATCGGTCACTAATGAAAGGTTCAAAGGCCGATTACCATAAATGAGGAAAGGGAATTCAGCTTTCATAAGTGTAATCGAAAAGGGAGAAAAGAGAGTACTTACCTAGATTCAGTTTTTTATGGCAAAATAGACACTTGGTAACTATGACATTTGGCTATGGTTGCAACAGTAAACCACCACTATGCTAATAGGGCGTCGAGTAAAGAATAGACAGGAGATAAAGATAAGCAATTGGTTGCTAAAAGAACAAATAAAGAGAGAAGAAATAGGGTTCGGCTAATAAGTTTATGAAAAGTAGCAAATGGGGTTCGGCAATGAGTGATTCGGCAACCAAAGTTGAAAGATACAATGGAGAAACACGAATTCGGAGAGAGAAAGAAACTATAAGAATGGAGAAGAACAATGTGAGATTTGGCTAGGAGCAATAAGACGAGACAGAATTAAGAAAAGAAAAATGCATAAGGGGATGGAGATGTAAAGTTCTGCTAAGACTAAAGAAAATGAAAATCGAAAGGTGAGAAGAACTGAATCAAAATGGGAAAACAAGGGTTCGGCTAAGCAAAATGGCCGACAAAAAGAAGGATGGAAACCAATTTGGCACTTGAGTTACGGCAAAGTAGACAAATGTAGAGAGGGAGGTCCTTAGTAAAACGGCACTAAGAGAAAAAGAATAAAAAAGAGAGCAAAAGAAACACACTAAATTAACCTAGAGAGCATTCGGCACCTAACACCAAATACCAAAACAAAAGATGCACAACCCCTAATCTTCCAACACCAATTCGGCCACCCACATCCAAATGCCAAAAATGCACCACCCTCCACCCCAAACTCAGCTACACCCTTACCTTATCTGAATCCCATGCAAATCTCCACAAAATGCTCCCCCAACAACTCCTTGATTCACTCAACCTTCTCCATTTGAATTTAATTTAAACTCCCAAGACCAAGTCATTTTTATCTCTTACCAAATCTTCAACCAACTTCAGCATTTGAGTTCAACTCCATCACTTACCAAGCTTGAGTAGCAAAAAGAATGCACCCTGCTTGCAAGGGGATTTGAACCCTTGTTCCCCCTGGCTAATGACGCGACAAGCCTTGTTTCCCCTTGCTAATGACGCCACAACCACTCCACTACAGGCCTTTTTGTGACATGAAACCCCAACAACTTTCTTAAACCCTAAGAGCTGACATTCATACTCCCCTAAGCCCAAAAATCTAAATTTTGCCAAAGGCTTGGCCTTAACCCAAGCCTTCCAAAGGCCCCCCAAACACACTCAAATCATCGATTCAGCACACCCAATCATACAAATGTCAATTTATGCAAAAACTTCAAAACCCTAAAACTTGGGGTGTTACAAAATGTATGATATTTAAGCTCGATATTATGTTGTTTGATTAGTAAAAGATAAAAATGAGTAAGTGATGCCTATAGCCAATCTTTCATATCATGCATAATTTGTGATGAGTTGAGAATATGTTATAGCATAGTAAATTGTTGTTATTTATTTACTTGAAATTTACTAAGCTTTGCGCTTACTCTCTCTTCTTTCCATTTTCTTCTAGTGCCGCCTAAATAGCTCAAGGATCAAAGAACGTCGGAGGCATCGCTCACACTATCCATAGAAGCACTTGGTATAGTTAGTTTTAAATCTTTTGAATATGGCATGTATAGGATTTTATTCTTTTGTTAAGTGTCATTTTATTTTGGGCTAAGTATGTTGGCTTGTTTAAAGATACACTGTTTTGTATAAGGCCATGGATAATGGCTAATGTTCATTATTGATATATGCAAATGAGATTTTCGTAATCTGCAAAGTAATGTGAATGAATATGTGTATTAGAAGTAGTAATATGCATGCTTGTTTGGATTGGTTTAATGAAGTTGTGTGGATGCCAAATTCTGGCCATTGATTGAGTATTGGAAACTTTTTATGTTTTGGTATGTGTTTGACCTGGTTTTAGAGTGGCAAAAAGGCTTGGTAGATAGCCTTATTTTGTCCACATGGGTAGACACACGGGCATGTGTCTAGGCCATGTGTGACATACGGTTAGCCCCACAAAGGTGTGGTCAGGCCATGTTTCCCCTGCACCTTAAATTGAAAAACATTAAATGCCCAGTAGTAAACACATGGGCTGAGACATGGCCGTGTGGAGGACACAGCTTAGCGCAAGGGTGTGTGCCACGATCGTGTGACCCTTAAGAGCTACTGACATCAGAAACAGAATGTCAAGGTTTTTGCACACGAGCTGTGACACGGGCATGTCATGGCTGTGTGAGGGAGACGGGCTAAGCACACGAGTGTGTGCCAGGCCATGTGAAAACCCCTGTAGGTTCGATGTTAGAAAATAAATCCACATGGATCAGGGGCACGACGTGTCCCTAGGTGCTTAGCCCATGTGAACCACACGGGCCACAACACAGCCATGTCTAAAGGCCACACGGGCGTGTGCCCTGTTTTTAGTGGATTTTCTTGAAAGTTTTCTAAGCACTCGGTTTGGTCCCAAATCGTTTCCAAACCATGCTTTGCGTCTTGTGGGCCCATATTAAGGACCGTAAGACAATGTTTGAAAAAGTTTTAAATTGGGACGGATTTCATTGACTTGAGGTTAAATGTTTGCATGTGTTTTAGTAAGGTAATGCCTCATACCCTGTTCTAGCATCGAGTACGGGTAAGGGGTGTTACATTGTTGCTAGGTTTCGCAAGGCTCGGGGTTGTTTTAGCATCAATCAATAGTAGGTGTGTACCCAAAAATAAAGAAAACGAGGTTTTGACAAAAGCTGAAAACCTCACTATCGATGCCACACGGGCGTGTGGTCACCCGTGTGGTAGGTCGTGGACGAATGACACAGTCGTGTGTTTGACGAAGACCAATACACGGCCATATGATGGCCAGGTGTGGCCTTGTGTGACACACGGGCTAGACTAATTTAGGCCGTATGGGCCACATGGGCATGTGGGTCCACACGGGTAGTCCGCACAGGCGTGTGGGTTTCTAGGCCAGACCGTGTTATCTACACGGGCCAAGGCCAATCTAGGCGTGTGGGCCCACACGGGCAGGCCGTATGGGTGTGTGGGCCCATTTGTCTGAAATGTTCCCTAGGGTTGCACGGGTCGTCCAAATCGATTGTGAACCTACTGTACGGTCGGTAAGGGCTACTTAGACCCTAAATTGTATGATCTAAATATCTAATGTATGTATTGAGCATGATAGATATACACATGTTTACTGATTAGTATGTGCGACTGATAATCGTATAATAGCATATAAGCATGTTATTCTGTATGTCTGCACTTAGCACAGCTATTTACATCTGTATTTGGGGTGGGATGATGATTATTGGAGGAAGTGTACTGAAAGGCATCTATACTTATTATCTGGCAGCTCAACTACAATATATCTGATATGTGCTGCATTTCGGTACAGCATGGTGTGTAGGGATGGGTGGGTGTTTTAACCCCACATAGTGTGTAGGGATGGTTGGAGATGGTGTATAGAGGCTGGGGGTAAGATCTATTTCTTTTTTATCTGTTTGACTGCATCTGTATCTGAGATAGGCTAAGGCCCAAATCTACATCTGTTATAGTAATGGGTTTAGGCCCAAATCTGTATCTGTAATGGGCTTAGGCCCGAATCTGAGACTACACGATTTTGATATATTGCCTATGTAGCGGGCTTGTGCCGAAGACTGTATCTGACTGGTATCTACTAATTTGATTGTCTGCATGTTTTTCTGTGGGGATTACACACTGAGTTTATGTAAACTCACCCCTTCTATTTAATCTGTATAGGTAATCCCTAGACTTAGTCAGATCGGTGCAGCGGAGGACTCAACGGTGACCACATGTTTGTTAAACTGCCTTATTTTCATTTACGGTTTTATTTCTTATATGGGTATTTTGATGTAATTTGGACTCATGGACTATTTTTGCTTCTATTTTGGATTTTAATTGTTTTTATGGATTTATAATGACTAAACTGAACAAAGCGTTGTTTTTACTAAAAACAAAGGTCTTCTTAAAAAGTAACGGTTTTACCTAAAATCAACGATTTCTAAAGCTTTCGCAACAAATTATGCTTTTAAACAAATCGAATAAACAAGTAAGAGATTTTGAAATTTATAAGAGATAAATAAAAGTAGATAAACGAAAATGTTTTTATCGTGACGACTTAGGTTTCAAACACCATTCCATGTGACAATGCCAGATTAGGCAATAACATCTAGGCCAGGTTTGGGGGTGTTACAGTTATATTGTCTTTATCACAGTTTTTTCTACTGAGTATGCGTGATATTACCCTTCTGAATTTTCTCTGAGAAATCATCAATCTCTTTGTTATTCAAGCATGGTTTATCTGTGAAAGACATTCCTTGGTCAGTGGTAAATATATTTACTGCCATTATGAATTTTAACTTGATTATGGGAATTTAGTAATATGGAACACATATTATAGAAACTGTATTATTGTACTGGTTGGTATTGAAGCCACTTTTAGTTTTCCTCTTTTGTTTAAAAAATATTATTAAAGTTGAGGTATTGTTCCATTTATATTGTGGAAACATCAGATCTATTACAGTATTATGGTTTTAACCTATCTGATGATTATGACCATGGAATAAATTAAAGCTACGCTATCCTTTCAATTCTTGTGAAAGTGTTTTTTATGATAAGTATATCAATGATATGAATATTACAGAAAGATGTAAGATTTCAATGGATTGACAAATGTTAGTAAATTTATGATCAGTCGAAAGCCCAGATGACCAAAGCATCAATTCTTGTTCAGTCTGAATCGGGTAAGAAAGTTATTATTCCAGTGATATATCATTGAATGGAATAAACTGTATTTTGATGAATAAAGGTAAAGTAATGGTTTATACTATCAGCCAGATAAAGCTACAGGAAAAGAATTACCCGATATATGATCTTGAATTGACAATTATTGTGTATGCACTGAGAATTTGGTAATACTGTTTGTTTGGTGAAAATATCATATATGTACTGATCATAAAATTTTAAAACACCCAATGGTATAGAAATATTTGAATCTACACAGAGTAAACGGTTTGAATCATTGAAAGACCCTGATTTGGTGATTGATTATCATTCAAGAAAAGTAAATATAGATGTTGATATTTTGAGTAGAAAATTCTTGGTTTACTTTCTGAGCAATTAATACTCGATTACTATTTGTCTGATGAAGGAATAATTTTAACTGAGCTTACAGCTAAGTTAATGTTTCTACAACAAATCTGTGTAGCCCATAAAAGTGACAATGAGTTGTGAGTTAAAAGAGTACAGTGTGAAATAAATTTTGATTTAGAATTTCAGAGTAAAATTGATAAATGCTTGTTATTCAAAAATAGAGTTTGTGTACTCAAGAATTTAGAGTTTATATAGAAATTTTACTAAAAGATTACAGTGGTACTATGTCTGTTTATCTGGGGAATGATGAAATGTATAATGATTTGAAAAGGATGTATTAGCAACTCAGAATGAAGTGTGGTAATTCTGCAATTGTATTTAAATGTTGGATGTATCAGCAAGATAGATATGACACTTTTAAGATTGGTATAGTCAATGAAAATAGCGAAATGGAAATGGGACAAAGTTACCATGAATTTTATATTAGTATTATCCCTATCTATGAAAAAGTAAGACACTATTTGAGTAATTGTCGATCGTTTGACGAAGCCTGCACATTCCATTCTGGAATGAGTGGATTTTACACTTGATAGACTGCTTGAATTATCTATTTTTGAGATTGTCAGATTATATGATGTGCTAGTTTCTGCTATGTTTGATAGAGATCTACAGTTTAAATTCTGATTCTTAAGCAAGTTACAAGAAACTCTAAGTATACAGTCACATTTTAGTATCGTATTTCATTCTCAGACAGATGATCAATCTAAACATATGATTCAGATTTTTGAAGATATGTTTCTGTGTTGTATTTTAGAATTCAAAGGCAATTGAAAAAGGAAATATTTACAGTTAGTTAAATACGTATATAGTAACAGTTAACAGTCAAGTATAAAATTTTACCGTATGAGGTTTTATATGGTTGCAAGTGTAAAACTCAGATGTTTTAGAATGAGTTCAGTGAGAAAAGATACATGTAGATAGTTTGATTCGTTGAAACTAAAGAAAGATGAAAGGAATCTGAGACAGTTTACAAGCAGAATTTGATCGTCAGAAATCCAATATGAAACTAAAAATGAAAAGAAATAAAGTTTCAAATTTGGCGACAAAATATTTTTGAAAGTTTTGCCATGAGAAAAAGTTCCCCGATTTGGCCGTAAAGGCAAATTAAGTCTATGGATTGCCAGGTCATATAAGACTATTGAAAAGAATTGGACCTGTTGCATATTGATTGGAATTATTATCAGAGTTCTATAGAATTCACAATGTTTTTAAGAGTGTATGTGTTATAACAGTATCGATCAGACCTATCATCTGTTATTGCTTTGATAAATGTTAAGTTCAGCCTAAAACGATTTACAATGAGAGAGTGATTGAAATTCTGGCACTTGAAGAGAAAAACTGAGAAATAAAAAAAGTAGTAGCTTTAGTAAAAATTTTCTAACAATGACATGATATAGAGGGAGCTATTTATGAACTGAAGGGATGTAACACCCCTTACCCGTATCCACGTCGGGACAGGGTTCGAGGCATTATTGGACCTAAACACACTTACACATACAATTTCGAGTCATAAAATTTGTGTCCAATTTAAAAATTTTCGAACATATTCATAACGTCCCAATTACGGGCCTACAAATCCCTAAACATACATTGGAGGTGGTTAAGGACTAAACTGAGAACTTTCAAAACTTTTACAACACTTAGAAAGATTTCATGTTTTGGAGAGTCACACGCCTGTGTGGGTTAGCCGTGTGATCACACACGCTCGTGTGGTTCGGGACACACCCATGGGGCTGACCGTGTGTCACACACGACCTAGACACATGCTCGCGTGTCTACCCGCGTGGACAACTTTAAGGCTATTTTCCAAGCCATTTGCCACCCTCAACCTCATTCACATATTTATACATCTCAATAGTGCTTAACATTACATTAATTGTCAATCAACATCCATAAACATGGCTTGAACATGGCATTCACTCATCAAAAAAGGCAATAACTTGTGCATGCACATATAAATAGGTTTACAACCCAATTGGCTGATGTGAGCCAATTTATGTGGCTATAAACCAAATCAAATCCTTAATCATTACAAACCAATACATTTGGCCATATCAATAACACATAGACAAAATAACTAAGTCCCTATACATGCCATAGACTCAAAGGTTTACATTTATTTACCCAACATGGTAGCTTGATAGTGTAATAACATCTCCAGCGATCTCCAACTCGAGCTAACGTACCATCCTATAAGATATGGGAAAGGAAAGGGACTAAGCTACAAAGCTTAGTAAGTTCATATGCAAATAATAAAATATTTATTAACATGCTTTTACCAATCCCCATAATATGTTCTCAAAATAATACAATCATAATTGCACATAGTTCCAATATTTACTCAAGTTCATATCAATTGTCTACTCAAGTCATAGTCACTAAATTATTTATATCTTGAGTTACGGAACTCCAAATTAAGATCTGAAATTTTCCCTAAAACTATACTCATATATCTTCTTAATATAAAATTTTCACAATTTTTGGTTTAGCCAATAAGTACAGTTGATTCTTTAAAGTTTCCTCTATTCTGCTATCTGATAGTTTCGACCTTTTTGCATTAAATATTAATTATCTTCTCCTAAAAAATTCCGATGATGTTCCTATTTGTTTATCTTGAAAACAGACTCATTTAGGATTTTAAACATATAAATTCTAACCTATAATTATTTTTTTACAATTTTTAATAATTTTCCAAAGTTAGAACAGGGGATTCTGAAATCATTCTGACCCTATCTCACTAAAATTCAAATATCTCATAATATGAAATTCTTTTGCTTAAATCGTTTCTTTTATATGAAAATAGACTCAATAAGCTTTTATTTCATATCTTATTCAACCTTTAATTCAGTTTCCACCATTTTGGTGATTTTTCAAAGTCACATAACTACTGCTGTCCAAAACTGTTTTATTTCTAAATTTCATTCTTCCATGTCTTCTTTATAGTAACTTTCATCGTAACACTTACTCCATATCAACCTTACCAAAGTTCAATCATATATCGAGCACATTACTCATAAGTTTATACACACATACCTGTACTTATTCATCATATAGTCATATTTGTTTACACTTAGTCATTTCCCGTTGAACACATCGGAATAATGACGGATACTCAGTGGCCTTCACGTAGTACCACACTTGTATCCAAAGCTATTTTATTCACAAAGTGGCCTTCACATAGCCTTCACATAGTACCACACTTGTGTCCAAAGCTATTTTATTCACAAAGTAACCTTCACATAGTACCACACTTGTGTCTAAAGCTACTTCATTTCACAAGTTTCACATAGGCTCGTTCTTAGCTAATCAAATTTAGCACAATGCCATGGACTTATTTCACTTAGCACAATGCCATGGACTTATTTCGCTTAGATTTTCACATAGATCCCTAGTGGCATGTCACTCGTATCCATTTCTATTCCTAAGGTTCAATCGGGAAATTTCTCACTTATCAACATTTTTTCAAATGCATTTAATATTCAACCACAATTTCATAAGGTATATCAAATATGAAAACATAAATAAAATCGATGCATTATTTACATACAAACCTACCTTGATACCAAAAATGGTGAAAAAGGACCTACCCGTCAAATACTTGTTTTTCCCTCGTTCTAGGCCCGAATCTCATTTTTTGTGATCTATAATATCAAATTTTGCTCACTTATTAGTCACATTATTCACTGTGACCCAAAAATCATATTATGACAAAATTTTGTTTTTACCCCTAAACTTTCACATATTTACATTTTTGCCCCTAAGCTCGTAAAATGAAATTTATTCAATTTCTTCGATTCCCAAGCCTAGCCGAACCTCTTTTACACTTATAGCAGCTTACATTTTTCATTAAATCACACTTTTATGACATATTTTGTAACTTTTACAAATTAGTACTTTTAGGCATTTTCACTGAAAATCATTTAGTAAAAGTCATTTCTCTAACCATAAATATGCATTTTCTACCATTAAACATCAAAATACACACATATTCATCATGGGTCAAAATCCTAGACTTTAACCATATCTCACATTAATGGTAGAAATAGGTAGATCTTGTTATGAGGATTTTAAAAACATAAAAATCATTAAAACCGGGGCTAGAACGAACTTACAATCAAGCTTGGAAGCTTGAAAAACCCTAGTCATGGTTTTCCCTTGCTATATTTGGCCATGGAGTTGAAAATGGACAAAAATTGGCTTTTAATTTTGTTTTTAATTCATTTTAATCACTAAATGACCAAAATGCCCCTAATTTAAAAATATTCTATTTCACCTATCTCATGTCCATTTTTGTCCAAAAAATTAACCAATGGTCTAATTACTATTTAAGGACCTCCAATTTAAAATTTCATAGCAATTTGACACCTCTAGCTTCTAGAACTCAAGTTTTTCACTTTTTACAATTTAGTCCTTTTGACTAAAGTGAGTGCCCAAACGTCAAAATTTTCGAACGAGACTTTCGCATCATTTCGTGAAATTGTAGACCTTAAAAATATAATAAAAATAAAATTTTCCTCCTTGGATTTGTGGTCCTGAAACCACTATTCCGACTAAGCCCAAAATCGTGTTGCTACAAGGGAACTATGAGAAAGTAATGTTTGAATCTCTTTGCTGTAAAATTTTTTAGGACAAAAATTCCTTAAAGGAGGAGAGTAGTAATAGCCCATTTTTCGGTGAAATTGGAATAGTGGTTTCAGGACCACAAATTCGATCAGAAAATAAAATTTATTTTTATTTTATTATATGGATTGTATTATGTTAGAAAAGTCATGTGAAAATTTAGATAAGAAAATTTTACCGATTTCGTGTTTAATTACGAGAAGAACCAAATTGCATAAAATGCGAAAGTAGAATTCTAGCAGCTAGAATGATTAAATAGCTATGAAATTCAAAACTAGATGTCCTTATATGGTAATTAGACCATTTAAGAAAGTATGTAGCTATTCTAAGGTGACTCATCCATGGAAATTTAGAAAAAGGGTAAGGACTAAATTGGAAATTGAAATAAATTCATTAATTAAAATATGATAGATGGAAAATATCATCTTATTTCTCATCTTCTTCCCCAAAAATACATGGAAACCCTAGGAGAGAGAGAAGAAACTTTCAAGGACAAATTGGGTAAGTTTCCTTGTCTCGTTTTTAGTAATTTTGATATTTTTGAAACTGGGATAGCTTAATCTATCTATTTGGGGGGTCAATTTGAAAATTTATCAAAGTATGGGATAATGGATGTATATGCTCAAAACTAGAAATTTATGTTAGATAATGAAAGGTTGTTGATAGATAAACAACTTTTACAAAGCGATTTTAATGAAAATATGATTTAGGAACTAAAATGCAAAGTTGTGAAATTGAAGAAAAATGTTGAATTTTTATGAATAAATGTGCTGTAAATTTTGTAATGGGATTTTGGTTAGGCTTGGAATAGGGAGTAAATTGCACAAATTTCATTTTTCGAGCCCAGGGATGAAATAGGAATTTATGGAAAAGTTCGGGGCAAAATAGTAATTTTTTCTTGGATGAAAATTGAGTCCACTTGAATGTCAAATATGATAAATTGATGTAAAATTTACTCGTATAGGTTTGGATAGACCAAATTCAGAGATAGATCGAGGAAAGAGGAAAATATCGGATTAGTAGATTTTACGTACATGAACATTGTCGATGTAAGTTCGTGTAACTAAATTGTGTTTATTTACATGCTTGCATTGATTGTGTCTATGTAAATTGAATAAATGTCATAAATATGTGAAATGATTACATATCTGAACAAGCCTGATAAATAAAAATGATTAAATTCAATGATAAGGCCCAATAGATGGTAAAGGATAAACTATGATCATATTACTTATTTGCTTGTATTGAACGTGTATATGTGTGAATTATTTGAATGTATAAATATGAACATTGTTATATGATCAAGAATATTTAACAAAAGTTAAATCCTGTAAATATATATGAGAAATACCAGATAAATGATAATGCCTAATTAAAGGATAAAATGTTATTCTTGTACTTGGTTTGAATAGTGAAGGTGGTTTAAAGGAATTGTTGGATACAATTGTGATAAATAGATGAAATATCCACATGAGTAATTATGTTTGGAAAATGTTAAATCTCGTTTGAATAAATGGAAATCAATAGTTATGTGATTTCCCGAATTGAATGAGGTGTTGCATTTGTTGTTGACAGGATTTAGCTCAAATAAATAATCCTATTGACCACATTAAAGAAAAAGATTTAGTCCAGTCAAGTAATCCTGATATAAGTCCTCTTGAGCATATGTTATGGATTGGATTTAGCCCAGACGGGTAATCCAAATCAAGCTTCTTAGAGCATATGTCATGAAAAGGATTTAGCCTGGACTGGTAATCCTATTGGTTATATATATGTGGCTCGAGAGTGTACTCTCTGAAATAGTATCTTACAGGTACCATTGAATAAGAATTGATGAATCCTGATTTGTACACCACGAGTGTACTACTTGTGTATCCATCAATATTTCAGATAAATTCAATGGGTAAAAGTCATTAACATGAGAATATGTGAATAAGAAATGAGTTATTGCACATATCGGCTTAAAATACATGAAAATTATGATACATGACAAATGATATATGAAAACATGAGATGATGATAGTTGTGCATGGACTTTATTTGATGGATATATGTTCATTCTTGATTGTAGACTTGTACGCCTTGTGTGTATCAATCGTGACCTTGATATTCAAAGCAATAAGAGTAAAGTTCTGGTATGAAATGATCTGAACTCGAAATGAACTATTACGAAATTATACTTGCAATAATGAGATGAATTATGCATGTTGAATGAATACATGTTGCGGAAAGCATATGTGCTTGGAAACTTGATTGTTGTTGAGCCCACATATGATTTAATGTTAATGTGGAATATATGACTAACAAGGGCAATGAGGATATGTGTAGGGCTTGAGGTCAAATTGATTAAATATGCCTTACATAACCTCAAAATAGAATGAATGGTAAGTTAAGTACCATGTTATACAAACATGCTTACTTAGTTTTTATTTACCTGTTTTATAGTAAATTAGAAGCTCATTGGATTGGAAGCTTGGCGGAGATCACTCACACTATCCATCGGCCTATGTCGGTACAGCATGGTAAATCAATTATGGTTATAATGACATGTATAGGTTATATTGGCTATATTGGCATGTAATTGTAAATGATGCTTGTAATCTAGCCATTGGAACGACTAGTAATGGTTTGTTATAATATAATTGTAATGTCTAACTATGGTACCTGCATGTATGTTAAGTAGTTGATCAAACTAGGTCTAACTCAAGGTTTTAACTAAAGTAATATTGTAAATATGTATGCATTAAAGGATATGCCATGAAGAACGATAGAGTTTGTTTGATTTGAATGCTTGAAATGGTTGGTATTTAAATGTGCGATTCAAGTGCAAGTCATGGGTGTGATTTTGGGTGAGAAATGAAGCTAGGAATGGTTTCATTTTGTCCACACGAGCAGACACAAGGGTGTGTGTCTAAACTGTGTGGGACACACGGTCGAGTACATTGGTGTGTAGTTAAGCAGTGTATCCTCTGCACCTTAATTTTGAGAAAATAGAATGCTCAGAATTGAGCATACGGGCAAAGGCACGGATGTGTCTTAGCCGTGTGAGGCACACAGCCTAGAACACGGGTGTGTCTCTTGGCCATGCGAATCCTACACCTATTTTTTGAAAATTTGAATTAACCACATGGCCTAGCACACGGGCGTGTAACTTGGCCGTGTGACATCAAATTGGTCATGAGTTACAAGTCAAAGAGTTACACGGGTTAGGGACACAGGCGTGTGAACCCATATGGGCGTGTCTCATACCACATGTGTATGTGACTCTTAATAGTGAGAAAAATTTTAGAATTTCAAAAAAAATTCCCTGATTTTCTAATTTACTCCCGATTCAATTCCAATACTTGTTTTGGCCTCTAAGGTCCATATAAGGGACATTATAAATGATTTTGAAAAATGAATAGTAATTTACATGAATTATCTGAAAATGCTTTGAAAGTTTCGGTAATGTCTGAAACCCTGTTCCGAAAACGGATACGGGACAGGGGTGTTACAAGGAATTTATAATATTCATATATTTAAACTGTAACGCCCTAATTTTTAGGGTGTTTGAATTTTTGCTTGAATTTATTTTTACATGTCTTGATATGCTGAAGTAGTAAATTGGGTGTGTTTAGTGGACCTTTAGGAGGCTTAGGTTTAAGTGTGAAGCCTGGCAGAATATTAAATTTTAGCTTCATGTGAGAATGGACTTGGGCAAAGTGGGCTTTTAAATAAATGTTGGGGTTTTATGGTACAAGGAAGCCTGTGGTAAAGTGGCAAGGTAGCGCCACTTAAAACATAGGGAGGTGGCGTGTGGAAGCTTGTGAAGGGGCTAAGGTTCGAATCAAAATTCTTTAATTTTGCTACATGAGCATGGTAAGAGGTGGACTCCAAGTTAAATTCTGAGGAAAGGTGTTTGAGTTGCTCATGGGATTGGATTAAGGAGTGATAAGGGGAGATTTTCAAGGAGAAAATTTAGGGATTGGAGTGAGGTGCAAGAGTTGGCCAAATAGGGGACTTTGTAGTTGTAATTTCGGCTAGGGACTTAGGTAATAGCATTTTCGGCATTATGGGAAAGGAGTGTGCCGAATTCCTTAAAGCTTTCTTTCGGGATTTGTTTTTGGTTATTCTTCAATGCCAAATAGGTAAAGTTAAAGTGTGCTTTTGATTTCTTTTCTTTCTTTTCTCTCCTCTTGTCTTTTTTCAAAAGCCAAAAGTCCCTAAACCCTCAAATCTTCTCTTGGCCGATTGCTTCAAAAGTTGAAAACCCAAAACCTTAAATCTTTTCTTGTTGATTTCTCCATCTTTAGTCTAAAAAGCCAAAACCTTCAAAGTCTTCCATCTCTCTATCGCCATCTCCTTCCTTCCTTAACTGCTTCCTTTTATTTTGTTTCTCTAAAGATCATCGTAGTCCAGTAAACACCCTTAAACCGATTACCCCTTCTTCAATCGGCTACTCTTTTTGTGTGGCCTTCACAGCCGAATCCCTTAGATCTCTCATTCTCTTGCGTTTTGACTAGATCTACAATAGATCTGGGCTTAGGCTTGTGATTGGTTGTTCTCTCTTCTATCAAGACAAACAAGCGAACTCTTGGGTAAGTGCTCCCTCTTTCTGTTCTTTTAAGTGGTTGTTAAAAGCCGAATCCCACTACCCTGCTTGGACAATCAGATTTGATCTTGTCATTGGAAGATCAACTAATGTTTGTTATGTGTTTTGGCCATGGTAGAAGACGATCTTACGGGAAGCGGTTGGTGTCTAGGGTTATCATAGCAATCTAGATCTATTTGTTAGATCTCGACTAAGGTAAGTGGTTAGTAGATTATTTGATTATGGCTGGATACTTCAGGGGTAAGGTGATGGTGGTTTCTAGTGGATTATGGATTAACGTAGTGATTAAAACTGCTGTAGGCTGATCATTCGAGGGATCTCGACGTAGTTCACAAAAAGGTGTATAACGACACCCTCTAGTAGCTTAAATCGGCAAAAGCCAAAATGCCGAAATGCTGACATGCCGGCATTTTGTGGACTTGCAAGTGTACGAACACTCATGGGTCAATCTGAAATCATGAATCTGGAATATTGGACGGTAAGGGCTGCTGTGCGCGTTTTCGTGCACTTAGGCTGTTTCGGGCCACGATGGGCCGAAATTGGGCCCAATGGGCTTACAGGGTCGTATGGGTAAAAGTATGCGGTAAGTACATTCTGTAAACTGAATATTAAATCTGTGATATATGCGTAAAATTAGACTGAGAGGGCCATAGTAGCATGTGGGCTCCCTTGGGCCCATTAGGGGTTTTTGGGCTCGATTACACTATATGAATGTATGGACTATCTGAGTTGCTCGGAGCGATGTTAGACCTGCTAGAAGGTCGTATTAAGCATGAAACTTAGAAATGTAGCCAAATGACCGAAATAACCCTAAAGGGTAAAAATTACCATTTTACCCCTAGATGCTAAATGACTGTTTTACCCCTAGAAATAGATGACTGATTTGCATATAATTGTATCTGATATTCTGTATGCCATGTCATGTAGTACTCTAGTTTGCATGGGGTTGGTTATGGATATGGAGGAAGTTTTGTAAAGTGGCACTACCACGTAATCTGCTTAGAGGCTCCGCCTCGTATTTCTGTTCTGGTGGCTCTGCCACGATTTCTGTAATAGTTGATCTGTTGCGTCTGTGGTGTGTAGGGCTGGGTGGGTTGAGTTATTCCCCACATGGTGTGTTGGGCTGGTACGGGTGCTGTGTTGGGCTAGACTGGGCTTGGGCTTTGCATACATACATATATATATTGTTCTGTATTTGAAATGGGCCCGAGGCCCACTCTGTTTCTCAAAAGGGCCAAGGCCCAGTTTGATCTGTATCTGAATAGGGCTTCAGCCCAGACTGAGTTTTGACTGATCTTTGACACCGGTTGGGTTACATTACACACTGAGTTTTCACAAACTCACCCTATTATTTCCATCCATGTAGGTGACCCCCAAGCACAGAGGACTTGGAGCTGCGAGGGATTCGGGGTGGCCACGTGATTCATGCTTCCGGTTTTTAGTTTTTCTTAAATTTAATTATTTATATTTCATTTTTAAATTTCGAATTATGTTGTAATAAGGCCACTTGGGCATTTGGTTTGGGTTTTTTATTTATTGTTTGATTCAAAACGGTAGGCTAGATTATGCAGGTTTTCAAATTTAATCAAACATTTTTTTTAATCATACCTTACGTAATGAGTGGATAACTCAACAACGATTACACAACAATGAGATCTTTTAAATGTGAATTTTACTTGGTAATTGATATGGTTTTTAAATCTGATAATGTTCATTAATTACAAGCTATTAAACATGGTTTTACCACGAACAACATAATGTTTTGTTAAAAGAAGATCGTAGATAAATCAATCGTTCATGTGACACACCAGATCTGGTCATAATGCCTGGGCCGAGTTTGGGGTGTTACATAAACACTCATAACAAAAATCTTTCAAACAATTAATCAATTTCATAAAACAGCATTCATAGCATTATCAATTCTCATCTCTTACTATTTCAATCTCATAATTGATATTCAAATAATTTTTCTCAATAGGATAGACATATCATTTCATAATTCCAATATCCATTTCTTGAACCCATTAGTCCATACATTTTAATTTCATAACTCAATTCAATATCCCAATCCAATTCCTATTTTAAAAAAAAACCATCCAATATCATTCATATTGCCAAATCATTTATTTACCCCAATTAACAAGACTCGGACAGTACACGGATCCAACCAAAACACACCAATTTGGCACCCAGTGCCTCATCAGGTAATTCAGAGTAATAAGTTCAGTGTCTCATCGGCCATGACGAAGTAAGTTGGTACCCAGTATCTCATCGAATTTATCCGAAGTAATAGTTTGACACCCAGTGTCTCATCGACTCATAGGCAAAGTAATCCCTGAACTTTTCCAATCCTATGGCATGCCAACTATATCCGACTCAGCCCGATACAGTTAATAGGGATTTCACTTCACTTTGCATATACAACCAATACACAATTCAAATCAAATAATCACATATACTCATAATTCAATTCTATTCAATTCATTTAATTTCATCATCACAAAACCAAAACTTACCTCAATACCACTTACCATGCACATAAATAATAAATATAACAACAATTATTATTAAATTCAGATTATAGAAATACAAATCATAATTCTCGAACTACTCTTTCTTAATCTTGTCTTTTCCTTTCTTAATCAGGTCTCCGGCTCAACTTTGCTACAGAGTTAAAACAATTAAAAATAATCACTACAACAAAATTTAACATTAAATATTTTCAGTTTATACACAACTTTTTCCCAAATTCCAATTTAGTCCTTAATCAAATCTAACCTTATTTTCTTTACAATTTTATTCTTTATTTTCACTTAAATTCCACTTATAACTAAACTTAACTCTCTAATTTTACCCTACAACCCTAAATTTTGAAATTTTCTGTAACGCCCTAGATTTTTGGGCTTCTGTGTGTTTGCTTAATTTTGACAATTGCATGTTTAGGTGTCTTATGTTGATGTTTAAGTGTGTTTTAGGAGCCTTTGGAAGGCCTGGATTAAAGCTTAACCCCAAGAGAAATTTTAATTTTTGGGTTTAAGGGAAATCAGGATGTCAGTCTTAGGGCTTATAATTAATTGTTGTGGTTCCATGACACAAAAAGCCCTGTGGTAGAGTGGCTTGAGGCATCATGAGAAGGGGGCTTGGTGAGGTGTGAGATAGCATATGGGAGAGCCAAGGTTCGAATTGCGTTTATAGCTGATGGTTGTTATTTTGCTGCATGAACCTGGTAAGTGTTGGAGTTGGATTCAAAGACTGGAGTGCATGGAAGACTTGGTAAAAGTTGAATTGATCATGGAACTTATTTTGAATTTTAAAAAGAGGTGGAGTAAATCGTGGAGGAGATCAGTGAGATTTTTAAGGAACTAGATGAAGTGGGAGTGTTGGCTGAATGTAGGGTACCTGAGGGTAGCAAATTCTGCTAGGGGCTTAGGGATTGACGTTTTCAGTTTATGGGGGAGGGGTGTGTCGATTCTTCCTTTTTTTTTTGTTCGGGATTTGTGTTTTGGGCACTTGAGTGTTGTTGCTAGTACGGGATTTTCCCTCTCCACCTAAGTCATGCTCTTTTGGTCAACCAAGTTCTTTCTTTTGTTCTACTCCTCTTCTTTTGCTGAATCCACATTTCTTTCTCTCCTTTTGGTCTTTCAGTTGAGTCTAAGTCGAACTACCATTTCTTTACAAATCGATTCCTCACCAATTGCCATTAGCTGAATCACATAACTTTTTCTCCAATCGCAGACTTTCTTCTTATTCTCTTGCTTAATCGATTTCTTCTAAGCACTGTATAAGTCGAACCTTGCTTTCTCATTTTGTCGAATTCTACTTTCTCAATCCCCTCTCCCTTGTTTTGAAAAGTACATATCTTATATGTATTCCATCTAGCTTAGCAGAAACTTAAGTCATCCTCCTTCCTTCATCTTTCACGATTTCGTCCCTGATAAGCCGAAGCTTCATTCCTTCTTTTATTTGTGCAAACTGAATCTTAATCTCCTCTCTTAAGGTCTTTTGTGGGTCTCAGTTAGTCATAATCATGGTGACTGAGCACTCTAGTTACCAAGGATCCTGGTCTCGTTAAAGAAGCATTCGAGGTAAGGACTCTCTTTATTTCGTTAGTGCTTTAAGAGATTTATGTGAAAGCCGAAAGCTTGTATCTATCTTGGTTCAATCGGCCTTGTTTTATTTTTAGTGATCGATTATAGGTTCTTTCTTGACCATTGGCATGGGACGGTGGTTTGTAGGAAACAATCTCTCGAGGAACGGATTGATAGCTGGTATTATCAAGGCGGTTTAGATCTATTAGGGTGGTTTTCGGCAAGGTAAGTGGTTGTTGGGTTTTGGTATAAGCCGAATGTTAAAGGATTCCTTGTGGTTGTGCTTTGTAAACCGAATGGGATAGTTAATGATTTTTAGTTGGCTTGGACGTTGTACGGTGATCGTTCACGAAGACCAGGCGGCGTACTCGTAATCAGGTGTGTAACTACACCCCCTGTAGTGTAAGTCGGCAAAATTCGAAATGCCGGAATGCCGGCATATAGAAAACCATTAGCGTGCGAATGCTATTGGGCCAATCTGAGCTCGTTATAATGGGTTTTAATCTATGGAGATCTTTTGGTGCGAATCTGCACACTTAGGATATATTGGGCTTGGATGGGCCGAAGTGGGCCCAATGGGCCTATGGGCCCGTAAGAGTAAAATATCCGGCAAGTGGTGATTAAAAGGTGAAATAGTAAAAATCTGGAATTTTGAGCAAAAAATTTGGCATGCTGGGCCACTTGGACGAGTGGGCCCGCATGGGCCGAAAAGGGCTTTTGGGCACAAAATTACTTCAGACCTAATTTATGAATCTAGACTGCTAAGCATGAGGTGGGAGCTGTTAGGAGGTTATATTTAGTGTGTAGGCAGTAAAATCTGATAATAAGAATTGAAATATCGCTGAGGGGTAAAATTACCATTTTACCTCTAACTTTGGAAATGACTGATACACCCCTAGAGGGTAGGCTAATGACTATGCATGATTAATTCTGTATATGCTATTCTGTAAGCATGTTATATATGTGTATTTTGTTCTGTATATTGCATGAGGTTGAGATTATAAATATGGAGGAAGTTCTGTTATAGTGGCTACGCCACATATTCTATTAACAGTGGCCTTGCCACTCATTCCGTCTTTGGTGGCTCTGCCACAACATTCTGTTATTAGCACCTTTGCTGCATATTGGTGTGTGGGCTAGGTGGGTCGAGTTATTCCCCACATGGTGTGTTGGTTGGTACGGGTGGTATGATGGCTGGCTGGGGTGGGTTTTGCATATTGTGGATGTAATCTGTATCTGTTATGGGCTTAGGCCCGATCTGATTCTATTTGGGGCTTTGGCCATTCTATTTCGATGGGGAGTTGCACACTAAGTTTTCGCAAACTCACTCTTTTTATTCTTAATTTGTGCAGGTAACCCCTTAACTTAGTGGATTTGGAGCCGTGATGGACTCGAGGTGGCCACATGATTTTCACTTCTTTTCTGCACCAATTGGACTTCCACTATTTCCATTTCATTCTCGTTTCCTATCTTTTTGGTTTAAACTATGTAATAAGGCCATTACGAGGTTTTAACTGTTATTTGGGTTTTTATTTATTTTGAACGGCATTGCATGTAATCGGTTAATAAATCAAACTGGGCTTCTAAAATCGGTAACAAATGTTTTGAAAGAAAAATATCTTACTCAAACCAATGCGGTAACTTAACTTTCATCACAATTTCAAAACTAAAAGAAAAAGAGTTTCTAACCTATTCCAAAGGAGATTTCAAACTAATAACTTTTCTAAAAGAGTTTTACGGATTTCGAAGTTTAAGCCATGTGACTCTCTCGATCCGGGCTTAACGTCCAGACCGGGTTTAAGGTGTTACATTTTCTCAATTTAGTCTCTATTATTTAATACTTATAATTTATTTTACAATTCAATCCTTTACTCAATTCTAACTTGAAATTCTATCAATTTAACCCCTAATTCTTCAATTTATTCAACATGAACAACATCTAAAAATCTATTAACATCTAAAATTTCAACATAAATCAAATAGCATTTTGTTCTAGGATTCTAAAAACTCAAAAATTACAAGAAAAGTGACTAAATTGACTTACCAATCAACCTTGAAACCATAAAATCCCAAATTTTCCTTTTTCTTTTTTCTTTCCTTTTCTTTCTCCCCTATTTCATTTTGCTATTTTGTTTCCTTTTGTTTCATTTGTTTCTTTTATTTATTAGCTAATAATAATATAATATAATATAATAATAAAATAATAATATACTTTATAATTAAGTAAATGTATTAATATATATATTTTTAAACTTAAAATTCTAAGATATTTCCTCATTAAACCGCCTCAATTTTTGAAATAGGCATAATTGCCTCTTTAGTCCCTTTAGTTTTTCCTTAATCTATAATTAAGCTTTCACCGTTTTGCAATTTAGTCATTTTTCCTAATTACTCCTAATTCAATCTAATTCACCTAACCAAAACCTAATCAACTACTCAACTAACTTTGTAAATATTTTTGATAAATATTTACGAATCCGTTTTACAAAAATAGAGACTCGAAAACACATGTTCTGATACCCGTGACTATTAGGTCATTACATTTCTCCCCCTTAACAAATTTCGTCCTTGAAATTTACCTGAAAAGAGGTAGGGGTACTAAGATCTCATAGTTTCTTTCGGTTCCCAAGTTGCTTCCTCTACACTATGACTTCGCCACAACACTTTTACTAATGGAACTCGTTTATTACGTAACTCTTTCACTTCTCGAGCTAATATTTCAACTGGTTCCTCTTCATATGATAAATCGAGTCAGATTTCAATATCTTCTGTCGAAAGAACATGAGAGGGCTCCAATCAATATATTTTGAGTACTGAAACATGAAAAACATCATGAAATTTTTTGTAATTCAGGAGGCAAATGCCAAATGGTAGGCAACTGGTCCAACTCTTCCACAATCTCATATGGCCCAATAAAACGACTTAATTTTCCCTTCTAATGAAATCTCAAGATTTTCTTCCAAGGTGAAACTTTAAAAAAATAGTTTATCTCCAACAGAATACTTAATATCTCGATGTTTCAGTTCTGCATACGATTTCTTTCTGTCGAAAACTACTTTCAGTCTATCTCGAATCTTCTTAATAGTTTCCTCTGTTTCTTGGATTAATTTTGGCCCGATCATTTTTCTTTCATTCAATTCCATCCAACACACAAGCGACCTACATCTATGACCATATAGAGCTTCATACGGAGCCATTTGAATACTCGATTGAAAACTATTATTATACACAAATTCAGCTAAAGGTAAATAACATTCCCAACCTGATTCAAAGTCAATGACACATGCTCGAAGCATTTCTTCTAATATCTAAATAACTCGCTCAGATTGTCCGTTAGTCTGTGCATGAAATGTTGTGCTAAAGTTGAGTTGAGTGCCAAGATATTTATGCAACTGTCTCCAAAATCTCGAAGTAAATCGCAAATCCTAATTAGATATTATCAACATAGGAACACTATGCAATCTCACAATTTCCCGAATATAAACTTCAGCAAGTTTCTAAAGTGACCAATCAGTTCTGACCATTATAAATGAGCTGATTTCATAAGTTGATCGACAATCGCCCAAATAGCATTTTTCTTACTTGCTAATAATGGTAACCCTATTACAAAATCCATCATAATACAGTCCCATTTCCATTCAGGAATATTAATAGGCTGAAGTAATCCAGTAGGAACCTAATGCTCTGCCTTAACTCATTGACAAGTCAAGCATTTAGCCATATACTCAACTATATCTTTTTTTATTCCCGGCCACCAATATATTTCTCGGAGATTTTGATACATTTTTGTTCCTCCGGGGTGTAAAGAAAAAGGACTATCATGAGCTTCTTGGAGTATCAACTCTTTTAATTCAGAAATAGTTGGAACACAAATCCTATTATAAAATCTCAAGCAATCTTGATCATCAATGCTGAAATTCTCTAACATATCATTCTGAACCATTTCTCTTTTCTTCATTCACTTGTCATCTTCTAATTGTAATAACATAATCTAATCGAACATCATTGGTTTAATTCTCAATTCAGCTAATAGACTTCCATCATCACGAATACTAAGCTAGGCAAATATTGCTTGCAATTCAATTGCTTCTTTTCTACTCAATGCATCAGCCACCATATTAGCTTTTCCCGAGTGATTGTAACACCCCAAACTCGGCCTAGACGTTATGGCTGAATCTGGCGATGTCACATTGGAGTGTGAAACGAAAACCTCGATGACATTGGAAACCTCAAAGTTATTTAGTCAAACAATGATTTCAAAACAGGTTGTTCATTTCCAAAACGCATGTCATTCAAGAGTTATTTAATTTAAAACACGATATCATTTGAAAAGCCCAATCCTTATTTAGCCTCTTTGAGTGATCTAAAAAAACAACTAAAAATCTTATGTTATTGTCAAAATTACTCTCTTTTAAATGTTATCAATTTAAAATCTCGTTTATAGCGGAAGCTTATCTTTTGAAAATAGTTGCATAAACATGGTGTCTTTGAAAAATAGTTATCTTTTGAAAAACCCATCTTTTTCCTACATCTAGCAGTTTATAAAAATAGAGTAATAAAACTAAATTAAAAATAAAATCCAAAAGAGGCCTCATTACAATAAAAATACCCAAATTGAAATTCTTGTAAATAAAAGTCAAAAGTCAAAGCATGAGCAGTCGTGTGGCCTCTTTCGAGTCCCTCGCAGCACCGTTCTGCCTAACAATGGGGGTCACCTGTACAGTTAAATAGTAGCGTGAGTTTACGAAAACTCAGTGTGTAACCCCCTAATATACAATCAGTCAGACATACAGAATGCAGTAACAATCTGAGCCTAAGCCCATTACAGTAACAGTATCAGGTGGGCCTTAGCCCAATATAGATTTAGAAACAGAATACATGTGGGCCTAAGCCCAATATAGTATCAATAACAGGGCAGATATGCAAACAGAAATCCCACCCTAATCCAGCCAAACACACCACTCTATCCCACCAGTCACACCATGTGGGGATAAAATCAACCCACCCAACCAAACACACCAAGATTAGCATCGGTTGCGGCACTAATTGATATCGCAGCAAAGCTGCCAGTAAGCAGGATGGTAAAAGCCATAAACAGGATGGCTAAAAGCCATAAGCAAGATGGCAAAAAGCCATAACACTTCCTCCGTCCAAAATAACCCATCCCCATGTAGAATGTCATGTTATAATATCATACGTGTATGCAACATGTCATACTCAAACACAGTCATACATATCATAGGCAAATCAGTCATGTTACCTCTAGGGCATAACGGTCATTTTTACCCTATAAGGGCAAATCGGTCATTTTCATCAGAATGGGTCCAAACACACTTACTGACCCATCAGAAGGTCCACAGTCATCTGAGGTGACTCGTACAACCTCAACAAACATAACAGTGTGAATGGGCCCAAAGCCCATTATGCGGCCCATGTGGGCCCACATGCTCATGGTCTAATATTCCCACATGTCTGTGGATTTACTTGTTCGGCCCAATGTGGCCCATGATGGCCTAAGCCCATGAGTTCGCTCATGGTGGCCTTTATAGTCTTTCACCCATTTTTTGTGGGCTCAGTTCACCACATGTGCGATCGCAGGCCGTGTGGCATCAATCGCCAAGTTTTCAGCTTTTCGGCTTTTCACTGACTATCGATTACAGGGTACTATTACACACCTTTTTATGAAATCGAGTGAATCACCACGAGCACCCTAACCTACATTCAATCACAAGTTTCGGTTAATAGGCTAACAAACGAGCCGAAGCGACCCCTAATTCGAACACTTATACATCAAATATTACCTATCACTTGACTAGATCAGTCGATTGTGGCTTGCCCACTTAGTCTAGTGATTGGTGCACCCTCTCTACCACACCCTGGCAGAAAATCCTGAACAGTTGACATTTTACGCTGCTTAAATCTAGGGGCAGAGGCTACGTGTCCATCTCCAGTTGGCACCCTTCCTGAACCACCCTCAATATAGCCACTACTGGCCATCATTGATATCCCTTTATGTGACAAATTATTGGAAACCTCTTCACTCATCAAGAATTCTAGAAGCCTAATAACCACCACACCTAGAAGAGAGGAATAAGAATCGACAACAATAGCAAAGAGGGGTAAGGTACAAAATAGGGAAGAATCAAGTGAACTTACCGATTGCCAGAGACCAATTGTCAATCCGAAAAAAAATTAATGAGATGAAAAGAGAGAGGATCAACAGAGAGTTTAAGCAAAGAAGAGAAGAGAACTTGCCAAAAATCAAATGAAAAAAGGAATAGAACAGTGTTATATTCAGCCAAGAGAAAGAGGGAGAGGAAAGAAGAAAAACAATGGAGATAAATAGAAGAGTAGAGATTCAGCCAGAGGTATGCAGAGATTGGAGGGAACAAGGTGTTCAGTTAAGGCTCAGAAAGAAAGAGGAGAAGCAATGTTCGATTAAGGTTTGGAAAAGAAGGAATCGGTCACTTATAATTGAAAAGACTGAAAGAAGAAAGGAGGATATTCGGCACAGAGTGTTAAAACACAAAAATGAAAACGAAAGGAGCTCAAAAATGAAACAAGGGAATTTGGCAACAGCAACAAAACTCCAAATGATGCTCTTAACCCCCCTAGCCTAATTCTTGTGTGCCAAGAGTTCAAATTCGACACTCAAACTCCCTTCCTTCAAACTCCACATCTTTCTCCCCACAACACTCCACCAACTAGTTTGAACTTCATTCAAACTCCTCTATCCAAACTTTCCTCCTCAAATTTCTCCAACAAATCTCTATCCATATCCCTTACTTTTCTCTCCACATATCTCTCTATGACAAAATCAACTCCACTCAGCAGTGTTTCAATCCAACTTTACCACCCTCACGAATTAGGCAGCAAAATAAATACTCCAATGCGCAACCCTGGTCTTGAACCTCAAACCTCCAACAATTATTACACGCCACATACCACTACACCACAACTCTTTTAATATCATATTTTAACCAATTTAATTAAAGAAGCCTACTATCTAAAACCAAGAGCCCTATTCACTTAAAATTAAAATTTTTGCTAAAGCCCAGGTTTGAACCCAGGACTTTTCCAACACTTCTCAGGATACATAACCACTAAAGCAGACATTTATGTTATTTTCTTGCACAACGAAATATTTATGTGCAGCCTTCTAACTGTTTCCCCTGCTCAAGACCCAATACTTCTAGGCCTAAAATTTGGAAGCTTAATCTATAACACAATTATAATCCTTTAGAAGCTTAATCCACCGGTGTTGTCTCAAATTTAACTCTTTTTGAGATAAGAGATACTTGAGACTTCTTTTATTAGTATAAATATAGCATTTCTCACTGTACAAGTAATATCTCCAAATCTTTAACGCAAAAATCACAGCAGCTAATTCCAAATCGCGAGTCTGGTAATTACGCTCATGTGGTTTTAGTTGACGAGATGCATAAGCTATCACCTTTCCATCTTGCAACAATACACAACCCAAATCACTCAAAGAAGCATCACTATACACAACAGAATCTTTTCCCAACTCTGGTAAAGTCAAAACTGGTGCTTCAATCAACATTTACTTCAATTTCTCAAAACTTTTCTAGCACTGATCATCCCAGACAAACAGAACAATTCTTTTGCAATAACTTTGTCATCGACAAGGCTATCTTTGAAAATTGATTTACAAATCTCTAATAATAACCAACCAATCCAAGAAAACTATGTACCTCTGACACATTTCTTAGTACATTCCACTGAACAATTGCTTCAATCTTCTTTGGATCAACTCTAATTCCATCTCCTGAAACAACATGCCCCCAAAATACAACCTCTGGTAACCAGAATTCACATTTGCTAAGCTTTCTGTACAACCATTTTTCCTGTAATATTTGCAAAACAATTCTGAGGTGCTAGTCATGTTTAGATTCAAACTATGAATAGATCAGAATATCATCAATCAAAACCACCACAAACTGATCCAGGTTGTAACAGCTCATTTTTAGCTGAATAAAACAGTGGTTTCAGAACCACAAATCTGAGGTCAAAAAATATTTTAACGTTATTTTAACTATTTACATCATGTTAGTATGATGGTGTGAAATTTTCATGAAGTAATTTTATCGTTTGAATACTTAATTTGGTAAAAAGGACTAAATTGCATAAAATGAAAAAGTGATGTTCTATAGTTTAAAGTGCTTAATAGCTATGAATTATTAAATTGGAAGTCTTTATGATGTAATTAGACCATTTATAAGGTTAATGGACATTGATGGACTTAAGTGAATTTTAATGTTTTAATTAAAAGTTATAATGGTAATTTGTAAAATAATGGTTAATTAAATAAAACAAAACAATTTTTATTCATTATTTCTCATCTTCTTCACCGATTTTCGAAGAAAGAAAACATCATTGAAGCTTTCTTAGGTTTAGCTCTGTAACACCCCTTACCCGTGTTTAATGCCAGAACAGAATATGAGGCATTACCAAACATTACCATAATCAACTGTGCATTATCAAGTCATAAAACTTCACTCTAATTTAAAACTTTTCAAACTATATCATTAAGTCCCTAAAATGGGCCTACGAGGCCCAAAACATTCTTTAAGAACCATTCGAGACTAAACCGAAAACTTTTTTATACTTATAAGACATTTAGGAAATTTCCTTATTTTGAGGGTTACACGCCTTGTGGGCAGGCCGTGTGGTGACACACGCCCATGTGGCTCAGGACACACCCATGTCCTCCACCTGTGTAACTTTCTATTTATGACGTCAACACACATTTAAGGTCACACGGCCAAGGCACACACCCGTGTTCTAGGTCGTGTGGATGCAATTGAGGCTATTTACTAAGCCTTTTTGCCATCCAAAATCATTTATACACTTAGGCCAAATCATTAATACATAACATGACATATTTAGGCTTTCAAGTAGCCATTATTGAGGCATAGCTCATTACTCAAATGTCTCAAATTTAATGCATCACATAACACTTACTTTGTCATTAACCACATACAACTTACACTACCATCTTTACACTTAACCACCCAACATATGCTTACATAATCATACACATGGCACATTTTTCAAGTTATTATCATATACTAATTAATTCACCCACATGCAAACATACTCATTCATGTATTGCATCATTATGACTTATAACATAGCTATTATTAGCCATATCAAATGGCCTTATACAACAATAAAATTTCCATTAACTTAGGCCAACTCAATAACATATACACCTATTTTTAAGCCCCTATACATGCCATAAACCTATAAATACTTGGAAATCTTTTAGTACCGATCTTAGCCTAATAGTGTGATTGAGCCTCCGGCAACCTCCAACTCGAGCTAGCATCTGAAACACTATAAGAAAAAGGAAAAGAAGGGAGTAACCATTATAGCTTAATAAGTAAGTATGTAAATAGAAAAAAATTTATTAACATGCTTCAATAAAACCTCCCAATATGTTCTCAAACAAGATGATCATAATTGCACACAGTTTTCACTTTTTCTCATGTTCACCCTAGGTTGTTTACTCGCACCACAATCACTAAATTATTTTTATCTGGAGCTACAAAGCTCAAAATTTCGATCTGCCAATTTTCCCTGAGACTAGACTCATATATCTTCTTACCATAAAATTTCCAGAATTTTTTCCTAGGCCAATTAGTAAAGTTTATTCATTAAATTCTCCCTTATTTTTCTACCCGACAATCCTGACCACTCTTCACTAAAATTTAATTATCTCATCATACAGAATTTGAAATATGTTCTCATTTGTTTCTTTTGAAAGTAGACTCATTAAGGAATTCAAGAATATAAATCATATCCCACAATTATTTTTCTACAATTTTTAATGGTTTTCCAAATTTGGAATAGGGGATTTCTGAAACCATTCTGACCCTATCTCACTATAATTTAAGTATCTCATAATATATAAATCATTTGCTCACACCGTTTCATTTATGTGAAAATAAACCCAATGTGATTTAATTTCATAACTCATTCAAACTCTGATTCAATTTTCGTCATTTTTGGTGATTTTTCAAAATCACATAACTGCTGTTGTTTCAAACTGTTTTATTGAAAATTTTACTCTTCCATGTTTTCCTCATATTATTTTCACTTATGAACACATAACACCAATCATGTTCAATATTAGCCATTTCAATGGATAATCATCATCAATATTTCCAAATATTTATGTTAGCACTTACACCATATCAACCTTACCACAAGTTCAATCACATTTCGAGCACATTGCTCATATGTATACACCTACACTTACACACCACATCACCACCCAAATCCCCTTTAGTAAGCTTTTCACGTTGAACCCTTCGGAATAACATTCCATACTTGGTGGTTTCAGCACATAGCTCCACCAACATATAATTCGACTCTCGTGTACACATGGTGAACTTTCGATATCACCCATGTGACCTAGCCATCAAATCCCGTGGCTCTCGTGTCTACATGGTGTCCAACACTCAGAATCACACATGCGACCTAGCTACTTAGTCCCGTAGCTCTCATGTCTACATGATGTACCCTCAGTACCATGCATGTGGCCTAACTACTTAGTCTCATAGCTCTCGTGTACACATGGTATACACCTAGTATTACACATGTAACCTAGCTACATATGAAATTATCATCTCATAGCTCTCTTGTACACGTGGTATACACACAGTATTACACATGTGACCTAGCTACCACATAGTATGTCGTAGCTCTCTTGTACACATGGGGTCCTACCCTCGGAACCACACCTGTGACCTAGCTACACATTATCCGTATCCTTCATTTTTCTGAAGGTTCAATCGGGAACTCCTGTAACACCCTTTACCTGTGTTCAATACTAGAACAGGATACGGGTATTACCAGAATAACATACATGTAATCATAATAAATCGAGACATAAAATGATTATCTAAATTAAAACCCTTCAACTATTCATTCATCCTCTAGACATTAAATTCACATATATCATAAACTTATAATTATCTAATATTAAACCACATCGATAACATAATATGAGTGATATATCAAATATTAGAAATCAACATTTCAAGTAATATTACTACAATATACAACAACATACTAAAGCGCTCTATACATGCCATAGTTCCAAAATATGTTTACAAAATACCAAAAGGAAGGATGGATAGTGTTGGTGAGCTTCTGACAACTTTTCCAAGTCACGAACAAACTCGATTACACTATAAAATAAGACAAGAAAAAAAATCAAACAAAGTAAGCTTATAACTTAGTAAGTAATATGTAAATAATAAAAATAATAAGCCATTAATGGCATTTATGAATCCCACAATATTTTTCCACAATTATACAACCTTAATCTCACATGAAATTACCATTTACTAGATTCAGTACAAGCTGTCCATTTGAGTCCCTGTCACTAAATTATTTTTATCCAGAGATACAGAGCTTCAAATTAAGATCCGTAAATTTTCCAGAAACTAGACTCAAATTTAGTCTTACCCCAAAAATTTAAGAATTTTTGGTTGAGCCAATTAATACAATTTATTCATTAAAACTTCCCCTATTTTGCTACTCGACAGTCTTGACCACTCTTCACAACATTACGATTTCTCTTTACACAAAATTCAAAAGATGTTCTTGTTTGTTTCTTATAAAAATAGACTCAATAAGGAATCTAACCATACAAATTATATTCCATAACTATTTTTTTTTACAAATTTTAATGATTTTTCAAAATCAAAACAGGGGATCACGAAATCAATCTAAACCACTCTTACAAAAACTTAAATAACTCAAAATATAGAATTCTTTTACTTTCCTTGTTTCTTTTATATGAAAATAGACTTAATAAGATTTAATTATATATCTCATTCAACCTCCAATTCAACGTTTATTATTTTTGGTGATTTTTCAAAGTCACCCCACTGCTACTTCCATAAACTGTTTTATTTCTGATTTCACCTTTTTCATAAATTTTCTCATATCCATTTCCAATAACGCTTGTCCACATCAAACTTACCAAAGTTCGATCATTTATCGAACACATTACTCATATGCTTATATACACATATTTCTACCCTTAATCTTTACATAATCACACTCATTTTTCACTTGGCTACTTTCTCATTGAACACTTCGGAATAGAACGATAATAAATACTCGGTGGCTTGCACATAGTATTACCTTTGAAGCTAAGATTAATTGGTGCACATAGTAGCCTTCACTTAGTACTACACGTGTGATCAAAATCATTCCTTACACATAGTGGCTTGCACCTAGTACCACATATATGATTGAAGTTATCGGGTAGGCATAGTAGCCTGCACATAGTACTACACATGCGACCCCAACCATATGGTACACGTAGTAGGCTGCACTTAGTACTACACACGTGACCTAAGCCATCATGAACACATAGTAGCCTGCACATAGTACTACACATGTGTTCTAACCCCGAACCATTCGTATCTTTTCTATTTCGAAGGTTTGACCGGGAAATCCCTTACTTTTCAACATTTTACCAATTCGTCCATACTCAATCTCAATTCATATTTTACCTCAAGTGAACATTCAATATGCAATCACATCTCATGTAATAACAAAATATTATAACATAAGTAAAAACAAAATATTTAGTCCACAATCATTTCCTTTCCCCGATCAAGGTTGATTCCACGTCTTTCTTGATCTAAAATAACACATTTAGCTTATTTAATACTCACATTTATCAAAACAGACCTTAACTCTAACTTTGGCAAAATTACGATTTTGCCCCTAAACTTTTGCATATTTACACTTTTGCCCTAAAGCTCAGAAATTACACTTTATCCCTAATTCTTATGTTTTAGAACATACTGATCATTTATTTACCAACAGCCACGTCAAATTCTCACTCTAACATATACTTACGAACATTAGGTATTTTTACCGATTATGTCATTTTACTCGTTTTCACTTAAAACCGAGTAGCAGAAGTTGTTTAACATAATTTCTAACTTTTTATTCTATCATAAAACATCAAAATAAACACATTTCACCTATGGGTATTTTCCCAAATATGAACCCTAAGTTAAATTATTGCTAGAATAAGCTAAATCAAGTTACTGAGACTCTAAAAACGTAAAGAACATTAAAAACGGGGCTTGGAATCACTTACTATGAGCTTGAGAAGTTGAAGAAATCCTAGCTATGGTGTCCTTTGGAGTTTCAGCCTACTTGAAGAAGATGGACAACATTTTGCCATCTTTTTTCCCTTTTAATCTTTTAATTACCAAATGACTAAAATACCCTTCATTAAAACTTTGGTTATTTTTATCTATGTATGTCCATTTTTGTCCATGAAAACCAAATGGTATAATTGCCATTTAAGGACCTCAATTATGCCCTTCAATTTAATCCTTTCCTATCTAGAACTCATATTTATCAACTTTTTCAAATAAACCCTAATAGGCAAATTAGACATGTAATTCATAAAATTTCTATCGATACTCTAACACATGTATCTAATCACTCAGTAAATTATAAAAATTAATCAGAATAAAATTTTCTACTTTGGATTTGTGGTTTCGGAACCACTATTTTGTTTAGGCCCTAAATTGGGCTGTCACAACTCCACTTTCCATAAATTTCCAACTCATAAATGTCACCAATAATGCTTCATAATATGCATGTAAAATATTATGACACAAATGAAAACAATGAATTATTTACATACAAACTTACCTTGACACCAAAAGTGGTTAAAAGGACCTAACCGTCCAATACCCTTTTTTCCTCGTTCTATGCCCGAATCTTATTTTCCTCGATCTAAAATATCACATTTAACTTATTTTTAGTCACATTAGTCATTGTGACCCAAAAATCATATTATGAAAAAAATTACAATTTTGCCCCTAAACTTTCACATATTTACAATTTTGCCCCTAGGCTCGTAAAATAATTTTTTTCATTTATTTGCACTTTAGGCCTAGCTAACCCATTTTCTACACCAGCACCTAATTCCCACTAAATCACACTTTTACATACAAATTTTATAACTTTGCTTTTAGGTGCTTTTTTACGGTTTTCACCGAAAATCACCTAGCAAAAGACGTTTATCACACTTCAAGCATTCATATTCTATCATTAGACACCAAAAAGCATGCATATCATCCATGGTTAAATTTTTAAACATCAACCCTAGCTCAAAATAATGGTAGAAATAGAGAGATCATGTTATCGAGATTTCAAAAAACGTAAAGAACATTAAAAACAGGGCTAGAACGGACTTACTATGAAGCTTGGAAAGCTTGAAAAAAACCCTAGCCATGGAGTCCCTTCATATTTGGCCTAACTTGAAGAAGATGAACAAATTTTTGTTTCATTTTCCCTTTTTAATTCTTTTAATTACTAAATGACCAAAATGCCCTTAAAGGTTTTTCTTTCCAATTTGTCCTATTCATGCCCATTTTTGTCCAAACTTAAATATAATGGACTAATTAATAAATAAGGACCTCCACTTTAAGAACTCATTTCAATTAAATCCCTTTAGCATCTAGAACATGCATTTTGCAACTTTTACAATTTAGTCCTATTTATTAAATTGGACACTCTATCGATGTAATTTCTTAACACTATTTTCACGCAATTATTTAATTAATAAATAAACCTTAAAACTCAATCGGAATAAATTTTTGACCTCAGATTCGTGGTTTCAAAACCACCATTCTGTTTAGGCCCTAAATCGTGTTGTTACAGTTGCAACTAGGTTTAGCTAGCCCAGGGACTATTTTGCAAAAATTTTAAAGATTTTGAGAGTTTTCATTGATAAATGTAGATGTGTTTTGATGTTTGATGATGAAATATGAACTTTTTCTGTTAGATTTATATGTTTTGTAAAGTGATTTAGAGTTAAAATGCAATTTAGGGATTAATTTGTGAAAAGTGATAAATGTGTGGTTGAATGTGTGAAAATTTGAAAAATATGGGCTGCGAGGGGTATGATAGTAATTCAGCTAAGCATGGGTATCTTGAAATTTTCTTGAATTTGTGATTTTATGAGATAAGGACTAAATTGTAAAAAAGTAAAAGTTTAGGGGAAAATATGTAAAATAGCCTAATGTGTATTTTGGACTAAATTGAATAAGTATATGATTAAATAATCTAATTTTGATTATATTTAGATCAAGAAAGGAAGAATTCAGACTTCGATCGGGGGAAAGGCAAAATAATCGAATAGTTGATCCGATCCGTCATTTCCGTATACAAGGTAAGTTCGTATGCTAATAAATGTTGTTGAATTATTATAATTTGTTACTATTATTGAATTGAATTGCGAAGCTGGTTGAATATGAGTTACGAGACATGATCGACAGAGATATGACAGCCGAAAGTCCTATGCGAACCTTAGGAATGTTTAGGATACGAATGTCATGACATTAGGGTTATTGAGATTTCGTATAAGACCATATCTGGAATAGGGCATCGATATGAGATTTCATGTAAGACCATAGCTGGGCTATGGCATCGATACAAGATTACATGTAAGACCATATCTGGGATATGGCCTTGGTACTGTATATGTGTGATTCCTTAGTATCCTTTAGTGATTCTGAATGGTTCAATAGGCTTAAATGAGACGAGGATGAAAGTAAGATCGATTTAAGTGATAAAGGTACGTACAGAACCTATATGAGTATCAATTGAAGGTAAGTTGATGAATTCATATGTGATCATGTTTTAAACATGAGAAAGGTTTGTGAATTTATATGTGTTATAGCTTAATATGCTTATTTGATTAAATTGCACTTATTTGTTATGTTAAGTTTATTATAATACGTATTCAAAAAAACTATTTTTTTGTTACGTTTTAATAGTTATTTTGGAAACAAAATTCTCGTTAACTGCGAAAGCTTAATTTTTATTAAAAAAAACATTGATTGATTTTCAGAAAAGTTTGAAATGTGTTTAATAGAAACAGGTCCATGTTCCATTCCTATAGCTTAACAATGAACGATAGAAATCAAAGGAAAAGGCCTTATCACAATCCAAACTTAAATAATTAAAATACTAGAACTTTTAATAAAGGAAACAAGTTTAAAACGCCTTGCTAGTTGGCCACCTCTAAGTCTCTCCATCCGTCGAACTGCCTACTGAGGTTCATCTGAGAAAAATAAAAGAGGGAGTGAGTTTTGAAACTTAGTGTGTACAATCGCTCAGCAACAATATATATATATGTACATATCATGTATGCAATAATACAACGATGCAAAGCCCAACCCATCCAATCGGTACACACTATCTCCGTCCAACCAAAACACATTCTGTGGGGATAACTATATCGACCCACACATCTGACACACTCCAAGGGTAGCGCCAGTTGCAGTACTACCTAACGTTGCAGCAAAGCTGTTGATCATATATTGGGCTAAAAAGCCTTCATTGGACCCACGGTCGTCAAGCAACTATGCGATCCTCATATAACACTTCCTCCAATACAATTCCCACCCACATGCAACAGCATAACGCATGAGTGCAACATATAGCATACAACATATTTAGGTCATACTTATACCACACAAGGGCATTTCTGTAATTCTACCCTTCAGGGGTATTTAAGGAATTCTACCCTACAGGGGTATTTCAACAATTTACTAACATATGGGTATTAATTATGAATTTTGGCCTGTCAACAAGTCCTCATTGGCTAAAGTGAACAAACACTATGCACCAGGTAGGATTCCAGAGAAGAGGAGGTGGGTCATTAAGACCGCTTAAGTACCAAGCTCTCCCTAGATCCAATCCTAGACATGCATATGCCCATTGCCACACTCTAACCCTATGACTTGTCCACAGACGTGCTTGATAAATTAATTAAGTTTTATGCACTTGAGGATTCATTAGTAACTAAGCCTAAAAGTCCATTAGAAAACCCTAGTATGTCTGCATGCTTTCATTCATTCATATAGCCCATCAGGCCTATTCGCATTTATACGGCCCATTAGGCCCAATCACAATCATACGGCCCATCGGCCCAATCCATTCTAAACAATTCAACAAACTTTATCAACTCATCACTTATTATCAACTCATTAATTTTTTCTATCTTGGGCCTACAAGCCCGTCAGCCCATTTGGCCCATTCTGGCTCGATTAGCCAAAACGTGACCCAAGTCCATGAGATCACTCATGGGCCTCTGATAACATATCGAATACCCTCGTATGTGTGTTCACGCACTTGCAGGACTACCGTAGCCAAAGTTTTAGCTTTTCAGCATTTCGGCTTTTCAGCATTTTCCGATCTATCGTGTGTGTGCAGTGTATGTACACACCTGGTAATGAAACGTGCTACACTCTCCTTAGCCATGAACCTACAACCAACACCAACCTTTAATTAATCACATGCTTAACCATAATATTTACCAAGAACCGAAGCCTTACCATAACCTTACCATGTGCAACAAGTCCTAATAGCTTCTCCTTTAATCACTAACTGCGATTTCTCCTAGATCTACACTAACGTAACCATTAGAACCCAAGTAATAGGTGACTTGCATCCGATACGAGTCACCCTAATATCATATGTGACCATTCAGCCACCCCTAAAACCAAAGTGATGAACACTTACCTAAATCCTAAAATGTAAGAAATGATTCAGTAAAGATCTCAAGAATAAAGATTCGATACCACCCCCTACAAAATCCATTATGATAGTGAGGGGGATGGGAAGTCAGTTCAAAGTCAAACTGATTTTTTTTTTAAAAAAGAAAAAAGGTAAGGTCTTTACCAAAGATCAATCGGTCAATATTGAAGAAGGTTGTGACGTCACAGTAGGGATTTGGCCACAATTGTATTTGACCCTAGACTCTGATGTGGTGGAAGAAGATATTCGGTACAAGAGGAGAAGAGAAAATCGGCTAATCTGGTTTAACACCTAATCGGCTAAGGTTTAAGAATGATGAAGCAAAGAGAGGGTTACAAAGAGAAGGTTTCGACAATCAATAAAGAAAAGGAGATTTTGGCTTTTAGGCAACTAGATCACGCAGAGAACAAAAAGAAAAACTTGACAGAAAGCTTTTTAGAATTCGACTAACCCTAGAAAAGACTAAATTCGGCACTTCAGCATTTACCTATGCCAAAATTGGCCGGCCTACTCACCCATTTGGCTCCAACACCTCTCTTATCCCTATCTCCTAATTTTTCTCCACAACAAGCTCCCTAATCCCTTACTCGAATTTCTCTTCTGATCACTCCCTTTAAAGTCCACTCCAACGTCACTACCATCCTACCAAAGTGCACAAATAAAGTCCCAAATAACACCACTCTAGGCCTCAAACTTTGGATCCCCTTACATGCTAGTGACGCCACCTATAGCTCCCTAAGTGGCGCTACTTTGCCACTGTACCACAGGCTCACTTGTGTCCTATTTCTTCTCCCTTTATTTAAGAGCCATGCAACTCAATGTCAGGGTTCTTTTAGTACCTAAACTAAATTTTCCCCACTTCTAAATTCAGGCTTAGAGCTTCATGGAAACTACCCAACACTGAAGAAAAATTTACCTAGCTAGAAAATCATTCACACATTCCATATCCAAAATCGCAAAAATTAAGGTTTGGGATTTTTGGGACGTTACATGCCAGCTCAGAACTATATCAGAAAGGGATGCGACGCCTATCTTGCTTACGTACTTGATACAAAAGTATCCAAATCAAAGATTGAATCAGTATCAGTTGTGTGTGAGTATCCAAATGTGTTTCTAGAAGAGTTACCGGGTTTGCCACCTATCAGAGAGGTTGAATTTGGTATTGAGTTAGTACCAGGAACAACACCGATATCGATAGCTCTAGACAGAATGGCTCCGATAGAGTTAAAAGAATTAAAAGCTCCGCTACAAAAGTTAACCGATAGAGGATTTGCAAGACCGAGTTTCTCACCCTGGGGTGCACCGGTATTATTTTTTAAGAAGAAAAATGGCACGATGAGAATGTGTATAGACTATCGATAGCTCAATAAAGTGGCGATCAAGAATAAATATCCTCTACCGCAAATAGATGATTTATTTGATTAGCTAAAAGGAGCAACAACATTTTCAAAGATTGATTTGAGATCGGGCTATTACCAGTTGCGAGTTAAAGATTCAGATGTGCCGAAGACTGCGTTCAGCATGAGGTACGAACACTATGAATTCTTTGTTATGTCTTTTGGATTAACTAATGCACCCGTAGTTTTTATGGATTTGATGAATCGAATTTCCAGACCGTATCTAGACCGATTTGTTGTTGTGTTTATCGATAATATTCTTATTTATTCTCGAGACAAATCCGAACATGCTAAGCACTTGAGAATTATGTTGCAAACCTTGAGAGACAAGAAATTGTTTGCAAAGTTCAGTGAATGTGAGTTTTTGCACTGAAAGGTTGGATTTCTGGGGCATATTGTTTCAGCCGAAGGTATCCGAGTTGAACCGAGCAAGATATCTGCAATTATAGATTGGAAACCTTCGAGAAATGTATCTAAAGCCCGTAGTTTTCTTGGACTAGCTGGCTATTATCGACATTTTATGAAAAGGTTCCCTATGATTGCAACTACGATGACTCGATTACTTCAGAAAGATGTAAAATTTGAATGGTCCAGAAAATGTCAGTAGAGTTTCAAACAATTGAAAGCACTATTGACAGAGGCACCAGTTTTAATTCAGCCTGAATCGGGTAAAGAATTCGTAATTTTCAATGATGCTTCGTTGAATGGTCTGGGTTGCGTTTTGATGTAGGAAGGCAAAGTAATAGCTTATGCCTCAAGACAGTTGAAGCTGCATGAAAAGAATTATCCGACACATGGTTTAGAGTTGGCAGTAATTGTGTTCGCATTGAAAATATGGCGTCATTACTTATTTGGTGAGAAGTGTCACATTTATACCGATCATAAGAGTTTAAAGTATTTAATGACTCAGAAAGACTTGAACTTGCGATAGGGAAGATGGCTCGAATTGTTAAAAGACTATGAATTAGTAATTGACTATCATTCGGGGAAAGCAAACATAGTTGCTTATGCTTTGAGTAGAAAGTCCTTATTTGCTTTGAGAGATATGAATACCCAGTTAGCTTTGTTTGTAACACCCCTAACCCGTATCCGACGACGGAGGGTTAAGAGACATTATGGAACAAATAGTTAGAAGCACAAAAAGGAAAATCGCAAAGTGATTCGAGCATCCTTAATCCAAAAACATATGTATACATTACCCATTACCAAATGAACATGTAATATACTTTAAAAGATGTTTACCGCTCAAATACAAGACTTTATAAACAATTCTAACCAAAGCCATATTTAGGCACATGACCGAAAATGCGAGTTCATAAGTGACGTTTAATTATCATTCTAATAGGTAAAACACATACGGCATTAACACTATAGGCACACCTCTTTCAGATTCATTAACAACCGACCAAGAGCATGCATATTATAAGTATATACGATATGAACATAAGTGGATAAGCAAGCCATTTTCGCATGGCTATTCATATTTACAAATCAAAATGAAATTCAATTCCAAAATATAAGTTTTAGCCAATACATGCCATTGTTTAAGTGAAGTAAACTTCAAAGGTACCAAATATATGACGACGATAGAGTGTGTGGCTTTGACTTGAATCCCTCGAACCGTAGCTTCAAAAGAAATCTATAAAATAGGATAAATATAACAGATAGAGTAAGCTAATGTAAGCTTAGTAAGTTTCAAGTTATCAAACTAATAAAACTTATCATAGATCGCACATTTACTTCACAACCTGATTTTTTTATAAAAAGAAAATTCTTGAGCCGAATATATATATCTATATATTAGGGACATTTCACATATATTTTCACTTGCCACAAAAATTCATTCATGAAAATGAAATCTCATACTTTCACATAATAGAACACATCAGCTAAATGGATCACCAAATTTATGCATAAACATTCATATACAGTTAACACACTTTCCACATATATGTTATTCCTTCTCACTGATCATTACTTTCAAACAAATTCAAATTGGAATACATAGTACGTACCTGGCCAATTTGAGGTATTATTTGTTTCAAATCACAGTTTATCGCAGTAATCGAAGCTATTATTATATTTTTATTTTCATCACCAGCCTTAAGCCTGCTAGGTTTTAAAACCTGAATTCAATCACCGGCCCGAGGCCTACTAAGCATAAAGCTCGGATATATCACTGGCTTATAGCCTGCTAGGCACGAAGGCCCGAATAAAGAACACCGACACGAAGCCTGCTAGGCACGAAGGCTTGAATGTAACACCAGCATATAGCCTACTAGGCACGAAGCCTGAACGTAACACCGGCATATAGCCTGCTAGGCACGAAGCCTGAATATACGATGCCCTAACTCATTTTAATTTCAAACACATTCAATCACATAATATTAGTTTCCACATACCATAATTTACTCATGACTTATTTTACACCTTCAACTATAAACATATACATAAAATCGGACCACACCTTATTTTATTCATATATATACTTGCCGCAACATATAATGTACATAGTGCATTTTATCCTATACAATCATTCCGCAGTATCATGTACTAAAACATGCTTCAAATTCTATCTTCCAAATATCCATTCGACTATATCACTTAGTAGTGATTTATTTTATAAAGTTTTTATTATAGATAACCACATCAACTTATATTTCTAACTTAACACATGTTCCATATCATTCCTCATTATAACTAAATTTAAACACTTGAAACTTACCTCGTTGGTCGATACTTATCTACGAACCGACTATTCCACCACCTTCGTTTTTCCTTTATCCGAGTGTGGCTCTCTTAGCTCTTGAGCTAGATTAAACAAGTTTACCGTTCAATAATCTAATACTAAAATCACATAGTTATCATTCACTTAATCTATGCATAACTGAAAACATATATATATACAATTTCATTCACAAGTATCTCAATATACAATTACTAAGTGTATTCACTCACAAGGTCGGAAGTTTTCGTATAAGCCGAACACATTTGCCATAACCCTTAAATTTATACATCCCATCTAACTTATCACAAAACATGCTTCCAACTCATAAATCAATTTACCTACCGTAACACATGTTCACTATATGCTCAATATACAATTACCTCTATGGCTGAATTCACAAGAAAAATTATTAAATATAAATATACTTTGCAAAACAAGATTACAATAGCTCAAGGTAAACTTAATCAACCATTTTAAAGTAACTGTAAACTCAAGACTTTAACATTATAAGACATAGCACATACATAGGGCACCTAAACTCCACTCATTTACAAGTTCAAAATTGGTAAATATTCATTCAAAATACATAATTTAGCACTTAACTAAAAGCCCAAAGTTTCCATGGTCGATTGTCATACTAAGGATATTAAACATTTTACTCATCAACATTCGGCTATCACTCAAATTCCTTACATGGCCGAACATTCAAAGCACATACAACAACTTAGAATTTAGTTATGACCAACTAGACAATGCTTTAACCAAGCCAAACTCACAAGATCACAAGATAAAAACACATACATCTCATATTATAACCTATTACCGTAACCAATGTCCTAATCTACTACCTATTCGTTCAAGTGAACCATTCCTTGGACAACTACCTCATTCGGCTATGGTATAGACTAATTTTAACAATTAAATATCTTTTATCATCAATTTAACCCAATAACCGAATGTAAGCACTCATATAAGCCACAAAAATCAAATTCTACTAACTCAAACCAACTTGCAACCATTTCAAAAGCAATACATCAAAACATCCATAACTCCAATGGCTTCCTTCATGACTGAAAGCACATAACACCATGAATTTCAAAATTTAAATCATGGGTAAAGTAGGCCATGTAACAACCCTCCCAATTGCATATATAATTAGCAAAAATTCATTCAAACATACCTCAAATTAAAAGGAAACCATGGCCGAATGACTTGAGATTTTTTTCTTTTCTTACTTCTTTTTCTTTATTTTCGGCCGAACAAGGAGAACCTTCAAGCTCATTATTCTATTACTTTCATAACATGCATGGTCATAATTATTAGATTACCTAATTGCCCCTTTTAATATTCAAGCTCTTCCACTAAGCCATGGACAGTAATGTCCATGCAAATTATGCATGGTTTATTAGCAAGTTAAGTCCTCTTTACCTTATAAGACATTGGATTCGGCACTTACACAATGCCCAACTAAATTATCTTTCATGCAATTAAGTCATAGTTTCAAATTTTAACTCAAAATCAACCAAAAATCAAAAATTAAGGCACCACATATTTCCACACATATAATTCACATAACAATTCAAACTGTACCAGATGTAAATCAATTATTCACCCAAATAACTTCACATAAAATTTAATATGGAAATTAGCATTTATTAAATTATTGTGACTCGGTCTAATGGTTACGAAACCATTTCCCGACTAGGGTCGAATTAGGGCTGTCACATTGTTTGATGATGGTTCGGTTGTAGCCGAATTAAAAGCTAGACCGTTATTTCTTCAGCAAATCTATGAAGCCCAAAAATATGATAGTGAATTGCAATCTAGTTCAGTGTGAGTCAGTTTCTAATTCAGAATTTCTGATTGGATCTGACGATTGTTTGAGATTCAAAGGTAAAATTTGTGTACCAAAGAATTTCGAGCTTATTCAGCAAATTTTACGCGAAGCACACAGTGGTTGTTTATCCATACATCCGGGAAGCACTAAAATGTACAACGATCTGAAACAGTTATATTGGTGGCATGGCATTAAGCGAGATATCTTTGAGTTTGTATCGAAATGTTTGATTTGTCAACAAGTCAATGCTGAAAATCAAGTATCGTCGGGATTACTGCAGCTTGTAATGATACTTGAGTGGAAATGGGATAGAGTGACTATGGATTTCGTGTCGAGTTTGCCTTTGTCTCTGAGAAAAGAAGATGCAATATGGTTTGTTGTGGATAGATTGACGAAATTTGTGCATTTCATTCCTATACGTATGCATTATTCACTTAATAGACTCACCAAATTGTATATCTTAAAGATTGTTAGTGTAACACCCCCTAACCCCAAACCGTCGCCGGAACATAGTTACCAAGCATTACCGGACTTAAACACTAGTAATCGTACAAAACTAAATCATAATTTTTTGTTTCAATTTAAAACTTTTCAAATTCCATCATAAAGTCCTTAATATAGGCCTATGAGGCCCAAAACATACTTAGAAAATAATTTGAGACTAAATTGGAAACTTTAAAAAAACCCTTAAGAAAACTTCATGAAAATAGGGGCACACGCCCGTGTGGCTTGGGACATGGCCTTGTGGACAGCCCGTGTGGCTCACATGGCCGTGTGGCCAGCCTGTGTGGCAGGCTGACTTGCAATTTAATAATAAACAGAGGGCCACACGGCCTGGGCACATGCCCATGTGGCTAGGTCGTGTGGTAACCTGATTTTTCACCATTTTTAAGCTATTTTCACAAGACCGTATCACACGGCCATGCTAGATCCTTGTCCTTCACATGGACAAGACACATGGCCGTGTCTGGCCCGTGTGATTTCCTGATTTCACATTTTTAGATACAGGGGACACACGACCAGTTCACACGCCCATGTGATAGTCGTGTGTCTCACACAGTCTAGTCACACGCCCGTGTGCTAGGACGTGTGGACTCTAAATGAGGCTTAAGTCACTAAACTAACCTCCCTACAATTTTAAACCAAAACATTTGTTCTACACTAACAATGACTCAAAATGATTTCCATTTAATACTCATTTTATCAATCAAAATTGACTTATACTTTCATCCATTCATTTCAAACTTTAACACAAAACATACTAAACACATCTTGTGAAATTTCATACCATTTTATTTAACTCCAACTCAAGTGCTATATACCACATTTACATCTAAAACACAAGACATATACAAGTGACTAAATAAAACCTAGTACATGCCACATTTACCAAAATATAGATTACGTCACCAAATTCTTTGTTGGAGTCGGGATATCTCTGGATGCTTGATCGAGACTCTATACATCTAGTAACCTGCACATGGAAACAACCGTACGCTGAGTATGAAAATACTCAGTGGTATTACCATAATTCAAATACTAATAATAAAAGTTTAAACATGCATGGTAAGAAAACAATCGTCTTGTTCACCATAGATCATACTTAGTACCATCATTTAATTTCACAATAATAATCATAAAAAAATAAAACTCTAATTTAAATTCCTCCATTCTACTAATATTTCAATTTCTACGTTATTAGTTATATTATATAAAATCTTAATTCATCCATTTCAATCTTTCAACTACAATTTTGTTAGTTCATTCATTTTATCGAATCTATTCTTAATCCCTATTAGCATGACTCGGACCTTGTCGGATACACGGATCCAACCAACACACCATTACGACACATTGTGCCTCATCGGCATAGCCGAATTAAACGGTACCTAGTACCTAATAAACCGTAAATTATACATATTTTTACCTCATGCTTAGCCTATTTTTGGATGAATTATTCCTTGATTTGTGGAATTTGATGCTCCTAAACCTTTAATTTCATGTTTTATACTTAGGTGAGTATAGGGAAGAGAAAAGAGCAAGGAATGGGCCAAAAACGGGCAAATTAGGCCCAAATCAATAATCAACACGGCTTGGAGTTCACCACAATGATATGTCACATGGCTATGCCACATTAACAGGCTTGAACACGGCCTAGACTCAACTCACACGAGCGTGCCACACAGGTGTGTCCCTGTCATGATGAAGTTCAATTTCACGAAGAAAAAGCTACTTAGGGGCTAAGAAAGACATTCGAAACCCTATATAAAGACCCTAGGAGGCAACTACAAGGGTGAAGAGTCTTCCCGCCAAGATGGAGTGCTAAAGGCAGGGAATTACTCAAAGGAAGCCAATTGATCCATCTCAGAAGCCAGAATCTACATCAAGACAGAGGATCTCCCTTCAATCCTTTCAAGAATTTTGGGTTTTCTTATGTTTGTTTATTTTATTTATTCTGAGATGTTTCTTTTTATAAATATGAACTAAACCCCCCAATACCTGAGGGGGATGAAACCTAAGACGAATCTTGTTATTGTTATCTGAACTATATGATAAATATTTGACTTGTTCTTAATTGTGTTTTTAATTCTTGAATTGATATTTCCGGGATGTTAATTTAAGTCAATGTGCTTAGGGAAAGGAGAAAAAGTCCCTGTTTAAGAGTAGATCCAATACAATTAAGTGGAGTTGATCGCAATCCTAGACATAGGACGACGAAAATCTGACGGATTAGAGTCAAATCTAATATAGGGATCCATAGATCGAGTTAATACAAGACTAGGGGTTTTAATTAGAAAGAGATTTCAATTAATCAACCTAAGATTAGTTGTTCTTATTCTTAACAGAGATATTAACATAATTTAGGGGTCTCTATGGATCAAGTCGAATGAAGAAATCGTCTAGTTCAGGGATAGATAACAAGTGAAGTCTAGGTGGATTCTTCCTTAGGTATTGTCCTTATCATTTGGTTTTTCCAAAGTAATCTCCCCAATTTACTCTCTGTCATGTTTTTAGTTTAGTTTAGATAGTTTACAACCAAAACCCCTCTTTATTTTTAGGCTAGATAATAGGAAGAAAGTCATTACTAGTACTTTTAGTTCCTTGGATTCGATATTTCGGTCTTGCCACTAACTATACTACTATTCGATAGGTGTGCTTGCCTTTTATCGTGATAATAGTTAGTTCTTAGGTACGATCGATTTATTACTTCATTAAATTACGAGATCAAGTTTTTGGCGCCGTTGTCGGGGAACTAAGATATTATGAACACTCTATTTCTATTACTTTAGCCACTTTTATTTTATTGCAATTTATTTTTACTTTACTGAAATCTTTCTTTTTCTTTCCCTGACAGGTGTCTCTAGTTTATGACTAGAAGAAACTCGTCAGGACCACTTCTTTTTTATCACGATTTAGAAGCTACAATTTGCAAAAACTGAAGAAATATAAGGCGAAGCCTACAGTACACAGAACAAGAACAAGAAGAAGAACCCGAATCTACTGAAGAGATGGAAGCAAACCAAGATAATATACTACCTCTGGTGATAACTGCAGATCCTGTTAATCAAAATCCTATCCCTCGTACTATGTATGACTATGCTAAGCCTAATTTAGCTGGTAATGAATCTAGTATTGTTAGGCCTGCTATTGCTGCAAATAATTTTGAACTGAAACCTAACACTATCCAAATGATACAACAGTTTGTTCAGTTTGATGGTTTGCAGGATGAGGATCCTAACTCGCATTTAGCTAATTTTCTAGAAGTTTGCGACACGTTCAAAATAAATGGCATTTCTGATGATGCCATACGTCTTCAGTGATTCCCTTTTTCCTTGAGGAATAAAGCTAAACTGTGGTTAAACTCTCTACCCAGAGGATCTATCACTACTTGGGAACAAATGATCAAAAAGTTTTTACTTAAGTATTTTCCACTGGCTAAAACGGCCAAGTTGAGGAATGATATCTCTTGTGCAGATGGATTTAGAGACAGTCTACGATGCGTGGAGAGATACAAGGATCTATTGAGAAGGTGCCCACATCATTGGTTACCCTTACAGCTACAAGTTCAAACCTTCTACAACAGTTTGAACTCCTCAACGAGATAAATGATTGATGCAGCCGTCGATCGAATAATCAATAACAAAACACCTGAAGTAGCTTATGAGTTTATAGAGGAAATGTCACTGAATAACTATCAATGGCAAGTTATGAGAACAAAGCCGCAAAAAGCTGCAAGAGTTTTTAATGTCGATGCAGTCACCATGCTTTCAAATCAGGTAGAATTTCTCAATAAAAAGATTGATAGTTTAGTTGGTTCTACGCAGGTACACCCAGTGATGCAATGTGACTCAGTCCAAGGAAACATAAGCAATTCTGAGTACTCCACTTATGGATATGGCATGGAAAACGAGCAAGCCAACTATATGGGTTCTAGATCTCAAAATAACCCTTATAGTAACACTTACAACACAGGTTGGAGGAATCACCCCAATTTCTCATGGGGAAGACAAGGCAATAAAGAAAATCAGAGACCACCACCTCCTCTGGGATTTCAGCAACCACCTTACCAGCAAGAGAAAAAGCCGAACCTTGAGGAGATGCTCACAAAATTTATTGCCGTGTCAGAAATCAGTTTCTAGAACATCGAGACGGCACTTAAGAACTAGAAAGCATCCATTCAGGGACTTAAAACTCAAATAGGCCAGCTCGCTAAGCTAATCTCTAAAAGACCACGGGGTGGTTTACCAAGCAACACCGAGACTAACCCTAAGGAGCAACTCCACACCCTCGACACAAGTGATGAAGAAGGGTTAGCCAAAACCACAGTAGAGCAAAGTAAGGAGACTATGGTAAGTAGAGGAAAGGATGAGGTAAGTCACAAAGAACCAGTTGTCAAAGAATATAAGCCTCGTGTCCCATATCCTAATGCACTAAGGAAAGACCGCACAGATGAACAATTCGGTAAATTCCTTAAACTCTTAAAGAAATTACATATTAACTTACTGTTTATTGAAGCTCTTTCACAGATGCCAAACGCTGTTAAGTTTTTAAGGGAGCTTCTGACAAACAAATGAAAGTTAGATAAGACATCTCATGTGGAACTAAATACAGTCTACTCAGCTATTTTGCAAAATAAGCTACCCAACAAACTAAAAGATCCAGGAAGTTTTACAATTCCTTGTTTACTTGGTAGCTTAGATGTTAAAAATGCTTTAGCTGATTTAAGAGCAAGTATTAATGTAATGCCTTACAAATTGTTTAAACAACTAGGTCTTGGGAAACCTAAGCAAACTAAGATGAACATCCAATTGGCTGATAAAACCATTAGATTTCCCAAGGGTATAATTGAAGATGTGCCTGTAAACATTGCTAAATTTATCTTCCCAGTCGACTTTGTTGTTCCAGACATAGATGAGGATAGCAATGTACCCCTTATTCTAGGGCGACCCTTTTTAGCAACTGCTAGAACCATAATAGATGTAGGCACAGTCGAGCTCACACTTCGTGTAGGTGATGACAAAATTAATTTGCAGGCTCATAACTCTAATAACACTGTCAATGATAATGATATTATTACGATTCCTTATAATAAGAATGATCTCATCGTCCAACCTTCTTTGCAGGATACCATTCACATGAGTGCGACCAAACCACAGACGAGTCCATCCAAGGGAAACACCCATGAAAAACGAATGCTTCAGATTGAAGAATTGGATGAGTGGCTGAACTATCAACAAAAAAAACCCAAAATATGCCACATCAAACCAGAGCATCACCATGATGACCCTACGGTAAAAACGAATCAATTTAAGGTAGGGGATAAGGTATACTTAGATGAGGAAGACCCTCGAATTTTGAATTCAAAAGTTCATACAGGTGATACCCCTTCTTTCACGATAATGAAAATTTTCCCCTATGCTACAGTCGAGATAACACATAAGACATTTGGCACTTTCAAGGTAAATTATACTCGACCCAAACCTTATTTTGATAGAGAAACTAAGAGTAAGAGAGAGGAGCTCGAACTCCTCAAACCACCGTGACCATGCAAGCTTGAAACAAGTCGAGCTTAGACTATAAACAAGCGCTTCTCAGGAGGCAACCCGAGTACTGACATAGTAATGTTCTTTTATTTAAGCTCTCTAATTCATCAACTAACCCCCTGAATACAGGTTTTTCAATCCACACGGCCATGCCTACGGGAGTGCCTAAGGCCGTGGGGACACCATGGGCAAAGACACGGTCGTGCGATACGGTCGTCCACAAATAGGACAAAAATCTTCCCAACACACGGGTTGCGACAATTAGCCACGACCGTACGAGGTGGCCGTGGCCAATCCTAACAAGATGACACGGGCTGCAACAATTAGCTGTGGCTGCACGAGGTAGCCATGGTTGATCCTGACAAATCAACACGAGCGTGAGACACGCCCGTGCCCTAACCCTGTGGTCGAACCTGCCAAATCATACACGGGTGTGTGACCCCATACACAGGCGTGGGAGAAGCGAACATCGAAGGACACGGCCGTGTGACACGGCCATGTACCCTAACACGCCTAAAGAACACAGACGTGTGAAATGACTCAGGCACGCCAAAACCCTTGAAATTTGAACCACATGGGCTAAAAACGATTCACACGGGTGTGTGACATGCCCGTGTACCCCAACTTCTATAAAAACCCCTCACTATTCATCATCTTCTTCATTCAAAACCCTAAAACCTCTCCATCCACAGCCCATAGCAGCCCTTCCTAGCGTCGCCACCAACCTAGGCCACACCACTACGCCCATGCGAGCACCACCACGATCGTGTTCCGCTCTTAATCTCACATTTTTTGTTCCCCTTTATCCCTTTTCTCTTAATTTTTAATGTCTTTTAACTATTTAATTGTTCATGATTTCATTTTTTAGTTGTTTACATTATTATTGATATGTTCCTCATACATTTTGCATGATCCATCTAGGAAACTTATTATGCCATTTAGAACCATCCTTTGACTGCCACTTCTAACTATCTTGAGCAATTTGATTCTTAGTATACATTGATACCAATGTCTCCATTATTTGATTTTGTGCTTAGGTTTAAATTTATCTTTGAATTCATCTCTTGCATGAAGTATTTAGTAATCTTGGTTAGTCTAATTTGTAAATTAATTTAGGAACTTATAAGTCCTCATAACTTCTGTCTATCTTTTTATTCTCATTTGTTCATTTTTATTTCAGGAACTATGTCATCATCAAGAGGAAAGAAAGTCGATATCCCGCTTCTAAAAAAATAAAAGGGGTCCGATGGTTCCTCTTCCAGAGCCATAACCAAAATCAGACACCCCTTCCTCCAATTTTCGCAAAGTTCCCAAGAGGAACTATTTCAAATTTTAAGGACGAGACCTCTCGGAGTAGGAAGGTGCATCGATTGGGCCACATTAGAATGGGTCCAATTAGCAGACGCAGTATGGGCCTTTTTGACAACGGACCCGTGGGACCAATTCTTCCAAATCATCGAGCCCACTTACCTCGAGCTCACCCTAGAGCTCTACTTCACATTCCATCTCCAAATGGTCATGTCGAGATATGATGATCCAGGGACAGTCCAGTTTTGCCTCGGAGGCCTTGCTCGATAGCTCAGTGCACTAGAGTTCGGTATAGCATTAGGTTTATACACTGAGCAGTTCATGGAAGAACAAAACCTCTCCGAGCTGCACCGCCACATCCATTTCTCTCCAGCCAAGTGTTGGCAGTCCTTAGTCCCTGCTCCAGCCACATACGACCCCAGTCGCTCCAAGGTGATGGCTCTCACACCATCTCTGAGGTACCTACATGCTCTACTCGCACACACATTGACAAGTAGTTGCGAGAGCCCGGCGTCGTCAACACCCACGACGCGTACTTCTTGGGGAACATGTCGCATGAGCACGTGCTCGACCTCGCCTACTTCATAGCCCACGCCATTCAGCACCAAACCGAGTGACACTGATGGGGTGTAATCTCGATGAGCCGGTACGTAACCCGCCTGGCCCGCTACTTCGACCTCCTCAACACAGAGGCCTAGACATCCTCCTACACTCTCATCGGCCAGATGTCCCTGCAGGGCATCCAAAGTATGCTTCACATGAGGATGATCGAGCACCAACGTGGGACCGACGCTCCTCAATACTGCCTATTCCAGTCCACCGAACAGGAGGACCCAGAGGACATTCCTGATGATGTCCCATCATTCCATGATGAGCCACCGCCCACTCGCAGTCTAGTTCATGCGGTAGCTTCAAATTCTGTCACTTCTGAGCAATTCGCACAATTCCAGCAATAGTGTTTTCAGCGCCTTGATCACATTGATGCTACTCTATCTCAGATTTTTCAGCATCTCCATCTCACACCGCCGCCCCTACCTCGCGAACCATTTGAAGATTAGGACTCACGAGTCCTCTTAACTTCTTTTTTATTTTCCTTTTTTCTTTCTTTTTTTCTTTTATTTTACCTTTTTCATTATTTGAATTTCAGTATTTTAAGAACTTAGTTATTTATTTCAAACATTTAATATTGGCTATTTCCTAATTAGTACATTGTGCGAATCTAAATTCCCTAAAAATTTATAAATGTTATCATAGTTTCAAATGAGCTTTACACTCAAATCCATATCTAATGGGAAAACCCTGCCATGACTGCCAGTTCCTACATGACCACAACCCTCGCCACCACGACACTGATCATCATATCCTTGTGGCATAGAAATTCTAGATCAACACCCTTCCCTACAAATCTTCACACCTCCAACTCAAGAAATTCATCCAAATATTCAGGGAGTTTCACTTCTCTCCCTATCTTATGACTTTATGCTTCTATTTTCACTAACTTATCTTTGTACATTGAGGGCAATGTACATCTTAAGTGTGGGGGCAGTTCACTTTCATTTTTTGCATATTTTACATTATCTTCGAACCCCTAAAAATTTTTGCTACTAACTTGTTGCATTGTTCTCAAATCCTGAATTCTCACTTTCACTCTCTGCATTATTCTCAATTCCCTATTAAAATGAATTCTGATTGATTTATGATTTTTATTGATATGTTGAGAATTAAGACATAGGTACTTATGCTTTGATTATTCAAACTTTAAGACATTAGAGAATCAAGCATGATAAGTTGAAATTTTTGAAAATTTAAATTTTTCTAGGTTGTTTTCCCCAATTTTAAGTGTTATCTTGAAACTTGAAATTCGTAGGATTGACATCAAAAGCCATAATTCTGGTGAGATTTTTGAGCCTGTTGAGCATACATCCTTTCGTGCTCACTTTTATTTTTGCTTTGAGTGAGTCAATGTTGATCTGTTATTCTAGAACTTGCTTCGATTATACATATCGAGACCACATCATTGATTTGATATATCGAAATGATAAAGGCACCTAGGTTTTAACCCACTTATTCCATAAAAGCCTACCTTCATAAATTAACCCCTAGTAAACCCCATTGAGCCTAACAAACCATTCATTGACTTACCTTCAATATTAACCTATAACCCATTTTTGTTGAATTCCCTTCAAGTATTTTGATCCCTATTTTTGTCAAGATTTGAATTGAATAATTATCTAGCTTTGTTCTCTTTTTCATCTTGTAAAGTTTATAAATACTCAATTTCTTCTTAAAAAAATGTATATTTTAGTTGTAATTCAATGTTTTGCATATTTCCGTGTAATTTTTGAGCTTTCGTTCTTAAACAATGTCATCCGAAAGGCTTTATTCTAGGAATATGTTTCAGTGATAGAGATTTTTCTAGTTAGATGATTTTTCAATTTAATTTCGATTCTAATCCTCTTTTTTAGCTTGTGACCACACCCCTAACCAAGGCCACATTACAACCCTTGAAAGACCTTTTGATCGATGTATCATGTCAATACATAGTGGTGGAGATTTGATTTTCCTACAAGCTTATAGTAATAACTTTTCGTGTTGACTAATGAGTGCTTAATTTTGAACCCTAAACACTTTGAGTGGATAGAGTGAATCTTTAGTGAGGATGTCAACTCTTGTTGATTTTGAGTTCAAGGTAATTACCTAAAAGAGGGGAGAAGATTTCTGTGATAAGATCCTCAACTTAGATTGTTTGAGACTTTAATTTTCTTTTGGTTGAATTTTCAATGTATGATTACTTGTGAATTAGTTTGCAACATTATTGATAAGGATTATAAATTAAGAAGAATGATTTTTAATTGTAAGTTAAGATTTTGGTTGAGGACAAGCAAATGCTTAAGTGTGGGGGTATTTGATAAACCGTAAATTATACATATTTTTACCTCATGCTTAGCCTATTTTTGGATGAATTATTCCTTGATTTGTGGAATTTGATGCTCTTAAACCTTTAATTTCATGTTTTATACTTCGGTGAGCATAGGGAAGAGAAAAGAGCAAGAAACGAGACAAAAACACGTAAATTAGGCCCAACTCAAAATTTTAAATTTTAAATTTTATGCTTATAAGAAGAGGAGCTTGAGCTAGGTGGGCATATAAACTAATGATGGGGTTTTGAGACACAAGGAAGCCTGTGGTTAAGTGGTAAGGTGGCACCACATAGAGCACAGGAGATGGCGTGTGAAAGCTGTGGAGGGAGCTAAGGTTCAAAATCCCTGGTGAGCAAGTATTTGTTTTATTTTATTATATGTGCATGGTAGGAGGTGGACTCCAAGTTAAACTCTAAGGGGAGGTGTTTGAATGGCTCAAGGGATTGGGTTAAGTAGTGATAAGGGGAGAAAATTTAGGAATTTTGAAAGGGGAGCAAGAGTTGGTCGATTGTGGGAGTGTCTAGGGAGCATATTCGGCTAAGGGGATAAGGTAGTGTATTTTGGCAATTAGGGGTGTATGACAAATTCTTTTTGGGTTCTTTTGGGTCTTGGTTATCGGCAGTTGAGGTGAAGAGAGTGTGCCAATTTCATTTTGCCAATCCTTCGGGATTTGATTGGGTTATTCGTTAGTGCCAAATAGGTAAGCGTATGCATCCGATTTCTTTCTTTTCTTTTCTCTCCTCTATTTTCTTCTTAAAAGCCGAAAGCCCTAAACCCCTAAAGTTTCTTTTGGTCGACTACCATAGGACCGAATCTAGTTCTTCTTCTTTCCCTTCTTCTTTCCTTTATTTGTTGAATCAGCTCATCTAAAATTCTCCTTAGTAATTAGCTCAGAAGCCGATGCCTGAAGCACTTCATCTCTTTACCGATTTCTGTTAGCCAAATATCTCTAAAAGCTGAAATCCCAAAAGTGTTAGCCATTCCCTTTTTCTATTTACCCAAGAAGCTGAACCCTACCACTCCTTTCTCTTAAACACTATATAGTCGAATCCTTTCTAAGGTTCCCTTCTCAAAACTAAAACCTTCTCTTCTTTTTGTGGTTCATTCAACCCCTTTGATCTATTCCCTTGTGATTCGATTAAGTTGAGTGTAGATCTGGGATTAAGGTGGTGGAAATAAATTCCAGTAGTATCAAAATAAATCTAGAAAATCTTGGTGGTAAGTACTCTGATCTCTTCTTTCATATTCTTGCAAATTAAGAAAAGCTGAAAACCTCTATTTTCCATGGTTACTATCGGTTTTGACCCCCTTTCTAAACATCCATTTTAGCCTCGTTTCTTTTGGTTCTTATGTGTATTAGCATGGTAAAGAGGCGATCCAGCAAGGAGCAATTAGAGGCTAGGGGCGTTGAAAGCAATCTAGATCTAGATCTAATTGTAGATTTCGGCAACAGTAAGTGAATAATGGTTTTGGGTAAGGATGGCCAAATATGGTGGTATTAATGTGATGTCGATTAAAGCTTAATGATGTAGTGGGTTTGTTGTAGGTTAATTCTATGTGGGATCTCGACGTAGTTTGCAAACAGGTGTGTAATCGACACCCTCTAGTAGATTAGATCGGTAAAAGCCGAAAAGCCGAAATGCCAAAATGCCAGCATTTCGAGGGCTTACGAGTGTGCAAATGCTCGTGGGTCGGTACTAAATCATAAATCTAGATAAATGGACGGTAAGGACTACTGAGCTCGTTTTCGTGTGCTTAGACTATTTTAGGCCTCGATGGGCTAAAATTGGGCCCAATGGGCTTATGGGCCCATATGGGTGAAATATGTGGTAAGTGATTTCTTCTAAACAGGACATTGAATCTACGGTAATATATGTAAAATTGAGACTTAGCAGGCCAGAGTAGCTTGTGGGCTCCATCAAGCCCATTAGGGGTTTTAAGGTCCGATGGCATTGAATGAACAAATGGGCTATTTCAGTCACCTGGAGCGACGTTAGATCTGTTAGAAGGAAGTATTAAGCATGTGACTTAGAGACATAGCAAAATTACTAAAATACCCCTGAAAGGTGAAAATTACCATTTTTCCCCTAGATGCTAAATGACTATTTTACCCCTAGGAATTGTTGACTGATTTGCATGCTATTATATCTGATATTCTGTATGCCATGACATGTTATATTCTGATTTGTATGGGGTTGGGTTATTGATACGGAGGAAGTGCTAAAAGTGGCAATGCCACGTAATCTGCTTAGAGGCTTTGCCTTGTATTTCTATTCTAGTGGCTTTGCCACGTATCTATATTAGCAGCTCTGCTGGAACTGTGGTGTGTAGGGTTGGGTGGGTTGAGTTATTCCTCACATGGTGTGTAGGGCTGGATTGGGCTTGGGCTTTTCATACATGCATATATATATATTTATATACTCTGATCTGTTTCTGTTATAGGCCCAAGGCCCACACTATTTTTGAAAAGGGCCAAGGCCCAGTTTAATCTGTGTCTGAATAGGGCTTCGACCTAGACCGAGCTTTACTGATCTTTAACCCTGGTTTGGCTAGTTTACACACTGAGTTTTACAAACTCACCCTCTCATTTCCATCCATGCAGGTAATCCCCAACCTTAGAAGACTTGGAGCTGCGAGGGATTCGAAGTGGCCACATGAACTACTTCCTGGTTTATAGTTAACTAAGTTTACTTTATTAAAGCTTTATTTTTAATTTGGGTTTTAAGTTGTATTAAGGCCGCTTGGAGTATTTTGTTTTGGGTTTTCTTTCGTTTATTATTTGTTTTCTTTATGGTAGACTAGTTCACGCAGGCTTTTCAAATCTAAGCAAACGCTTTCAAAACAGACAATACGTGACAAATGGATTACTTAACAACAATAACACAATATCAAGATTTGTTAAAAAGAGAGATTTTACGTAATAGAAGCAACAGTTTATAAAACAGAGATTAACTCTTATTTACAAGCTATTGAACACGGTTTTACTATAAACGACCTAATGTTTTATTAAAAGAAGATCAAAGTTTAGTCAAGTATCCATGTGACACACCAGATCTGGCCATAACGTCTAGGCCGGGTTTAGGGTGGTACATTTAGTGGTATCGAAGCCCGGTTGCAACAACTCGGCTGTGGAATGGGTCTAAATGTTTTCTTCAAATTTAAATTATGGCCCAAATTTGTATTTTGAAAATTCGATTTTGGAAAATTCCCGTAAGAAATTCTTTTAAAATTGATTTTCTTTTAAAAAGTGCTTCACTTTACTAAAAGTCTAGGGTTTTTGGAATTTTTCAACAAAGTTTACAAAAAATATTTATTGACAAAACTTGGTTTCCTAAATTGGGTTTTCAATGAGTGGCAGGCCGAATCTCAGGCACCAAGTCCGTAAGTACCCTCTACTTTACTGTATTTTTTTAAGATATTGTGATACTGAAACATTACTGTAGATAGTACTAAGACCCTACTGAAATTATGTAGTTAGGGCAACACTGAGACTGTAGAGGACTAAGACAGTAGGGAAACTGAAAACTTTAGAAGACTGAGACTATAGCTAGGCTACGATTCCGCGAAAACAGAAACTCTGAACTACTACCTATACATAAGACATCTGTAATAAATACTGGAATGTTAAACTGATTTATAAAATTTGTAATAAGATAATACGGTATAAGTACGAGGGCAGCACGTGGAAGAAGCCGTGGTCGTGGCCGAGGAAGTGCGCAAGCTGGGTCTTCATCTTCGGGACATATGCCAGCTGAAGAGTCGCGAGCGCCACTGGCAACTGAAACTAGGTCTTATGATCGGGCTACAGGGGATGATGCTTTGTCCTAGGCGATGTTATGGGTTCTGGAAAGGGTTGCTGGGGCAAGCACGGGAATGGTGAATCGAGGATCGAGTTCTGAATGACTCTGAGCTAATGAAGCAGAGGTTTTCAAGGGCATATCTAGTGTAGCCTCGAATGTGGCTGAATATTGGTTGGAGGCCACGGAGCAGATCATGGATGACCTAGACTGCTCGGTGGAGCAGAAGCTGAAAGAAGTAGTATCTTTGCTGCGTGACGAGGCCTACCAGTGGTGGATCACTGTAAGGGATAGTACCCCAGCTGAGCAGGTGACTTGGGAGCTGTTTAAGATGGCCTTCAAAAGGAATTACGTCGGGGCGAGCTATGTGGACGCTCGAAGGAAGGAATTCCTGAATCTGACTCAGGGCAGTAAGACCATTGTGGAATATGAAGCTGAATTTCTAAGGTTAAGCCGGTATACTGGTGGTATAGTTGCTACGAAGTATGAACGTAGCGTGCGATTCGAGGATGGCCTCAGAGATGAGCTAAGAGTGCTGATTGCTCCGTAGAGGGAGCGTGATTTTGCTGTTCTGCTGGAAAAAGCCAAGATTGCTGAGGAGGTAAAGTGCACAGAGCACCAAAACCTTGAAAAAGACCGAAATCGATTCAGGAGGGAATCGGGACCTTTGGGTGCTACGGGTAGGACTATTAAAAGGGATAGAGTGGACGAGCCAGTTCGAGTAATTCTATTAAATGTGGTTAGACCGCAAGCTTGTGGGGATTGTGGAAAGGTACATCTGGGTGAATGTTGGAAGTGTACTAGAACAAGTTTCCGGTGTGGGTCCAAAGATCATAGAGTTAAGGATTGTCCTCAGAGGCCAGCACAGATGCAAGCTGCTAAACTGAAGGTTGCTCAGCCAGTGACAGGTGGGCCACAACCACCGAGAGGCCTGGTCAAGCTAGGGGCGACAATGGAAATGGGCGTGGACGTGGAGCACCAGGCAAGGGTGCTAGAAATGCTGATGCTCGTCAGCCGGCGTTGGTTATGCTACTCGTCATCGAGAGGAAGGTGATGCACCTGATGTCATAACCAGTAAGTTTTTAATTTATACCACGCCATACACTGCCTTGATTGACATAGGATCTACCCATTCGTATGTTGGTTATGATGTGTTTGGGACGTTGGGTGTGCAACCTGAGGAAACTGTGATTGGGGTATCTGTGATAAGTCTATTGGGTCACTCGGTTAGGGTAGACAAACTCTTTAGAGACGTACCTTTAGAAACACAAGGTAGGATTTTCTTTGCGGATTTAATGGAGCTACCATTTGGAGAGTTCGATCTCATCTTGGGAATGGACTGGCTTGCTAAGCATAGGGCGACTTTGGGTTGCACCGCCAAGCGGATGGTGTTAAAGACCATGGAGGATGAAGAGGTAATAGTGATAGGGGAGTGAAGAGATTACTTGTCCAATGTTATTTCGGCTTTAAGAGCTGAGAAACTGATTCGTAAGGGCTGCGAGGCATTTTTGGCATATGTGGTCAGTCTGATTCTAAGGGTTTAACGGTAGGAGAAGTTAGAACCGTCAAGGAATTTCACAATGTTTTTCTGGATGAGCTCTCGAGGTTGCCTCTAAACCATGAAGTTGAATTTGGATTCGACTTGTCGCTTAGAACGACTCCGGTGTCCATTGCTCCTTATAGGATGGCACTAGAGGAGTTAGTGGAGTTGAAAGCGCAAATCCAAGAACTTCTGGATCGGGGTTTTATCAAACCAAGTGTGTCTCCATGGGGAGCACAGGTCTTGTTCGTCAAGAAGAAGGATGGGACGATACGTATGTGCATTGATTATCGTCAGTTGAACAAACTGACTATTAAGAACATGTACCCTCTGCCAAGGATCGATGACCTATTTGACCAACTACGAGGAGCTTCGGTGTTTTCCAAGATCGATCTTCGATCTGGATATCATCAGCTAAGGGTCAAAGAGGTAGATATTCATAAGACAGCATTCAGGACTCGATATGGTCATTACGAGTTCTTAGTAATGCCGTTTGGATTGACGAATGCACCAGCGGCCTTTATGGATTTGATGAATCGGGTATTCCAACCCTACCTGGATCAATTTGTAGTCGTCTTCATAAATAATATTCTGGTGTATTCGAAAACTAAGGAAGATCATGATGAGCATCTCCGAATTGTTCCGTAATTGTTGAGGGGGAAGCAACTATATGCAAAATTCAACAAGTGTGAATTTTGGTTGCGAGAAGTGACATTTTTAGGTCACGTTGTTTCTACTAAGGGGATTAGGGTGGATCCTTAGAAAATTGAGGCGGTTCTGGAGTGGAAGCCACCGAGATCTATGTCAGAAATTCAGTGTTTTCTGGGTTTGGCAGGGTACTACAAGAGATTTGTGGAAGGATTTTCTTTAATTGTGGCACCGTTGACGAAGCTTTTGAGAAAAGGAGTGCTATTTGTTTGGACTGAGAAACAACAAGAGGTTTTCGAGAAGTTGAAGAAAGTTTTGACTGAGGCACATGTATTGGTTCAACTGGAGTCTGGAAAGGATTTCATTATGTATAGTGATGCATCGCATGTTGGTTTGGGCTGTGTGCTGATGCAAGAGGGTAAGGTGGTTGCTTATGCGTTGCGTCAGCTTAAGCCTCACAGAACAAACTATCCTACGCATGATCTGGAATTGGCGGCGATAATTTTTGCATTCAAAATCTGGAGGCACTATTTGTATGGAGAAAATTGTATTATATACACAGACCATAAGAGTCTCAAGTATCTGTTGACTCAAAAGGAGTTGAACCTTAAGCAACGAAGATGGATTGAGTTGCTTAAGGATTACGACTGTTCTATCGAGTATCACCCAGGCAAAGCTAATGTGGTAGCCGATGCATTGAGTCGGAGAGCTGTAACTGAGCTGAGGGCAATGTTTGCTCATCTTAGTCTGTATGACGATGGTAGCTTATTAGCGGAATTACAAGTAAGACTGACCTGGATAGAACAGATTAAGGAAATGCAATTAGAGGATGAGTCACTAGGTCCTCGATTTCAACAGGTTAAGGGTGGTGAGACTTCTGATTTTAGATTGAATAGTGAAGGAGTTCTGTGTTTCCGAGGAAGAGTTTGTATTCTGAAGGACTCCGACTTGAGATAGTTAATTCTGAGAGAGGCTCATGGTAGTCCTTGTGTCATGCATCCTGGTGGGAATAAGTTGTATCAGGATTTACGGGAATTGTATTGGTGGCTTGGACTTAAGTGTGAAGTGACGGAGTTTATGGGTAAGTGTCTGACATGCCAGCAGGTGAAAGCTGAGCATCAACTGCCTTCAGGACTTCTACAACTAGTGAAGATTCCACTTTGGAAATGGGAAAGGGTAACCATGGACTTTGTAAGTGGGCTACCCTTAACGCCTACTAAGAAAGACTCAATTTGGGTGATTGTGGATAGGCTGACCAAGTCTTCTTATTTTATACCCGTTCGAACCGACTACTCACTTCAAAAATTAGCCAAGTTGTATATCACGAAGATAGTGCGACTTCACAGAGTGCCAGTTTTGATTATTTCTGATCGTGACCCTAAGTTTACATCTCGCTTCTGGCAGAAGTTGCATGAGGCGTTGGGTACACGGTTGGACTTCAGCACTGCTTTTCAGCCTCAGACGGATGGACAGTCGAAAAGGGTAATTCAAGTTCTGGAAGACATGTTGAGAGGATGTGTTATTGAATTTTGAGGTAGTTGGGAAGACTACTTGCCGCTGGCAGAATTTGCGTACAACAATAGTTACCAGGCAAGTATTTGAATGGCACCATATGAGGTGATGTATGGTCAAAGGTGTCATACGCCTACTTGTTGGACAGAATTGGGAGAACATCAGGTTCTTAGGCCAGAGTTGGTGGCGGATACAGAGGATAAGATTAAGCTGATCAGGGATTGGTTAAAGGAGGCATCTGATAGGCAAAAGTATTATGCCAACTTGAAGTGTAAGGAAATTGAGTACTCAGTGGAAGATTTTGTTTTCTTAAAGGTCTCGCCTTGGAAGAAGATTTTAAGGTTTGGAAAGAAGGGCAAATTAAGTCCGCGGTTTATCAGGCCTTATCGAGTTCTTAAACGGGTGGTTCCGGTAGCATATCAATTCAAACTACCTCCGGAGTTGGACCGGATTAATGATGTCTTTCATGTCTCCATGTTAAGGCGATATTAGTCTGATCCTTCCCACATTGTACCAGTTGAAGAAATTGAAGTTAAAGCTTATTTGACTTTTGAAGAAGAACCTGTGCAAATTCTGGACTGTGATGTTAAGATGTTAAGAAAGAAATATGTTCCTTTAGTAAAAGTATTTCTGCCTAATCACAGCAGGCAAGAAGCGACGTGGGAGTTAGAGGAGGCAATACGTCAACAATACCCTCACTTGTTTGGACTAGGTAAATTTTGAGGCCGAAATTTCTTTAAGGGGGTAGAGTTGTAACGCCCCAATTTTTCGGGTTTTTGAATTTCTGCTTAGATTTATTTTTATATGTCATGTTATGCTGAAGTAGTGAATTAAGTGTGTTTAGTGGACCTTTAGAAGGCCTGACTTTAACTCTAAAGTCTGGCAAAATTTTAAATTTTATGCTTATAGGAGGAGGAGCTTGAGCTAAATGGGCATATAAACTAATGATGGTGTTTTTAGACACAAGGAAGCTTGTGGTTAAGTGGCAAGGTGGCGCCACTTAGAGCACAGGAGATGGCGTGTGAAAGCTGTGGAGGGAGCTAAGGTTCGAAACCCCTAGTGAGCAAGTATTTGTTTTATTTTACTGTATGTGCATGGTAGGAGGTGGACTCCAAGTTAAACTCTAAGGGGAGTTGTTTGAATGGCTCAAGGGATTGGGTTAAGTAGTGATAAGGGGAAAAAATTTAGGAATTTTGAAAGGGGAGCAAGAGTTGGTTGATTGTGGGAGTGTCTAGGGAGCATATTCAGCTAAGGGGATAAGGTAGTGTATTTCGGCAATTAGGGGTGTATGCCAAATTCTTTTTGGGTTCTTTTGGGTCTTGGTTATCGGCAGTTGAGGTGAAGAGAGTGTGCCGATTTCATTTTGCTAATCCTTCGGGATTTGATTGGGTCATTCGTTAGTGCCAAATAGGTAAGGGTGTGCATCTGATTTCTTTTTTTTCTTTTCTCTCCTTTATTTTCTTCTTAAAAGCCAAAAGCCCTAAAACCCTAAAGTTTCTTTTAGCCAACTACAATAGGACTGAATCTAGTTCTTCTTTCCTTTCTTCTTTTCTTCATTTGTTGAATCGGCTTATCTAAAACTCCCCTTGGCCGATTGTTTCAAAAGCCAAAACCTAAAGCACTTTATCTCTTTGCCGATTTCTGTTAGCCAAACTTCTCTAAAAGCTGAAATCCCGAAAGTGTTAGCCATTCCCTTTGTCGATTTACCCAAGAAGTAGAACCCTACCACTCCTTTCTCTTAAACACTATATAGTTGAATCCTCTCTAAGGTTACCTTCTCAAAACCGAAACCTTCTCTTCTTTTTGTGGTTCATTCAACCCCTTTATCTATTCCCTTGTGATTCGATTAAGTTGAGTGTAGATCTGGGATTAAGGTGGTGGAAATAACTTCCAGTAGTATCAGAATCAATATAGCAAATCTTGGTGGTAAGTACACTGATCTCTTCTTTCATATTCTTGCGAATTAAGCCGAAAACCCCTATTTTCCATGGTTGCTATCGGTTTTGACCCCCTTTCTAAACATCCATTTTAGCCTCGTTTCTTTTGATTCTTATGTGTATTAGTGTGGTAAAGAGGCGATCCAGCGAGGAGCAATTGAAGGCAAGGGGCGTTGAAAGCAATCTAGATCTAGATCTAGTTGTAGAGTTAGACAAAGGTAAGTGAATAATGGTTTTAGGTAAGGATGGTCGAATATGGTGGTACTAATGTGATGTCGATTAAAGCTCAATGATGTAGTGGGTTTGTTGTAGGTTAATTGTGTGCGGGATCTCGGTATTGTTTGCAACTAGGTGTGTAATCGACACCCTCTAGTAGATTAGATCAGCAAAAACCAAAATGTCAAAATGCCGAAATGCCAGCATTTTGAGGGCTTACGAGTGTGCGAGCACTCGTGGGTCAGTACTAAATCATAAATCTGGATAAATGGACGGTAAAGACTGCTCAACGTGTTTTCGTGCGCTTAGACTTTTTTGTGCCTCGATGGGTCGAAATTGGGCCCAATGGGCTTACGGGTCCATATGGGTGAAATACGCGGTAAGTGATTTCTGGTAAATGAGACATTGAATCTGCGGTAATATGTGTAAAATTGAGACTTAGCAGGCCACAGTAGCTTGTGGGCTCTGTCAGGCCCATTAGGAGTTTTAATGCCCGATGGCACTGAATGAACAAATGGGCTATTTGAGTCACCCGGAGCGACGTTAGATCTATTAGAAGGAAGTATTAAGCATGTGACTTAGAGACATAGAAAAATTACTAAAATACCCCTGAAGGGTGAAAATTACCGTTTTACCCCTAGATGCTAAATGACTATTTTACCCTTAGGAATTTTCGACCGATTTGCATGCTATTATATCTGATATTCTGTATGCCATGACATGTTATATTCTGATTTGCATGGGGTTGGGTTATTGATACAGAGGAAGTGCTAAAAGTGGCAATGCCATGTAATCTGCTTAGAGGCTTTACCTCGTATTTCTATTCTAGTGGCTCTGCCACGTATCTGTATTAGCAGCTCTGCTGCGATTGTGGTGTGTAGGGCTGGGTGGGTTGAGTTCTTCCCCACATGGTTCGTAGGGCTGGTACGTGTGGTGTGTAGGGCTGGATTAGGCTTGGGCTTTTCATACATGCATATATATTTATATACTCTGATCTGTTTCTGTTATGGGCCCAAGGCCCACACTGTTTCTAAAAGGGGCCAAGGCCCAGTTTAATCTGTGTCTGAATAGGGCTTTGGCCCAGACCGAGCTTGATTGATCTTTGACACTGGTTGGGCTAGTTTACGCACTGAGTTTTCACAAACTCACCCTCTCATTTCCATCCATGCAGGTAATCCCCAACCTTAGAAGACTTGGAGCTGCGAGGGATTCGAAGTGGCCACGTGAACTACTTCCTGGTTTATAGTTAACTAAGTTTACTTTATTAAAGCTTTATTTTTAATTTGGGTTTTAAGTTGTAATAAGGTTGCTTGGAGTATTTTGTTTCGGGTTTTCTTTCATTTATTATTTGTTTTCTTTATGGTAGACTAGTTTGCGCAGGCTTTTCAAATCTAAGCAAACGCTTTCAAAACATACAATACATGACAAATGGATTACTTAACAACAATAACACAATATCAAGATTTGCTAAAAAGAGAGATTTTAATTAGCAAAAGCAACGGTTTATAAAACGGAGATTAACTCGTATTTACAAGCTATTGAACATGGTTTTACTACAAACGACCTAATTTTTTATTAAAAGAAGATCAAGGTTTAGTCAAGTATCCATGTGACACACCAGATCTGGCCATAACGCCTGGGGTGAGTTTGGGGTGTTACAACAGCCTAGACATGACTCACACGGGCATGTCCGTATCATGATGAAGTTTAATTTCACAAAGAAACAGCTACTTAGGGGCTAAGAAAGACATTCAAAACTCTATATAAAGACCCTAGGAGGCAACCACAAGGGTGAAGAGTCTTCTCACCAAGACGATGAGCTAAAGGCAGGGAATTACTCGAAAGAAAGACGATTGATCCATCTCAGAAGCCAGAATCTACATCAAGACAGAGGATCTCCCTTCAATCCTTTCAGAAGTTTTGGGTTTTCTTATGTTTTGTTATTTTATTTATTCTGAGATGTTTCTTTTTATAAATATGAACTAAACCCCCAAATACCTGAGGGGGATGACACCTAAGACGAATCTTGTTATTGTTATCTAAACTATATGATAAATATTTGACTTGTTCTTAATTGTGTTTTTAATTCTTGAATTGATATTTTCGGGATGTTAATTTAAGTCGAATGTGCTTAGTCAGAGGAGCAAAAGTCCCTGTTTAAGAGTAGATCCAACACAATTAAGCGGAGTTGATTGCAATCCTAGACATAGGACGACGAAAATCTGTCGAATTAGAGTCAAATCTAATATGGGGATCCATAGATCGAGTTAATGCAAGACTAGGGGTTTTAATCAGAAAGAGATTTCAATTAATCAACCTAGGATTAGTTGTTCTTATTCTCGACAGAGATATTAACATAATTTAGGGGTCTCTACGGATCAAGTCGAATGAAGAAATCGTCTAGTTCAGAGTTAAATAACAAGTGAAGTCTAGGTGGATTCTTCCTTAGGTATTGTCCTTATCATTCGGTTTTTCCAAAGTAATCTCCCCAATTTACTCTCTGTCATGTTTTTACTTTAGTTTAGATAGTTTACAACCAAAGCCCCTATTTATTTTTAGGCTAGATAATAGGAAGAAAGTCATTACTAGTACTTTTAGTTCCTTGGATTTGATATTCCGGTCTTGCCACTAGCTATACTACTATTCGATAGGTGTGCTTGCCTTTTATCGTGATAATAGTTAGTTCTTAGGTACGATCTATTTTATTACTTCACCAAATCACGAGATCAGTACCTCATCGGATTTAATCCGAATCAATTAATACGAAACTTTAAGTGCCTCATTGGTATTAACCGAAGCAATATAACGACACATATAGTGCCTTATCGACTCGAAGTCGAAGTATCCCTGAACATTTCCTATCCTATGGCGTGCCAACTATATCCAACTTAGCCCAACTAGTTAATAGTGTATTCAATTTATTTTTTTCTCAATTCAAATTCAATCAATTCCATTTCAATTTCAATTTCACACATTCATCAATTGCTTCACTTTTCTAATCAATTTGTATTTCAAATGCCCAAATGCTTTCCTAATCAAATATCATTTCAAATTCACATTTTAATCAATAAATCATTCATTTCCACTAATCAAATTCACTTCCAACATCAATATCACACATTCAATGGTTACTAATCCCACTTACCATGCATAGTAATAATTTGCAATAATTAATAAATATTATATTTATATTATAGTAAAACAAACCGATTTTTCCTCGTTCTATTCCTCGTCAATCTTTTCCTTCTCTTTCTTGGCCGACGACTCCGGCTCAATATTAGCTACGTAATTAAACAATTAAAATCATCAATACATTACTTTATATATCATTATTAATACCTAATCTTTCCCTAAATTCCAATTTAATCTCTAATCAATGCAAATTTTACTATCCTAATTAAATTCCAAATTCTCACTTAATTTTTATTATAGACTCATTTTAAGTCCTCAATTTCACCAAAATTCTAAAATTTCAAAATTCTTTCAATTTGACCCCTATTATTCAAAATTTATGCTTTATTTCACAATTTAATCCTTTACTAACTTTTAACTTAAACATTTAATCAATTTAACCCTAAATTCATCAATTAATTCAATATAACTCATGTCTAAAAATCTATTAACTAACAAAATTTCAACATAACTCATGACATCCTTTGTTCTAGACTTTCAAAAACTCAAAAATCATAAGAAAATGGACTAAATTGACATACCAATTTAACTTGGAAACCTTGAAACTTAGATTTTCTCTTTTTCTTTCTTTCCTTTCTTCCCCCCAATTTCGTGAGCTTCCTCTATTTCTTACTTCTTTTATTTCTTTTATTTTGTTTTATTTATTTAAGTTATTTATTAATAATAATATAATAACAATATATTATAATAATATTTAATATAAAATATCTTTTACTTATATTATAAGTAAATATATATATTACAAATGTATATAAATTTTTATTACACATGTATTCCTATTTCCCACACACTTGTCACTTTTTATGGTTTAATTACTTATTTAGTCCATTCACTTTTCTTTATTCTATAATTAAACTTTCATATTTCATTCAATTTAGTTCTAATATCTAATTAACCTTAATTCAACTAAATTCACTTGACTAAAATCTAATTGACCACATAATTAATCTTGTAAATATTTTTAATAAATATTTACGAGTCCATTTTACCAAGACGGAGACCTGACAATTCACTATTCCAATGCCCGTACTTTTAGATTGTTACAGTTAGAATGCACGAGGTGCCTGTTTCTATTGTTTTAGACAGAGATTTGAGATTCCATCGCGATTTTGGAAGAAGTTGCAAGAAGCTTTGGATACAAAGCTGCAATTTAGCACAGCATTTCATCCTTAGACTGACGGTCAACCCAAGAGAGTTATTCAGATACTTGAAGATATGTTGCGTTGTATCATTTTTGAGTTTGAAGGTAGTTGGGAAAAATACCTACCTTTGATTGAATTTGCTTATAACAACAGTTTTCAATAGAGTATTAAAATGGCACCGTACGAAGCTTTATACGATCGTAAATGTCAAACACCGTTGTACTGGTTTGAAAGCTGGTTTAGATAGACAGAAATCATACATGGATTTGAAACAAAAATAAATTGAGTTTCAGATTGGAGATAACATAACACCCATTACCCGAGTCCGACGCTGGAATAGGGTACAAGGCATTACCGTACTTAAACTTACTTGAAGACGAAAACTCAGCTATAAAAATTAATTCTATTACAAAACCCTCCATGCATTCTCTTACTATCATTATTACGGGCCTACGAGGCCCAGAACATATATCGAGGATGTTTCGGAACTTATCCGAGAACTCTTGGGCACTTAGAAAATTTTTACATAAAACAGACGCCCGTGTGGGCAAGCTGTGTGGTCTCACACGCCCATGCCCTAAGCCCATGTTGAATTTATTTTTATTTTCAACCTACAAGGTTTTTCACACGGCTTGGGCACACGCCTGTGTCTCTGACCCGTGTCCCTCACACGGCCTAGACATGCCAGTGCCAATATCCCGTGGAATATCCTGACTTTGAATACTATAACTACCAGAGGTACACCCAGCCAAGGCACACGCCCGTGTGCTCAGCCCCTGTTCTATACTGACTTAACCAAATTTGATGCAGGGGACACATGGCCCATGAACACGCTTTCGAGGTTGACCGTGTGTCACACACGGCCTAGGCACACACCCCTGTGCCCAACCGTGTGGACAATAATAGGCTATTTCCCAAGCCCTATGCCACCCTGAAACATGACCAACACAAAGCCAATTCTATAGCACTCATCAAGCATAATATGCTCACTAATTACTCAGAACTAAGGCATTGTATTGCCATCATGCATATCATTCTCATCCACCATTACTCTACTTAAACATGCAATGTTTCACATTCATGAACTTCATCTTCATTGTACAAAATATAAATTTGGCAATAGCATGCCATTTCCAAAGGACATTACAACACTACTTGAGTAATATCAAAGCCAACACCCTTGGCTACACAAAATGACACTTAACAAAATGATCAAACTTCCTATACATGCCATACATCAAAATAACTGACTTTAGTATACCAAAAAGAATGGCTTGATAGTGTGACTTCAAGCTTCAACTCTAATGATCCCTGAGCTGGTTCAGCAAATCTACATGGAAGAGAGAAAGGAAAAGAGTAAGCACATAAAATGCTTAGTAAGTTGCATGAATAAAATAGCAACAAAAATCATGAAACATCACTCAAATAAGTTTTCATGGATTTCATATAGCTTCTTACTCATCCTCATGACTTACTCAATCATACACTTACTCAAGCTTTTCATGTTGTATTTCTCATAACAATGTACATTCAAATTTCTCATACTTACTTGTATATACCTACAACAATCAACATGAAACTTTAGTCTTTCTCTTAAAACTTATCAACTTGAATACTTTTCTCCATTAAGATTCTTTTAGAAAACCGAAGGATACCCATAATTCAATCTCATGAAATGATGCTAATGCCATGTCCCAGACATGGTCTTACGTGGGATCACACATCGATGTCGATGCCATGTCCCAAACATGGTCTTACTTGAGACCGTACTCTAATGTTGACGCCATGTCCCAGACATGGTCTTACACGGGATCTCATATCGGATGCCCATGCCATGTCCTAGACATGGTCTCATAGGGGATCATATCTCGATGCCAATGCCATGTCCCAGACATGGTCTTACATGGGATCTCAGTTCAGTGCCGATACCACATCCCAGACATGGTCTTTTACAGGACCTAGAATACTTATAACATGATTATAGTATCCTTCGTGTCATTTAAACTTGCATGTAATTTCTCTTTTCATGTTTTCATCATTTCTTGGTAAAATTTTCACATCAATAAATTTCATGAATTCTACACATTGCTTCTACAAATCAATATCATGGAATTTATGTATAATCCATACAAGGTCATATCCATGTCTTCATGGAATATCTTTATTTCATAGAAGGTCATCATAATTATATTACATAACATGTGAGCTAACTTATTACATACAACTTACCTCGAGTCCGAAATGTAGGTGAATGCTCGGTTTAATCCACAACTTTACTTTTTCTCTGATTTTGGTCCGGGCTTCGTATTTCTTGATCTAAAATGAAAATTTTAACTTATTTAGTACTCACATTGGCTAACTAGCCCAAAGTTCATATTTTGGCAAAATTTGACAATTTTGCCCCTAAACTTTTACATATTTGCAAAATGGTCCCTAGGCTCGGATGATGAAATGTATTTATTCTCTTGGCTACTCAAGCCTAGCCGACACTTATTAGTGTCCATAAAAGCCCTCATTGCTCATAAATTCACACTTTTACTACACATTTTAACACTTTTGCAATTTAGTCCCTATCAGGGACTTTCATGAAAAATCACCTAAAAAAAGGTGTTTACTACACTTTTAACTCTCATATTTTACCACTAGACATCAAAATACTTGCATGTCATGCATGGGTATATTTTTTAATATGAACCCTAGCTCAAATTAGTGGTAGAAATAGCTAGATTAGGCTACAAGGATTTCAAAAATACGAAGAGCATGAAAAATGGGACTTGGAGTCACTTACTTGGAGCTTGAAAATGAAGAAAACCCTAGCTATAGAGGGCTTGTGATTTTTGGCACTTGCATGAAGAAGATGAGCCTATTTTTGGCTTATTTTCCCTTTTTTATTACTTAGCTTTACCAAATAACCAAAATGCCCTTATGGCCTTTCTTTAAAATTTTACCCTTCCATGGGCATTTTTGTCCATAGTGCCAAAAATTGGTCTAATTGCCAAATAAGGACTTCTACTAATTTTTCTTGTGCTATTTCATACTTAAACCTTCTAGAAACTCAACTTTGCAACTTTTGCAATTTAGTCCTGAAGGATAAATTAAGCACTAATTCTCAAAATTTCCTTCATGAATTTTTATCTCTATTATGAATTCATGTCATAAACCTAAAAATAATCATAAATCATACTTTTCTACTCTGAATTTGTGGTCTCAAAACCACTATTCTGACTAGGCCCTAATTTGGGTTGTTACAATTCTTCCCCCTTAGGGATTTTTGTCCCCAAAAATCTTACCAGTGAACAGGTTGGGATATTGGTTCCTCATGGTTTCTTCAAGCTCCCATGTTGTCTCTTCTACCCCATGTCTTTGCCATAGTACTTTCACAAGAGATATACTCTTATTTCTTAACTGTTTAACCTCTCAGGCTAAAATCTTAACCGGTTTTTCACCATATGTCATGTCCGATTGAATCTTGATTTTTGCCAGGGTAATCACATGTGAAGGGTCCGATCGATAGTGTCGTAGCATGGAAACATGGAATACATTATGAATCTTTTCCAATTTAGGCGGTAAAGCTAGACGATAGGCTATAGGCCCAATCCTCTTAGTGATCTCATAAGGTCTAATAAAACGTGGACTCAACTTGCCTTTCTGGCCAAATCTAAGAACTTTTGTCCACGAAGAAACTTTCAAGAACACACTGTCACCGACTCGAAACTCTAACTCCTTTCGTTTCAAATCGGCATATGATTTTTGTCTATCGGAAGTAGCTTTCAAGTAGTTTTGAATCACTTTTACTTTCTCTTCTATTTCCTTGACTAGATCAACCCCATGAATCTAATTTTCCTTGAGTTTTATCCAATACAAAGGCGTTCTACACTTACACCCATATAAGGCCTCGTAAGGCACCATTTTTAGACTCGACTGAAAACTGTTGTTACGCAAATTTGACCAAAGGTAGGTACTTTTCCCAACTTCCTTGGAATTCCAATACGTAACATCTGAGCATGTCCTCAAGCACTTGTATTACTCTCTCCGACTGGCCGTCGGTCTGTGGATGGAAAGTAGTACTAAAGTTCAGCTTTGTACCCAATGCTTCTTGTAGCTTCTTCCAAAATCGTGACATGAACCTCGGATCTCTATCCGAAATGATTGATAGTACAATCTCTGAAATATACAATTCAGCCAGCTTACCAAGTGAATATTCCATACGCACTGGTATAAAATAGGCTGACTTCGTAAGCTTATCAATTACAACCCAAACGGAATCTTTCTTTTTCAGTGTTGTCGGCAAACCCGTCACAAAGTCCATGGTAATATGGTCTCATTTCCACTCAGGAACCATGATAGGCTATAGTAAGCCGGAGGGTACCTAGTGTTCTGCTTTCACTTACTGACAAATTAAGCATTTTGAAACATACTCAGAGATATCTCTTTTCATATTCGACCACCAATACCATTTCTTCAAATCATTGTACATTTTGGTACTGCCGGGGTGGATAGACATACAACCACTATGTGCCTCACATAAAATTCTCCTAATAAGCTCATCATCCTTTGGTACACAAAGTTGATCTTGGAACCTTATACAACCATCTGAATCAATCTAGAAGTTTGAGTCAATACTTAACTCGCACTGAAGTTTCTTGCCTTGTAATTCTCTGTCTTTTAACTATGCTTCACAAATCTCTTCAATGAACATTGGTCTTACTCTCATTTCTGCTAAAAACGAACCGTCATCTGTTAAGGAAAATTGTGTGTTCATGGCTCTCAAAGTAAATAGAGACTTTCGACTTAAAGCATCCGCAACGACATTTGCTTTCCCTAGATAATAGTCAATGATCAACTCATAATCCTTTAGTAATTCAAGCCCTCTTCATTGCCGTAGATTCAAGTCTTGTTGCGTTATCAAGTACTTAAGACTCTTGTGGTCCATGAACACTCGGCACTACTCGTAAATGATGCCTCTATAAATTTAGTGCAAACACTATTACAGCCAACTCCAAATCATGAGCCAGATAATTCTTTTCGTGAGGTTTCAATTGTCTCGAGGCATAAGCAATCACCTTGCCTTCTTGCATAAGTACACAGCCTAATCCGTTCAAGGATGCATCACTGTACACTACGAACTCCTTTCCGAGTTTAGGTTGTCCTAGAATAGGAGCTTCAGTCAACAATGTCTTTAAATTCTCGAAACTCTGCTGACACTTTTCTATCCACTCAAATTTAACATCTTTTTGCAAAAGTCTCGTCATTGGAGTGGCAATCATGGAAAATCCTTTGACAAATCTCCAGTAATAACCGGCCAAACCTAAAAAGCTTCTAACGTCGGATACATTTCTTGGCAGCTTCCACTTAACAATTGTCGAGATCTTACTTGGATCAACTCTGATGCCATCACCTGAAATGATATGGCCCAAAAATCTGACTTCTTTAAGCCAAAATTCAATTTTACTAAACTTGGCGTAAAGTTGCTTCTCTCGTAAGGTTTGTAAAACTATCCTCAAGTGCTTGGCATGTTCATCCTCATCATGTGAATACACCAAGATGTCATCGATAAAGACTACAACAAATCTATCCAAGTATGGCTGAAAGATACGATTCATTAAATCTGTGAATACTGCAAGGGCATTGGTCAAATACGATTCATTAAATCTGTGAATACTGCAAGGGCATTGGTCAAGCCGAATGGCATGACAAGAAACTCGTAGTGACCATATCTCATCCAAAAAGTCGTCTTGGGCACATTGACCTCCTTAACTCTTAGCTAATAATACCCGGACCTCAAGTCTATCTTAGAGAACACTGTGGCTCCTCGCAACTGATCAAATAAATCGTTGATCCTTGGCAAAGGATACTTGTTCTTTATGGTTACCTTATTAAGCTTCTAGTAATCAATGCATAATCTCATCGAACCATCTTTCTTTTTCAATAATAATACGGAAGCACCCCATGGAGAATGACTGGGTCTTGTGAAGCCTTTGTCTATTAAATCTTGTAGCTGAGCCTTCAATTCCCTTACCTCAGTTGGGGCCATTCTATCAAGAGCAATAGTAATAGGAGTCGTACCTAGAGCCAACTCTATACCAAATTCAACCTTTCCAACTGGAGGTAATCTGGGCAACTCTTCCAGAAATACATCTTGATACTCATAAACTACTAGTACTGACTCTATTTTTGACTCTGTCTCTTTACTATTCATCACAAAAGCAAGATAAGCTTCATACCCTTTCCTTATGCACTTTTAAGCAACCAAGGAGGAAATCACTATAGGCAAACTTTCTGATTTATCTTATTCAACTCAAAGAGTATTACCACCCTCACATTTCAATTCAATGTATTTTCTACCACAGTTTACTACCACATCATGAGTGGTTAACCAGTCCATGCCAAGAATTACATCAAATTCATCAAATGGTAAAAGCATGAGGTTGGTTGGGAAGCAATGACCCCTAATCATCAAAGGGTAATTTTTACATACTTTGTCTACTAATACACACTTGCCTAGGGGATTAGATACTTTTATCACAAATTTCGTAGACTCTACGTGCAAACTGATGCTTGGAACTAATTTCATGCAAATATAAGAGTGGGTAGATCCCAGGTCTGTCAAAGCAATAACAAAAATTTCATGAAGAGAAAATGTACCCATTATCACATCAGGTGAAGAAGCCTCTTCGCGAGCGCGAATGGAGTATGTCCTTGATGGGGCTCTACCTTCAGGTTTCACAGTTTGTTCCTTTTGTGCGCCTTTACTGCTTGCTCCCATTCCTAGGTTTCTCTGGGGTCTACCTCTGGAGGGAGCATTACCCAACCTTGTACTCTGATCTTTATCTTTTTCCATCATCTCGGGGCACTCTCTAATGAAATGGTCTTGAGAGCCACACTAGAAACAAGCCTTCTCATGTGCCTAGCATTCGCCGAGGTGGTGTCTACCGCACTGAGGGCACTTAGGCCTATTGGGTCGAGTATTACCCACACTCGCAAGGGAGGTAGTCTGAGCTTTAGAGGCTGAATACTGTTTACCTTTGCCTTTACTTGGGAACCCTGCTAAAGTAGCTGACTAGGTAGAGAATTCTTTTGACCTTTTGGAGGAGGATTGGAACGACTTACTAAACGGTCTCTTTCTCGAGTCCCTCCACTCCATCTCAGCTTTCCTCTTCTCCTTGGCCAATTCCTCGGCCTTACAAGCCCTATCCACGAGCACTACAAACTATTTTAGTTCTAGAATACCAACAAACATTTTAATGTCCTCGTTTAATCCATCTTCAAACCTCTTGCACATGATGGCCTCGGTGGATACACATTCTCGAGCGTATTTGCTAAGTCGTACAAACTCTCACTCGTATTCTGTCATGGTCATTCGACACCTTGCTTCAACTCTAAAAATTCCTTATGCTTCTGATCGATGAACCTAGGACTAATATGTAACACCCCTATCCCGTAACCGTCACCGGAATAGGTAAAGGGCATTATCGGACTTGTAACACTGATTGGAATAGTATATTATCAACATAATTCAAAACATTTTCAGACATTCACAATCAATTCATGCTTTAATCAAACATATAAAGCTATAATAATAACATAGGGACTAATTTGAAAACATAAAAAAGATAGAAGAAAACTTAAGAAAATGTTTGGAATAGGGTCACACAGTCGTGTGCCTAGGCAGTGTACCTCACACGGTCACTAGACACACCCGTGTGTCCAAGCCTGGCAAAACAGGGCATACATACTGACTTGTGCACACGGCCACAAGACACGCCAGTGTGTCTAGGTCGTGTAAAAATTAAGAAGCTACTGACTTGCGCCCACGGGTACAAGACATGGCCGTCGATTTAGCCCGTGTGGCATCCTGACCAATTCAACTACAATACAGGGATCACATGGTCGAGTCACATGCCCGTGTGCTCTGACCGTGTGGCACGAAACAGGCTTGGTACAAGCCATTTCACACCCCAAATGCTCATGTACCTACAAGCAATATTTTGAAACAATTCTTATACCAATTGAGCAACCAATTCAACTAAAAACAAGCACATTTATACCAACTCATAATCAACCAAATTTTCAGACTAATTTGCATCATCAATCATGTACCAAATGAATCATTTCCATACCTATTTAAACTTACCAATTCAATGTCATATAAAACCTATCAACTAATCACATATAACATCACATATATTATGTATCATTCATCCAAAATATTGTCATTTACTGCAAGCATTGACCAACTTACCAACCATTAAACATTCAACTCTACCAAAGTCTCAATCACATATTAACCACAAGTAGACATATCATAAGAAACTTCCATATCAATTTAACCATTTTTAAACCAAGCCATATCACATAGCTTGGGTATATAGAAAAATCATACTACACTCATTAACACATAGATAGTCATAACATTAATTTATAAGCTAGCCTATACATTTCATATTTACAACATTTACAAAGATCCAAAAGTACCGAAAGCTTGTTTGGATAGTGTGATGACAATCTCCGACTTTGTCCGAAATCAAGCTAGCTTTCAAATCTATAAAAAACAGGAAAATAAACATAGTAAGCTTTTAAAGCTTAGTAAGCCCGTATAATATAGAATTTAACTTACCGAATCAACATTTAAAAATGTAAATAACATTATCAAACCAATTCATATGTCCTCAATGCCTATTCAACCATCACAACCATGTTAGTCATATAATAACCATATATTCATCCAATCCAATGATGAAATAAACATGTAACATACATGTAATCATATTTCAAGTAACAATTCATTCATTTATCACAAACTCATATAGCATTTAATCATATAACTATGTAACCATTTATTTAAACATATCATATATCCTATGAGCATAAAATTCATATAGTTCATGTATTAAACAACTCTTGTGCAGCTTGTATCTTTGGTATCACATATCATATACCTTATAAGCATGTGCTTGTACCATGTACTTCATGTATTCTATGTCATTCATGTAAACATATACTTGTAACATATAATCCATGTACTTGTACCTTATTTAACATATAATCTCATATCAATGATGTACTTATATCATCTAATTTATGTATTCCTTTTACCTATTATAACATGTATTTCATATATTAAAAATCGGTAAATTGCCCGTTGAACCTTTGGAAACATCGAGGGATACTCGGGTGATACACACACAGTGTATATATGTAAACCTATAAATCTGTCAATTTATCATGTATGCTCTCTCGAGCCCTGTACGGTATGCTTCTCTTGAGCCAGTAACGGTAAGCCCGAAGGTTGAACATGTAAGCCCCAAAGTTGAACATGTGAGCCCGAATGCTAAACGATAAGTCCAAAGATTGAACATGTAAACTCGTGAGCTGTGGTGAGTCCGCAACAAATGCAGGAGCTCAACCACCCTGTAGCCCTAGTGACATGTCACTTGTATCCTATGACTTTCTATGGTTCAAACGGGACTCAATAATCACTTTAGACATATAATCAATAGGAATTTAGATTGACTATTTCATATATATGCACATTCATACAATATGTAATTCAACCATTTCAATTATAAAAATAAATCTAATCTAATTATACGAACTTACCTCGATTTAGCTCGTATATCCAAAACCTATTCGTCTACCTTCTGTTTCCCCCGATCAAGTTCTGGTATTTGTTTATATTGATCTATATTAATCAACTTTAACTTACTTATTCAACAACACATTCATTTTAGTCCAAAGACATGTATTTTAGCCATTTTGCAAAATAGCCCTTGTATTTTCATACTTTGACAATTTAGTCCTAAATTCTCAAAATAACAAATTACACACCTTTAACTAAAATTCATCAAAGTTGATTACTCCTATAGTCCTTATAAGCCCATATCTTTCATTTAATCACATTTCTAACCACAAAATTTCTATCTTTGTCAGTTTAATCCCTAATTCACATTTTTATCAAAAATCACTTTATAAAACTTGTATATATATAAACAACCATCAATAATTTATCAAGAAACATCAAAATAGACATGTATTCAACAATGGCACATTTCAAAAACATTAACAATTTCAGAAATTGAGGTATGATTTTGATAGATTACTAAGCAACGATTTCAAAAACATAAAAATCAATAAAAACTGAAACAAAACATACCTTTAATCAAGTAAACTAGTGGCCGAAAATTATGAAAACTTTAAACCCTATTCTTTTGTTGAGTTTCGGCTAAGACTGAATGAAAAACAAATGAATTTTTCATTTGTTTTCACTAAAATTATAACTAAATGGTCATTTACAACTTTAACCTTAATGAAACTATATAAAATTCATGATAAATATGGACATAAATGTCCACTAGTATCCACTCAAAATAACAATGGCTTAATTACCATGTAAGGACTCCCATTTATAAAGCCAAAATCAAATAGGTCTTTAATAATAGAATTCATGTTTATCGCTTTACACGATTTAGTCCTTTTTACCGAATTAGCTATTTAAACAGTAAAATTTCTATACGAAACTTTCATACCAAAATATTATCATACTGTAAACATTATTAAAATAATAAAAATAATATTTTCACTCGGTTAAGTGGTCCCGAAACCACTCATTCTAATTAGGGTCTAAATCGAGCTGTTACATAATATACTTCTTGCGAAACTCTTCTTAGAAGAACTCCCAATTAACTTTCTCCCTTGGTACCACTGACACAAGGGAGTTCCACCACTGATAGGTGGAATCTCGTAGGAGAGACACCACACACTTCATGCACTCTTCAAGGGTGCACGATAACTCATCAAATACCCTGATGGTATTTTCTAGCCAAAACTCGACTTTTTCCAGGTCATCGTCCTTAGTAGCCCGGAACTCTTCTACCCCTTGCTTCTGAATTCTATCAACCAGGGGCTTTTCCTGCCTTACTACCTCCACTATCTGAGGAGCTGCTGGGGTAGATTGAGGGAATTGAGAGGGTAGAGCTTTGTGTTGAGTGGCTGGATTTGTTCAGACGAACTCCATGAACCACTCGTTCATCATTTAGAAGAAGGCCTCCCGGGCCTCTCCCCCTGACTTACAGTAGCTGGCCTATTCTCGGATTCGGCTGGCATTATCCCTTCAGTGAGAGCTGGTGTGTTACTTTCTACATCATCTGCCGTAGCTCATTCGGGATCTATTCGCTATAAGAAAACACATTTAGATTGTCAGGAGTCGTCACACTATCATATCACATATATATATAGGTATGGCATGTATAGTTGCACATCGTACATCTGCTAGGCTAGTCCTAGAATCAAGTAAACACTAGCTCTGATACTACTAAATGTAACACCCCTTACTCGAGTCTGATGCTGGAATAGGGTACGAGGCATTACCGTACTTAAACTTACTTGAAGACGAAAACTCGGCTATAAAAATTAATTCTTTTACAAAACCCTTCATGCATTCTCTTACTATCCTTATTATGGGCTTACGAGGCCCAAAACGGATATCGAGGATGTTACTGGACTTATCCGGGAACTCTCGAGCAATAAGAAAATTTTTACCTAAAACAGGCCACACGCCCGTGTGGGAGGGGACACGCCCGTGTGGGCAAGCCGTGTGGTCTCACACACCCATATCCCTAGCCCATGTCGAATTTATTTTTATTTTCAACCTACAGGGGTTTTGACACGGCTTGGGCACACGCCCGTGTCTATGACTCGTGTCCCTCACATGGCCAAGACACGCCTGTGCCATATCCCATGGAATATTCTAACTTTGAATACTATAACTATCAGAAGTGCACACAGCTAAGGTACATACCCGTGTGCTCAGCCCCTGTTCTATACTGACCTGACCAAATTCGATGCAGGGGACACATGGCCTATGAACACGTTTTCGAAGTTGACCATGTGTCACACATGGCCTACGCACATGCCCGTGTGCCCAACCATGTGGACAATAATAGGCTATTTCCCAAGCCCTGTGCCACCCTGAAACATGACCAACACAAAGCCAATCCTATAGCACTCATCAAGCATAATATTCTCACTAATTACTCACAACTAAGGCATTTAATTGCCATCATGCATATCATTCTCATCCATCATTACTCTACTTAAACATGCAATGTTGCACATTCATGAACTTCATCTTCATTGTATAAAATATAAATTTGGCAATATTAGGCCATTTCTAAAGGTCATTACAACACTACTTAAGTAATATCAAAGCCAACACCCTTGGCTACACAAAATGACACTTAACAAAATGATCAAACTTCCTATACATGCCATACATCAAAATAGCTAACTTTACTATACCAAAAATAATGGCTTGATAGTGTGACTTTAAGCTCCGACTCTAACGATCCCCGAGCTAGTTTGGCAAATCTACATGGAAGAGAGAAAGGAAAAGAGTAAGCCCATAAAATGCTTAATAAGTTGCATGAATAAAATAGCAACAAAAATCATGAAATATCACTCAAATAATTTATCATGGATTTCATATAGCTTCTTACTCATCCTCATGACTTACTCAATCATATACTTACTCAAGCTTTTCATGTTGTATTTCTCATAAAAATGTACTTTCAAATTTCTCATACTTACTTGTATATACCTACAACACTCAACATGAAACTTTAGTCTTTCTCTTAAAACTTATCAACTTGGATACTTTTCTCCTTTAAGATTCTTTTAGAAAACCAAAGGATACCCATAATTCAATCTCATGAAATGATGCCAATGCCATGTCCCAGACATGGTCTTACATGGGATCACACATTGATGTCGATGCCATGTCCCAGACATGGTTTTACTCGAGATCATACTCTAATGCAGACACCATGTCCCAGACATGGTCTTACACAGGATCTCATATCGAATTCCCATGCCATGTCCCAAACATGGTCTCACAGAGGATCATATCTCGATGCCAATTCCATGTCCCAGACATGGTCTTATACGGGACCTACAATACTTATGACATGATTACGGTATCCTTCGTATCATTTAAACTTGCATGTGATTTCTCGTTTCATGTTTTCATCATTTCTTGGTAAAATTTTCACATCAATAAATTTCATGAATTCTATACATTGCTTCTACAAATCAATATCATGGAATTTATGCCTAATTCATACAAGGTTATATCCATGTCTTCATGGAATATCTTCATTTCATAGAAGGTCATCATAATGAAATTGCCTAACATGTGAGCTAAATTATTACATACAACTTACCTCAAGTCCAAAATATGGGCAAATGCTCAGTTTAGTCCACAATTTTACTTTTTCCCTGATTTTAGTCCAGGCTTCGTGTTTCTTGATCTAAAATGACAAATTTAACTTATTTAGTACTCACATCGACTAACTAGCCCAAAGTTCATATTTTGGCAAAATTTGACAATTTTCCTTCTAAACTTTTACATATTTGCAAAATGGTCCCTATTGTAACACCCTGAATTTGAGCCTAGAAGTTTTGGGCCTTGAACATGGGAGCAGTTGAAAGCAGCTTATAATATTTTATTGTACATGTAAATTTCGTTAATGAAGGCTTGTTTCAGTGGTTAAGTGTGCTAAGAAGTGTTGGAGAAGTCCTGGGTTCAAACCTAGACTCTAGCAGAAATTTTGGTTTAAGGTGAATTAAACCCTGGCTGTAGTAGGTAGGCCTTAAGAATATTGTTGGAGAAATTATGCCACAAAAAGCCTTGTGGTCTAGCGGCAAAGAAGCGCCACATAGGAGGCAGAAATGTGGCGTCATAGAGTTGGCAAGGAGGTCCAGGGTTCGAAACTCATGGCAATCAAAGAGCTTTTATTTTGCTAACAGGGGGCATCAAGAGTTGGTGTTGAATTTAAACTCTGATGATGGGGGGATCCCACATCGGGAAGCTAACATAAGAGTGGATGCGAAGCTGGCTTTAAATAGGGAGAACCATGAGGAGAGTAAAGGTACCTTTCTTGGCTGATCCCTTTCGCTTTATGGCGGGCACGTTTGGGTTGGGCGTCAGCTAAAAGTGCTCGGAGCGCGGATGAACTCCAGTCTCCCATCAGGTGTGTATTTCTCACTACTCTAGCAGTAGGACGACTACTCCGAGCCGCGATCGGCCGAAAAGGACCATGTGGGCCTAATGGGCCTACAGGCCCAATTGGATAAGTTGTTTGATTGTGTAGTAAATATTGGACTAGACTAGGTGAATCCCATATCTGTGGCTAGATTTGGGCTAAAAGGGCCAGACGAGCGTGTGGGCCTATTTGGGTCGAGAATGGGCCCTAGGCCCATTCGCATTGTTATCTCTGTTTAGAATGCTTTAGTTTACCAAATTCCTGAAATACCCTTGACTTGTAAAATTACCAAAGTACCCCCGATTTACGAAATTACTGAAATACCCTTGATTTACAAAATTACTGAAATACCCTTGATTTACAAAATTACTGAAATACCCTTGATTTACAAAATTACTGAAATACACTTGGTTTACAAAATTACTAAAATACCCTTATAGGGTAAAACTACTGTAATACCCCTAATTTGTAAAATTATCGTTTTACCCTTGATTTGTAAAATTACCATTTTACCCCTAATTTGTAAAATTACCATTTTACCCCTGATTTGTAAAATTACTGTTTTACCCTTGATTTGTAAAATTACCATTTTACCCTTGATTTATAAAATTACCGTTTTACCCTTGATTTGCAAAATTACCGTTTTACCCCTGATTTGTAAAATTATCGTTTTACCCTTGATTTGCGAAATTATTGAAATACCCCTTTAGGGTAGAATTACTGAAATACCCCTGTAGGGTAGAATTACCGAAATACCCCTGTAGGGTAGAATCACCGAAATACCCTTGTAGGGTAAAATGACCGTTTTGCCCCTAAGGTGTACAATGACTGTTTCGCCCTTGTGGGCAATTGACTGACTTGGTTGATGTATTTGATTGAATTGATGTGTTCGTATGGTAGTGATTTGACTTACGTGTCCGTGGTTGTTTGATTGATATGTTTTAATATGTGTTTAAATGACTGACACTGAACATGGTCATTCTGCATACATAACATGTTGCATGGGTTGGGATTTTGTACGGAGGAAGATCTAATCTGTAAGATCGCATGGTTGCTTGACGACTGTGGATCCACCAAAGGCTTAAGAGCCATATATTCGTACTGATTTGATAAAGTCGCACAGGTCGTCCGAGACGACTGTGGACCGATTGATGGCTGAGTGTCGGTCATGTTACCTAAGGCTGTGTGTCGTTATTCTTTGCTTTGTATCGATATTGTGGGCTTCGTGCCGTTATTATGGGCTTGTGCCATTACCGAAAGCTTTATGCCAATATTGTGGGCTTCGTATCGATATTGTAGGCTTCGTGCCGTTATTATGGGCTTTGTGCCATTACCGAAGGCTTTATGCTAATATCACAGGCTTTGTGCTAATTATAGACACGTTACCGATGGCTTTGTGCCACATATTCTGTTAAGTGGCTTTGCCACGTTATCTGATTCTGGTGGCTCTACCACGATATTCTGTTATTGGCAGCTTTGCTGCCCATTGGTGTGTGGGCTGGGTGGGTTGAGTTATTCCCTACATAGTGTGTTGGTTGGTACGGGTGGTGTGATGGCTAGACTGGGTTGGGATTGCATTCACATTCTGATTCTAATTCTGATTCTGATTCTGAAACTGATACTAAATCTGACTCTGACTCTGACTCTGATTCTGATTTTGATTCTGATTTTGATTCTCATTTTGATTCTAGTTCTAATAATGTTTCTGATTCTGTAATGGGCTAAGGCCCATCTGGTGCAGTCTGTTAGAGTGGGCTAAGGCCCATTTGATACTGGAACTGTGGTAGGGCAAACTTTTTAATTCTTTTACATGACTGACTGTTCGTATTTGTAGTAGGGGATTACACACTGAGTTTTCATAAACTCACCCTGTTTATTAACCTTTCAGGTAATTTCTAGCCTTTGATGGATCGAAGCTACGAGGGACTCAGAGGTGGCCACACTACTGCTCCTGTTTTATTTTATTAGGCTTTTATTTACCATTTAATTTCATTCTGGGGTTTTATTTTTGTAATAAGGCCTTTTATAATTTCTGAATTTTAAGTTTGGTTTTTATCTGCTCTAAGTAGAACTTGATTTCCCAAAAACGTTAACAGTTTTCAAATCAACACGTCCCTACAAACTACGAATTTTTTTCAGCTTTCGCAAACTTACTTGGTACTCACTTATGACAGTAATTGAGGTTTTAAAAGTAAATTATTTTTCAATGAACCATGTTTTGAAAGTAGCGAACGCAAACTAAGATTTAAGTTTTTAAACAATAAGAAGGGTTTTCAATAAAATAAGGTTTTCGAAAAACACTTCAATGTGACACACCAGATTCGGGCCTAACTTCTAGGCCAGGTTTGGGGTGTTACACCTATGCTCATATAATGAAATGTATTTATTCTCTTGGCTACCCAAGCCTAGCCGACACTTACTAGTGTCCATAAAAGCCCTCATTGCTCATAAATTCACACTTTTACTACACATTTTAACACTTTTGTAATTTAGTCCCTATTAGGGACTTTCATGAAAAATCACCTAGAAAAAGGTGTTTACTACACTTTTAACTCTCATATTCTACCACTAGACATCAAAATACTTGCATGTCATGCATGGGTATATTTTTTAATATGAACCCTAGCTCAAATTAGTGGTAGAAATAGCTAGATTAGGCTACAAGGATTTCAAAAATACGAATAGCATGAAAAACGGGACTTGGAGTCACTTACTTGGAGCTTGAAAATGAAGAAAAACCTAACTATGGAGGGCTTGTGATTTTCGGCACTTGCATGGAGAAGATGAGCCTATTTTTGGCTTATTTTCGATTTTTATTACTTAACTTTACCAAATGACCAAAATGCCCTTATGGCCTTTCTTTAAAATTTTACCCTTCCATGGGTATTTTTGTCCATAGTGCCAAAAATTGATCTAATTGCTAAATAAGGACTCCTAAAAATTTTTCTAGTGCTATTTCCTACTTAAACCTTCTAGAAACTCAATTTTGCAACTTTTGAAATTTAGTCCTGAAGGACAAATTAATCACTAATTCTCAAAATTTCCTTCATGAATTTTTATCTCTATTATGAAATCATGTCATAAACCTAAAAATAATCATAAATCATACTTTTCTACTCCGAATTTGTGGTCTCAAAACCACTATTCTGACTAGGCCCTAATTCGAGTTGTTACAGATAAAGTATTCTTGAAGGTGTCACCGTGGAAAAAGATACTTTGATTTGGCCAAAAAGGGAAGTTTGAGTCCGCGATTCATCAGACCGTACGAGATTATTGAGTGAATCGGAGCAGTGGCATATCATTGGCATTACCGTTTAACTTAGAAAGGATTCCTAATGTATTCCACGTATTAATGTTACGACGACATCGATTAGGCACTTCGCACATCATTTCTCTGACTGAAGATGAAATTCAAACAGATATGTCGTATATCGAAGAACCGATCCGAATTCTTGCTTGAGAGATTAAAGAGTAGAGAAATAAAAGAATAGCATTAGTGAAAGTATTATTGCATCGACACGGGGTTGAGGATGCTACATGGGAACCCAAAAATGCTATGAGAAAATATTATCCCAACCTATTTACTAGTAAGATTTTCAAGGACAAAAATCCTTAAGGGGGGAGAGTTGTAACATCCCGTTTTTAGCTAAATCAAAATAATGGTTTCGGAACCACAAATCTGATGTTGGAAAATTATTTTAATATTATTTTAAGTGTTTACAGCATGTTAGTATGATGATGTGAAATTTTCGTGAAGTAATTTTATCATTTGAATGCTTAATTCAGTAAAAAAGACTAAATTGCATAAAATGCAAAAGTGATGTTCTATAGTTTAATGTGCCTAATAGCTATGAATTATTAAATTGGAAGTTTTTATGATGTAATTAGACCATTGATAAGGTTAATGGACATTCATGGACATATATTAAGTGAATTTTAATGTTTTAATTAAAGGTTATAATGGTAATTTGTAAAATAGAGGTTAATTAAATAAAACAAAACAATTTTTATTAATTATTTCTCATCTTCTTCGCCAAGTTTTCAAAGAAAGAAAACACCATTGAAGCTTTCTTAGGTTCAGCCATTTAATGAGCTAATTGTAAGTCCATTTTGACTTGGTTTTTTATAATTTCTATGTTTTTGTGATAGTTGCAACTAAGTTTAGCTAGCCTAAGGAATATTTTGCAAAACTGTTAAAGATTTTGAAAGTTTCCATTGATGAATATAGATGTGTTTTGTTGTTTGATGATGAAATATGAAATTTTGTTGTTAGATTTATATGTTTTGTAAAGAGATTTTGAGTAAAAAATGAAATTTAGGGATTAATTTATGAAAAGTGATAAATGTGTGGTTGAATGTGTGAAAAATTGAAAAAATAGGCTGCTAGGGGTATGATAGTAATTTGGCTAAGCATGGGTATCTTGAAATTTTCATGAATTTGTGATTTTATGAGATAAGGACTAAATTGTAAAAATGTAAAAGTTTAGGGCAAATGTGTAAAATAGCTCTAATGTGTATTTTGGACTAAATTGAATAAGTAGATGATTAAATAAGCTAATTTTGATTATATTTAGATCAAGAAAGGAAGAATTCAGACTTAGATTGGGGGAAAACCAAAATAATTGAATAGTTGATCCGATCCGTCGTTTCCGTATACGAGGTAAGTTCGTATGCTAATAAATGTTGTTGAATTATGTTATAATTTGTTATTATTATTGAATTGAATTGTGAAGCTAGTTGGATATGAGTTACGAGACATGATCAACAGAGATATGACAGCCGAAAGTCCCGTATGAACCTTAGGAATAGTTTAGGATACAAATGTCATGACATTAAGGTTACTGAGATTTCGTATAAGACCATATCGGGAACATGGCATTGATATGAGATTTTGTGTAACACCATAGCTGGGCTATGGCATCGATACGAGATTACATGTAAGACCATATCGAGGATATGGCATTGGTACTGTATGTGTGATTCCTTAGTACCCTTTAGTGATTCTGAATGGTTCAACAGGCTTAAATGGGACGAGGATGAAAGTAAGATTGATTTAAGTGATAAAGGTACATGCAGGACCTATATGAGTATCAATTGAAGGTAAGTTGATGAATTCATATGTGATCATGTTTTAAACATGAGAAAGTTTTGTGAATTTATATGTGTTGTAGCTTAATATGCTTATTTGATTAAATTGAACTTATTTGTTATGTTAAGTTTAATATCATACGAGCTTACTAAGATGCAAAGCTTACTTCGTTTTATTCTTCTATGTTTTATAGTGATATCGAGATAGCTCGGATCCGGGGATCGTCAGAGACTTTATTGCACTATCGGACATCTATTTTGGTACTTTTGAAGTTGTATATATATGGTATATGGCATGTATAGGCTTTGGTCATTTTGGTACATTGATGATAATGTGTTTGGCCTTATGGAATGGCTTATTATTGATATAAAGTTTGATGTATATACTGCCATGTGATATGGCATATTTTGGTATGGTTGATGTTGTGGTTATATTATGCAAATGGCTATTTGGTATGAGGTGTATAATTAGCTTGAAAATGCTTGACTTTGATTTGGTATTTGGTTGGCTATTTGGTTAAATTATAAGTCATGAAATGAATGTGAATTATGGTTAATGAATCATATTGATTTGGTATGTATTTGGCTAGGTAAATGGTTTCGAATTGGGTATTAGAATGGATGGAGTTGAAATGGCATGACTTGTGTATGAAATGATATTGGTTGGTTGTCTAAATGTGTATGGAAATGGTACCATTTATGCTTGTGTAGGTGTGCACAATTGGGGTGGAAAAACGGCTTTGTAAATAACTTATTTTTGTCCACACGGGCAGAGACACGGGCGTGTGTCTCAGCTGTGTGCAACACACGGTCATGGTACACGGTCATGTGTCCCCTGAAGCATTTAATAGAAACAAGTCTGTGAGTTACACGGCCTAGACACATAGGCATCTGGTTGGCCGTGTGACACAAGTCAGAGAGTTACACAGGGTAGGGCACGGTCTGGGACACGGCCATATGCTCCATTTCGAATGTTTGCATAACCTATGACACGGGTGTTTCTTGTGACCGTGTGAGACACCCGGCCTGCTCACACGGGGGTGTGTCCCCTGTTTTGAGAAATTTTTCAAGTTTTTCCAAAGTTGTTCTAAGTTATCAATTTAGTCTCGAACCACTTTTAAAGCATGTTTAGGGCCTCGTAGGCTCGTTTAAGGGACAATGTAATTATGTTTGAATGAGATATGTGTGTGTATGATAATATATGCCAAAATGAGTGTGTAAATGATGTAATAAGTTCAGCAATGCCTCTTAACCCTATTCCAGCGATGGTTGCGGGTTAGGGGTGTTACACAGGTACAGTTGAAAAATATAGCTCATAAGATCCATAAAAGCAGCTAGAGCATTTGTCAATCCAAAAGGCATAGCTAAAAATTCATAATAGCCATACCTTGTACAAAATGTTGTCTTCGGTACATCATTTTCTTTCACCTTCAACTGATAGTAACCTGATCTCAAATTAATCTTTGAAAAGATAGAAGCTCCTTTCAACTGATCAAATAAATCATCAATACGAGGTAACAGGTATCGATTCTTCATCATCACTTATTCAATTGCAGATAATCAATACACAACTGCATTGTACCGTCTTTCTTCTTCACAAATAGTACTGGAGCTCCCCAAGGTGAAATACTAAGACGTATAAATCCCCGATCCAGTAAATCCTACAACTGTACTTTCAATTCTTTTAGCTCGATAGGTGACATACGGTATGGGGGTATTGATATCGAAGCTGTACTAAGATATAATTCAATTGCAAATTCAACGTCCTGGTCTGGTGGTAATCTCAGTAATTCTTCAGGAAAAACATCAGGAAATTCACAAACAATTTGGATTTTACTACATTGACTTTCAAGATAAGCCAGAAAAGCTGCACAACCCTGATGAAGAAGTTTATTAGCCGAATTACTGAAATAATACGGGTTGATCCACTGGTTCGAATGCCATTCACCTCAATCTTATCCCCAATTTCACTCTGAACCATAAACTTCTTTTTACTACAATCTAAATCACCTCGTGTTCTGAAAGCCAATCTATTCCGAGGATTATATCAAAATCACCAAACAACATTATCAACAAATCAACAAAGAAGATTCTATTCTATATCATTAACGGACATCTTCGTCATACTTGATCTACTAACACAGTTTGCCCCAATGGACTAGACACTGCCTATTGATACTCTAGACATTTCAGATTTTAAATTTCCTGACTCAACCAATTTTGTATTAACATATGAATGTGAAGATCCCAGATCTATTAAAGCATAAATAGATTCTAAATGCAATAAAAATATACCTATCACCACATCATGTGCATCACCCTCCTCATGGGTCCGTACAACATATGCTCAAGCCTGTACTCTGGCCTCTTATTGTTGAGTAGCAACATCACTTCCTCTTCTAGCACCACCTCTGGAAAATGAACCACTTCTGCCTGATCCTTGACCTCTAGAAGTAGGCATAAATCTCTGAGATGTAATAGGTGCAGAATTTTCATTCTTCGGGCAATCTCTAAGAAAAGGCTCTCTAGATCCGCAATGGAAATAACCTCGAGTTAATTTCCAACACTTACCTCGATGCTTTTTCCCGTAATGTTCACAATATACAATTTTAGTATCCCGAGATGGACCTCGTACATTACTAGTAGAAACTGTCATCTATCTTCCACGGTTTTTATCACTTCTGTCTGATTTAAAACTTGATCTCCAACTACCACGAGATTCTTTGGATCTTTTTGGTTGCGGGTTTGAACTAGTAGCTCCAGAACGTTTCCCAATCAGACGAGTATTTTCAGGCTTTTTGTTAAGACCCTATACTTGTTCAACCATCTTTGCCCTCTCAACCAAATACACAAATTTTGTAATTCTATGTGATACCAATTGTACCCTTAATTCATCATGTAGACCCCGTAAAAATCATTTGCAACTATCAACTTTGATTGACACAAATTCAGCTGCATATCTACTGAGTCGCGAGAATTCCTGTTCATAGTCAGCTACTGACATCTCAACTTATTTTAACATCAAGAACTCTTGTTTTCTATCATCAATGTACAATTCACCCACATATTTCTTTTGAAATTCTCATTGAAAGAAATCTCAATTTACCTGTTTTGCCGATACATGTCGTATTACTGATTCCCACCAAACATATGCTTCCCCTTGTAGTAAAGAGACAGCACACAGTAAACCTTCTCAGGGAGTACATTCAAGCTACTGTAAAATTCTTCTTATTGATTCCATCCAATTTTCAGCTGTAGATGGATCAACTCCTTTTAAACCCAAAAATTCAGTTGCACCATACTTACATAGTTCTTTAATCGGAGTTCGTTGGGTAGTAGGGGTAGATGTCATAGCAGATGCAGTCCTTGCTACTCGTTCAAGGGCATCAGCTATAACCCTAAGTAATTGTGAGTCATCTCTCTCTCTGACATTACCCGGTTCAGCATTAGGTGGTTGATTACCTATTGGGTTTACACTCAGTGTTTCCGAATCTGTTTCATCTAATTCATGGTCTCCAATATACATTTCTTGATCTACTTCATCAATAAGGTCATCCGACATCTTTAACTATAAAACAAAAATAAACAAATATATCAGCATCCAAATCCTGACTCAAATTTGACTCAATCTTGGCATGTACCTCTAGACTCAATTATGAGTTCGATTTCGTCCAAGAATCGGCTAAACTTGTATAGCTCTGATACCAACAAATGTAACTCCCCCTAACCCTTATCCGTCACTAAAATAGGGTTACGGAGCATTACAAACTTTACAAATCAAATACGAATAATAAATAATTCAATCAACATACACACCATAAATTAATCATATCATGCCTTTTATGTCAAGTTTACCAACCTTGCAAACCTTAAACAATAAGCAACTCAAAATTCAATTGTTCAACCAGTCCAAAACACAACTAAACACCCCCTAAAACTTATCAAAATAGGCATCCTAAATGCCTAATCAATGAATTATCATAGGTACCTTATTTATATTATCAAATCTATCCAACATATCATTAATCAAACCAAATTCTAATTCATATCAAATTTAGCTTAAATCTTTAAACTATTGCATACTCACATTTCATTAACTTAATCATTCCATTTGATACCTCAATATGTCATATATATATATATATATATATATTGTATATAAAGTGACTAATAACATCATATAACATTATTTACAACCTTTTTTTTTAAAAAATGACATATATGTATATATATATAACAACCTAGGTACATGCCATTTACCAAAAATAAAATGTTACCAGGTTTTGAGTTCGGGATCAGCTTTGGATGCTGAATCGACAATTTGACTTTAACCTAATCTGCGCACGAAAATATACCATACACTGAGTATAAACTCAATGGTATTTCTATAATCTGAATACTTATTAAATAAGAATTTATAATATTTATATATTTAAACACTCATAACAAAAATCATTCATACAATTAATCAATTTCATAAAACATCATTCATGGCATTATCAATTCTCATATCTTACTATTTCAATCTCATAATTGATATTCAAATAATTTGTCTCAATAGGATACACATATCATTTCACCATTTCAATATCCATTTCATGAACCCATTGGTTCATACATTTTAATTTCATAACTCAATTCAATGTCCCAATCCAATTCCTATCTAAAAAAATCATCCACTATCATTCATATTGCCAAATTATTTGTTTACCCCTATTAACAAGACGCGGACTTGGACGGATACACGAATCCAATCAAAACACACCAGTTTGGAACCCAGTGCCTCATCGGATAATTCGAAGTAATAAGTTGACACCCAGTGTCTCATCGGTCATGCCGAAGTAAGTTGGTACCTATTACCTCATCGAATTTATCTAAAGTAGTAATTTGACACCCTGTGTCTCATCGACTAATGGTCGAAGTAATCCCTAAACTCTTCCAATCCCATGGCATGCTAACTATATCCGACTCAGCCCGATATAGTTAATATTGTTTTCAATTCACTTTGCAAATACAACCAATATACATTACAATTCAAATCAAATAATCACATATACTCATAATTTAATTCTATTCAATTCATTCAATTTCATCATCACAAAACCAAAACTTATCTCAATTCCACTTACCATGCACATTAACTAATAAATACGACAATAATTATTATTAAATTCAGATTATAGAAATACAAACTGTAATTCTCGAACTACTCCTCATTAATCTTGTCTTTTCCTTTCTTAATCGAGGTCTTCAGCTCAACATTTGCTACAAAATTAAAACAATTAAAAATCATCAATACAACAAAATTTAACATTAAATATTTTCAATTTATACACAAATTTTGCCTAAATTCCAATTTAATCCTTAATCAAATCTAACCTTATTTTCTTTACAATTTTATTCTTTATTTTTACTTAAACTCCACTTATAACTAAACTTAACTCTCTAATTTCACCATACAACCCTAAATTTTGAAATTTTCTCAATTTAGTCCCTATTATTCAATACTTATAATTTATTTTACAATTCAATCCTTTACTCAATTCTAACTTGAAATTCTATCAATTTAACCCCTAATTCTTCAATTTATTCAACATGAACAACATCTAAAAATCTACTAGCTTCTAAGATTTCAACATAAATCAAGTAGTATTTTGTTCTAGGATTCTAAAAACTCAAAATTTACAGGAAAAGGGACTAAATTAACTTACCAATCAAGCTTGAAACCTTAAAAACCCTAATTTTCCTTTTTCTTTTTCTTTTTCTTTTCCTTTCTTTCTCCTCTGTTTCATTTTGCTATTCTATTTCTTTTTGTTTCATTTGTTTCTTTTATTTATTAGTTAATAATAATATAATATAATATAATATAATATAATAATAAAATAATAATATACTTTATAATTAAGTAAATGTATTAATATATATATTTTTAACCTTAAAAATCTAAGATATTTCCTCATTAAACCACCTGAATTTTTGGAATAGGCATAATTGCCACTTTAGTCCCTTTAGTTTTTCCTTAATCTATAATTAAGCTTTCATCCCTATTGCATTTTAGTCCTTTTTCCTAATTACTCCTAATTCAAGCTAATTCACCTAACCAAAACCTAATCAACTACTCCACTAACTTTGTAAATATTTTTAATAAATATTTATGAATCTATTTTACGAAAATAGAGACCCGAAAACACTTGTTTCGATACCCATAAATATCGAGTCATTACACACCAAATTTTCAAGGAAAATACAATAGCTGCCAACTCTAAGTCATGTATCAAGTAATTCTTTATATGTGGCTTTAGGTGTCTAGAAGTATAGGCCATTACTTTACCTTCTTGCATTAAAACACAGCCTAAACTGTTCAATGATGCATCACTGTAAATTACAAATTCCTCACCCGATTCAAGCTAAACTAGAACCGGTGCTTCAGTTAACAAGGCTTTTAATCTATTAAAGCTTAGCTGACATTTATCAATCTATTCAAATTTCACATCTTTCTGTAACAACCGTGTCATTGGCTAAGCTATCATTGAAAACCCTTGTACAAATCTCCGATAATAACCGGTTAATCCTAGAAAACTTCTAACTTCAGACACATGTTTTGGTGGTTTCCAGTTAACAATTGCTAAAATTTTATTCGGATCAACTCTGATGCCTTCAGCAAATACTATATGTCCCAGAAAACCAACTTCTCGAAACAAAAATTCACATTTGCTAAATTTAGCATACAATTATTTCTCACACAGAATTTGCAGAACGATTCTCAAATGATCAGCATGTTCATTTTCATCTCGGGAATATACCAGAATATCATTAATAAATACCACAACAAACCAGATACGGTTTGAAATTTCTATTCATTAAGTCCATAAATACCACAGGTGCGTTTGTTAAGCCAAATGGCCTCACAAGAAATTCATAATGTCCGTACCTGGTTTTGAAGGTTGTTTTTAGTACATCTGAATCTTTTACTCATTACTGATAGAATGGAGATTAATCTTTAAAAACATGGTGGCACCTTTCAACTGATCAAACAAGTCATCAATGTGGGGTAGTGGATACTTATTCTTGATTGTAACTTTATTGAATTGTCAGTAATCAATACATAACCTCAAGGATCCATCTTTTTTCTTAACAAATAGAATCGGTGCACCCCAAGGTGAAGAACTAGGTTGAGAAAACCTTTGTCAGTCAGTTCTTGCAACTGTGCTTTCAGCTCTTTTAATTCTATTATAGCAATTCTATAAGGTGCTGTAGATATCGGTGCTGTTCCCAGAACAAGATCTATAAAAAATTCCACTTCTCTGTCCAGCGGTAATCCAGGTAATTCTTCAAGAAACACATCAGGATATTCACATACTAGTGGGACTGATTTAATCTTGGATTCAGACACTTTAGTATCCAACACATAAGCAAGATAAGCATCATACCATTTTCTAACATATTTCTGTGCTGACATGGCTGATATCACAATAGACAACCCATCCAATTTATTAGATTCAATACAGAGAAATTCACCATAATACAGAGAAATTCACCATTCTAATATTTCAATATAATATGCTTTTGTTTACAATTTACCACAGCATCATGCTAAGTTAACCAATCTATACCCAGAATCACATCAAATTCATCAAATCATAATAACATCAAATCAACTGGGAAACAGTAACCCCATATCATTAAAGGACAATTCTTGCAAATTTTATCCACCATCACATGCTGGCCTAGAGGGTTGGATACTTTAACCACAAATTTAGTGGACTCAACGGGCAAATTTTTATCAGACACTAAATTCGTGCAAATGTATGAATGTGTCGAACTAGGATCAATTAAAGCAGTTATATCAATATCAAGAAGAGAAAAGTACCAGTAATAACATCAAGTACAGAAGCATCCTCACGTGCACGAATAGTATATGTCATTGCCGGTGCTCGTGCCTCAGATTTAACAATTGTATCTTTTATCGTTCCTCGACTTCCACTCATATTGTTGAGGTTACAAGGTGGTCTACCTATTGTAGTGGGGTTGCTCGGCTTTGAAGTTTTAACAGTATCTCTTTCAACTTTCTCCGGGCAATCTCTGAAATAGTGGTCATAAGAACCACATCTGAAACAAGCTCCACTTCTTATGCGGTACACACCAAAATGTAGTTTATTACAATGTTTGTATCTGGGTTTGGGATTTCCAACACTGCCTGCACTTGCTACAGATGTAGCCTGAGATCCTGGATTGGACCATTGCATTCCTCTATCTCTTCTCGAATACCCCATAAAGGTAGTAGAACGATCAAAATTTTTCTTTGATCTCTTTGTGGCTGACTGATATGACTTTCACGTACATCTTTTACTTGAAGTTCTGACTTTCATCTTAGCCTGTCTTTTCTCTTTACTAAGCTCTTCGGCTTTGAATGCCCAGTCAACAAGTACAACAAATTCTTTTATTTCAAGAATCCTAACTAGCAATTTTATATCTTCATTTAGACCCTCTTCAAACCGCTTATACATGGCAATTTTAATCGGAATACATTCTCTGGCATACTTACTCAGCCGGACAAATTATTTTTCATATTTGGATATTGTCATATGTCCCTGTTTAAGTTCCAAAAATTCTTTACGTTTCTGATCAAGAAATCTCTGGCTGATATATTTCTTTCGGAACTCAATTTGAAAGAATTCCCATGTAATCCTCTCCTTAAGCACAACAAAAATTAGTATATTCAACCATTGATAAGCCGAGTCTTTTAAAAGAGATACAGCACATTTCAGACATTTGGCTAGTTTGCAAGATAACTCATCCAGAACCCGAATAGTATTTTCTAAACAGAACTTAACTCTTTCAGGATCATCTTTAGCTGTAGCTCTAAATTCTTCTGCCCCATATCTACAAATTTTATCAACAGGGGGCTTACTAGTTCTAACAAGTTCTATACTTTATGGCATATCGAGAACTAGTTGAGAGATAGGAGGGGTGGAGGTTGTTGCACAGCCGGATTGGTTTTTACAAATTTTGTAAACCACTCATTCATCATTTGGAAGAAGGCTTCTTTTGCCTTTCCTCCTCAGCCCTCAGATACGAGCCCTCTACTACTAGATGCTGCTCTTTGTACTGAAGCTTGAGCATTGCTCTTAGCCTCTTTGGATTTAGCTCGGTTGGACAGCATTACTATATGAAAAACATATTTTAAAATGGTCAGGAGATATCACAGTATCACAAGTGGAATATATAGCTAGACTCGTGTATGCTATGTTAGTCTGAGAGTTGGCAAAATCATAGCTTTAATACCAATAAATGTAACACCCTTAACCCCTATCCATCGTTGGAATAGGGTTACGAAGCATTACCGAAATAAACAGATCAAATAAAGATATATCATATTATTTAACATTCATGTTAGATATTATTAATAAAGTCCCTTATATGAGTCCTCGATACCCAAAACATACATGAGAAACAAGTCAAGACTAAACCAGGTATTCAAAGAATTTTCGCTAAGTTTCAAAATTTTTCCTAAGTGCAGGGTACAAACGCCTGTGTGGTCAGGCCATGTGAGCAAATGACACGCTCGTGTCTTAGGCCCAGTAGCAATCGAAATAGGGCACACGATCGTGTCCCAGCCCATGTTAGTACCCATGTAACTCTCTAACTTAGGTCACACGGCCAAGCCACACGCCCGTGTGTCAGGCCGTGTGAAAAATATTGAGCATTTTGTTTTGAATTTTTATGATGCAGGGGACACACGGCCAAATCACACGCCCATATGCTAGGCTGTGTGGCACACATGGCTGAGACACACGCCCGTGTCTCTGCCCATGTGGACAAAATAAGGCAACTTCTAAGCCATATTTCTCACCCAAATTTACCTTTCATCTATATAAACACTTAAACATATTCTCAAGCCAATATAAAACATTCAAACTAAACTAAAACTAATTCCTATACATGACATATCAACTCATATGTTAAATTATCCAAACTTACCAAAATAACCATACACACATATAGGCATATTTACCAATTTTATACTATCACAAACCAATCATCAACATGCCTATACAATTTCCATCATTTCTCCATTTCAAACACACAATCAACATATTAAGGCCACCTTTTACATATCAAAACATACCAATTACAAGCCATACCAAATGGCTAATTTCAACCAAACACATACATGCCATCCATGATCACTTTTAGCCCATACATGCCATTATAACCAAAATGTAATTACTATATATACTGAAATGAGTTGATGGATAGTGTGATGATATCTCCACCAAGCTTCCAACCCAATGAGCATCTAAATTACTATAAAATAGAGGAATTAAAATAGAGTATGCTTAGTAAGTTCGTATAACGAGAAAATAACTTACCATTCATTTACATTTAAAGTAAGCATATAAAATTCATCTAAAGAAATTTGGCAATTTGCCTAAACACATATAACCTAAAGAAACATGTTATTCATGTACTTCATGTGAATATTAAGAAACAAGGATGAGCTCATCATGTAATAATTTTCATATAGATATGTTTTCCACATCATATATTCATATAACATACATTTCCATAATAATTCATTTCAAGTTCAGATTATCCCATGTTGGAACTTTGCATATTGAATTTATTTGAAATATCGATGGATACACTGGTAGCACACTTGAAGTGTAAAAAAATGAAATCCGTCAATTCATATTCAGGAATGCTCATATGAGTATAGAAACAAAAAGCTCATGTGAGCTATATAATGGGAAGCTTATCCAGGCTGTATAATGGGAAACTCATAAGAGTCATAATCAAAAAGCACATGCGAGCCAATAATAGGTAGCTTCGAAGAGCCATTTATTAGGAAGCTCTAGATAGCCATATATCGGGAAGTTCAAGCGGTCATATCGGGAAGCTTACAAAGAGCCTTTAAAGCGGGAAGCTCACAAAGAGCCATATATCGGGACACTCATAAGAGCTGCAGTGTGCCCACAACACATGCAGGATCACGACCGATCAAGATGCTCTAAAAAGCTATTAACAGGAAGCTCGAGAGGGCCATATATCAGAATGCTCATGTGAGCTAATAACGGGATGCTCTTTCGAGCTATGGTATGTCTACAACATATGCAGGACCAGAACCAATTCGGGAACCCTATATCCATCATATTTCATTTATTCAAACAGGATTTAATACTTGTCGATCATTGTCGAATATGTGATCAATTTCATATACATGGCAATTACATAATTCACATACAAAACATTCAATTCAAACATATAAATATACACAATTTAGTTACACGAACTTATCTTGATAAGTGTTCGTGTATTTGTAATTTAATAATCCAATACTTTCTCTTTTCTTCGTTCTAAATCCGTATTTGGTCTATTCGAATCTATATAAATAAATTTGATATCAATTCATATTCAATTCAATCCAATTTATATCTTAGGTAAAATTACCATTTTACCCCTATACTTTTAATTAATGACAATTTCGTCCCTAGGCTCAAAAAATGAAATTCATGCAATTTAATCCTTATTCCAAGCCTAGCTATTTTTTACATATAACTCTAGCAGTCCATGTATTTCATAAAAATTAGAATTTTTTCATGAATTTTACATCTTTTCAATTTAGTCCCTAAATCACAATTTCATGAAAATTTCCTTTATAAAAGTTGTTTATCTATCAACAACTTTTCATTTTCTACCATAAAACTTCATAATTCAACTATATTCATCCATGGAAAAACCCTAGTACTTTGATAACTTTGCAAAGTAATCCCCGAGATAACTAAATTAAGCTATTACGATCTCAGAAACATAAAATTACTAAAAACGGAACTTGAATACTCACCTAATTGAGCCAAATAAGCTTGATACCTTCAATTTTTCACATGATCATTTCTTTATCTTGAATTTTTGGTTCAATTTTTCACATGATCATTTCTTTATCTTGAATTTTTGGTTATCTTTATCTCGTAACTTATCGAGCATGGCTTATATTTAAAGTATGACTGCTAGCTTATTATATATATATTGAGTATAATTATGTTTTTTATTCCGTTATGGTAGTATGGTGATCTTAGTAATTGGATTTCTTAAATTCCCGTATAAGGTTTTAACATTGCAAAGGCCTAATGGTAAAATTTTCATTTTGTGAAAGTTAAGGGCTTAATTCATGATTAGCAAGGTTTGGACAGATGCGAACATTGTTAAGGGAAGCCTTTGAACTGGTTTTGTATGCATTGGGCAAATATTTCTTGGTTTTCTGTGATAATTATTGTATGATCTTTGAGAAGAGTAATATGTAATGACAAACACTTGGGTAGAAAATCCAGAACTTGTATAGAGATTCCGCAAGAAAACTCACAAGAGTAGTGTATTAGCGTTCGAGTTTGAAACTCGACATCGTTGATCCTTGTGTATGAATACTTGAAATGTTAAAAAGTTTAAGGATGTATATCAAGTGTCATTAGAATTAGTGTCGCCCATGTTGGCAATAGAATGAAAATAAGAAGAAATTACTATAAATTTTACGTCCGATTTATTACTGTCTCTGAAAGAGAAAAATGTCATGTGGCTTATTGTTAAATAGTTGACGAAATGTGTAAATCATGTTGTATGCACTAAATTTTCTCTCATCAGGTTTGAGGAATTTTGTGTCTGTATGAATGTTGGATATCTTGAAATTCTAGTCTCCATTAATCAAATTGAGATCTGGGTTTCCTATCATGATTTCTTGAAGAAGCTAAAGGAGGCTTCGAAATGAAAGGTAACTGAGAGTTGATGTGGCAAATAACTAGACTATATGAAATTATAGAGATTGTAAAGCCATGGTGAACTGGCTAATTTTACTATTTGGATTTGAAAATATTCAAGTATGTGTATGTATGTAACATGATGGCATGAAATGGACTTTTGAGTACTTGAACTCTCTGATATAGATTAAGTTTTAGAGAAAGTGTTGTAAAGCGAAAACCGCTCTCGATTCTTGTATGTGAATTTTAAAAAGATAGGTAGTAAAAGCTCACCATGAGTGAAAGTTTCTTTGACATCGATTATAGGATTGAGGAATCTAAGTGAAAAACCAAACCACTTTTCTAATAAGATTTTCAGGGACGAAAATCCCTAGAGGGAGAATTGTAACAGCCCGAATTTAGACTTAATTGGAGCAGTGATTTCAAAATCACTAACCTGAGCTTAGGGAAATTATTTCTAATATTTTTTTATGTGTTATAATATTTGTATAAGGGTGCATTAAAATTTTGGTGAATTAATTTTAGCATTTGTGAGCTTAATTGCGAAAAAGGACTAAATCGCATAAAGGGCAAAAGTTTTGTTTTACTACCCAAAAATGTTAAATAGCTAGAGAACCAAAATTGGAGGTCTTTAAAGTGCAAATAGGCCATTTGGGAAGTGATGGCCGGCCATAGGGATAGTAAAGTTTGAAAAGTCAACATTTGGTGGCATTAGGTGGCTTGTTTTGGTAATAAAATAAAATAAAATAAAAAAGAAAAAGTTGTCATCTTTTTCATTTCTTCTTTTTCTTCCACCGAAAATGGCAGCAAACATGGGGGTTTTGAGGGCTTAAATTTCTAGCCACTTAGTTCCTTTGCTAGTAAGTGATTTTGATGGTCATTTTTTATGATTTTTGTATTTTAGGAACCCTTGTAGCTTAATCTAGCTAATTAGGGGTTATTTTGCAAAATGGTTGAAAGTCTAGGATTTTGCTATGTGAATATTTATGTTTTTTGCTGAATTTTTATGGAAAAAATAAGTCATGGTTGTATAATAAACAACTTTTGTGAAAGGATTTTCATGAAAAACACCTAAAAAGGGTTATTTTGTAAAGTTTGTAAAATGAGTTGTAAATGTGTAAAATAATAGAAATTGTGAGCTGCTATAGTTATAAAAAAGAATTCAACTAGGCTTGGTAAAGGAGGAAATTTGATAAAAATTGATTTACGAGCCTAAGGGCAAAATCATTATTTTTGTAAAATCTAAGGGTAAAACAGTCTTTTTGCCAAATTGTGAATTATAGAATGTTTTAATTAATGTAATGATTAAATGGGTGAATTTCATCATGTTAGATCAAGAAAATCAAGATTTGGGCTTAAATTGGAAAGTACGAGGTTATGTACTAAATTGGAGTAATAAGACAAAATTGCATTCGAGGTAAGTCCGTGTGATTAAATAAGCATGATATCCATGTTATTGTTAATATATTGAAAATCTATCTTGCTATGATTGTATTGAGATTTATGTTGAAGATATTGTATATGAAAAAGTGATGCCAAATGTTAATAACATTTATGTGATGATTGAAAGCATTGGAAATTTGATGGAATATGATATTCCATTGAAACAAGTGGGTTGGTGTGGCAATAATAATGTAATGTTGTTATTGTTGTTTATGTTTGAAGCCTAAATTGATAAGGCTTAAAACGAGTAAGTTTATATGTAAATGATATATCTTTTATTTATGCTTTACATGTGGATGTTCTATAGGAAATGTGAATGATTATTATTGTCATTGCATGAAATTATGAAAAATGTGGATATGGATAAATTCCATGGAAATTTTGATAATGGTGGGCTATGTGCGAAACCACCGAGAATTATCGATAATGGTGGGCTATGTACGAAACCACCGGGAATTATTGATAATGGTGGACTATGTGCAAAACCACCGGGAATTATTGATAATGGTGGGCTATGTGTGAAACCACTTTATAATTGCTAATATAAATGGCTATGTGCGAACCATTGAGCATGATTTATTATATTGAGGTGTGTATTGAGATTTTATTAAGTGAAATTATGAATGTGGTGATGATGAATTAGTGCAGCGATTGAATGTGGAAATGTGTAAACTTTGTGCATGCCATGTGCTTGAGAAATGTGGTAAGGTTGCAAATGAGTAAGTTATACACATGAGAAGGACTTTATGATGACCCTGTGATTATAGGTCGATACTTATGATGTATGAGAATGTGATAAAGTCGATTGACAATATGTATGTTTTAAAAGAAGTTAAAACAATGAAATCATGAAAGAGTGGAATTAGCTGTCAAACAGTATTGGACAACAGTAGTTACGTGACTTTGAAAAATCACCATAAATGGTGTAAATTGAATTAGAGGCTGAATGAGATATGTAATGAAAGCTTATTTCTTATAAAAGAAACATAGTAAGCAAAGGAATTTTATATTAAGAGATATTTGAATTTTTGTGAGACAGAGTCAGAATGATTTTGAAACCCCCTGTTCTGATTTGGGAAAATCATTAAAAATTATAAAAAAAATATTTATGGATTATAATTGTAATATCCCGAATTAGGGCCTAATCAGAATAGTGGTTTCGTGACCACAAATTTGAGATAAAAATAATTATTTTATAATTATTTTGAGGTTTATGATATGATTGCATGATTGTGTGAAAATTTCGTGAAGAAATTCTATGCATAAAGTGCTTAATTTGAAATTAGGGACTAAATCGAATAAGTTGCAAAACTTGCATTCTAGAAGCTTTTAGTATGAAATTGCTTTGGAATATTAATTAGGAGGTCTTAAATAGCAATTTTACCAATTTCTAAAATTCTGGACAAAAATGGACATACATAGGTAGAAATAACCAAAGTTTTTAATGAAGGGTATTTTAGTCATTCGGTAATTAAAAGATTAAAAAAGGGAAAAAGATGGAAAAATATGTCAATCTTCTTCATTAGGACGAAATTTCAAGGGTTCTCCATAGCTAGGGTTTGTTTCAAGCTTCCAAGCTCCATAGTAAGTGATTCCAAGCCCCGTTTTTAATGTTCTTTACGTTTTCGGAGTCCTAGTAACTTGATTAAGCTTATTCTAGCAATAATTTAATCTAGGGTTCATATTTGGAAAAATACCCATAGGTGAAAAGTGTTTATTTTGATGTTTTACGATAGAATATGAGGTTTTAAATTATGCTAAACAACTTGTGCTACTTAGTTTTAAGGAAAAACGAGTAAAACGGCTTAATTAGCAAAAATACCTATTGTTCATAAGTACATGTTAGAGTGGGAATTTGATGTTGCTGTTGGTAAATAAATGATCAACATGTCTTAAAACATAAGAATTAGGGAAAAAGTTTAATTTCCGAGATTTGGGGCAAAAGTGTAAATATGTAAAAGTTTAGGGGCAAAATTATAATTTTGCCAAAGTTAGAGTTAAGGACTATTTTGATAAATGTGAGTATTAAATAAGCTAAATGTGTTATTTTAGATCAAGAAAGACGTGGAATCGACCTTGATCAAGGAAAAGAAAAGATTGTGGACTAAATTGCAAAATTTCTATATTTTGTACCGAGTTAAGTTCATGTGTAAATGTGGTAACATAATTGTTATTTTAAGTAATTCAATGTTATTTATATGATATGATGTTTATTATTATGAAATATTATGCTTTGTGAATTATTATTTGATAAGTATGAAATGCTATCAAGCATCGTTCTCGACATTTCGAGGAGGACGACAAAAATGTGTGATTGAGGTGAATCCCGTTTGAACCTTGGGAATAGATTAGGGTACAAGTGACATGTCACTAGGATGGTTGAGTTCCGAACTCGTTGAGTTGAGTCCGAGTTCGTGAGATGTAACTAGGCATCCGAGCTCGTTGAGTTGAGTTCGAGTTCACTTATGGATGCGAACATCTGAGCTCGTTGAGTTGAGTCCGAGTTCACTTATGGGCGGGTTACATGGTAGCTTGGCTACATAAATTCCGTAGGCTATTGAGTTTTTCTAGCTACGAATATGACACTTATGTATATGCAATCCGTGTATCCGAATTATATTCCGATGTGTTCAATGGGTGAATTTTAAGCTAATAAGGAGAATACCTAGAACGAAAGTGACATGTGGTAAGTGTGGTGAAAGAGGAAATTGGACAGGTATGAGCTTAAACCTCGGGTTGAGAACTTGGTAAGACAAGATTGTGGTAAGATAGAAAGTATACTTGTAACATGAATGTCTTAGTGATATTTATGCAATTGATGTTAACGTTGAATTGCATGATTATGTTACTTGTTATTTGCATGTGAATTTACTAAGCATTTATGCTTACTCCCTTCTTTTCATTCATTGTAGTTTGACAAGCCAGCTGGAAAATCGGGAAAGGTCGAAGGATCGCTCACGCTATCCAGGGACCAATTTGGTATAATGGCTTGTGTATTTTGAGTATGGCATGTATAGCATTATGATCATTTTGTGTATATGATCTTATGATATGGTTATTGAGTGATTAGGAAATGATTGGTAATGATTAGCCATTGGAATGGCCGATCAAGATCATATTTGGTGATATGTATGTTTAATGTGCCACTTAATCTATAGAAGTTCACAAAAAGGTGAAATTTGTTATAAAACAGTATCATACAGCAGCAATGATGTGAGTTTGAAAAATCACTAAAAATAGTAGAGACAGAATTAGATGGTGAATAAAATATAAAATTGAATCTTATTGTGTCTATTTTTATATGGAAGAAACAAAACAGGTAGAGTTGTATTTTATAAGATATTTGAGTTTTGGTGGAATAGGGTCAGAGCAATTTCTGAATCCCCTGTTCTGACTTTAGAAATTCACTAAAAATTGTAAAAAAATAATTAGGAGTCATGCTATATATTTACAGATTCCTTATTGAGTCTACTTTTAAGGGAAACAAATTTCATAGTCATCTGAATTCTATACAGAGAGAAAAGTGATTCGTAGTGAATAGAGGTCAATGCAATCGAACACTGAAACAGGGGAAACTTTAACTAATAAACTGTACTAATTGGCAAAAATTCTGGAAAAAAATTAGTAAATAGATATATGAGTCTAGGTTTAGGAAAAATTTACGGATTTTAATTTTGAGTTTCGTAACTCGAGATATGATTTTTTTAGTGACCATGATGTAGATGGACAGTTTATTACGAATGCTAAAATAAATGGTTTAAAATTGTTTAAGTGATAAATTAAGTTTGCTAACTCCTCAAACTCGACTCCGGTGATGGTCTTGGGTAAGGGGGCGTTACAATAATTTATATACTTAGAATCCTAATTGAGTCTATTTTCAAAAGAAATAAATGAGAACATCATCCAAGACCCGTATTATGAGATAATAAAATTTTAGTGAAGAGGGTTCAAAACTGTCAGATAGCGAAAGGGGTAACTTTAAGGAATAAACTGTACTAATTGGCTGAACCAAAAATTCTAAAAATTTTATGGTAAGAATATATGTGAGTATAGTTTTTGAGAAAATTTTTAGATCTTAATTTGGAGTTCTGTAACTCCAAATATAAATAATTTAGTGAACATGACTCAAGAAAATAGCTTGACCTGAACATAGGTAAAAAGGCAATTATGAGAGTATTACCTTGAGATCATATTGTAAGAATTGGTGGAAGATTATTGATAAATTGCTTATTATTTCTATATGGACTTACTAAGCGTGAAGCTTACTCCCTCCTTTCCATTTCCTTTAGCTTGTCAGGTTAGCTCGGGGTTGGAAATCGTCGGAAGCAGCATCACACTATCAAGTCGCTACCTTTGGAATAACGAAGCATAAGTTAGAAATTTTCGAGTGGCATGTATAGGGATCTAGTTTTGTGGTATGTGTTATTATGATTTTGGCCAAATGTATTGGCTTATATTAAGTTATATGTATATGGCCATGAGATGTGGCTCATATTAATTACAGTTTGTAAATCTAGCTATTCATGTTATGTCTAATGTTTATGATATGATTATGTTTGGTCGCCATGCACGGTTGGTAATATGACATGTGTGTCGGATGTATGATCTATGACCATTAGAGGTGATCATAGCTATGTAGTAATTGTATGTTATAAAAACAACATGACGATGGTTGAATATGAGTGCCCGAGAGGTAAGTTGGTAACTTAGTATAATGGTAAAAGTGGTCACCAAAATGACGGGCCTTATGAATGTGAATTAATGAATCTAGACTTGGTATTTTATGAGTAGGTGCATTACAGGTAAGAGGACATGTCAATGTTATGAATGTATCTTACTAAAGGGTGTTTAATCCCTAAAATGATGCCATGATTTGTGTTTTTGATGTGCCTAAGGTTGTAAGGGATTGGGTAACATAAAGGCTTGGAAAATAGCCTAAGTGTTGGCAACACGGGTTGAGACACAGCCATGTGTCTCAACCGTATGAGGGACTCGGCCTGGAGGCACGGGCTTGTGGCCCGGCCGTGTGGTTCAATTTACATGCTAACGTCATAAACAGAGAGTTACACGGCCTAAGGACACGGGCGTGTCAAAGACACACGAGCGTGTCCCTATGCCCACACGGGCGTGTGACCCTGTTCCATAGGAAAATTTTCTAAGTTTTCCCGAAACTTCTCAAAATTCTCAGTTTGGTCCCGAATCAATCCCAATGTATGTTTTGGGCTTCGTAGACCCAAATAAAGGATGACATGCATGTGTTTGAAAAGTTTTGAATTAAAAGAAATTTTTATAACCCGGTTTTTGCATGTATGTGTATGTTTAAGTCCGGTAATACCTCGTACCTTATCCCGGTGTCGGACATGGGTAAAGGGTGTTACAGTTATCTACTAACTCTTCTTAATGCTATGTTTTCTGTCTAAGGACCTCAAATTTTGAATTCCATAGCTATTTGATATTTATAGCTTCTAGAACTCAACTTTTGTATTTCATTCAATTTGGTCCTTTTATCAATTACATGTAACCGATAAAATTTTCTTCACAAATTATTTATACGATATTCCTATCATATAGTAGACCATAAAATAATATTAAAATAATTTTCCTTCCAGACTCAGATTTGTGGTCTTGAAACTGCTATTCCGATTTCACTTAAAACGGGTTGTTACATCAGTAAACTTATACGCTCTCTCATATAATTCCACAAAAATTTATGGTCTATTATCAGTAAATGAGTACTGAACATGCTCATTTTGAACTCCTAAAATGAAGGCATTAATAGCCCATTGATCCCTCAAGTTCTTCATGTTCAACGTGGCTGCATGAAACTACTTCACATAATCCTATAAAGATTCCCCATCTCTCTGCTTCACTGACACTAAACCCATTGGGGTGCCCATTATCGTTCTATGGGCACAAAACCTACCTAAAAACATCTGACCCAACTGTGAGAAGCTTTAAATGGAACAATGTGGCAAAGTTAAGTACCAATCCTTTGTGTTTCCCCTAAAAGTCATCTAGAAAGTCTTACACTTGTCCCGTTAGCCCCTAACACATTCATATAATCATTATATTGCATGAGATGTGCTCTTGGGTCCCTTCTACCTTCAAACATATCTTTTGGTACTTTGAACTCTGATGGCAGGCCCACAGTTGCAACCTCTGGAGGCAAAGGGTGTTAGAATAAAATAACCAATCCATATCTTGTACATCAGGGTGTAACGCCTGAATGTCCCTCCCCAAAGAATCCATCTCATTTTTCAATGGTTTTGCATGTGCTCCAACAGCCTCCTCCTGAGAGGCACAACATTGTCCTAGAGATCAGAATGGTCCAATTGCATATTGCTCCTCAATTCCTCATTCTATCTTAGTAGCTTCTAGTAAAACAGCTGTTGCTTCTCAAACCTAGTACTCTGTTGATTCTTCTACTCTTTCATTAGCTGTAGTTGTTCTAGTAAATTAAATAATTGCTATGGCGATGCTCCCTAATCCAAGGGAAAGGACGGGCCTTGACCAGAAGGAACATTGAAATCAAAAGAGTTAGAGGCACCTCCCCAGCCTGAGTTACCTAAGTTTTCTAGTCGATTAGTGAACCAACCATGAAAAGGTCCATCTCACGGGGTTGATTATCGGTGTCAAAACCTCCAACTTGATCTAATGGGAAGTTACTAGGGAAGTTCTCGCTAGTGTAACACCCCTAACCTATATCCGTCACCAGAACAGGGTTTCGGAGCATTACCAAAACTTTCAGAACATTTTCAAATAATTTATGTAAGTTACTTTTCATTTACCATAATCATTCATAACGTCCCTTAGTAGGGCCCTTGAGGCCCAAAGCATACATTAGAATCGATTCAGGACCAAATCGGGATCTCTAGGAATTTTTTGCAAAATTCCAAAACTTTTCTTACTATTAAAGAGTCACACGCCCGTGTGGTATGGGACACACTCGTGTGGTCAGGCCGTATGAAGTCACACTCACGTGTCTCGAACCTGTATAACTCTCTGACTTGCAACTCATGAACAAATTGATGTCACATGGCCAAGTCACATGCCAGTGTGCTAGGCCGTGTGGTTAATTCAAATTTTCGTAAAATAGGTGCAGGATTCACACGGCCAAGAGACACGTCCGTGTACTATGTGTGTGCCTCACACGGCTGAGACACACGCTCGTGTCTCTGCCCGTGTGCTCAATTCTAAGCATTTTGTTTCTCAAAATTAAGGTGCAAGGGACACACAGCCTTGACATAAGCCCATGTATCAGCCCGTGTGTCAGACACGGTCTAGACACACGCCCGTGTGTCTGCCCGTGTGGACAAAATAAAGCCATTTCTAGCTTCATTTCTCACCTAAAATCACACCCAAATCCTGCACTTGAAACACACATCCAATACCAACCAATCTAAGCACTCAAATTAAACAAATTCCATCATTCATCAAGGCATACCATTACATTAAAGTGTGTGTTCATATCTTACCTTGATTTAACTTAGGTATTAACCACATTTAATGTCCTATACTTAACATACCACATATGAATATATCATAATATCCTACTTAACATATATTTAGCTACCAAAGCATGACATTACAAGTATATCAAAACAACCATTTCTAGCCATACCAATGGCTGAATTCCAGCATCATTATCAAACCACTAATGGTCAAGTTGTCCTATACATGACATTATACCAAAAGGATCCAACTATATATACCCAAAATAAGCTAGTTGATAGTGTGACGATGCTCCAACGATCTTCCAACCTTCGTGAGCTTCGAGAAAATAAAATGGAGTCAGCATTACATGCTTAGTAAGTTCATATAACGAAAAACTAAACTTACCAATCCTGTTTATTAAATTTAAACATACAATATCATGTTTTCTATCCATTAGCAAAACTTCCTAAACACATGCATTCAATCAAACATGTTAGTCACCAAAATCTCCATATCAATCAAGCAAACATAGATGAGCTCATCATGCGATACTCTTTCAAGTCATTATCATTTCATCTCATTCTCTCAAAACATATCAAAAGTTGTGTCCGTTGAATCATTGAAATTCCAATGGATGCTCAAGTGGTACACTCAAGGTATACGATTCAATAATCCGTCAATTTCTTATTCAAGAGTACCCATTAGGGCCCTTAATCAAGGAAACGCTCTTGAGCCACATATCGTATAATAGGATTACCAGTCTAGGCTAAATCCTTTATATATCGTATGCTCAGAAAAGCTCAACTAAGGTTACCAGTCCAGGCTAAACCTTATTCGTTACGTATACTCGAGAGGTGTTATATTAGATTACCCGTCCGGGCTAAATCCTTTCTATGATGAGGTCAATAGGATTACTCGTCCGAGCTAAATCCCGTCTGTAACAAATGCAAAACCTCATTCATTTCGGGAAAGCTCATGTAATCATCGAAATTCAATATTCAATCGGGACTTAACCCTTTTTTCACCATTTCCAAGCATATACTAAAATTTCTCATATAACATTGAAATAATATAAATCAATATAATTCACATTTCGTACAAGCACAACATTCAATTAAACATATTTACGTGCCCGATTAAGTTATACGAACTTACCTCGACACTTATTCGCGTTTAAAATCTACTAATTTGAAACATTTTCTTTTCCTCGATCTAGCCTCGAATTTGAGTTGTTTGGATCTATATAAATAACTTTAACCATCAATTTCACAAATTTCATACTTATTAGGACTCAATCTACGTCCTAGGCAAAATAACCATCTTGCCCCTAACTTTTCCATAAATTCTAATTTCGTCCCTAGGCTTGGAAAATGAAACTTGTGCAATTTACTCCCTATTCCAAGACTAACTAAAATCCCATTACAAAATTTACAGCACAAGCATTCATAAATTTTCAGCATTTTTCCTTCAATTTGACAACTTTGCATTTTAGTCCCTAAATCATGTTTTCACCAAAAATCACTTTGTAAGAGTTGTTTATCTATCAACAACCTTTCATTTTCTACCATAAATTTCTAATTTTCAGCATATTCATCCATGACTCATTTTCTAAACTTTGATAACTTTTCAAATTAGTCTCCCAAATAGATAGATTAAGCTATCCCAGTTTTAAAAATATTAAAATTACTAAAAACGAGACAAGGAAACTTACCCAATTAGGCCTTGAAAGTTTCTTCTCTCTCTCCTAGGGTTTCCATCAAATTTTTGGGTTGAAGATGACAAAATAAGATTATATTTCTTTTTTATCATCTTTTAATTAATTAAGTATTTCAATTTTCAATTTAGTCCTTGCCCTTTTCCTAAATTTCCATGGATGAGTCACCTTAAAATATCTACATACTTTCTTAATGGTCTAATTATCATATAATGACCTCTAGTTTTGAATTCCATAGCTATTTAATCCTTATAGCTACTATATTTCTACTTTCGCATTTTATGCGATTTAGTTCTTCTCTTAATTAAACACGAAATCAGTAAAATTTTCTTACCAAAATTTTCACATGACATTGCTAACATACTACGGACCATATAATAAAATAAAATAAATTTTATTTTCAGACCGGATTTGTGGTCACAAAACCACTATTCCGATCTCACTGAAATTGGGCTATTACAACTAGGGTGAGTCATCTTTGTTTTCTGATTTTTTTATGGTCGTAATTCTGTCCACACTCACCGTACCAAATTGTTGAGTGCTTTTGTGAGTCTATCTACTCAAGGAGGATAATTTCCCTATTTATATGATACAGTTCTTGGATGTGAGTCCTAAGTAAGCCCCCATGCATACCAACACGTAACATATTCTAAGGTTAACACATGTTCCCTAAGTGTGGACTCACTTGCATAATGATGCGAATCCACCAAGTGCGAACTCATGTAAGCGAACTATGCAGGCGAAAGAGGATCAGGTCGGTCCCAGTCAGGTAAGCGGGTAGCAGGTCAGTAATGGCAAACACCGTAACAAGTATAAAATTTTGTCCAAACTCATCCATATTTGTAAATGACTAACCCAAACTCATTTTAGGCCCACTCATAGTTTTTTTTTAAATATATATTATTTTAATTTAATATTTAATATTTTAGATGGTTTTTCTTTTATTAAAATTTTAAATTTTGACAACTTAATATATTTTTTAATGTTTACATGGTATTGTATTATTATACATTTAACTTTATGTAAGATAAATCACATAATATATATATATATATATAAATATATATTATATATTATAAAAAAAGGCTTTATGTTCAAATTGATTAAATTACTTTTTGATTGAGTCTTAGTTTGGTTGATTTAATTACTAGTGCAGGAGGATATGAGTTCAAACGCGCTGAAGCATATTTATCTTCCTATTTAAGAGTTGGAATTCTAAACGATGAAACTTAAGTTTGCCCATATTTTAAACAAATGTCATTTTTATTTAAACCCTTCTATATTTTAAATGGACTTTCGAGCTCGAATGAACACCTCAACCCATAAGAAGTGTAAATTTAAGTATGATTTCAAAATTCCAATTGTTTAATCATAAAATTTGGGTCAAATCATTTTCTCCATCCCTATATTTAAATGAATCCCTAATCATAAAAAGTTAGAATTTAAAATATATTCCTCTTTCAATCATTTTTCCTCTAAATTTACTATCAAAACCCCAAAGCAATCATAGTGAATTCAATAAGCATAATTGACGGTGAGCATTTTTTTAACAAAAGAAAAGACGATGCCAATTATTGGACTAGAAGTTTTTAATAAAAAAGCAATAAGATTAAAAAAATTTAAAGTAAATAAGATTCTTTTTAAATAAAGGGAATAATTTCAAACTTTGCCAAATACAATGACTAAAGAGCGAAATAGAACTTGATAACAGCCAAAAGATGGCGTAAGACTTTCTAGGATCCAAAAAAGGAACATTGCATACATGTTGCATTAAACTTTAAGCAACCAAGTTTGGTCATGTAAACCAACATTTCCTACACTAAACATTCGGCCGAATAGGACGATACGCAAATACGGAAGAAAGCCATAATCGGATTAACAAAAACAAAAACCAAAAGATTCATCTATTCACGAAAAAGACTCAGAAATTCTCAAAACTGTACAAAATCACATGAATTCTCCACGGTTTCATATCTTATGCTTCTTTCCAAATACGGCCACTTACCCTCAACTTCAGCTCTTGCCTATCGCCACCGGAAAAGTATAGAGCTAGATTCCTTTGGATAACAAGTCCATCTTGACTGTCACGAACTTTCCGATGACTGTCACGAATGCTCCTTGGAATCCCTTGCCATGTTAGCTTTCGACTGTTGGCACCAACTTCCAAACAATAACTGAACTTTTTTGCTTCACTATCATCACCCATAAAACGTAAAAAGGCCATATAGACAGGTACCATCCCGATCTGGAAGGCCTCAAAATGCAAGCAGAATTGTTCTCCAAAACATTTGAACACCTGCAAAGGATATCAGCGTTCAAAATCTAGATCCAGGATTCATCACAATACAAGATTTAATTTGATCGTAAGAACAGTAGACAAAAACACTACGATCAATTGCATTGAAAGTTAAAAAATAAAACTAACTGTAACTTCAACAGTCTGAAGAGAAACCACATAATCTCCTCAAAGATAGTAAGAACTCGATGATTGTTGAAGCACAGTAACAATGATTGTAATGCAAGGTAGCGTAAATGAACTTACAGTAAGCATCCATGTAGCATGTTCTACTTCATGTGGATTCGATTTCACATATCTATGGTTGAAGGTACATCCATCGTGCATGTCGACCTTATGATCATCCTTGAGATGTGCAATGAGGGTTGGGATGTCACCTGTGATGGAACAATCAGAACCAGCATAGGGGCAATTGTAAGGACGAAATCGACAGTGTTGCTCATGCTTAAGCTTGCTGTAATATGGGAGAATTTCATGGCAACCTAGGCTATGATATTTACAAGGGAGTTCCAAGGATTCCGCAACTTTCTCCAATGCTAATCACCTTATATTTCCGAGATCATAACGGCATGACGGACAACAGTTGTGCACTCTATTCTTGCAATTCAAGCACAAAGTGTGTCCATTTGGGCACTGCAATAGAAGATTGAATGCAAAACATATAAATATTTCAGTAACTGAGTAATTTTCTATATTGTAGCCAACATCTCTTACGGTAAAGACCGAATCAGCCTATGTTTCAACAAAACTATCGGAATTCCTTTTGAATGACTTTACGAGCACAAAGATACTGCAGCACTTAAGCTCCAAGATGAAAAGTTATAATCTTTAATAGACATAAATTAGCGTTTTCTTTTTCTCTATAATGCTATGTCTGTAACTAACCATTCGATGCTTGTGCCTGATTTCGTACACTTCACAATTACATAACCGAAAAACTTAATTCAATAGGGCAGCACAACCAGTTCCTTGCCACCATTTTCACCCCAACAAACAGATATCATCACTAAGTTCCATACAAGCATATGAAAGCACAAATCTTAGCATTCATGGTCAAGTAATTTAGAAATTTCAGTAACAGGAAAACAATAAATAAAGGGTACAAAATTACATCTCTACGGAAGAGCCAGAATGAACCTGGTGAATTGGCGGGTACATCAAGTTTTTGCATACAGGACATTCAAGGAGCTCATAAACACCGTTGTTTGACTGAATTCCATGTTTTCCAACAAAACCAAAAGAACTTTTTGTCGTCATAGAATTACTCTCGGGTTTTGTTGTAGCAATGGCGTAATCCACAACGGCATGATAAGATTCAACTTCTTTGCAAGCACTGCCTCCAGGAGCCATTGCTACTCCAAATATATTTACCTATTACGGAAAGGCCTCACACTCTGTTTCCCTATAGAGGACAAAAATTAGATGTCATCAGAAAAGAAAGATACCGAAATCAAATTCCGAATTCATATGCAGTTGAACATCTAGAAGAAAATAAGACAAGCAGGGCATAAAATGCTACATCTTTAAGCAAGCAAAAGGAGAGGATCGCCAATAAAAAAGAACCCACCTTCCCTAATAACATCATCATCTAAGAATGCAACATTCCCAGTTTTTTTTTTTTTTAATGAAAATCCATTTAATTTCAATCAAATATAAAGTTGAATAATGCAGAAAAAGAAGCAACATAATCATAAAAAAGAAACCAAAATACGAGACTAACAGCATACAGAAAAAACAAAACAAAACTTAATCCACCAAATTTGAATTGGATTTTTACCCTATAAAAGAAATTTAATATTTTGTAATAGAGAAACCAGAAAATGAGGGGGAAATGTGAAAGAAGAGAAGGCCCTCCCCAACCCCATAATGTTAAACGTTCCAACAAAGTTTCCTCTTTTTCGGTGAAATGCTAAACTAAGTTTGTTCTAAAAACCAACTTACCTACTTGGATTAATTAAGACACAAAGAACAATGAAGCAAACCAAAAGCACCTATTTTTAAAAAGTTGTCAAACATTACAAATCAAAAGAAAGAAACAAAAGCAGAACCAAAGATAAAAATACACAGTTGAGATTTCCAAGCTTAGTAGTGTCATTTAACATCATTAAAATCCCAAAATAAAATCTGGGTTGTGCTCTAAAACAGTGAAATAATAGTAATTAGAGAGAATGATGAAGGGGGAACAGCCCAAACTTACGAGTTTTAAACCCAACACATGGAAGATATGAAAGGCAAAAACATTTCAAATGATGGCCATCCTTCTTTCAAAATGCAAACGCCTTTCTCCTTGAAATAGATTGGCCAAATTCAAATATATATATATATATATATTTAAAATTTATATTTAAAATTAGAGTTAATTGCAACTGACATCCCTAAACTATGACCCTTATTTTAAATTAGTCTTTAAACTTCAAAACATTCTAAGATTTTATATTTATCAAGTCATTTTATTATTGAAACCGTTAATCTAACAGTTAAATGACACGTCAATTCTTATTTAACTAAATTTAAAATGAAATCTTTAAATAAATATAAGGTTGTCGCATAAATTTTAAAAATAAGGTAAATCTGCAAGAAGAAAAAAAATAAATGATAAATCCTTTGTAAAAGTTTTGAAAACCTAAAACCTAAAATTGTTTAAAACATCTAATTTTACAATCTTCATTTTTCTTAAAATTTTCATTTTAAATTATTTTACATAAGATATTGTGTATCATTCAACATTTAAACTAATGATTTTAGTAATGAAAGGACTTAATTGATATAATCTTGATAGTTTAAGGATGTAATTAGAATGATTTAAAATTTAAGAACTAATTTAAAATGGATCATAGTTTAGGGATCTTTGATACAATTAACGCTTAAAATTATTACTTTTATTTATTAAATAATTAATAATGATCTGTGTCGAAGTTTAAATTCGGTACTAGTACAAATGCAAAAAAAAAAAAAAATTAAAAACTGAAAATTAAACTAAAAAAATGACCTTGATAAAAAAATTTCTTCATTAAAATATGAGTGGAGACATATATAATTTTTGTTTTCATATAGTATATCATTTGAATCACGTAAAGATTATATAATAATATATCAGAATTAAAAATTATTAGATTATTAAATTTTAATTTTAATTAAAAATAATATTAAATAATTAATTATAAATATAAATATATTTTAATATAATTTAATGTTTCTATTTGAACCAAACCTAAGGAAAATATCACATGAACATCATATATGTAAACGTAAGGGTGACACACAAGGACACCTTTAAGTCCAACAAGTCAAGTTATTTTTTCTTTTTTTCCAAATGATGCTATCGTTGAAAACACCAAATTAACATATTCCCTGTAAAATAATAAAGTTAACAGTAAAGGGAAAGTAGGGTCGAAATCCTCAGGGACCGGATTATACGAATACTCGTTTTTTCGATATCCTAGCCGAAATCGTGCCCAAGAAACCTGCGTTACTGGGAAAAATAAAAATAACAGAATTTAAAGTTGGATCTGGAAATAAAAATAAAACGAAAACAGAATTAAGAAGTCGAATTGAAATTGCAAAAATTAAAAATAAAAGATAGAGTTGAGATAAAGAAATTCTTATGGGAAAGCTCCAGCCTCCAGTTGTCTCATTCCGCCTTGGGTTCGATCCTTGGCTTTGGATGACCCTTTTCGAACCAAGTAAGCCAGTTATAGTGGAAGAGGACGCCTACGACCACCAGCTCCAAGAATTTATACTTACGATTTTAGGGAACCTGACTCTAGCCAACATCCTAGGCTAGATCAACGTCTCTCAATGGCGAATCCCACGCCACCTTGTCTCTTTGGCTCGCCAACCTCTGACACAGTAAGTTGATGAACCGACAGTGCAATCCTTCCAAAACACACAAAACGGCCGCCTTTGCATCTGTTGAAAAGCTTACTTCTTAAGGGCCATGGACGGAAGCGTCAGCCCGTAATTCGGAGAAACGATGAATACTTGGTAGAAAAGGGGCTAAGTATGGGTTCTAAGCCTCAAGAACCCTTTTAGGAAATATTGACAACTTTCGGCTAGAAGGGTTTTAGTGGCTCATGATAAAAGTGGGGAAGAAAATAAATATAAAAAATGAAAAAAGAATTTTATTAAAAGAAAATATGGAAATAACAAAAAGACTTTGGGGGAGAGTGTTTACAGAAAAAGATGGATACAATCAGAGTCACTTCACCCCCCTTTTTATAGTGCTAGGAAAAAAGTTTAATTTAACTTAAATTCCTAAAAGATAAATACATTTAAATAAAAATAATTAAAATAAAATCCTAATATAATTCTAATAATTATCCTAACATTAATTATCCTAATATAAATAAAATAAAATAAAATAGAGTCTTCCAAAATAAAATCTCTTCTATTTGCTTTTAAGTCCTTGTGCCTTCTATGTTCGCACTTTTGGCACAATCTTTTTCCTGTGTCGCGTATCAGCCCATTTTGTCTCCAAATTTACACTTTTGTCCCCTTAATTTTGCTTTGCCTCCAATTTAGTCCCAATGAGATAAAATATTATAAATAGCACAAATTAGCAGGAACATACTCAGAATAATCACATAATTAATACAATAAAATATATTATTCTAGAGCATTATCAAATTCCCCCTACTTAGCCCATGCTTGCCCTCAAGTATGGTTCCTATCGACTTGTGAAAGCTAGATTCTGCCATAAGAAAAATACCACTCCAAAGTTTTATAAAAATTAGTTAAAAATGCATATGAAAAATAAAGGGAACTCTAAGCTTGCTTTAAGTAAAATAGAAAAAGTACTCCAATTAATTCACACAAAAATTAAGAACGACTTAAATTATTTCACGCTATTTCGGTAAATTACCAAACCTACCAAGACACCCTAATTATTTCTTCCTTTAGTCCCCCAAGTGCAACTTTATTAGTACTTATTATATTTTTTTCTTTCTTTCCTTTTTATATTTTTTTCTTTTTTTCCTTTTTTGATTTTTTTGATTTTTTTGATTTTTTTTCTTTTCTTTTTTTCCTTTTTTTATTTTATTATTATTTATTTACTTAGGAATATATTAAACCTTTTGACGCGAAGATAGATGACAACCCAAGCACCCCACCCCGGTTACTCAGCCTAACATACTCCTAAAATTATTTATTTTCGGTTAGCGGAGTTTTACCCATCACGTCACACAACCTTTTGACGCGAAGTAGAATGACAACCCAAGCACCCTACCCCGGTTACTCAATCAGTCACGATTTGAGCCATACTCATAACCTCGGCTAGCGGAGTTTTACTTGTCATGTCACACAACCTTTTGACGCGAAGTAGAATGACAACCCAAGCACCCTACCCCGGTTACTCAGTCAGTCACGATCTAAGCTGTACTCATAACCATGGAAAACATTTATTAAAAATTAAACGATATTTAAAATTTTTGAGAACTCAGAAAAAAAAATAATTTAAGTGTCAAAAATAAGTTTCAGTAATCACCTAATAGCAATGAACATTAATTAAGCATGCAATCATTTTAAGTGTTCACTTTATATTAAACTTAATCAATTTTACAAAAAGCAAGATAGAGGTAACTTTATTAATCACAATTATTTTTAGCCTAATAAAAATAAAACAGTGGAGATGGCATCAATTATGAAAAAATCATAACTTTCTTAGACAGTAAAAATCATGCTTGTGGGGCAAACAGTAGGCAATTCCTGGTAAAATCTTGAGCATGAAAAGTGGCAGGATATTCTTAAAATAAATGGGCAGAAATGAGCACAAAACAGCAGCAACAACAATATGACAGCAAAAATAGCAGATAATGACAGTAACAACGAAGAATGCCGCCCCCACTTAAAACACACAGTCCTCGATGTGAAAGTAAAAGGAAAAGAAATAGGCGGAGAAAAAAAAATTTTAGAAAAACTCCCCATGTAGTTACCTTCGGTTGGCGCACACGGTGGAGAAGAAGATGGCGAAGCGGCAAGGGATGGAGACGGGGTGGGTGACGTGTGCAACGGCAGTTCGGCTTTGGGTTCTCACCATGGTGGCTGAGAAATCAGCGGTAGGTGGTGGAGGAGAAAGGAGTCGGTGACTATGGAGAAGGGAAAGGAAATTTGGGGAAAAAAAATGTAAGGTTTGGGGGTTTTATTTGCTGAAAAGGGGTGTTTGGCTGCAGGTTTTGGGGATTCTAGGTCTGGAATAGGACTATTTGGCTGCAGGGATATGGCATTCTGGGCTGGAATAGAATCTGGAATAGAGGCTGTTTGGTTGCAGGAATATGTCATTCTGGGCTGGAATAAGGCTGGAATAGGGGCTACTTGGTACCATGAATAGGGCTGTTTGGTGCATTTTTTTTCCTTCTTTTCTTCGTATTTTCGCTCCATTTTGCCTAGATGGAAGAAGAGAAATTTATTTTAAAAGAAAACAAATAAAAAGAAAATGATAAATAATAAAGAATAAACAATAAACAATAAACAATAAACAATAATGAAAAATAAAAATAAAAATAAAGATTGGGTTGCCTCCCAACAAGCGCTTGTTTAACGTCATTAGCTCGACGCCTTGAATGGTTCTATGGTGGCTCTAACTGAATTTTTTCGACCGTGTGGGCCTGAAAATTTTCGTAAAACGGCTTCAACCTCTGGCCATTGACTTTGAACCGCTTCTTCGATTCTTCACTTTCTATTTCAACCGCACCATGAGGGAATACTTCAGTAACGACAAAGGGTTCTTGCCATCGTGATCGGAGCTTACCTGGAAATAATTTCAACACAGAGTTATAAAGTAAAACTCTTTGTCCTACCGAAAAATACTTCTGAGCGATTTTTGTATCATGAAACAACTTGGTCTTATCTTTATAAATACGAGCATTCTCGTAAGCATCATTGTGGATTTCTTCCAGCTCTTGGATGTCTAACTTCCTCGCTTTTTCGGCTGGGTCTAACTCCATGTTACATTGTCGAACCGCCCAATAGGCTTTATGCTCTAATTCTACCGGAAGATGGCAAGCCTTGCCAAAAACAAGTTGATACAGGGTCATTCTAATTGGTCCTTTACATGCTGTTTGATAGGCCCAAAGTGCTTCATTGAGTCGAAGGCTCCAATCTTTTCTGCTGGGCCGCACCGTTTTCTCCAAAATAGTCTTTATTTCTCTATTTGAAACCTCGGCTTGACCATTCGTTTGGGGATGGTAAGTCGTAGCTATACGATGATGGACTCCATATTTTGACAATAGTGCCTCCATGACTTTGTTGCAAAAATGGGTGCCACGATCACTGATTAGGGCTCGAGGTGTGCCAAACCTGGAAAAAATAGTTTGTTTTAGAAATTCTACAACAGTTTTGGCATTATCGTTGCAAGTAGGCTTTGCTTCTATCCACTTAGAGACATAGTCTACCGCAAGGATTATATAAACATTGCTAAATGAAGAAATAAATGGGCCCATGAAATCGATGCCCCAAACATCAAAGATTTCGCATACATGAATCGGGGATAGGGGCATTTGATTTCGTTTAGTGATGTTACCTATGTGTTGGCACCTATCGCAAGACTTACAGAAATTATATGCATCTCGAAAAATTGTAGGCTAATATAACCCACATTCTAACACCTTCTCTTAGGTCCAAAATGACCTCCGCAAGCTTCAGCATGACAAAAATTAAGGATAGAAGTTACCTCAGTTTCTGGAACACATTGTCGTATTATTTGATCTGAACAGTGTTTCCACAAGTATGGGTCATCCCAAATGTAATATCGAGCGTCGCGTTTGAGCTTATTCCTTGCGGAACGTGTTAACTTAGTGGGTAACGATCCTGTGGCTAAGAAATTTACCATATCTACATACCATGGAAGATGTGTCTCGGTCGAGAATAAGCTTTCATCAGGGAATTCCTCCTTAATGGGAATATCGTCAAAAGGTACATTTATCCTGCTCAGGTGGTCAGCCACTAAGTTCTCGCATCCCCTTTTATCTTGAATCTCAATGTTGAACTCTTGGAGTAGCAGAATCCACCTGATGAGCATTGGTTTTGCTTCCTTCTTTGAGATCAAGTACCTAAGGGTTGCATGATCAGAAAAAATAATTACTTTAGATCCCAATAAATAAGGCCGAAATTTATCTAAAGCAAATACAATGGCTAAGAGTTCTTTTTCTGTCGTGGTGTAGTTGCTCTGCGCGACATCTAGGGTTTTCGAGGTATAACAAATGACATGTGGTTCTTTGTTTATCCTTTGGCCCAACACGGCCCCTACACTGCGCTCGCTGGCGTCGCACATAACTTCAAATGGAAACTTTCAATCTGGCGGTTGCACTATAGGAGCGGAGACCAATTTTTGCTTGAGCGTGTCGAAAGCCTCCTTACACTTTGGGTCAAAGTTAAACTTCTTATCTTTCTGCAACAATTCACACAGTGGTTCAGCTATCTTTGAGAAGTTCTTTATGAAGCGCCTGTAGAATCCTGCATGACCAAGGAAAGAACGAATTTCCCTCACAGTAGAGGGGTAAGGCAAAGAGTTTATAACTTCAATTTTGGCCTTATCGACCTCAAGTCCCTTAGATGACACAACATGTCCTAGAATTAAACCTTTGTCTACCATAAAGTGACACTTTTCATAGTTCAAGACGAGATTAAATTCTATGCATCTACTCAAAATTATCGTCAGGTTTTGAAGGCATTCATTAAAACAATTTCCATAAACAGTAAAATCATCCATAAACACTTCGATAATATTTTCCACATATTCAGAAAATATACTCATCATGCATCTTTGGAAGGTGGCGGTGCATTGCAAAGACCAAATGGCATCCTTCTGTACGTGAATATTCCAAATGGGCACATGAAAGTGGACTTTTCCTGATCTTCTGGCACCACTGGGATTTGAAAGAAACCTGAATAGCCATCAAGACAACAAAAGTGAGATTTTCCAACTAACCTTTCAAGCATTTGATCAATAAAAGGAAGAGTGAAATGAACTTTTCTAGTGTATGAGTTCAACTTCCTGTAATCAATACAGATGCGCTACCCATTTTGTACTCAGGTAGGTACCAAGTCACCTTCAGCATTTTCCTTTATTGTCATGCCCGTTTCTTAGGCACGACTTGTACCGGACTTACCCATCTACTGTCAGAAATAGGGTAAATTACATCAGCGTCCAAAAGCTTGATTATTTCCTTTTTTTCTACCTCCATCATATTCGGATTTAGCCATCTTTGTGCCTCTCGCCTCGGTTTTGTGTTTTCCTCCAAGTAGATCCTATGTGTACACGTTAAAGGGCTTATCCCTTTTAAGCCTGCAATGGTCTAGCCAATCGCCTCCTTATGACGTTTGAATACACGAACCAAACTTTCTTCTTCCTGCATAGAGAGGTTATTAGCAACTATGACCGGTAAGGTATTATCCTTACCCAAAAATGCATATTTCAATGCTCTAGAAGTGATTTCAACTCCAACTCTAGTGCCTGCACAATAGAGGGTAAAAGTTTAGTATTTGGAGACAATAATTCATTAACAAATTCAAATTTATTAAGTTCAGAATTATCTCTATGAATTGACTCAAAATTCTCCTCCACTAGAGAGTCAATTATGTCAATACGATTTACACTCAAAATTTCGCTTAGATGGCTAATGGCGTCGTAGACATTAAATTTCATGATCTCTCCATCAAACTCCATCGTGAGAGTTCCACTTCGAACATCAATTTTAGTACTAGCCGTACTAAGGAAAGGTCGTCCTAACAAGAGATCTGAGGATCCATGGGCGCTATCCTCCTCCATTTTAATCACATAAAAATCTGCAGGAAAAATGAGCTCGTTAACTTTTACCAACACGTCCTCAAGGACTCCTTCTGGGTGCACAACGGACCTATCTGCCAATTGAATTATAACACATATTTTTGTCAAAAAACCTGCGCTAAGTGATTCATATATAGAATATGACATTACATTTATGGAGGCTCCTAGATCACACATAGCCTTTTTAATTCCCAAATGGCCAATTTTGCATGGTATTGCAAACATGCCCCTATCCTTACACTTTGTTGGCATTTTCCGCTGTAATACTGCAGATACATTCTCACCAACATTTACCCTTTCATTACCTGTTAACTTTCGTTTGTTGGTGCAAAGTTCTTTAAGAAATTTAGCATACCTTGGAATTTGCCTGATGGCGTCTAACAGGGGTATGTTGATCTCAACATTCCTAAATGTTTCGAGGATCTCCTTGTCCTCTTTACTTTTTCGACTCTGATTGAGTCGTTCTGGGAATGGAGGTGGAATCTTAGGTACTAGAGGTTTTGGTCGGACCTGTTCGTCTTTCTCTGATTTTTTCTGGGTATTTTCTTGGCCAAGATTCCTGTCGGGAATCGATTCTAGTACCTTTCCGCTTCGTAATGTTACTGCATTCGCATTTTGCCTCGGGTTTGGTTCTGTTTGTGACGGCAGTTTCCTTTGAGAATTCAATCTTTCAATTGAGGTGGTCAACTCCTTTATGGAATCCTTCGTCTCTTTTTGGAAATTAAGAGTTTTCTGTCGAAATTCAATGACATTAGCTGCTAATTTATTGACCAAAGTTTCAAGAGAATTACCTGAACCTTGCGGTTGCTGTGGAAATCAGTTTTGGTACGCCTGGTTATTTCCTGGATTGGTCCCATAACTCAAGTTGGGGTAATCTCTCCACCCTGGATTGTATGTTTTAGCATAGGGATCATATTGCCTTTATGGAGGCCCAGGAAAGTTTCCCACAACATCCAAATGGGCCATAGTGTCATCATGTAAGGTAGAGCAAGCATCTGGTATGTTCAAGCGTAGCACATATCCCGCACACTCGAGCTGGCTTTGTTTTTTCTGCAACAAGAGAACTCACAATATTAGTAAGTCTACCAAGTTTATCTTCTATGGAAGAATTACTTAGCTGGTGAATCCTTCTGGGAGGTTCATGATTGACTCGAAATTGCTAAGAGTTTGCAGCCATTGTGGAGATCAAGTTCCTCACTTGTTGAGGAGTCATGTTGACCAACGCTCCTCCGCTAGCAGCATCCACCATATTCATCTCCATAGGCTTCAAGCCTTCATAAAAATATTGGAGGAGAGATTGCTCTGTTATACCGTGTTGTGGGCAGCTTGCACATAACTTCTTAAACCGCTCCCAATAGTTATAAAGAGACTCAGCTTTGTTTTGCCTTATTCCAACTATCTCCCTCCTTAGCTCAGCTGCTCGAGATGCTGGAAAAAACCTGTTGAGAAATAAACGAGATAAATCAACCCAAGTAGTAATAGATCCAGGGGGTAAATAAAATAACCATTCCTTTGCTGAATCTGCAAGAGAAAAAGGAAAAGCACGCAATTTAATTTGATCCTCAGTTACCCCCTGAGGTTTCATACTAAGACAAACCATGTGAAATTCCTTTAAGTGCTTATGAGGGTTTTCATTTTGTAACATTCTAAAAGTTGGAAGTAATTGAATTAACCCAGACTTTAATTCAAAATTAGTATCCATATTAGGATACGCTATGCATAGTGGCGGTTGTTCCGTCGGGGCCTCGGCCAGTTGCCGAATTATTTGATCCATCTGTTGCTGCGCCTGATTAGGGTTTTCGTTAACCCTGGCGTCAAGAACCTCTTCAGGGGAATCAACTTCTTCATCTTTGCTTTCAAATGTTCGAGTAGGGTTTTCGTTAACCCTAGACTCTACTTCGTCGTCGATTCTAATTTCTGGCGGTGGATTGCTTTGAGTTCCAACCACCGCTGACTGCTTCTTCCTTAGCTTTGTTTCTTTTCGATTGGCTTTTGTAGTCTTTTCAATTTCTGAGTCGAACGCAAGAGTACCTGGAGCAGATCTGGTCATAGAAAACAAAAAAAAAACAAGATTAGTATGTCGCTGGTCCCCAACGACGGCGCCAAAATTTGATGCTGTCGTTGAAAACACCAAATTAACCTATTCCCTGTAAAATAATAAAGTTAACAGTAAAGGGAAAAGTAGGGTCGAAATCCTCAGGGACCGGATTATACGAATACTAATTTTTTCGATATCCTGGCTGAAATCGTGCCCAAGAAACCTGCATTCCTGGGAAAAATAAAAATAACAGAATTTAAAGTTGGATCTGGAAATAAAAATAAAACAAAAACAGAATTAAGAAGTCGAATTGAAATTGCAAAAATTAAAAATAAAAGATAGAGTTGAGAAAAAGAAATTCTTATGGGAAAGCTCCAGCCTCCAGTTGTCTCATTCCGCCTTGGGTTCGATCCTTGGCTTTGGATGACCCTTTTCGAACCAAGTAAGCCAGTTATAGTGGAAGAGGACGCCTACGACCACCAGCTCCAAGAATTTATACTTACGATTGTAGGGAACCTGACTCTAGCCAACATCCTAGGCTAGATCAACGTCTCTCAATGGCGAATCCCACGCCACCTTGTCTCTTTGGCTCGCCAACCTCTGACACAGTAAGTTGATGAACCGACAGTGCAATCCTTCCAAAACACACAAAGCGGCCGCCTTTGCATCTGTTGAAAAGCTTACTTCTTAAGGGCCATGGACGGAAGCGTCAGCCCGTAATTCGGAGAAACGATGAATACTTGGTAGAAAAGGGGCTAAGTATGGGTTCTAAGCCTCAAGAACCCTTTTAGGAAATATTGACAACTTTCGGCTAGAAGGGTTTTAGTGGCTCATGATAAAAGTGGGGAAGAAAATAAATATAAAAAATGAAAAAAGAATTTTATTAAAAGAAAATATGGAAATAACAAAAAGACTTTGGGGGAGAGTGTTTACAGAAAAAGATGGATACAATCAGAGTCACTTCACCCCCCTTTTTATAGTGCTAGGAAAAAAGTTTAATTTAACTTAAATTCCTAAAAGATAAATACATTTAAATAAAAATAATTAAAATAAAATCCTAATATAATTCTAATAATTATCCTAACATTAATTATCCTAATATAAATAAAATAAAATAAAATAGAGTCTTCCAAAATAAAATCTCTTCTATTTGCTTTTAAGTCCTTGTGCCTTCTATGTTCGCACTTTTGGCACAATCTTTTTCCTGTGTCGCGTATCAGCCCATTTTGTCTCCAAATTTACACTTTTGTCCCCTTAATTTTGCTTTGCCTCCAATTTAGTCCCAATGAGATAAAATATTATAAATAGCACAAATTAGCAGGAACATACTCAGAATAATCACATAATTAATACAATAAAATATATTATTCTAGAGCATTATCAAATTCCCCCTACTTAGCCCATGCTTGCCCTCAAGTATGGTTCCTATCGACTTGTGAAAGCTAGATTCTGCCATAAGAAAAATACCACTCCAAAGTTTTATAAAAATTAGTTAAAAATGCATATGAAAAATAAAGGGAACTCTAAGCTTGCTTTAAGTAAAATAGAAAAAGTACTCCAATTAATTCACACAAAAATTAAGAACGACTTAAATTATTTCACGCTATTTCGGTAAATTACCAAACCTACCAAGACACCCTAATTATTTCTTCCTTTAGTCCCCCAAGTGCAACTTTATTAGTACTTATTATATTTTTTTCTTTCTTTCCTTTTTATATTTTTTTCTTTTTTTCCTTTTTTGATTTTTTTGATTTTTTTGATTTTTTTTCTTTTCTTTTTTTCCTTTTTTTATTTTATTATTATTTATTTACTTAGGAATATATTAAACCTTTTGACGCGAAGATAGATGACAACCCAAGCACCCCACCCCGGTTACTCAGCCTAACATACTCCTAAAATTATTTATTTTCGGTTAGCGGAGTTTTACCCATCACGTCACACAACCTTTTGACGCGAAGTAGAATGACAACCCAAGCACCCTACCCCGGTTACTCAATCAGTCACGATTTGAGCCATACTCATAACCTCGGCTAGCGGAGTTTTACTTGTCATGTCACACAACCTTTTGACGCGAAGTAGAATGACAACCCAAGCACCCTACCCCGGTTACTCAGTCAGTCACGATCTAAGCTGTACTCATAACCATGGAAAACATTTATTAAAAATTAAACGATATTTAAAATTTTTGAGAACTCAGAAAAAAAAATAATTTAAGTGTCAAAAATAAGTTTCAGTAATCACCTAATAGCAATGAACATTAATTAAGCATGCAATCATTTTAAGTGTTCACTTTATATTAAACTTAATCAATTTTACAAAAAGCAAGATAGAGGTAACTTTATTAATCACAATTATTTTTAGCCTAATAAAAATAAAACAGTGGAGATGGCATCAATTATGAAAAAATCATAACTTTCTTAGACAGTAAAAATCATGCTTGTGGGGCAAACAGTAGGCAATTCCTGGTAAAATCTTGAGCATGAAAAGTGGCAGGATATTCTTAAAATAAATGGGCAGAAATGAGCACAAAACAGCAGCAACAACAATATGACAGCAAAAATAGCAGATAATGACAGTAACAACGAAGAATGCCGCCCCCACTTAAAACACACAGTCCTCGATGTGAAAGTAAAAGGAAAAGAAATAGGCGGAGAAAAAAAAATTTTAGAAAAACTCCCCATGTAGTTACCTTCGGTTGGCGCACACGGTGGAGAAGAAGATGGCGAAGCGGCAAGGGATGGAGACGGGGTGGGTGACGTGTGCAACGGCAGTTCGGCTTTGGGTTCTCACCATGGTGGCTGAGAAATCAGCGGTAGGTGGTGGAGGAGAAAGGAGTCGGTGACTATGGAGAAGGGAAAGGAAATTTGGGGAAAAAAAATGTAAGGTTTGGGGGTTTTATTTGCTGAAAAGGGGTGTTTGGCTGCAGGTTTTGGGGATTCTAGGTCTGGAATAGGACTATTTGGCTGCAGGGATATGGCATTCTGGGCTGGAATAGAATCTGGAATAGAGGCTGTTTGGTTGCAGGAATATGTCATTCTGGGCTGGAATAAGGCTGGAATAGGGGCTACTTGGTACCATGAATAGGGCTGTTTGGTGCATTTTTTTTCCTTCTTTTCTTCGTATTTTCGCTCCATTTTGCCTAGATGGAAGAAGAGAAATTTATTTTAAAAGAAAACAAATAAAAAGAAAATGATAAATAATAAAGAATAAACAATAAACAATAAACAATAAACAATAATGAAAAATAAAAATAAAAATAAAGATTGGGTTGCCTCCCAACAAGCGCTTGTTTAACGTCATTAGCTCGACGCCTTGAATGGTTCTATGGTGGCTCTAACTGAATTTTTTCGACCGTGTGGGCCTGAAAATTTTCGTAAAACGGCTTCAACCTCTGGCCATTGACTTTGAACCGCTTCTTCGATTCTTCACTTTCTATTTCAACCGCACCATGAGGGAATACTTCAGTAACGACAAAGGGTTCTTGCCATCGTGATCGGAGCTTACCTGGAAATAATTTCAACACAGAGTTATAAAGTAAAACTCTTTGTCCTACCGAAAAATACTTCTGAGCGATTTTTGTATCATGAAACAACTTGGTCTTATCTTTATAAATACGAGCATTCTCGTAAGCATCATTGTGGATTTCTTCCAGCTCTTGGATGTCTAACTTCCTCGCTTTTTCGGCTGGGTCTAACTCCATGTTACATTGTCGAACCGCCCAATAGGCTTTATGCTCTAATTCTACCGGAAGATGGCAAGCCTTGCCAAAAACAAGTTGATACAGGGTCATTCTAATTGGTCCTTTACATGCTGTTTGATAGGCCCAAAGTGCTTCATTGAGTCGAAGGCTCCAATCTTTTCTGCTGGGCCGCACCGTTTTCTCCAAAATAGTCTTTATTTCTCTATTTGAAACCTCGGCTTGACCATTCGTTTGGGGATGGTAAGTCGTAGCTATACGATGATGGACTCCATATTTTGACAATAGTGCCTCCATGACTTTGTTGCAAAAATGGGTGCCACGATCACTGATTAGGGCTCGAGGTGTGCCAAACCTGGAAAAAATAGTTTGTTTTAGAAATTCTACAACAGTTTTGGCATTATCGTTGCAAGTAGGCTTTGCTTCTATCCACTTAGAGACATAGTCTACCGCAAGGATTATATAAACATTGCTAAATGAAGAAATAAATGGGCCCATGAAATCGATGCCCCAAACATCAAAGATTTCGCATACATGAATCGGGGATAGGGGCATTTGATTTCGTTTAGTGATGTTACCTATGTGTTGGCACCTATCGCAAGACTTACAGAAATTATATGCATCTCGAAAAATTGTAGGCTAATATAACCCACATTCTAACACCTTCTCTTAGGTCCAAAATGACCTCCGCAAGCTTCAGCATGACAAAAATTAAGGATAGAAGTTACCTCAGTTTCTGGAACACATTGTCGTATTATTTGATCTGAACAGTGTTTCCACAAGTATGGGTCATCCCAAATGTAATATCGAGCGTCGCGTTTGAGCTTATTCCTTGCGGAACGTGTTAACTCAGTGGGTAACGATCCTGTGGCTAAGAAATTTACCATATCTACATACCATGGAAGATGTGTCTCGGTCGAGAATAAGCTTTCATCAGGGAATTCCTCCTTAATGGGAATATCGTCAAAAGGTACATTTATCCTGCTCAGGTGGTCAGCCACTAAGTTCTCGCATCCCCTTTTATCTTGAATCTCAATGTTGAACTCTTGGAGTAGCAGAATCCACCTGATGAGCATTGGTTTTGCTTCCTTCTTTGAGATCAAGTACCTAAGGGTTGCATGATCAGAAAAAATAATTACTTTAGATCCCAATAAATAAGGCCGAAATTTATCTAAAGCAAATACAATGGCTAAGAGTTCTTTTTCTGTCGTGGTGTAGTTGCTCTGCGCGACATCTAGGGTTTTCGAGGTATAACAAATGACATGTGGTTCTTTGTTTATCCTTTGGCCCAACACGGCCCCTACACTGCGCTCGCTGGCGTCGCACATAACTTCAAATGGAAACTTTCAATCTGGCGGTTGCACTATAGGAGCGGAGACCAATTTTTGCTTGAGCGTGTCGAAAGCCTCCTTACACTTTGGGTCAAAGTTAAACTTCTTATCTTTCTGCAACAATTCACACAGTGGTTCAGCTATCTTTGAGAAGTTCTTTATGAAGCGCCTGTAGAATCCTGCATGACCAAGGAAAGAACGAATTTCCCTCACAGTAGAGGGGTAAGGCAAAGAGTTTATAACTTCAATTTTGGCCTTATCGACCTCAAGTCCCTTAGATGACACAACATGTCCTAGAATTAAACCTTTGTCTACCATAAAGTGACACTTTTCATAGTTCAAGACGAGATTAAATTCTATGCATCTACTCAAAATTATCGTCAGGTTTTGAAGGCATTCATTAAAACAATTTCCATAAACAGTAAAATCATCCATAAACACTTCGATAATATTTTCCACATATTCAGAAAATATACTCATCATGCATCTTTGGAAGGTGGCGGTGCATTGCAAAGACCAAATGGCATCCTTCTGTACGTGAATATTCCAAATGGGCACATGAAAGTGGACTTTTCCTGATCTTCTGGCACCACTGGGATTTGAAAGAAACCTGAATAGCCATCAAGACAACAAAAGTGAGATTTTCCAACTAACCTTTCAAGCATTTGATCAATAAAAGGAAGAGTGAAATGAACTTTTCTAGTGTATGAGTTCAACTTCCTGTAATCAATACAGATGCGCTACCCATTTTGTACTCAGGTAGGTACCAAGTCACCTTCAGCATTTTCCTTTATTGTCATGCCCGTTTCTTAGGCACGACTTGTACCGGACTTACCCATCTACTGTCAGAAATAGGGTAAATTACATCAGCGTCCAAAAGCTTGATTATTTCCTTTTTTTCTACCTCCATCATATTCGGATTTAGCCATCTTTGTGCCTCTCGCCTCGGTTTTGTGTTTTCCTCCAAGTAGATCCTATGTGTACACGTTAAAGGGCTTATCCCTTTTAAGCCTGCAATGGTCTAGCCAATCGCCTCCTTATGACGTTTGAATACACGAACCAAACTTTCTTCTTCCTGCATAGAGAGGTTATTAGCAACTATGACCGGTAAGGTATTATCCTTACCCAAAAATGCATATTTCAATGCTCTAGAAGTGATTTCAACTCCAACTCTAGTGCCTGCACAATAGAGGGTAAAAGTTTAGTATTTGGAGACAATAATTCATTAACAAATTCAAATTTATTAAGTTCAGAATTATCTCTATGAATTGACTCAAAATTCTCCTCCACTAGAGAGTCAATTATGTCAATACGATTTACACTCAAAATTTCGCTTAGATGGCTAATGGCGTCGTAGACATTAAATTTCATGATCTCTCCATCAAACTCCATCGTGAGAGTTCCACTTCGAACATCAATTTTAGTACTAGCCGTACTAAGGAAAGGTCGTCCTAACAAGAGATCTGAGGATCCATGGGCGCTATCCTCCTCCATTTTAATCACATAAAAATCTGCAGGAAAAATGAGCTCGTTAACTTTTACCAACACGTCCTCAAGGACTCCTTCTGGGTGCACAACGGACCTATCTGCCAATTGAATTATAACACATATTTTTGTCAAAAAACCTGCGCTAAGTGATTCATATATAGAATATGACATTACATTTATGGAGGCTCCTAGATCACACATAGCCTTTTTAATTCCCAAATGGCCAATTTTGCATGGTATTGCAAACATGCCCCTATCCTTACACTTTGTTGGCATTTTCCGCTGTAATACTGCAGATACATTCTCACCAACATTTACCCTTTCATTACCTGTTAACTTTCGTTTGTTGGTGCAAAGTTCTTTAAGAAATTTAGCATACCTTGGAATTTGCCTGATGGCGTCTAACAGGGGTATGTTGATCTCAACATTCCTAAATGTTTCGAGGATCTCCTTGTCCTCTTTACTTTTTCGACTCTGATTGAGTCGTTCTGGGAATGGAGGTGGAATCTTAGGTACTAGAGGTTTTGGTCGGACCTGTTCGTCTTTCTCTGATTTTTTCTGGGTATTTTCTTGGCCAAGATTCCTGTCGGGAATCGATTCTAGTACCTTTCCGCTTCGTAATGTTACTGCATTCGCATTTTGCCTCGGGTTTGGTTCTGTTTGTGACGGCAGTTTCCTTTGAGAATTCAATCTTTCAATTGAGGTGGTCAACTCCTTTATGGAATCCTTCGTCTCTTTTTGGAAATTAAGAGTTTTCTGTCGAAATTCAATGACATTAGCTGCTAATTTATTGACCAAAGTTTCAAGAGAATTACCTGAACCTTGCGGTTGCTGTGGAAATCAGTTTTGGTACGCCTGGTTATTTCCTGGATTGGTCCCATAACTCAAGTTGGGGTAATCTCTCCACCCTGGATTGTATGTTTTAGCATAGGGATCATATTGCCTTTATGGAGGCCCAGGAAAGTTTCCCACAACATCCAAATGGGCCATAGTGTCATCATGTAAGGTAGAGCAAGCATCTGGTATGTTCAAGCGTAGCACATATCCCGCACACTCGAGCTGGCTTTGTTTTTTCTGCAACAAGAGAACTCACAATATTAGTAAGTCTACCAAGTTTATCTTCTATGGAAGAATTACTTAGCTGGTGAATCCTTCTGGGAGGTTCATGATTGACTCGAAATTGCTAAGAGTTTGCAGCCATTGTGGAGATCAAGTTCCTCACTTGTTGAGGAGTCATGTTGACCAACGCTCCTCCGCTAGCAGCATCCACCATATTCATCTCCATAGGCTTCAAGCCTTCATAAAAATATTGGAGGAGAGATTGCTCTGTTATACCGTGTTGTGGGCAGCTTGCACATAACTTCTTAAACCGCTCCCAATAGTTATAAAGAGACTCAGCTTTGTTTTGCCTTATTCCAACTATCTCCCTCCTTAGCTCAGCTGCTCGAGATGCTGGAAAAAACCTGTTGAGAAATAAACGAGATAAATCAACCCAAGTAGTAATAGATCCAGGGGGTAAATAAAATAACCATTCCTTTGCTGAATCTGCAAGAGAAAAAGGAAAAGCACGCAATTTAATTTGATCCTCAGTTACCCCCTGAGGTTTCATACTAAGATAAACCATGTGAAATTCCTTTAAGTGCTTATGAGGGTTTTCATTTTGTAACATTCTAAAAGTTGGAAGTAATTGAATTAACCCAGACTTTAATTCAAAATTAGTATCCATATTAGGATACGCTATGCATAGTGGCGGTTGTTCCGTCGGGGCCTCGGCCAGTTGCCGAATTATTTGATCCATCTGTTGCTGCGCCTGATTAGGGTTTTCGTTAACCCTGGCGTCAAGAACCTCTTCAGGGGAATCAACTTCTTCATCTTTGCTTTCAAATGTTCGAGTAGGGTTTTCGTTAACCCTAGACTCTACTTCGTCGTCGATTCTAATTTCTGGCGGTGGATTGCTTTGAGTTCCAACCACCGCTGACTGCTTCTTCCTTAGCTTTGTTTCTTTTCGATTGGCTTTTGTAGTCTTTTCAATTTCTGAGTCGAACGCAAGAGTACCTGGAGCAGATCTGGTCATAGAAAACAAAAAAAAAACAAGATTAGTATGTCGCTGGTCCCCAACGACGGCGCCAAAATTTGATGCTGTCGTTGAAAACACCAAATTAACCTATTCCCTGTAAAATAATAAAGTTAACAGTAAAGGGAAAAGTAGGGTCGAAATCCTCAGGGACCGGATTATACGAATACTCATTTTTTCGATATCCTGGCTGAAATCGTGCCCAAGAAACCTGCATTCCTGGGAAAAATAAAAATAACAGAATTTAAAGTTGGATCTGGAAATAAAAATAAAACAAAAACAGAATTAAGAAGTCGAATTGAAATTGCAAAAATTAAAAATAAAAGATAGAGTTGAGAAAAAGAAATTCTTATGGGAAAGCTCCAGCCTCCAGTTGTCTCATTCCGCCTTGGGTTCGATCCTTGGCTTTGGATGACCCTTTTCGAACCAAGTAAGCCAGTTATAGTGGAAGAGGACGCCTACGACCACCAGCTCCAAGAATTTATACTTACGATTGTAGGGAACCTGACTCTAGCCAACATCCTAGGCTAGATCAACGTCTCTCAATGGCGAATCCCACGCCACCTTGTCTCTTTGGCTCGCCAACCTCTGACACAGTAAGTTGATGAACCGACAGTGCAATCCTTCCAAAACACACAAAGCGGCCGCCTTTGCATCTGTTGAAAAGCTTACTTCTTAAGGGCCATGGACGGAAGCGTCAGCCCGTAATTCGGAGAAACGATGAATACTTGGTAGAAAAGGGGCTAAGTATGGGTTCTAAGCCTCAAGAACCCTTTTAGGAAATATTGACAACTTTCGGCTAGAAGGGTTTTAGTGGCTCATGATAAAAGTGGGGAAGAAAATAAATATAAAAAATGAAAAAAGAATTTTATTAAAAGAAAATATGGAAATAACAAAAAGACTTTGGGGGAGAGTGTTTACAGAAAAAGATGGATACAATCAGAGTCACTTCACCCCCCTTTTTATAGTGCTAGGAAAAAAGTCTAATTTAACTTAAATTCCTAAAAGACAAATACATTTAAATAAAAATAATTAAAATAAAATCCTAATATAATTTTAATAATTATCCTAACATTAATTATCCTAATATAAATAAAATAAAATAAAATAGAGTCTTCCAAAATAAAATCTCTTCTATTTGCTTTTAAGTCCTTGTGCCTTCCATGTTCGCACTTTTGGCACAATCTTTTTCTTGTGTCGCGTATCAGCCCATTTTGTCTCCAAATTCGCACTTTTGTCCCCTTAATTTTGCTTTGCCTCCAATTTAGTCCCAATGAGATAAAATATTATAAATAGCACAAATTAGCATGAACATACTCAGAATAATCACATAATTAATACAATAAAATATATTATTCTAGAGCATTATCACCAAATAAAAAAATTAAACTATTATTGGCGATTTTATTCTAAAATCATATCTCATAAAATAGTTACTACAATTATGATAGCAAAACTTGATTTGCTTCATGGATTTCAAATTGATTCATTCTAAATAGTGTAGATTTTTTTTATTTGAAAAATGGATGTGGGACGAGACCGAGTGGATTTATAGTACATATGGAGTGATTGTGGTAATTGCTTGCCTCACCCCACCCTGCTCCATTATATAAAATTACCATTTTATTCTTGTATATATAACTTATTAAAAGGGTTAAATATAATAATGTAATTTAGAAAAAAAGAAGCGTATATTTTATGTTTAATTTTTTTTGAAGAATTATGTTTAAATATTTACTTGATTTTAAAAATATTAAAAATAAGTAGCAAAAATTAAATTGAAGAGGAGTGCGGTGGGGCAGGACGAGGATGGATGCATCCAACATCCTTGGAGGTGGTAGTAGCTTTCAAGATTATATATCCATAGTGAATCGAGACAGGTGGTGGAGTAGATTATGTCAATTATGGAGTGACAATGAATTTAGTAATATATGCCCCACCCCACTCCATTGTCATCCCTAACTACAATCATAATCACTCGATTATTAGTAAATTTTGTAACACCCCATTACCTGACCTGATCGTCGGGTCTGAGTTATGAGGTATCACATTTTTTTCCGAAGCAATTACGATCAAACTATGTTTGATTTATATTATTAATGATTTATTTTAACCAATAAAATCATACAATATGATATAAAGTCGTTTTTGGAATTTATACAAGCTTATGAATACTCTAAAGCTAACCGAAGGTCGAATTAAGATCAAATTGTAAAAATTTTAAAATATCGAGTTAATGTCGCGACATCGGCTGTCTCGACGCAACATACTAAGTAGGTCTCATCATGACATGAAAAACACATCGTTGCAAATATGCTACAATTCAACTAAAAAAATTTACATTTTCAATATAAGAATTCTATTCTACTACAACGTTCCATTTGATAATCCAATTAACATTTATATCATCCATTCTATTAACAAATATGTAACATATCTAATTCAATTACTTACATATTCATTTATGTAATAATATGATGTTTAATTTCATTTTCATTCAAATTTCATACAACTTAATCAATTCACATAGTCATCTATAGGCACATAGCTTATTCATTTACTATGATCAACATTTCATATCATCTCTGTCATTTCTGAGCTTATAAGCTCATTTAACACAATCAGCCCTCAGAGCATGTTTTTAGCCATTTCATATGGTCTTTCACATGCTATCGAATATCACATTTCATTTCAATCAACCATATAACGAAATCATGTTTAAATAACCCTATTAACTTAACTCGAGTTTCAAGACGGATACACAAATAAACAACATGCACCTCAATCTAACACCGTAGTGCATCATTGAAAATACTGAAGGAAAGATACTAGTAAGCATAGTGCATCATTGGGCAAACTAAAGCAATTATACTAGCACACATGGTGCAACATCAAATAAACTTAAACAATCATGCTAACACATAAGTACATAATCAGATGTACCGAAACAAATATACTGGCACGTAAGTGTATTATCGGATAAACCGAAGTAAATATATTGTCATGTAAGTGCATAATCGGATAAACCAAAGGATAAACCCTACAATTAATAAAGTAATCGATTTCCAATTTCATCACATAGTTTAGTTCACATCATATCATCCTCAATTCAACATCAGTTCATTAATTCATCATATAATATAACATAACTTAGCTCAATTTCATACTCATTTTCTATATCAATTAAGTCATACGATTTTCTATTTTATTCAAATTAGTTTCTTTCTCGATATTCTGTTTCAATCATAGCATTTCAACTCAATTACCATTAACAACTCACCTCAACTCAATTCAGTAATTAGATTGATCTCGGATCATAAAGATACAGACTGAAAGCTCGTGTCACTCGTCGCCAGCTCTTGCCTTTCTTTTCCCTCTCGACGGCTCAGCATTGTCTTTAGCTAATAATGTGACCGAATCCTAGTTTCAAAATGGTGTTTTCTTCCCTATTTTTTCTTCTTCAAATGAAGGCTTGGAAAGATGATAACTTTGTTCTCATCCCACTAACTTTAATATTTATATTAAAATTATATGCTAATTAACATTTATTAATTAGTTTAATTAAGCTTATTATTCTTTAATCTTAATTTGTTTAATTTAAATGTCCATCATCATCAATGTCGACTAACATTTAAAGAAAATTTGATTCTTTGGATAATTGTTATCTAAGTCTCCAAGCCTTTTTCTAATTAAAACTCTATAGTGATTATACTTTCACAATTTAGTCCCTAGGCCTTAATTAACGACATTTTCGGCTAAATTACTTAATCAAATTTTAATTCATCTAATATTTAATATTTAATATTTACAAACTCAGTTTATGAAAATAAGGTCCCAAAATTGCAATATTCATCACCATTGAATTTCAAGTCATTAGAAATTTACACTTTGGTCACTCAATTATAAAAAAATTATAAGTTGGTCACTCAAGTATTTGAAGTTGATCATTCAAGTTACCTTTTTGTTAACTTGCTAATGGTCAACATGGGATATTAAGTCATTATTCCTCAAATATATTCGAGTAAATTGCACTACTAGTCATCCAATTATTAGCAAATTTTTGTTTTGGCCACCAAACTAAAAAAAGTTACAAAATGATTACTAATGGACCAATAACATCAAAGGAAAAGCTAGAAAATTATTTTTGAAGGCTAGAAATGAATAAAAGTTTTTAAGGTCAAAGTGCAATTATATCATATACTAATTTGTGGTTTTCTAAGTTAGAAGTGTTATATATAGAAATTTTCATTTTGGGGCCAAGGCCAGAGCCCACTACCCCTATCTCTACCCTTGAATAACATGGCACATTAACTCATAGGTATAATAGTTAATTTGATCCTAAATTATAACTAAAATATTATTTTGGTACTTTTATAAATTTTTAATGTTAAATCCTATAAAATTCTAAATTTATTAAAAAATTGAAAATTCTAGAATTCGTAATTTTATTTGTTTGAAATTATAAAAATATTTTTAATTTATAATTATGCAAAAATTAATAAAATTTGTATCACCACTTTTCTAATAGCATGTACTCTTTCTAACTGCCCAGTTTATATCACCACTTTTACCACAAATTGGATGTATAACCCACTTCTCTCATTGGTAGTAGCCCTATTAATAACTCAACAGGCTTCATACTAATTTTTCGCACCTTTAGCATTTCCAATAAGGTCTCTTAGCACTCCAATTTACAAAGTCAACATTCCCACCACAAGAAGTACGCTTGGCTAGCTAGATTGTCGACAAGATTTTGGTTTTTCCCCTCAAGTCTAAACTCACCGACACAATGCATTATTGTTGATGAGTATCCAAGATACATATGAAATCAAAAAAAGGAACCAAAAGAGCATCAATCTTGTCAAGTAATTTCAAGCCAAGATTAAAGTCATAATCATCTAATTAAACTACCATGAAGCCTTTATTGCTTTTTCATTGACCAATCTGTATCTCAACTCCTTATGCTACTCCCACAGTCAGTACCTTCTTAGAATTAACAATCTTTATTCTCTTAATCGCTTTACTAACTGAGAGACTAAGTTTACCTATAGCTTTTCCTGACATGAACAAATCAGATGCCCCCGTATCAATAAGAGCACTCCTCCTCCAGCTTGCGATGTTGATTTCTACAAAAATCAACTCTTTTTACTTGCGACCATTTTCGCTTTAACAGAATTAAGTATCATTGACCTAAGTTGTTGTATCTGGTGCCCTAAGTGTAGTATTTTCGTCTATATACACTTGTAATTTTTTTGAACATATTAGTTAATAAAACAAATTCATAGATTATATTAATATACTTTGTATAATTGTCTTCATGTGGTTTTTGCATGCAAAGAAAAATAGAAGCAAATGTTGGCTCATTGGTTGTCTAATGTTTAAATTAATACTAAGCGGTATTATATGGTCGGATCGTAATATAGAAAGACAACTTGTATTAGTAGACAAACCTGATACTTAGTCTAACCAGAAATGATTAAACCAATTGAAAGACTAATATGATGTCTATCAAGTTCGATTAGGGAGATGCTTTGTCTTGTGCATCAGAGCAAATGATTCCAAAAGATATAGACATAGATGTGATTGACTAAACTGACAATACATCGGACTGGACCCAAGAAGAATAGATCATAAATCTAGTTATAGATTTATTCACTTTCGACGTTCATAGTGTGGCTTACCTAAATCTTGAATGGATTACAAATTATGTATGCGTGAGTCGTATACTTTGATGTGAGTAAAAGCCTGAGTTCAAATAAATAAGGAACCGAAAGTTGGTGCGTTGGGTATATAACTTCTGCAATATGTAGCGTTATTCACAATAGTAGAATTCATAGACCAAGACATGGGTAAATGATATCCTCTCATTGGTATTACATGGTTGATGAATAGTAAACATGGCCACGAGTTGTTTTTCTTTGTGATGAATAATTTGATTACTATTTGATGGTAATTGACTTTTCATGAAGGAAGATGTAATGATTATCATGAGATAAAATATGATCATACTAGGAGAATGGATATTATCCCAAAGAGATTAACGATATCCTATAAAGGTAACACACTTATGACAAGGTCATTAGATGATCATTGATTGAGTTACTTTCATAATGGTATATCGTTAGAGAGAGCTCAGTCATAATACTATATTGAAATGACTTCATGAATCAATGAGTTTATAATTAATAGGAGACAAGTTGAAACTTAATTATAAATCATTTGAGCCCTAATTGCATATGTCCAATCAGTCCCTTTGTTAAGTTTGTTGAAACTAGAAATAAATTACATGTTAAATCAAATGAACAGAAATGGATAGAGATGGTGAAAATGGAGAAATAGGAAACACTTGGAAATTATTATGGTTTTGTAACAGCCCGATTTTGGGCCTAGTTGGAACAGTGGTTCCGAAACCACTATTCCGAGGCCAGAGAAAATTATTTTGATATTATTTTATGTGATATAGCATGTTTATAAAGGTGCATGAAAATTTTGGTAATTTTATTTTAGCGATTTCTAGCTTAATTTCAAAAAAGGGCTAAATCGCGTAGAAGGTAAAAGTTGTGGTTTATTAGCAAAGGGAATTAAATAGCTAGAGCACCAAATTTGGGAGGCTTAAAAGGGAAATTAACACTTCCCAAGATAGTTGGCCGGCTATGCCTAGTGAAATGGGACAAAATTTGAGTTGAAAAGTCAAAAGTGATGGGGTAGGTGACTAAATTGGGTAATAAAATAAATAAAGAAAAGGGTTGTCATTTTCATTCATTTTTCTCTTTCTCTTTCACCAAAAATGGCAGCAAAGAAAGGGTTTCAGAGCTGGAAAATTTCAACAACATATTTCTCTAATAAGTAAGTGTTTTCAATTCCTTTTCTTGATAATTTTTACACTTTTTGAACACCTGAAGCATGAGCTTTCATAAGAGGGGACTATTTTGCAAAATGATTAAGAGTCTAGGGTTTTGCCATGAAAGCATATGTGTTATTTGCTGAGTTTTTATGGAAGAATATGAGTCTTGGTAGTGTTATAGACAACCTTTATGAAAGAAATTGCATGAAGACACCTAAAATGGGGTATTTTGCAAAAGCTGTAAAACAAGTTGTAAATGTGTGAAATAGTTGAAATTATGAGTTGCTATAGTCATGAAATGGTCATTTAGGCCTGAGGAGTGATAAATTGAATAAAAATCATTTTACGAGCCTAGGGGCAATTTGGTAATTATGGCAAAGTATAGGGGTAAAATTGTAAAATTTGCCAAAATATGATATGTGAATTGAATGGATTAGTGTGTTGATAAAATATGTTAAATGAATATTATTTGATATGTTAGATGATGAAAACGTGAAATTTGGACTAAGATCGGGAAAGAACGAAATGGTGGGCTACAGCGGGAAAATTAGTCGTTTCGGCATTCGAGGTAAGTTGGTATGATAATAATAGTGTAATATTATTATAGCTTGTGCTTGAATGCCTAAAATTTGTGTATTAATTGAATTATGTGGAATAAATGTTTAATGTGCCAAGTTGGTGAATTGATTTAAAAATACACCTATGGTACAAAGTGTTATGGAAATGTACTGAAATAATTGTGGACTGTTTATGCCTATATGATCATGGAAATGATGTATTGACTGTGAATCCCGATTGAACAAGTAGGAATAGATATAAATATGAGTGACATGTCACTAGAGGGCCCCATTGTTTCCGACTGATATAGTTACCCGGGTGCTAGATGGTCTTACATGTGTTGCAGACACCTGTCAGCTTATAGGAGCAGGCTCGTGGTTAACTTCTATACTGTGATTGTTTGTAGCTTCGGCTACCTCACTGATTGTAGCTTCGGCCACCTCACTGATTGTAGCTTCGGCTACCTTACTGTTAGAAGCTTCGGCTACCTCATGGCTCTGCCATGTCTGTGCGGCAGTTATGTGCTAACCTCTGTATATCTGTTCATATTCCAAATTGTTCAACGGTATTAAAGTACCGAAGTAAAGCGATTATGCAGGTGAAATGAAATAGTGTTGTGAACTGTGGATGAAATTATTAATTGTGCATATGATGGGCATATGATATGTGTATAAGGAGTAAATAGAAATATATCAGTGTGAATACATGATTTTCAGAATAAGTGTAGGTATGTAACTATAAATGATCAGCAATAAGCTCGTTAAATAATCGAGATATGGTAAGAAAGATAAGAGGTAAGTGCTACCATTAAAACTTTTATTAAGAAAACATGAAAAAGTGAAATTTGCATTAAAACAGTATTGGACAGTTGCAGTTGTGTATGTCTGAAAAATCACCAAAAATGGTGAAAATTGAATTAGAAAGTGAATAAGATATGAATTGAAATCTCATTGACTCTATTTTTTATAAAAGAAACTAAGTAAGCAAAAGAAGTGTAAATTGTGAGATATTTAAACGTTAGTGAGACTGGTTCAGGATAACTTCATCATCCTCTGTTCCAATTTTGGAAAATCACCAAAAATTTTGTAAAAATGGTTATGATGTGTAATTTATACGCTTAAATTCCTTGATGAGTTTACTATTAATAGAAACAAATGGAAATATTAACTGAATTTTGTACAGTGAGATATTTAATTCATAATGAACAAAGATTAGTGTAATTGATTAGTGAAACAGGGGAAACTTTATTGAATAAACTGTATTAATTGGCTAAGTCAAAAATTCTGAAAATTTTATGGAAAGAAGAAATATGAGCCTAGTTTCAAGGAAAATTTACGAAACTAAATTTTGAGTTCTGTAGCTTACGGAATAATTAAATTAGCGACTGTGATGCAGAAAAACAGCTCAAGTTAAACTTGAGTAAAAAGTGTAACAATGTGAATAATGATTTCTACCTTCTTAAAATATATATTGAGAAAGGGAAAATCATATTAATTGAATTACTTATGATATCTCAACTTACTAAGCTATGAAGCTTACATCATTTTCCCATTTCTCTCATTGTTGTCAGGATTTAGCTCGGGGTTGGAGATCGTCGGAGGCAGCATCATACTATCAATTCGTTAAATTGGGGAAATCGATAATCCTCATTTATTTATAAGTAAGTGGCATGTATAGAGATTAGTCATGGAAGTTTTATGATAATATAATGTTATAGTAAATGTAGTTAATTTGATATTTGATTGTTGAATTGGATTAGTTGTGGATGTGCTTATTTATGTCTCAGGGAGGTAAAGGCTTGGTAAATAGCTTGACACGGCCTATACGGCAAAGCACACGGGCGTGTGCCTTGGCCGTGGGACCTTCGGCAGAATGTGCCACAGGTGAAAGGCACGGGCGTGCCTAGGCCGTGGACGACACACGGCAAAACTCTACTGGCGTGTCTTTGGACCATGCCTCCCCTGCACCTGAAATTGTTATTTAGTATACCACACGGGTAGGAGACACGGCCGTGTGTCTCAACCGTGTGGTGGAGACGGCCCATATGGTCGTGTGGGATGGTCGTGGTGCAATAGGCAGATTGCTCCACGGGTACCAAACATGGGCGTGTGAAGACCACACGGTCTACTCACACGGTCGTGCCAAATTGTCACACGGGTGTGTGACTCTGAGTTAAAAGTGAAAAATTTTCTAAGTGTTCAAATATATTGGACTCGATTCTGAAATGTCTGTAATAATAATTTTGTGCGCGAAAACTCTTGATGGGGGTAAATATGGATTGAATTGCATGTGATGAAGTGTTCTCTTGAGTAAAGTCTGTAAATGTTGTTCTAAGTCTGGTAGCACCTCGTGCTCGACTCTTGTGACGGTCTCGGGTAAGGGGTGTTACAGGTTTTATCCAAAATAAAAATGAAAATGGACAAATAGAATTATTTGAAAATGAATATGGTTTTCTCCAAAATGAAAATGACCTGAAAATAAATTTATGTTTTTTGAACTAAATGAAGTTTAAAAATGGAAATAAATGATTTGGTCATAGTAAACCCATTGAATGTAGAAATATTAAATATATTTTGTCATAGATTCTTTTACAATAAAGTCGTCATGATTTTAACGAATTAAAATTAGGTTGAGAATATTATTTAATTGGAAATAAATTGAGATGTTTATTTGGGGAAATAGAAAAATAAATATTGGGTTGGGTCGAATTATAAAGTATTGGATTAAAAGTCCGAGAATTATTTATAATTGGACCTGATATAGGAGAGGCTCATAAGCCCCTTATATTAAAGAAAGGGACAACAAACCCAAGTAATATTAAATAGGGTTGCCACCCTTATACTTCTAGTTAGACTAGGAGTTCATTTTTCTAGTTGAAATAAACTTATACAATTAAAGAAGTGTTTCACTTCTTCTTAAAAATATATACACAACTTTAAGATATTGTTACTCTACCTGAAAATAGAAAGAGTTTGTTCTCGACTGCTAAATCTATTTTCCATGCTTAATTTAATTCCATGTTTTCTTATATTTCTTTTAACCACAAGGCTATTTCCTCATTCTTGAAATAATTTTGCAATATTTATTTTAAAAATAAGGTATGTCACATACTAGGATTTGATGCAAAATTTGCAAAATAATAAAAATAGTACAAAAGAAGGGATTTGAACTTAGGTTTCAATGATAGCTCCACTAACACTTAACTAATAGACCATTATTAACTCATTTATTTCCTTAAAACGCACAGATAATCTCAAAATTAAGGCATGGTCACTCTCTCTCGATTCACAAACCCGATTCTACTAACCCTTGGTTATTGAGATGTGACATATTGGATCTAATTATATGTGCTTACTGGACTTTTAATCCAACACTTTAGAATTTAATCTCACCCAATACTTGTTTTCTATTTCTCAAAGTAAATATTATTATACTATTAACTTATTTAATTAAAACAATTTTCTTAATTAAATTCTTATTTTGTTAAACTCGTAACAACTTTACCATAAAAGTATCTATGACAAAATATATTTAATATACTTATTCAATTGGATTCATAATGACTAATTAATTTAATTTCATTTTTGAACTTTAATTATTTAATATAATTTGAAAACCTTAACTTCATTAAGTTAGTTCCATACTTAGCGAGAAAATGCATCCATTTATAAATGAGACCCATTTCTCTAATTTCATCATTTCTATTCATTTTTGTCCATTTGGTTTTACATACAATTTTTTTTTTTGTTTCAACAAGCTAGCAGAGGGACCAATTGGACATATATAATTAGGGCTCAAATAATTTATAATTAAGTTCCAACTTTTTGTCAATTAATTATAAACTTATTTAGTCACAAAGTTATTCCACTAAAGTATTGTGACTTAGCTCTCCCTAATTATAAACCATTATGAAAGTTATTTAATAATTATTCATCCAATAACCTTATCATAAGTGTATTACTTTCATATGATATCCTTAATCTCTTTGAGATAAATCTGTTCTCCCAATATGATCCTAGTTTACCTCATTGTAACCATTACATATTCTTTCATGAAAAGTCAATGACTATCAAAAAGTAATTAAGTCATTTATCACAAAGACAAACAACTCGTGACCACATTTGTTTTTCATTTATCATGTACCCATTAGTTAGGCTATGGACTCCACTATTGTGAATGATACTACATACTGCAGAAGTTGTATACTCAATGCATCAGGTTTTGTTCCTTATCTATTTGAACCCAGGCTTTTACTTGCATCAAAGCATGCAGTCACACATACTGTAACACCCCTTACCCGTATCCATCGCCGGAATAGGGTAGGAGGCATTACTGGAGTTTACCAAACCATTTCTCGACAAATCAAATCAATTACTATTCATTTCCCAAAATATGTTATAACGTCCCTTAGATGGGTCCTCGAGGCCCAAAGCAAGTGTTAGAATTGATTCGAGACTAAATCAGGGTCACAGAGACTTTTTCGCTAAATCCTAAAATTTTCCTCATTTATAAGGGTCACACGCCCGTATGGAGGGTAACATACCCGTGTGGCATGGCTATGTGGTTCACATGCCCATGTCTCCTAAGCGTGTAACTCGCTGACTTGCAACCCATGTACAAATTGAAGTCACAAGGCCTTGACACACGCATGTGTTGCTAGGCCGTGTGGTTAATTTTCATTTTTGAATTAGGTGCAGGATTCACACGGACGCATCACACGCTTGTGTATCTAGGCCATGTACCTCACACGGGTAAGGTACACGCCCTTGTGGAAGCCCGTGTACTCAATCCTGGGCATTCTGTTTCTCAATTTGTGGATGCAGGGGATACATGGCCTTGACACACACCCATGTACCAGACTGTGTATCACACATGGCCTAGACACAGGCCCGTGTGTCCACCAGTGTGGACAAAATCAAGGCTATAACCAACATCCAATACTTACACCAAACTAATTCAATAATAACCAATGTAATTTTAATTCATTTTCAAGCCATTTAAAACACATTTTCAATTTAATTTCATGCATAACCATGATTTAACATTACTAACATACCAAAATTAAAATTTACTAGCCATACTAATAGCTAGCTTTACAACCATCCATATACAATAAACTTTGGTATTTATTTTAGCCTATACATGCCATTATAACCATAATTCATTTATCATACATACCAAAATAGGCTGATGGATAGTGTGAGTGATCTCCGCCGAGCTTCTCAACCAACGAACTTCCAAAAACTCACTCATTTAAATTCAATATAAACATACAATGCACATTCAATCATCTTAATCACGAGCCCTAACACATAACCTCATCACCCTTGTTAGTCGTATACTTCATATGAATACCAAGAAACATGTATAGGCTTAATTCTCATTAAATTTCTCATATATATACACAATTTCACATTATGTAATCATATAACATTTAGCAACCATATCTCTGTATTTTAAATACATTTTCATAATAACTTGTCTTGATTTCATACTATTTCATACTTGAGCTTTACTCACCAAAGTGTTTGAAATATCATTTTTATGCAAATAGTACACATGAGGTACATAATTTCCTAATTATGAATGAAAACATTTATCAAACATATTCCATGTTCATATATCATAGTCTCATGTCTCCATATATCAATAACCATCATTTTCTTGTATTTCAAATAAACACATGTAACCATACATAAGCATGCAATTCACTATTTCTTCCTGTCAATCACAATTTCAAATGACAAAATTCATGTGAATGAGCTCATCAATTTCATAATTCCATGTATTTACCATTTTCTATATTTATCCCGTTGAATTTCTCAGAATTTCGATGGATTTCCAGTAGTACAGTTATAGTGTACAATCTCATTAACCGTCAATCCGTACACATATATACATATGTCCTTTTAAAGGAGCACACTCCCACGAACCACATTTCCTACAGTGGGATTACCAGTCCAGGCTAAATCTCCTGTAAAAGAGCACACTCTCGCGAACCTCATTTCTTACAACAGGATTACCAGTAGCACACTCTCGCGAACCTCATTTCTTACAACAGGATTACCAGTCCAGGCTAAATCCCCTGTAACATATGCTCAAAAAGTATTGCCAGGATTATTAGTCCAAGCTAAATCCTCTGCAATGACAAATACTCTATAGAGCTTTGTCTGGATTACCAGTTTAGGCTAAATCCAGACTTACATTTACTTCGGATTACCCATCCGGGCTAAATCCATTTTACACATATTCTTCGGAAGGGCTTATATTAGGATCATCCGTCCGGGCTAGATCCTTTTCACACATATTCTTTGGGAGGGATTATGTCAGGATCACCCTTCTGGGCTAGATCCTTTTTACCATCAAATCCTTTTCCAATGATCCATCGAATTCCATTCTGTTCAACCAGGAGTTATTTCCCTTTTTATCAAGAATTATCAACATTTCATCATATACCATACATTAAACATTCAAATCATCTACATGTTATATAAACATACAATTCAAACATTAAATAATTCAATTCAAGTTACACAAACTTACAATTCGATTTTTATATCATAACTATAATCATAATTTCATAATAAATATTTGAAATAAAACATTATATCATTTCTAATTCAATGTTTATCGATTATAATCGAGCATGTGATCAATTTATACACAAGTCATTCATATATTTTCCTCCTCCTTTCCATTCCATATCCTTAATGTATATATCATGCTTATAAGTAACACTATCTATAATTTTACTATTTACTTATATGTATATTCAAAGTTGTCTATCCGTGTCATAGTCACTAAATTATTTTTATGTTGAGCTAAAGAATTCCAAATTAAGATCCGCTTGATGTTTTTGAAACTAGATTCATATATCTTTATACCATAAAAATTTCATAATTTATAGTTTAGCCAATTAGTACAGTAAAATCTTCAAATTTATCCTTGTTCAGCTGTTTGACAGTTTTGACCTTTGCTTACTAAAAATTAATTATCTCTTAGCACAAAATTTGAATGATACTTCCGTTTGTTTCTCTTGAAAATAGACTAATTAAAATTTTAAACAGATAAATTTAAGCCCATAATTATTTTTCTCTAATTTTTGATGATTTTCCAAAGTCAAAACAGGGAAACCCGAAATCATTCTGACCTTATCTCACAAAATTTATTATATATCATGATTTACAATTCCATTGCTTACACCATTTCTTCTATGAGAAACTAGACTCAATAAGCTTTAATTTCATATTTTATTTATCCTCTAATTTAATTCCCACAATTTTTGGTGATTTTTAAAAGTTGGACTACTGCTGTTGTCCAAAACTGTTTTAGTGCAAAATATTGATTACCATTTTGCCCCTAAACTTTTAATACATGACGATTTCGTCCCTAGGCTAGAAAAATGAAATTCTTGCAATTTAATCATTGTTCCAAGCCTAATTATTCTCATACATATCAATAACAGCCCATGAATTTCATGAAATTTTGAAATTTTCCATAAATTCAACACTTTTCAATTTAATCCCTAAAACATGTTTTCATCCAAAATTCTTTAATAAAACACCTTTAAACATCCATAAACATCTAAATTTCATCATAAAATAACAAAAATCATATGAAATTATCAATGGTATCTTCCAAAACTCTCAACAAAATCAAAAACTAATAGAATACTATGTGGACCTAATTGTAAAAGTCTAAAAATATAAATATTTCAAGGAAAAAACAAGAATTGAACTTACTTGAAGCTAAAATATGAAGGACCAGCTCAAAACCCTCTTCCATGACTGTTTTTACAGAAAGTTGAAGAAGAAATGACCTAGAAACTATTAAAATCAACTTTGGCCATGTAACTTTTGTTAACATTCCAATTTTGTCCTTTTCACATAAAAATCTGTGATTTTTTTCACGCTATGCTGCCTCAGCCATTTTAAAATGGTCTATTTTCCCTTTTAGTCCTTCCTTATTTAATGGTTAAGCTATTTAATCACTTTAGCAAGTTTTGCACTTTTTTTAATTTAGTCCTTTTATTGAATTGACTAGCGAAACGTTAAAATTTTTTGACGAAACTTTAATACTACCATATTGACACTCCGTAAATATTTATAAAAATATTTATGGCTCAGTTTATAACATCGAGGTCTCGATACCTCTTTTCTTCAATTTCTTGACTTAATAAATATTTATAAAACACAAATTACTAATTCAAAATCTCTTAAAAATCACATTTGGCTTGTAATTATTAAATAATAAAATTTACAAACTTATTCACTAAAATTGGTGGCCTCAAACCACTGTTTCTGACATTTCTGAAAATCAGCTATTACACATACATAGTCCATCATCCATTCAGGACTAAGGTACACCACACTATAAACGTCACAAGTGAATGAATCCATAAACGGATCTAGGATCTATTCTACTTAGGTCCTATCTGATGTACTGTCAATCCAATCAATCACATTTATGTCTTTATCTTTTGGGAGTCAATGACTCTGATTCTCAAGAAAAGTATCTCCCTAATTGGACTTGATAAATGACATATTCATTTTTCAATCGGTTTGCTCATTTACAATTAGACTAATGGCATGTTTAGATTCATCTACTAATACAAGTTGTTTTTTCATATTATGATTCGATCACGTAATACCGCTTACTATTAGTTAAACATTAGATAACTAGTGAGTCAATATTTGCTTTCATTTTGCGTGTATAAACATTGAAGACTATATACAAAGGGTATTAATGTAATTAATGGATGTTATTATCAAACTAATTTGTTCGAAAAATATAAGTATACAAAATAAATATACTACACTTAGGCACTAGATCCAACATTCCTCAAATCACTAATGGAACCCTCAAGTTGGGAAACCTTGCCTTTCAAAGTTGACAACATATCTCTCTATCTACTCGCTTTCCTACCCCTCCAAGTCTCCCGAGGCTCAATCTAATTGTTTACTCCTTTTGTCATCTCAACTGGTGCCTTACCGGACACCAGCTCCTGATACCAACTGTCACAAGGGTAGAACTTTAATCTAGCAAACTGCATGACCTTAGGCAGAAACTTATCTTCAAATCTGCTTAAGTCAACTTAACTCTTGAAAGTGAGAATTCACAAAGGAAATTCTCTAAAGCATTGGTGTAAAGAGGAAGCAAACTTATAGCGACGAAGCAACGAAAGAACTAAAAAGCTACAAGAAAGCAATGTATATTAGTTGTTTGAGTAAATGCTATCAAATATATTTAGTAAATCTGAATATAAATATAAATGAGGAGGGAGGCCTCAATTTATAGTTGAGCTCCCCTAGATCCATTGGTATAGATTGAATTACATTAACGACTGAGATTCATGCCTATCTACAATATGAGAGTCCTAAGGGATTTAAACACTATACAATCTTATCCCGTAGGATTACAAAATATTATCCATGGTAACTCTAGTTTTATTTGACCTATTAAAGCTTCAAGTAGATAGGCTTTGTCTTATATTCTATGAAATGGATCAGTTTATGTGGGTCAAATGAACCCTAATTAATCAATTAATTTTCATAAGATGATCTATGTACATTCATAAGATGATCTATGTACATTCATCATGGGCTTTGATTTGATGCTCATGACACTTTGACATGAGATTAAGAAGAGAATATAAATTGCCTTTGCCTTAGTATTATTTCATTCAAGTTAAAATTGTTATTAAACTTTGTTATGTGGATTTTGTTTTTAACTATATGAGTTTCATTCAGACTTTTAAAACATTAACTTTACTTGAATTTATTTTTTAAAATTAAAATTAAAATTAATATAAAAGAAGTCTTAAATAGTAAATAAGTCGAATAGGATGTTGAAAAAAAAATACATTTTCTTTATTGAAGTTTGACCTCTAACCCATAAACAAGTTCAAAAATTATATAAAATAATAAGATTATAAACCTATAAAACTTTTTCCAAATAATATTATTAACGTTGCATATGTAAAAAAATTATTATTTCCAAAAATTATATATGTTTGGAGAAAAAGTAAATCATGTTTATATATATATTTATTAAATATTGTAATTATTTATTTTTTCTTTCATAAGAATAAAAATATTAATTCAAAAAATAATGTAAATATGTACTTCACTGATTAAAAAGGTAATTTGATAAAATCAAGCTAATAATAAGATTAGACTTTTAAAATGAGAGTCATGAGAGTTAAAATGATCCTAATCATTAGATCAAAATAAATAGTTCTAAGCCTTAGATTAATCAATTTGGGTATTAGGGATTTATTTATTTTTATTGAAAAAATTGATCAACTATTTCATTCTAAAAATTTTGGAACGTTTCTTTTGATTGATTTCAAGTACTCAAAGAATTTTAAGCATATTTCCAAAAATTATAGAATGAAATGGTTGACAAAAGTTTTAATTAAAAATGAGTACCAAATACTCAAAAAGACTAATCTTAATAACCCTATTTTGATCTCATACTTTACATTCTAATATTTTTGCTCCCAAAAAGAAATTAAATCTAAAATCCTAATATACACTATGAAAAGGAAAAAAAAAGAATTGTTAGGTGTTGTTAATTTTATTTTAATAAGGTAAGACAAATATAAAATTCAAGGTTTAAAACCATTTATTTTGATCTAATAGTTAAAATGATTTTGGTTCTCATTTTAAAAGTTTACTATAGTTATATCATAATTAACTAACAAAATTAAATATTAACTTTCATTAAAACAATTCTAAAACTCAAAAAATAAAATCATAACTGTCTAACAAATTAAACAAATTCATAATTTATATTAAATAGAATTTAGTAACAAAATAATAAAATTTAAATTTAATAATATTAACAATTGTTTTCCATCAAACTAATCAATTAAACTCTAAGATGTTTACACTCAGTGTACTAATATGTAAAACTCAAATACCATATTAAATAAAAATGTAAAACTCAAATACGAAATAACCTATTAATCCTACCATAAAAATAATTATCTTTTACTGGATTTCGCCGACAATAAATAAAATAAAAGGGACACACGTGGCTGTTTTTGCTTGGGCATTGACATGTAAAATATGACTATGTAGTCTCTGATTTGACATTTTTCTGGCTGAATCCTGCCCCTAAAATTGGCCCAACAAGATTCTCACACGTTTAGTTCTTTTGCCCTCACGAAACGGCGTAGCTTTTGTATATCTCTTCAAACTGTGCGTACACTGAAAAAGCTTCCTCTCCACTTCAATAAAAAAGTTCAATTTCTTTATACAAGAGTGAGTAATACGCTTTTAATTAAATTAAAATTTTTTTATTTTATAAGAAATTTCAACAAGAAAAAGTGAAAAAAAAAAAAAACTTTATTCACCCTTAAATAAAATAGCAACAACTTTTATTAAAATAAAATCATTGTAATCTTTAGCTAGTTTGAAATATTTTTGTCATTTTATAAAATATTCTTTTAACTAACAAAGATTAAAGTCAATAAACCTCAATAATTTTTTTAAAAAATATGTCTTCATTATTTCAATTGCATCATTTTTTTATAGTAATAATATTTTTTTTAAAAAATATGTCGTCATTATTTCACATTGCTTCCTTTTTTATAGTAATTTATGTCGTCATTATTTCATATCTTTGTAGTGATAATATTTTATTATGTCGTCATTATTTCACAATGTCCTTGAAATTAAAGTGATATAAGGTAAATATAATTTTTATGGTATTTTAGTTGTATTGGAGTGGAAATTTCGTTAAAAGAAAAGGAAATTTAAAAAATTCATTTTAAAAATAAGAAAATTATTTAATACGGAGTTTTTGAATTTTACTAATACATTTCTATAATAAAAAATACATGTGACCATAAAGCCAGAAGTGAAGATATTTCACTAAAAAAATATCGAATATGGTTGTCTATTATTTACAGAAAACTTTGGTTGAATATAGAAATACTTGCCATATATTCTGAATCATTAGTTATATATATATAAATATCATAACAACTTTATTTTTCAAATTTTCTTCCAATATAAATTATATTCATAATATTACAAATATATTATATTTAAAAATTTTAAAATATATTTTTAAATTGTTTATATCTTTCAAATATTATCTCATTGATAATTTTAGTTAATATGTTATTATTAAAGTAATAATAATTTTATAAAATACACAAAAAAAATTATGCATCGAGATAAAAAAATTAATATATATATATATATATATATATATAATATGAAAAATGCATAAAAGCGCGTAATGATAACAAGTGGTGTATCTCTTTTTCCATTTAATTTCTATAGTTTTTCATTATTAATTAAACTAATTTGTATTCTCATACAGTGCACAGGTCAATTGTGTATATTAAATTTATAATATTTTTATAATATTATTTTTTAATAATTTTTTAATAAATTTTTTCAAAATATCATTAATAAATTAAAAAAATTAATATAATTACAAAATATATTTAAAAATATTTAACTAATTTAGAATTAATTTATATTAATGTTATTCAATTTTAAAAATATCTAATAGTAAAATAATATCAAATTTCATCATGATTTAAATATTAATATTAATATATTTTAATTTAAATAATATTATTAATAATTTCTGGTACATTATTTATTTTATATATTATTAAATTAAATTGTTTGAATGTCAAAATTGTTAATATTCTTTTTTTTTTTGTAATTTTACATTTATCTTTACCCTATTCAATTATCGAATGTAATTAGGTTTTATTTTTTTATAATTTTATATTTATATTTGCTAAGAATCATAAAAAAAAAAAAATCAACATTTAATATTATTTTATAAGTTTTGTTTTCATCACCAAAAAGTTTGATTTTCACTAAATTTTTATTATATTTTTATTATTTAATATTAGTAGTATTCTTCTTTTGTGAAGTTGGAAAAAGGAACGGAAGTCAAAATGCTTCTATTTATACTATTAATAAAATCTTTGATTGAGTTTGTATCATAAGTTAATTAGACACTAACTCAATTACAAATTTATAAAAAAGACATTTGGTATGTAAAATAAGTTATATTATTTAATGGTACTTTAATTAATTTAATTAAAAAAATAAAAATATATGTATTATGAGATTTGAACCCATGTCAATTACATTGAAAAATATATACGAGTCAATCAGGCACATACTCAATTATGAATTTACAAAAAAGACTTTTTGTATTTAAAATAAGTTATATTATTCGAGGGTACTTTAGTAACTTCAATTAAAAAATAAAAATATATGTATTATGAGATTTGAACCTATGCCAATTACATTATTTTTTTTTTTAAATTTACAACTCAAACAAAATTTTATTTTAATTTTATTATGCACACTCTATTGCTTCCATCAATTGTACCTATACTAGGTATTATTAAAATCCCTGATTAAGTTGGTGTCATGAGTCAATCGAGCACCAACTCGATTAGAAAATTACAAATATGACCTTACAAATTTAACATAAGTTATATTATTTGAACATACTTTAGTCTTTTTAATTAAAAAATAAAAATACCTGTATTGTGAAATTTGAACCCATGTTTATTACATTAGAAAAGTTTTAAATTTATCATTTAACCAAGACTTGATTTTTGGTTTACTTATACATTTTAATTTCATTAAGCGTATTTTAATTGTATATTTATACTATTAATAAAATTCCCGAATTAATATCACGAGTCAATCAAGCATTAACTCGAGCAAAAATAAACTTCTGAATTTAAAATAAGCTACATTGTTAGGTGGACTTTAATATTTTTAATTAACAAAGAAAAAAAATGTGTACAGGAGGATTTAAACCAATGCTAATTATATTAAAAAAAACTGTAAATTTATCATCTAACCAAGACTTTATTTTGGTTTACTTATACATTTTAATTTTATTATGCACATTTTAATTGTATATCTATACTATTAATAAAATTCCTGAGTTAGTGTGGTGAGCCAATTGGGCACTAACTTAATTAGGAAATTATAAAAATAACCTTCTAGATTAAAATAAGTCATATTATTAGAATGTACTTTAATTTTTTTATAAAAATATACATATGATGGGATTTTAACTCATTCTAACTACATTTGAAAAAACTTTAAAATTATAATAAGTTATAGTTTTTAATTAGGACTCCATTTATTGTAACTTTTATTAAAAATTTAAGCCAAAGTAGAAGATAATTTTTTAGGGAAAAGTATAAGAATTGAGTATAATACACGAAAACTTTGAAATTAAAAAGGAAAAAGAAAAAGAAATTGTTACTCTATAATATTTATTTTTTTTAGAGCAATATAAATTATTCAATGAAATTTACCTGGGATAGTTAAAAACTGTAATGTAAGAGTTTGTTTCCCTTTTAACCGTCCTTCCATTCCCAAACAAAGCATCCTTTTCCTCTCAAAATCGTCCCCTCACCCTCACTGATTCTCTCTTTTACAAATTACATATAAAAATCAAAATCAATAGGAAACAACAATAATATGCATCGTCCTCAATCCTTCAAACCTCATCCTTTTTAATTTTGAATTTCCTCAAATTTGATTCGATTTGGATCATCATCTCCTTATCTCCGATTCATTCTTTTTTGAATTTTATTTCGTTAATTCCGATTCAGTTTTATCGAACCGGTTGTTCCTTTTAGGATCGGCAACGCAAAACGGATTTCAAGGGCGGGAATGGAAAGATTGGTAAACGATTGCAAAGGAAAGAGAGTTTGAGAAATCAAAGGATGCCAGGATTAGCGCAAAGGAATGAGCAATATAGTAATGCCTCATTTGGGTTTTGGTCTAAGCAAAATGACGTTGTTAGCTACAATCAGCTCCAGAAGGTATCCGATTTTAATTTTCTTCGCTTTATTATCTTTTTTTCGGGTTGTATTTTTTTTTAATTAGGATTGGATTGTATCAATTTTTTTTTTGGATTGGGTTTTTGTTTATGTTGACGGGTGGTTTAAGTTTGATTGGATCTTAATTGATTGGATTTTTAATTATTTTTTATTGTTTACTAGATCCAGTTTATGGAATTAATTTAATTTTGTTTATGTGCCAATTTTCACTCTAGTAATCTATTTGTTGTTTCATGAAATCTGTCTTTTGCTTAGAAACGCTGTCCATTAGTTACCTAATTTTGTTTAGAGCCGAGGCACTTAAATTTTAGTGCTGTTCCTGGTTTTGAATTGAGTAATGGAAGAAATAGAATCTAGAAGTTTGATTATTAACTTCATCACTGTGGATTTTCTTTTTACACTTTGTTGAGCTCAATGTGGCTTCCGGCTGCTGTGTTCGATTTTATCTTTTTGGCTGTAAAACGAAAGTGATCGAAGAATTGGGAATTCCAGAAACGGTGCTTTTTTTTCCTATTAGCAAATTAGGATGGAGCACCCAAATGGTTAGAATGTGAAACTTCAATTCTGAATCACAGGTTGAGTCCTTGTGCCTGGTGGAGGCATGGTCAATGGCATAAGTTAGAGCTACCTCTTTGTGTAACCCAAGACCTAGCCTTCTCTGCACTATGCTCTCCACGGTTCATATTTTACAGAAAAAAGGGGTGTAGTATTGATTATGCAATTTAATAATGGATATGATTTATAAATATGTGGTTTATTGATTTTATTTTCTGATATACTACTAAGAGCTTTGATTTTGTTTTGTAGTTCTGGAGTGAGCTGTCACTGCAAGCTCGGCAGAAGCTCCTTAGAATTGATAAACAAACACTCTTTGAGCGAGCTCGCAAGAACGTTTACTGCTCCAGATGTAATGGGCTGTTGCTTGAAGGTTTTTTGCAGATTGTCATGTATGGAAAATCCTTGCAGCAGGAGGGAGTAGCTGGTAACCTTCATTACAACAGGTCAGGAGCCTCAAAAAAGGGAACTGGTGGCGGATTGAATTTGACAAACGGGACACAAGATGAAATTCAAGATCCATCTGTCCATCCTTGGGGAGGTTTGACAACGACTCGTGATGGTTCACTGACACTTCTTGACTGCTATTTGTGCCCAAAGTCATTTAAGGGTCTACAAAACGTTTGTATTGATCAGATTGTTTTCTCTGACTATTCTTTCCCCTTTCTTCTAGTTTTTGATGTTTTAATTGAATCAGGTGTTTGATAGTGCACGTGCAAGGGAGCGGGAGCGTGAATTGCTTTATCCTGATGCTTGTGGTGGGGGAGGTCGGGGTTGGATAAGCCAAGGAATTGCTAGTTATGGAAGAGGACATGGAACAAGAGAAACATGTGCACTGCACACTGCCAGGCTTTCTTGTGACACCTTGGTGGATTTCTGGTCAGCTCTTGGAGAAGAAACTCGGCAATCTCTTTTAAGAATGAAGGAAGAAGATTTTATTGAGAGGCTTATGTACAGGTGTGTTTATGGCTCTTCTTTACGGTTGAATGTGTTTCATTTTCTATATTGTTCAGCTGGCAAACGGTATGAAGTCAGATGATAATTGATCAAGAGGTTCTCATTGGAGCTAGAAAAATAAGACTGATGGTGGGAATGTCAGAACTATAGAGGACAAAATTTTTGTTTGATGATCTTAAAGACATGAAAGTTTCAGTTGTGAGCCATTCAAGCTTTTGATATTCTGTGTTCTGATTGATGACTGACTAGCACTGTGAAGTAAATTCAATTTTGGAGCCTCTGATTTCCTAGATAAGAGAGTAAAGTTTTTAAACGTGTTTAATTATTGAAATAAAACTAGTACTCCTGGAAGCATGTATTGAGCTTTAGCAGTTCGGTTTTTTTGCATTCTTAATGGCTTTTGTGCACTATACGAAACCTTTCAAGGTCCAGAAAGCACAACCTTGACAATTCATCCATTCGTTTTGCTAACTTTGGAGGATGGTTAATCTTTTTTTTTTAATCAAGACACTAAGTCGGCCAAAATTTTTATATATTGAAGGAGATCAAAAGAAAATTCTACAATCTTACAGAGAATAAAACATCTTGATCTTAGAACCAAGATTTATGAACAGTTGATCTGTCTTTGTTTCTGCCCCCCCCCCCAGTTATCATTTTTCCTTCCTTCTTCTGAATAGTCAACTGTAGGCTGTCCAGTTCTTTATCAGAGGAGAATTAAGGATTTGATGAAATTGATGGACTCTTTTCCTTGTTAAAATAAATTCAAAATAGAACCTTGCTATCTAGAGATTGTGAGAAGACATGGAAACTGTTTTTTTATTTTGAAGCTATCCCAAATATGTCTGATTTGTTTCAATGTTGGTGTTTCCAAGTGATTCTTATGGAAGATGAACGGGGAGGGTGAGGTGGAGTTTGAAATCCCTGAAACGATGGGTAGTGGAAGATGCGCATACACTGTTTGCATCAGTTATCTCCAGTGGATTGCTGGCATGCTTATTACCCCTCTTGTTACTTCTTCAATTCAGTAAATATATGCTGTTAGGATGGAGTCAAATATTTCTCTGTCTTCTTGTCAGGTTTGACAGCAAGAGGTTTTGCAGAGATTGCAGAAGAAACGTTATCCGTGAGTTCAAGGAGCTGAAGGAGCTAAAACGCATGCGTAGAGAACCTCGATGCACTAGTTGGTTTTGTGTTGCAGATACAGCTTTTCTGTATGAGGTGCTTCATTCATGTCTTTAACCTTTTAGTGCAATGACTACCATATTATACTACAATATGTTCATCTTTTGATTTACTTGTTCATAATGAATGTATGGCTAAACTTTTTCTTTACTACTACCCAGGTATCTGATGACACAGTCAAGGCTGATTGGCGCCAAACTTTTGCTGACGCTATTGGAACTTACCATCATTTTGAATGGGCGGTTGGAACTGGGGAAGGAAAATCAGATATTAGGGAATTTGAAAATGTTGGCATGAATGGAAGTGTTCGAGTCCGTGGTTTGGATCTTGATGGCTTGAGTTCGTGTTATATTACCCTGAGGGCCTGGAAATTGGATGGCCGCTGCTCTGAACTTTCTGTAAAAGCCCATGCACTTAAGGGCCAACAATGTGTGCATTGCAGGCTTGTAGTTGGAGATGGTTATGTCACAATCACAAGTGGTGAAAATATTAGAAGGTTTTTTGAGCATGCTGAAGAGGTCGAGGAAGAAGAGGTATTTCAAACTTTGTTAGGCTTAGGAAAAAAATTGTTTGGATATTAGAGATGTTGAAACTTTGACTCATTTCTTCAGGATGATGATTCCATGGACAAGGATGGAAATGAGATTGATGGTGAATGCTTCCGTCCCCAAAAGCATGCGAAGAGTCCTGAACTTGCTCGAGAGTTTCTTCTTGATGCTGCTACTGTTATATTTAAGGAACAGGCATGTTCCCAACCATTCTCCTTTCTTATGCCTTAAAGTCTTGCAATATTGCTGCTCTTCTTTTCAAATATTAACATAAAAACATCGTCTGTTTAGAAGAATGTAATAGTGAGGAAGTTAACAAAAATCTGGTTCATATAAATGAGCTATTGTTGTCAATTAGGGCTAGCTATCAATCATAATTCATCCAATTGTTTCTCAAAAGAATATTGTTTGAAATATTTTCTGTTGGCCCTTGCTTTTTAGAGGAGCAGGGTTAATGATAGATGAAAAATTGTCTTCAGTTGAACTTCATGATTGATAAGCAAATGCTTTGAACTTGATGTTCAGAAAGCACCTATATGAGTGATAAGTAAAGTTGGGAAGATTGTAATTACTTTGAAAGGTATTACAATTGGATGTTCATCACAGTATAGCCACTCTACTGGAGTGAAGAATGCAATTAGTTTCTTGTGTAAGCAATGATATCATCAAAAAAGTATGATTGTATTAGGCCAAAGTTGCTCCATGTTGTTAAGCTTGCTTGGGGACAAATTTTAATATGATATCTTGTTAGTTTTGTTGAATTGTCAAACAAGTCCCATGCAGGTGTTGAACCTTATTCTTGTTTGCTCACATTCATGTTAATACAGAGGCAGTAGCACACTTTTTACTTGTGGAAATCAAATTTTCTGGGAATAATTAATAGAGATTCCTCTTTCTAAGAAATTATAAGCAATTGTTGTCTAAAGGAGCAAATGCACACTAGAGGTTTTGATCATTTGGAAAAACAGCAGGGGATGCATGGTGTGGAAGTGCGAGTTGATCCTAGTTTCACAGTGAACTGCTAATTTAAGTGAGGTCATCTTCAATCAAGGAAAATGAATTTAGATTTAAGGCTACATAATTTGGTCCTTTGTTTTGATATAGGTGGTTGCGATATTTCACAAACTTTAAAGAAATGGTTTGCCTATATATGTGATTAAGAAGAGTTTTGAAAGACCTTTAAAGTAACTGAATCAAAGAGTCAAAATGAGTTTATGTTGAACATTCTAAAGCTTGGTAGGAATAAACTTGTACTTTGTTTGGTGGTTCTTGTGGGTAGTGGCACAGCAATCATACGGGTCAAATTGCTTCAGTTGTTTGCCTTTTGCATATTTGCTAAATTTATGTTACAAATTTTAACAACGATTTACCCATTTTGATTTTCAGGTTGAAAAGGCTTTTAGGGAAGGAACAGCACGCCAGAATGCACACAGTATCTTTGTTTGCCTTTCAATAAAGCTGCTGGAAGAACGAGTTCATGTTGCATGCAAGGAAATTATTACGTTGGAAAAGCAGGTCAGAATAATTGGGATATGCTTTCCTTTCTGCATATTAGTAGATATAGGAGGCTATTCTTTACATATTGATAAGTGTTACCAACACTAAATGATTCTACAGATGAAGCTTCTTGAAGAAGAAGAGAAGGAAAAGCGTGAAGAAGAAGAACAGAAGGAGAGGAAAAGAACAAAAGAACGAGAGAAAAAGCTCAGGAGAAAAGAGAGACTGAAAGGAAAAGAAAGAGAGAGAGAGAAAAAATGTGCGGACTCAAGCGTTACTCCTGATTTCTCAAAGGAAGTGTCTTCACCAAATACTAAGGTTGAAGAAAATATTTCTATTAATTGCAGAGACTCGGTGTGCGAGACGAGTGATAGAATTGTGTCTACACTTGGTTCTCCAGATGATCAAGGAGAACAGTTTTTAGATGGGCATTTGGCATCAAATTTGCAAAATCACTCTTTTGATAGTCCTGATGGAGAAGGTACAAAGGTAAAAGATGGGAATGGCTCTTTTCCAACAGAACAATCAAAATTTTCTCGACGGAGATTGAAATTTCGCAAGGATGGTCAATTTGTTACATCTCTGAAATGGTCTGATCGGCGTCGATTTCCTGTTGTGTCAGAAAGTGCTCCTGTTAATAGATCTGAAGCTAGATATAAAAGTGAAAACTTTGAGGCTCCTTCAAGGAGCATCGATGGACCAAATAAGCAATTAAGGATAAACAGTGCAAAGTCCAATGGTCGGAATTGTGATGTTAAGTATCCTGAGAAGTTTCAGTGTCCAAACAGCCGGAGTGACAGATATGACATCTACTCTTGCAGCTGCGGCCAACACAATGAGTACAGAGCCAAAATTGAGCCATATGTTTCTGTGACTGGAGTAGGCCAAGAACCCAAGGCTGTAAGCAAGTCAAAATCTGCATTAGATATGTCCAAGCAAGTCTATCGTGGTAACAAGTATAATCAACAAGAGTACATGCATGAAGACTGTGGAAGGCTAAAGAATAAAATTATTGCAGGAAACAATCCTTCCGGTCGAGATTCACTTAATTCCAATAAAGTTTGGGAACCCACAGAAGTCCAGAGAAATTATCCCCGGACCAACTCTGATACGGATATTACTCTGAGGTCATCTACTTACAACAAAGGAGCTGGACTTGATAATGACTTTGTTAAGTCATCCGGTGAGACATGCACAAGTGAAGCTAGTGTAAATTTGGGTGAAATCGGTCATGAGCATAGCAAGGTTAACACATCAAGCACCGGCCTTGCAACAAATGAGAACTGTGATGTTGAAGCACAGGATAAATGCTCTTCACTGAATGCTGCATCCGAGGATGTTGAAGTTCGTCCTAATAGAAACTCTACCTTGAATGAAATTTCTCATTCTATTATAAGCAGCAGTTCTAGTTCTGATAACTGCTATTCATGCTTTAGTGAAGGAGATAGCAATACCTGCTCTTCAAATAATGGAAACTTAGAATCTTCATCATCAGATTCTGAAGAGGTCAGTCAACGATCAGATGGGAGAGATACTTCAATCTGCGTTCAAAATGGTTTCTCCGAGTGTCAGGTGAAGGGAATTGATAAAAAAGAGGATGTCAATGGAGGCGTTGCTTTGGAAAGTGAGGCATTGTTTGGACATTCACCTGATGGGAGAGATTCTTCAGTCTGCATTCAAGATGGCTTCTCCGAGTGTCAGGTTAAAGGAATCGAAAAAAAACAGGATGTCAATGGGGGGGTTGCTTTGGAATACCAGGCACTGTTTGGGCATTCACCAGACAGTAGAGGGAACAAAGTTTCTGGAAATCCACTGACAACTGTTGCAATTTCTGATAATGAAAAATCGACTGCTGTTATGAGTTCTCAACATCAAGGCACGTTTACATCATTCCATAACCAACCTACACAGTTCCCAGTGTATCAAGCTCCTTCAACCATGGGTTACTACCATCAGAACCCCGTTTCTTGGTCAGCAACACCAGCCAATGGATTAATGCCTTTCCCTCCAAACCCCTATTTTTATACTGGCCCTCTTGGCTATGATTTAAATGGGAACTCACGTTTATGCATGCCATATGGCACTCTGCAGCATTTTGCTACCCCTCTGTTTAATCCTGGTCCCGTTCCGGTCTATCAGCCAGTTTCAAAGGCCAATGGCTTGTATGCAGAGGATCAACTACAGATTCCCAAGCTGGTTACAAGGAAGGAAGATGCTTTTACCGAAGTTAATTCTGAGATGTTTTCTCCTGGCAGGCTGCATACGACTGAACAAGCAGCAAATGGAGAAGGTAGGCAAAATGATGTCTCTACCAAACCACACACAGATGACACTAGCTTTTCCTTGTTCCATTTCGGTGGGCCGGTGGCTCTTTCAATTGCATGCAAATCCAATCCTGCCCCCCTGAAAGAAGAGATCGCCGGGGAATTTTCTTCTCAATTTTCAGCTTATCATGTCGAAAACGACCATGCTTGCAATAAAAAAGAGACCACTATCGAAGAGTACAGTTTGTTTGCGGCAAGTAACGGAATAAGGTTTTCATTCTTCTAATATAAGTAGTTAGGTAGAGGTGACTGTTTGGCATTTCAGTCCCTACCCTATTTCCCAGAAAATGGAAGTTTGAGAGTACTTTGTAATTCAGTATACAATGGTCTTTGCTGTGAAAGAAAATCCCAATTTTAGTTTATAGTTTCTTAGTAGATGGTTGCCCAATTTTTCTCATTTCCTTTTTTTTCCCCTTAATTTTTTGATGTAGAGAATGAAAATGTTGGAAGAGTGCCTATAAGGTTTGAGGGCTTTCTATATTTTTGCTTGGTTTGAGGTTTTGTTTTTGTTTTTAGGAAATTATTTGGATTTATTTTCTTTTTAATTCTCTATTGTTTCAGATTTAATCTATATCAAATATGGTTTGTCGTATATCATTATTCATAGCACCCTGATTCAAGTAACTTGATTTTAATTTTTAAAATTTTTTTTAATTAGTATTGAATTTAAAAATGAACTCTGTACACAAATAATCAAAATTAAATTCATTTTTATTCAATGACGTTAATTGAATATAATTAAACCAGTTTAAATTTTTTAAAAATAAAACTCAATAAGATCGAACTTATTAGAATCTTAGTGCTTGAACCTAATCAATTTTATTGTTTAGTTTTTAATATTGATTTCATAATTGAATTCGAGGATAAATAATCAAATTTGAAGTTGATTAAGAAAATCAAATCTGCTTTTCGAATTTAATCAAAATAACTAGCTGGACTTTCCAGGAGAAGAAACAGTTTCCAACAAGTAGCTGCTTCTATTAACAAACTAATAATTTACCATCCTTGAAAAACCCTGTAAAAGTTCAATTATAGCTTGGACTTCGGACATTGATTAGGGTACATTTTCTCCCAAGACTTTCCTGGGTTAGTATGGGATCTTGTTCACCTATGTAGGCCTCATAATAATAATAATAATAATAAACACAAGTTCGAAAAAAATTCAAACCCCAACCTGCCTAAATTTAATTTGATGAAAGAGTAAAAAACCCGAACTTAATTTGATTCAACAATGAAGCACCTCGTTTTAAGTAGAAATCCAAAAAAGTTTTTAACTAATTTGCCTCGCTAAACTTCAAAACAGCTAGATAAAATCCAGGCTCATCAACAAATTCAGTCAACTCAAAGGAATGGTCAGCTGCAATTTTCTGTAACCTGGTTTTGTCGGGCAAGTTTCCATTTACAATGTCGGGAAACTCTTTCCGTTGCTGCTCTAGCACTTCCCTCCCTTGGGGATGGCTAATCACCACCCTTGCACCTATACAACAGTAACACTCACAATCTCATATTGCAGTCATGGCTTAAACAGCTCCTAAAAATACTAAATACAGTTCAGAGCCAGGGTGTTCAGATATCTAAGTAAAAATTGGGTCATGATCAAGGCAAGCAAAAAACGACCCTTCCCATTGTTATCCCTAAGAAATATCCTCAAACGCACATGAAAAAATTGTGTAGGATACAAATTCTCTTAAGAAAAAAGAAAAATAGAAGCAGCATTGCCTCCTTATTCTAGTAATTGCAAAATATACTAAGCCTTTGTTTAGTAAAAATACCATTGAGCCGAGTCAAATTACATTTTACTTCTCTACTAAAAAATTAAGTAAATTAGTTCTTATATTTAAATAAAAATTAAATTAATCTTTTATGTTAAAAATTTTATCCAAATTGACGTGATTGATGAAATACAGTGGCATGTGACATGTCAGATGAACCCCATGCTTGGATCTTTATTTCTACGGTACTTTTAACACATTTGTTTCTTGTTTGTTCCCATATGGTTGAAGTTTCCACTATGATATTCTAACGGTGAAAATGCCTTCTTTTCCCCTTCTGTTTTTCTGTTTTATTTGACACTTTCAATCACTGAACTCTGATAACTAAAACTAAGAGTCTGAACTCCAAACCCGACATTCTATCATTAGAACACACAGCTATTGGGTTCTAACCATGAAAATATATTATATGCAGAAATAGTTATAGCAAGCAAACAGTATCTGAACAAAAGTAAAAACTTAGAAATGGATTACCTGATGAACAACGTTTCGCCAGCGCCGCAAATATTTGGTCAAGTTCGAATGGCAAAGCAGGCAGAAAATAGAGAAATATGACATCAAATGGTGTCCATTTTTCCGGCACATAAATCAATTCCCCTTGCCAACACTTAACCTCATCGTATTTCTCCTTAATCCCAGCTAAGAAAAATATAGAATCATGGACTACAAGCAACAATTGGGTAGTTGATGATTCAACTAAATGATCCACAAATCCTTCCGAACCGACCGAAACTAGAACCCTTGACGACTCCGATATTTCTCCGGCAGATATAATGCGGTCGATATTTCGTTTAGCTTGCTCGGAATTTAACTCTTCCGAATCAAGAAATGACCAATCTTTTTCAGTAAAATCTTCGATATTGATAACCGACACCGTCCCCTCGCTTGAAGCATTAAAAGCCCCTGCTAATGACCGATGACTGCATAGTGACTTACGAGGAAAACTGGATTGAAATGAAAGGCGAAAAGGGTATTGATTACATAGGGAAATGCGAGGGCTTATATGTTGAGGCTGAGATTGGAGTGTAGGAAGGAAGCTACGGGAAAGTGAGGGAAGGAGTAGAGGGGAAGGTACTAGGAATGACCCCATCGAAGCAAAGTACTGGATTCAATTATGGTTATAATCAAAAGCAAGCAGTTTCACTACACTTAACAATTTCCAATGAAGAAAAGGCTTAACCCCCTTAAGATTTAGGCTTCGTTACCCGGACTCGGCAATTTGGGGTGCCGTAACCGTGTCGACACGGGATACGGGTCAGATTCGCAAAAAACCGGCGTACACGGCGGTGGGTGAGAACTGAGATGACAAGAGAACAAAAAGAAAAGAAAAGAAAAACTGATTCGTAGAGACAAGAAACAGAAGAGATAGACGATGGTGGGAGTGAGAAGATGATAGAAGAACGAGAAAAGACCTAGGGATATATTTAGCCGGGCCGAAACAAGCTCCGTTCGAAAAGTGGGAAAATATATGTCAAAAAATAGGTTTGAGCAAAATAATAAGGTTAGTTTAGAAAATGAGTTCTAATTATTTTATTTTCATTTCACTAATATTTTATTATTATTTTGTTATTATTATTTGGATATTATATAACTCTTATTTTATTATTAATTTTGCTACTATTTTATAGTTATTTGCTTGTTAAATTGCACATATATTAGTGTTATTTAAGTATAAAGATTTTTAAATTTGTTTTTAATTTGTTGAGAAATACTTATTTTAATATTTTTAGTGTTTTTGATTAATTATATTTTTTTACATTTTCATATAAAAATAAAATGAAAAATTTTAATATGAACAAACCAGACTTGACCAAAAATTTAGGCTCATTTTTCGGGTTAAGTCAGGCCTAGGCCTATCAATCGGACCTAGAATTTTGTTAGGACTCTACCTTATATTATACCCTTTTTTCTGTATTTAAACTTTTTTTATTAATTTGATTATGTAAACTATATATTTTTTTTTCATCTTCATAATTCAATTAGTAAACCATCTTCAATAAGATGGAGCCCAATCATATAATTACACATGGAAAAAAATAATTTTTATTCTTCCTTCTTCTTCCCTTTCATTATTTTTTCCTTCTCCCTTTCAATTTTTTTCATGTTCTCTCTCTCTCTCTCTCTTTTCCCTTCCCTTCCCTCCTTTTGTTTTTCTTTTTTTCTTCTCTCCTTTCTTTGTTCTTCTCCCAAACTCTAATGCTGCCGCTGCTACCATTATCTCCAACCCTTCCCATTTCAATCTTTACCTCAGGTTTTCATACTTGAAATCTTCAGACCCCAAGGATTCAATGGAGGTCGAAGTGGTGGTGCTGCTCCCTATGACAAACTTAAACTTCAATAGTTCATGTTCATCACCGTACATCAACGCTCTTTTAAGCCCTTAACAATCCTTCAACCTATTGTGATTCTTCTTTGGATGATGAGCTTAATGGTGTCTCTCACATCATTTGTTCTTCATTAGTAGTCTTTTTCGAGTGGGAGATAAAGTAGAGAAAAAGCTTTAATCGCAGAGTCACTCAACAAAGAATATTTGTAACACCCCTTACCTGGTCCAGTTGTTGAACTCAAGCTATAGGATGCTACAATAGTTAACAAAGCATATCACATACAAATCCAACATTTAACATTCAAGTAAACAATAAAACATTTCATAAACCAAGCATAATATGTTTTATAAATAAATCTGAGTCCCAAATAAAACAATAGGCTCACCGAAGCCGTGTGTGCCAAAATGCAAAAAATAATCAAAAGTCACATGGTTGTGTCTTGGGCTATGTAACAATTGAGACCATGTGCAAAACTAAGTGACCATATCTACAGTACTCACACGGGTGTGTGCCAGTCCATGTGAAAATCGAGAATTGTTTGGTACAAATGCTTCCTAATTTCTAAAGAGTACATGGTCATGTCACCAGCCCGTGTGTGACACATGGCTGTGTGTCAGCTCATGTGGTGCAAAAATAGGTTATTAAAAGCATAGCACAAACCAACCATTAGAAGGGACCTAAAATGCACATTCTAGCCAACACATTTACCTATTCAAACATGCACATTCCATGCCGAAATACAAGTTATAACATCTCCCTGAATACCTAATCAATATGCTACAATCGATACCACATCACAACAAAATTAATTCAGGTCATTCACTTTCAAACATACCACAACATCAATGCCTATACAATTACTACACCAATATCATTTCAAGGTGCTAAAGCTAATCAAGTAGAGTATGCAAAATTATCCCAGGCATATATGTATTTTCATGATTCAAACCAACTAAAACAACAACATTACTCATATGCATTACACTTATATTCACATCAAGAGAAACCAATTCATAAATTCCAATCTCACATATACACATATCCATTTACACCTAATTACATGCCATTTATAACTGAGCAAAAATGTTCAAAAGTCTACTGAGTTGATAGGTGGATAGTGTGAGCTCTGATTTGATCCAACCAATAGCACGGTTCCCGATAATATACAATAAGAAAACAAAACAAAGGTAAGCATACTTAATGCCTAGTAAGTTCGTATGAAAATTAACACAACTTACCCTAAAATTTCATAACTCAATAATTAAATATAAACATACAAGATGTGATGTTCCTTGACACCTTACACAATTCATGTCATAACCAAAATGGTTAGTACATTATCATATACTAAGCATAACATGTATATAAGTAACATAGTAAACATAATGACCATACTCAATTCATGAATACATCTATAAATATGAGCTTTTATTTCAATTCAATTTCATGATTTATTTTTTCCCAAAGAACTATAACAAATTAGCCTCAGATACTCCAGATAGAATTGCTCACACGAACTGTAAATCGGGACAGTAACATTTACTTGATGCCGCTCACACGAGTTGTGAAAATCCACAACGTATGTAGGAACCTTAGCCATCTGTAAGGTATCCAACACCAGTACATGGTACTTGACACTCTTTTAGACACCAGTACAAAGTACCTGTTGCATTTTGGACCTTAATGACATGTCATTTGTATCATAATCATTCATTAAGTTCACTCGAGCCTTAATTCTATTTTCTATCTATTTCAATCCTTTAACATCATCATATTCATGTGATACAACCATTTACATTTACATTTACATTTACATATTACTTGCATTTATCAATTAAACCTCAATTTACAATTTAGTTCTTCAATACCAAACTAAGTAGTTTACGTAATTGCATCACAAATAACACACATATATATATACATACAATACAAACATATCAAATATTAAACGAAATAAGTATCATACGAAGGACAAGTTTTCTTAAAGGCTGCCTTAGACTTACCACGAGCGAAAATTTCGAGGACAAAATTTTCTTTAAGGGTGGGAGAGTTGTCACACCTTATAACACCCCTTACTCGTGTTCGACGCTGGGACAGGGTATGAGGCATTACTGGACTTCAACATAACCAATCATACAAAATTGAGTCATAAAATTTCATCCAAATTAGAACTTTTCATGTTTCATCATAAAGTCCCTAATATGGGCTTACGAGGCCCAATACATACTTTGAAAGTGGTTCGGGGCCAATCTGAGAACTTTTGAAAACTTTGAAAAATTTCTTGAAAAACAGAGGCACACGCCCTGAGCACATGGCCGTGTGGATAAAAGTTAGGCTGTTTACCAAGCCTTTTTCCATCCAAAATATTTACACACTTATATCAAATTTATCAACACACAACATAGCATTATCATAAACATACACCTTAACCAATAATAGCCAACATCAATGGCCTTATACAAAATGAACTATCAAATAACATAGGCCAACATTTTAGGCCAAATCAATTATGACACGTAACAAAATAACCAAGTCCTCTATACATGCCATAATTCAAAATATTGCTTTCAAAATACCAAAAGAGTGTTAATAGTGTGGATGGATCTTTGACGATCTCCGTATCCCGAGCTAGCTTGGTGACACTATAAGACAAGGGAAAGAAAGGGGGTAAGCATATAGCTTAGTAAGTTAATATGTAAATAATAAACAATTTATTAATATGCTTTTATCAATCTTCACAATATGTTTTCAAAATAATACAATCATAATTGCACATAGTTCCAATATTTACTCAAGTTCATATCTAGCTATCTACTCAAGTTATAGTCACTAAATTATTTATATCTTGAGTTATGGAACTCTAAATTAAGATCCACAAATTTTCTCTGAAACTAGGCTCACATAACTTCTTACCATAAAATTTTAAAAATTTTTGGTTTAGCCAATAAGTACAGTTTATTCTTTAAAGTTTCCCCTATTCTGCTGTCTGACAGTTTCAACCTTTCTGCACTAAAAATTAATTATCTTCTCGTACAGAATTCGGATGATATTCCCGTTTATTTTTATTGAAAATAGACTCATTCATGATGTTAAACATATAACCCATAATTATTTTTGTATAATTTTTAATAATTTTCCAAAGTCAGAACAGGGGATTCTGAAATCATTCTGACCCTGTCTTACTAAAATTCAAATATATCATAATATGAAATTCTTTTGCTTACACCGTTTCTTTTATATGAAAATAAACTCAATAATATTTTATTTCATATCTTATTCAACTTCTAATTCAGTTTCCACTATTTTTGGTGATTTGTCAAAGTCACACAACTACTGCTGTCTAAAACTGTTTTATTTGTAAATTTCACTCTTTCATGTTTTCTTTATAGTAACTTTCATTGTAACGCTTACTCCATATCAACCTTACCAGAGTTCGATCATATATCGAGCACATTGCTCATAAGTTTACACACACATACCTGCACTTGTTCATCACATAGTCATATTCGTTTACACTTAGTCATTTCCCGTTGAACACATCGGAATAATAACGGATACCGAGTGGCCTGCACATAGTATCACCCATATAGCCAAAGCTACCTTCTTCACAAAGTGGCCTTCACATAGTACCACACTTGTGACCAAAGCTATCTTTCTTCACAAAGTGGCCTTCATATAGTACCACACTTGAGTCACTAGTGACATGTCACTTTTATCCTATTCTATTCTTAATGTTCAACCAAAAAATTTCTCACTTTTCGATACTTGTCAATTTCATTCAATATTCAACCACATTTCATAAAACATAATAAAATATGATAACATAAGTAAAATGATGCATTATTTACATACAAACTTACCTCGGTGCAAAATATGACGAATTTGCAATTTAGTTTACAACTTTTTCTTTTCCCTGATCAAGGTCAATTCCTCGTCTTTCTTGATCTATAATAACATATTTAACTCATTTAATACTCACATTAATCAATTTAGTCAAAAAATCACACTATTGAAACATTACATTTTTTCCCCTAAAGTTTCATATATTTACAATTTTGCCCTTAGGCTCGTAAAATGAAAAACACTTATTTTTCTCAAATCCTAAGCCTTGCTGATTCATATTCCCTCTTATAACAGCCCACATTTTTCACTAAATCACATTTTCTACACATAATTTTACAACTTTTACAAAGAGGTCTTTTTATGCAATTTTATAAAAAATCACTTAGTAAAAGTTGTTTATCACACCCCAAACTTTCATATTCTTCCATAAAACATCAAAACACATAAATGTCATCCATGGGTAAATTTTTAAACACAAACCCTAGCTCAAAATAATGGTAGAAATAGCTAAACCGAGCTACGAGGATCTCAAAAATGTAAAGAATATTAAAAACGGGGCTAGGATGCACTTACTATCAAGCTTGAAGATGAAAGAAACCCTAGTTATGGCTTCTTGAGAAATTCGGCCAAGCATGAAGAAGACGGACACAATTTTGGCCTTATTTTCCCTTTTATTTCTTTTATTAACCAAATAACCAAAATGCCATTCATTAAAAACTATGGTATTTTTGTCCAAACAAAAGTATAATGGTCTAATTACCATCTAAGGACCTGTAATTTCAAACCTCATTACAAACAAGTATCTTTATGAACTAGAACACGCATTTTTCACCTATTACAATTTAGTCTTAATTATCAAATTGGACACCCAATCGATAAAATTTTGCAACGAAAATTTCACACAGTCATTCAATCACACAGTAAACATTAAACCTTAATCGTAATAAATTTTTTTCTACTTTAGATTTGTAGTTTCAAAACCACTATTCCGTTTAGGCCCTAATTCGGGCTGTTACACACCTGGTTATCCTAAATACCCTAACTCAAGAAAGAGTCGGGGATCTAATTGAATAGGACTAGAAATTCACGAGCACTAATAAGGCTCTTAGAAACTCAAGTGACTAGTTGGGGAAAGGTAGATCTCAAATCCAGTTTAGTTAGATTAGAACCAACTGGTTCTATAGTGGATGACACAATAATTAGGACTGAGTGGTGGTAACGACCCGTGGAGATTGTGCCAAGGGAGTATAAATAGGATAAGTTGGAAATAAAATTCTTCATAATTCTGTTTACCTATCTTCTCTTTCTCTAAACCAAGTATCATTTTCTTCAAACAATCTGAAGAAGAAAAAGAGCATGTAGCTGTAGAAGGCTTTGCATGTTGTTACCATCATGAGAAGCTAAGTTTGTAGTAGAGAAATAAGGAACTACTAACAGGACGAAGGAGGCTTTGGTGGGTTTGAGAAGCTAACAACCAAGAATAAGGAAACAATGGGAGATTTTTATACTTCAACATGACTAGTATGATCTTTGTTGGTTTAGTATGACATGTATGCATGGTAAAATGAGTATTTACCAATGCATATCAATTACATGAAATGATAATTGCATGATTTAGGGGTTTGATGTACTCCATGTTATTATGTTGTATGAAAATACTTGCATGTATTGGATGATAACCATAGGGAAAACCATTGAGGGGATAGATCAAGTTAGGAAGGGAAAAGAGGAGTGACCTTGTTAGATACCGCCACGGGTGAAGCTTTGGGCCTTGCATAGGCAACACTGCTGTGTTTGAACATCAAGGTTAGGTAGTGTAAAGGAGGTAATGGGAGAAGGATTTGGGAAATGAGAATCATGAAAAGGTATTTACCGCGACGGTGGTATCGATTGATCTTTTGGGGCAACTTTGTGACGACGATATATGGCATAAAACCATAGATGAAAGATTCTATGGCTGTCTAGCATGAGGTATGTAGCATAAGACTATGGATGAAAGATGCCATGATAACATGGTACAAGGTATAATGTATACGGTGTAAGACCATAGATGAAAGATGCTATGGCAACCAAGTATAATGAGTCAGAGCATGGATGAAAAACTATATGGCATCATATGATAGTATGCCAGGATGGCGGATCGATATAAGATCATGGGTAAAATACTCCATGGCATCCACAAAGATAGTCCGCGGGGACAATAAACACAGAATAGGTAGTTCGCTAGGACAGTAAACATAGAATAGATAGTCTGTTGGAATAATAAACACAGAACAAATAGTTTGTTGAGACAATAAACATAGAACAAATAGTCCGCTGGGACAATAAACATAGAACAAATAGTTTTTCGGGAGAGTAAACACGGGGTGATTCGTCAAGACCAAGGAATACGTGGTGAGAAGGGTGTAAGTCCTTAGCTCGAATAAGGAAACTAAAAGAGTCTATCGGGACATAAGAATAGATAGTCCACTAGAACGTTAAACATGGGTTAAGTAGAGTAAGACCATAGCTATATGACACTAGGGTATCATGGGTAGTTTACATAGACGGTAAAAGTAGAGATGTCTATCAAGATGTAATTTATGGGAATCGCAACAGGGAAGTTTTCCATTCAGGAGGTATGCTAGGAATTGAATCAGTAAGAGCAACATGATTGGCGCGATAAGTCACAATTATAGATGAGTGAGAAGTGACCAAAAAGCATAGACCATAAGGATAATAAGGGAACTTACCGAAGGTAATATGGAATGGGGCCATGAGCACGTCAACTGAGTTTGCCAAGGAAAACCTAAGAAAGAGTTAGTTTTCAGGTTTACTTTGAAGGAAGATTATCGATGAGAATGATTGAAAAGGGGGTTTAACCTTGAAGGAAGATTCAAGTATGTGCCAGATCACAAGAAAGACATAGTAAGGGTAAAGCAGCAAGAATCCACCAATTGGGATGGATCATCTGATAGAGCACAACTATAGTACGAGGAATGCTAGGCGCTGGCTATGCTAGGAAATCTGTGGTGCTCTTAACGATACACAGAGAGTTGTAATTTTGCATTTCATTTCTTGTTTCCTGAACTAGAGAATCTATATGACATTATTGAATGGAATCTCACTAAGTTCGTTTGAACTTACATTTGAAATGTATGGTTGCAAGGTTAATGGTTGACTCAAGGATCGTGATGGGAGATCAAGCTAGACATAACCAGACCCATGTGAATGGTGGTAGCTATTTCATGCATATAGAAGGGCAATCTTTGAGGTCACAGCTCAGGGATTTATTGAGTATAACCATAGCGAAGTCATAAGTCTCATTAAGCTATAATAAATTTTTGTGTCTTTTAAGTTGGAATAGCGAACAAGTCTAGTACATGTATGGAATAATAATTATTTCAATGTTTAAAATAAGAAATTATTATTACGATGATATAACAAAAAAGGGTATATAATTTGTCTAGGGTTGCAAATAATCAGCTAAGAACTTATTAAGAAATTCAGGTAATTGTGGCGTTCAATATCTAGATTTGGTGGTCAGGTCAGATATAAGATATTACATGTCTGATGTATTTTTCAGTCTAGACAATCACATCTTTGTTTGTATCTTTTAGAAGTCATCACTTTGATACCTAAGACATGGTATCTCCTACATGGACTTGATAGATGGCATAATAGTCTTTTAAATAATTTTCTCAATTTTGACTAGACTATGAACCATTTAGATTACCTATAATATCAATTGTATTCTCGCATTATGATCCAACCACATAATTCCACTTTAATATTAGTTAAACATTAGGTAATCAGTGAATTAATATTTACTTTTTCATTTTTCTTTGTGTGCAAAAACTATTGAAGAAAAATACAAACTATATTAATGTGAACAATGGAATTTTATTAAATCAATCTGTTCGAAAAAGAATTAAAATTACATATGATGAAAAACTACACTTCCAACATTTTGAACTTTTGGGAGCCCATGTTATATCCTTAAGGATTGAGATCCTAAGGGAAAATTCGACACCAAAAGTGATAATAGGATACTTTTAGGGTATTTAACAAATAATCGATCATATAGAGTGAATAACATTCACATCAAAACCATCATGGAGTCAATGAATATAGTCATAGATAATTCTCCCTCTACTGAAGAAAACTATGCAGAAGATGATTATGTATATGTTCTAGATTTTGCTCAAACAATGGATTGGACAACAATTGAAATAGATGCACATAAGGCTGCTGAAATAGGGTTAGAGCTTAAACCCCTTCTCAAATTTTCAAAAATATCCTTCGAAGAATGTCATTGACAATCTTACTAATGGAAGTAGAACTAGAGGCAAAAAGATCAACTTGAGAGAAATGGTCAAGTTGCTTGCTATGTCTCAACCATTGAGCCAAAAATGGTTGAGGAAGCATTGTAAGATAAACATTGGTTGAATGCAATACAAGAAGAGCTACAATAGTTCATCCATAATGGTGTTTGGAATCTTTTTCCTCATTCTCAAGGCTGTAATGTCATAGGAACCAAGTAGGCTTTCAAAAACAAAAGTGATGAACATGAAAATATTACTTAAAATAGGGATCAATTTGTGGCACAAGTCTATACACTATTCGAAGGTGTTGAATTTAATGAAACCCTCACACTAGTGGCCATGTTAGTATCCCTTCATCTTTTATTTTCCATTGCATGTAACATTTAACTTTTACAAATGAATGTTCAGTGTACATTTTTAAATGGATTTAGCAACAAGAAAGTGTATGTGGAGCAACTGAAATGTTTTATGAATCCTTATAAGCCTAATCATGTAACACCCTACACTCGACCATGTTGTCAGATCCGAATGTATGATATCACATTATTTTGTCGAAACAAATCAAACTATCTTACTGGATAATCACAAAGTTTAAAAAAATATCATATTAAACTTTTTATTCATCCAACATTTTCATGCATATCCATTCTTAATGTCTAAGACCATAATTTATCAAGTTACAAAATTATATAAGGTCGAGTTAAGAGTTAGGGCTCGAATCCAAACTCAAATTCTAATTTCTAACATTATGTCTCGAGGCAAGGATCTCCAAGTCTTGAGATAGACCATATTTATTAGTACTAATTTGCATTTAAAAAAATAACATGTCTTGAGACATTCAAATACATGTCTCAAAGCAAGGTTTCTTATGTCTCAAGAAAAGCCTCCTCTATTTCCTTATTTTTTTCTTCGATTTTTCCTTGTCCTAAGACAATGGCCACTCTATCTTCAGACATACATTCGATTGTCTCGAGACTTAAAAGAGTAGTCTTGAAACCTTGGCTATTTCCAACAAATCAAATAGTACTATTTCATTCTTGAGGAATCGAGACATGATCTTCTTGTCTCGAGACTTAATGGTAAAATGTCCTAAAATGCTGAATTTCAAATGTTCATAACATACCATTTTGTATCTTAAATATACCTAAACTTTACCTCAATCTCCAATTCTCAAATTGACATAAATACATAGAGTCAAACACCACCAAATTATAGAAATTCATGTATCCATATTCAAGTAACCTATTACCACATTCAAACTCATATTAACTAACATAACTAGTTACTAATTAAATGATGAGATTCAAATTTACAAACCATTTAGGCCAAATTATCAAACATGCCAAAATGCAAAATTAATTACATGTCATAAATGCCCTATGTACATGTCATATAACTCGAACTCATATTTACATACAAAAGATGTAGTAAATAGATAATGAGCTTAACCGTTGAGTTGGATGCTTAACTATTCAAAATCTATGTCTACTAATGTCTGAGACTTGTGCCTGGAAATAAACATAATCTTACGCTAAGTATTGAATACTTAGTGGTGCTAATATAATTCAAGTTGAATATGCTACATTAAACTAAAGCAGACATGAAAAATAGAATATGAACTACATTAATTTACATTATTTCTACTTATCACCAAATCAAAAATCACATCATTCCCAAAGTTTCTCATTCAATATTCATCTTAATATGTCATAATCTCATATAAAATTTTTTTAACATATTTCAACATGTCATGCAATATTATTCCAATACTTATTTATTTCAGCCCCTATTAATCGAAGATAGACATTACGACAAATACTCTGATCTATTTAACAAATGATTCCTTTACTCTTTGGGAATTAGGACTGATTTATTTTGCCACTCTGGGTTGCTTGGAAATAGTGGCTTCTAGTGTTTGTCCAGCTTGTTTTGTTCTACCATCCCGAGTTTCCCAACAACGATAGTTTATGTAACATCCCGAATTTTAGGCCTAGAAGAGATGAGCTTCGTGTGTCAAAAAAATGGATTTTTGTTGTGCGAAGAAAAAATAAAATTATTATAAATTACATGTTTAGTTTAATATTTAAGTGATTTAGGAAGAGTTGGGAGTGTTGGAAAAGTCCGCGGTTCAAACCAGGACTTTAGCGAAAATTTTGGTTTTTACCCTTAAGTGAAGTTAGCGTTAGTTGGAAGGCTTTAAAAATATTTTTTAGTGAAAAGATAGCACAATGAAGTAAGTGGTCTAGTGGTCAGGAGCATTGGTAACAAGCTTGTGGTCAAGGGTTTAAGTCCTGGCCTTGGCAAAAATTTTGTTGCGCATATGTTAGTTTGAAGGCTAGCATTTAGGCCTTATAATTAGTTGGGGCTGATTCATGACACAAAGAACACGCATGACCCAGTGGCAAAAGGCACTAGGAGCATGGAAGGGTGCCTGGGTTCGAGACCTTACTCGCGTAAGTTGTTTTGTTTTTCTTTTAAGTGAACCTGGAGTGCGGCCTAAAGACCTTATATTGAATTGGGGAGGAAAAATGACTCAAATCAAGTAGGTGACGTGGTGGTAAGAGATGTTTAGAGCAGCCATGATAGTGGGGGTTCAAATCTGAATGGTAACAAATATTTTTAGAACAACGTGGGTGCGGAATAATAGGCTTTAAAAGGAGTTGAGGTTGGAATATGTCACAAGGAGTGCTTGAGTTGCAGTGGCAGTAGCGTGCTACGGGTTATGAAAGGGCAAATGTTTGAATCGTAGGCCAGGCAAAGTTTTGATTTTTACTTTTAAGGAGACCGTGGCTTCAGCAAGTAAGCCTTATAATTAATTGTGATCGAAATATAGCACAAAAAGAGCTTCGGTACGGTGGCCAGCAGCATGTTGAGGGACTTGGAGGACTGGGGTTTGAGTTGTTTTGTGTGCAAAAGGAACTATAATTTTGCTGCTCATGCAAGGAGGAGTTTGTGGTTGACTAAAACACCAAGGTTTGGTCGGTGGAAGGAGTTTAAAAGTGATTCAAATGGTGGAATTTCAGATGGAATTGAAGATAAGGATTGGTGTGGTTATGAAGGAGATAAAATTTGAGAAAAATAAGGAATTTGAATTGGAAAGGGCTATGGTCGATTATGGGACATTGTTTTTCTATTTTATTTATTTTTATTATTTCTTTGGTGCAAAATTTGAAAATAGGGGCGGAGGTGCTGAAAATAGGGGTGTTCTTGTTTTTTTTTTAAAAAAGGAGACTTTGTTCTTCTATTATATTTATTTTATTATTTCTTTCACAGTTCTTATTTTCTTTCCCTAAAAGTCGAATAACTCCTCTCCCTTTACTAAAATTCTTTTGTGCTGTCTCTATCTCTTCAACCTTGATCAAACCGATTCTTGTTTTCAACTTTGCTCTCTTGAACTCTCTTTAGTCGAACCTTTTTAAGCAACCTTGTTCGTGTGATCGAAGGCTAAATCCCAGTAAGTGATAATTTTCTCTCTATTCGTTTTGGTAATTTTTGAACCAACCTTCCATCTCTCTCCTTTGTGTTGCTTTTGTTTTTCCTTATTTTAGAAAATAGCCGTATTATTTTTGAAATGGAAAAAGAGAGCGCTAGTGGTAAAGAGATGGCAACGGTGACGATGGGGTTTGAGCACGTAACCACTACTCCCAAGTTTAAGCAATGTAAGGTGTCGGCGGTTCAGGAATTTCCGCCTGGATGCAGAAGAGGGGCTATAATAGACTTTGGATTAAATAGGCAAATCACAGTTGATCAAGGCAAGTATAGTTGTCCTTCGGTAAGTGATTATAGTAGATTTGTTTTGCGAAGTGACTAATGAAGTACAAATTTGGAATATAGGTGCTGGCGACTATGATTATTTAGTACTTGACGTGATAAGGTGTGTACTTCTAACCCTTGTTTGATAGTCGATATAGAGCCAAAGGTGTGTACATACACTACACACACACCCCATAGATCGGCAAATCCCGAAATGCCAAAAAGCCGAAATGCCAAAAAGTGAAAGTTTGGCTACGTCAGTCGTACGAGTGCTCGAACACCTGTATGAGGGTAATTGATAAGTTATCAGAGGCCCCATGAGAGATCTCATTGACTTGGATCATGTTTTGGCCAACCGGGCCAGAATGGGCCAAATGGGCCTGACGGGCTCGTGAGCCCAAATCAGCAAAAATTGATAAGTTGATGATAAGAGATGAACTAATAAAGTTTGTTGAATGGTTTGGAGTGGATTGGGTCTGTTGGGCTGTATAATTGTGATTAGGCCTAGTGGGCCATATAAATGTGATTGGGCTTGATGGGCTATATGAATGTACGAAAGCATGTAGACTTGCTAGGGTTTTATAATGGACTTTTAGGCCTAGTTTCTAATGAGTCCTTAAGCGGCATACAACTTAATTAATTTATCAAGTGCGTTTGTGGAGAAGTCATAAGGTTAGAGTGTAGCAATGGGCATATGCATGTCTAGGATTGGATTTAGGGAGAGCTTGGTACTTAAGCGGTCTTAATGACCCACCTTCTCTTCTCTGAAATCCTACCTGGTGCATAGTGTCCGTTCACTTTAGCCAACGAGGACTTGTTAATAGGCCAAAGTTCATAATTAAGACCCATAATGTTAAGAAATGACCAAAATACCCCTGTAAGGTAGAATTACTGAAATATCCCTGTAGGGTAGAATTACTGAAATACCCTTGTAGGGTAGAATTACTGAAATACCCCTGTAAGGCAAAATTACTGAAATACCCCTATGTGTTATGAGTAAAACTTATGTATGCTACATGTTTTCTGCTACATTCATGTATTATTATATTGCATATGGGCTGGGATTATGATTGGAGGAAGTGTATATAAGGGTCGCACGGTCGCTTGACGACTGTGGATCCAATGAAGGCTTTTAAGCCACGAGTAGCTCTACTGCAACGATGAGTAGTGCCGCAACCGGTGCTACAACGAAGGCTTTTAAGCCACGAGTAGCTCTGCTGCAATGATGAGTGGTGCCGCAACCAGTGTCACAATAGGTGTATAAGGATGGGTGGGTCGAGTATTTCCCCACAGGAGTGTAGGGTTGGAAGGGGGTGTACAGGGTTGGTTATGGGTAATTGCACGATGCATAATCATATTGATTTTGTGATATGGGCTCAGGCCCAAACAAGGCCACTATGGGCTTAGGCCCAAAGGCCATTGTGTATTGTGATATGGGCTCAGGCCCAACTGAGGCCACTATGGGCTAAGGCCCAAAGGCCACCGTTATTGAGTAGGGCTTAGGCCCAAATTGTTTAATACATGTTATGTTCTGTCGAGGGATGTACATACTGAGTTTTCGTAAACTCACTCCCTCTTTTTAATTTTTCAGGTGATCCTCAGTAGGCGGTTCGACGTATGAGAGGACTCGGAGGTGGCCACACTGCAAGCTGTTTAATATTTTAGTAGTTGCATTTATTCTATCTATAATTATTTTCATTTGATTTGTAATAAGGCCTTTAAATTTCTGGATTACAAATTTGGGATTTTATTTGTGGTTTTATAATTGCTAGAGGTAGAAATGGGTTTTTCCAAAACAACATCTGTTTTAAAATTAAGCTTCCGCAATGATTAAGATTTTATAAGTAATAACGTCTTAAATAGGAAATAATCTTTTTAACAAACTACGTTGGGAATTAATATGCAAACTGAGGTTTTACACAAATTTTTAAACAAGAAGGGTTTTCAATGAAAACTTGGTTTTCGAAAAACACTTCAATGTGACGCACCAAATTTGGGCCTAACTTCTAGGCCGGGTTCGGGGTGTTACAGTTTAGTATGTGCTCATTGTAATAGTTCATTTTTCAGTGGTGTCAGAAATAGTAGTTTCGGGACCATAATTCCACGTGTTAGTCCGTAAATATTAATTATTTAATATTTACAAGGTTATTTGTGTTGTATTAAATTTTGGTTAAAAAATTTTATTGTTTAGATAGTTAAATAATTAAAAATGATTAAATTGTAAAAGCTCAAAAAAGTTAGTTCTAATAGTTAAAGGTATTAATTGGTTAGTAAAATATGAGTTGATGGATTTATGTGTTAATTAAACCATATAATAAGTTGGTGGACAATTATGGACTAAGTTTGATTAGTCATTAAGTTATATTTAAAAGGGTAAAATGGTAAAATAATAATGGTTATCATAAACAAAAAAATAATAATGTAAAATTATCATCATCTTCATGCCATAGCTGAAAATAGGAGGAGAAAAACCACCATTTTTAAGCTTAAGTTTCGACAAAGATTGGAGTAGTGCATGTAAGTGATTTTAAATCCCATTTTTAGTAATTTTTATGTTTTTGTAATCGTTTTAGCTTAATCTAGTTTAACTCGAGGGTTAACTTGTAAAACTATTAAAAGTTTTGAAATATGCCATTAATGAATTTAATGTATTTTTGAAGTTTGATGGTAGAGTATGAAGCTTGGGTGTTAAATAAGAATATTTTGTTAAGTGATTTTGTATAATTTTTAAGTCTAAGAATTTCATTGAAAATAAATTAAATTAGACATGAGTTTCTTGTGAAATTTTAGCATGTGAGGACTGATTTGGGATATTTATAAATTTGATTTAACGGATATAAAGTTTAATTATGGAAATAATCATGTTTTGGTCTTAGGGACCAAATTGAGTAAAATGTAAAAGCTTGGGACAAATGTGTAAAATTGTAAATAAGAAATCATATGTATTAAATTTAAAGAGTATATGAAATTGAGACTAATAATTGAAATAAATTATATTATAGATCAAGAACAAGTAGATAACTGAGGAAAAGAGAAAGTTGCGAAATAGCCTCTGAACTTTTACTATTTCTAAAGTTTAGCCCTGGTAAGTTCGTACAATTTAATTTTGTATAAATTTAAATGATATATTATTTTTGAATTGAATTGTTGAATGCCCTGAAATTGTTGAATAGAAATAAAGAATATGAGTTGATGAAGTAATTAAATGGATCATTGATGTTTGATATATATATTTTGAGCAGATGAACATAGGATAGGATACAATTGGCATGCCAATAGGTTATATTGCTTGTTGTATGAGATTGATTGGTGGTGAGATGATGGTTTCTGACTTCTTCTTGTTTACTGATTATACTGAATCCAAAAGTTTTTGCGAACTATCATGTTATATTACAGTGATTCAGGTGTGTTACTGGGGGAAAATGTAAAGCCTTCGGGCTTGGCACTCAGTGCCTAGGTGTGTTTTGGAGGGATGTTAGCTTATGGGCTTGGCACTCAGTGCCTAGGTGTGTTTTGGAGGGATGTTAGCCTATGAGGTTGGCACCTGGTGCCCAGGTTTATTCTCGGTTAGATAGCTCATTTGAGCACTTTGGTGTGTTCTAGATGGTTAACTAAGTATCTAGATTTGTTATATCATTCATTAGGCAGACTTTCATTAGTTATCTGATTTATAATTCATGGTAGAAATGGATATAAGGTTTTCTAATTAATTAATAGTAATTGATATTGAATATCATGGTATAATTGAATTGATTGATTATTACGAGTATTGACATAAGACTCATCTGTTAAATGGTTGTGTTTGACAGCAATATAGTTATTTAACTGTTATTTTGTGACTTAAATGTTTTTACGGTAAGTTATCATTTTAACTATTGAACTTACTAAGCTCTAATAAGCTTACTTGTGTCTTTTCTCTTATTTCCTTATAGATTACGTATTTTATGGAAGTGGGCGATTGGATTAAGTCAATAATCACACTATCCAAATATCTTTTGGTAGTTTTTGTTATGTTTATGTTTGGGTAATATGACATGTAATAGGTGCGTTTTGTTAATATGTTGATTACATATTCTATGTGTTACATATTTGGTTGATGTAAGTTGCTAAAACTTGGTTTTAAATTACTTATGCATGAGTTTTTGGTGTTTGGGATGAAATGTGTATATAACTATGGTTTTTGGTTGGTATAAATCTTTTGGAAATGTTTGAATTATGGTAGGGTTGAGCGTGAATTGTGCACTATAGTAAAACTGACTTTTAGAGGCTTTTTTGGCCTTTAGCGGCGTTTATAAGCACCGCTAATAGTATTAGCAGCACTTTCACAAGCGCTGCAAAAAACACCGCTAAAAGTAATGCCGTAAAAATTTACGGCGTTTATGTGAAAAAATTATTGAGTTTTAGCGGCGTTTCTCCCACAAATGCCGCTAAAAGTATTGAGTTTTAGCGGCGTTTTTCCCACAAACGCCGCTAAAAGTATGAGTTTTAGCGGCATTTTCCCACAAACGCCACTAATTGTTACAGATTTAACATACTACTTTTTCACCGATATCCAACATTTCCTGCATTAAAAATCCAACCAATAACAGCAAATATAGCATACAAATCCAACCAATAACATTAAACCTAAATAATACTTCAAATTCAATGAAAGATATATGATGTAAATTAATAAATAAAGTATAACTGAAAATATTCTTACAATAATATTAAATGTGAAAATGTTAAAAATATCCTTACAACGAGAAAACAAATATCTAAGATGGCGGCTTTTGTGACTGCTGAAACATCTTCATCATTTGCTGAAGCTGTAGCTACAGCTCATCATACTTTCTGCTCTGCTCTGCCTCCCTCGCTGCTGCCGCTGCCTCCTTCTCTGCTGCATCCGCTATAAATTAATACTATTTTAGATGATTGGCCTTGGATCATTTATATGAGTTGTATAAATTAAAGCTTCAATTTCAGTTTAAAAAAGCAAGTGTCATACATGAAAATGTCTTCTATACAGGTATATTTCAATTTTTTCCAAGATATCAATGTATAGGGTTCTTAGAAGATCATACCACTCTACTCATGTCCGAGTATTTGTCGTACACGGATTTCAAACATGAATACCAAAAATAGAGAGTCGAGTAACATAGATGTAAGATGAAACCGATAAATCTTCTCTTCATAAACATAGTAATCATTAACCATGGATGAACAACATCAATTCAAATGAGTGAACAAACCTTCTTAAATGATCCAATGACAACTTAGGTCTACAACATATTAAGAAAGAGACGTAAATTAAGTTATGGGAGTACCATTTTCATACGAATATACCAAGCATTGCCAGCATCCAATACCCTCATTGAGTACTTAATTTTGTTGAGCTCGTGATCTGAAAATTTAGCAAATTCAAGAAGAAAAAGATAGATTAGATAAATTAAATCTGTTCGATGACACTATAAGAATTCACAAAAGAAACTTGCTATATTTTTCTACAAGCTCAACTTATATTGACAAAAAGATTTCTTGTATCCGAGATATATATTATCTCATTTCTATAAGATTGACCTATTGATTGGTTTTAAAGTTGCGGATAAAATTTTATAAGGATTCGGTCATTCTCTTGTTTTTAAACATAAAAGAGCATTATTAAATTTATTTTGAGACATTTGGAGGAATATTTCTAACTTCTTCATGAAGAGTTATTTTACAGCATTCAATAAATCGAAAGTTTTTAAGTGAATTTAAATTCAATGTATAAAAATAAGATCGAAACAATTTTTGAATTGATTGGACTTGATTTAAAATTTATATTGTAATTCTGTAATTGATTCTTCCATGGACAGATTAAAAACCCGATCTACATAAAACAATTGGGTTACATTTTGTTTCGTTAGGTACAAGAATCTTGCAACCAAACAATTTTAGAACCCAATAGAAATGGTAATAATAGTGAAGAGCTTTCATACAACTGATTGAACAAAGAGATCATTACCAAAGGGGTCTCAAGAGATACCAAAAGCAAAACTAAACATTGCAAAGTCCCCAATCAAAAGAAACTTGGTAATAGTTGCGTAAAATGGAAGAATTTGTTAATTTCAGCTTCTAGTTATTAGCATCTGCAATTTAACAAGACATTGCCCCCAATCAAAATGTATGGAACATAAATAATACCAACTAAGGTAAAAAGGAATTAACGACAGAAGAAAGGTGGAAGAATAGTGTAAAACCTGGGAGGGAAGGACCAGAGAGTTGGAAAGTAGCAGACATATCATAAATCAACACAAGAAAAACCTTATTTTGGAGCTTTCTACTTTCTCCGCAGCGTTGGCGTTTGGCTTTGATAATTGAAAGTGAAACTGAATCTTCCAGCACCAAATATGGATTTTATAGATCGATGGACAAAGGAATAGCAAGCCTTTGGAAGGAAGAAGAAGAAGCTAACATATGGAGGAAGATCGGTGGGGCAAACCGATTGGGGAAACTGATTGGCGTTTGGGGATTTTGGGAAACTGAAATAGGGAAATTTTGAATTGGGGAAATTTTGGGGACTTAGGGTTTAGGAACTAAAAATCGGGGTTATGAGATAGATTTTAGTAGAGAAAAAACGACATCGTTTTGTGTACGAAATTTTACGGCATTTTTTAACAAAAACGCCACTATAGCTCTATTTTTTGCGGCGTTTTTACTAAAAATGCCACTATAGCTCCATTTTTTGCGACGTTTTTACTAAAAACGCCACTATAGCTCTATTTTTTGTGGCATTTTTGTAAAAAACGCCACTATTGCAATATTTTAATTTTTTTTCCATTTTTAACCTATATTTTTTTTTTATGTTTTTCCTTTCAAAATTTTTGTGCTGAGATTATGATTTTTTTGAATTTTTATTTTTATTATATTTTGAGTATTGAAGTTTTTTAACTAAAATATTAAATATTAAATTTTTAAGTTTTTAATTTTTTAATTTTTATTATTAAATTTTAAAATTTAACTACCATTATCAACTCTTTTAGGAATTTCTTTTTTCTTTCTTTTTACATCGACATTATTCTTTCAAGTATAGTCTGCATTATTTGTTTAGATTTTTATATAAATGGCATTTAATTATATGTATACACCTAAATTTTGATATAGATACATCTCAGAATTATATATGAATTTTGGTTTAATGTGAAATTCTAATTGTGGTTTAAATGTATAGTTGAAACTTTAATTTTGATTTAATCATACACATTATTTTAAAATATAAATACATCAATATATTTTTTTATATTATAAATATAAATTTTTATGTATGCAATATATAAATAAAAAATGATGTTAATTATATCAATAATTGTGTTAATATTTTACAAGATCTGGATCAAATTAAAGTTCATGTATACAATTGCACACTAAACCATTGTTCATGTATGCTTTTGGGATTTAACCCATTTTGATATATATTTTTTTAAAATAATAATTTATATTTATCTTATTTTGATTCATATTCTAAAAAATTCAAGATTAAACCCTAAATCATAAACCTTAAACCACAAATACCAAACCTTAAACCCCAAACCATACACCACAAACCCCAAACCATAAATCCTAGACCATAAAACCCAAACCCTAAATTTTAGACCTTAAACCCTAAACCACAAACCATACATAAATCATAAACCCTTGACCCTTAACCCTTAAACTCTTAACCCCTAACCACTAACCCTTAAACCTTAATACCATTAAATACTAAGATTTTAAACCCTAAACACATAACCCTAAATAGTAAACTTTAAAACACAAAAACCCTAAACTCAAAATAACAAACCCTAAACCATATAATTAACATACTAAACATTAAACTCTAAATTATTAAACCCTAAACCATAGACCTTAAACCTTAAATATTAAACCCTAAACCTAAAAATAAATTTAATCAATATTAAGTACTGGTTCCACACAATTTATTATACAGAAGCTTTTACATTAATATATATTAAGTTACACATCACCATCCATATGAATTTTTTGGGGTTTATGATTTTAGGGTTTATGGTTTATATTTTTAAAATTTAGGGTTTAAGGTTTAGAGTTTAGGATTTAGACAAAGCCATACGGCATTGATTTTAATAGCTTGGTACGTAACTTAAATGAAAACATCTAAAAGCTATTGCTCAATTTTAGCTGCGTTTGTAAAAAAAATGCCGCTATTGCTAAGTTTTTAGCGGCGTTTGTAAAAAATGCGCTATTGCTCAGTTTTTAGCGGCGTTTGTAAAAAAATGCCGCTATTGCTTAGTTTTCAGCGGCGTTTGTAAAAAAAACGCCGCTATTACTCAGTTTTTAGTAGCGTTTATACAAAAACGCTGCTATTGCTCAGTTTTTTAGCGTCGTTTTTATACAAACGCGGCTATTGCTCAATTTTTCGCGGCGTTTGTACCAAAAACACAGCTATTGCTCAGTTTTTCGCGGCGTTTGTACCAAAAACGCCGCTATTGCTTAGTTTTTTGGCGACGTTTGTTCAAAAACGCCGCTATTGCTCAGTTTTTAGCGGCGTTTGGACCAAAAACGCCGCTATTGCCCTGTTTTTAGTGGCATTTGTACCAAAAATGCCGCTATTACTCTGTTTTTAGCAGCGTTTTATTGAAAACGCCGCTAATGTATAATCTTTGCGGCATTTTTTGTCCAAACTCCACTAAAAACACCGCTAAAGGCCTATTTTGCTGTAGTGGTGACACCCCAAACACAGCCGAGACAGACACACCCCGACTTCATAACACCTTAATTTTATCTAATTATTAGTTATTTATTAATTCGGAAGCAAATTATGAGCCAATTTAAAACTTTTCTTAGGTACTTTAACCTAAGAGCATTTTCTTCATTTTACCATCTATGGTAAAACTAACCCGATTTTGGATCTAAGTGTTTTCTAACCTTTTTTTAGTCAAAATTATGCAAGCTTAAAAATTTCATCTTAACTTGAGTTCGTTTACTATGTCTAATTCAAGTTTTATTACTAGGGACTAAATTGTAACAAATACAAACTATCAGGACCTATTCCAAATTATAAATTAAGTATGTTTCTATCGAATTTTACCCATTATGAAACTAATCCTAAAATTTTACCAAGTTTCCTTATCATCTAAGGCTCTAATTATACTAATAAATTTTCAGGACTAAATTGTAACTTAAACAAATTAGAACACCAATTTAAAAAGACAAAAATTCAAACCCCCCAAAACCCACGCGACTGTGTCCCTCAGGCCATGTATCATTAATCGACCGTGTTGGCATCATGAAAACTTGTAGGCTGATCGCATACACCCATGTTGAAATCCCATACGTCCATGTGTGATAGCTCCAGTCTCTACACGCTCGTATCCCTTACCCACACGACCATGTGAAAGCCATTGCACCTATTTTTCCAAAAAAACTCATTTAAAAACCTGATTTTGTATATTTTAATGGCCAATTAAACCTGATTTAACTACAATTAATTAACATACATACACATACACCTTCAATTGAATTTATTGACATCAATTAAGCCTTAATTATATAGAATTAGGCAATCAATTTCATGCATAACAAACACTGAATAAATTAATCAAGTTGCAAACCTTAGTCACTAGTACATCACTCTATGGAAGCTATATTTAAATAATCGTTAGTATAAATTTCATACCTTACACACCGTGTTATCAATCACCGTGTTATCAAGTAACAATACATTATAAATCATTCAATAATTAAACTTAATCATGCCTCAAAATTATTATAAAACTATCCAAAATAAAATGTCCAATGTCCAATTACAACCAAAATTAAAGTACTTCCTAGGAGTTTCACAATGCCCGATTACAGTCTTTAAAACATGCAATAAAGTCTCTACCAAGCCTAAATTTCTTGGAACTCTCTTACTCGGCTCCTCAGCTCCTCAAGCTTGATGATTATCTGCACTAATTATGAGGGTGTGAGCTTTAAAAAGCTCAGTGAATGTTAATAAAAACGACTAGTAAATCAACATCCCAATCATGCTTAAATCACATCCAATCAATCACCAATTACTAGCCATAGTAATGAAACATATCAATTTAATTTCGATATGCTTTATCAATATCAAGAATCAATTATTCATGGCTTACAAACATCGAATGATATAACAATAATCACACATAAATATATTGGCATACACTTCTTATGGCTTAATCGGGTGATCATACATCAAATAAATGGATCTCTGAACTCCTACAGATATCAAATATAGTCCATCGAGTTGAGTGGGACGGAGTACATGCTCTCTTCTAGCGCCTTAAATAACCCCTTGAGTGGAGACTCATGCTCAACACTCCTTTATCTACTCCAAACAAATTAGTCCACCTAGAGCCATATGCTCACAATGTCATAAATAAAGGTGAATACTCACAAATCCTATGGCATGCCAACTATATCTAATGGATCCACCATGCTTGTTGCCAATATATTCAGTCAAACAAAGCATATAATTCAGTCATTATTGTGCTCAATTTAATATGACAAAATGCTTATGTGTAACATGTAACATGGCCATTTAACATCCAATTAAATTAAGCATTTCATTTGCCATTTTCCAATGTTCAATTATCAATTGTAACACCCATATATCATGATCGAAAACTCTTGTAAACATGCTTTAATCATCAATATAATTAGCATAATTAAATCAGCCATTCAACCATAATTAATCAATTGAAATAATCAATTAAGGTACTAGTTCAATATAAATGAGGGTCAATTTACCAAATTGCCATTAGAAACACTCACCACACAATTTATTCTACCACAAATAAGTGATCAACCAAGCAAATCCAAGCTTCAATTCTGGTTAGCTCGGTTTTCTTCAAGATTCGAAGCTATAACAGAGTTAAAGTAGACATTACCACCTTTCCAATGCTATAATAAACACAAAATTTAATTAACCATACTAATCGAAATCCTCTCACAAAGATACCTTACCGGATTAGTAACATCAAGTCGAAAACTTGATTCCTCACAAAATCAATCTCTCCAACCCTCTTAAACACTTTCAATCATCAATACTAGACCAAATAAAATTATGCTAAGAATCAATTTCATCTTTAAATAAATTTCATAAAATTTCAGAAAATCGGTTCATGAAGATGATGAAATTCAGATTTCTTTAAACTACCTCACAAATTATGTTTAATCTTGATAAATAAGATACAAAACCTTTTAATAGATTTATTTTGAGTTGGAACATTCATTAATTTGTGGATTTCCTCTCAAAATTCAAGATCCACCATTAAAGAACCATGTGTTCTTGAAAGAAGATGACATCGATAAAAATCCTTTAATTAACTCTCAATTAATGTAAAAATGTTTCTAATCATAATAAAAACAAGTTTAGGATTGAAGATTACCTTTGATTCTCTCTAAATTCATTGATTAAAAATCTTGATTCAAGAAACTTGAGAAATTTCAGAATATTTTTGGATACTTTTGAGAATAATTTCGGGTGAATTAAGAGAGTATTTTGAGAAGAAAATTGATTGGATCTATTCTTTGATGATAGATCTTTAAAATCATGTAAAGAAAATGAATTTTAAAGCTCTTTAATCTGATGTAAAATGTGTGAAAAGTGAGCTAGATACATTAGTTTTAAAACTGAAACCACCCACCAGAAATTTAAAAATTGGGTAATGTGCCTAATGGCCCCTCCCACATTTCCCTTGCTTTACCATTTAATCTTTTCCCTCCAAAATTCTAAATTTTAAGGTTTATTTTTCATATAAATACTCTAAATTTTTCCTTTTTTTACAGTTAAATCCTATTTAATTAATATTAAAATGTTACTCAATTTACCCCCAACAAAAATTATTTTAAAATTCTTTTTCAACCAAATTGATTATTTTGACTAATGATTACTTAAAAGCTTTAAAATTAATTTTTTGAAAATAAATTTTTTAATTTTTTGAATTATTTTTTAATAAATTTTAGATGAAATTAACCTCCTAAATTAAATTAAAAATTACTAGAAACCCTATAATTTCTTAGTTTCACACTTGGAACCCAAAAAAATATACCTGAAACTACTAGACCCGGTTTAGGGATATTACATGAATAGATAGGATGAAAGGGTAAGTGTTTTTATGTATGAATCTATAAGTTTTAATGCAACTTATTTAGTATGAATTGTGGATAAATTTGGTTATTGAAATGTGGTGTTAATGAGGGCACATTGGTTACGCACTTAGGTTGGATGTTTTGACATGTTTAATTGTGTTTTGAGTAGGCTTAAACGTTGGTAAATTTGTCATTTGATGTCCAAGTAAGCATGTTTTGTAAACTTTCATTTGAAGGCATAACTAGGGGACACGAACTACTGCACGGCCGTGTGTTGCACACAGCCTCTTTGCACGACCATGTGTTTCAAGTCAGTGAGTTACACGGTCTGAGACATGGCTTACGACACGGTCATGTGACTCAACTTTGAACTGAATATGGTCTAGCACACGCCTGCGACATGGCTGTGTGGGGGTATTTTGAAATTTTAGACGGTCACAGAGAGTTACACGACTTGGTGACACAGCCATGTGACCAAAATTCAAATGCACACACGGTCTGGCACACGATCTGCAACACGGTCATGTGTAATTATTTCAAAAGTTACATGGGCTGACACACGGCCATATCCCTGTGCCATACGAGTTGGGCTTTGTCATACAGCCTGGCCATAGGGCTGTGTGACCCCTATTTTTAAAAAAATTGTCAATTTTTTCAAACTATTCTGATTTGTTTCAAAATGATCCCCAAACATTCCCAAACTATTTTCAGGGTCTTGTAGGCTCGGTGTAAGGCACATAAGTGTATTTCTACCTTGATTAATAAAAATTATTGAATGTTGTTATTTAATTTGTATAATTGTTTCTATTTGAAGTTAAATGCTCTGTTTTGTTCTGTAATACTTCATAACCCTAATTCAATGATGGAGATAGGTTAAGGGTATTACACTTACAACCCGGTTTGCCTGGCAAGGATGGATTTTAATACCTACTCAACCAATAAAGGTGACCCTATGTCATGCGAACTATACTCAGACTACTTCTAACACCGTTTAACAAGGCAATAACATCATAATCATTATTGTAACTCATATCATCATAGTATCAATATCTCATTACTATATATAAATACATTTATATCATATATATATGTACACATGCATATAAATCACAATTCAATCATTCATAGCTTGACTTCAACATTTGCGATATCAATTCATCATAATAGTTTTAGGGAAAGATATGATTACCTCAACTTTCATTTCATATTTGTTATCAATGACTTACTAGACTAGGAAAGAATTATCAAAAGTGAATTATAAAAGCACAAAACGATTTCGCTATTTATTGTTCACCTTTACCTTTGACCTTAGACAATTTAACTTCATCGTTTGCTATGTACGATAATACAATTATAATAAAAAAATATATTAGTTTATAATTATTAAAGGTATGGCTAATAGCCAAGCAAAATTACATCCTTTACAAATAAGTACCTTTTTAATCTAAATATCCCAATGACTTGTATATCTTGATTCTTGTAACAGCCAAATTTTAGTGAGATCAGAATAGTAGTTTCGGGACCACAAATTCGATCTGAAATTAAAATTTATTTTATTTTATTATATGGTTCGTATTATGTTAGAAATGTCATGTGAAAATTTTGATAAGAAAATTTTATTGATTTTGTGCTTAATTACGAGGACTAAATTGCATAAAAGGCAAAAGTTGAATTCTAGTAGCTATAAGGCGTAAATAGCTATGGAATTCAAAATTTGAGGTCCTTATTTGGTAATTAGACCGTTAAAGAAAAGCATGTGGATATTTTGGTGACTCATCCATGGAAATTTAGAAAAAGGCCAAGGACTAAATTTGAATTTGAAAATATTTAATTAATTAAAAATATGATAAAAGATATCATCTTATTTTTATGTCATCTTCAACCTAAAATACATGGAAACCCTAGGAGAGAGAGAATAAACTTTCATGGCTTAATTGGGTAAGTTTTCTTATCCCGTTTTTAATAATTTTGATATTTTTTGAAACTGGAATAACTTAATCTATCTATTTGGGGGATCAATTTGAAAGGTTATCAAAGTATGAGATATGGTTCATGGATGTATATGTTGAAAATTTGAAATTTATGTTAGAAAATGAAAGATTGTTGATAGATAAACAAATTTTACAAAATGTTTTTTGATGAAAACATGATTTAGGGACTAAAATGTAAAGTTGTGAAAATTGATGAAAAATTCTAAAATTTATAGAAAATATGTGCTATAAATTCTACTTTGAAATTTTGGTTAGGCTTGGAATAGGGAGTAAATTGCACAAGTTTCATTTTTCGAGCCTAAGGACGAAATTGGAATTTATGGAAAAGTTAGAGGCAAAATGGTAATTTTTCCTTGGATGTAAATTGAGTCCAAATGATTATGAAATGTGTAAAATTGATGATTAAAGTTATTTATATAGATCCGAACAGTACAAATTCGAGGTTGGATGGAGGAAAAGAAAAGGTTTCGGATTAGTAGATTACTTACGCGAACAAGTGTCGAGGTAAGTTCGTGTAATTTAATCGAACATGTAAATATGTTTAATTGAATGTTGTGTTTGTATGGAATGTGAATTATATTAATGTACATTATTTGAATGTTATAATGAGAAATTCAATACATGCTTGAAATGGTGAAAAAGGGGTTAAGTCCCAATTGAATATTAAATTTCGATGAATATATGTGCTTTCCCAAAATGGATAAGGTCTTGCATTTGTTGTTGATGGGTTTAGCTCGGGCGAGTAATCCTATAGACCTCATTATAGAAAATGATTTAGCCCGGATGGGTAATCCTGATATAATACCTCTCGAGTATACGTTACGATTTGTGTTTAGCCTGGACTAGTAATCCTAATTGAGCTCCTTTGAGCATATGCTATATAAAGGATTTAGCCTTGATTGGTAATCCTGTTATACGATATGTGGCTCGAGAGTGATTTTCCTTGATTAATTGCCCTAATGGGTACTCTTGAAAAAGAATTGACGGGTTATTGAATTGTACACCTCGAGTGTACCATTTGGGCATCCATCAGAATTTCAATGATTCAACGGACACAACTCTTGACATGTTATAAGAAATATGAGATGAAATGATAATGGCATGAAAGAATATTGCATGATGAGCTCATCTATCCTTACTTGATGTATATGTAAAGTTTGTGACAAACATGTTTGTTTGGATGCATGTGTTTAGGCAATTTTGCCAAATGGATGGAAAACATGATATTGTATGCTTAGATTTAATAAATGGGATTGGTGAGTTTAGTTTCCGTTATACCAACTTACTAAGCATGTAATGCTTACTATGTTTTATTTTTCCCATGTTTTAGAGTGCTCAGAAGCTCGTGAAGGTTGGAGATCATTGGAGCATGGTCACACTATTTACTAGCTATTTTGGGTACATATAGTAAAAATCATTTTAGTATAACTTGGCCTTTAGTGACTTGATAGTGATGTTTGTAATCTAGCTATTGGAATGGCTAGTAGTGTTTGTTTTGGTATACATGTAATATGGTTGTTTTGGTATACATGTAATATCATGCTATGGTAGATATGTATAAATATGTGTTAAGTAGTTGATCAAATCATGTTTAACACGTGGATTGAATCAAGGTACGTCTGTAAACATGGATGCATGCAATAATATGCCATGTTAAATGATAGAATTTGTTTAATTTGAATTTTTGAAATGGTTGGAATGCGTCTGGTTTGTTTTAGTGCTGGAAAATGTAAATTTTGTGACAAATGAGGCTAGGAAATGGCTTTATTTTGTCCATACTGGTAGGCACATAGGCGTGTGTCTAGACTGTGTGTGACACACGGTCGGGTACATGGGTGTGTAGTTAGGGCATGTGTCCCATGCACCCTAAATTTTGAGAAGCAGAATGCTCAAAATTGGGCACACGGGTAGAGTTACGGGCGTGTGTCTCAGCCGTGTGAGGCATACGGCCTAGAGTACGGGCGTGTCTATTGGCCGTGTGAATCCTGCACATATTTTTCGAAAATTTGAATTAACCACATGGCCTAGCACACGGGAGTGTGACTTGGCCGTGTGACATCAAATAGTTCATGAGTTGCAAGTTAGGGAGTTACACGGGTTAGGAACATAGGCATGTGATTCCACACGGCTTGACCACACGGGCGTGTCCCATATAACACAGACGTGTGACTCTTAATAGTGAGAAAAATTTTGGGATTTTGCGAAAACTTTCCCGAGATATCGATTTGGTCCCAAATCGATTCTAATGCATGTTTTGGGCCTTGAGAGCCCTACTAAGGGACGTTATGACTAATCTTAGAAAATGAATAGTATTTGACTCGTTTTATTTGAAAGTGCCCTTAAACTCTGGTAATGCCTCGAAACCCTATTCTGGCGAAAGATACGGGTTAGAGGTGTTACAATTCTAGTTATGGAATTAAAATCAAATTTCTTATTCTTTCATTTGGGACCTTTTACTTTTAATTTATAGCATAATTTCTTAATAGCTTTCAATTTATTCAATTTAGTCCTGAATGTCATAAAACTAATTAATAGTTTAGTTAAATTTGTAATCAAATCCAACACATTTAACAACTCTCTAACTTAGTCCTAACATGATCAAAACTTATCATCTATAAATATATGTCTACTAAGCTTAAATTAATCAAATTCCTTTATTAGTAACTTGAAATAAAATTGATAATTGAAGAATTTAAGGCATGGGTCTACTTAATTAAGCTTCATGGATATTGAAAATATAAAATATTCAAAATAAAACCTTGTATAGCTTAATGAGCTTGAATGGAAATGGCTATGGAAATATGAAAGATTTTATTTCTTTCCTTCCTAAGTTGGGATGACAAAAATGGAGAATATGAAAAACATTAGTTTCTCATATAGTATATATACTTTAATTAATGTAAGATTAAGCTTAAGTAATTATGTCTAGTTGGTTAATCAAAGATTACTATACATTATAAATTATAAGATAATGATAATGGATTTCATCATAATACCCTCTAACTCATGAAGACTTAATAGTCAAATAACTATTAGGTCCTGTGCTTAATTACCATTTAAGCCCTCTTGTATTTTCCAAATTAAAATTTAATAGCAATTTCATTTTTACAATTTAGTCCTTGTATTAAAATTGACAATTTTCTTGATTTAATTGTTTGACTAACCTATAACATATTCATACTAGACATGTAGATCTTTTTATCCATAATTTACTAACTCAATTTACAACATTTGACTTCAAAATCGCCTTTTTCTATACTAATTAAATTTGGGTTGTTAATAAAGCATGTTTATAAAATATTGTAACAACCCTATTCTGACCTAGTCAGGAAGTGGTTTCGGGACCACTAAACCGAGTCGAAAAAAATTTATTAAATGTTATAAGTTGTGCCTATTATTTGTGAATATGTATGTGTGAAAATTTCATGCTTTAATTTTGTTATTTGGTTGTGGAATTAGTTGAAGGACTTATGTGAGAAACTTTGAAAATGTGCTATGTTTAATGGAAAGGGTCAAATATTGCATGGGATGGAATATGGGGGATTTGCATGTCAAATCTCCCCTTTTTAACTTAGTGGATGGCCATGATTAAAGTGGTTGGGAATATGTGCATTTTATAATGATAATATGATAGAAAATAATTTTTTATGACCTATTATATGCTAAAATATATGGGGTGGTGATAAAAACAAAGAAACTTTTCTCTTTGTTTTCTCTTATTGCCGTAACTAAGCAAGAAAGAAAGGAAAGAACATAAAAGGCACTCGATCACTTGGTGTTGGGAATTAAGGTGAGATTTCATGTGTTTTATTTTTAATTTTTGCGAAATGTTGTTAGTTTTGAAGCTCACAACATGACCCATATGTTAATTTTTGTGATTTTATTTCATAAAGCATTCGGTCATGGCTTCAAGGATTAGATTGTGGATGTTTTGATGATAAGTGTTTATGGATGAGGATAGACTAATTAAATTTGCTATGTGGGGCAAGTTTGAGTAAAATTTCATTCGGTTATTAGAGTGTAAAGTAAGGTTGTACCAAGTTCTTGGAAATTATATTTTAAATGTTAGTTTGTAATTATATGGATGCCGAATGAGGAATTGAATGGGGAGTTGAACTAAATTATTGTTTATTAAAATATTGATGCATTCAGTCGTGAATTGCAATATGTTATGATTTGAGTGTTAATTGCCTTGATGAATAAAAAGGTGGTTAAATGAGTGCGTGTGGTTTTAGGAATTTTGTTAAGTGAGGCTATAAGTGATTAAAATGAGCAAATTGTATGCGGCAATTAAAGTGAAGTATGAAACTTGTGCTTAATTGTGGAATGCTATAATTAAATTGCTAATATATGTTTATATACTTGTCGAATTTGAATTAAGGTGAAAGACGAGGTAAAGAATGAGTTTGAGTTGAAAATTTATAATTGTAATTAAATTGATAGCATATATTTATATATTAGCCGAATATGTGCTAAAATGAGAAATGAAATGAATGATTAAGTTTGAATATTTATTTGAGTGGTCTCAAGTATTGAAGCAAGCCCATGGCAAATTTTAGTTAATGGAAAAAGATGACATTCAGCCAAGGAAGTTTTGTGATAGTATTTTTTGGCTAAGGATGCTTTGTATGTTATGCATGATGTGTTTAATGTCTTGATGAACAAGTAGTCATTAAATGAGGCTAAGCTTGTTAAATTATGAGTTTGGATGAATATATATATATATATATATATATATGCATTCGGCAATGTGTAAAATATTGATTGTTTTAAATGGTTCGTAGTTAAGTGGAAATGGAAGCTTGATAAAAAAAAATTCTGTTAAGGATGAGTAAGAGGTATGTGTATTCGGCCATTAAACATGTGCTTAATTGTTGATGATTGGTTGTAAAGAAAATACATATAGGTCAAATATAGCCTTGGATAAGAAGATTTTTATGTATTGAATTTGTAACATGGTTATGCCGATTGTGAACATGTGATAAAGAATTATTCAAATGGTTGTTTAAATAATATTCGGTTTATTAGTATATGTATAATTAGTTAAAGTGTAAACTTTGCATGTGTATTAAAGGTTTTTATGTGATATTCAGCCTTGGGAAATCTAAGCTTAAAAGGTTTGAACGTTAATTGGATTGTCTCTTTAATGGCCAAATGTGCGAAAAGCTAATGCATGATTTAGTTTAATCGATGTAATGATATAAATTATGATATTTACTTGTGGTTTTAAAGTATAGAAAATTTGTTAAGTTGATTAAGTGGTTGCCGAATGTGAAATTTAGGTAAAGAAATGTGTGCAAATAATATTTGTATGGATAATTGGTTTAAAGGGGTCGGCATTATACATTGTTGATATGGTGTTATTAATGTAAAGCACTTTAGTATAGACGTATATACATATGGTCACTTAGAACGTATTGAGATGGCCGAATAAGGCTAACGATGAGTATGCTTTGATTTTCTATAATACTTAGTAAATTGTTTAAGGTGATTAAAGATGTGTACGATTATTTTATATTAAGCTAAAAGTAGTTATATGGCCTATTAAATTTCTTGTGGTATTCGGCCATAAGCAAGCACAATGGGATTTTAATAAGTTAAATTTGTTTGAAATTAAGCTCAATGGCTAAGAGGATCAAAGTTGGATAAGGGAAAAGAGAGAGTGATAGGGTAGCCAATCCGTGACAGTTCGAATATACCGAGGTAAGTTTTAAGTGATTAACGTTGAGTAAATTCAATCATAATATAACATGATGAGTTGATTTAATAATTGGTGTAAATTATGTATATGGCCGAATGGCATGGAATGAGATTGAAGTTAGCTTATTTTGAATAAATCAAAACGAATTATTGGAAATCATATTCTTGATGCTTCAGCATGTAGTGGAATTGAGGTATTTAAATGAACTCTTATCATGGAAAAAAAAATGTATGTGATTAGTTAGATGGCCGAATGGCTATCTTATAAAAGTAAGCTATGTATTTGTAATATGAGTTGATAGTTTTATAAATTGAAGGTGAAGTTACATATATGTTATTTAGCTGAATGGTTGTTATGAAAAGAACGTAGGTTGTGTGTGTACTCGCTTATTTAGCTGGAAGTTTATTGAAAGATATATATATATATATATATATATATGTATTAAAGTTGAATGATGTATATGACATGAAGTTAAGCTGTATGCTATATGCTTGTATTCGAATGAAGCAAATGAATTACGAATGAGATATTCTATGAGATTATATCCGGGTAGAGACCCGCTGGCTTCATGCTGGATCTGTATCCGTGTTTGAGAACCTGTAGACTTGTGCTAATAAATTATATCTGGACTAAGGTCCGCAGGCTATAAGCTGGAAATGCGTCCGAGTTAAATCCCGCAGGCTTAGTGCTGGTACTATATCCGGGCTTGAAGTCCCCCAAGCCTTGTGTGGGTGACTGGATTCGGGTTTTAAAACCTAGCAATTTATGGCTAAGTGCCGTTGAATTATGTTAAATGGTAATTGTGGAAATTGTAAGTGTACAAAGGTTAAGTATATGGTACGTGATACTTACTTGCTATGTGAATTCGACCTCGGTTGAATTATGAATGTGCTTTGAGAATCAATTATGAAATGGATACATGTTATGTTAAATGAGTATTGACTCTATGAAATTGTTCATGAAAGATTACAACATGAAAATGTGATTCTAAACATGGAAATCAAATGTGATTATAATGTTATGTTTTAGTTCGTCTGATTAAATTAGAAGTACCAATGAAGCTTTTAGATGCGAAAGAGTATATGCTCTCAAGTTTGGATGAATAGATAAATTATATGTGCATACATGGGGTTTGATCTATTTGACCGAATGGTGATATCTCTTGATATTGTTAAATGTGATTTGTGCAAGGTTTAAGACTATGTGATTTAGTAGTAAATCAACAATTAAAAATGTTCAGTACATTACGTGGGCCAGGTATGTATCATGAACTTACATGTAAGCGTGTTTTGAATTAAACTAAAAGTGCTTAATGTGATATTTATGTGAGTAAGTCACATGATTGTATATATATATTTAATAATGGTACATTCGGATAATGTGTGGTGTTATGTGAAGATATTCGATTCACCTATGTTTAGATGAGTTTAGATTCAGGTAAAATTAATCTGTTATATGTACATTATGTAGTTGTGTATATTCGGCCTAAAAGGCAATATACCTAGAAAGAGGTTATATGAGAATTCGTAAGATCGACTTATAATTGGGTTGGTCAGGTATGTGTTAAATACTTGTACATGTTAGACCTATCGGAATTAAATCATGATGGTAAAATGAAAAGCAAATATGAAAATGCCATATGAATGTGTGGGTATTCGGTTATGGAGAAACATTATAGGATATTGTGAGATACACAATTTGATTTGACCAATGAGGGTGACTAGATATGAAATGATACATTGATTGAATTGAAGTTGACATTGAGGTATATAAATGCCCATGGCTATACGATTGTGAATTTAAAAGAGATAATAAAACTATATGAGCCTATAAGTAAATATGTATGTTCGGCCAAGAAGGTATTAAACTGTGAAGGAAATGAAATGTTATATGTGAATAAAATAAACCAATTGGTTATATTTGAGTTCAATGGTTTTAAATTGCTTAAGACTTACTGAGCTTACAAAAGCTTACTCTGTTGTTATGTTTCTCTATTTTATAGATTGTTGATTTTAGCCTTTTGCTCGGGGATCGTCAGCAACTCGTCACACTATCACTATCCACTGTTTGGTACTGCTATGTTTTGGATTATCTTATGGCATGTATAGAATAGACTAGTAGTGGAAAAATAATTTGGTTAATGTATATAAGCCATGCAAAAGAAAAAAAAAGTTGAGTTCAAAATTTTACTGTTCTGATTCGATTCCTAATTTTTGGTAATGCCTCGTCCTATTCCGGCAACGGTTACGGGATAGAGTTATTACAAATAAGGTCTTGTATGGGTTGAAGTAGGCTCTAAAAGCCTAGTATGAGCGCTTGTTATTATTTTTGTTACAACAGAAGTACAACCAAGAGGGTATGGACAAGACTTTGTATTTGACGAAGACCAAGAGTAACATTACTATTTTCCAAATCTACATTGATGACATCATTTTTGGGTCTACATCCAACAAGTCCAAAGATGAGTTTATCCAGCTTATGCATTTAGAGTTTGAAACGAGTATGGTTGGTGAGCTTACTTATTTTCTTGGCTTGTAAGTTAAGCAATTTGAATATTACATTTTTGTTACTAAGAAAAATATGTGTTGGATATGGTTAATAAATTTGGGCTTGAACAAGATAAAGTTGCTTGAGCTTATAGGCTCAAGTGAAAAGTTGTGTCGTGATAGAGATTGTGTTCCAACAGATTGTTTGACTTATAAAAGCATAATTAGGAGCTTACTTAACAGCTAGTACATCAGATATTTGTTATTTTGTTAGAGTTTTTTTGCTTGTTACCAAGCCAAATAAAAAGAGTCTTATCTCAAGGCTACCAAGCGAATTATATCATATATGTAAAAGGTACATCTAATTTCGACTTATGGCTTTCTAAATATACTAATTTAGCATTTGATGATTATAGTGATGCAGATTGGGCCAGTAATGTCGATGAATGGAAGAGAATGTCTAATGCTTATTATTATGTGGGGAACAATCTTGTTTTGTGGCAAAGCAATAAGTAGAATTCCATTTCATTATTTACATTTGAAGTAGAATACATAGCGGTTGGAAGTTGTTGTGCACATTTACTTTGACAAATAAAATGTTTCATGATTATGGGGTTCCATAAGATGTTCTAACAGTGTATTGTGACAATACTAGTGCAATTAAAATTTCTAAAAATTCAGTATTGCACTATCGTACGAATCATATCGATATCGACATCATTTTATTCTTGAACTTGTGGAGAGCAAAAAGGTAGTACTTTATTATGTTTCAATTGAAAATCAGCTTACGAACATTTTTACAAAGAGCTTTAATGCTAAAAAGTTTGAAACTATAAGGAGTTGGTTTTTTTGAATTTGAATTCTTCAGTTGGTGTGGAAGGGCACACAACATTGCTATATGAACATCTACTCTTATGCCTTTTATCTTTATTTGGTTGATATTTATTCTTTTTATGTTGGGTTGCCCTATTCTTTTTTGAGTTATCACATATGTTTTAGGAAGTGTTTGCTTTCTTAATGAGATAAAGGGACAGCTATTGGAGTTTTTATTGAGTGACTAAGACTCTCTTATAGTTGAAATGAGTGGTTGCTATAATGAAAATATGGAATTTATTAAAATATGTACAATTGAATTAGAAAATAATAAGATACGCAATAAGGTACCCAAAAAATGAATATTGTTCATGAATTACAAGGAAATTTAATTAAATTATTGTTATATAAGCTAATATATTGATCTAATAAAAGAGTTGAAGAAAATCGATAACGAATATTAGAAAGAGTTTGGGATATGTTCTCAAAACGATTAAATTGAAAATTAGAAACGAAAGCGTAACTAACATTGATTAATGTTATGCAAAGTGTAAGGAAATTTATAAGAGAAAATTTATTGAAAGTTATAGAGAGATCCACCGGTATAAAATTTAGTAGCTCTTATCTAAGATCACTATGGTTTGGGTAAAAGGTGTTATAAGGTTTCGTGTCATGGGTGTGCTCTATTTTATTTATGAAAGTGTCCTTATATCTCTTCTCATAAAAAAATGGTGGAAATTCTTGTGGAATTTGTTTGTGATTCAAAAACTCTTGTGAAACTTGTGTGTGACCTTAAAAGCAAAGTGTAACACCTAAAGTATGAACTTATGAAACCTTAAAGGCGATGTATAAATACACATGGTGTTCTTGATAGTGCTTTTTCCTAAAAAGAAAAATTCTTCTAAAGAGGCTTCACCTTTGAAAGCTTAAGTGACCAAGAAGGCAGGATATGCTTAGAAAGGCTATACCATAATTGGTGCATAATAAGCGTTCGAAGGTTGAGTGTTTGGCAAGGTTGTGTTTCCTCATTTAAGAGCTTTAGGATGCGAAGCATTTTTTTTAATAATAAAGTAGAGATTCCAAGTGCTTGAGATATTCAAGTATGCTTTGAAGGCTAAGTGTAGCAAAGCTATTCTTGAACGAAAAGTTTTTTGATGATTTGAGCTTGCCTTGAATGAAAAGGTTTTTGATAATCTAAACTCACTGTTGGGGGTCGACCCAATTAAGCAACAAGTAAAAAATAGCAGAAGAAATTGAGAATTTGAACACACAAATTTAACATGGAAAAACCCCTCCAAAGAGGATAAAAAACCATGGGTAAAGATAATTTTACTATAATGAAAAAAAAATGAAGAGTACAAAAGATTGAGATAAAAAATAAATCCCGAAAACTTGAAAATAAAAAAACCCTCAAAAAGTAAATACAAAATTCTCTAAATGTGTTATGAGTTCTAATCTCTAATGGGTGTATTTTCTAAGGTTGTAAAAGAGCCTATTTATTGGCTAAATTCATAGGTCAAATAATAATAAAATAATCTAAACTAATCAGAGTTTGGTTGAGACAAATAAACAAAGTTTAACTAGAAGATTATTTCTTAAATTTGACTAAAATAGTAGTCATACTTAATAAATCTCCACCTTGACTCATATTTCCACAACGCCATCTTTGCCAAAGCCCACCACGAGCCTATCTTGGACTATGTAGGGAATTAACTGAGTCAAATTTGTGCTTAGAAACTGGAAGTCTTCTAGCCTTCGACTTGTACACTGCCAAATCAAAACTAACCCGGGTCTGATTTTCACGAACACAATGCCTTGACTTTTCAAAACCTACATCTAAAAGAGAACCTCTCTTCAACTAAACGGATGTACCTTTTTCTCTCCTATGACCAATTTGCCTTCGCTCCAAACGAGTTGACTTCGACTCCGTAACAGATGAGGGATGTCTGATTTCACAGTTACTGTAGAACCTTCTAGAATATAAAGATTGTCGATCCTTTTACCTTTTAACAAAATGAGAGCTCCACGAGATACCTTAATTTCACCCAACTCGATGTTGATTTTGCATTCTTTCGAGTCTAAAATACTCAAGGAGATGAGATTCTTTCATAAATCAGTTACATACCTAACATCTAAGAGCGTCTTAATCGTTCCATCATGCATCCTAATTTTAATAGTACCAATGCAAATTACCTTACTGGATGAATCGTTTCCCATGCGCACAACTCTAACTTCAACCGAACTGTATGTGGAGAACCATTCTCTATTGGGACACATGTGGAAAGAACATCCCAAATCTAGGATCCACTCGAAAGTAAGCTTGGAGTTTTCGCTCGTTGACACTAACAAGAAATTATCATCGCTTTCGTCGGCCAAATTAACACTAGTTACATCTTCCTTGTTAGTCTCAACAATCTTTTTATTTCGTAATTTATAACAATTTGCTTTGATGTGACCTAACTTCTTACAATAAAGACACCTTTTGTCTCGCTTCTTCGATGCTACCAAAATAGAAGCTTGCCTATCTGCCTTGCTATCCAAACCAAACTCATTGTCGAGTTTGTCTCTACTCAACAAATGACCCTTCACATCTTCGAATGAGAGTTTGTCTCTGCCATAAATCAGGGTCTGCCTGAAAGACTTGTATGAAGGGGGTAAAGAGTGCAATAATAGCATAGCCTGATCTTTATCGTCAATTTGAACCTCAACGTTCTTTAAATCATTTAAAAGAGTAATGAATTGACTGATGTGGTCTCTAAGAAGCTCACATTCATTCATGCGAAACGTAAATAAACGTTGTTTCAACACTAAAAGGTTAGCCAGAGACTTAGTCGTATAAAGAGTTTCTAACCTTTTCCACAAGGTGGATGAGGTCTTCTCCATCAATACCTCCTGCAATACTGTATTCGCGAGGCACAACTGGATTGCAAACAAAGCCTTTTCATCAAGCTCTTCCCAATCTGTTTTATTTAGATTCTCAGGCTTTTTCTCAGTAACAACCTTTTTCAAGCCGGATTGAACTAGAATTACCATAATCTAAACTTGCCACAGGTTAAAATTTGTCTCACCATCGAACTTATCAATTTCAAACCTTATTGCTGCCATCTCTAAACGGGCTGATCTATGAAAATTGAACTAGCTTTGATACCACTTGTTGGAAATCAACCCGTTAAGCAATGAAAAAGTAAAAATAGCAAAATAAATTGAGATATTGAGCACACAAATTTAACGTGGAAAAACCCCTCCAAAGAGGATAAAAAACCACAAGCAACGATAATTTTACTACAATGGCAAAAGAACGAAGAGTACAAAAGATGGAGATAAAAACTAAACCCCGAAAACTCGAAAATAAAGAACTCTCAAAACGTAAACACAAAATTCTCTAAATGTGTTATGAGTTCTAATATCTAATGGGTGTATTTACTAAGGTTGTAAAAGAGCCTATTTATAGGCTAAATTCATAGGTCAAATAATAATAAAATAATCTAGACTAATCAAAATTTGATTGAAACAAATAAACAGAGTTTAACTGAAATAAATAAATAGAGTTTAACTAGAACATTATTTCTCAAATTTAACTGAAATAAGAGTTATACTTAACACTCACCTTGAAGGCAAAGTTGCAATAGACTGCTTGCCTTGAAGGCAAAGCTATAAACGAACGAAACTTGCCTTGAACATAAAGTTGTAAAAGAGTGATGATCACCTTGAATGTAGAGTTGTTTTTGATAATTCTATTATCTCCTTGAAGATAAAGTTGTAATATATTGAAGCTCGTCTTGATGGTAAAGCTTTTTGATAATATAAGCTTGTGTTGAAGGAAAAGGTATAAAAGAGAGAAGGTCGCGGTGAAGACAAAGCTTTTTGATATCTAATGTCATTTTGATAATTTGACTAATCAATTTAAAATAATTTAATTCAAGAGACTATTCTAAATTAATTGATAAAAAATAAATTTAAATTACCTCTTTTTTACTTAAATCAAGTAAAAAGAATTAGAGCAAGGAAGAAAATTAAATGCATTAATCGATCTGTTCAAGCTATATCAGATGTTATTCCAAGTTTAAAATAATCTAAATTATGAACATGCATTACATTAAAAATAACTGATAAACAATGCATAATAATACTATCATTTAAGTGGTTGTATCTTGAAACACATCTTAAATTTCTCTCGATTAACATTAATATAATGACTAAATATAATTAGATTTGATAACATAAAATTCTCAATTAAAATTTATATTGAAAAATAAATTATTTTAAATATAGCATTTGTAAGTTCTTTTTTTCAGTAAATTTTATATTTAATTATTAGAAAAATTGGTTTTTCTAAACAAATGCCAAACTAATTAGTTATATAAATAACCAGAAACTATACGGGATTTGCTTGGTTACAAACTTTTTATTACATATATTAACTTTTGGGTAAGAGTTGTTTGTAGCAAATAAATACATTCTTTTATGGGCCTTATCAACGTATAATATGTGGAAGTTTGGGTTGAAGAGAGTGTTTAAAACTAATATACATATAAATCAAATACATGCTTAGGAAGTGGTGTAAACAATATTATAGACTAGAGTCCGTATTTCCCAAATTTTTACTAAGAGTAATTTGCAATTGGCTCTCAAATATCACCTAAATTTCTAAAATTCAATCCTTATGTGTGTATATATACACATAAAATATAAACAACATTAGTAACACTCATATGTATATGTATATATCTTGCTAGTTGTTATATATGTTTCGAGAATCCCCTTACAAATTGCTTAGCCAAGTGACGATCAGTTGTCTCTGAACACCTATCATATTATGTACCACTTAAAAGGATTTGAAAACATGGGAACACTTTTCTTCGATTCTGGCAAGATTGGGATCTTTGGGGCAACAACGGATGGGTTCTATGGCAACCAAGGCTTCAGACTCTTCTTCAGCATCGTCCCAATACATTGCAAAAGTTCCCAAACGGGTGTTTATTCAAATAATTTGCCGGGGGATCATAGTTGCACATAACGTAAGTCCCTTTATTAGTATTACATTTAACGCTAGCACAACCGACCCTAAGCCTATCTTTCCAAACAATTTGTGTATAATGGCCGCACATGTGGTTCTTGGCAGACGAGTTTGATTTCGGATCATAAAAGGCTTTCTCTGCCGCCCAAATTTTCACCACCGTGGTGGGGCTCCAATCAGTTGGGCTACCACCCCAAAACTAGTTCTCCCCATAAGGGCCACCTGAATGGATCAATTCGCAGTCGTTTACTCGCTTTCTAGCCCACTGTTCGGCAAAGTAGGCGATAGTGTCATTCCACGTTAAAGGTGAATGTCCGATGAGGAGTCTCACGGCATTATGGGTTGAAAGGAATCTGCAACAAATTTAGAAGTACCACTTCTATTTATTGGAACAACATTCTGTTTTGTCTGCGATGAGGACGTCATTGCTGGTGGCCGGCTTATTGCATTTGCATTACCTTTACTAGGATTGGAGTCTTGTCCAGGAACCACGCCAGACGAAATGACGACTTAAAGGGAAAAAAAATGTGAAGATGGTGAGGGTTTTTGTCGACATTTATGATTGGTATGACAATCTCTTAATCAGTAGAGTCCATTTATAAAGCAATGGAGAAAGCCAAAGTGTATGTATGGCTTATAGAGAAAACAGAAAAACCAAAAGCCATTTCAACTTCTACTCGTATGCCAATGATTGTTGATTTAGTTATTATTTAAATGTATTTGCTTCAAATTCAATTTTTAAATTTAAAGTTCATAATTGTTTGAATCAAATAAATGTTTTATATTTAAATAAGTACAAATAACTTAAAATTATTATTTTTTTAAAAAATTAAAACAAAGAAATCAATTTCAACAAATAAAATTTAAATATATCATCTCGATTTTAATCAAATTTTGATCTATTTTTTTAAAATAAAAATATTATGTAAGAATGTTTTTTTTTTTTCCTAAAACTAGTCTCAACTTAACCCTTATTAAACAAATGAGGGAAAAAAATGTGTTTAAAATTACTTTCAAGTTTTCAACTTAGTTAAAGTTAATAATACCTTTTTTTTCCTTGAGATAAGAAGTTTGTCATGGTTCTTGCTTTAAACAAAAATCTATATCTGTTGTAACATCTCTAACCCATATCTATTGCCGGAATATGGTTACGGAGCATTACTGTAAAACCGTAACGTAAAAACACACATTTTCAGTCATTTCATTAAAAATAGCATAATCAATTTATGTTCATGCATTTCGTCCCTTATTCGAGTCCTCAAGGCCTTAGAAACATTTTAGAAATGATTCGGGACTAAATCGAAAACAATTGAAACATTGAGGAAAAAGTTAAAAAATTTAAACTACAAGGGTCACACGACCGTGTGACTCACACGGCTAAGACACATGCCCGTGTCTTAGGCCATGTAACAATCGAAATAGGGGCACATAATCGTGTTCCAGCCCATGTCCGTGCCTGTGACAACCCTAATTTGACCCTAGTCGGAAAGTGGTTTCGGGACCACAAAACCGAGTCACAAAAATAATTAAATGTTATATTCTATGTTTATTATATGTGAAATTACATGTGTGAAAATTTCATGTTTTGATTTTGTCATTTGTATGTGAAATTGTTAAAAAGGACTTATTTGAGAAACTTTGAAAATGTGATAGGTAGATTTATAATGGCCAAGTAGTATGTGGTTAACAATAGGGAGGATTTGCATGTCAATTAGACCACTTTTAACATAGTGGACGGCAATGATGATGGATGACTTACATTTTATGTATTTTATATTAGTGAGATAACAATTAATGGTTTTATAATATGAAATAAAAATTAATATTATAACAAAGGTGATAAAAACAATGTTTATTTTTGTTCATCTTCTCACCTAGCCGAAACTATTAAGTAAAAGAGGAAAGAAAAATCCAAGAGCATTCGGCATCTTCTAATGCTAGATTAAGGTATGTTTGATTGTTATTCTTTGTAATTTTTGTACATTTTGAGTTGTTATTTAGTATTCTATCTAGCCCATGGCTTAAATCTTGTGAATTGTTGGAGATATCTCATTCGGCCATGGTTGTTTTGCAAGAGAACTTGGTGGTTGATGTTATAAAGTGCAAATTGAAGTGTGAGCTAGTTAATCGAATAGTTATGTGGATTAGATGATAAGTTGGAATCGGCTTGTGTGCTTCAGTATATATATATATATATATATATATAGTTGCCGAATATAAATTTAAGTAATTAATTTGGTAAATTGTTGAATTGAGCTTAAATTAATACAAGGTTTGAATTGTTAGTAATTTAAGAGGAATAGAATGTAATGACCGTTTGTGAATTGTTAACATGAGATTATCCTTGTTTGGATTGAAAAGTGTCCTTGTGCTATATTGTAAAAATGGTTAGAAAGGTTGCCGAATATGATTTTAAACAATGAATTTGAATTGAAGCTTGATAAGTTAGTTAAAGGTGAATTCAATAGCCCTTTGATATTCGGCTTTGGTTATAATGTGGTGGATTTTGAAATGTTTTGATGTTTTAAATTAGAAATGGTAGAAAAGAGAGGTTGAGCTAGTTAAATATATGAATTAGATGTTAAGGGACAATAAGCTTGAATACTTATATGTGTTTCTAGTTGCATGTCGAATATAAATTATGTGTGAAATGGTTCGATTTAATGATGATAGAAAGGTCAAGGATATTCGATAATGTGTATGAAATTTTGCTATGATTTATGTATGTGAGCGCCGAACATAGAGATAAGAAATGCTTAAATGATTGAATTGTAACTAGTTAAATGTTTGTCTAATCTAGCTCAAGAGCCTAAAGGAGGGGAATCAAGTAAGGGAAAAACAAAGGGTATAGAGTAGCCGATCAGAGCTGTTTCATCCAACACAATGCAAGTCTTTAAGCAATTAAGACTTTGATTATTTGTGTATATATACATGATGTGCATAGTTTATGAAATGGATACATATTATATTATATGCGAATGATGGTTGAATAAAGGGGAGTTCTCTTGAGTTGATTGAATCATCTTGAAGTGTGAATTGAAATGGCACTATGTGTGTGTGTATGTATGGGATGAAATAGCACTATGTGTACGTATATGTATGAAATGAAATGGCACTATGTGTGCGGATTGGAAATAAGCACTATGTGTGCGAATTATTTAACTGAGCACTATGTGTGCGGATTCGGTTGTTTGGGGCACTTAGTGTGCGAAATTAGTATGTGAAAATCATTCTTGAATGAAATAATCGGTGGGCGTATGTGAAATGTATATGGATATGTGTGTGTGTATATATATATATATATATATATTCATGGTATGATAAAATGTTTTGAGAAGAGATATAAGTGTATGCGGCTACACGTAAGCATGAATGTACAGGTTGTGCAAATTAAATTCAAATGGAACTTTGTTGTGAATGTTTAGTTGAGTATTAAAATTTCATGATTTAGTTAATGATTTTAGTGATATACGGTATGGTTATAATAGTGGAAATGTATAAGAGGAAAAGTTGAAGTGTTTGACTTGGTGAGTTTATATTAGTGATTTGTATATGAGTTTTGTACATCGATATATCGATTTGGAACTGAGGTAAAAGTATATGTCTATAATATGGAAGGCTAGGCACGAATTTATGAATAGTTAAACTTATACATGTTAAGTTAATTTATTTTATCAAATTGCTTATGACTTACTGAGCAATATCTCATTCGGGTTGTTTGCTTACTTTTATTTTAGATCTTAGATTTCGGTGAGAGCTCGGGACCATTATCAAAGTCATCGCACTATCCACGACATTTTGGTATCTTGATATAAGTTCAAGGTTTAAACACTATGGCATGTATAGACGATATTTTGGGATATTTGATATTTTGTTGGCATTTGTATATAAGGCCATGCGAATATGGCTCAAACTTTATGTTTGAAAATGGTTATGTTTGAATGTGTTATAAACTCTTTTAATGAAATGAGATATTGAGAAATTGGACTCGACAATTTGATTGAATTATGCTTTTACATAATTGTTGATTTGGTTTATTTATGAACCTAGAGATGTTGCTTATATAGAAAAGATTGCTAATCTACTACTTGTTCGTTATAATGATATGCTAATAGAATTGTTTCACTTGTGTTTGATTTAGGAGTTTAGGTCTACGAAATGTTTTGCTTCTAATATGAATGAATTAGGTTTTATGTGTTTAAATATGTATACATTCGGTGATAGTAATGAATTTACCAAGTGAATAGTGACACCTTTAAATGATGCATAATTGTTTCAAGGCATGTTTGTTCATTTATACGAACACACATGTTTTTAATTGTTTATGATTTGTTTAACTTTAGCACATGAAGTCGGCTTTGATTAGTTACATTGAAAAATTATAATTATTTGAAGGACGAGCTTGTCCGGTAATACCTCGTAACCCCTCCGGTGACGATTTCGGGTTTAAGGTGTTACAGTGCCTGTGTAAGTCTCTGAGTTAGGTCACATGGCCAAGCCACACGCTTGTATGCCAGGCTGTGTAACACTTGAAATGGCCTCACACGCCCATGTGCCAGGCCGTGTGCTAGGCCATGTAACTGCCTAACATGCAACCTTTAAAACCTATAGGGGACACACGACCGTGTCACATGGCCATGTTTAACACACGGCTGAGACATAAGCCCGCGTCTTAGGCTGCATTGACAATAAATTGGCCAAAATCAAGCCATTTCTTTCACCCACCTAGACATGTACCTAAACACAATTCCACATAAGATCAGGGCATCAAAACCTACCCAAAACATGCATTAAAATGACCAATTGACTATATCATTAATCCATATAACCAATATGCCATTAAGGTACCTCAATCACAAATCATCAAACATATCTAAACAAATGCATATTTGACCATACATCAACCAAACACATCTAACTTATTTCCATAGCAAAACATACCACAATTGACCACATTTCAAACATACCATACTTGATCCATACCGTGTCAAAATAAACTTACCATTTGGACCATTATTCACATGCATCAAAATATCATAAGTGACACAAAACAACCACTTGTAAATGGTACCAAACAACAAACAATTTTATACATACCAAATTCAACATTTAGTATTCAATCCAAACTTTAAACATAAGTTCCCTATACATTCCATTATAACGTTGGCTAGAACATCAAAAACTATCGATATATTCACTGGATAGTGTGATAGATCTCCGAAAAGCTTCCAAACTGAACGAGCTTCCGATTATCTATAAATTATAGGAAAGAAAACTACGTAAGCACATAATACTTAGTAAGTTCGTAAAACATAAAACATAATTTACCATTTCATTAATAAACATTAAGAATATGTATTATAAAATCCAACCTCAAGCTTGGCAAAAGCCTAAGCACCATCAACAACACATGTTAGCATATTCAAATACAATTCACTTGGATTTAACATAAGGTAAGCCATTATACATGAAGATATTTCATTTGAATTCATCAATTTTCTTAACATAGCATACTTCCAATGAAACTTACCATTTCAATCCTTTCAATACATGTCATGTTTCATTTTGAACACTTACCATTTTTTCCTTTTTATACTAGTTGAATCGTTTAGAATATCATCGGATACGCGGGATAGCTCACACAAAGTGTGCTAAACATATAACCTTTCCTTTCATTTCCTTTATATCATTGCTCACACGAGTTGTGAAATGGGCTTGCTCACACGAGCTGTAGATTGGAATGTAAGCTACATGATGCTACTCACACGAGTTGTGGAGTATCCGTAATAAATGTAGGATCTCAGCCATTAGTAGGACATTCAAGACTAGCACCTGAAACATGAAAACCCTAATGACATGCCATTTTATCCTACGAATTCCTAAGGTTCAAACGGGGCTCAATAATCGTCGACATTGTTGGATTTACATCATTCAATTACATAGCAATCAATAAACTAATATATAGATCAATACATAGCATTAAAACGATATATAATCATACGAACTTACCTCAACAATTAAGGCATAGAAATGGAGTCGACTAATCCGAAGCTTCAGCTTTACCCCAACCTAAATCTGTACGTGGTATATCTTGATCTAAATATACAAATTCAATCCATTTAATAATTAGATTATTCAACGCAGTCCACATTTCATATTATTGCAAAATTACAAGTTCGCCTCTAACATTTTAACCTTTTTACAATTTAGTCCTTAAGCTCAAAAATTAAAATTTAGACATTTTCATCCCTAACCCAGGCTAGCCAAATTTATTATGAACCCATATCAACTCATACAAACCATCATTTCACAATTTCACTATGTACTTTTACTATTTTTACAAATAAGTCCCTAATTGACATTTTCATCAAAAATCACTTTACAAAACTTGTTTATTTATCAACAAGGACTTATAATATTTCATTAAAATTCAAAAATAATGCAAGAAAATTCATGGCAAAACCTTAAATCTTTAATAGTTTTGCAAATTAGTCCCTGGGCTAGCTAGGTTAGGCTACAATGACTTCAAAAACATAGAAATCGTTAAAAATGGAATCAAAACACTTACTATGAAAGTAAAATGAGATAACCAAACCCTAGCTATTCTCCCATGGTGAAATTCGGTTGAAGATGAAGATAGGAAGATGATATCTGATTCCTTTCTTTTGTTTTTATTATTTAAACCTTTTTTACTTAATTACATTTTTAACCTTTTAAAATATTCTTTATTTCAATAAAACCAATCCATGAATGTCTACTAACTATATAAATGGTCTATTTACCACCTAAGTGCTTTCACTTTAAAGTTTAATAGCTATTTGATACTTATAGCTACTAGAACTCCATTTTTACACCTTTTACGATTTAGTCTTTTTCACTTAATTAAGCATGCAAATTGGCAAAATTTCTTAACGAAAATTTTACGACCTTACTAATAAACATTAGAGATTAAAATAATAGTAAAATAAATATTTACTTGTTGAATTTGTGGTCCCGAAACTACTGTTTTGATTTCACTAATAATAAATTGTTACAACTCTCCCTCCTAAAGGAATTTTTGTCCCCAAAAATCTTACCAGAAAAAAGGTCGGGTATTGCGCTTTCGTAGCTTCTTTTGGTTCCCAGGTGGCTTCTTCTATACCGTGTCATTGACAAAGAACTTTCACTAAAGCTATGCTTTTATTCCTCAATTCTTTAACCTCTCGAGCTAGAATTCTAATCGGTTCTTCACTGTACTTCATATCAGGCTAAATCTCAACATCGATAGGTGAAATCACATGTGAAGGATCTGATCCATAACGTCGTAACATAGATACATGAAATACATTATGAATCTTTTCTAACTATGACGGCAAAGCTAATATGTAAGCTATTGGCTTGATTCTTTTAATAATCTCACACGTCCCAACAAACTGTGGACTTAACTTTTCTTTACGACCGAATCGAAGAACTTTCTTTCAAGGTGATACTTTCAAGAACACTTTTCAATGACTTGAAATTCAATGTCTTTTCTTTTCAAATTCACATAATATTTCTGTTGATTTTAGGCTACTTTCAAACTCTCTCGAATCATTTTAAACTTTTCTTCGGTTTCCCATATCAAATCAACCCTGTGAAGCTTTTTCTCACTGAGCTCAGTCCAATACAATGGAGTTCGACATTTTCGTCTATATAAAGCTTTGTATGGTGCCATTTTAATGTTCGATTGATAACTGTTGTTGTATGTAAACTCGACTAATGGCAAAATTTTTTCCCAATTACCTTTGAACTCCAAAACACAACATCAAAGCATGTCTTCGAGTATCTGAATTACTTGTTCTGATTGACCATCGGTCTGAGGATGAAATGTGGTACTAAAATGTAACCATTACCTAGAGCTTCATGTAACTTGCTCCAAAATCGAGACATGAACCGTGGATCCCTATCAGAAATAATAGAAACTGGCACCTTGTCCAATCTGGCAATCTCCGCAACATATAACTCTGCCAATCTCTCAAGTGAATAATCTGTATGCATTGGAATGAAATGCACAGACTTCATCAATCGATCTACAATGACCCATATAACATTTTTCCTTCTCGGAGATTGAGATGACCCTAATACGAAATCTATTGTAACATGCTCCCATTTCCACTATGGAATCATCACTAGTTGTAACAAACCAAAAGGTATCTAATGTTTAGCTTTATTTTACTGACAAACTAAACATCTTGATACGAACTCTGAGATCTCTCGTTTCATACCTGGCCACCAGTATATTTGTTTCAAATCACTGTACATTTTATTGCTACCAAGATGAACAGACAAGCTACTACTATAAGCTTCCTGTAAAATCTTCTGAATGAAATCAGAATTTCTCAGAACACAAATTCTGCTGTTAAAATACAAACTATCATCAGACCTAATCTGAAAGTCTGAATCATGACTCGTCTCAATCTATTTCCATTTAGTTATGAACAAATCATAAATTTTTTGAGCTTCACAAATCTATTGCAAAAACATCAATTTACCTTTCAATTCAGCTAAAATTGAACCATCATCAGTCAACATCAACAGATTGTTCAAAGCTCGCAAAGTAAGTAGGGATTTTCTACTCAAAGCATTCACAACAACATTAGTTTTTCTTGGATGATAATCAATGATCAAGTCATAGTCTTTCAATAACTCAAGCCATCTGTGCTGTCTCAAATTCAAATCCTTCTGTGACATCAAATACTTCAAACTTTTATGATCTATGACGATATGACATATTTCCCTGTACAAATGGTGTTGCCAAATCTTTAAAGCAAATACAATCATTGCAAGCTTTAAATCATGCGTCAGATAATTCTTTTTGTGCGGTTTCAATTGTCTAGAAGCATAAGTTATTACTTAGCCTCTACCCAATATGTTTAACGATGTATCACTATAGATCACAAATTCTTTACCCGACTCTGGCTAAACTAACACTAATGCCTCAGTTAATAAAGCTTTCAATTGATTAAAGCTTTGCTGACATTTTTAAGACCACTCAAACATAACATCTTTTTACAATAGTCTCGTCAACAGTGTAGCAATCATTGAGAATCTCTTGTCAAATCTTCTATAATATTCGGCTAAACCCAAAAAACTTCTAACCTTAGACACATTTCTCAAAGGTTTCCAATCTATGATAGCTAAAATTTTGCTTGAATCAACTCTGATGCCCTTAGCTGATACAACATGTCCCAGAAATTTGACTTCTTGAAGCCAAAACTCACATTTGCCAAACTTAGCGAACAATTGTTTTTCGCCCAAAGTTTGCAAAACAATTCTCAAATGCTCGGCATGCTCAGTCACATCTCATAAGTATATTAGAATATCGTCAATGAATACAACAACTGAATACGATCTGAAGATTCTATTTATCAAATCCATAAATACTGTAGGTGCATTAGTCAAACAAGATGGCATCATAAGAAATTCATAATGTCCATATCTGGTTCTAAATGCGGTTTTCGGCACACCTGAGTCTTTAACTAGTAACTGATAGTAGCAAAAAATGAAGATCAATCTTCGAGAATATCGTTGCACCTTTCAACCGATCAAACAAATCATCAATACGCGGCAATGAATAGTTGTTATTTATTGTGACTTTGTTGAGCTATCGATAGTCGATACATAGTCATATTGATCTATCCTTTTTCTTAACAAATATAACAGGTGCACCCCAAGGAGAAAAACTACGTCGAGCAAAATCCCTATCTGTCAACTCTTCCAACAGTGCTTTAAACTCTTTCAACTCTATAGGTGCCATTCTATAAGAAGCTATCGGTATCGGATATGTTCCTGGTGCTAACTCAATAACAAAATCAACCTCTCTAATCAGCGATAATCTAGTTAACTCCTCTAGAAACACATCTGGATATTCACATACCACTAGAACTGATTCTAGCTTCAACTAAAAACTCTAGAATCAAATATGTAAGTGAGATACGCCTCATAGCCTTTTTTAACATATTTTTGTGCTGACATTGCCGAAATAACATTAGACATACTACTTAATCCATCAGATTCAATTTTAGGCTTTTCACTATTTTGACATTTTAACACAATAAGCTTTTGTCTACAATTCACAATGGCATCATGCAGAGTTAACCAGTCCATACCCAAAATTACGTCAAACTCATCAAAGGGTAATAACATCAAGTTAGCTAGAAAGTTGCAACCCTGAATCATCAAAGGATAATTTTTACAAACTTTGTTAACTAACACATATTGACCTAGGGGGTTTGTTACTTTAATTACAAATTCAGTAAACTTGAAAGGTAATTTCTTATTTGACACTAAAGTCGTGCATACATATGAATGTGTTGATGTCGGATCAATCAAAGCAGTAATATCAGTATCAAAGATAGAAAATGTAGTAGTGATAACATCTGGCACTGACGCTTCCTCTTATGCACGAATCGCGTAAGCTCTAGCCGGTTCTCATGCCTTAGATCTCACAGTAGAGTCCTTTATTCCATTACGGCTATTACCCGCGTTTCCAGTGTTTCGAGGTGGTCTCCTTTTCGCTGTAGTATTACTCGGTCTGTTAGTTTGAGCCTTTTACTTGTCAGACCTTTCCGAGCAATCTCTAAGATAATATTCATAGGAACCACATTTAAAACATGTCTCGTCTTTCAATTTGCATTCAACAAAGTTTCATCTATTACATTGCTGGCATTCAGACTTGTTGCTCTTGACACTACCCACACTCGCTACAAATGTAGCCTGAGGTCTCGAACTTAGATGTTGTTTACCTCGATCTTTCCCAGAATAACCTACTGAAGCTGATGAATTGCTATGATATTCTTTTGATTTCTTCGATGGTAACGAGTATGACTTTCCCAAATGTCATTTTCCCGAATCAGGAGCCTCAAAAATCGACTTTTCTCTTTTTTTACTAAGCTCTTTAGCCTTGTGTGCTCTGTCAACTAAAATCACAAATTCTTTTAGCTCAAGAATCTCGACAAGCAACTTTATATCTTTATTTAATCTTTCTTCAAATCGACTACACATTGAAGCTTTTGTTGGTACACATTCTCGGGCATATTTGGTAAGTTGTACAAATTTCTTTTCATACTCTGATACAGATATTTGACCTTGTTTCAGCTCAAGAAATTCTTTACATTTCTTATCAAGAAATCTTTGGCTCACATATTCCTTTTGGAATTCAGTCTGAAAGAATTTCCAGTTAACTCAATCTCTTGGTACAACTGCAATCAAAGCATTCCACCACTAATAAGCTGAATTGCACAACACATTTCAAGCATTCTACCGGAGTACATGATAATTCGTCAAAAACTTTGACCGTGTTTTCTAACTAGGACTCGGTTCTCTTCGGATCATCTTCAGCTGTACCTTTGAACTTTTCAGGCCCATACTTACAAATTTTATTGGCTGGAGGCTTACTTGCTTGTGTTGGCTCCAAACCTGAGAAACTACGAGGACCGGTTAGGGAACAGGTGGGGGTAGAAGTTGTTAAGCCATCGAGTTCGTTTGTACGAACCTGATAAATAACTCATTCATCATCTGGAAGAAGGCTTCCTTAGCCTCTCCTCCTTGGCCTTTAGACACGAGCCCACTTCTGGTAAACGCTGCCTCAGGAATGGAGGCTTGTGCGTTACTCTTTACTTCATCGGAGTCAGCTTGGTTGATGGTATTATTTATATGAAAACATAATTCAAACTGAGTTAGGAGTTATCACACTATCACAGGTTATATAAGAGCATGATTTCTAAACTCGTACACACAATGTTCAACCTGAGAATCGGCTAAATCGTAGCTCTGATGCCACTAAATGTAACACCTATAACCCATATCTGTCGCCAAAATAGGGTTACGGAGCATTACCATAAAATCATAATAGAAAAACACATATTTTCAATCATTTCTTTCAATATAGCATAATTAATTTATATTCATGCATTTCATCACTTATTTGAGCTCTTGAGGCCTTAGAAATGCTTTAGAAACAATTCTGGACTAAATAAAAAACAATTAAAACATTAAGGAAAAAGTTTGAAAATTTTAAACTATAGGGGTCACACAGTTGAGACACACGCTCGTGCCTCAGGCCATGTAAACATCGAAATAGGGACACATGACCATGTCCTAGCCTGTGTTCGTGCTTGTGTAACTCTCTAAGTTGGGTCACACGGCCAAGCCACACGCTCGTGTGGTAGGTCGTGTAACATTCGAAATGGCCTCACACGCCTGTGTACCAGGCCATGTGCTAGGCCGTGTAACTGGCTGACTTGCTACCTTTAAAACCTACAAGGGACACACGGCTAAGACACATGCCCATGTCTTAAGCTGTGTAGACAAGAAATTGGCCAAAATCAAGCCATTTCTTTCACCCACCTCAACATGTACCTAAACACAATTCCACATAAGATCAAGGCATCAAAACCTACCCAAAACATGCATAAAAATGACCAATTCACTATATCATTAATCCATATAACCAATATGCCATTAAGGTACCTCAATCACAAATCATCAAACATATCTAAACATATGCATACTTGGCCATACATCAACATCCATACAAAAACATACCACAATTGACTACATTTCAGACATACCATACTTGATCCATACCAAGTCAAAATAAACTCACCATTTGGACCATTATTCACATGCATCAAAATCTTATAAGTGACACAAAACAACAACTTCTAAATAGTACCAAACAACCAACAAGTTTATACATACCAAATTCAACACTTAGCATTCAATCCAAACTTTAAACATAAATTCCCTATACATGCCATTATAACCTAGGTTAGAACATTAAAAACTACCGATATATTCACTGTATATTGTGATAGGTTTCCAACAAGCTTCTAAATTGAACGAGCTTTCGAGTAAGTTCGTAAAACATAATGTCGAAACCATTTTTAAATTGAAAAATGGATGTCGGCTTAAAAACAAAAACGGAGTCGCCACCAATCCTTTTTTTGTTTTGGTGTGATCAGATCACCTTATAAAATACTTCAATTTTTTAAAATAATTTTGGTTTGTGAAATTCAAGAAAATGGGTTTAGGAGTCGGTTACGTGCGAAGAAGGATTAACACCCTCGCAATGCCCAAAATTGGTACCTTATTGATTAATTAATGTCCTAATATCGAAGATTTGAAAAAAAATTAAAATACAATTCTTTTGAAAATATTTGGATAATTCGGATTGGATATTGAAATTCTCTTATTCTGAAGGAATAAAATATCACATCCAGCACGTTAGGATATGACATTTCAAGCCCTCGATACCAAAATCATCTCATGATTTCCAAAACTCATACATTGACATTTAGAAGGATATTCAGTTACTTGGTCAAATGAAAAATCGAATCCTAGCACGTTAGGGCACGATTTTTTGAACTTCCAAATACGAAACATTGCTTTGTTTTTAATTCAAGAAAACACGAACGAAATTTTAAAAGGATATTTAGTTATTTGGTCAAACGAAAAATCGAAACCCAGCAAGTTAGGGCACGATTTCTCGAACTTCCAAACACGAAATATTGCCTTTATAAAAAAAGATAAGATATAACATTTAAATAGAAAATCGGTTAAAACGCGAAGATGGTCATACTTGGTGGATAGTGATAATGCGAATACAATAATAATAATGAATAACATAAACTTATAGATATATAAAGACGTAGATAAATAAATAGGCACATAACATGATAATATATAATAAGATAATAATAATGAGGACAATAATAAAATAAAAAAAATGAAAGGTATAAAATAATAAATAAAATAACAAAAAAAATTCGAGCGAGAATTTAATTCAAATTAAAAGCGAACATTTAAACATATGAATGACCGAAATATTGAGTGCAATGGTAAAAGAATAATAATAATAATAATAAAATAATGATAATAAAAATAATAGTAATAATAGTAATAATAATAATAATAAAAGTATAATAATAATAGTATTAGTAAAAACAATAGTAATAGTAATAATAGTAAATAATAATACTAATGATTATAACAGTAAAATATAAATCATAATTGCAACAATAAAAATAATAGCATAATAGAAATAATAATACTAAAAATAATAATAAATCTAATAATAATAAGCATAAAACTCAAATTAAATGATTTAATGATAAAACATAAAAAATATTTGAAATGGGGCTAAATTGAATTGAAAACAAAGATTTTGGGGTGAAATCAAAATAAACAGGAGATAGGAGGACGAATATGCACGCGCCAGTAAAGAGGAAGGGGCTAGAAGGCAATTTTTCCCTTGTCCCAAAACGCATAGCATCAGGGGGACCAATTTGTAAATAGAATAAAACCATGGGCCAGATTTAAAAGCAAAAACAAGCTTATTTGCAAACCACAAAAAGGCGGAGGGGCTAAAAATTCAATTAGCCCCTCCCTAGAAAACACGCAGACCCTCTGGGTCGGGTCAGGCGCGCACACGGGCTAGGCTAAAGCGGTGTCGTTTTGGCGCCTATGCTTTGGCCCAAAACGGCACCGTATTGAGAGGCCTATAAATGTTATATTTTTTTTGCAAAAGATCTCATTCTTTTCATTCTTTCAAAAAAAAAACCAAAAGCTTTCCTCTCCAACTCTCTCCGTAAGCCAAAGGTTCGGCCAAGCTCTGGCTCTGATCACCGCCACTCTCCTCCGCTTGCCGTCGTCGGCCAAAGGTAAAAGTTCCCTTTTTTATATATATATATATATATATAATATAGTTTTGAGAAAATTGCAGTAAATAAAATAAATAAATAAATAATCAATTTTGAAAAAAAAGAAAATCAAAACCTTGATACGATTCGAAGTTTCTTTCTAAAGTTGCTATTTTTTTATTTCTTTGGATGTTTCACAGTGCTATTTTTGTATCAATCTTTGTGTGCATAATGGTATTCTTTCTATCCGGGAAAAAAAGATCCCCTGATACACTGATTTTTGTGGCTTTTATAGCCAAGTTACTACTGTTTGGCCACTGAATATTCGACCACTTTTGCAGGTGCGTAAGTGGGCGTGCTTTTGACGTGGCGTGGTGGAGCGGTGCACGACGTGGTGGGATGGTGCATAGTGTGCGTCACTTGGGCCTGATTCGGGGTGTGCGGCGCTGGTCTTCCTGGGGCTAAGGTTTAGGAGATTTGATTTTCTGTTTTGGGTCTAGGGCAATTAGGCTGAATTGTTTTGAGTTGGGTTAGTTTTCTTTTGGTTTTGGGCCTAGCTTTGTAAATTTGTATTACTTTGGGTCTATTGGTGCTTTGGGCTTGGGTAAAAATTAGGCCTAACAGCTGTCCCTCTTTGCTTGTTGTCGTGTAACAAGAACGAAGTAAAGACCTTAAGAGGGCCAATTTTGCCCGGACATGTCGAGTCTTGACCTTTCGGTACTCCTCTTCTTCAAATAACCTCGCTTTAACCCTCTGCATCTTCAAGGGTATAGAAATTGTCATTTCAATCTGCTCCATTGCCGATACATGGAGATAAGATTTGTATCTTCAACCTGTTCCACTGCAACTTCAGGGAGATAAGGTTGGTGGCTTAAATCTACTCCATTACCGAGACATGGAGATAAGATTCACCAAATTCGATCTACTCCATTGCTACCTCTTGGAGATAGGATCTGCTATCTTCAGCCTGCTCCATTGCCGATACATGGAGATAAGGTTGGTGGCTTAAATCTGCTCTATTGCCGATACATGGAGATAAGATTCGCCGTCTTCGATCTGCTCCATTGCTACCTTATGGAGATAAGATCTGCTATCTTCAGCTTGCTCCACTGCTGCTCGGGGAGATAAGGCTAGTGGCTTAAACTTGCTCTATTATCGATACATGGAGATAAGGTTGGTGGCTTAAATCTGCTCCATTGCCGATACATAGAGATAAGATTCGCCGTCTTTGATCTGCTCCATTGCTACCTCATGGAGATAAGATTTGCTATCTTTAGCCTGCTCCACTGCTGCTCAGGGAGATAAGGCTAGTGGTTTAAACCTGCTCTATTACCGATACATGGAGATAAGGTTGGCGGCTTAAATCTTTTCCATTGCCGATACATGGAGATAAGATTTGCAGTCTTCGATCTGCTCCATTGCTACCTCATGGAGATAAGATCTACTATCTTCAGCCTGCTCTACTGCTACTCAGGGAGATAAAGCTAGTGGCTTAAACCTGCTCCATTGCCGATACATGGAGATAATGTTAGTGGTTTAAATCTGCTCCATTGCCGATACATGAAGATAAGATTCGTCGTCTTCGATCTACTCTACTGCAACTTAAGGGAGATAAGATCTACAATCTTTAGTATGCTCCTCTACAACTTCAGGGAGATAAGATTGGTGGCTTAAATTTGCTCCATTGCCGATACATAGATATAAGATTCGCCAAAATTTGTAATTTTAATCAATCTTGCTACACCGTCCTCTGGGGAACCTACCTGTAGAATTGATTTCATGGAGTCTATGCTCATGCTTAAATGACTAGGATGTCATGACTAGAATGAATCAAATGCTCCTAACTAAATGTAATATGAATGACATTTGTATGAATGCAGAATGTCATGAGAATGATCCCATTTTTTAACATTTGGGCTGTCATTGCTCACTGTTTGTTAAAGTGATATCCCGGGTATATAGCTCCTTATTCAGTGATATCTCTAAGAGAAAATCTGAAGTAGTCATAACTTAACCTCTTATTTCTCGAGTATTTCTATCCATTTAAGCTTGATGAGTTCTAAATAATTGTCCTATTTCAGGTTCTTGCACTATTTAGAGGCTTCTAGAGTAATATGCAAAACTTCTTTTGTGAAAGCATTATTAGTTCATTAATCATTATTTCAATATGAAACACTTGAAAAAGATTATAAAGATGGATAAAATTAAAATTTATTAGGAACAAAATCTGAAAAGAATGGATTGAGCAAAGAAAGCCAATATTGCTAAAGTACAAAATGAGTGTAGGGGGAATATATGCCCCGGATATCACATCCTGAGCTTCTCTGTACGAAGTTCTTGAAGATCATTCTAGTTCAACGTGTGTCTAGGAGATCTGTAGTGCTTTGTCAATGCTTCCAAGATGTAGCATACCTCTTCATTGTTAACTCAGGTATAGGAAAACTAGCACATGCCTCATTTTCCATCAAAATTTGAATTTCCCTTTATGGGTTTTCAATTCAAAGCCCCTTTGGTCTCAAAGCGCCCTTTGCGAGTTTTCGCCTTAGCCTCTCCTCTTTTTTTTTTGAACTCAAGGCGCCCTTTGCGGGTTTTCACCTTGGCCCATTTTCCTCCTTAGGCGAAGTACTTATTGACTGAGTTTGCATTCACTGGGTTGGGCTGACTCTTGCCATCCATCTCAGCTAATATCAACGCTCCTCCAGAAAAGGCCTTTTTTACCATATAAGGTCTTTCCCAATTAGGCATCCACTTTCCTCTGAAGTCTTTTTGTGTAAGGAGGATTTTTTTCAATACTAGGTCCCCCTCGTGAAATTCCCTAGGACGGACCCTTTTGTTGTAAGCTTGCATCATTCTTTTTTAGTATAACTGACCATCACGGCTAGCTTTTAGCCTCTTTTCTTCAATCAAGTTCAGTTGATCATACTGGGATTGGATCTATTCTTCTTCGTTTAGCTTCAACTCTGATAAAACCCAAAGTGAGGGAATCTCGACTTCAATGGGCAAAACTGCCTCCATCCCATGAACCAATGATAAAGGTGTTGCCCTGGTAAAAGTTCTGATAGATGTTCGATAGGCATAAAGGGCAAATGGTAACTTTTCATGCCAATCCTTGTAGGTCTCAGTCATTTTCCCTACAATTTTCTTGATATTTTCATTAGCTGCCTCAACTGCACCATTCATTTTTGGGTGACATGGTGACGAGTTGTGGTGTTTAATTTTGAACTGACTGTAAACCTCCACTATCGCACTATTATTCAAATTCAACGCATTGTCTGATACGATCCTTTCCGGCATACCATAGCGACATATGATCTCCCTCTTCAAAAACTTACTAACTACCGTCTTCGTGACATTGGCATATGAAGCCGCCTCTACCCACTTGGTGAAGTAATCGATGACCATAAAAATGAATCGATGTCCATTAGAAGCCTTCGGAGAAATTGGCCCAATAGCGTCCATACCCCACATCGAGAAAGGCAATGGGAAATTAACATGAAGAGGTGAAGGAGGCATATGGATCTTGTCTCTATAAATTTGGCACTTATGGCACTTCTTGGTGTAACTGATGCAATCTCCTTCCATTATGGACCAGTAATACCCGAACCTCATGATTTTCCTGGCCATTGTGAATCCATTAGCATGCGTCCCGCAGACACCCTCATGGACTTCTTCCAGGATTTTCTTACCTTCAACAGCGTCGACACATCTTAGCAGCACCTGATCCTTCCTCTTTTTATACAGGATCTCCTCGTCTAAGACATAGTCATTGGCCAACCTTCACAACATTCTCTTATCGTTTTCAGTTACTTGCTCTGGGTATTCATGACTCTTCACATATCGTAGAATATCTTGATACCAAGGATGATCATCTCTCTCCTCCTTTTCATTGATATTACGACAATGAGCAGGAGCCTCACAAATACTCATTTGGATCGGCTTCATATCCTCTTGTTTATTTACTTTGATCATAGAAGCTAATGTAGCCAAAGAGTCAGCCATTTGATTTTTATCTTGTGGGAGGTAACTAAAGGTTACATCATCAAACTCCATAATTAATTCCAGAACTAGCTTTCGATAACTGATCAATTTGGAGTCCCTTGTTTCCCATTCACCTTTTAGCTGATAGATTACTAGCGCAGAATTCCCATACACCTCTAGCAACTTGATTTTGCGTTCCATGGCCGTACGGATTCCCATGATACACGCTTCATATTCTGCCATATTATTGGTGCAATCAAAATCCAATTTGCAAGTAAATGGATAATGGTCTCCGCTTGGGGATATCAGGACTGCCCTAATTCCGTTACCAGTGGCATTTGAAGCTCTATCGAAGTTAAATTTCCAAGGACAATCTTCCGGAGTGTCTTCATCGGTGGCTGCTACAAACATCAGATTTCATTAGGGAAATCAAAGTTCAAGGGCTCGTAATCGTCTAGAGCTCTACTGGTTAGAAAATATGCTAGTGCACTTCCGTTCACAGCCTTTTGGCTCACATAGACTATGTCAAATTCAGAGAGCAAAATTTGCTATCGGACCATTCTTCCATTCAGGGCGGTTGACTTCATCATGTACTTAAGAGGGCCTAGTTTCGAGATTAACCAAGTTGTATGGTACAACATGTATTGCCTCAACCTCCGAGTTGTCCAGACCAAGGCATAACATAATTTCTTGATTGGCGAGTATCTCATTTCACACTCAGTGAATTTCTTACCGAGGTAATATATCACCTTCTCTTTCTTTCCCGTCACATCATGTTGGCCAAGTACGCATCCTATGGAATTGTCAAAGACTATCAAATATAATATCAGTTGTCTATCTAGACTAGCTGGCGTTAGCACTGGGGCATTGGACAAGTATTGTTTAACCTTGTCAAAAGCTTCCTGGTATTCATCATCCCACATGCCTGGATTGTACTTTTTAAGAAGACGAAATACGTGATCACATTTCTCTGTCAGCTATGAAATGAACCGAGTAATATAGTTTAATCTTCCTAGGGAACCTCGAACTTCTTTTTGAGTGCGGGGCAGAGGCAATTCCTGTATAGCCCTGACTTTGTTGGGGTCGACCTCAATTCCACTTTTGTTGACTACGATATCGAGCAATTTTCCTGACCTAGCCCCGAAAGTACATTTTGTTGGATTGAGTTTTAGTTGAAACTTTCTCAATTTCAAGAATAATTTCCTCGAAACCTATACATGCTCCTTTTCTGTTCGGGAATTTGCAATCATGTCATCGACTTAGACCTCGATCTCCTTGTGCAACATTTAATGAAATAAGGCTACCATGGCTCTTTGATACGTTGCTCCCGCATTCTTTAACCCGAATGGCATCACCTTGTAGTAAAACGTTCCCCATAGGGTTATGAATATGGTCTTTTCCATGTCTTCTGGATGTATTTTTATTTGATTGTATCCAGAGAACCCACCCATAAAAGAAAACAGTGAGTAACCCGCCGTATTATCCACTAGGGTGTTAATGTGAGGCAATGAGAAATTGTCCTTTGGGCTAGCTTTGTTTAGATATCTGTAATCTACACACATCTGCACTTTTCCATCCTTCTTAGGGATGGGGAGAATGTTGGTTACCCATTCTGAGTAGTTAACTACTTGTAAGAACCTAACATCAAATTACTTCTTGACCTCTTCCCTTATTTTTACTGCAATGTCAGGTCTCATCCTGCGGAGCTTCTGTTGGACTGGCTTGCACTCCTATTTTATGGGGACGCCATGCACCGCAATATTTGCACTTATCCCAGACATGTCTTGATACAACCATGTGCAAACATCTTTGAATTCTTGCAGTAGTTTAATGAGATCCTGCCTTATTCCCTCATCTATGCAATGCCACCTCTTTCCCCTTTTCCAAGATTACATTCTCAATTGTCTCCTTGTGAGGTAGAATCTGTCTCACTTCCCTCTCTACCATCCTTAACAAATTTGAACATAAACTACAATCTCTGTCATCTTCAAAATCCTGAGATCCCTCTAAGCATATGTCTCGCTCAAAAGGAGATTCTGGGTCCATAGCAGCGTCACTTGTGACATCGACATCGGGGGACCTACTATAGGCACAAAAGAATACCCAAAGAAACAAATGAATCTTAGAACACTTATTTGTATGTCATGATTATGAATGAAATTGAAAAAGAATAAGTGCTTGAGGTAAGGTATGAAAATACATTTTTTATTGAAATGAAGACGTTTGAACATGTGCCTATTTCACAGAGGATTCTTATTGTTTCTAGGCTAGAAAACAATAAGCATGTTTTGAACATTACTTTGTATTAGCTCTAAAAACTACAGGACTTTCTTCCATAGTCTAATTGTTCAGAACACTTCCAGGCTCGTAGGGACGAATACCCGCTAAGTTCCCTTCCATCATTCTTCCTTCAAATGTGGCGTTGATGCTTAGATTCTCCATCATCTCTTCAGTTGCTCCTTCTCTTATCATCTTTGGTTCAAGGTAGATAATTCCTCCTAACACGAATGTATTAGATATACAGGGAAAAGTCATTGGCTCCCATTTGACCTCTGCCCCACTTAGTCTTGCTCTTCACTTCTTTTGCTTTCTCTCCAATTCTTTCCTCCTCTGTAGTGCGTCCAGCTTATACTCCAAGCCAAAGCGATCCCACTTGTTTGTCAAGATTGGCATCTCTATCCATCCATAGAGATACTTCCTGAGTCCCCTTCCAGGCAATGCCCCTTTTCCAATAGTCAGTTGCAAGCTCATCCTTGTAGCTTCGAATATTTTGGGCATCGGGATCCTGCTTCCCTTGGTGATGAAAGTTGCATTCACAAACTCTAACGACCAAAAAGAACATTCAATTGCTTCACTATCACTCTCTACATACGGTACATCACTGGTAACAGATACGATAATGTCTTCCTCTGCATTTATCGTTATTAGCCGGCTCTTAGTCACCAACTTTAACTTTTGATGTAGTGATGATGGTACCACCCCTGCTGAATGAATCCAGGGCCTCCCCAACAGAAAATTGTAGGAAGGCTTGATGTCCATCACGAGGAAGTCTACCTCGTATGTGTTTGGTCCGATCAAAAGAGGTACCTCTATCCTTCCCATTACCCTCCTTTCAGTGCCGTCAAATGCCCTCACTATGTTCTAGCACGTCTTCATATGAGAGCTATCTATAGGCAACCTGTATAATGTTGATAGGGGCAAGACATTTAGTGCCGATCCATTGTCAATTAGTACCCCCAGTAAGGTATGCCCTTTATAGCGGGTGGTGATGTGCAGAACCTTGGTGGATCCCATGGCCCCTGGCAGTATTTCATCGTCACTGAAAGATATGAAGCTGTCAACACTTATGTTGCTGGCAAGGCGGTCCAGCTTGTTTACCAAAATGTCATCAGCTACATAGGTTTTGTTTAACACCTTCATCAGTGCATTATGGTGTACCTTTGAGTTTAAGAGCAAAGCCAGTATCGATATACGTGCCAGCTGCTTGTGTAATTGTCCCACAACACTATACTCACTGTGTTTCAGGAATTTCAAAAACTCATTGCTTCATTCTTTATTACCGGTTAATTAACAGGTGGCTTTGACCCTTCTCCTCTCGGTTCGATCATCAATGACTTCCTCTTTATGGGTTTGGCTTTTGTGTTTGGCGTGATGTCCGTACTCTCCTCTATAGGGACTATCACATTGCAGTTGTAATTCCAAGGCACCTTTTTGCTATCCTTAAAAGAGAAAGCCATGGGTTTCTGAATTATAACTCTTAGTGCCACCTTTGCTCCAGCTTCATTGATTCTCAGTCGTGAGATGATCACCACCGGGTGATTAGCCTCAGAGACGTTCTCTATTGACCCCCCTCGACGGTGCACACGTCTTCTCCTCCAGTAAATTCAAAGAACTCCAGCTCTTTGTTGTCCATTAGACCCTGCACTAGGGCCCTGAATTCATTGCATCTCTGGATCTCATGGTCCTTCTTATCATGGAACTCACAGTAGTTCCTTGTTTCTTGGGACTTACTCCTCGAGCTTTGTACGATTAATCCACTTTCTACTATTTTCTTCCAAACCTCTTTTAATGGGGTTCTTACTTCTGCAATGTCCAGCTTGACTCTTTTTCCCATACTCTTGATTATTGCATTTACCCCATTATCAACATGATTGGGTAACGGGTTTCCTACACCAGGTGCATCATCAAATTTTACAACACCCGCTTTGATGAGCCTTTCAACTAACCTTTTGAAAGAGATACAGTTTTCTATCGAGTGTCCTACAATTCCCGCATGGTATTCACACTAAGGTTTGCGTCGTACCACTTAGGGTATGGGGGTTGCATCGGTTTTAAGTAGAAAGGAGATACAACATGGGCATTGAATAGACTTTTGTATAACTCCCTATACGTCATTAGAATGGGAGTAAATTGGGGTTTCTTCATGTTTTGCTTTGTGTTGGGCCCTTATCTTGGTGGGGCTTGCTGGCCTATGGCTACCGCTTTCGGCTGATTGACAGTAACTGGTTTCGAATAACCCAAACTCACATTACTTGCTTTTCTTCAGGGCTGACCTTCTCGTGTTTTCCCTAACCTCTATTTTTCCACACCTTATCGTGTTCTCAATCATTTCACCGGACATCACTATATCCGCAAAACTCTTAGTTTTGCTTCCCAGCATGTAATTAATAAAAGGCGCTTTCAAGGTATTAATGAAGAGCATGGTTTCTTTTTCCAGTAGTGGCGGTTGGACTTGTTTAGCGACTTCCTTTCACCTCTGGGCATATTGCCTGAAACTCTCACTCGACCTTTTCTCCATGTTCTGTAACGTGATCCTATCAGGCGCTGTATCCGTTACATGCCCATATTTCTTCATGAAGGCCTGTGCTAAGTCCTTCCATGATTTGACTTGGGCACGACTCAGCTAATTGTACCATCTGGCCACAGCCCCAGTCAAACTATCCTGAAAACAATGAATCAACAACTGATCATTGTTGACATATCCCGTCATTCTTCGATAGAACATTGTAATGTGAGCTTCAAGACAACTGGTTCCATTATATCTTTCAAACTCTGGCATATTGAACTTTGGGGGTAGTACCAGATCTGGGACCAAACTTAACTCCTTAGCATCCACTCTGCAGTAATGATCAGCACTCTCCAATGCCTTGAACCTCTCCTCCAACCATTTTCATCGGTCTTCAAACTGTTTTGGGAACTCCGCTCTTGTCTTTCCCACTTCTACTGCATCATTGAGGTCAGGGACCATGTGATTTGCCAACTTTTCTCCGGGATTGGAGCTCGAGCCCGTTGGAAAGTTTATCGGTGTTGAAGTACCGGTTTGATATTGAGGTCTAATATTAACAGACACCCTTGGTGGTTGGATGCTTGTTGGGGTAAAGCCAGGAGGATAAGAAGAGTCCTCATTGTCGTCTCCAGTATCACCTATAGGGCCCTTCCTTTTATCAGGCCCTCTAGTTAACAGTTGTGTTAACTGGCTTATCATGCTTCTCTGGGATTCCAGCATCTGATCCCTCATATCTTGTTGGATCTTGGCAAACTATTCTTGCATCTGAATTTGCAGTTTGTCTTGCATCTCTTTTTACATCTGTTCCAACCTTTCCAACCTTTGATCCATGGCTTTTGTTTTTCGTCGAGTGTAGTAGTGATGTTACAAGGTAACTATAATACGATCTCTAATTTATAAGGCTCTTTTGTGAAATTTAATGCACATGATGCGATGTAATGCAAATGCACGATATGAATGCAAAAATAAAAGGCGTCGATTCTGGTCTAATTTCATTTAGAATAACTTTATTAGAAAACAAAATTCTTTACATAAAATGAATCACATATACGGCTTTGCCCTGATGCTCAAAGCTTTAACTTTCTTAAGAAGCCAAGATAGCTCTCGACCCCGGTCCGACTCTAGCTCATATTTCACACTTAGCACATCAGCCTGAACCCCTAAGGTCTATAAATGATCGGCAACTTCTCGTATCTGAGTCACGGCTTCGCCCATGACGTAATCTCTATCCCTAACCTGATCTTGAGATTAATGAAACTATTCTTTTCATCGCTCACTGTCTGCCTCCAATAGTTCCACCCGGAGTTCACTGTTTTTTAGCGCCATTTCGAGCTTTCCACCCTTCCTTTCAAATCTTCGATCTTGCTCAGGCAGGCCCTTAATTCAATATTAGAGTTACAACCACGATGTTGATGCAGTGCCTTTTCTAACTCTGCTACCTGAGCTCTTAGCATTTCTTTCTCATTTTGGCTCTCAACCAAGCTCTTTTTTAAAGCATCCTCTCGTGCTCGAGTATCATGGAACCTCTTCTCCCACTGATCGACCTTGACCTTCTCTTCTCAAACTTCTTGACGCCATTGCTATGAGGTTTTACCCAAACCAACAGCTCTCATTGAGGCACGCAATTTTTTGTACTCCATCTTCAAACTGTCCAAATCCTCCTCAGCCTTCCTCTTCCCCTTTCTTAGCTTCTCGTCCTCGTGTTTCTGAACATTGGTATCTAACCTCAAATACATCTTTTCCTCTTTTAGTTGCTCGATTTTCTTTCCTAACTCTGAATTTCTCTTTTCAAAGTCCTGCTTTATGATTTCTAACTCGGAGGGGACTACTTGTAGGTACTCTTCCGTCGATCGAGCGCCTTCTAAACTCGGCCTAGGGATATTATCATTGATTCTTTTACTCAACCACCCATTATATTCGGGAGTAGCCATTGATCCTACAGCCAATATCTTCATCCGACGTGTTTTTTCCAAGCATCAAAAATCTCTCGAACCTTCTTCTTATAATTTTCCCCCTTATATGGAAAGTCATCCTGAGCTAACCCATGTGTTGCCAGTATAAACTATCTTGATCTGTATTGTCTTAATACGAGCAGAGGGACATATCCAATGGCTCCCCAAATTCTAGGCAGAGGTACCTAGTAAAAATTCCCACACCGATAGAGGACCTCGTCAAGGACCATCTAGGGGGCTCTCCACTCAATATCCTCCTCTTGGAGATTTCAAAGAATTGTCATCCACCTTTCCTTTGATATCTCATCCCTCAATGGCATAGCTGCTACTTCCTTTAATGGGGAATAATCTTTGGAGAACACCCGATACGAAACTTTATCGACCTTCTAGGGATGACCATGGAACTAACCATCAATAATTGTGCGCATCCAATGAATCTACCTTCACCTGTCCTTCGACATGCACTCAAAGATCTGAATGTCTCAGCTAGAATTGTCGGTACTAGTGTAACCTGTTTGTCAAGTCAGTCAAAGAGGTCGACAACTGCTTCATCTATATGCCTTAATGCTTTGGGGAAAATTATCAAACCATAGATACTCAAGGCAAAGACGTCAACTTTCTTCTTTGTATCTGGATGTGCTACGATCAGGTCCCTCAAACTCATCCAAGGAATGTATTTACAATCACCTTTTTGCTGAATTTGGGCTGTGACCCATTGTTCACTCATCCCAGTGATATTCATCAACTTCCTTACAAAAGTTGGGACATTAGCGGGCGTGGAATAAGTTTTATCGACTTGAACCTTTGGACAACGAAGTAGGGCTGTGTACTCTTCCACAGTAGGCACCAAGTCCATTTTTCCAAAAGTGAAACAGCTATATGCAAGGTTGCAAAACTAAGTTATAGCCTGAAATAAGTGCTTATCCACCTTGATGTTGAACAGGTAGGGTAGATCACCATAATTACAATAGAACGGCTGCTTAGTCTCATCATCCCAACGGGCCCATATATCTCTTAATTCTTGGAGCTCATTTTGTGTCACACTTATATGGGTGAAGTCCCACAACTCTGACGTATATCCCTCAGCTAGACTATCCCCTTTCTCAAGTTGTATATTCTCTAACCATATACGGACATCCGCATTATCCTCCACTTTATCAAGAAATTGGTTCTCCATAACAAGCTTTCTAAATTAGTAATTGAATATGAATCGACACCCTTTTTATGAAAATGTCATGCAATGAAAACAAAAACAACACAACAAGTCAGTATCGAATAATAAAATTCAAAGCAAATAGAAACATGTCAAACACCTATCTGGGTAACCACTAAGGTTCAGCATAGCTTAGCATAGCTCTATCCAAGGTGGGTTCTTAAGGATCACTATATGTGGCTCGGTTCTAACGAAAGGGCACCTGAACCAGTAGATTCCTCAATCCTCACCCATTACAGGCTCATATGGATCGAGTTCAGTTCAGGGGAATACATTTCCCTATGACCATGCGGCGGTGAAAACCTCACAAAGACATAGGTACGGATGTATCCCAGAAGCAGTCCACTAGCCTATGCGGAGGTGAAAACCTCACGGAGGCATAGTTTCTCACTTCCACTTAAAAGGTGTAACCACAATGGTCATGCAACGTGATGCAAGGACTCAAACCACAACCAACATATGACATGACACAAACAAATGCGACAAAAGAACCAAAATAAAATTTTTAATTTTTGAAAAAAGGATAGAAATTAATCAATTTTACGGCTTGACTCTTTATTGGTCCCCAGTGGAGCTGTCAAGCTGTCGAAACCATTTTTAAATTGAAAAAAGAAAGTCGACTTAAAAACAAAAATGGAGTCGCCACCAATCCTTTTTTGTTTTGGTGTGATCAGATCACCTTATAAAATGCTTCATTTTTTAAAAATAATTTTGGTCTGTGAAATTGAAGAAAATGGGTTCGGGAGTCAGTTACGTGCAAAGAAGGATTAACACCCTCGTAACGCCTAAAATTGGTACCTTATTGATTAATTAATGTCCTAATATCGATAATTTGAAAAGATTTTAAAATACAATTCTTTTGAAAATATTTGGATAATTCGGATTGGATATTGAAATTCTCTTGTTCTGAAGGAATAAAATATCACATCCAGCACGTTAGGATATGACATTTCAAGCCCTCGATACCAAAATCATCTCATGATTTCCAAAACTTATGCATTGACATTTAGAAGGATATTCAGTTATGTGGTCAAACGGAAAATTGAATCCCAACACGTTAGGGCACGATTTTTCGAACTTCCAAATACGAAACATTTCCTCTTTTTTAATTTAAGAAAAACGGACGAAATTTTAAAAGGATATTTAGTTATTTGGTCAAACAGAAAATCAAAACCTAGCACGTTAGGGCACGATTTCTCGAACTTCCAAACACGAAATATTGTCTTTATAAAAAAAAGATAAGATATAACATTTAAAACAGAAAATCGGTTAAAATGTGAAGATGGTCATACTTGGTGGATAGTGATAATGCAAATACAATAATAATAACGAATCACATAAACTTACAGATATATAAAGACGTAGATAAATAAATAAATAGGCACATAACATGATAATATATAATAAGATACTAATAATGAGGACAACAATAAAATAAAAAAATGAAAGGAATAAAATAATAAATAAAATAACAAAGAAAATTCGAGCGAGAATTTAATTCAAATTAAAAGTGAACATTTAAACATATGAATGAGCGAAATATTGATTGCAATGGTAAAAGAATAATAATAATAAAATAATGATAATAAAAATAATAGTAATATTAAATATAATAGAAATAATAGTATAATAATAATAATAGTATTAGCAAAAACAATAGTAATAGTAATAATAGTAAATAATAATACTAATGATTATAACAGTAAAATATAAATCATAATTGAAACAATAAAAATAATAGCATAATAGAAATAATAATACTAAAAATAATAATAAATCTAATAATAATAAGCATAAAACTCAAATTAATTGATTTAATGATAAAACGTCAAAAATAATCGAAATGGGGCTCAATTGAATTGAAAATAGAGATTCTGGGGCAAAATCAAAATAAACAGGAGATAGGAGGACTAATATGCACACACCAGTAAAGAGGAAGGGGCTAGAAGGTAATTTTTCCCTCGTCCCAAAACGCATAGCACCAAGGGGACTAATTTGTAAACAGAATAAAACCATGGGCCAGATTTAAAAGCAAAAACAAGCTTATTTGCAAATTGAAAAAAGGCGAAGGGGCTGAAAATGCAATTAGCCCATCCCTAGAAAACACGCGGATCCTCTGGGTCAGGTCTGGCGTACACAGGGGCTAGGTTGAAATGGCATCATTTTGGCGCCTATGCTTTGGCCCAAAATGGCGCCGTATTGAGAGGCCTATAATTTTTTTTTTGGCAAAAAAACTCTCATTCTTTTCATTCTTTCAAAAAAAAAAAAACCAAAAGCTTTCCTCTCCAACTCTCTCTGTAGGCCAGAGGTCCGGCTAGGCTCTGGCGCTGATCTCCGCCAGTCGTCGTCACCGGCCGAAGGTAAAAGTTCCCTTTTCTTTATTTTATATATATATATATATAAATATAATATAATTTTAAGAAAATTACAGCAGATAAAATAAATAAATAATCAATTTTGAAAAAAAAAACAAAATCAAAACCTTGATACGATTCGAAGTTTCTTTCAAAAGTTGCTGTTTTTTATTTCTTTAGATGTTTCACAGTGCTATTTTTGTATCAATATGTGTGTGTATAATGGTATTCTTTCTATCCGGGAAAAAAAGATTCCATAATACACTGATTTTTGTTGCTTTTATAGCCAAGTTACAACTGTTTGGCCATTGAATATTCGGCCACTTTTGCAGGTGCGTAAACGGGCATGCTTCTAACGTGGCGTGGTGGAGCGGCGAATGACGTGGAGGGGTGGCGCGCAACGTACGGCGCTTGGGGCTGATTCGGGGCCTGCGGCGTTGGTCTTCCTAGGGCTAGGGTTTAGGAGATTTGATTTTCTGTTTTGGGTCTAGGGCAATTGGGCTGAATTGTTTTGAGTTGGGTTAGTTTTCTTTTGGTTTTAGGCTTAGCTTTGTAATTTTGTATTACTTTGGGTCTGTTTGTGCTTTGGGCCTGGGCAAAAATTGAGCCCTACACATAAAACATAACTTACCATTTCATTAATAAACATTAAGAATAAGCATTATAAAATCCAACCTCTAGCTTGGCATAGGCTTAAGCACCATCATCATTACATGTTAGCATATTCAAATACAATTCACTTGGATTTAACATAAGGTAAGCCATTATACATGAACATAATTCATTTGAATTCATCAAATTTCTTAACATAGCATACTTCCAATGAAACTTACCATTTCAATCCTTTTCATACATGTCATGGTTCATTTTGAACACTTACCATTTGTTTCCTTTTCATGCCTGTTGAACTGTTTAGAATCTCATCGGATATGAGGTATAGCTCACACAAAGTGTGCTAAACATATAACTGTAACATTTCCTTTCCTTTACATCATTGCTCACACGAGTTGTGAAATGGACTTGTTCACAGGAGCTATGGGTTGGAATATAAGCTACACGATGCTGCTCAGACAAGTTGTGGAGTATTCGTAACAAATGTAGGACCTCAGCCATCGGGAGGACATTGAAGACTAGCACCCAAAGCATGAAAATCCTAATGACATGTCACTTATATCCTACGAATTCCTAAGGTTCAAATAGGGCTCGATAATCATCGACATTATTGGATTTACATTATTCAGTTACATAGCAATCAACAAACTAACATATAGGTTAATACATAACATTAAAACGATATATAATCATACGAACTGACCTCAACGATTAAGGCATAGAAACGGAGTTGACTAATCCGAAACTTTAGCTTTACCCCGACCTAAATTCGTACGAGGTCTATCTTGATCTAAATATACAAGTTCAATCCATTTAATAATTCTATTATTTAATTCAGTCCACATTTCATATTATTGCAAACTTTTAACTTTGCCCACCTTTTAACCTTTTTACAATTTAGTCCTTAATCTTAAAAATTAAAATTTAAACATTTTCATCCCCAATCCATGCTAGACGAATTTATTATGAACCCATATCGACTCATACAAATCGTCATTATAATTCCACCATGTACTTTTCCTATTTTTACAAATAAGTCCCTAATTGACATTTTCATCAAAAATCACTTTAAAACTTGTTTATTTATCAACAAGGACTCATGATATTTTATTAAACTTCAAAATCATTCAAAAAAATCCATAGATAAACCCTAAACCTTTAACAATTTTGCAAATTAGTCTCTGGGCTAGTTAGATTAAGCTACAACGACTTCAAAACATAGAAATCATTAAAAATGAAATCAAAATACTTACCTTGCAAGTAAAATGAGATAACCGAACCCTAGCTATTCTCCCATGGTGAAATTTGGTTGAAGATGAAGATAGGAAGATGATATTTCATTCATTTCTTTTGTTTTTATTATTTAAACCTTTATTTACTTAATTACATTTTTAACCTTTTTAAATATTCTTTATTTTGATAAAACCAATCCATGAATGTCCACCAACTATATAAATGGTCTATTTACCATCTAAGTCCTTTTACTTTAAAGTTTCATAGTTATTTGATACTTATAACTACTAGAACTCTACTGTTACAACTTTTTTGATTTAGTCCTATTCATTTAATTAAGCATGCAAATGTCAAAATTTCTTAACGAAAGTTTTATATAGCCTTACTAATAAACCATAGAGATTAAAATAATAATAAAATAAATATTTACTCGTCAAATTTGTGGTCCCAAAACCACTATTCTAATTTCACTAAAAATGGGCTGTTACATCTATTTATGTATTCAAAAATGTTGTGAGGAGGTTAGAAGTGATTCACTCAACGGGTCAAGAGTAGCAAGTGATTGAATTAAGGGAGGAGAGGTTACAGAGAGCTTCGATGAAGCCTAGCTGAGAAAGAGAGGTAAGAGAAAAAGTTTTTTTCTCTCCATTATGAGAGGTTTGGGGAGTATTTATGGGGAACGTTAAATTTCCACATGTTCTCCTTTGATTGATGGGCTTACCATTCTATGTGAGTGCAATACTAGGTTAGCTATGTGAATTGATATGATAGGGTTGGAAGTTATGGTGAGTGATAATAGTCACATCTGAGTGGTTGAACTTGGCTTCCTTATTGGAGGTAGAGTCTTGGTGAAGTCTCTAAATATGTGCAATAATTTTCCCCTCCATTCAATGGGAAGGTTATAATGTGACCTTGCTTGAGAAAAGAAGTAATGATGAGAACTACTGGTATCCTAATAAAGTGCAAAAAACTCGTACATCTAACATGTACAAATATATCCTATATAAACATTTTGGGACTTGTTGATATAAAGATCAATTACAATATCAATCCCCACTAAAGTAGCGACTAAAATAGTGTAACACCCCAAACCAGGCCTAGGCGTTATGGCCAAATCTAGTGGCATCACTTTAGAGTGTCATTGGAAACCATTTTGACCATCAAAACTTGTTCAGGTTATTATCTTTCCTTTTATCACAGAAGCTTTGAAGTCATTCATTCGTATGAAAATCTTAAATTAATTCATAAAATACAATTTTGAAGACCCAAGTAAAATTCAAAACAGTTAAAAGGTCCACAATACATAAAAACTCCCAAAATAAATAAATAATGAATAACCAGTAATTTAAACAATGAGTCCAGTAAAGTGTCCATTAGTGGTCACCCTCGAGCCCTCCGCAGCACCAATCCATCTACTGTTGGGGATTACCTGACAGACGAAAAAAATAAAAGGGTAAGTTTTTGCAAACTCAGTGTGTACATCCCGATAGTAAAACAAGCATACATGCATATAATAGAAATAGTCATAACTTGGGCCTGAGCCCTTAACAGAATCAGTGCAAGCCTTAGCCCACTCAGAATAGTATCAGATACCTTCGGGCCTTAGCCTATACAGATAAGATGCATATCAATCAGTACAGTATATGCCCAACAGCCCTGCATACCATCTTTGTACACCCTACACACCATGTGGGGATAAAATTGACCCACCCAGCCCCACACACCAAGTATAGGGATAAAATCAACCCATCCAACCCTACACACCAAATCGTACCGTAGAACGACACATAATATGTAAAGGCAGAATAGCTGCTAGTTAGACGGCTAAAAGCCTTACAATCTTCCTTCTCTCCCATAATCAACCCAACCAAATGCAATGCAGTCATAAAATCAAGTCATGGCATGCTTTTATATAGTAAACAGACCATACATATCATATTAGATCAAATCAGAACAGTATTAATACACGTTCTAAGTATAACATGCTAGCATTCTTCTTAGATCACAGAATAGGGTCTAAGTAACGCTTACCGGCCCCCTTTAACCTGTCACAGTCTACTAGGGTGACCCGTGGAACCTTTCAGAACAATTTAGGTTAATGGGCTCACACGCCCATGTGGCCTGCCCGTGTGGGACCACACGCCCGTGTGGCCTACCCAACCCATCTTGGCCATGCTCGTGTGGATCACACGACCTGGCCTAAACCCCACACGCCCGCGTAGTTTCACCCGTATGGGCCCATATGCATGTGCGGCCCACACGGCCTAATTGGCCTATCCCGTGCCTCTCACACAGTCTAACTAGCATCACACGCCCGTGTTCGTCGCACCTGTGTGGCGTGCGCATGGCCCCATTTGTCGACCACATGGTCGTGTCTCGTACACGACCTCTACACGGGCAGTCCACATGCCCGTGTGGCGTCGACAGTCTTGTTTTTTACTTTCTCTGCATCGCGTTTTCAGTGCATTAAAGGTACACACTTGGTTTCGATTGAAGCCTAAACGTTATTCCAAGCACTCCAAAACCTATAATCGTTAAAAGGAAGCCCAAATTCAATCACTTAACACGAATTAATACGAGTGGGTAAATCTCGAAATCCAACGACAACCTTACCTTCTTTCAAAAACTACGATTCCTCGTTGTTAGAATGTCGATTAGCAGCCTATAGAACCTCAATTAACTCCTAAATGAATGAAACCATTCTACGATTAGATGCTTAACCAAAAGAATCAATGTTGAATTTTAAGAAAACGCTTACCGAAAGTACGCCTTATGAAGAACTCCAAAACTACTGAAGAAGGAAAAGTCGAAAGACAAAAAGAAAGACAAAATAGGAAGATTTTGACAGCAAAATTTGAAAAAAAAAGTGCAGGACGGCAGAGAGTTTATGGAATAGGGGACAATTTTTGGTAACGAGAACAACACAAAATTCCTGATAACTACCAGATCCCCAAATTCACTCTCCCACTACTCAGTCGCCTAACCCAACTCTAGGTCACTAGAATGCATGAGCATAAAAATAATGCCTGCACCACGAATCAAACACAGGACCTCACGCATAATCCCTTGCCACTTATCCACCAAACCAGCAGGCCCATTTTGATATACTTTTACCAACTATTACTTAAATGCCTAATTACCAAGAGTTAGGCCTTATTCAATGAAAAGCCAACATTTTTCCCAAGTTGTGACTTGAACTTGGGACCTCCCCAAACACACCCAGAGCACATACTCACTTAAGCAGACAATTATTTACGTCCAATTCAAGCAAAAACATATTCAGATATTATTATTACCATAATTTCACAAAAAGTCAAAAATAGGAAAAATTGGGATGTTACAACTCTACCTCCTGAAAGAAATTTCGTCCTCGAAATTTACCTGATTAGAAGAGATGAGGATACTGTTGTCACATCGAATCTTTTGGCTCCCAAGTAGCCTCCTTAGTGCTATAATTCCGCCACAGCAGCTTTACCAAGGGTATAGATTTCTAAAGTAGGACTTTCATATCGCGATCTAAAATCTGCACTGGCTCCTTCTCGAACGTCAGATTTTGTCTAATCTCAATCTCCTCCACAGGTACAACGTGCGTGGGATCAGAGCGATAATGTCTCAACATCGAGGCATATAATACATCATGTATATGATCTAACTCCAAAGGTAGCTCCAACTGATACGCGACTGGCCTCACTCGTCTCAGGATTCGATAAGGCCCAATGAATCGAGGGCTCAGCTTACCCTTGCAACCAAACCTCAGAACCTTCTTCCATGACGAGACCTTAAGAAAGACCATGTCCCCCACGGAATACTTAATGTCCTTCCTCTTCAGATCAGCATAAGACTTCTGCCTATCAGAAGCCACTTTCAGATGCTCTCGAATTAACCGGATCTTATCTCATCTCTGATACCAACTCTGGACCCAGTACACGTCGCTCACCCAACTCAGTCTAGCACAATGGAGTGTGACACCTATGACCATATAACACCTCGTAAGGTGCCATCTGTATACTAGACTGATAGCTATTGTTGTAAGCGAACTAAGCTAACGACAGATACTCCTCCCAACTGCCTTGAAACTCTATCACGTAGCTCCTCAACATATCCTCTAATACCTGAATCACTCTCTGACTGTCTGTCTAAAAATGAAAAGTAGTATTGAAGCTAAGTCGTGAACTCAAAGCCTTGTGAAGCTTCTACCAGAATCGAGAAGTAAACTGAGGATCCCTATCAGAGATGATCGACACAGGAACCCTATGCAGTCTCACTATCTCAAAGATGTATAACTTAGCCAGTTTCTGAAGGGAGTAGTTTATCCTAACCGAAATGAAGTGAGCAGTCTTGGTCAATCAATCCACGATGACCCATATTGAATCCTTCTTAGTAGGTGTTAAAGGTAACCCACTAACGAAGTCCATCGTCACTCGCTCCCATTTCCACATCGGTATCTGAACCGGCTGTAGCAATCCCGAAGGCAACTAATGCTCAGCCTTAACCTGCTGACAAGTTAAACAGCGAGCAACATAATTGGTCACCTCACGCTTTAACCCTGGCCACTAGTACAACTCTCAGAGATCTCTGTACATCTTATTCCCACCAAGATGCATAGCATAAGGGCTACTATGCGCTTCCCTCAAAATCAACTGTCTCAAGTCCTCGTCATTCGGCACACAGATGCAACCTCTGAAGCACAAAACCCCATCATTATTCAGTCTAAAATCCGTAGTAGGCCCAGTCTCAACCTGCCGAAAACGTAACTCTAGAGACTTATCTCCCATCTGCTTATCCTTAATCTGCCCAATCCACGTCGGTTTCACCTGGAGTTTAGCCAACAAACTTTCATCATCGTATAAACTCAATCGAGCGAACAACGCTCTCAAATCGGTCACAACCTTACCGCTCAATGCGTCAGCCACCACATTGGCCTTACTAGTGTGATACTCAATGCTGTAGTCATAATCCTTAAGTAGCTCAACCCATCGACGTTTCCTAAGATTTAACTCCTTTTGGGTAAAGAGATACTTGAGGCTCTTGTAATCAGTGTAGATGGTGCACTTCTCACCGTATAGATAATGCCCCTAAATCTTAAGGGCAAAAACCACTGCAACTAACTCCAACTCGTGTGTCGGATAGTTAACCTTTTGAGTCCTGAACGGACGAGACGTGTAAGTAACAACCTTAGCATCTTGCATCAGAACACAACCCAAACCCACATGTGACGCATCACTATAAACGACGAAGTCCTTCCCAAGCTCAGGCTGTATCAAAACTGGTGCCTGTGCCAAAACCTACTTGAGCTTCTCAAAGCTCTCCTACTGTGCATCAGTCCAAACAAAAGGAACTCCTATATGTAATGACTTAGTCAATGGTGCTGCAATCAACGAGAACCCGTCAACGAAACGACGATAGTATACAACCAATCCCAAAGAGCTACGAATCTCTGACACAGTCTTTGGCTATTTCCAATCCAACATAGCCTCAATCTTACGAGGATCCACACGTATCCCCTCAGCAGATACCACATGCCCTAAGAATGTAACCTCCTAGAGCCAGAATTCACATTTAGAGAACTTCGTATACAACTGTTTCTCGCATAGAGTTTGCAGAACAACCCTGAGATGCTCATCGTGCTCATCCTGTGTCTTAGAATAAACCAAAATATCATCAATGAACACAACTATGAACCGGTCCAAGTAGGGTTGGAACACTCGGTTCATCAAATCCATAAACGTCGCTAGTCCATTAGTCAACCCAAATGGCATAACCAAAAACTCATAGTGTCTATACCTAGTCTTGAATGCTGTCTTATGCACATCGGCCTCTTTTACTCTCAGTGATGATAACTTGACCGTAGATCATTCTTTGAGAACACTGAAGCCCCTCTGAATTGGTCGAATAAATCGTCTATCCTCGGAAGTGGGTACTTATTCTTTATCGTTAACTTATTTAACTGATGGTAGTCGATACACATCCTCAACGTACCGTCCTACTTTACGAGCAGAACAGGTGCTCAGCATGGAGACACATTGGGACGAATAAACCCACGATCCAACAGCTCCTGAATCTGAGCCTTAAGTTCTGTCAGCTCTTTCGGTGCCATATGATAAGGGGCAATGGACATCGAAGCAGTACCAGGAATCAGATCAATCCTAAATTCCACCTCTCGACTCGAAGGTCAACCTGGTAGTTCTTTTTGAAACACATCTAGAAAGTCCCTCACAGTGCTGATGTCCTTAACCGAAGAGTCCACGAAATCCAAAACACTGATGTAGGCTAAGAATGCCTCACTTCCCTTTCTCACCAACTTCTCTGCTACCAACGCAGATAATTCCATCGTTCCCCAATCATGACTATCTTTTTATCCTCTTCGGTCATCAAAACAACCCTCTTTTCTACACAACCCAGACTCACACGGTGCTTCACCAACCAGTCCATGCCCAAAATTAAGTCAAACTCCCCAAATGGAAGTTCCATCAAATTAGCCAGAAATGCCGTCCCTTGAACCTCCAACGGAACATCTCTAAATAGTTTACTAACCCTAGTAAACTGTCCCAACGGACTTACCACAGAGATCTTACTAGAGGTACTCTCATATGCAATGCCCAAAGTCTCACATACAGTGCATGCAACATAGGAGTGAGTAGAACCTACGTCTATTAGTGCAACATAAGGTACATTAAAAATGAGAAACGTACCCGTGATAACATCTGGAGCATCTCCATCCTCGTGACCACCTCTGGCCTGTCTTCGACCCCTAAGTGGCTACTGTACCCCTCTCTGCTGCGGTGCAGTCTCAACAACTGGTGCTTGCATCTAATTACCCCTCAGTGGGCAATCCCTAACTCGGTGCTCAGAAGACCCGCACCTCAAACATGCTCCAGTACCCCTCCAACACTCTCCTGGATGACTCCTATTACAATGCTGGAAAATGGCCGCTCTCACAGGAACAACCACAGTAGGTGCCATAGTAGGCCCAACTTTGATGGGCCCATCAGTCTTGGCCTTTTTCTTAGGCCTCGTAGCAGCATTAGAAGGCTTTGTATCCCTCCTAGCTTTCCCATTATCACGGTTCTGGCACTCAATACGCTTCACCTCCTCAACTATCTTAGCCTTCTCGACCAAGGCTGAGAAATCCCGCTCCCTCTGTGGAGCTATCAAAACACGCAAGCTATCGTGGAGACAATCCTCAAATCGCACACAGCGCTCGTACTCGGTCGCCACCATGCCCTTTGCATAACGGCTCAGTCTTAGAAATTTGGCCTCATACTTGGCCACAGAACGGTCCCCTCGAGTGAGATTCAAAAACTATACGTTGCATAGATACGATAGATACGTGTGCTCATCATATCTATCGTATTAATTTATATTAAAAGTTTTATGCATATCAGTTTACAGTTTTAGTATATTATTAGAAGATATTTTATGCAATATAATTATCAGAGTATTTAGTATCAGTTATCGCGAGAAAATCATCCCACTATAGTTTTAGTCTACTCTATCTAGAGTGTTTCAGTAAAGTACTACCTAAGTAGTCTCGAAATACAGTTTTAGTCAGTTCAAACAGATTTCCAGTACATATGCTAAGCATGCTTTCAAACAGTACATATTAAAATTCAAAAAAACTTACTTGGATCGATGCTAGAGGCTCAGTGTACCACTTACTCGGTATCAAAAACATTTTAAAATCAGTTTCAAATCATTTCTCAAAACTATTTTAAAATCCAAAAACCACAGCCGAGTTTTGCAACATGACTCTGATACCACCAAATGCAACACCCCAAACTCGGCCTAGACATTATGGTCGAATCTAGTGGCGTCACATGAGAGTGTCTTTGGAAACTATTTTGACCATCAAAACTTGTTCAAGTTATTATCTTTCCTTTTTGTCACAGAAGCTTTGAAATCATTCATTCATGTGAAAATCTTAAATTAATTCATAAAATGCAATTTTAAAGACCCAAGTAAAATTCAAAACAGTTCAAAGGTCCACAATACATAAAAACTCCTAAAATAAATAAATAATGACTAACTAGTAATTTAAACGAGTAGTCAAGTAAAGTGTCCATCAGTGGTCACCCTCGAGCCCTCCACCGCACCAATCCATCTACTATTAGGGATTAGCTGACATACAAATAAAATAAAAGGGTGAGTTTTCGCAAACTCAGTGTGTACATCCCGACAGTAAAACAAGCATACATGCATGTAACAGAAAAAGTCATAATTCGGGCCTAAGCCCTTAATAAAATCAGTGCAGGCCTTAGCCCACTTAGAATAGTATCAGATACCTTCGGGCCTTAGCCCATACAGATAAGCATACATATCAATCAGTATAGTATATGCCCACCAACCCTGCATACCATCTCCGTCCACCCTACACACCATGTGGGGATAAAGTCGACCCACCCCCTACACACCAAGTATGGGGATAAAATCAACCCATCCAACCCTACACACCAAATCGTACTGTAGAACGACACATAATATATAAAGGAAGAACAACTGCCAGTCAAATGGCTAAAAGCCTTCAGTCTTCCTTATCTCCCATAATCAACCCAACCCAATGCAATCCAGTCATAATATCAAGTCATGGCATGCTTTTATATAGTAAACAGACCATACGTATCATACTCAGATCAAATCAGAACATTATTAATACACATGCTAAGTATACCATGCTAGTATTCGTCTCAAATCACAGAACAAGGTCTAAGTAACGCTTACTGGCCCCCTTTAACCAGTCACAGTCGACTAGGGTGACCCGTGCAACCTTTTAGAAAAATTTAGGTTAATGGGCTCACAACCCCATGTGGCCTGCCCGTATGGGCCCACACGCTTGTATGGCACATACGGCCCATCTTGGCCTTGCCCGTATGGATCACACGGCCTAGCCCAAACCCCACATGCCCGTGTAGTTTCATTCGTGTGGGCCCACACGCCCTTGTGGCCCACACAACCCAATTGGCTTAGCCTGTGCCTCACACACGGCCTAGCCAGCATCGCACGCTCACGTCCGTCGTGCCCGTCTGGCGCGTGCACGGCCTCATTCATCGACCACACGACCGTGTCTCGCACACGGCCTCCATATGGGTAGTCTACACGCTTGTCTGGCGTCGACAGTCTCGTTTTTGGCTTTCACTAAATCGCATTTTCAGTGTGTTAAAGGTACACACCTGGTTTCGATTAAAGCCTAAACGCTATTTTGAGCACTCCAGAACCTATAATCGTTAAAAGGAAGCCCAAATTCAGTCACTTAACACAAATTAATACGAGTGGGTAAATCTTGAAATCCAATGACAACCTTACCTTCTTCTGAAAACTATGATTCCTCGTTGTTAGAATGTCAATTAGCAGCCTACAGAACCTCAATTAACTTCTAAACGAATGAAACCATTCTACGATTAGATGCTTAACCCAAAGAATCAATGTTGTATTTTAAGAAAACACTTACCGAAAGTACGCCTTATGAAGAAGTCCAAAACTACCGAAGAGGGAAAAGTCGAAAGACAAAAAGAAAGACAAAATAGGAAGATTTTGACAGCAAAATTTGAAAAAAAAGTGCAGGACGGCAGAGAGTTTATGGAATAGGGGACAATTTTTGGTAACGGGAACAACACAAAATTCCTGATAACTACCAGATCCCCAAATTCACTCTCCCACTACTCAGTCGCCTAACCCAACTCTAGGCCACTGGAATGCATGAGCATAAAAATAATGCCTGCACCACGAATCAAACACAGGACCTCACGCATAATCCCTTGCCACTTATCCACCAAACCAGCAGGCCCATTTTGATATACTTTTACCAACTATTACTTAAATGCCTAATTACTAAGAGTTAGGCCTTATTCAATGAAAAGCCAAAATTTTTCCCAAGTTGTGACTTGAACTTGGGACCTCCCCAAACATACGCAGAGCACATATTCACTTAAGCAGACAATTATTTACGTCCAATTCATGCAAAAACATATTCAGATATTATAATTATCACAATTTTGCAAAAAGCTGAAAATAGAAAAATTTGGGGCGTTACAAATAGAACTACGAATATCATCTTCATGACATTCACCAAGCCATCTGATAAAATTTTCGTAAAAGAAAGGCTCCAATTTGTATTATTTGGATTGATCAAATCTTGAATGATTTGAAGATTCATTAAACATATCTTCACATATGAGCCAACAAATATCCATGAGATCATCTAAGTCATGACCTAATTGTTTTGGTTCAAAAGGTTGCCAACTTTGAATAGGTCAAGTTATGGATCCTGTTGTGCAATTACATGCACAATTGTAACTAAAATTATAGCAACTCTAGCAATCTCCCCCTTTGACAATTGTTGAATAAAACCAAATCTATAAAAAAAAAAACTTTTTCTCTTTAGTGACCCCCCTTTAATCAATCAAACCTAATTATAAATTTAATCAAGTAATTCAATCGTTAATGTTTCAGGTAAGTGGGCATTAATATAAAAAAACTAAGATCATATTATAGAAAGTTTAATAAAAAAAATAGTTTATACAAAGCAATCTAAAAATTCATCAACATAACCAAAAGAAAAAAAAGTAGTCCAAACAAGAAACAACAGTATCCATTAAAAAATATCTAAAACTAAAGTCATAAAGTAGTCCCAAGTAACTAAAGTAGTAGCCACCATTACTCTCCCCTTTAGTAACCTTTAAAGTATAGGTAATATTGGATATTGAGTCCCACATGGTTTATGCCAATTGTTCTCCATTTCCTTCTTGCATCAAAATAGCTTGAAAATCCACCAAATTGTTGACCTCTTCGTTGTTGGAAAAAATTCGGTTCAAAAATGATTTTCTTGAATAGCTAAAAATAAAAATTTTGAAAATTGGCTTGGTTTGTGACGTTTATAATAATAACCCTAGATCAAAACCGTACCTTTTTTGGGATAGATGGATCCTTGGTGTTCTTGGCTTTTGACCAAACGATCTTCTCCACTATTCTTGTACCACCAATTATTTCAAGTGTAGGCTCGAACAAAATGAATCAAACATAGAAACCATAAATAGTTTTATTTTTTTTGGTGAAAACAAAAAATTCTCTCTTCAAAATAGAAATCGACAAAATCGTTATTCCAAAAAATATATTTAACTATCAGGGAATAAAAGTTTCTCTATTTTCGGGTAGAATAACGATATCTGAAAGTTATGTAAATAGCCTTACTAGTTCTATCTATTTATAGGGAGAGAAGGTAGAATCCTTGTTGAATTAGAGAAGTTTATTTCAACTAGAAAAACTAAATCCTAGTTCAATTAGGATATAGGGGGTGAAAACCTAGTTAACTATACTAGGGTTTGTCATCACCCATTATTACATACAGGGCTTTTAGGCCTCTTCCATATCGGGTACAATTACAAGTACTTCCTAGGCTTTTAACCCAATACTTTTGTAATTTGATCCAACCCAATATTTGTTTTTCTATTTCCCAAAAATAAACTTCAATATATTTCCAATTAAATAATTTTCTCAACCTAATTCTAAGTTTGTTAAAATAATGATGACTTTACCGTAAAAGAATCTATGAGAAAATATATTTAATACTTCCGCACTCAAAGGTTGCACTATGACCAAATGATTAATTTCCATTTTCAAACTTCATTTATTCGGAAAATATAAATTCATTTTTCAGGTCATTTTCATTTTGGAGAAAACCACATTCATTTCCAAATGATATCATTTTGGAGAAAATCTTAATAATTTCCAAATGTTTCCTATTTCTTCATTTCACCATTTCTATTTATTTTTGTTCATTTGATTCAACATGTAATTCATTTCTAGTTCCAATGAGTGATAACTCTAGAATATAGAGTTATCTTTAGTACTTTTAGACTAATAATTCATGCAAATTTTGAGTGGTTGATAACAAATTTTGTAGTTTTTATTATAATTTTTTCCTATTGGATAACATTAAGGTAAATTTGTTATATTGATAATTTTATATGCTAAACACATTATTTTTGCAGTTTTGAAGATAGTTGGTGCATTGAAAGGAAAAATGGACTTGAAACTCACTTATGGATGCTCAGTGCTACAACATCTCTATAGCAAAAGCTCTACAGGATTGGCTGATGTGGTGCCATTTTTGGACACCTCAAGACTCCTCTTGACCTAACTCTAAAGTGGATTAACAAATTTGGACAACTCACTAAGGGAGAAAGGAGCCAACCCGTCCACTAAGGGAGGAAGGAGCTCAACCGCGCACTTGAGGTGTCCAAACCATCCATGTGACTTGGTATTCACCTTATTTAACCACCAAATCAGCATGGAGAGAATCAAGGATCTCCCTTTTCATAAATTAAGGTGACTGTTCACCTCCCTCCACAATTCAAGTAGCTTCTTCCCTTTCAAACAAGCAAACCTCATCCATAAGTCAAGAAACCCCTTCCATGTCGTCCACTCCTCTTCTACAGACCAAGGGTCGGCCACCTACATAGAGAAAAACAAGGCATGACATGCTAAACATAGAGGGATTACACAAGTATAAATAGGGGCAAGCAATTGAGGTTATTCACTCGTCAATCATTCATTTATCTAGCATTCACTCTCACTATATTTGAGAGAGCAACACACGAGTTTGAGAGAACAATTTAAAGGTTTTTTTAAAGCAGCCAAATTTAGCACTTTAAGAGTACTTGTGTGTTATATCCAAAAATTTAACCTAGTAGTTTCGAGTTAGTGAACCAGGTTTTATTGATTTGGGTCTATGATTAGTTTTCAGAAGTATGGCCTAAATTCAGGAATTCAGAATTAAGTAACCAAAAAATTTTTTTTCCTAAAACGACTTTCAAAAATAAAATCAATTTTAAAAAGAAACGAGAAAAAAGGCTATTAACTAGAAGAAGGGACTAATTTAAAAACCAGATGCAATTGTACTAATGTTTTAAAAACCAGCCTATTTCCCCTACACCCTACAGTTTCACACAAGTCTCTTCCCTTTTCACTTGTCGTCATTCAAAAATTTTCCTAAACACAAATCCACATATTTTCTCTCTAAATAACCTAACCCTTGTGATTTTCTCATCTCCTAAACACCAAAATCTCTTTCAATTTTTAAAAAAATTTGTCAAAAACAACATTAATTTCTTCATTCATTTTCTAAACGATTTTCTCAAAATTCAATCTCCCGTTCATTTTTATTCTTGATCGAGGTAAAGTTCTATTTCTGTATTAGATTTTGATGTATTCTAGCCTTTCAAATCAATTTTTGATTCGTTATAACAAGAATTCTATATTTTAGCCGAAACTGAGACCAATAATGACAGAATTTGGGTTTTCAAGCTAATCTATTGTTTCTCAACTTTTTTTTGATGAGATTAGAAGGTTTCAAAACTTACTTTAACCAACTATTAAGAGATTTGAAAGATTTAACGATTTTTCGTTTAAAGTATTCATGAACGTTGAATTTTTTGAAAACTTTAAATTTGAATTTCTAGGTGTTTTAATTGTTTAGATATTTTCTAAAGTGAATAATTAGATGTTTAGTATTGATTTTAAATAATAGAAACAAGTTCGAATCAAGAAATCTAAGTTTCAACTAAACTAGTTGAAATTTTCAGTTTAAAGAGGAGCTAGGATGGATCTGCGTATTTGTATGATTTTTGATGTGTTTGTGACCATTAATAATCTGTATATACTATGTGTAATATGTTTGTGAAGTCTTGGATCTGTCGGAGCCTTCTTCGAGTAAAGCGAAAGGCATGACGAAACTCGTTTAAGCTTTCAGCAACCAAGCGAAAGCTAGATTGGTGAGTGTTTCGGAGTTGTTGCTGGTATGTGTGATTCATAGTGTTAATTGAGAGCTTAGGATTAGCCTAAAACATCCTAAGTTTTGAAAGTAAGCCTTTCCTATACCTTATTTCCCTATTTGTAAAATCATGCCCAAGTAAGATGAGTTGAGATATGGGATGCTAATGCAACAAGTAATTTGTGAAAATAAATTAATGTGATATGTGATTTATTGATTTTTAAGCATACGTATGAGGTTTGATATATGATAGCTCAATAAGCACTATTGTGACACTTGTAAATGCAATTAAATGTCAATCCGATAAGCATGTCTTGTGTATGAGGTTGTGATGTAAAACTGATGAATATGAATAGAGGTTATGTGTATTAAAATAGTAAATAAATAAGTGTAATTGTGGATATTTTGGCCTTGTGATCTCTTAAAACCATTGGATACAGCTGGCATACCGTAGGATTGTGTGTACTCACCTTTGTGTTTTGTGATCGGGAGATTGGGGCCTTGAGACAAGATGGAGAGATAAAGGAATGTTGAGTTATGCTCCATTCAACGAGACATGTTTAGTGTGTTGGAGAGTGTTTAGCTTAATGCTACACTTGTTGGGACATGTTAGACTTTTTGAGTCTTTGATGTGATGGAAATCTGTTTGTCCAACGTGTGATGATTGAGTCCACTTAATATGTTTCATAATCTCAATATGTCAATTTATCATTATTTGAAATATATGAGCTATGATGTATGTGATCATATTTAAAAGTATATTATAAACTTGTTAGACATAAAAAACATGAAAACGATTCTCTAACTTGATGGATATGAATTGTGGATATGCCTTAGAATGCTCTTACTTAACCTATATTATTGTGTATGCTTAGTAGTGCTTTTGAACATTCACTGAGCTTGTTTAAGATCACACTCTTTATTTAAATTCTGTAGAAAAGTAGCGCATTGGGGGAGTAGGAAGCGGCCAAGTGTAACACACCTATCCCGTAACCATAGCTGGAATAGGTAAGGGGCATTACCGGACTTGTAACTCATGTCAGAACAGTAAAATTTTGAACTTTTTCTTGAAATAAAGATCATTCATTTAGATAAATACTAAACACAGCCAAGGATAAAATTTAAACTTTTATAAGTACACATTCAAAAGATGCCATTTTCGCATGGCTTATATACATTAACCAAAATATTCTTCCGCTACTAGCCTATTCTATACATGCCATAAGATAATCCAAAACATAGCAGTACCAAACAGTGGATAGTGATAGTGTGACGAGTTGCTGACGATCCCCGAGCAGAAGGCCAAATTCAACAATCTATAAAACAGAGAAACATAACAACAGAGTAAGCTTTTGTAAGCTTAGTAAGTCTTAAGCAATTTAAAACAATTGAGTTCAAATATAACCAATTTGTTTATTTGATTCACATATAACATTTCATTTCCTTCACAGTTTAATACCTTCTTAGCCGAACATGCATATTCACTTATAAGCTCATATAGTTTTATTATCTCTTTTAAATTTCACAATCATATAGCCATGGGCATTTATATACCTCAATGTCAACTTCAATTCAATCAATGTATCATTTCATATCTATAGTCACCCTCATCGGTCAAATCAAAGGTATATCTCCCAATATCCTATAATATTTCTCCATACCTGAATACCCACATATTCATATGGCATTTTCATATTTGATTTTCTCTTTACAAACATGATTTAATTGCGATAGGTCTAAAATGTACAAGTATTTAACACATACCTGACCAACCCAAATACAAGTCGATCTTACGAATTCTCATATAACTTTTTTGTAGGTATACTGCCTCTTTGGCCGAATATACACAACTATACAATGTATATATAACAGATTGATTTTACCTGAATCTAAACTCATTTAAACATAGGTAAATCGGATATCTTCACATAACACTACACATTATCTGAACGTACCATTATTAACCACATATATACAATCATGCGACTTACTGACATAAACATCACATTAAACACTTTTAGTTTAATTCAAAATAAGCTCACATGTAAGTTCATGATACATACCTGGCCCACTTAATGTACTGAACGTCTTTAATTGTTGATTTACTACTAAATCACATAATCTTAAACCTTGCACAAATCACATTTATTAATATCAAGAGATATCACTATTCGGTCAAATAGATCAACCCCCATGTATGCACATATAATTTATCTTTTTCATCCAAACTTAAGAGCATATACACTTTTGCCCCTAAAAAGCTTCATTTCTACTTCTAATTTAATCAGACGAACTAAAATATAACATTATAACTACATTCAATTTCTGTATTTGGAATCACATATTCATGTCATGATCTTTCATGAATAGTTTCATAGAATCAATACCCATTTAGTATAACGCATAACCATTTCATAATTGATTCCCAAAGCACATTTATAAATCACCCGAAGTCAAATTCACATAGTAAGTAAGCATCACGTACATAATACTTAATCTTTGTATGCCTACAATTTCTAACCACTTGTTCATATACACTCATTTCGTGCACATACCCGTATGTATATAGAAACTAAATTCTCTAGTTCATAGTCACATCACTATCTTCGAATAATTCCACATGACAATATTAAATTCCCGTATAGACACCTAAAGGACCAAACATTATTCCTTATCACATATACATAAGATGACTGAATACAATTCATACCTTGTATTTGCACATCTAACCGAATACTACTCAACTTGATAGGTTTTCATGTAACCAATTTTTATAATTACCTTAGGTATGCAAATAATCTGTAGTTTGAAATAATTCAACGGCACTTAGCCTGCTAGGTTCAAGAACCTGTATTCATTCGAAAACCAGCCTGACTTTAAACCTGAACATATCACCAGCATGTAGCCTGCGGGACTCTAACCTGGATAGATTACCAGCACGAAGCCTGCGGGGCTTTAGCCCGGATAGATTACCAGCACGAAGCTTACTAGGTCATAGAGCCGAATAATATCGTACAATAGTCAATTCACAAAGTTATTCATATATCATTTCATATACTTTTAATATTTACATAACACAAACGTCTTAAATAGGATGATGCTTTTATTCGCACCTACTCATACAACACATAATTTGCTTTCATTCTATAATCACCATTAGGCCATTCAACATTCTTCTTAGCCATTTGATCTCACTAAGTACACACATTTATATATAACTTGCACACATTTAACATTAACCATTTCGGCCTCCCCACATATACATATCTTATACATTTTTCCACATTAGCCATTCGGCAAATAGCACAACTATTATGGCATTTCTATATCATATTCACCATTTGATAATTTACTCATGTCAACTATATAGCTTTTATTCCATTTACGTGTATCATTCGATAATACACATATATTATACGAGACATTTAATTATCAAGATATAGCATGTCACCTTCACTAATACTTATGTTTAAACACTTAAAAATTTACTAAAGTCTCAATTTCCTTTCTTCAATTTCTCAATCACATTAGTATTTCTACTTACTTTATATCATTAAACCATAATTCATCTCATAATACATTCGGTACTCATTCCATATTCAAAATTCTTATTTAATTATTTATGACAAATTTGGCTTATACTATCAAATCCCACATTCATTCTTTATATCACGCTTCCACACATGTTCTCACTTAAATGTGCATATAACATATCGTAACTTTATCAATCACATACACTACTTTATCAATTTACATTTAGAAATTATCATGTTATGCTCTTATTATAGAGATTCATTTCATTTCTTCCATAATTTAACATAAGCATTTTAATTTAAGCACTCAAGAACTTACCTTGACTGTCGTCAAATAATTACAGATATGCTACTCAACCGGCTTTGTTTTCCTATTATCCGAATTTTTACCCTCATTGCTCTTGAGCTTTCAATTAAACAAACAAACAAATATTTACTTACTTAATATACCTCATGACTGAATGTCTTTTAGCTAAATAATAGAATTCCCTTAACAAAATCATACTCAACCAAAAATTCGGTTATACGATTATGAAATTGAAAACATCATTCATGTTTAACCAAACATTTAACTATGATCGAAAATACTCACACATATATATGACCAAATGCAACATTGCCAACAAATCCCTTTTCCTAAAATTTGTCTCAGTAAGGCCGAATACCCTTTAGACCACCAAAAGCATAATATTAAACATTTCATATTTGCACATTTCGAAACCCTCCATCAACTTAATAAACAACAATTTACACGAGTCCTTGATTAAAGTCACATTCGGTAATATGCTTAATCCAATTTATCATCTAACAACACCTTATTACTATTTCAATTCACAAACATTACTCAACTAATTTCTTAATTCCACATTCGACATCTAAATTTACCTAAACACATTAGCCAATTGCTATTTTTATAATCAAATTCCAGCTTTCACAAATCTCAAATTACAAACAAACACTCGGTTCCTCAATTAGGGGGGGTTATTCGGCAATTACAACAACCAATTTAACAATTAAACATTATCTTAACATTTAACACAAGATTTCACTACTCAACCACATTGGCCGTATACCTTATAAGATTTTTAATGGCATCACATTAGTCATAAACACAAGTACACATCTAAATAACCTTATAACCAAGTCTAAACACTTGAATATTTTTTTTTAAACATTTTCCACATTTGGCTACTTACACGAGAAAGAGATATCTAACTAAAATGTTTAACTACTTAGTCGATTATCACTTGGCAACATATAAATAATTACTAACATCTAAGCATTCATCTTGTATACAAGCATAAAATCAAAACATCAAAATGTCATTCAAAGAAACATGGACTCCTAGCCGAATGCATAATTCTCCAAACCAAAAATGCACTCCTTCAACCTTTTACTGTGGCATTTAACTTAACACACCAAAACTTCATGATTTAACACCCAAGCGATTGTACAAGCTCATTGTAAGACACCATTAACCAAATTTCACAAGTTCAATAAAAAAAAATACAACTATGTCCCAACCAAAACATCAAAATCTTATCTAAACTCTCATTTACATCAATGGCCGAATGGTTAACTAAACATAATCCCAAAATTTTGCACATGGGCTATGCTAAGGACCTATCAACATCTTTAATTCCCATATTTACCAAGAAAAATTTCAAGAAAACATACCTTAAATGGATTAAAAGCTAAAGCCGAAAACCTTGGCTTCTTCTTCTCTTTTATTTTTTTTTTTTGTGGTTTCGGCAAGATGAAAGTATGGACATGAGAACATAGTTTTTATCACCACTCACCTATTTTATTATAGTTTATTTTATTAACAAACATTTTAACTTTAATGGTTTTTATAATATTAAAAAATGCATATAATAATATCAATTGCTACCACTACCGTATATCAAAATGAAAGGGTTTGTTTGCCATGCAACACCCTATAATTTAAGACATTACATTCGGCCAATGCAACATTTAACCACTTTATTTTCTAAGTTTCTCAACCAAGTCCATTTCAATCAAGTAAATATACCATTAACCCAATTCTCATATTATTTTATCAAATATGAAAAATTCAAGCATACTAAGCACAGGATATAGCATTCGTAAAATTTTCTAACTCGGTTTAGTGGTTTCGAAACCACTTTTTTTATTAGGGCCCAATTAGGGCTGTTACACCAAGCAAGTGATCCATTCAAGGCATAGCATTTGAGTATGTTTTTGTGGTTCGAATAGTTGAAAATAAAGGCAAGATCTTATTTGAGACTAGATTTTTGAACTGTTATTATGGATTTGGAACTTGATTTTAGTTTGTTTTGATGATTAGTGAATGATATGGATATTGCTCAACATGTTCATTTAATATGATTATACTAAAAGAGTTTAGTAAAAGACTGAAATGTGAGTTAATGGACAAAACAACATGGTGGTGTTTTTTGCAGGTTTGAATTGATCATTATGTTTGTTTGATACATATAGGTTTTTTTTAGAAAAACATGATGTGTTGATTTGGCGAGTTGAGTAATTAACTTTGGAAACTATTATTGTATGTAAGCATTAATTGATTACTTGGTATGTCAAATTATGCTAAGATATGTTATGGTATGTTTGAACATGTTTAGTATGTGTATTGAAAGCAATATGACTTGTATGAACTTAGTTTAGACCTTAAAAGCACGAGACGATGAGTGAGGAAGCATCCAACCTTGAGTTGCAAAAATTGCAGGACTGTTTGCTACAGAATTGTAGGTGTCATCACAAAGACGTTCAAAAATTGTTGGGACATGGAATGAGCATTAGGATGCCTCAGTTGCATCATAAGGACAAGCAGGGCCCTCCAGTCCACTATGCAACGGCGTGGTTCGCGTGGTCCCGACATGGTTAAACTTGGTTTTCCCAATTTTGTAATTTAGTTCCTAGACTTAAGTAGTGCAATTAGAGGTCCAAATGGTTATAAAACACACTTAAAATGCACATACTTGAAACTTAAGTGCTTAATTACATGGCTCGTTAGATAATTTTGAAATACAGTTAATTTAATATTTTGTCATTCTTTCAATTTAGTCCCTAAATCACTTGATTTAAAATTAGATAAGATTTACTAATCAGATTAAAATGATTCTTTCTCTAATGCTCTTAAAAATATTTTAGAACTAAAAAGCACAATTTAAATTGTTGTTACATGTATGTTTGCATGTTTTGGATGTGAAATGTCAATTGTGCCCCTATGTTTTAATTCCAGTAAAATATGTTAGAGAAGCATGCAGCTAGGTTTTAAATATTTGCCTATGATTTATGTATGAGCTATTATGCATGCATGATACTTCCGTTGATGGTTGAACAAGTAAATGAACAGTTAATTGCATGCAAAAATGTTGTGTTGCATTCTGGGTCACTTTGGTGACTAATGTGTCATGTTGGATTCGGGTTGGACCATCCTGAACAGGTTTGGGGTGCTACATTGTGCAAAGGAGAAAAGGAGAAGAAAGGAGTAAAAACAACATGAGCAATGCCACGAAAAATCATCGAAATTGGCTTCTAATTTCTTTCCCTTTAATCTTTTATTTTGTTCAAAGTTGATAAACATGATAGCCATTTACTCTTTTGCTTTTAATTTAATGATAATGACTTAATTTTGTTGATGCTAGATTGATTGCAATCTCTTAGCTTATGTTATTAATACTTTGTTGATGTTGTTATGTGCTTAGGTTGTTTATTCATTCAAATAAAATAATGAAAATGCTTACTCATGCATAATTAATGTAGGGAAGCATATGAATTAGTTATTTAATCCAAATAAGATGTAATTAGTAAATGTAATATTTGAATGGTCCATATTTTGTCTTTTAATGATTAAATAACTATGACACATAAACAAAATAATCAAGTCCCTATACATATGTCCATCGAAAAACACATATGTCCATCCAATAACACTTATCATGACATAAATTAAGCACTTAAACCTCCACAATCAAGGTATCCACTCATCATCCATATACCACAATCACCATGCATGAACATGACACAATTATCAACTCAATCATGCATACAACCACATTCATTCATGGAAGACATCATTACATGATCATACCAAAAATCAATATTTGCCAATTTCAAATGGCCTTATACAAATGATCATCACACCAATATAAGCCCACACATTAGGCCAAAATAACTATGACACATAGACAAAATAATCAAGTCCCTATACATGCCATACTTTCAAAAATATCACAAGTATCAAATACCCAAAATAACGATTCTGATAGTATGATGCATGTAATATCCCGAATTAGGGCCTAATCGGAATAGTGGTTTCGTGACCACAAATCTGAGGTAGAAATAATTATTTTATAATTATTTTGATGTTTATGATATGATTTTATGATGGTGTGAAAATTTCGTGAAGAAATTCCAAGCGTAAAGTGCTTAATTTGAAGTTAGGGATTAAATCGAATAAGTTGCAAAACTTGCATTCTAGAAGTTTTTAGTATGAAATTGCTTTGAAATATTAATTAGGAGGTCTTAAATGGTAATTAGACCAATTTTAAGTTCATGGACAAAATTAGGACATGGAAGGAATTTTTGAAAGTTTAATAAGGAGGAGCATTTTGGTCATTTGGATATTTAATGAAATAAAAAGGGAAAAATAACACAAAATTAGTTATCATCTTCCTTGGTTGCTGCCGAATTCTCCCTCTCTCCATAGCTAGGGTTTCTTCAACTTTCAAGCTTCATAGTAAGTGATTCCAAGCCCCGTTTTTAATGATTTTTACGTTTTTGAAATCTCGGTAGCTCGGTATAGCTTATGATAGCAATATTTTAAGCTAAAGTTCATATTTGGAAAAATACCCATAGGTGAAATTTGTGTATTTTGATGTTTTATGATAGAATATGAGGTTTTAAATTATGTTAGACAACTTGTGCTACTCGGTTTTAAGTAAAAACGAATAAAACGGCTTAATCGGTAAAAGTACATATTGTGCATAAGTATGTGTTATAGTGGAAATTTGAGCTTGCTAATAGCAAATAAATGATCAGCATGTCCTAAAACATAAGAATTTGAAATGAAATTTAATTTCCGAGCTTTGGGGCAAAAGTGTAAATATGCAAAAGTTTAGGGGCAAAATTGTAATTTTACCAAAATTTGAATTAAGGGCTAATTTGAAAATGTGAGTATTAAACAAGCTAAATGTGTTATTTTAGATCAAGAAAGACGTGGAATCGACCTCAATCGAGGAAAAGAAAAGATTGCGGACTAAATTGCAAAATCTTTGTATTTTGGTACTAAGGTAAGTTCATGTGTAAATAATGTAACATAATTGTTATTTTTAAGTTAATTGATGTTATTTATATGATATGCTGATTTTTATCATGAAATATATGCTTTGTGGTTATTATCAAATAATATGTAAATTATGTGTGCTACTTGTTAAATATAAATTGCTACCGAGTATTGGTTTCGGTATTCTGTGGAAGACGGCAAGGATATGTGATTGAGGAAAATCCCGTTTGAACCTTGGGAATAGATTAGGATACAAGTGACATGTCACTAGGATGATTGGGCATCCGAGCTCGTTGAGTTGAGTCCGAGTTCACTTATGGATGCGAATATCCGAACTCGTTGAGTTGAGTCCGAGTTCGTGAAATGTAACTAGGCATCCGAGCTCGTTGAGTTGAGTCCGAGTTCACTTATGGATGCGAACGCCTGAGCTCGTTGAGTTGAGTCCGAGTTCGCTTATGGGCGGGTTACATAATTGATTGATTACATATATAGCACTTATGTGCAAATGATCCGTGTATCCGAGTTGTATTCCAATGTGTTCAACGGGTAAAATTCAAGTGAAATGGGAAGGCACTCAAGATGTAAGTGACAATTCGGTAATGTTGAGAAATGGCCATATTGGACAGGTATGTACTTAACCCTCGGGTTGAAACTCGACACAACAACAAAAATGTGGTAAGATGAAGTGTGATGATTAGAATTGTGACATATGTTTTGGTGATGCTATGCTAATGTTGTTTGGCATAATGACTTTGTTATGTTACTTGTTATTTGCATGTGAACTTACTAAGCATTTATGCTTACTCCCTCCTTTTCATTCATTGTAGTTTTGGACAAGCCGGCTCGAGAATCGGGATAGGTCGAAGGCTCGATCACACTATCCGAAGGACTTTTTGGTAAATGGCTTGTAAAACTTAGTATGGCATGTATAGCAATATACCTACTTTGTGTAAATAATCTTGTGATATAGTGGTGTTTTGGTTGAGGAAATGCTTGATAATGATGAGTCATTGAAATGGCTAATATAGATTATGTTTGATGTCATGGAAGGATAATAGGTTATCTAGTACATGAAAGCTTTTATAAAAATGAAATTAACCATAAAACAGAATATTGCAGCAACACTGATGTGAGTTTGAAAATTTACTAAAAATCATATAAATTGAATTTGGTGAAGGATTAGTTATGAAATTGAAGCTTATTATGTCTACTTTCAAATGGAAGAAACAAAATAGTTGAAGGGATTATATTTTATAAGATATTTGAGTTTTAGTGAGACAGGGCCAGAACGACTTCTGGATCCTCTGTTCTAACTTTGAAAATTCACTATAAATTGTACAAAAATAGTTAAGAGGTGTACTTTATATGTACAGAATCCTGAGTTAGTCTATTTTCAAGATAAGGAAACGTCATAATCATATGAATTTTTTACAGAGAGAAAAGTGGTTTGAAGTAAGCAGAGGTCAGTGCAGTCAAGTCCTGAAACAGGGGTAATTTTAACTAATAAACTGTACAAATCGGCCCAACCAAAAATTCTAGAAAAAAATTAGTGAATAGATATATGAGTCTAGATTCAGGAAAAATTTACGGATCTTGATTTTGAGTTTCGTAACTCGAGATATGATTTTCTTTTGCGACCATGACGCAGAGATTCTGCATATTCTGAAAATTAAAATAAATGATGTAAAGTTGGTTTAATGATAAATTAAGTTTAGTAACACCTCAAACTTGACTCCGGCGACGGACTCGGGCTCGGGGACGTTACATTTGGTGGTATCAGAGCAGGTTTAGTCGGTTCTCGGACTAACGTGTTTTATGTACGGATGCCATATGTGTATATTGTGAAAGTGTGACGACTTCTGACCTTTTAAATGATTTTTTATATAGTAAATGGATCCCGATCCAGCTGCGGCTGATGAAGTAGAGAGTAATGCGCCAACTCCAGCTGAAGGGGCAGCGCCGACTAAAAATCCACCACCTACTGTTGGTCAGGGAGGAGAAAGGGATCGGGAAGCCTTTCTCCAAATGATGAGTGCATGGTACACTGAGTTCGTTCGTACGAACCCGAATGTACGACCTCCCCCACCTCCCCCAATTCCTCAACCTATACCCCCGATGCCTCAAGATGTGGGTATGATAAAATTTCAAAGAACTCCAGTTGATAAACTTCGTAAGCTCGGGGCCGAAGAATTCAGAGCTAATGTAGATGATGATGCGGAAAAAGCAGAGTTCTGGCTTGAGAATTCTATCCGGGTATTTGATGAACTGTCCTGCACACCTGAAGAATGCTTGAAATGTGCTATATCCTTGTTGAGGGATTCAGCCTACAATTGGTGGAAGACATTGATTTCGGTGGTACCGAAAGAGAGAGTAACTTGGGAATTCTTTCAAGAGTAGTTCCGGAAGAAATACATCAGTGAAAGATTTATTGACCAGAAGCGTAAAGAGTTTCTTGAGCTAAAGCAAGGTAGTATGACAGTCACTGAATATGAAAGAGAGTTCGTCAGATTGAGTAAGTATGCTAGAGAATATGTTCCTACCGAGGCCAAAATGTGTAGGCGATTTGAAGATGGGCTCAATGAAGAAATTAAAGTATTTGTTGGGATTCTTGAATTAAAAGAAATGGTGGTACTTGTCGATCGAGCTTGCAAGGCTGAAGAACTACTTAAAGAGAAGAAAAACGCAGAATCTGAGACACGAAATTGGAAGAAAAGACCAATGACTAATGCACCCTCACAGCAACCCGGAAAATCAAGAAATATGAATTCTCGTTCCCAAGTTTCATCTGGACAATCCTATGGGAATTTTAAGAAGCCAAATGTGGGTCCTAAGTCCCAAACTACTTCGGCAGCCAGTGTAGGGAACACGAGATTTGTTAAACCCGAGTGTCAGCGGTGTGGCAGAAATCATTTTGGTCCGTGCAGAGCAAACGAATGTTTCCGATGTGGTTCTCCGGATCATTTTATTAGAGACTGCCCAGAGAGAATTGAAAAAGAAAAATTTCAGAGTACAAAAGCTAGTGGTGCAGATTCGCGAGGAAGGTATCCAAGAAAAGCTGGGAGTGAAGCAAGCAGCAAGAATGCAGCCAGAGATTCAGCAGTTAAATCTGAAGGAAGGGCTCCAGCTAGAACTTATGCCATTAAGGCGCGTGAAGATGCTTCCTCACCCGATGTGATTACCGGTATATTTTCTCTCTATGATGTTAATGTTACTGCTTTAATTGATCCTGGTTCTACTCATTCATATGTGTGCATAAAATTGGTGTCTAGCATGAATATACCTGTTAAGAATATAGAATTTATGATTAAAGTGTCAAACCCATTAGGCAAATGTGTTATAGTTGATAAAGTATGCAAGGAATGTCCTTTAATGATTCGGGGTTATTACTTTCCGGCCGACTTGATGTTGTTGCCGTTTGATGAGTTTGATGTTATTTTGGGTATGGACTGGTTGACATTGCATGATGCCATAGTAAATTGTAAACAGAAAGTTATTGAACTAAAGTGTGAAAATGGCGAAACTCTGCGGGTTGAATCAGATAAATCAGAGACATTGTCTAGTGTAATTTCTTCAATGTCAGCTCAGAGATATTTGAGAAAGGGTTATGAAGCTTATTTGGCGTATGTATTAAATACAAAAGAAATGGAAAAGAAAGTGGAATCGGTGCCGATTGTATGTGAATTTTCGGATGTATTTCCCGAAGAATTGCCGAGTTTGCCTCCAATCAGGGAAGTAGAATTTGGTATAGAGTTGACGCCAGGAACAGCTCATATCTCGATTGCTCCGTATAGAATGGCACCAATGAAATTAAAAGAATTAAAGTCACAGTTGCAAGAGTTGACAGACAAAGGCTTTGTGAGACCAAGTTTTTCGCCTTGGGGTGCTCCGGTATTGTTTGTGAAAAAGAAGGATGGTTCGATGAGATTGTGTGTAGACTATCGGCAATTAAACAAAGTGACAATTAAGAACAAGTATCTGTTGCCAAGAATTGATGATTGGTTTGATCAGCTGAAAGGAACAACATGGTTTTCAAAGATTGATTTGAGATCTGGATACTATCAGCTGCGGGTAAAAGAGTCAGATGTGCCTAAAACTACTTTTAGAACAAGGTACGGTCATTATGAATTTTTAGTTATGCCGTTTGGATTAACAAATGCTCCTGCCGTGTTTATGGATTTGATGAATCGAATATTTCGGCCATACTTGGATAAGTTTGTTGTGGTATTTATAGATGATATCTTGATTTATTCGAAAGATGAGACAGAGCATGCTGAGCACTTGAGGATAGTTTTGCAACTTTGCGAGACAAGCAGTTATATGCCAAGTTTAGTAAAAGTGAATTTTGGCTTCGGGAAGTTAGATTTTTGGGTCATATTGTTTCGGGTGATGGTATACGGGTTGATCCCAGTAAAATTTCAGCTATTGTTGATTGGAAGCCACCGAAGAATGTAACCGAAGTTAGAAGTTTCTTGGGGCTAGCTGGATATTATCGACGGTTTGTGAACGGATTTTCTATAATTGCTGCTCCTATGACTAGATTACTTCGAAAGGATGTTAAATTTGAGTGGACGGAAGAATGTCAACAAAGTTCTGAAGAATTGAAAAAGTTATTAACAGAGGCACCAGTATTAGTACAGCCCGAGTCAGGTAAAGAATTTGTGGTATATAGCGATGCTTCTCTAAATGGTTTGGGATGTGTACTGATGCAAGAAGGAAAGATTGTGGCTTATGCTTCGAGGCAGTTAAAACCTCACGAGAGGAATTATCCTACTCATGATTTGGAGTTGGCTGCGGTGGTGTTTGCTTTAAAGATTTGGCGACATTACTTGTATGGTGAAAAATGTCGGGTATACACCGACCATAAAAGTCTTAAATACTTGATGTCACAAAAGGACTTGAATTTGAGACAGCAAAGATGGTTGGAGTTATTAAAAGATTACGAGCTTGTGATTGACTATCATCCAGGAAAAGCAAATGTGGTTGCTGATGCTTTGAGTAGAAAATTGTTGTTTGCTTTGAGAGTTATGATCACTCAGTTGGAAATGTCAGATGATGGTTCCATTCTGGCCGAGCTAAAAGTAAGACCGATGTTTTTACAAGAGATTTGTGAAGCTCAGAAAAGCGATGAAGACTTACAAGCTAAAAGAAAGCAATGTGAGGTTGATACAGAGTCAGATCTCAGAATCGGTCCTGATGGTTGCTTGAGGTTTAAAGATCGGATTTGTGTACCGAAGAACGAAGAATTGATTCAAAAGATTTTGCAGGAAGCACATGGTGGCTATTTGTCGATTCATCCAGGTAGCACGAAAATGTATAATGACTTGAAGAAAATGTATTGGTGGAATGGAATGAAAAGAGATATATCAGAGTTTGTGTCCAAATGCTTAATTTGTCAACAGGTGAAAGCAGAACACCAAGTGCCTTCAGGATTACTTCAACCTATTATGGTTCCTGAATGGAAATGGGATCGGATTACTATGGATTTTGTTTCAGGGTTACCGTTGACACCAGGAAAGAAAGATGCCATCTGGGTAATAGTTGACAGATTGACTAAATCGGCTCATTTCATTCCAGTACGTACGGATTATTCTCTTAACAAGTTAGCTGAATTGTATGTTAGAGAAATTGTTAGACTACATGGAATACCATTGTCAATTATTTCAGACAGAGATCCGAGATTTACTTCGCGGTTTTGGCAAAAGTTGCAAGAAGCGTTAGGTACAAGGTTAAATTTCAGTACTGCTTTTCATCCACAGACTGATGGGCAATCAGAAAGAGTAATTCAGATTCTTGAAGACATGCTTCGATGTTGTGTATTAGAATTTCAAGGAAGCTAGGAAAGATATTTACCGTTGGTGGAATTTGCTTACAATAATAGTTACCAGACAAGTTTGAAAATGGCACCTTATGAAGCATTGTATGGTCGTAAGTGTCGGATGCCTTTGTATTGGACCGAACTCAAGGAAAATCAGATCTATGGGGTTGATCTAATCAAAGAAACCGAAGAAAAGGTGAAGGTAATTCGAGATTGTTTGAAAGCTGCTTTGGATAGACAGAAATCTTATGCAGATTTGAAATGAAAAGAAATCGAGTTTCATGTTGGTGATAAGGTATTTTTAAAGGTGTCTCCGTGGAAGAAAGTCCTCAGATTTGGACGGAAAGGTAAGTTAAGTCCGCGTTTTATCGGGCCGTATGAAATAACTGAAAGAGTTGGACCGGTAGCTTATCGGTTAGCATTACCATCTGAGTTAGAGAAAATTCATGACGTGTTCCATGTATCTATGTTACGTCGGTATCGCTCGGATCCTTCGCATGTAGTTTCACCTACCGAAATTGAATTACGATCAGATATGACCTATGAAGAAGAACCGATAAAAGTTTTAGCTCAAGAGGTCAAACAACTAAGAAACAAAAGTATTGCTCTTGTGAAAGTGTTGTGGCAAAAGCATGGAATAGAAGAGGCTACATGGGAACCCAAGGAAACTATGAGAAAACAATACCCACATCTGTTTACCGATAAGATTTTCGAGGACGAAAATCCTTAAAAGGGGGGGAGAGTTGTAATATCCCGAATTAGGGCCTAATCGGAATAGTGGTTTTGTGACCACAAATCTGAGGTAGAAATAATTATTTTATAATTATTTTGATGTTTATGATATGATTTTATGATGGTGTGAAAATTTCGTGAAGAAATTCCAAGCGTAAAGTGCTTAATTTGAAGTTAGGGATTAAATCGAATAAGTTGCAAAACTTGCATTCTAGAAATTTTTAGTATGAAATTGCTTTGAAATATTAACTAGGAGGTCTTAAATGGTAATTAGACCAATTTTAAGTTCATGGACAAAATTAGGACATGGAAGGAATTTTTGAAAGTTTAATAAGGAGGGGCATTTTGGTCATTTGGATATTTAATGAAATAAAAAGGGAAAAATAACACAAAATTAGTTATCATCTTCCTTGGTTGCTGCTGAATTCTCCCTCTCTCCATAGCTAGGGTTTCTTCAACTTTCAAGCTTCATAGTAAGTGATTCCAAGCCCCGTTTTTAATGATTTTTACGTTTTTGAAATCTCGGTAGCTCGGTATAGCTTATGATAGCAATATTTTGAGCTAAAGTTCATATTTGGAAAAATACCCATAGGTGAAATTTGTGTATTTTGATGTTTTATGATAGAATATGAGGTTTTAAATTATGTTAGACAACTTGTGCTACTCGGTTTTAAGTAAAAACGAATAAAACGGCTTAATCGGTAAAAGTACATATTGTGCATAAGTATGTGTTATAGTGGAAATTTGAGCTTGCTAATAGCAAATAAATGATCAGCATGTCCTAAAACATAAGAATTTGAAATGAAATTTAATTTCCGAGCTTTGGGGCAAAAGTGTAAATATGCAAAAGTTTAGGGGCAAAATTGTAATTTTACCAAAATTTGAATTAAGGGCTAATTTGAAAATGTGAGTATTAAACAAGCTAAATGTGTTATTTTAGATCAAGAAAGACGTGGAATCGACCTCAATCGAGGAAAAGAAAAGATTGCGGACTAAATTGCAAAATCTTTGTATTTTGGTACTAAGGTAAGTTCATGTGTAAATAATGTAACATAATTGTTATTTTTAAGTTAATTGATGTTATTTATATGATATGCTGATTTTTATCATGAAATATATGCTTTGTGGTTATTATCAAATAATATGTAAATTATGTGTGCTACTTGTTAAATATAAATTGCTACCGAGTATTGGTTTCGGTATTCTGTGGAAGACGGCAAGGATATGTGATTGAGGAAAATCCCGTTTGAACCTTGGGAATAGATTAGGATACAAGTGACATGTCACTAGGATGATTGGGCATCCGAGCTCGTTGAGTTGAGTCCGAGTTCACTTATGGATGCGAATATCCGAACTCGTTGAGTTGAGTCCGAGTTCGTGAAATGTAACTAGGCATCCGAGCTCGTTGAGTTGAGTCCGAGTTCACTTATGGATGCGAACGCCTGAGCTCGTTGAGTTGAGTCCGAGTTCGCTTATGGGCGGGTTACATAATTGATTGATTACATATATAGCACTTATGTGCAAATGATCCGTGTATCTGAGTTGTATTCCAATGTGTTCAACGGGTAAAATTCAAGTGAAATGGGAAGGCACTCAAGATGTAAGTGACAATTCGGTAATGTTGAGAAATGGTCATATTGGACAGGTATGTACTTAACCCTCGGGTTGAAACTCGACACAACAACAAAAATGTGGTAAGATGAAGTATGATGATTAGAATTGTGACATATGTTTTGGTGATGCTATGCTAATGTTGTTTGGCATAATGACTTTGTTATGTTACTTGTTATTTGCATGTGAACTTACTAAGCATTTATGCTTACTCCCTCCTTTTCATTCATTGTAGTTTTGGACAAGCCGGCTCGAGAATCGGGATAGGTCGAAGGCTCGATCACACTATCCGAAGGACTTTTTGGTAAATGGCTTGTAAAACTTAGTATGGCATGTATAGCAATATACCTACTTTGTGTAAATAATATTGTGATATAGTGGTGTTTTGGTTGAGGAAATGCTTGATAATGATGAGTCATTGAAATGGCTAATATAGATTATGTTTGATGTCATTGAAGGATAATAGGTTATCTAGTACATGAAAGCTTTTATAAAAATGAAATTAACCATAAAACAGAATATTGCAGCAACACTGATGTGAGTTTGAAAATTTACTAAAAATCATAGAAATTGAATTTGGTGAAGGATTAGTTATGAAATTGAAGCTTATTATGTCTACTTTCAAATGGAAGAAACGAAATAGTTGAAGGGATTATATTTTATAAGATATTTGAGTTTTAGTGAGATAGGGCCAGAACGACTTCTGGATCCTCTGTTCTAACTTTGAAAATTCACTATAAATTGTACAAAAATAGTTAAGAGGTGTACTTTATATGTACAGAATCCTGAGTTAGTCTAGTTTCAAGATAAGGAAACGGCATAATCATATGAATTTTTTACAGAGAGAAAAGTGGTTCGTAGTAAGCAGAGGTAAGTGCAGTCAAGTCCTGAAACAGGGGTAACTTTAACTAATAAACTGTACAAATCGGACCAACCAAAAATTTTAGAAAAAAATTAGTGAATAGATATATGAGTCTAGATTCAGGGAAAATTTACGGATCTTTATTTCGAGTTTCCTAACTCGAGATATGATTTTTTTTTGCGACCATGACGCAGAGATTCTGCATATTCTGAAAATTAAAATAAATGATGTAAAGTTGGTTTAATGATAAATTAAGTTTAGTAACACTTCAAACTCGACTCCGGCGACGGACTCGGGCGTGGGGAAGTTACAATGCAAGCCTCCGACAAGTCCCAATCCCTAGCTAGCTTGGTGATGTTATAAAACAAAAGGAAAGAAAAGATGGGTAAGCTACATAACTTAGTAAGTTTATATGCAAATAAGTAACATCTTAACCATGCAAATTCATACAATGAGAGTTAACACATTTACCATTTAGCTCTCATATGCTAAACTTACTCAAACATAACTTACCATGGTATCCTCACTTATAACTTTCATACTATGAATTGCTAGTACACACTTGTACCACATCATCATACAAACACACATATTTTCACATCTTTTGTTATTTCTCCTATTGAACACTCGGAATATTAACGGATACTCGGAAAGCTTGCACATACGTGCCACATATATGTAGCCAAAGCTACCACTTATCACATTTCACATATATGCTCATTCTCGAGCTAGTCACGGGTCTGCTCACACAAGTTGACGGTCAGGACGTGGTTACCCAGTGCTGCTCACACAAGCTGGCAGGTATCCGCAACATATGCAGGAATACCTAGCCACTGGTAGACATACAAGACCAGCACCCGAAATCACATAATCGCACACATAGGTTCCTAGTGACATGTCACTCGTATGCTATTCTATTCCTAAGGTTCAACCGGAATTTCTCACTTACCACTTATCGGAACTTTATTGGTTATGTCACATAAATCATTCACACATTTTGTACAACATTAAAGCATTAAAAAAATTAAAATGATGCATTATTTACATACAAACTTACCTCGGTACAAAAATAGCAATTTTTTGCGATTTAATCCACAACTTTGCCATTTCCCCTATCTAAGTTTCCTCGTCTTTCTTGATTCTTAAGCTTAGAAAGTGAAGAAACCCTAGCTATGGCTCCCTTGTGAATTTCGACTATGGTAGGAGAAGATGGACACAATTTTTTACTTTATTTTCCCTTTTTATTCTTTTATTAACAAAATGACCAAAATGCCCTTAAGGCCTTTCTTTAAAATTTTACCCTTCCATGTCCATTTTTGTCCATCATGATATGTAATGGTCTAATTACTAAATAAGGACCTTAATATACAAATTAATTTCAATTAAACCCCCAATGCTTCTAGAACACATATTTTTCACTTTTTGCAATTTAGTCCTACTAGTCAAATTAGGCTCTCTACCGATAAAATTTCTTAACGATATTTTTACACATGCATTCAATCATACTATAAACCTTAAAACTTTATCGCAATAAATTTTTCTATTTCAGATTTGTGGTCCCAAAACCACTATTCCAACATAGCCCTAATTTGGGCTGTTACATTGTTTCTATCACCAACTTATCATTTGATAAATTTCACAATTTTTGTCTTTCATATATAGTCATTGTGGAGACAATACTCTATACTTACTACTTTGACGACTGTGTACACTTGCACATCGTTCGATAATTTCGCGATAATGAGCTAGTGGAGGGACCGATTGGACATATGCAATTGAGGCTTAAATGATTTATAATTAAGTTTCAGCTTTTTGCCTATTAATTATAAACTTGTTTTGTCATGAAGTTATTCCAATATAGTATCGTGACTGAGCTCTCCCTTACGACATACCATTATAAAATCAACTCGACTAGTGCTCGTCCAATGACCTTGTCATAAGTGTCTTACCATCATAGAATATGCTTAATCTCTTTAGGTTAATATCTATTCTACCAATATGATCTTATTTTATCTCATGATAACCATTACATCTTACTTAATGAAAACTCAGTTACTATCAAATAGTGATCAAGTCATCTATCACAAAGACGAACGACTCGTGGCCATGTTTACTTTTCATCAAACCATGTAATTCCAATGGAGGATATCATTTACCAATGTCTTGGGCTATAAATTCCACTGTTGTGAATGGCACTACATAGTGCAAAGTCATACACCCAACGCACCGGTTTTCGGTTCCTTATTCATTCTTATTTTTGTCTAGTTGCATTGGTTTGCTGCTGAAATTGCTTATGTTCTAACTTAGGTGTTTGTGTCTTTCAGATTGATTTAAACACCAAGTTTCTTTCGTTTTAGTCTAGAGTCCTAAGTCAAACTCACAACTTGGAAAGCTTATAGTCCTATTCTATTGTTCTCTTATCAGTTCCTATACTTTAATTTTGAAACATTGAATCCTCATGCTTTTTTTTTGTTTAAAAATATTGGTTCCTTCGTCAATTTTATAGTTAGAACTTTTTTAACCTTAATCATTTACAGTTTCTTTCAATTTGATCATTACTCTTTTAAAAAGTACATAAGCAACCACAAAAAAATGTTTTAAAAGTTAAAAGCTTTTTTTTTTGTATTTTTAATAAATATATAAAAAATTGGTGGAAAATTAAAATCTATAAAATTAAAAAATTAAAAATAATTTTTAAAAATATGGAAAATATAATTTTTTTCTAAAAATTAATAAATGTGATGGTAATAAGATCTCCCCAAAGTTTAAGCTATTTGTTTGGCTCATATTAAATCAAATTTGAATAAGTTCTTTTGATTTTAAATCAGATTAATTATATATCAAAAATATTTTTTATGTAAATTTAATTACAAAGCATATTAAATATTAGTATAAAATAATTTTTGAATAATGATACAAACTTTCAACCTATTTGGATTAAATTTAATTATTTGAATTATGATATAACATGTATACAATGGCCTTTGTCAATTATGATAACATTATACTAAACGATTTCTTGATGAAAAATAATGTACTACTAATATCATAATTAGGTATCACTGTCAATGAAACCCATTGATTGTTCCATATAAATTTCCTCTTCCAAATTTTCATATTTGGCCATAATTAAATGCATGAAGGTAAACCTCAACGCAAGAGAAAAAAACCTTTTTATTGTCAATTCTTTTTTGTTGAGTATACCTTTTAACTACAAGACATGTCTTGTACTTTCAATAGTCTATTAAATAAAATTATAATGATAAAAATGTTTAAAATAAATTATGTGTTACAAGATCTCCCAAAATCAATAAAAAAATTATCATTGACATCCTGTTTCTTTTATTTATATGTTAGAAATTTATATATATATATATATATATATATATATAAATTATATAAAGAAAAAACTTGCTTCTCAAGGTTTTTTTCTTTTTTTTTTTAAATATAAAACTTGAAAACTTCGAAGGCTTCTTAGAAGACATCGCCTAAAACTAGAAAGCAATATTTTGAAACTATATAGTTGTTTGAGAGTTATTAAAAAAAGGAGCATTTTGCCATTATTAAAGAAACTTAATTCATTCTCGATTTTTTTTAAAAAAATTAGGATCTAATAAATATGAAATCAAAATTTGTGATCATGTACACATTTCTATAATTATCTATAGTTTCCAACAGATTTTAACGTTTTAACAAAATGGCATCTAATAGACTAGAAATTAAATTTAAGAGCTTTGATACCAATATAAATTACCGAATGAATAAACTAAACAACAATAATAAATACAGGATTGTTTGATACCCATCTCCACCTAACAATTCTATTATTAATGGATAAATCACAAAATGCCGTTTTCGTTAAGATTCATAGCCATACATATACTTTTTTTTTATTAATGACCAAATTTCATTTTCTTTACGAAGCCGAGTGCCATTAAATAAAAGCTGTAGAACTTCCTTTCAATTTACAGTGGCAGAATGCCTGTTTTCTTTATCGGTTACTTCTCTCCAGGAAGAAAGCCACTCTCCTTTTCTTTAATACAAACTGCCTCATGGCAGTTTTTTATTTCAAAAACTTTGTAACTTCCTTTTGGAAGTTATTCCATATCAACGTCCTTGTGGACGTTTTATTTTTTCTTACAAATTAATTTATCTACAAATATTTAAATCCGCAAAATTCAATAAAATCTAAAAATAGATATTCAAATCTAAATCTATTATCCACCTTTACTCTAAATCCGCTGCAAATGACAATTAAAATATTTTCTAAAACCTCAATATCCGAATCCAAGTCCATAACTTGCTTTGCCTGCTTCCATCATCGCTAATTGAAAGCAAAGGACCCATGGCAGAGTGGTAGCATCCTAACTCCGCTTATGGAGTCTTTTACTTTATTAGTAGTAAGCATCATAATGATCCTATATTTATAATATAAACAGAAATATGTAGCAGTTATAAAGATGTGAACATTTTCCTCCATATACATATGTAAATATGGCAGCTATAAAGATCTGCATATAAAAAAAGAAACGAAATGCTAATAACGTATGAAAATTACCATGTGAACTATTTGTTCGAATATTAAGACCTAAATGATCAGTTCTTCACAAGTGTAAATGAAGAAAAGTATGATATTTCTTCTGCCCTCGCTAGGAATCTAATCCCAACTGTTCAATTTTTTATGTTCTACATTTCATATGATTGGGATAGTTGGCATTGTATTATTTAGAAAGTGATCAAAACTTCAACAGCAAATCACATATACCTATAATAATGACTGGCAATTACACAGTTTTCGTCCTCCTTATTACCTCTTAAGCAGTTACTGAAGAGCTCATCTCATTGAGAACGTTGTAGTACGTAAAGAAATCTGAGGTGCTTCGGAAGCCAGGAATGAAATCTGAAAAGAATCTCAAAACTGCGGCCAGATGTTGCGAGTCATTGGAGGTAAATGCTGCTTCAAGAAATAATGACGGCCGGATAGTAGTGACCTGAACAATTAAAAATATTTCTGTCACAAATCTTTCAAACTTTATCAAACCAAGCTTAGAGTTAGACATGATCATCAAGCATTTGGAGAAATGCCCTATGGTACACAAACACAGGTATGAGTGTTGGATGTGGGTTGGAATGTGTTCGATACAGGTATGCTCAGATCTTTCTATGATTTTCACGTATTTGGAGGATCCTTAGAGAGTCATCCCTGTACCCAGATCCGGATGTGTGTCGGACATGTGTATTTTGAGAAAAATGACAAAGAGGAGCAACAAGGAAATGCCATCAAATACCTATATCTTGCCAGAAACTTTAAACAAGTAAAGAATTAGGTAACAACCTAATGTTAAGAAATATGCATAGTTACAGAAAGGATAATCTGAGATACAAATTTACCAACATGTTGGTGAAATGTGACAAGGTTGCTTCTCCATGACAGGAAAGCCTAACAGATCTCAAGAAAACTTTACTAACCCATGTGTCAATGAAGAAATATTATGCATACAGTTCTAATTCGTAAAACTGGCATTTTACATATACATACAGGTCAATGAAGAAATATTATTTGATGCAGTTATCAAATAAAGGATTACCTTATGCTTCCGTGCATAACGTAAAGCTTCAAGATAATATCCATCTTGCACTAATAACAACACATAATCATGATTCAAAGAAAGCTGTCTTAGCATATTCAAACCCAGCTTCCTAATTTGCAAACTTTGACGACCTGATTCTAGCAGCTGTAGAGCAACTTCTTTTGAGGGCTCAATAACCTGTAACACGAGAATTTAAACTCTTAAAAAATGCCAATCCAGTCAATAACTTTTCATTCTAGTTCAAGGCACACTTATTGTGAAGGTAAGAGATTTGTTAAACCTTGTTTATGATGAACAAACTAAGTTCTGCATATTGCTCACTGCGAGCCAATAGTTGAATAGTTAACACATATAGACTTGGATGCACTTTGACCCTTTCTAAGTTGGCACTGCAGAAAGGAAATGAATAAGATTTCATGGAGCAAAGTACAAACTATTTCCTCAGTAACCAAGAAATGATTTATTGGATAACCTAAGTTTCTATTTACCATATAAATGGCTAAGCAAACATGATTAAAGAACCGTTTATCCACAACAGGAAGCTTTGTTTATATATCCAGATATGATTAGAGTAGTTCTTTAGAAGATTCAATCACATTCTAAGAATCCTTTAGAATTGCCATGCACAAGAGTTGTAAACCACTTCAAATCATTACCATACCATCGAAAAAACTCAAGAATGATGGCAACCAGATAAGAAGGCTCCACAGTCATCTCTTCCTCAATAGGAGCAAAGACAGATCTGTACATCTCATCGGGTGAAATTGCAGGTGAAGTGAGCTGAGACTCCTGCTGCTCAGAAACACTAGCATTTAATGGATTATCAGTGGTAGAACTTTCAGCACTTGCATCCACTTTGCCACCAACAAACTGAGTATCATTTGAGATGATTTTCGATGGTTCAAAGCTGCAATTATCCTCCGTCTCTGAAGACGAATAAGTTGAAGGTCTACTAAAAGATACAGTGTTGACTCCGGTAGCAGGTTCATGTTGGACAGATTTTCCATCGGTTCTGCTGGTGAATACATCTGTGGCTTGCCCTGGGCCACTGACATTTGGCACACTCGAGGGGGTCCTCTCAGTCTTTATTCCCTTGAAATAACTGCCAGTTTTAAGAGAGAGCGAATACGAGGTGACTAATACATCCATTGCCTTGGCAATCATGGTGATAGGTCTGCGTTCTAGAATCATTGTTTGCGTAATTGCCAAACATAGTTGTTTAGCCTGAAATAGCAGGAACAATATATGCTAACACTGGTTAATGATTATATCACCCTTTATTGTGGAAAGAGAAAGAAGATAGCTGAGAATTGACCTTGTTGGCTTCCAACTTTCGTCTTTGCAAGAATTCCAATACCGATGGAACTTCAGAGGAACTAGCAGAAATTGCCTGCAAAGAGAGAAAGGGGGCAGTAATTACGAGAATTAACTATAAAAAAAAAAAAAAACAAAGTATGACCAACAGGACTTACCTCCAAGTCTAAGTGGATCTTCCATAAAAGCTTATTAGCTACATCACATATAAGGTCAGGAACCAAAAAGGTCCAGTCAGCTCCATAAATAATTGCTTCATTATCATTTGAATCAGAGGCCTCTGAACTTTCACTTTCCTTGGTGCTAGATCGAGAATTAGAAATATCGGACCTTTGAAAACCCCTCAATAGTACAGGAAGTGGGGCAGATATGGGAGCTCGAGAATCTGCAAATATGTCATAGAGGATAACAACTTTTGCATCTACTTGGTGCACAAGTAGTACATTATCAACCACACTCACAGCAACCTTGCTCGAGTAAATTGGTAATGAACCCTGCAAATGGAATGAATATGGTTACAATTCCAACTCAAAACCAATTGAATAGAGCTTGTACCTGAAACTAACTAGAGGCAGTTTTGAGTAACCCTTACCTGTTGGATAATAGCATCACGGTAAAACCGATATGAATGCAGTACCATTGCAACTCTATCAACTTGCAAGCAGTAAATTCTCCCATAACTGTCATAGTATAAAAGCAGATATTAATATATAAATCATTTATCAATCAATTTAGTATACATGCAAAAACAGGTAAAAGAAACATACACAGTGACAATATAGACATCTTCAGAAGCAAGGACAGGCTTACTGTTAGCTTCAGGTTTAGCCATTACCATCTCAAACTTTGGTAATCGAATAATCCCAGCAGATGAAAGCTGAAGATAAGGGATAGAAACATGTCAAATCAATGGACCTTGGAACAAAAAGGATCATAATCTATCTGTACTGTTCATTAAAGGTATCAGAAGGGAGGTGTGCACTTTGATGCTACATATTCATGTGCACTTAAGTAGTTGAATAATTTCAGTTTTCCATTTTCTCAAATTTACCACCAATACCAATTTCAAAGTTTATTTCGTGCATAGGGCGCATAGCCTAGCCAATGTAGAGACTAAATCTAGGAGGATTCTAGAAATTGAGCTAGTGAAGCTCATAACCATACCTGAAATCCATGGAACGTCTTGCACTGCATTCCTGAAGCAAGGAGAATCAATCTGCTCTCATGCGTGTAGACATACCAACTAACAGCCAATTTCTTTGTCTCAACCAAGATAAGTGACTTTGAGCCAGAATCATAAGCAAACAAGTCCAGCCCACTGCAATTAAATTCCATTTCAGTAAATAGAGTACATTAAATCTTTGGTGCAAGTAGAAACATGAAAAGGAAAAATAGAAATAAGTATAACAACAAAACTCAAAAAGGTAAAAAGAATGATGATCATTTTCAATAACATGGACAATGACGATTGCAGGTCTTTCAGGTTGACTTGATTATGTAAGATGCTCAATCCATTTAAGTTGCTAAATGAAATTTAAAAGTATAAAATGCAAGAGAATTGATTTTGGAATAGGAAATCACTGCTTAATCAGGATCCATGCTAGAGAAGCATCTCCTCAAAAATAGCTTTCATACTTTGTTCTCCTTCACACAGGCAGATAAAATTTCTAACAACAAATACTTCCCAAAATTGATAATCATTTTCCTTTCTGTTTTCATATTCATTACTTCTGTCTTTGGTCATGCAGAAAAGACAGCAGAGTTTCATAGAATAATCGCAAAAGAAAATCACAGAGCCATGACTAATACAGAAGTTCTAAAACTTCTTTACCTAGTTGCATGGCCTGAAAGAGTATCATTGCTATAAATAATTAGGGTAGGATAGAAGGATGTCGAATAGGTGATTTTAACATCCTTTTTATGCATGCTAAGTGTAACTCCAAATTTCACACTGAAGCATAGTTTGAGTAATAAGGGTTGGGTTGGATTTGGACAGAGATTCTAAACTTTAGGCTGTCATGCTCCTGTTTTAGAGAAGTAAAAAAAGAAAGTAATTACCAAATAGTTGGCAAGTAACAAAAACTTCTAGTAACCAGTATATCCATGGAAACTTTGTACATTAGACATCCAAGTTAGAGTGAAGTGAGAATTCAGCTTCAGAGTAACATTGCTATTATACAAAATTTTATTCCTTTCCAGGAAAATCATATCTCAGTAGAAGCTAAATCCGTACCTAAAACATCATTTTGAGATATACACAATGACAAAATCATTATCCACTGTACAAGTAAGACATACAGGAAACTTCTCCCTACCTGGTCTTCACAATTACAATATCACATGATGGACAATCTGTCCAGAAGAACCCCAATATACTCTCTGACTCGGATTTGCACCTGTGAGTGAAAGTTTCCCCTGTTTCTCTATGCCAAAATTGGATAGAAATATTGGACCGTTGGACTGCTATAATCTTTTCATCTAGAGAAAACCGGACAGAACAGATAGGCCCTTCAGTTATCGAATCAGTGATAGGGGCAGCAAGAGGAGAAAATGGAGCAGTTTTCCACGAAAAGATCTGTGCAGAAAAGAATGTAAAATATGGAACTGCAATATCTAAAAAGCTTCTACAATGCTATTTAAGTTCAGAACTGTTAAACCTGGTCAGATGTAGGAGAGATGAGTAATTTATTTCCATCATCATAATAGAAACCTCTTGCTCCAGGAATGTTGCAATGGAGAGGGGGATATTGTATGAAAACATGTGATAGAGCACCAGATCCCAGACCACCAACACTAGCTTGTGAACTTGAAGCTTTCCAGGCCATCTTTCTAAGGTTATCTTGTATTTTTAGCCTGAAAATTCAAATATAATAACACTAATAAAGCACAAAAGATAGTATCAGTACAAAAGAAAGAATGTATCAGAGCTTAAAGACTAGCATGAAAGAATAAACAGAAAAGTTCATTGGGTTTACCTTATCATACAAACTGCAAACCCAAAGCTCCAAATATTACACCTTTCCCCGGAGCTATAAATCAAAAGAAAGTAGAAAACATTAATCTTAGCACAGTTTTTCAAGAAGGAAAAAGATAAGATCTTTGCAACCCAATTATCAAATACAGTGTATTTCTTTTTTAATATAAAAAAATGTTCCTAAGCAATCCTAGAATATGGATACCGTATTCTGCATGCAAGTCTTTAGTGCAAGAAATTCTTTCAAACACATATCACGTTCAACTTCAGGAACTTTTGCTGCAACACAGGCCCCGTATTCATTTGCCTGAAAAGACAACATTGTAGTCGAAACAATGAGCTAACCACAAGCAGAATTTAACAGCAGGTTCAAGGTAATATCTTTCTGCAATCATATTTTTGTTCATTTTCAACCTCAAATTACTCATTCATGAACTTAAAGCGTACTGCAAACATAAAAGGAAAATCCCGAAACTAGATGTAATGATACTAAATCAGTAGAACGAATTGAGACTTCATGGACAAACCTGTGCCGTACAATTCACTAAAATGCGCCTAAGTGGAGAGATTGTTTTCTTTTCTTTCATATCCACAGCTCTGATAAAGAACAAAAAAGTGCATATATCATAATTTTCAAAACTTCAAAGATTGATAGAGTGGGAATCGTTCATGAATTGATGAAATTAGGGTTTTCAATTAAAGTGATAAGAATGATTATAAAAATCAAATCCAAGAACTGATTAACTTTAAAAAACAAACTAATTAGCAGAATCTAAGACCGAAAAAAAAGAAAGAATTACCTGGGAAATTCAACATTTTTATCACGCGGGATTCAGGGAACAAAATTCTATGGTATCAAATCTAAAAGAATTGGGTTTTGATCGTTGTTGAATCGAGTTTACTTGTCAAACTACAACTAACGGTCTTTATCTGAAAATTAGGGGACCTAAAACGCCGTCGTACGGAAGCCACCGCCCATTTCTTTTTGGGATTAGTTGAGATTAAATTTACCTCTAAACTTTATCCCATCTAGGCCCGGCTCGAAGAACCGCCCGAAATGTAAGAGGGTTTGAATAAAAATATAGGCTCGAAAAATTGATTTGGACAAAAAATTAAGCCTCGTTTAAAAAACGGGTTAGGCCCCGAGTAAGACATTTTTAGTCTAGGCCTGGCCCAGCCTGAATTCACTAAATGACAAAAAAAATATAATTTTTTTAATATTATTTTCTTGTTATTTTTTGACTATTTTGCTACCATTTTACTATTATGTTGCTGTCGTTTAGATATTGTATAAAACTTATTTTATTGTTAAATTTGTTATTATTTTAAAGACATTTGTTATTTTTTTTTATTTTAGAGATATTTGCTTATTAAGTTGCATCTATCTTAGTTTATTTAAGTATACATATTTTTTAAAATTTATTTTCAATTTGTTGGGAAGTATTTATTTTAATATTTTTAGTATTTTTGATGTATTATATATATTTTAAAATTATATAAAAATAATATAAAAATTAATATGGATAAGCCGGGTCGGGCCTAGGTTTTAACATTTTTATTCGGGTTAGGCTTGAACAAAATTTTAGGCCTATTTTCAGGCCGGACCGGGTCCAGGCCTAGCAAACGGGCCTAAATTTTTAATCGGGCCCGGCCCATGCTCACCTCTAATCTCATCCTACAACATTGTATTTTTTTAAGGGTAAACTAGGTAATCAACCTACTATTAATTTTTTTTTTTTTATTTTAGGCTCCAAAAATAAAAAGTTTGTAATTTAACCTACTATCAAATTTTTTTATTTTAGGCTCTTGAAATAAAAAGTTTGTAATTTAAGTAATTATATTATATAATTTAGTTATTTTAGTAACTTTCCTTAAAATCACAAGTAACAACTAGATATAACAATTAAAAAAATTGATATAATAATAAATTTAACTCTAAACTTTTACATATTATATTAATTTAATCATAAATTTAAAAAATTTAACCCTCAAAATTTATAATTGATCTCAATTTGATTCTAATTCTAAAAAATTTAAAGAAATATATAAAAATACATAAATATTTTTAAAAAATATGATAATAAATTTAAATATATATAAAAATAAAAAATATATTATTGACAAGAAATCATAATATATAAATTTAAAAATTTTAAAATATATAAAATAAATATTTTTAAAATATAATAAATTAAAATATTATATTAATATTAAATAAATTGAAAATCCCCCACCCTACACTCGTCCTCTCCCTTTTCCCCAGACCCATCCATCTCCCTCTTTCCCGCACCATATATATGAATTAATAATATCATAGACGAATTCTGATATAGATGATAAAGAATATATATTTATGTTCATTCTTAGGAATTTCTCCTAAGTGATTATTAGAGCTACTTCCTATATTAAACATAAATATATATATATATATATATATATTATTTATCATCTGTATCAGAATCTAGTTCTGATATTAATTCATATAATATTTTGTCAGTATTTATTTCCTCTTCAGAACATATTTCTGAATCTTGCTCTTCAAGTGTTTTAATTATTTTTCTTACACTTCTTTTTATTAGGACAATTTAGTGTTATAGGACATTCTTTATCACATATAAAACATTTACATTTTTTTAGGATTTTTATAAGTTTTTCTTCTAATGAAAATTTTCTTTTACCAGAATTTTTTTATCTTATTTTGTGGTTTCCATCTAACTAGCTTATATCTCTTATTTTTCTTTTTATGTTATCTATAAGTAATAGGACGTACCGATTTACATTCAAATTTCCATTCATTTCTAGAATTTTTGTACAATGTTTATTACTTAATTTATGCTTAACTTGTTTAGAAGCTTTACTTTGTAAACAATAACTAGTTATTCTTTCCTTCACAAAATTAATTCTATTTCCTATAGAGTCTATAGTTTCTGAATCCACACCAGATATTTTACTTTGTTTTTTCTAAATAAGAATCATACTTTTTTATACATATCTCATCCCATGGTGGTGGTAATTTATGGAAATATTGTTTTTTTTCCAAGATTATATATTTCATTTTTTTAGTTTTTGATATTCATAAAGAAATTTTTTAGAAAAATTTTCTAAATATCTAATATCACATAATTTAATTTTTGACAAAGCATAACTAGATAGACTATCTTGATCATTTTTATCAATATAGCCACAAAATTATGTTTTTAGAATAAAAGTTAATCCTTTTAATACATCTTTGGGAGTTTGAATTTGATTGATTAACTGTCATTTTTGTTCTTTTCCTTTTTCAGATTCTTCTCATCTTCTTAGGAATTGCAGAACGTCTCCTTGAAATGTTCTAACAAAATAATTTAAAAAAATTTATTTTGACCAAGTAATGTTGTTAACAACTATAGTCATAAATTGTGCCCAATCATCTATAGTTTTTTTCATAATCTGCTATAAGAATATTTATAAGATCTAAATATATTCATTCTTGAGCAACATTTCTTTTATTTAGATCGTCTATCCTATATCTTCTAAGTTTATAGAATTATTAGAATTATTAGAACTACTACAACTACTATCCGTAGAATCATAGTCTAACATATAATGATAATTAAATAATGCAAATAGATCTTTTTGTTTTTCATAAAGTTGTTCTATAAGTTTTAAATATTCTTTTCTTTCATTTTTATCAGATGTCTTAGTAATTTTATTCTTCCAATGTTCTAATTTATCATTAACTTCAGATAATATGTCTTAAAATTCATTGTTCAAACTTAATTCAGTTACTTCTCGTAAATTATTTATTTGTTATTCTATTTTATTTACTTTATTATATAACTTATTAAAATATATAGAAGTAATATTTATTAAACTATTAAAACCTTTACTAATTGATAAAATATTATTTTCGTTTTTAAAGTCAATATGCATAGCATGATTATAAATTTTATCCTTGTATAGACATTCAGTTTCTTCCATCAAATTTATCTTAAGTACCTAAAACAGTTCGTTATCTTTTATATTCTCTTACTTTAAAAAGCCAATCGTCTCAACTTGAACATAAACAGGCAACAGTAAGACAAAATAACAGGTATATAATCAAGTTCAAGAAATAATGATTGAAACCAACTTAAGAACAAGTTTAGAGATTAGGATTACTTTAGTTGAACTCAAATTATTGATTTGGATGTTTAACTTAAAATGCTTGAAGAAATCTGGATGACTTTTTGCCCAACTTTGAAAATTATTTCAAGAGATTTTGGAGAGAATTTTGGCAGAGAGAATGTCTAGATCTATTATTTTATATTTAATTTAAAAACAAACAAAAAAAAAGAGAGAAAAAGCCCTCAATTCGAGTGAAAAATGAGTGAAAAGTGATGTAGTTGCAGAGTTTTTAAAATTGAAAACCCCCACTTGATTTTCAAAATTTGGGGAATTTGCCATTAGGCCACTGCCCCTTTTCCCTTGTTTTACAATTTGTTTATTTCCCTCCAAAATTTAAAAAATATGGTTTATTTGTTATAAAACCTCTTACAGATTTCCTTTGTTTTTCAAATTAGTCACGTTTAATTAATATTTTAAATCACCCAATTAAACCCCATTTTAAATTATTTTTAAAATCCAATTTAACCCAAAATATTTTTTTTACCCGAAAATTATTTAAAACCATAAAATTAATTTTTCAAAAAACATTTTTATTTTTCAAAATATTATTTACTAATTTTTAGATGAAATTAAGCTAACTAATTAAGAATATAAATCATTAATTAACCCAATTAATTCCCAATTTTCACTTGAAACTCGATAAGCTTACCTGAAACTACTAGATCCATTTTCGAGGCGTTACAGATAACATAATAGGAAGTGTGTAGCCGAAACTGAAATTGACAAGATTCTTTGCCATTGCCATTCATTTCCAAGTTGAGGACACTTTGGTGGTTCCGACACTTCAACGAAGATCTCACAAGCTAGATTCTTTTGGCCTACAATGTTCAAGGACGCGTATGCATATGTGAAGAATTGTGACAGATGTCAGAGAACCGAAAAAATATCAAGAAGTAACGAAATGCCCTTGACAAACATTTTAGAGGTAGAGTTATTTGATGTATGGGGCATCGACTTTCTAGGTCTGTTTCCTTCTTCGTATGGTAACAGGAATATCTTAGTAGCTATTGACTATGTATCCAAGTGGGTTGAAGACGAAGCATACCCAATGAATGATGCTTAGGTAGTCATGCGATTCCTACATAAGCATGTATTTACATGGTTTGGGACTCCGAGAGCTATAATTAGTGATGAAGGATCTCATTTTGTAAACAAATGACTTAATTGGTTGCTTGACAGTATAACGTGAAACATAAGATTGTCACTGCCTATCATCCATATTTAAATGGGCAAGTGGAATCCCTGAGAAGGTGGAGCAACCTAATAGAAAATATTAGTTTCGAAGGCTCACTGATGCTCTATGGGCCTATCAAATTGCTTTTAAAACACCGTTAGGAATGGCTCCTAATCAGTTAGTATTTGGAAAGACATTTCATTTGCCGTTTGAGTTGGAGAATAAAGCTCATTGGGATTTAAAGCAATTAAATTTGGATCTTAAGCAAGCCGTTGAGAGTAGGATGTTACAGCTTGATGAGTTAGAGGAGTTAAGGTTATTTTCATACAAGAATGCTAAGATGTATAAATAAAAGACTATGAGATGTTATGACATCCATATACAATCTCATGAATTCAGAAAAAGACATAAAGTATTGTTGTTTAATTCGAGGTTAAGGTTATTTTCGAGAAAGCTCAAATCCTGATGGAAAGGGCTTTGTACCATCTATAAAGTTTACCCATATGAAGCGGTAGAATTGCACAACAAGAAGTGACGTACGTTTAAAGTTAATGGTCAACGTAGCAAACACTGTTGGGATGGTGAAGTTGAGCAAGTTGAAACCTCGTTCAATTTAATAGACCCTTAATTTTTATGTTCTTATTTTTAATAAATGACATACTTAGAAATTATTTTCATGAATTAATACATTAAATTAAGTCTATCTAAGGAGATTGGAACTTAAGCAGAACCATTTGTGACCCCTCCAACCTTTACTGAGATATTAATTTAATGTAATTTTTTGAGAAGGAAATTTCTAAATAATCTAAAAGTTTAATTTTAATTTGCTTATATTTAATAAGATGGTCAATTTGGCCCAAGTACTAATCAATTTATTTTTCTAGTTTAGTTTAGTTTTTTAGTACAACAAAATAATTATAGTTTGGGCTTGAGGCTTAGAACAATGAAGATGAGAAATTTACCCACTAAGTGTCGTCCATAGGGTCCCGAAAACCCTAATTTTACTGCCATTTTTTCCTTCCTTTTTTCGAAACTCTGCCTATTTTTTTGGGAAAATACCATGTCTTGTAAAAGAACTAGATCTTCTAAGACTTTTGCTGAAAATCTAATTGTGATTCAAGATGAGGAAGCAAGGGAAAGATTTGTTTCTATCTTCAAGAATCAACACATGATGTTGGAAAAAAAGGTTTCAATTTGGAGAGCAAAGACAAGATGGTTATGCCATTGTCAATTTGAAAGAAAATTAATGCTTTGAATATGTAGCAATTCTATGATGCACCTTCAATGCCTGATGAAGATTTACTGCGAGAGTTCTATGCCAACTTGACCATGTCAGATACTAATGAAGTTCTTGTTCGTAAGAAGAAGGTACCCCTTACTTCTAAATCCATTAATGATTTGTTTAACTTACCTGATGTTGAAGAAGATGAGTACTCTACCATGATGACAAATATCAATTGGAATTTTCTTCAACAAGTTCTTAATGTGGTTACAAATCCGGGATCCAAATAGATTATAAGAAAGTATGGTAGTTATTCTTGCTGAAGAGAATATTTACATCTAGTGGCTAAGGTATGGTTCTATTTTATTCGATATAGCTTCATGTCTATCTCACATAGTTTCACCATCTCGATGGAGTGAATGCTTTGGGAGAATTATTCTCAAGAAGATTCAAGATTGTGCTAGGAAAAAGGCAGGAAGTGCCTACTTTCCATCATTGATTACTTCGCTTTGCTTGAGGGCTCAAGTAAGATAGAAGGCAAAGCTGAATGACCTTTATGTTCAAAGTTGAATAATAATACATGACCTTGAAAGGTTAGTGGAGAATGTTGGATTATTAAACCAAGTTAAACCAAATGGGCCAAATGAACTAGAATCAGAAGGGTCATCAACCAAATCTGAACTGGAAGCTAACTCAATTGATAAGATAGAAGAAGTAGAAACTAAAGAGGAACCAAACAACCTTGAATTAAGGGTGGAACCAAATGTTGTTGAACCAGTGGAGTCGAGTTTTAATCCTGAGATGGCTATTCATACTTCCTCAAATACTATGAAAAATTCAGAATTTTCAACTATGATGGATATGTGGAAATTCATGTATGACCAACAATAAGCTTACTGGAGATATGTAAAAATTAGAGATGATTCCTTACGAAGTTCTCTTAAAAATATATCTATCACTTTTGTTCCTGAGTTCCCAGATTATATCTTCGAGACATGGCAAGAGGAGATTGAGGGATCAAGTGCGACAAAGAAGGGAAAAGCAAAAAGATGTGGAGGATGACGCAAATAAAAAGGGGAAATTTCTTATCATTAGTATTTATTTTTAAGAGTTTATTTTTATTCCTTAGTTAGTATTTTGCTTTCGTATAATAAATAAGATATTGCAATCTTGAATAAGCTCAATGCCTCTTCATTAAAAAAAAAAAAAGTGATGTGGTCATGGGAATGAACATGCTAGGATTGGATTGTTAAGAAAGACTTGGTATTTAAGTAGTCTTCATGACTCACCTCTCTTTCTTGCTATCCTACCTGGTGTTCAGTTTTCATTCATTGCTTTTTTTTTTTTTTTGCAATGAGGATATTGCTTCTTTCTAAATGGGGTAAGACAATATTTGCATAAATTTTTAAATTTTCAAGTATGTTTCAATCTTTTCCATATAAGTATGCTGAAATAAATGAATGGTCAAAAAGAATTTTTGTTCATAAGTTTGTCTAAATGCAAGCATGATTTCTAATTTTATCTAAGTTTTTTTATGTTATCTTGAGTTATGGAATGCTTGTGTATTCTTAGGTTTTATATAGCCTTTTACCATGAAAATTAAACTTCTTTTGAAATAAACATGGATGAATGCTTAAGTTATTTGAATTGACTTAGTAACTTTCTTGAGGCAAAATCCTAGGAGGCATAAGATCTAAACATGATTTAGGTACATTTTCTTTGGATCGTTTGAGCCTTTCAAGCCTACCCCATATAAAATTGACCCTTAAAACCTTGATTTGAGCCTTAAAGCCTATTTTATTGTTATTTACCTACATCATAAGCCATGCTACCATCTTTTTAGATTTTATCTTATTTTTGCACTTATCTTAACTATACTTGTCTTTGTGAGCAAAGATCGGGGAAAAATAAAAAAAGATGTACATGTTCTTCGTATGTTAAAAAAAAGCTTTATTCAAATGTTAAGTAAAAAGAGCAAAATAAATACTTAAAGTATTGAGAAATATTGGGCATATGTTTCAAAATTAAGTTAGGGGGTAAAAACTCATTAGCAGGAAGGATGTACCTCAAATTGATCCAAGGTAAAGATAGAGGTTAAGATTATTAAATCTAAAATTCACTTCTCTTTATCCCTACCTTAAGCCTAGCACCATTACAACTTTATAAAAGGCCTATTGATTTGGATGATTATGCCAACTACATTAGTGGAGAGGAAGTGCGAAGTTTAACATATGAGGACCATTAATTAGACCTCGTGATTGCATTGTTTGATTGATAAGGAAACTTTGATCGAATGGTGAATGTTATGTATGATCTTGAAAAGCATGCACTCTATGATTTATGCTATCATTTTTCCACACTTAGACTAAAATGTTGAAATAATGTTTGCATTCGAGCTACTTATCAATAAAAAGAATTCGTGAACATGATTTTACTGATGCATGGTTATGTGCAATGGTTGATGCTATTTGAACTTGTTGCAAAAATTGCTTAGCAAAAGTTGTGCTTTACATGAAATATTACTCTAGACGGGAAATGGATTAAGTTTGGGGTGTGTAAAATCTAAATTGTATAGGGTTTCTAGTCGTCTTTCCACCTTTTTACTTAAAAATAACATTACACCCGAGCATTTGTTAATGAATTTAGCGAATTTTGCTTAAATCTTAATCATGGACATAAATTTATGAAATATCCAAATTTGTGTTGTAACACCCTTTACCCGAGACCGTCGCCGGAGTCGAGCACGAGGTGTTACCAGACTTACCTTACTAGTTCGGGGCATAAAAAATTTACTTTTAAAATTAATTCGCTCACATTCATCCAATATATCTCTAAAAAGGGCCCTCGAGGCCATAAAACATGCAATTGAAATGGTTCGGGACCAAACCGAGAACATTAAAAATTTTTCGATTACTTACACAGATCAAAACAATTTATTTCACTATTCATAATAAAACCGTCCACCTACGTAATAGTCACTAAATTAATTATAACTCGAGTTGCAAAACTCAAAATTTAAATCCATAAATTTTCCCTAAAACTAGACTCATATGTCTTCTTACCATTATTTTTCCAGAATTTTTGGTTTGACCAATTAGTACAGTTTATTCATTAAATGTTCCCCCATTTCACAGTCCAGCAGACCTGACCTCTCTTCACTAAAAATCAATTATCTCATTATACAGAATTCGAATAATGTTTCCGTTTGCTTCTCTTGAAAATAGACTCACTAAGGAATTTAGATATATAGATTATGACTCATAATTATTTTTTTACAATTTTTAGTGAAATTCTAAAATTAGAACAGGGGATCACAAAGTCACTCTAAACCAGTCTCGTAATAGTTTAAATATCTCAAAATAAAGACTTCCTTCACTTGCTCTGTTTCTTTCCTATAAAAATAGACTCAATAAGATTTAATTCTATATATAATTCACCATTTAATTCCATTCCTACAATTTTTAGTGATTTTTCAAAATCACGTCACTGCTGCTGTCCCAAAATTGTTTCATAACCAACTTTCACTCTTTTATAATTTCTTTGCATTTAACCTCATTTAGGCATACATAACATCAAAACATGTTCTTAATTAGCCATTTCAATAGCTAATCATTATCAAGTATTCACATGCCATTCTTTAGTCATATCATAAGGACATACACACAAAATGGCCAAGTCCCTATACATGCCATAACTTAAAACGTTTCAAATCACAAAATACCAAGATAGCCCTTTGTTAGTGTGATACGATCTCCGACGTCCTTAAGATCCCCGAGTTGGCTTGGTGATACTATAAAAAGAGAGAAAAGAAAGGGAGTAAGCATAAAGCTTAGTAAGTTTGCATGTAAATAAATAACAACATTCTAAATAAATTATCAATATAACTTTAACCTTCAAACTCAAAATGCATAAGTCTTGAATTTTCTTACCTGCACCTTTCAAACATGAACTTATCTTACCTTTCCTCGAGTATACTCTTTAAATTTCCCGTTGAACCACTTGAAACACTAAGGATACACGAGTACCTTTCCTTTTTAAAGTTACCATTGCCATGTCTTGACATGGTCTTACGTGGTATCCTTGCCTTATGAACTCACCATTGCCATGCCTTGGCATGGTCTTACATGGGATCTTTGCCTTATAGTAGCTTATCAATGCACATGGTCTTACATGATTTTCTTGCCTTGTAAAACTTACCAATGCCATGCCTTGGCATGGTCTTACTTGGTATCCTTAAACCCTAATGTCATGGCATTTGTATCCTACACATTCCTAAGGTTCAACCGGGACTTTTAAATATCATTTCTCTCTCAATTCTTGCTTGAATCATTAAGGAGTAAATTTACAAAATAAACATATAGATGCTGAAAAATAAAAATATTAAATATAAATTACAAAACGTTGCATTTTTTTACCGTAAACTTACCTCGATACAAAATACGATCAAATATTTTGATCTAGTCCTCAACCTTTTTCTTTCCCCGATCTAACCCCGAATTTCGTTCTTCTTGATTATGGAGCTTGGAAGATTGACAAAACCCTAGCTATGGAGAACCCTTGTAGTTTCGGCCTTATGGAGAAGATGGACAACATTTTGTCATCTTTTTCCCTTTTTAATCTTTTAATTACTAAATGACTAAAATACCCTTTATTAAAACTTTAGTTATTTTTATCTATGTATGTCCATTTTTGTCCATGAAAACCTAATGGTTTAATTCCCATTTAAGGACCTCTACTTCAATTATGCTCTTCAATTTAATTCTTTCCTATATAGAACTCATATTTATCAATTTTTTCAAACAAGCCCTAATAGACAAATTAAACATGTAATTCATAAAATTTTCTATTGATACTCTAACACATGCATCTAATCACTCAGTAAATTATAAAAATTAATCGAAATAAATTTTTCTATCTCGGATTCTTGGTTTCACAACCACCATTCCGTTTAGGCCCTATTTCGGGATGTTACATGTGCTTTATTATATGGATTTTATGCATAAATTAAATCATTTTCATGTTATTTATTAATGTATTATGTTTTAATAATGCATGTAACAACCCATTTTTCAGTGGTGTCAGAACAGTAGTTTTGGGACCACAAATTCTGATGTGTCAGCTCGTAAATATTATTTGTATAATAGGTATGAGGTCATTAGGGTCGTATCAAAATTCTGTTAAGAAATATTAACGTTTAGGTAACTAATTAAAGAAAAGAAACTAAATTGTAAAAAGTGCAAAAGTTAATAATTGTTGATGTTTTAGGGCTGATTGATTATTTTATCAAATGATGATGGTTTGATAGAGTAATTAAACCATCTCAATGGTTAGTGGACGGTAATTGAAATTAATATTGAGTAAAATAATGGTAATTTTGTAATTAAATTGAAGTTAAAACAAATTAGAGAAAATATAATCTTCTTCATTTTTACTTGCTTTTGGTTGAAAACACCATGGGAGAAAAAACTTGGAGGTTCGGCTAGCATATTTCCTTGCATGAGTGACTTTTTTAGTCCCGTTTTTAATGAATTTTATGTTTTTGAGATCGTTACAATTAGGTCCAGCAAACCCGTACCTTTATTTTTGAAACTGTTAAAAATTTTGATTGTTGCCATTAATGAATATTGATTGTTCTTGATGTCAATGATGAGTTTGAAGCTTTGGTTGTGATTTTGGATTGTTTTGTAGAGTATTTTTTTGTTAGTTTTTAGTTAAAGAATTAAATTGTTAAAATGTTAAAATCTCACAATAATGGTTTTTTGGGGACTGTTTAGAATCCCTAAAAATTTGGCTGGTATAATGAGTTTTGAAAATGGTTAATTTGATGATTTTCAGGGTAAGGGACTATATTGCATAAAATGTAAAAGTTAAGGGTAATTATGTAATTTTTGTAAACAGAAGGGTACAAATTTTAAAATTGATTAATATAAGAAATTTAAGCTAATAAATAAAATAAATTATATTTTAGATCAAGATTTTGTTGATATATGGGAAAATGAAAAGTAGCAGAATAATCCCTGAACTTGTGTAACTACTGCAATTTAGCTCAGGTAAGTTCGTTCGGTTTAAGTTTTTATATATATAATGCCTAATGAATTATTATTGTACTAGTGGATGTTAAACAACTATAATGGTGATATGAAATTGTTTGGGAAATATGATTTAAAATTTTATTCTTGAACCGAATGAACGTTGGATAAAGTATAGTTGGTAATGCAAATGGATTATATTACATGTTATGCGGGATTGGTGGAGAGGAGGATGTTACATGATTTACAGTTATTTCCTGAGTATACCAACGTTCAGCATTTGTTGCGAACCATCATGTTATACTATCTTGATACTGGCGTGTTACGGGGGCAGATGTATAGCCTACGGGCTGGGCACTTGGTACCAAGGCGTGTTTTTGGTTGGATTAGATCTTACGAGCATTTGGTGTGTTTTGGTTGGTTTACCTGTATACTCATATCATTATAACATCTATCGAGCAGTAATTCTCATATTAAAGTATTGTATTGAAATTTTGTATGGTCTTGTATTATTCATGAATTCTTGGTAGTAACTTGTTTTGAATATGATAAACCTCTTATGAAATTATTAAATGAAGCTTGTACTCGAAGTCAATAAACTCACTAGATATGAATTGTGTTCGACAGGAAATATTGACCATTAAGTTTTAATAGTTTAAATTATCATGTTTAGTTCGGTAAGATTTACCATTTTTATTCGTCGAACTTACTAAACTTGATAAGCTTCCTTGCGTTACTTGTTGTTTTCTTGTAGATATCATTTTGTGGAATAGGATATCAGATCAACCTTTGAGTCACACTATCCACTTGAATTCAGTAGTTTTTGGATGTTTATTTTTGGCTTATATGGAATGTAATAGGTTTGAGATGCAAATGTTTTGAGATTTGGTATGTGTATATGATGTTGCCTATCATAAGTATGGTTGTAAGATTAAGATGTGAATGACATGATAATGTTATGTGTTCACTTGTATTGTGGTTAACTTGTAATCTTTTTACATTGTTAATGTTTGGAGAAAAACTTTGGTGTGTTTAAAATGGGTAGAAATGTGTACAATTGTGCTAGGTGTGAGGTAATGTTATATATTTGTGGCATGAAAGTATACCTTTTGTCTTAAATTGTTTTGTTTTGATTTGAGGTACCTTTGAATGGCATATTGGTTAGAAGGTTTATGTTGTTTGAATTGATATGTTTTTGAATGTTTAAAGTGTTGTTAAGTCAATTAATGCTATATCAATTTGGGTAACCTATTGGGAAAGTGTAAGTTTTGAATTGGCTTGTTTTAAGGGTTCCTAAAGCTCATTTTAAGCCTAAAAAATGTATGCTATGATTGAATTCGTTTATTTATTTTATTTTAGTTAAAATTTTTTATAATATAATGACTTGATGTTACTTGTTATGAACTGTTAACATGTTGTAGCATCCCGTAACCTTAATCCGGTGACTATGATAAGTGAGGGGTGTTACATTTAGTGGTTTCAGAGCTACAGTTTAGTCAATTCTCGGACTAAATGTAGCATGTTAGAAGTGTAGAATTACATGCCATTTAAACTTGTGATAGTGTGATGTGATTGATTCGATCTAACCCTTGTTTTTCTTATAGATTGTAAAGATATCGGTCGGATCTGATCGTGCTAACACCGATGAGGTTAATAGTAATGTACCTACTTTGGAACAAGGAATGAGTCATAGTATTTCGGTTTCAAAAGTATCTAGAAACGAGATTAAAAATATGTTCTTCAGGCTTATGAATCAATGGTTTACTAAATTTATGGAAACTAATTTTGTGGCTCAATAATCTCCACCCCCTGTTATACCTCCTGTGGCACCTCCACATTCTCATATGATTAAATCTAGTCGACGACCACCTGTAACACCCCTTACTCATGTTCGACGCCAGAACAGGGTACAAGGCATTACCTTACTAAAATGCATACAAACATATATTTCTGAGTCAACAAATTTTGTTCCAATTTGAAACTTTTTGTACTTTGTCTTAAAGTCTCATATTTGAGCCTATGAGGCCCAAAACAAACTTTAGAAACCCTTCGGTATTAAAGCGAATGCATTAGTAGACATTAGAAACTTACATTGAAAAATAGGGCACACGCCTGTGTGATCTCCTAACACGGCCATGTTGAAGGCCTGTGTAGCTCACACGGCCTAAGCATATAGGGACACTCCCGTGCCCCTTGCCTGTGTGGATTTAATTTCTAACATCGAACCTACAGGGGTTTTCACAATGCCTGGCACATGCTCATGTCCATGGCCCATGTTTCTCACACGGCCACAACATGCCCGTGTCTCAACCCGTGTGCAAAAACCATGGTATTTTATTTCTGACGTCATCAGCTCTTAAGGGTCACACGACCAAGGCAGATGTCCATGTGCTAGGCCGTGTGGTGATTTTAAATTCCACATGCAAGGTGCAGGCTTCACACGGTCTGGGTACATGCCCACTTCCTATGGCCGTGTCTTACACATAGTAGAGACAAATGGTCGTGTCTCATCCTGTGTGGTTACTACTAGACAGTATGACTTAGCCAACCTAAGGTCCAGGGGATACATGGCTTGGCCACACGCCCATGGGGCGGACCGTGTGTCACACACGGCCTAGACACACGCCTGTATGTCTACCCGTGTGGACCACATAAAGCTATTTACCAAGCCTTTTTGCCACATTTACTTGCACCAACCTAAACCATACCAAGCAAAACCAATTCACACACAATTACACTACCAATTCAACCACACATCAAGGCCATTGCACTTCATGCACAAGCAACACTTATCACATACTTAAATAACCTAATCATGCACTTATTCATCCATACTATTTGCCCATTCATGAAAACATCATCATTTGTATATATCAACAACAAATATTGGCCATTATCCATGGCCTTATACAAAATGGAGTATTTCCTACCAAGCCAACACACTTGGCCAAATTATCAAAGACACAAAACACAAAAGACCGAATCCATATACATGCCACATTCAAAAGATTAAAACCAACTATACCAAAAACTTTAAGGATAGTGTGATCAATGCCTCCGACGTCTCTTGATCCCCGAGCTAATTAGGCAGCAGTATAAGAAAATGAAAAGAAAAGGGAGCAAGTATAAAGCTTAGTAAGTTGCTTGTAAATAATTAACAACAAATTTGCCCTGCGATAACATGCTTACAACATAACACAATTTTCACATAATACATAAATGGTTATAAGCCTAACTTACTCATTTTTTCCCTTACTAATTATACAACATAAATTGAGCTCACATCTCATGAATTTCATATAGGTACCTATACCACTCACAACATGTAACACCCTTTACCCGTATCTGACGCTGGGAGAGGGTATGAGGCGTCACCTTACTAAAACACTTGAAAACATTCAACTTAAGCCCACAAAATGCGTCCCAATTTAAAACTTTTTCAAACATTGTCCTACAGACCTTTATATGGGCCTACGAGGTCTAAAACATGATTTTGAAACAATCCGGGACCATTTCGGGTACTTGAGAAGATTTCACTAAAAACTACTAAAAACAGGGCACACGCCCGTGTGGAAGGGCAACACGCCCATGTGCCCTTTAGACATGCTGTGCTGAGGGCCCGTGTGGTTCACACGGCCTAAGCACCTAGGGACATGCCCGTGCCCCTCGTCTGTGTAGATTTATTTTCTAACAATGAACCTACAGGGGTTTTCATATGGCCTGGCACACGCCCGTATGCTCAGGCCGTGTCCCTCACATAGCCATGACACACCCGTGTCGCAGCCCGTGTGTAAAAATCTTGACATTCTATTTCTGACGTCAACAATCACACAATCGTGGCACACACCTGTATGCTAGGCCGTATCCTTCACACAGTTGAGACACACGACTGTGTCTGAGCCCATGTGTTTACTACTAGTCATTTAATGCAACAAATTCAAGGTGCAAGGGACACACAGCCTAACCATACGCCCGTGGGGGTGACCGTGTGTCGCACACGGCCTAGACACATGCCCGTGTGTCTGCCCCTGTGGACAAAAATAGGCTTACCAAGCCTTTTTGCCAACCTGAAACAAGATCAAACACATAACAAAGCCTAACAAGACTTAAATACTCATCCAATGGCCATAATTAGGCATCCACACAACTTAATTTAATCAAACAAACCATGCATTCAATCTATTACTCCTAGCATATACAATTACTCATGCTAAATTCTCATTCTTGGAAACAATATCATTTGCATTTAATAACCAATGGTAAATATTTGCCAATAGCTTTGGCCTTATACAAAATGAAGTATTTCAATTTCAAGCCAATACATTTGGCTCCAAAATAATATGACACTTAACAAAATAATAAAGTCCTATACATGCCATATTCTCAAAATGCTAAAACTAACTATACCGAGTGCTTAGGATGATAGTGTGAACGAAGCCTCTGACGTACTTTGATCCACAAGCTAACTAGGCGGCACTATAAGAAAATGGAAAGAAGAGAGGTAAGCATAAAGCTTAGTAAGTTGCAAGTAAATAAAAGACAACAAAATTACCATGCTAAAACATACTCACAATTTATCATGATTTATGCATGATACAAAGAATAACCACAACATGACTTACTTGTTTTCATCCATTTCTAATTATACCACATAAAATCGAGCTCACATTTCATACATTTCATATAGGTACCTGCATCACTCACAAGATCATCATACTATCTTTCAATCTTAATACAGCTTTAAATTTTCCCGTTGAACCATTTAGAATACGAAAGGATATTCAATAAGTCTCCGACATAGGGTATCGAGCCAATGCCATGTCTCCAAACATGGTCTTACACTAGCTCACATGTCCAGCTGACGCCATGTCCTAGACATGGTCTTACACTGGCTCTTATATCTCGAGGCTGATGCCATGTCCCAGACATGGTCTTACACTAGCTTTCATATTTAGAGGGTGATGCCATGTCTCAGACATGGTCTTATACTAGCTTTCCTCTATCTGTGCCGATGCCATGTCCGAGACATGGTCTTACACTAGCTTGCAAATCGAGGTTGATGCCATGTCCCAGACATAGTCTTACATTAGCACTCATATCAACGCTGATGCCATGTCCCAGACATGGTCTTACACTGGCTAGCACATTTTTGTGTTGATGGCATGTCCTAGACATGGTCTTACACTAGCACTCGTATCAACCTTAGTATCACAACATGAATATCCAATCTATTCTTAAAGTTCAACCGGGCTCTATTATATATGTTCTCATCATTTCATGATTTAAAATCATCATTCAACAATTCATGCTCGAATAAACATACTCATACATAACTTATTTCACCATGCATTATTTTATGACAAAACGATAGTTTCATGCATAAAAATTAGTAATGTTGTATTATTTACCTACAACTTACGTCGATATACAAAATGGAAATGACTACTTGGTTTAGTCGATTTGCTTGGCCTTCCCGTAGCCTAGGTTCAGATTTTGTAAATCTTGATCTATAACAATAAAATTTACTAATTTAATCACCAATTTTAAGTCAAGAATCATAATTTGACAAAATGACCATTTTGCCTCTAGACTTTGGCAAAATGATCATTTTACCCCTAGGCTCGAAAATTGATTTTTATCGAATTTCCTAATTAACCAAGCCTAACCAAACTCTTTTTACTCTTATGGCTATCCAAAATTCCCATTATTTCACACAAGTACCAACAACTTATCAACTTTACAAATTAGTCCAAATTAGGTGTTTTTCCTAAACACCCTTTCACAAAAGTTTTTTATTTAACAACCTACATTCATTTTCCTTCATAAAGTTCCAGCAAAAAACACTTATACACTCTTGGAAAAACTCTAAATTTTCAACTAAATTGTAAAATACACCCCTCAATAGGTAGCATATGCTATAAGGGTCTCTAAAATGCAAAAATTATCAAGAAAGGCCATGAGAATCACTTACTTGTAAGAGAAATACTTGGCTAAGTTTTTATGCGTCAAAACCCCTTGTTTTTGCTGGTATTTCAGTGAAAGATGAGAGCTAGGCTATTAGGTTATTATTAAAATGCCAAATATCTCACCTAATACACCAAAAATTTTGACTTTTCTTTTCCTTAGGTCTCATGGCCGGCCACCCTATTTTAAAAGGGTGAAATTGCTCATTAAAGGTCCCCAATTTTAGTTCTCTATCTATTTAACTCAATATACTAGCAAATCGTAACTTTTTCCCCTTATGTAATTTAGTCCTTTTTCGTAATTAAACCTTTAATCGCGTAAATTAATTCACCAAAATTTTTACATACCCTTACAAAAATACTTTAACACATAAAATAATGCTAAATAATTTTCTCTAACCTCGGTTAAGTGATTCCAAAATCACTATTTCGACTAAACCCAATTTCGGGCCGTTACATTTCTCCCCCTTAGGGATTTTCGTCCCTAAAAATCTTACCGTTAAAGAGGTTCGGGTACTGATCCTTCCTAGTCTTCTCGAGTTCTCATGTGGCTTCCTCGACTCCATGTCTATGCCATAAAACTTTCAAGAGTGATATGCTTTTGTTCCTCAATTCCTTAAGCTTCCGAGCCAAAATTTTAATGGGCTTTTCACCATAGGTCATATCCGGATCTCTATCTCTGCCGGTGAAATCACGTGTGAAGGGTCGGAGCGGTAGTGACGTAACATCAATATGTGGAAGTCGTCGTGAATTTTCTCCAACTCAGATGGTAATGCTAGACGGTATGCTACTGGTCTAATTCTCTCAATCACCTCGCAAGGTCTGATAAACCATTGACTCAACTTGCCTTTCCTACCGAATTTGAGGACTTTCTTCCACAGGGAAACTTTCAAAAACATTCAAAATCACTGCGTAAGATTTCTGTCTATCTGAGGCAGCCTTTAAGTAGTCACGAATCACCTTAACTTTCCCTTCTATTTCTTTGACTAAATCGACCCCATGTATCTGATTCTCTTTAAGCTCTGACCAATACAAGGGCGTTCGACACTTGCGCCCATACAAAGCCTCATAAGGCACCATCTGGAGACTCGACTGATAACTATTATTATAAGCAAATTCAACTAGTGGCAAGTACTTTTCCCAACTGCCTTGGAACTCGAGAACGCAACATCTCAACATTTCTTCGAGAATTTGAATTACCCTCTCTGACTGGCCATTGGTCTGAGGATGGTAAGTCGTGCTAAAATTTAGTTTTGACCATAATGCCTCTTGCAACCTTTTCCAAAACCGAGATGTAAACCTCAGATCTCTATCCGAAATGATTGACAATGGCACTCCGTGTAGTCTTACTATCTCGGAAATGTACAAATCGGCTAATTTCTCAAGTGAATAGTCCGTACGAACTGGTATAAAATAAGCCAACTTAATTAGTCTATCCATAATGACCCATACTGTATCTTTCTTCTTTGGTGACAAAGGCAACCTTGACACGAAGTCCATGGTAATGTGGTCCCATTTCCACTCGGGAACCATTACGGGCTGAAGTAAACCCGAAGGTACTTGGTGTTCAGCTTTTACTTGCTGACAAACTAGGCACTTCGAGACAAACTCTGAAATGTCTCTTTTCATTCCCGACCACCAGTACATTTTCTTCAAGTCGTTATACATTTTCATACTGCCCGGGTGAATAGATAAACAACTACTATGTGCCTCTTACAAAATCCTCTAAATAAGTTCAATATCCTTAGGTACATAGATTCTGTCCCGATACATCAAACAACCGTCGACACCAACTCTGAAATCTAATTCCTTACTCATCTCACACTGAGCCACCTTGGCTTGCAAGTTTTTGTGATTCTTCTGAGCTTCGACAATCTCTTGTAGAAACATCGGTCTGGCTCTCATCTCAGCTAGGATTGATCCATCATCACTTATAGTCAACTGAGCATTCATGGCCCATAAGGCGAACAATGATTTCCTACTTAGCGCATTAGCAACTACATTTGCTCTCCTGGAGTGATGGTCAATCACCAACTCGTAGTCTTTTAGTAACTCTAGCCATCTTCGTTGCTGTAGATTCAACTCTTTTTGTGTCATCAAATAGTTTAGACTTTTGTGATCAGTGAAAACTCGGCATCTCTTGTCATACAAATAGTGTCTCCAAATCTTTAATGCGAACACGACAACAGACAATTCTAAATCGTGGGTCGGGTAATTTTTCTCGTACGGCTTTAGTTGTCTCGAGGCATAGGCTATTACCTTGCCTTCTTGCATGAGCGCACACCCCAAGCCATTCAAGGAAGAATCACTATACACTACGAATTCCTTTCCCGATTCTGGTTGTACTAACACTGGGGCCTTGGTCAACAAAGCCTTTAATTTCTCAAAACTCTACTGGCACTTTTTCGTCCGCTCAAACTTAACATCTTTTTGAAGTAGCCTCGTCATCGGAGTAGCAATCATTGAAAATCCTTTAACAAATCATCGGTAGTAGGCTTCTAAACCCAAAAAGCTTTTTATCTCTGACACATATCTTAGCGGTTTCTACTCTACAATAGTCGATATCTTGCTCGGGTCAACTCTAATCCCATCTCCCGAAATAATATGTCCCAAGAATCCGACCTCTCGTAGCCAAAATTCACTCATGCTAAACTTGGCGTACAACTATTTATCTCTTAAAGTCTGCAAGATAGTCCTCAAATGCTCTACATGCTCACCCTCTTCACGAGAATAAACGAGTATATCATCAATAAAGGCTAGGACAAACTTGTCAAAATAGGGTCAAAAAATGTGGTTCATCAAATCCATAAGTACCGCAGGAGCATTTGTCAAGCCAAAGGGCATAACGAGGAACTCATAGTGGCCATACCTCATCCGAAAGGTAGTTTTTGACACATCTTGTTCCTTGACTCTCAACTGGTAATATCCCGACCTTAGATCAATCTTAGAGAACATAGTTGCTCCTTTCAACTGGTCAAACAAGTCGTCGATCCTCGGAAACAGATATTTATTCTTCACTGTAACCTTGTTGAGCTGGTGGTAGTTTATGCACAATCTCATTGAGCCATCCTTTTTCTTTACGAATAATACCGAAGCTCCTCACGGGGAAAAGCTCAGTCTCGCAAAACCCTTATCCGTTAACTCTTGCAGCTAAGTCTTCAATTCCTTAGGTTTCATCGGAGCCATCTTATATGGAGCGATTAAGATAGGTGTCGTACTAGGGACCAACTCGATACCAAAATTGACTTCCCTCTCTAGTGGTAATCCAGGCAACTCTTCCAGAAACACATCTGGGTACTCGCATACCACTAGCACTAAATCAATCTTTGCCTCTGATACCTGGGTATTCAATACAAAAGCAAGGTATGACTCATACCCTTTTCTCAAATACCTCTGAGTCATCATAGAAGACATTACTATGGGTAGGCCATCCGTTTCACCTGATTCAATCCGGAGAACATCCCCGTTTTCACATTTTAGCTCAATAAACTTTCTTCCACAATGTACGACTACATCATGGGAAGTCAGCGAATCCATACCAAGGATTATGTCAAATTTATCAAACGGCAATAACATTAAGTTAGTCGGGAAGCAATGACCTTTAATTATCAAGGGACAATTCTTACACACTTGGTCAACTAGTACATGCTTGCCTAGTGGGTTAGACACCTTTACCACGAATTCAGTTGACTCAACTAGCATCTCTATTTTAGAGACCAATTTCATGCAAATATACGAATGGGTAGACCCCGGATCAATCAAAGCTATCACAGTAATATCATAGATAGAGAATTTACCCATAATCACATCGGGAGATGAAGCTTCTTTACGGGCATGGATGGCATAAGTCCTCACAGGCGCTCTGCCCTCGAACCTCACAGCAGAATCTCTGGGGGCACTTTGACTACTAGCCCCACTACCCGGGTTCTTCTACGGTCTACCTCTCAAAGGAGCACTACTCGCTCTCACCTCTTGCTTTTTATTTTCTTTATCCATCTTAGGGTAGTCTCGGATGAAGTGATCAAGTGAACCGCACCTGAAGCAACCTCTTTTATTTCCTCGACACTTACCAAGTGTCACCTACCACATTGTGAGCACTTAGGTCTATCCGGTCGAGCACTACCAACACTTGCAATAGAAGTGGTCTGAGCTTTGGGCGCCGTATGTTACTTAATCTTGCTTTTGCCCGAAAATTCCACTGAAGCATTTGATTGAGTGGTGAACTCTCTCGATCTCTTAGATGAGGATTGATGCGATTTCCCCATCTGTCTCTTCCTTGAGTCCCTAGACTCCATATCTACTTTCCTCTTTTCCTTGGCCAACTCTTCGGCTTTACATACTCTATCAATGAGCACCACAAACTCTTTCAACTCAAGAATACCGACTAACAACCGGATGTCCTCATTTAAGCCATCTTCAAATTGCTTACACTTGATGGCTTCAGAGGACACACACTCGGTAACTGTCATTTGACCTTACTTTAATTCAAGGAACTCCTTTCTCTTTTGGTCGATGAGCCTCTGGCTAATACACTTTTTCCACAACTCTTTTTGAAAGAACTCCTAAGTTACTCTTTCTCTCGGTACCACTGTGTAACACCCCAAACCTGGCCCGGACGTTATGGCCAGGTCTGGTGTATCACATGAATGATTTATTTATTTATAATTAGATACTTTGACAAATCTTTATGTTATTTGTCGGAAAATCATGACCCGTAGCTTGTAGTTGAAGAGCATCATTAGATTTAGAAACCGTTTTATTTACCATGTAAAGTTTATATCAAAATCCCATTGTTGTTGTTATCATTATTAAGTTATCCAATCATTACGTAAGGTATGTTTGAAAATGTTTGCAGTTAATTTTGAAAACCCGCATTTCCTAGTCTACCATTTTAAAACAAATAATAGTGTATCCCAAAGGCAAACACCCAAGTGGCCTTATTACAAAATAAATCCGAAATTAAAATAAAAATAGAAAGAGAAATAGAAATAAATTAAAACCAAATGAAAACCAGAAGCATAATCCAGTGGCCACCCTGAGTCCCTCGCAGCTCCAAATCCACTATGGTTGGGGGTTACCTGCATAGGTGAAATAATAGGGTAAGTTTATGAAAACTTAGTGTGTAATTAAACCCAACCAATACTGAGATTAGACATGCAGTTCAGTCTGGGCCGAAGCCCTATTCAGATACAGATCAATCTAGGCCTTGGCCCTTGATATTCACGATATGAAGTAATAAAATTTATAATAAATAATCACACAGAAAACTAACTATTATCACGATTTTAAGGCAAGCGCACCTATCGAACAGTAGTATAGCTTAGTGGCAAGACCGAGATATCATACCCAAGCGAACCAAAAGTACTAGTACTAACTTTCTTTCTATTATTTAAACTAAAAATAAAATGGGATTTTATTAATTAAACTAACTATTAGACTAAGCTAAGAATGCACAAAAAGTAAATTAGGAAAAACTCTTAGGAAAACTGAATGATTTGGACAATACTCAAGGGAGAATCCACCAAGACTTCACTTGTTATCAACTTTTGAACTAGATGATTTATTCACTTGACTTGATCCGTAGAAATCCCTAATTTATGTTAATACCTCCGTCGAAGATAAGAACAACTAATCCTAAGTTGATTAATTGAAATCTCTTTCTAGTTAAAACCCCTAGTCTTGCATTAACTCGATCTATGGATTCCCTTATTAGGTTTGACCCTAATCTGGCAAATTTATGTCGCCCTATGTCTAGGGTTGCATGCAACTCCGCTTAATTGTGTTGGATCTACTCTTATGCAGGGACTTTTGCTCCTCTACATAAGCACATTTGACTTAATCAATATCTTAGAAATATCAATTTAAGAGTTAAAGACACAATTAAGAACAAATCAAATATTTATCATATAATTCAAGAGAAAATAATAACAAGATCTGTCTTAGGTTTCATCCCCCTCAAATATTAGAGGGATTTAGTTCATAATTAATAAAGAAAACATTTTAGAAGAAATAAAAAAACAAAACATAAAGAACCCAAAAGCCCCTGTAGGAATTTGAAGGGAGATCCTCAGTCTTGAGGGAGAATTCAGCTTCTGAGATGGATCAATCGGCTTCTCTTAGAGTAATTCCTTGCTTCTACTTTCTGTGTTGGCAGAAATAAGGCACTCTTTTTTAGGAGAGGAAAGGCACACCCTTGGGGTTGCCTCCTAGGGTCTTTATATAGAGCTTTGGAATGCCTTTCTTAGCCTCTAAGCATCCTTTTCCAAGTGAAATTGCACCTTCTCACAACACGAACATGCCTGTGTGCCACGCCCGTGTGGATTGAGGCCCAGGCCATGGTCGGGCCTGTTGATGGTGGCACGACCGTATGGTCTGGCCGTGCTTGTCGGGATTAGGCCGTATTTGAGCTTAAGGAGGCACGGCCGTGTGGTGAATCTCTGGGCTATGTTGTTTTTATTCTTTGGCCAATTTCCTCTGTTTTTGGCCCGTTTCTTGCTCTTTTCTCTTCCTTAAGCTCACCTGGGCATTAAACATGAAATAGAAGGATTAAGAGCACCAATTTCCACAAATTCAATGGTAATTCATCCAGAAATTAAGCTAAGCATGAGGTAAAAACATGTATAATTTATTGTTTATCAAATACCCCCACACTTAAGCCTTTGCTTTTCCTCAAGCAAAATCTCAACTCATAATTAAGAATCATTCTTGTCAACTTATAACTCTTATCAATAATGTTTCAAACTAATCTACAAGTAATCATATAATGAGAATTCAACCAGAAGAACATTAAAGATTCAAACACTCTAAGTTGATAATTTTATCACAGAAACATAGGTTTTCTCCCTTGTCCTAAGTAATTACCTCTCAATCAAAATTAAAAAGAATTGACATCCTTACTAAAGATTCACTCTATCCACTCAAAGTGTTTAGGGTTCAAGAATTAATCACTCGTTAGTTAACCTGAAAAGTTATTACCATAGGCTTGCAAGAAAATCAAATCTCCACCACTATAGATTGATATGACACATTGATCAAGAGGTCTTTCAATGGTTGTAATGGGGCTACGGTTAGGGGTGTTGTCACAAGATGAAAAAGAGAGGGTTAGAATCGAGATTGAATTGAAAAATCATCTAGCTAGAAAATCTCTATCACTAGAACATATTCCTCGAGCTAAGCCTTATGATGACATCATTCTGGGTTTGATAGCTTATAATAGAAATATGTAAAAAAATATTAAACTATAACTAAGATATGAATTACAACTGAATTAACTGTATATACATTTTTTTAAGAACAAATCAAATATTTTACTTTGAATATTTATAAACTTTACAAACTGGAAAAGAGAATAAAGCTAGATAATAAATCAACTCAAATCGCAACAAAAATAGGGATCAAATAGAATTCAACAAAAACGGGTTATAGGTTGATATTAGAGGTAAGTCAAAGACCGGGTTATTAGGCTCAATAGGGTTCACTAGGGGTTAATTTGTAGAGGTAGGCTTTTATGGAGTAAGTGGGTTAAATCTTATGTGCCTTTATCATCTCAGTTTATCAAATCAATGATATGGTCTCGACATGTATAATCGAAGCAAGTTCTAGAATAACAAATCAATATTGACTCACTCAAAGCAACAATAAAAGTGAGCACGAAAGAATGTATGCTCAAAGGGCTCAAAAATCTCACCAGAATTATGGCTTTTGATGTCAATCCTGCGAATTTCAAATCTCAAGATAACACTGAAAATTAGGGAAGAATAACTTAGAAAAAATTTATATTCTCAAAAATTTCAACTTATCATGCTTGATTCCCTAGTGTTTTAAAGTTTGAATAATCAAAGTATAAGCACCTATGTCTTAATTCTCAACATATCAATAAAAGTCATAAATTAATCAAAATTAATTCCTAATAGGAGATTGAAGATAATGCAGAGAGTGAAAGTGAGAATTCGAAATTTTGAGAACAATGCAAAAACTTAGTTTTAAAAATTTTCAGGGGTTTCAAAGAGAATGCAATGACTGAAAGTAAGTTTCCCCCCACACTTAAGATGTACATTACCCTCAATGTACAAAGATACATTAGTAGCAATAGAAGCGTAAGATCATAAGATAGGGAAAGGCATGAAACTCCCTGATATGAATTTGTGAGGTGGTGGTGCCTATAGAGTGTTTAGGACAAAGGAAGGTGAAGAGGTGGATACTCCAGTGGTGGTAGTGTTTGTTTGTCCACAACTTTCATGTTGAGAGGGTAGGCTTTGGCGGTGTCATCTGTGTGATGTTATGGCAAGGTTCCCTTTAGATTTTGGATTTGAGCTGTAAAGCTCCTTTGAAACTGCGAAAGCATTTATCAGTTTTAAGGAATTTGGATTAACAGAATATGTTTGTTAGGGGATAACCGATATGAAATAATTCAAATAAAGGAATAAAATAAATTAAGTTCTAAAAATACTAAAATTTAAATAATGAAAAAGATAAGATGAAATAAAATAAAAAGAAAAACAAAAAGGAAAATAAAAGAGAAGAAAAGAGGATTAGAAAGTTCTAATCCTCAGATGGGTCGTGAGGTGGGGGTGGTGCGGAGATATGAAGGTGCTGGCATATCTGTTGAAGAGTAGCGTCGATATGATCTAAGCGTTGGAAGCACTGTTACTCGAATCGTGTGAGGCGCTCAGATATGTTAGCGTGTGAAGCTGCCGCATGAACTCGGCGGCGAGGGGGTGGTGGCTCAGCTGGGGCCTCCTCTGGTGGTGGTGGGACATCATCCGTAATGTCCTCTGAATCCTCGGCCTCTCAGGGTAGACGGTACTGTGGAGGGCCGGTCCCAGGTTTGCGCTGGATCATCCTTATATGTAGCATAGTCTAGATGCCCTATGGGGACATCTGGCCGATCAGAGTGTAGGAGGATGTCTGGGCCGCGGTGTTGAGCAGGCCGAAGTAGCGGGCCAACCGTGTGATGTACGGGCCCATAGATATAATGCCCCTACGATGCCTCTCAGTCTGGTGCTGGATGGTATAGGCGATGAAAAAAGCGAGGTCGATGGTATGCGCGTTCGCCATGCTCCATAAGAAGTAGGCGTCGTGTGTGCTGACGACAGCAGGGCTCTCGCGTCTACCTGTCAAGGTGTGTGCAAATAGGGCGTGAAGGTACCTCAAGGATGGGGCGAGGGCGGTCGCCTTGGGGTGACTAGGGTTATATGTGGGCTGCTCAGGGATGATGGCGCACCAGTAGTTGACTGGGGAGACGTGGATGCAATAGTGGAGTGTGGGAAAGTCTTCGTCAGCTATGAACTTATCTATGTAGAACCCAAGTGCAATACCAAATTCGGGAACGCTCAACTGGCGCACCAATCCACCGAGGCAAAATTGAATGGTGCCTGGGTCATCGTGGTTTGTCATCACTACCTGTAAATGAAAAGTAGAGTAGAACTCTAATGTTAGCTCAAGGTAGGTAGGCTCAATGATGTTAAAGAATTGCTCCCACAGCTCGGTGGATAGTAGGGCCCGAATAGCGTCAGCAAGTTAGACTTACTCTAGGGCGGCCCAGTCAATGCATCGTCGGGCTCTTAGCGGTCGTGCTTGTAGGATCTGAAGTAACTCCTCTTGGAAGTTCTATGGGAATTGAGTGAATGGATGGCAAGTTTCAGTTGTGGGTCTAGAGGATGAACCACCGGGCCCCTTTTGTTTCTTTGAGATGGGGAAGTCAGCTTTCTTTCCACGCGACGAAGACATAATTCTTAAAATAAAACGGAAAACAATATGCATTAGTCCTAAAATTTGAAACTAAATTAAAAAGATACTATGAATATTATTAAGTTGTTATGCTTAAACAAAACACAACATATTGGAAATAGTATTGAGAGGGTGATTCACTAACCTAAGTAATATATTCTACTTGTCCTAAACATGATATCAAATTATAGAGGCATGGGTAGCAATTTATACTAAGTGAGTATTACTTTAGATAAGGAAAAGTGGCAAGCCTAAAGAGAGTCTAAATGGCATCATGGAATTCTCTATAGTATTCTAGATTGTTCATGCTAAATCAATGAATTTCATTCTCTAAAATAATGTAAAAACTAAATAAAACATGTTATTAACATAAAAATAAATAAAACCATTAGAAATTAAAGAAGAAAATAAAAAAACGGAACCGAATAGGTGACTAATAGGGTGGAACACGGTCGTGGAGGAGCTTTGGAGGCCGGCGGCGGCGCTAGGAAGGCTTGATGTGGGTTTTGGGTGGGAGGATTTTAGGGTTTCAATTGAAGAAGAAGATGAATAGTGGCCTGTTTATATAGGTTTTTGGGTCACACGGGCATGTCACACACCCGTGTAGCTTGGGTTTTGCCTGTGTGGTTCGAAAATCGGGGATTTTGGCATGCCTGGTTTGAGGCACACGCCCGTGTACCTAGGGCGTGTTGAGGTACACGCCTGTGTCGCACGGCCATGTCCTTTGATGTTTGCTTCTCCCATGGCTGTGTAGTAAGTCACACGCTCGTGTCTGAATTGATAGTGTCGAGCACAGCCTTGAGGCATGGGTGTGTCGCACACCTGTGTTGGAATTGACAGTGTTGGCCACGGCCATATTGCATGGCCGTGGCAATTTGTCGAAGCCCGTGTGTTAGAAGAATTTTTACCTTGCTTGTACACGGCCGTGTCTCTGGTCGTACTGTTCGCACGGCCTTAGGCACGCCCGTGGGAATGGCCGTGTGGCTCGAAAGACCTATATTAAAAAGTGTTAGTCGATGTATTAGAAAGCTAAAATAAAAAGATTTACTAAGTTAGTGCTCGGGTTGCCTCCCGAGAAGCGCTTATTTAGAGTCTAAGCTCGACTCTAATTGTATGTATCATGACAGGAGTTCGTGGAGCTAAAGCTCCTTCCTATTATTCTTGAAATTCTCACCTCTATAATGTTTAAGCCAATGGTCGTTTACCTTGAAAGTGCCGTGGTTTGGATGAGTTACCTCAACTGTGCCGTATGGAAAGACAGTTTGAACAGTGAACGGGCCTTACCATCTTGATTTAAGTTTTCCAGGGAATAGTTTGAGCCTTAAGTTGTATAATAAGACGAGATCACCGGTTTTGAACTGCTTAGGTTGTCTCAAACAATTACCATGGCGTCGCTTTGTGGCTTCTATATATAATCGTGAGTTTTCATAGGCATTGCAGCGCCATTCATCCAGCTCATTTAGTTGCATTAGACGTTTCTAACCTGCAAGCTTAAAATCAAGATTTAAAAATTTAATAGCCCAAAATGCTTTATGTTCGAGTTCAAATGGCAGATGACAACTTTTTCCGTAAACAAGTCTATAAGGAGATGTTCTTATAGGAGTTTTAAATGTAGTTCTATAAGCCCATAAGGCGTCATCTACTTTCCTTGACCAATCTCTCCTATTTGATTCTACCGTTTTTTTCTTGAATGCGTTTTAATTCTCTATTTGTCACTTCAACTTAACCACTGGTTTGTGGGTGATAGGGGTAGCTATTCTATGGTGCACTCCATATCTTTTTAAAACTTTATCAAATTGGGCATTGCAAAAATGAGTACCCCTATCACTGATAATTATCCTAAGTGTTCCGAATCGAGAGAAATTTTTTTTAAGCAAACGTACTACCATTCTTGCATCATAAGTAGGTAAGGCTTGGGCTTCCACCCATTTTGACATGAAATCTACTGCTACTAGTATGTACTTATTCCCAAACAAAGTAGGGAAAGGACCCATGAAATCAATACCCCATACATAAAATATTTTACATGAAAGTATATAGTTTTGAGGCATTTCATTATGCTGAGAGATATTACCTCTTCTTTGGCATTTATCACAAGAGGTCACATACTTGTTGGCATCCTTGAAAAGGATGGGCCAGTAAAAACCTGATTCGAGTACTTTGTGAGCAATTCTAGCTCCACTGTGGTGTTCTCCTGTTGGTCTCGAATGGCAGTGATCTAAAATTTTATATGCTTCTATCTCAGTAACGCATCTTCAAATGACTTGATCTGTACAAATACAGAAAAGGAAAGGATCTTCCCAAAAGTAGTTTTTCACATCAGTGAAGAATCGCTTCTTTTGCTGATGGGTCAACTCTTTTGGGGTTATGTTAGCTGCTAAATAATTTGTGAAATCAACAAACCAAGGAACGACAACTTCTGCTATGGCTAGTAGTTGTTCTTCAGGAAACAAGTCATTTTTTTATTGAAGGCCCCGGGGTGTGGATTTTCCAATCTTGAAAGGTGATTTGCCGCCAAATTTTTAACTCCTTTCTTGTCTTTTATTTCTAAGTCGAATTCCTGTAACAATAGAATCCATCTTATTAATCAAGGTTTTGCATCAGTTTTAGTTAAAAGATAACAAAAAGCAGAATGATCAGTATAAACGATCACTTTTGACAATATCAAATATGATCTGAATTTATCAAATGCAAAAATAATGGCCAGCAATTCTTTTTCTATGGTAGTATAATTTGCTTGCGTAGCTGTCAAAGTTTTGCTAGCATAATAAATCGATTGAAAGTGCTTGTCTCTTCGTTGTCCCAAAACTGCACCTACTGCAAAATCACTTGCATCACACATTAGTTCAAAATGTAGATTCCAATTAGGTGAAATCATAATCGGGGCATTAAATAACTTTTCTTTGAGAGTGTTAAAAGACTCAAAACATTCCTGGTCAAATTTGAAAAGCACATCTTTTTCTAGTAATTTTGTTAAAGGCTTAGCTATTTTCGAAAAATCTTTAATAAATCTGCGATAAAAACCAGCATGTCCTAAAAAGCTTCTTATAGCCTTAACTGAATTAGGAGAGGTAATTTTTCAATGGTTTCAATTTTTGCTTTATCTACCTTTATCCCTTTACTAGAAATTTTATGTCTTAGTACAATACCTTCTTGAACCATAAAGTGACATTTTTCCCAATTGAGCACTAGATTGGTCTCTTCACACCTTGTCAGAACATGTTTTAAATTATTAAGACAGAGTTGAAAAGAACTATCAAAAATTGAAAACCAAAAAATCATCCATAAATAGCTCCATGATGTCTTCCACGAGTTCGTCAAAGATAGCTAACATGCATCTCTGAAAAGTAGCAGGAGCGTTACATAAACCAAAAGGCATTCTATGATAAGCAAACGTGCCTATGGGCATGTGAATGTTTTCTTTTCTTGATCTCCTAGAGCTATCGGGATTTGGAAGTAACCAGAGAGGCCATCCAAGAATAGTAATACATATGTCCTGACAATCTTTCCAACATCTGATCTATAAGGGGTAAGGGAAAATGGTCTTTTCGAGTTGCATCATTCAACTTTCTATAATCAATACAAACTCTCCATCTAGTTACTATTCTTGTAGGTATTGACTCCTTTTTGTCATTAGACGCCACAGTCATGCCTCCCTTTTTAGGGACAACCTGCACAGGACTTGCCCAAGAACCGTCAGAAATAGGATAAATGATGCATGCGTCTAGAAGTTTAATTACCTCAGTTTTTATGACTTCCTTCATGTTGGGATTCAATCGTCTTTGAGTTTGCACCGATGGCTTATACTTATCTTCCATTAAAATTTTGTGGGTGCAAAAAGAAGGGCTAATTCCTTTGATATCAGAAATCTTCCAAGCTATAGCCTTTTTGTGTTCCCTTAATACTTGAAGTAATTCCTCTTTCTCTTTAGCGCTCAAATCTGATGTGATAATCACTGGAAATGTAAAATCATCTCCCAAAAATGCATATTCTAAGTGGTCAGGCAATTGCTTTAGCTTTAATTTAGGAGGTTTATCAATCGAGGGCTTTTGTCTCAGTTCATTATTTAACTTAAGACCCTCATAACTTATGTGCCTTGTGACAAGTTCATGAGAGTTCAACTCTTCCATTACTTCTTTTACTTCAGTTGTGGCTTCATCTTTCTCCACACCTTGAACGAGACACAGTTCCAACGTGTCTTCAAGAGTGATTTCCTGAAAATTGTCTTGAACAAAATAATCAATAACATCAATGAAATAACAAGAATCATCTTGTTCTTTAGAAAATCGCATAGTATCATAAATTTTAAAGACAACTTCTTCTTCACCAACCCTAAGCACTAATTTACCATCCCATACATCAATAATAGCTCTAGCAGTAGCTAAGAATGGGTGTCCTAAAATTAAAGGTACCTCAATATCTTCATCCATGTCAAGCATAACAAAATCAACAGGGAATATAAATTTATCTACTTTTACTAACACATCTTCAATGATTCCCCTATGATATTTAACAGATCTATGAGCTAATTGAATACTCATCCTAGTGGGTTTTGGTTCCCCTAGACCTAGTTGCTTGAATATTTTGTAGGGCATTAAGTAAATACTAGCACCTAGATCAGTTAAGACTTTTTCAATGATTAAACTACCAATTAAGTAAGGAATAGTAATACTCCCTGGGTCTTTCAGTTTGGCTGGCAGTTTATTTTGGAGAATAGCTGAGCATTCCTCGTTGAGTTCTACTGTGGCTAGTTCTTCCAACTTCCTTTTATTTGTGAGAAGTTCCTTTAAAAACTTTGCATACTTCGGCATCTGTGAAATCGCTTCAACAAAAGGTAGGTTAATATGTAGCTGTTTAAAAAGTTCAAGAATTTTACCTAATTGAGCATCCATGCGGTCTTTCTTTAACTTTGCCGGATATGGTATGGGCGGTTTATATTCTTTAAGTGCTGGTGGAGTGTTTTCCTTGGTCTCTTCTTCCTCTACCTTGTCATTTTTGGATTCTTGAACAGGCTTCTCTTCTGGTTCAGCCAGTACTTTCCCATCCCTTAGAGTAATTGCTTTGACATGTTCTCTAGGATTTGGCTCAATGTTACTTGGTAGACCATCTTGTGGTCTTTCTGATATTAACTTGGCAAGTTGACCAATTTGATTCTCGAGCCCTTGAATGGATGCTTGCTGGTTCTTTAGTGCCGTTTCGGTGTTTTGGAAACTAGTCTCTGATGCGGCCATAAATTTGGTGAACATCTCTTCAAGGTTCAGATTTTTCTCTTGTTGTGGAGGTGGCTGTTGAAATCTCGGAAGAGGTGGTTGTCTTTGATTTCCTTGTCCTCCCCATGAAAAATTAGGGTGGTTCCGCCAACCTGCATTGTAAGTATTACTTAAGGATTATTTTGAGATCTAGCATTGTTACCCATATAGTTGGCTTGCTTAGTTTCCATGCTGTGTCCATAGGAAGAGTAATCTGGATTGTACATGTTTCCTTGTATTGCATCACACTGCATCACTGGGTGTGCCTGTGTAGAACCAACAAAATTATCAATCTTTTTACTTAAAAGTTCTACCTGATTAGAAAGCATGGTGACGGCATCAAGGTTAAAAACTCCTGTAGCTTTTGTTGGCTTTGTCCTTATGACTTGCCACTGATAGTTATTCAGTGACATCTCTTTTATAAACTCATAGGTTGCTTTGGGTGTTTTGTTGTTGGTTGTTCCTCCAGCGGTTGCATCGATCATTTGCCGTGTTGAAGGGGTCAAACTATTGTGAAAGGTTTGAACTTGTAACCATAAAGGCAAACCATGGTGAGGGCACCTTCTCAAAAGATCCTTATATCTCTCCCAGGCATCATAAAGTGTCTCTAAATCTATCTACACCAAAGAAGAGATATCATTCCGTAATTTAGCTATTTTAGCTGGAGGGAAATACTTAAGTAAAAAATTTTCAGTCATCTGTTCCCACGTAGTGATTGAGCCTCGTGGTAGAGAATTTAACCATTGTTTAGCTTTATTCCTTAAGGAAAAAGGAAATAATCGAAGGCGAATGGCAAATTTAAGACCCCTAGTTAATACTTCTGTCGAAGATAAGAACAACTAATCCTAAGTTGATTAACTGAAATCTCTTTCTAGTTAAAACCCCTAGTCTTGCATTAACTCCATCTATGGATTCCCTTATTAGGTTTGACCCTAATTTGGCAAATTTATGTCGCCCTATGTCTAGGGTTGTATGCAACTCCACTTAATTGTGTTGGATCTACTCCTATGCAGGGACTTTTGAGAGTTAAAGACACAATTAAGAACAAATCAAATATTTATCATATAATTCAAGAGAAAATAATAACAAGATCTGTCTTAGGTTTCATCCCCCTCAAATATTTGAGGGATTTAGTTCATAATTAATAAAGAAAACATCTTAGAAGAAATAAAATAACAAAACATAAAGAACCCAAAAACCCCTGTAGGAATTTGAAGGGAGATCCTTAGTCTTGAGGGAGAATTTAGCTTCTGAGATGGATCAATTGACTTCCCTTGGAGTAATTTCTTGCTTCTACTTTCTGTGTTGGCAGAAATAAGGCACTCTTTTTTAGGAGAGGAAAGGCAAACCCTTGGAGTTGCCTCCTAGGGTCTTTATATAGAGCTTTGGAATGCCTTTCTTAGCCTCTAAGCATCCTTTTCCAAGTGAAATTGTACCTCCTTGCAACAGGGACACGCCCGTGTGCCACGCCCATATGGATCGAGGCCTAGGCCGTGGTCAGGCCTGTTGATGGTGGCACGGCCGTGTGGTCTGGCCGTGCTTGTCGGGGTTGGGTTGTGTTTGAGCTTAAGGAGGCACGGCCGTGTGGTGAATCTCCGGGCTGTGTTGTTTTCATTCTTTGGCCCATTTCCTTCGTTTTTAGCCCGTTTCTTGCTCTTTTCTCTTCATTAAGCTCACTTGGGCATTAAATATGAAATAGAAGGATTAAAAGCAACAATTTCCACAAATTCAATGGTAATTTATCCAGAAATTAAGCTAAGCCTGAGGTAAAAACATGTATAATTTATCATTTATCAGCCCTATTCAGAAACAGAGTGGGCCTTGGGCCCATTACAAATGCAAAACAGAATAGAAATATATATGCAAAAGCCCAATCCCAGTCCAGCCTAACACACCACCCGTACCAACCCATCACACTATGTGGGGAATAACTCAACCCACCTAGCCCTACACACCACAGACGCAGCAGAGCTGCTAATACAGAGATCGTGGCAGAGCCACCAGAACAGAATTATGAGGCGAAGCCTCTAAGTAGAATACGTGGCAGTGCCACTATACAGAACTTCCTCCAAATAAAAAACCCAACCCCATGCAACTAGAGTACTACATATCATAAGCATACAGATTATCAGATACAGATATGGACATGCAAATCAGTCAACTATTTCTAGGGGTAAAACAGTCTTTTTGCAACTAGGGGTAAAATGGTAATTTTACCCCTCAAGGGTATATCAACAACTAATACGACCTTCTAGTAGGTCTAACATCGCTCCGAGCGACTCAGGGAGTCCATACAGTCACATAGTAAAATCGAGCCCAAAACCCCTATTGGGCCCGAGGGAGCCCACACGCTCGTGTGGCCCGCTCAGTCTAAGCTTACGCATATTATCACAAATTTAGCATCTAACATACCAGAAAACACTTACCGCATAATTTTACCCATATGGGCCCGTAGGCCCATTGGGCCCATTTCGGCCCATCGAGGCCCAAAACAGCCCAAGTGCACGAAAACGTGCACACCGACCCTTACAGTCCAATATCCAAGATTCGTGATTTTGGATTAGCCCACGAGCATTCACACGCTCGCAAGACCTCGAAATGCTGGCATTTCGGCATTCTAACTTTTTGGCTTTTTGCTGATCTATGCTATTGGAGAGGGTCGTTACACCATATCCACCAAAATCCATTAACAATCATCCCATACCAGAAAAAGTTACCCTTTTCTTACCTTACCGAGATCTAAACAATAGATCTAGTTATTACGATGCCCCTAGCCACCAACCGCTCCTTACAAGATCATCCTTTATCACACTAATACACACAAGAAACCAAAAGGAAAGAGACTATAATGGATACTCAACAAAGAGGTCAAAATCGATAGCAACCAGGGAGATAGGGGTTTTCAGCTTTTCTTTATTCACAAGAAACATGAAAGAAAAAGAATAGGGTATTTACCACAGGGGTTTGCTAGACTGATTTAATACCACTAGAAGTTATTTCCACTACTCTAAGCCCCGATTTACACTTGATCTAATCGAAGCACAAGGGGACAAGAAGAATAGATGAAAGGGGTTGGAAGAACAACAGAGAAAAGAGGATGGGGTTCAGTTTTGAGAAGAGAAAACTAGAGAGGGTTCGGCCAAGAAGTGTTTAAGAGAAAAGAGTGGTATGGTTCGGCTTTAGAAAATGACTCAAGCAAAGGAAAAGAGGAGAAGCTCAATGAGGTTCGGCTCCCTGAACAAATCGGCATAGAGGGAAGCTAAGTGTTTTGGGATTTTAGCTTTTGGAGAAATCGGCCAAAAGGGGTTTTAGGGAAATCAATTCCAAATAATGGAGAAAAAGAAGAAGAAGAAGAAGAGAAAGTAGGTTCGGCCAAATCAAGTTTGAGAGACCAAGGTAGGATTCGATTGGCCACAAAAGAAAAGAAGAAGAAAGAGGAGGTTTAAGAGTCGACTAAAGTAAGCATTCGGTGTAAAACAAGGCAAGAATCAAAACTCGAGGAGACCACAAAAGAAATCAATACCTACTACACCAACCCACCGAAATGCAAAAAGCAATAAAATCTCAAAAAAAAAAAACCCAAAAAGAATTTGGCATACACCCATTACATTTTTGCCGAAAATCCAACTCCCAAAAGTCCCTAGCTGATTTTGCAACTATAAAGTCCCCCATTCGGCCAACTTTTGCTTCTCACTCCAATCCCTAAATTTTCTCCTTGATAATCTCCCCTAATCACTTCTCAATCCAATCCCATGAGCACTCAAACTTCTTCTCTAAGAATTCCATATCGAGTCCACCTCTTACCATGCTCATGTAGCAAAATTAAAAGATTTTACCATCAGGGGGATTTGAACCTTGGACTCCCTTACAAGCCACAACACTCCTTCGCCCTTGCATCTTAAGTGACGTCCCTCTGCCACTTTACCACAAGCTTTCTTGTGTCACAAATTTCAACATTAATTTAAAAGCCCTATATGCTAACATCCAGAGTTCCCTAAAGTAAAAATTAAAATTTACCAGGGCTTAGGCTTTAGCCCAGGCCTTCCAAAGGCCCACTAAACACACTCAAATCATTACTTCTGCATATCAAGCCATGAAAAAATAAATTTAGGCAAAAAATTCAAAAACCCTAAAATTTGGGGTGTCACACACTGACACGAGAGTATTCCACCATTGGTAGGCTAAATCTCGTAGAAGCAACACTAGGCATTTGATACACTCTTCAAGTGTGCATGATAACTCATCGAACACTCTGATGGTGTTCTCCAACCAGAACTCGGCCCTCTTTGGGTCATCATCTTTATTTGCCCAGAATTCCTCGGCCCCATGTTTTCTAATTCGATCTACTGGAGGTTTGTCTCTCCTACCCATTTTTGCTCTTTGAGGAGCTACTAGGGCATGCTGATAAATTAGAGGAGGTGGGGGAGGTGGAGCGTTCAGGTTCACACGAACGTACTCCGTATACCAAGCATCCATCATTTGGAGGTAGCCTTCTTTAGCCCCTCTGCCCTACCTTATCGTCACAGGCCTGGTCTTGATTGGCGCGGTCCCTTCTGCAGGAGCTGGTGCTTTATTTTCCACATTGTCCACCATAACTCCTCCAGGATCCATTAGTATATGAAAAACACAATTTATAATCGTTAGGAGTCGTCACACTATCATATCAGTATTATGGCATGTATAGCTAGACTCATAACAAGCTAGGTTAGTCCTAGAATCGACTAAACCATAGCTCTGATACCACTAAATGTAACACCCCTTACCCGTATCTGATGCCGGGATAGGGTACGAGGCGTCACCTTACTAAACACTTGCAAATATTAACTTAAGCCCACAAAATGCGTCCCAATTTGAAACTTTTTCAAACATTGTCCTACGGACCTTCATATGGGTCTACGAGGCCTAAAACATGATTTGGAAACAATCCGGGACCATTTCGGGTACTTGGGAAAATTTCACTAAAAATTACTAAAAATAGGGCACACGCCCGTGTGGAAGGGTAACACGCTCGTGTGCCCTCTAGACATGGCTGTGCTGATGGCTCGTGTGGTTCACACCACCTAAGCACCTAGGGACACGCTCGTGCCCCTTGTTCGTGTAGATTTATTTTCTAACATCGAACCTACAGGGATTTTTACACGGCCTGGCACACGCCCGTGTGCTCAGCCCGTGTCCCTCACACGGCCATTGTCATAGCCCGATTTTGGGCCTAATCAGAACAGTGGTTTTAGGACCACAAATTTGACGAAGAAAAATTTATTTTATTATATTTTTATAGTCTACAATTTCACGGAATGATTTCGCGAAAGTTGAGTTCTACATGTTAGAAGTGTCTAATTGTTATGCAGTTTTAAATTGGAGGCCCTTAAATGGTTATTAGACCATTATTATTTGATTTGGACAAAAATGGACATGAGTAGAAAAAATTCTCAGGAAAGGACAAAAAGGCATTTTTGTCATTTGTTAATTAAAAGAATTAAAAAGGGAAAATCAAGCCAAATTCTTGTCCATCTTCTTCATATGGCCGAATGTAGCATGGGGGAAGCCATGGCTAGGGTTTCCAAGCTACCAAGCTTAATAGTAAGTCCGTTCTTGCCCCGTTTTTAATATTCTTTACATTTTGAAATCTCGATAACTCGGTTTAGCTATTTCTACCCTTATTTTGAGCTAGGGTTTTAGTTCAAAAATTTACCCATGTTGAATAATTGTGTATTTTGATGATTAAGGTAGATTATGCATGTCTATGATGAGAGAAATGAGTTTTACTAGGTGATTTTCGATGAAACTGAATAAAAAGGGCTAAATTGTAAAAGTTAAAACTTGGTCATAAGTATGTGATTTAGTGAGAAATGTTGACTACCATAGTTATGAAAATGGTTTGGCTAGGTCCAAAATACAAGGAAATTGAACAAAAATCAATTTATGAGCCTAGAGGCAAAAGTGTAATTTTGTGAAAATTTAGGGGCAAAAATGTAATTTTACCATAATATGATTTTTGGATCACATTGAATATGTGACTAATAAATGAGCTAATTGTGATATTATAGATCATGAAAAATGAAATTTGGGCTTAGATCGGGGAGGATTAAGGTTATGGACCAAATTGGAAAAATTAGCTTTCTTCATGTTCAAGGTAAATTTATATGTAAATATTACATCGATTTTATTTGTATAATAATAATTTAATGTATATTATGAAATATTATTGGGTGACATGGATGAATTGGAAGCTTATGGAATGTGGAGTTCTCAGCTTGAACCTTTCGAAAACGAAAGACACAGATAATGTGTAGCTAGGTCACATGTGTGGTTCCGAGGGTAGGACACCATGTGTACAAGAGAGCTACGAGAACTATGTGGTAGCTAGGTCACATGTGTAATTTGGGTGTATACCATGTGTACATGAGAGCTACGTGTAAAAAAATAGCTAGGTCACGTGAATGGTACCGAGGGTCCATCATGTAGACACGAGAGTTATGTTATATGTAGCTAGGTCGCATGGGTGGTTCTGAGGGTTGAACACCATGTAGACACGAGAGCTACGGGACTAAGTAGCTAGGTCACATGTGTGGTTTTGAGTGTTGGACACCATGTAGAAAAGAGAGCTACGGGATTTAATTGCTAGGTCACATAGGTGACATTGAGAGTTCACCATGTGTACACAAGAGCTGGATTATGTATTGGTGGAGCTAGGCTATAAGGTTATTATTAAAATGCCAAATATCTCACCTAATACACCAAAAATTTTGACTTTTCTTTTCCTTATGTCTCATGGTCGGCCACCCTATTTTAAAAGGGTGAAATTGCTCATTAAAGGTCCCAAATTTTAGTTCTCTATCTATTTAACTCAATTACTAGCAAATCACAACTTTCGCCCTTATGCGATTTAGTCCTTTTTCGGAATTAAGCCTTCAATCGCGTAAATTAATTCACCAAAATTTTTACACACCCTTACAAAAATACTTTAACACATAAAATAATGCTAAAACAATTTTCCCTAACCTCAATTAAGTGATTCCAAAATCGCTATTCCGACAAAGCCCAATTTTGGGCTGTTACACAACATGGTCATAACCACTCAAATTTTAACATAAACTATGAACTTCCTGTTGAACCATTTGGAATATTAAAGGATATTCGATAAGCCTCAAACATAGGGTAAGAAACCAAAGCCATGTCCCAGACATGGCCTTACACTGGCTTACACATCAAGTCGATGCCATGTCCTAGACATGGTCTTACATTGACTCTCATACATCAAGGCCGATGCCATGTCCCAGACATGGTCTTACATTGGCTCTCTGTAACACCCCTTACTTGGCTTCAATGCTGGAACCGAGTACGAAGAATTACTGGATGATAACACAACCAATCATACAAAGTCAGGCCATAAAATTTCGTTCCAAATTAAAAGTTTTTCGTAATATATCATACAATCCTTAAAATAGGCCTACGGGGCCCAAAACATAGTTTGGGAGTGGTTCAGGACCAAACCAAGAACTTAGAAAAATTTTGGAAATTTAGGTAAAAAACAAGGCACGCGCCCATGTGAGACAGAGACACGCCTGTGTGGGTAGGCTATGTAGTCGCACAAGCCTATGTCTCCTACCCGTGTTGAATTATTGGAATTTTTTTCATTTCGAAACTACAAGGGTTTTCACATGGCCAAGCACACGCCGGTGTCCTTCACACGGCCTCAACATGCTTGTGCTCTTACCCCGTGTGAAAAACTGAGGTATTCTATTTATGACGTTAGCATGCATTTTGGTCACACGGCCACAGGATACACCCGTGTGACCAAGCTGTGTGACGTCTTTATTCCCTGAAAATTTCATCCAAAGTTCACACGCCCTACACACATGGCCGTGGTGGCTGGTTGTGTGGCCCTAAGTTAGGCTATTTTCCAAGCCATCCTTTACCCCAAAACACATACAAACTTTACCATTTTTGAAACCACATATCATACGCATTTTTAGGCGTCTAAATAACCTTATTTAACCATCAATCATCCATTTCAACTTATCCACACACACAAACACACCAAGCATTCCATGAACTACCTCAAAGGATTCATAAATAAACCAAAATCAATATTGGGCAAGGCACATGGCCTTAATTACAAAATGACTTATCAAAAGACAATTGCCACAATATAACCAAACCAACATGACACTTACAATACCACTAAGTCCCTATACATGCCATAGTAAAAAAGAGTACATTTACAATACCAAAAGAACGTTGCGGATAGTGTGGGTGATCCTCCGACGCTTCCAGATCTCCGAGTTAGCTTGACTAATCTATAGAACAAGGAGAAAAAGAAAGTAGTAAGCTATAAGAAGCTTAGTAAGTCTATATGCAAATAATTAACATCATACCAACTCTCTAAATCACCAAAAATTCATATCATCACATATCAAGTTACCACATTACCTTACCAATATCATATACATACCAAACACATTATTTACATAATTCTAAGTTCACATGCACCCATGCACACATATACACTCGCCCACATTTACACAGGCTCATAAATACACCTGTACTTTCACATCACATAACCACACAAATCTCTTTCAGTAAGCTTTTCCCGTTGAACCCTTCGGAATAACATTTGATACCTGATGGTTTCAACATATAGCTCCACCAACACATAATCCGGATCTCGGGTACACATGGTGAACTCTCATTATTACCCATGTGACCAAGCCATTAAATCCCGTAGCTTTCATGTCTACATCGTGTCCAACTCTCAGAATCACACATATGACCTAGCTACATATAACATAGCTCTCGTGTCTACATGATGTACCCTTAGTAACATACATGCGACCTAGCTATTTTAAACCCGTAGCTCTCGTGTACACATGGTATACACCCAGTTTTACGCATGTGACCTAGCTACTCATGAAATTATCATCTCATAGCTCTCCCATACACATGGTATACACACTGTATAACACATGGGACCTAGCTACTACATAGTATCCCGTAGCTCTCTTGTACACATGGTGTCCTACCCTCGGAAACATACATGTGACCTAGCTACACATTATCCGTATCTTTCGTTTTTTTTAAATGTTCATTCGGGTACACCGAATTTCCATAATTCACCAAATCATAGAAGTTGTTCCAACATTATCCGTAACATACAATAAATTATATTTATGGAATTAAAACTAATGTATTACTTACATATAAACTTACCTCGATAAAAAAATGTGATAATTTGTAATTTAGTCCAAAACCTTGCCCTTGCCTCGGTCAAGGTCGATTCTTTAATCTTCTCGATCTATAACAACACATTTTGTAACGCCCTGATTTTTGGGATTTTTCGAGTTTTGTGAATTTTAGTGAAATTTTAAAATTTTGGTGTTCTGAAGGTTGAAAATGTATGTATATGTGTTAGTGGGCCTTTAGAAGGCCCAAGCTTAAGTTAAAACCCGGTAAAATATTAAGTTGGATTTTCAAGTGAAAGGGGACTTGGTCAAGTGGGCCTTTAAGAAAAACCGTGGGAAATATGTCACAAAGGGAGCCTTGGTAGAGTGGTAAGGTGGTGCCACTAAGCTCCTAAAAAAGTGGGGCCTAAGTGGGTATTCAAGGACAAGGGTTCGAGTTACAAGGTAAGCGTAGTGTTCTTTTTAATTTTTAAGCATGTGCCGGGCATGTGCCTAACTTAAGTGAATTTCGGCAAGGGGCTTTAGGGTCTTGGGGCCGATTGCTTTAGGGAGATTATTAGGGTTTCATCTTTTTCTATTTTCTGTCATGAGAGTTAGGGTTAGCCACCTTAGGTGTTATTATTCCCTTTTCAGTCAAAAAGCCGAAATTTGCCTCCCTAAGAGCATCTAGCCGATTTCTTCATCTTCTTCTCCTCTACCATTGTTTTTCCTCTTTTCTTTTTACCCTGTTGATCTTCTCCATAGCCGAACACCCTATCATAATCAGCTCTGCAATTTCTCTCGATTCCATCCTTCCAAAAATAGCCATAGCCAATTGCTCAAAGTGCCAGAAATCCCGAAAACTGCTTCCTTTTTATTGATTTCTTGTAAGCCAAATTACCTCTATTCCTTTCACCTGTTGTGGTCGATTACTACATTCCCTTAAGCCACATCATTGTCGACACCATCACCCAAACTCATAGCCCAAATCGCCATTTTCTTCTCTAGTTGAAAAGCCGAAATCACCATTAGTGTAGGGAGATAGCCGAAAATTTCAGATCTCAGAGTTAAGGGTTCTACTAACGTTTAAGGGTCAGATTTACATCAGATCTGTGTAGGAATCGAAGAGAAACCATTGGTAAGTGCTTAATACCTCAGATCTGTTCAATATTTCATGTTTTGGAAAAGCCGAAAGTCTCTAAAGTTAGGGAGATTGTCGATTTGGACTTCTAGTAATTCAAAGTGGTATTTTTATTTGTTCTTTTGAGTGATAGTTAGCGAAGAAGGTGATCAAGCAAGGAGTTGAAGGCATCGGTATCATCAGATCTAGATTTTGAGCACCTAGGTCGTCAGAGGTAAGTTTTCATGGCCATTAAAGGGTATGGCCGAATGTGGTAAGGGATTGTGGCTTTGGTTTTTCGTAGTGACTAGATATTGGGTTGTAGGAACTGTCACATAGGAGATCTCGTCGGTGAAACCGCAAAACAGGTGTGTGATTCTGAACCCCTTCATTATGCATGTTGGCAAATGCCGAAAAGCCGAAATGTCGAAGATCGGCATTTCGAGGGCTTGTGAGAGTGCGAACGCTTACAAGTTGGTAGGGAAACGTTGGATATGAAATCGGTACTGAAAGGAGAGCTAACCACGAAATTTTGGGCGTTACGGTAAGTTGGGGCCTCGGTGGGCCGAATATGGGCCCAATGGGCAATTTAGGCCCATTTGGGTAAAAATGGGTTTAAGGGTAATAATATGAACTGTAGGCATAAAAATAGTTAAAACAAGGTAACTGAATATGAAATTTGGACTAAACGGGCCTAATGGGCTAATCGACGTAATATGGCCCATTAGGGGTTTTAGGGCTTAAAAGCTAAAACTATTAAACTGTGTTAACCAAATTTTTCTGCAACGATTATGGGATTAGTAGAGACTGTAATAAGCATAAAAACTGTAATATGAGAGCAAAATTACTGAAATACCCTTAGAGTAAGAAATTACTGTTTTGCCCCTAGGTAGAAAATTACCGTTATACCCCTAGGGCTAAAACCGACTGAACTGTTTGACATGACTATTACTGTTACTACATATCATGATGTATGTATGTCTGATGCATAGGATTGGGTTTGATATTGGAGGAAGTGTGAGTGGCACTGCCACGTTATTGAAAGGGGCTATGCCTTGTACTGTTTCTGAAAGGGGCTTTGCCTCGTATACTGTTTATCTGAGCAGCCATGCTGCAACTGTGGTGTGTGGGCTGGGTGGGTCGAGTTATTCCCCACATGGTGTGTTGGCTGGTACGGGTGGTGTGTAGCGGTTGGTGGGTTGAGTAGTCTCCCCAATTGGGTTGCATTCATACTATTATACTGTACTGTACTGTTATGAGCCTATGGGCCAAACTGTTATCTGAATAGGGCTTCGGCCCAGTATCTGTTATAGGGCCTTGGCCCAGTATCTGTAATCTGGATAGGGCTTCGGCCCAGTATCTGACTGAGACTGGTTAGGGCTCAGGCCCAGTGGGCTCGAGCCGATGTGGGCTTTGGATGGGTTCTGCACACACTGAGTTTTCCCAAACTCACCCTTCTCTTTCCATCCTTACAGGTGAGCCCTAGATCATGACTTGGTTGCTGGGAGGGATTCAGAGTGGCTACGAAGACTAGACTCGTATTTTAATTGGTTTTATTAATTTAATTTCTTTTACTATTGGTTTTATTTCGTTATGGGTTGTAATAAGGCCACTATATCTGTTTGTATTTGGGACTTCCAACTATTTTATTCCATCCACAATTACACAATGTTTTCGAAAATTAAACAAATGTTTTCCTAACCAACCTGTTAATACAAGAGACGAAGTAAGATAAAAAAATTGAAGTGAACCGCTTAACAAATGAATTAGAGATTAAGTTGAATAGTTATTAAAACGGGAATTTCCAAAAGAGTCAAGCACTGCTTTTCAAAACTCACCATCGGACTTAGTAAATAGGGCGGCGTAGGATAGTCTAGGTGATGTAGCACACCGGACATGGCCATAACGTCTGGGCCGGGTTCGGGGTGTTACACATTTAGCTCATTTAAAAATCACATTATTCAAAACAACCCAAAATCTTCCTATAGCAAAATTTTCAATTTGACCCCTAACTTTTTCAATTTTACACTTTAGTCCCTAGGCTCGGTTTATGATTCTCATTCAATTTTCATGCATTTCAAGCCTAGCCAAACCACTTTCCTCTTATAACAGCCCCCAATTTCTATCATTTCACCATTTATGCACATAATATTTCACCTTTTACAATTAGGTCATTTTTACAATTTTCACCAAAAATCACTTAGTAAAAGTTGTTCACCACACTTTAAACTTTCATATTCTACCACTAGCCATCCAAATAAATGCATGCCATTCATGGGTAAAATTTTAAACATCAGCCCTAGCTTGAAATAATGGTAGAAATAGCTAGAGCAAGTTACTAGGATTTCAAAAATACGAAGAACATTAAAAACGGGGCTAAAAATCACTTACTATGAGCTTGAGAGGTGAAAGAAACCCTAGCTATGGTTGCTTGAAGAAGTCAACCAAGGGGGAGAAGGACACATTTTTGGCCTTATTTTCCCTTTTTATTTCTTTTATTAACTAATGACCAAAATGCCCTTCATTAAAAACCTTTAGTATTCTACCTTTCCTTGGGCATTTTTGTCCAAACAAGGTTAAAATGGTTTAATTACCATATAAGGACCTCTAAATTAAAATCTCAATCCAATCAAGTACCTTTATGGATTAAAATCCATATTTTTTTACCTATTGCAATTTAGTCCAACCTATCAAATTGGACATGCAAATAATAAAATTCATGCACCAAAATTTCACATAATTATTCAAACACCCAATAAACATCAAAACTCAATTGAAAAAATATTTTAGACTTCGGAATCATGGTTCCGAAACTACTATTCTATTTACCCACTAATCCGAGCTATTACACTCACATCTATCGGTGCCGATGTCATGTCCCAGACATGGTCTTACACTGACACATATCAAGCCGAAGCCATGTCCCAGACATGGTCTTACCCTAGCTCTCGTAATACCCAATTGTCATGGCACAGATATGTGATCTATTCCTACAGTTCAACCAGGAATTTACCCCATCAATTCTCGACATGCATATTCACAATCACATTCAACATTTTAGGCAATATTAATATTTAAGGTATTATGGCAATAGAGTCGTATTATATACGTACAACTTACCTTGGCATACAAAATATGAGCGACTAGTGCAATTTAGTTCGCTAGCTTGGCTTTCCTGTAGCACCCCTAACCCATGTCCGTCGTCGAACTAGGGTTAAGAGGTATTACCGAGCATGACATAACTTTCGAACAAGTCTCATAAGCACATGTGTAATATCCATTTAATTAAAACATATCATTAATTAATCAATAAACATATACCATAAATCATATTACAAATAAATTCATATCTTATAAATCAAAGTTCATACACATAGGACTAAATTCGTTTAGACCATTCCAGCACAAATGCCAATTAAATTTACACTTAAACCGCAGTCAAATTACCATTCATATATATATATATATATACAAATATATATATATATATATATATATATGACATAAAAGACCTTTAATACTAAACAAAAATTGGCTTCATTAAAATCATAGAATACACATGCTTTACAAATTTCAAGGTATTTCTCACTACATGAAATACATCAATAAGCACAAAAAAAATTAATCCCAAAATGGTTAAATATGTTACTAAAACACTTATTTAATTATACGTAAATTCATCAAAATCACATATAATGTCCTTACAATTTAATATGTCATATTACAAGCCTTGAAGCCATATACATATGCGGCTTAGGCCAAGGTTAATTAGGACTCACATACTTTGCACTTTAAAACAAGTTGAAAGCACTCACACTGTAATTAATCATGCACATCTAAATGCTTTTATTTAAGTTTTAATCATTGGAGATCCTGTACATGTTTTTACTAGGTAATTTATTATTACACGCATGTGGCCTCAACTAATCTAACCGTTTATTCACCAAAATGATTCATAAGTACACTATCTAGTTATGTTAATTAATAAGTTAACAATTGCATAAACAACACTCGAGTGCAACCAATATTCGGACAGCATAATTATAACTCATTTATTGACATTCATAACTCAATTTCAATAGCATTCGTACCATTATGAATCAACCAAGTTAAACCAAATTTACGCATTAACTAAATAGGATCTATTACAACAATTACAAGACATTGACCACAAGGTAACCTAAACTGATAAATCCAAATAACATATCCAACTTGTAACTATTTGATCAAAACTTCATATAGCTATCCTTACCGAATTTAAGCATTTAAAATTCATTCAAATACATGCATGCTTAACTTAATTGTTTCACTTCTGTTCTAAGCCAAAATTAGTATACCGTTCATATAATAACACTAGGCAATTATAGGAATCCTGTTTGCCCACATATATGTAGTTTTTTACTTATACATAATTTATAACCAAATCAACTATATGCACAACCCAAATGATCAACTACTTCAGCGTACAATATAGATATCATAAAAATTACCCATCCCAAATTCATAGCATAATAATCAAAATGGACTTAAGCCACAACCAAACAAAGCCAAATTTAAGCAAGGAAGTTTAAGCCATTTTCGCATGGCTCATTTACATAACTTCCAAACTTATCCAAACCATAAACTAGCCTATACATGCCATAGGTTCGAGGATTCAGCACATAAAATGCCGAATACGGTCGATAGTGTGATAAGCTTATCTGACGATTCCTGAGCTCGTAACTTTAAATTTGAAATCTATAAAACAAAGTAAGTATGAAAACACAGAGTAAGCTTTCATAACTTAGTAAGTCATAAGCAAATAACAATTTAATAATAAAATCAACTCCTTAAATTTAAACTAAGCCAATTTACTATATCAGTGCCATACTTAATCTCAATTTACACATTCCATGAGCCACACATTTTTAATATAACTATTACTTTGGTCGAATACTTATAAGGCTAAACCTCACAAATTTTCATCCAACTTTCAAAGCCAAATATCTTTACACATTCAAATATACTTCCACTCATTTACACAAACTCACAAAACAAGATTTAACTTTGTATACAAACATCACTTATTTGGCCGAATACACAAGATCATATATAACATCTCATGTGCATATTACCTATGTGGTCGAATATGCATGGTCTCACATATGCACATAGTGAAGAATCCTTTCGTCGATTTTCAAATCATTTAGTCATAAGCACATAAGCAATTCAAAGACATAATCGATGCATTTAAACTATGCCAAATTATATTATCACAATCAAATTAAACCTCAATCTCATGATTTATCATATACTTTTATCTATAACTTATTTAAGGCCGAACACATATATATAGATATTATCAAAGTATTCTTCGATCTCAAGGTTCATTATCAATATGTGTCCATATACATATATAGACGCACGTACCCATACTCATGAATCAAATTGTAGTTTCATAAGCATAAACATGGCAATGAATAAATGAATACATTTATATGTATATTCATACATTAACTAACTATCATTCAATTACTAAGCCAAAATATCACTATCATGCCAAATGCTTAAACACTTACACGCATATTCTCATAAGTTAGAGTATAACAATCACATTTATACTTATAACAAATGGCCGAATACACCACCGATTACACATATATATTTGTGCCATTAACTTGTATTATCTGGAAATCACATATTAGATGGCTACCTTACCTTATTTTCAAATAGGTAATTAATTAGCTCATACCTGATCGATTTAGCTCCATTTACACATTCATTAATCAATACACTTAAAGGATCAACAAACTCGCACACTCAGTGCTAGGGCCTTGTAACGTATCACACACTTAGTGCAGTCACATTAACATCTCGCACACTTAGTGCCGAAGCCTTGTAACATATCGCACACTTAGTGTCGTCACATTAACATCTCGCACACTTTGTGCTGTATTTCATAGTATCATTTCTGTACAATAATTTTGCATATTACAAGTTAGCATAAAGGTATCATGTTTATTTATAATTAACAACACATATGCTTATAAGCTTACCTCAGACGACGAAAAACAGAATGGGATAGCTAGTCAACAACTTTCGTTTTTCCCCGATCTAGACCCGATTTCATTGGTTCTTGATCTAAACATATTCAAATTAAGCTCATTCAAACATATTTTCATTCAATTTAGTCCAAAAACACATAAATGGGCAAATTACCATTTTACCCCTAACATTTACAATTTTTATAATTTCGTCCTTATTACACAAAACACAAAATATGCAAAATTTCAATGAATTTTACCCACACTCATACAAGTCCATATATTTCATCAATTTCACATTTTAGTCCCTCAAACTTTTTTTTACAATTAAGTCCTAATTACTCAAAATCATCAAAAATTCCCATACAAAATTTATTAACCCAAAATATATCCTCCATATCTCATCATCAAATAATAAAAATCACAAGCTCTCATAAATGGTATAACTTAAAATATTCATCAAAATAAAAAATTCAGGCATGGGTTTTATAATACTTGAAGCAACAATCTCAAAAACATAAAAATTATCAAAAATCGACTAAAAACGAATCTTGAATTTGGGCTTGGGAGATGGCCGAATCTAGCTTCTTTTCTTTTTCTTCTTTGTTTTATTTTGACAATGAAGAAACAAGTTATAAACTAAAGTTTTATGATATGCTTTTGTATTATAATAAGTTAAATTATTAGTTTCCTAAATTGCCCTTAATGAGTTAATATAAAATCTTTATATTATAAGCCTAATACCGTCCTTTCAATAAATCAATGAACATAAAAAAATGGCTTTCACTTCTCATGCATTATAATATATATATATATATATATATATCTATATACTTTGTCTTATTATAAGATAAAGTTTAATTCACCTATATATAACTTTAATAAAATAACATAAAAACTATATAATTGATGCTTACCACCGTCCCATTAATAAACAAATAGGCTATTTACAACTTAAGGGCTTTCACTTATAAAGCCAATAGCAATTCGGTCCCCCTTCTAGAAATAACCACCAAATTTCCCTTTTACGCAATTAAGTCCTTTTATTTAATTGGACATCCAAATGAGAAAATTAAATCACGAAAATTTCAAATATATAAATTCAAACATAATAAACACATAAAATAATTTTTAAATATTTTTTTGACTCAGATTCATGGTCCCGAAACCACCGTTCCAGTTAGGGTCTAATTGGGGATATTACATTTCCCCCGGTCTAGGTCCGGATTTCATATTTCTTGATCTAAAATGGCAAAATTCACTCATTTAATCATCAAATTAATCAATACATTCCATAACTCATACTTTGGCAAAATGACCATTTTGCCCCTAAACTTTCACAAAATTATGATTTTACCCCTAGGCTCGTAAATCGATTTTCATCAAATTTTCTCACTAACCAAGCCTAGCCAAATTCTTTTTGTACTTATGGCAGCCCATAATTTCAATTATTTTACATATTTATCACCATTTTTACAACCTTTGCAAAAAGGTCCATTTTAGGTGTTTTTCATGAAAATCCTTTCACAAAAGTTGTTTATTTAACAACCAAGATTCATTTTCTTCCATAAAAATTCAGCAAACAACATGAATACTCTCATGGAAAAACCCTAGACTCTCAACCATTTTGTAAAATAGTCCCCTCATTAGTTAGCTTATGCTACAAGGGTCCCAAAAGTACAAAAATCATAAAGAAAGGCTATCAAAATCACTTACTTGCAAGAGAAATATGTGGCTGAAAGTTTCAAGCTTTAAAAACCCCCTTTTTGCTAATATTTTTAGTGATGGAGAGAAAAAATGAAAAATATGAAGCTTTGTTTTTATTTTATTTTATTTCTAGTCAAAATAGTCACCAAATTTCCACCTAACTTTGACCAATTTCATGAGTTTAAAATTCATGTCCAGCCACTACTTTTTTTTTGGCATATTTACTCTATAAAGACCTCCAATTTAATGTTCCACAACCAATTAACACCTTTAACTTGTAGGACAAAACTTTTGCCCTTTATGCGATTTAGTCATCTTTCAAAATAAAGCATGCAATCGCTAAAATTAATTCACCAAAATTTTCATGCACTCTTATAATCATGCAATAACATATATGATGATATTAAAAATAATTTCTCTAACCTCGGAGTAGTGGTTCTGAAACCACTATTCTGATTAAGCTCAAAATTGTAACACCCTGATTTTGGGTCTAGAAGAATTGGGCCTTGGGCGTGGGTGCGTTTAAAATTTTTGAGAGTATGATAACGACACAAATTGCATGTTAGAATCGTTGGGCTAGTGATTTTGAAGTATTTAGGGGTCTCAATGAAGTCTTGAGTTCAAATTATGGGTTAGAAAACTTTTTGTTTTTTAGCCTTTAGGGAACCCTGACCCAATAGTTATGACCTTTAAATAAATGTAGAGGAAATAAGTCACAAATTGGGTTGTGGTGAAGTGGCTAAATGATGCCACAAGGGAAACAGGAAGGTGGCGTCACACTAGGAGGCTAGGGATCGAAGGTTTGAGCATAGCTTAGAGCATTAAGGGGATATTATTTTACTTTTATGCCGTGTGGGTGGTGGAAGTGGAGTTAAGCTCTTCATAAAAGAAGTTTGAAATGGCCTTCAAGTCTAAAAGGGTAATGAAGAGTAAGATAAGGCATGATAAGGGGAGAAAGTTTAGGAGATAAGAGAAGAGGGAGAGTTGGAGTTAGGGTGGTAGTTGAGAGGTTAAATTCGGCTAAGGGTTGGGTAGGTGCCGACTTTGGGGTTTTGGAAGTAGCTTTTGCTGAATTCATGCTTGAATTTTCGGCATTTGGGGTATTTTATTTTAGTCAAAAATTAAAGCTCTCCTTTGTTTGGGTTATAGTGCCGAAATTGCACCAAAAGTAACCTTTGTGCATCCTTTGTGTCTCACCTTTTCTCCATAGCCGAATATTGCTACTCCTCCCTTCTCTACTCTTTCACTCTTTTTGTTTCACCAAGCCAAGTACCTCAACTCTTTTGCTCAAACTGTTTGCACTCTTTTCTTCTCATCACTGTTGACTAACACTTAGATCCACATTCCAACCCTCGGATTACTGAAGCTACTTCTCAATTCCCTCTCTTTTTCGGTTGGCAAGATAGGATACCCTCACTTTAAGGTTGCGTTTAAGGTAAGAGACCAATTGTGTTAAGTATTTAAATAAGGTTCGTTAGCAAGGTAAGGGGGGCGTCACTTTGCTTTATATGGTGTTTGATAAGTCTTTAAGTGTAGATTTTATCACATGTGTTGTAGATCTCATTGGTTGAATGCTGGTAATGCAGATCTTGGAGTTAATCTTGGTTAGCGATTAAGTGAAGGGGTAATAAGGCGAGGACGTCTAAAGTAAGGGATGTGTATGGTATCGGGTTTTGGTAAAGAAGAAACTAGTTGTTAAGAAAAGGATTAACTTTTAATTTGACTAATTATAGGTTGGAGTTGGTGGTCGTGGGTGCCGAATCTCAAAAAGGTGTACAAACACCGCACACATAAGGAATCGGCAAAAGTCAAAATCCCAAAAAGTCAAAATGTCGAAAAGTCGAAAGGCTGGTGCCGACAACCACACGAGTGTGCGAACACTCGTGTGGAGATATCAATATGACAACTAGGGCCAAGGGAGCGATCTCATGGCCTCGGGCCACTTTTTGGCCAACCGGGCCGAAATGGGCTAAATGGGCCCGACGGGCTCATGGGGCCAAATTGGCAAAAATTGGTAAGTGATAATAAGTGACGAGCTAGTATAGTTGGTTGAATGGTTTGGAATGGATTGGGCTTGATAGGCCGTATATTTGTAATTGGGCCTAATGGGCAATATAGATATGATTGGGTCTGGTGGGCTATAGGAATTTATGAAAGTATGTGGACTTGTTAGGGTTTATAATGGACTTTTAGGCTTATTTTATCAAGTGCGCCTGTGGACAAGTCATAAGGTTAGAGTGTGGCAATGGGCATAAGCATGTCTAGGATTGGATCTAGGGAGAGCTTGGTACTTAAGCAGTCTTAATGACCCACCTCCTCTTCTCTGGAATCCTACCTGGTGCATAATGTTCGTTCACTTTAACCAATGAGGACTTGTTGACAGGCCAAATTTCGTAATTAAGACCCATAATATTAAGAAATAACCAAAATACCCCTATAGGGTAGAATTACTGAAATACCCCTGTAGGGCAAAATTACTAAAATACCCCTATGTGTTATGAGTAAGAATTATGTATGCTATATGTTTTCTGCTGCATTCATGTATTATTATATTGCATATGGGCCGGGATTATGATTAGAGGAAGTGTATATAAGGGTCGCACGGTCGCTTGACGACTGTGGATCCAACAAAGGCTTTTAAGCCACGAGCAGCTCCGCTGCAACGATGAGTAGTGCTGCAACCGGTGCTACAACTGTAACATCCCAAACTCAGCCTAGAAGTTAGGCTCGAGTCCGGCGTGTCATATTGAAGTGTTTTTAGAAAACTGTGTTTTCATTAGAAACCCTTCTTAAAGAATTTTAAAGAAATCACGATTCCGTCTATCTTGATTAATCAGATTATGAAAGAAGTTTACTTTGGAAAACATAATCGTTGCAGAAGCTTTGTTTGAATTCTCGTTTGTTGTGAGAAGTGGTTTTTGAAAAACAGATATCTTTTTGTAAAACGCGCCCTAGAGCTAACAAATTGTAAACGTGCAGATAAATAACCCAAGCCTTAAGAAAAATTAAATAGCGGCCTTATTACAAACCCAAAATTTAAAACCATAATTAAAATAAATAAATAAAATAAAAAACAATATAATAGTAGAGTGTGGCCGCCACCAAGTCCACGTAGCACCGAATCGCCTATGCCTCAGGATTACCTATATAGTTAAAAATAAAAGGGTGAGTATATGAACACTCAGTGTGTAACCCCAGCAATAAACAATGTAACAGAATCAGACTGGGCTAGAGCCCATTACAGTATTAGTATAGCATGCAATCAGAATCCAAATATAGTATCAATATGTCATGCAATCAGAATCCTACCCAAGCATTCGCTACACTCCATCTCCATCCAACCTAACACTCCATGTGGGGATATAATTAACCTACCCAACCCTACACTCCACAGTGTAGTACCGATGTGGCACTATCAATAAAATGCAGCAGGGCTGCTAGAATATTAGGCTATAAGCCAACAGAATAATGCAGCAAAGCTGCCAGAAGAGTACACTTCCTCCATATACATATATCCCATCCCCCACGCAATGCAACATATTAAATGACATGCTATCATGATACAGATAACTCATACAAGCATTTCATAATATATAAATTTAATCAGAAAACATATAGAGTCAAAACAGTCGATTTACTCCTGAAGGGTATTTTGGCCATTTTTCCCCCTTAGGGGTATTTCCGTCATTTGTCAATATGGTCATTCGTATGTGAAGGCCTTTCAGTAAGCCCATGGTCGTCTAGTGACACATGTAGCCAAACAGTCTAGAGATTCAAAAAAAGTTTACAACCCACCTGGCGGGCCCATGGGCCCATTGGGCCTATTCGGCCTGTTTCGACCGAACTCATGAAATCGCTCATGAATGCCATTTTCTGATGTAGGGCCACAATCCGTGGCCTCAATCAAACACATGAACGTTCGCATGCCCATGTGGCCAATAATTGATTCGTCGACTTTTCGGCACTTGCCGTTTCTACATTTCGCCTTTGTATCCAAAAAGTGCGATAACACACCTTATCACGTAGAGTATTAAATAATCCTGAGTGCCATCACTTAAATTAAACATAACACACAATTAAACCACTTATCTAAAAATAATTAAGGAAATACTAATCCAACCACTTAGCCAAAGTATTTGCTATCACTTGCCTTCATCAGAGTGATCAATTGCAATTTGCCTAGTCAAATCGTAGTTTGAAGCGGTCACCCTTCCACATCTCCGCGGAAAGTCCCTAACTGCCGGTATAGTTAAACCATAGTTTGACGCAGTCAGTCTTCTGCATCCCGATGGAAAGTCCCTAACTACCGACACACTACGTCGCTTGAACTTGGGAGTAGAAACCGCGAGTGCACTTCCAGTAGATACTCTTCCGCGACCTTCCTCAATCCGGTTATCACTTGTCTCCATGATATTATTCCAAAAGTCATAATCCATATTCGGCCACCAAAAGGAAATAATCAATATTAAACGCTTAGAAGAAATCAATTGATCCCATAAAGGTACACGTAAACTTTCGAATAACGAAATCATCACTTACGATTAAGGTACTTACCCAAAACTAAAGAACATCCATAGTGGAAAGGAATTTGAGTCTCGACCACTTGAGCAATATTGAAATCAAGATTCGAGAAGGAGAAGGGTAAAAAAGGAGCAAAAGAGGAAATTGACTTTAATCAGTATCACTACTTGGTCGATAAACCACTAACAAAAGAGAAAAGAATCCGCCCAAGCCTTCTCTAAGGAATTTACCCGTTTAATCAAAGGAATATTTGGAATAGACAAAGAGTAGTCAAGAAATAGTGGTTCAGCTAAAGAAGGAGAAAAGAAGAAGAATATTCGGTTTAACAAAGAGAAAGAGCCATTCGGCTAATATGGAAACGAGAAAGGAGTAGAAGGAGACCAATGCTAAAGGTGCTTTTGGTGTTTGCAAAATCAAACGAAAAGAGAAAATAACCAATGGTGCATTCGGCAAGGCACCAACACAAAGGAAGGGAAAGAAATGTATTTTGTACGATCAAGAGAAAAAAATGTAAGTTTTGGCAAAAGGAAAAGAAGAAAGAAACACATGAAATCCCAAATGAAAACTCACATTCGAAACTAACAAACATAAGCCTCTCTAAACCGAAAAGAAATAAAAACTCCTCCTACGACTGGCACTTCAACCCACAAAGCCAGATTATCAACCTAAAGTCCCCTACATTCGGTCACACTCCTCCCAAATACAATTTCATTTAATTTGGCAACAAAAGCTCTCTTGACCGAATGGCACCACAAGACTTTTGTGTTGAGCCAAAAAGATGGCCTCTGTCAAGCTAGAAAAAAAAAAAATAAAAAGGAAAGCAATCAAAATTCTTTATTAGGCAAATTCTCTAATGATTATGGCACCATACTCGGCCAAATCTTTCCAAATTCACCCCTTTAATTTGGCAACAAAATCACTCATTTGGAAATTAAAAACTCAATTGACTGAAGGGACCAACACAGTCCCACATTCAGTCGAATCTTCCTAAAATAATCCCCTTTAATAGTAGCTTAAAATTCGGCCAGCTTTCAATCCAAATTTCAATCCATGACTCCCACCGCTTGACTTAGTTACCACCAGCAGCCTTCTATTTAAATCAATGCCCATCACCGCTTGACCACATCAGCCATTACCAGCCTTGCACGAGCAGCAAAAAAAATTAACCTTCCACGCACAGGGTGAGGCTCGAACTCCAGACCTCACCCCATCACTACACCTTCAAACATGCTGCTGGCCACTGCACCGCATTTTTCTTTACACGATAATAGGGTCACAAATAATTATAACCCTTACCTACTGAAGCCACGGTTTTTTCGAGAATAAAAAAATTCGCCAGCCAAGAGACCCGAACCTGCGTCCCATCTAAATGCCCAACACGCCGATTGCCGCTGAACCAATACGACTTTCATGTCAATAACCCCACGCAACAAATTATAAACCTTCCATCCAGAATGTCGTGTTCCCTTTAAACCTTAAAAAAATATAACATTTTCCCCTTAAGCAGACTCGAACCCCCAGCCCAAGCACACCATACACGCATTGCCACTCTTCCACAGTCTCTTTTTGTGTCGTAACTCCCACCCATATAAATATAAGGTTTAAACGCTAGCTACCATGCCCATATGCGAAAATAGAAAAAAATATGCTAAGGCTAGGACTTGAACCTTGGATCACTCCCTAGCTACCCAACACTCCTAGCCACTAACCACCTGCTTCTATTTGTCAGATTTAACCAAAAAAATATTTATAAGCCTTTCCTTGTGACACCAATTCCACATAGTGATAAAAACTAAAATTTTTCTTAAAGTCCCTTTTTGAACCCAGGACTTCTCCGACCTCCCTATGCACTCAAAATCACTTAATTAACAAACCAAACATGAAATTGCAAAATTTTCCTTGACCACAAAAATTTGAATTTCTCCGACACACGAAGCCCATTTCTCCTAAGCCCGAAATTCGGGGCGTTACAATAACGAAGGCTTTTAAGCCACAAGCAGCCCTGCTGCAATGATGAGTGGTGCCGCAACCGATGTCACAACAGCTGTATAAGGATAGGTGAGTCGAGTATCTCCCCACAGGAGTGTAGGGTTGGAAGTGGGTGTACAAGGTTAGTTATGGGTAATTGTGCATTGCATTCGCATATTGATATCTGTGATATGGGCTCAGGCCCAACCGAGGCTATCATAGGCTAAGGTCCAAAGGCCAATGTTAATGTGATATGGGCTCAAGCCCAACTGAAGCCACTGTGGGCTAAGGCCCAAAGGCCACAGATATTGATAGGGCTTAGGGCCAATTTTTTATTTGTATGTTGATATGATTGCCGAGGGTTGTACACACTAAGTTTTTGAAAACTCACTCCCTCCTTTTAATTTTACAAGTGACCCTTAGTAGGCGACTCGACGTGGGAAAGGACTCGAGGTGGCCACGCTGCAATTTACTCTGATAATTAGTAGATGTAATTATTTTTATTTCTATTTTTAGTTTGTTAATGGGTTGTAATAAGGCCTCTATCCTCCGGTTTGAACTTACACTTGGATTTTAATTTATTATTTTTATAATTGCTTAAATTTCCAAATTTTAACATGTTTTCTAAATCAAGTAGAATCTTAAGGATTAACATAATTTGCAAAACTCGGGTTTTTAACTTTCGAATTCGAAGCTCTTATTTAAACTCACTTGAACTTTTAAATCAGCTAACCTTCTAATGAAATCGTTTTATACCCAGTTATTTCTCTAATGAAACTATTTTGAAAGTAAACCCTTATTCGGATCACAAACGGATGAATGTTTTCAAAGGTCTTACAAGTTTATGATTTATACGAGTCACCCTTCAATGTGACACCTTCAAATTCGGCCATAACGTCTGGGCCGGGTTTAGGGGTGTTACAGAAATCGGGTTGCTACATCACCAGTTAAAAAAATTAGAAAATGTGGTGCTAAATAAATTTGAGGTAGATCGTAAGATGACCTTATTAAAGCTGAGTATTGGCTTCAAAATATTTTGCGGGTATTTGAGGAAATGGCTTTTTCTCTTGACGACTATCATAGATGTGATGTTTCATTACAGAAAGAGGAAGCATATAGTTTGTGGACTACGTTGATAGTAGTATCATTGAAAGATAAAATTTCTTGGGATTTATTTCAGTTAGAGTTCAAGAAGAAATATTTGATAAACGGTATCTAGATAAAAAGAAAAAAGAAATTCTCGATTTAAAGTAGGGAAATAAATCTGTAGCTGAGTACGAGAGAGGATTTGTATATATAAACAAATATGCTCGTGAAATTGTGCCTACTAAAAAAGAAATGTGTATCCGATTTGAAGATGGCTTGAATGATAAGATTAGAATGATGATTGGAGGAAATAAAATTCGAGAATTTGTCGTTCTATCTGATTGTGCATAGAAAATAGAAGAAGTGTATAATTGTAAGCTGCAAAGAGATAGACGGGCTCAAGAATTTAACAAAAGAAGTTCTTCCAAGTCGTTTTCTGTCCCATTGTCAACGAAAACCAGAGAAGATTTATGTCGCGCCACTTTAGCATCAAAGTATCCGAGTAAAAGTAAATCGGTTCAACATGATTTAAAGTCTCAAACAAAGCCTGTTGATAGTGTGGGAAATGTTCGGAACGCTCCGAAGCCAGCCTGTAAACATTGAGAAAAACTTCATACTGGTAAATGCAGAACTAAATTGGAAGCATGTTGTAGATGTGGTTCGACTGATCATTTTTTGCGGAACTGTTTGAGACTAGTTGGAGATAGCAAAGATTGGAGTGGAAAAAAAGTTAACATCATAGAAAGATAGACGTCTTGGAGAGAGCAGTAATACTGGGACTCCTTATACTGGAATGAAAAACAAGGTTGTCTAGTCAGAAGTTAGGGCACCAACTCAAATATATGCTATCCGAGTCAGTAAGGAAGCTGCTGCGCCTGACGTGATTGCTGGTGCATTCTATCTCTTTGATGTTACTGTATATCCGTTGATTGAACTTGGTCAACCCGTTCATTTGTAACACCTCAAAACGCAGCTTAGAAGTTTAAACCGAATCTCGGAGGTTACATTGGCCACCAAAAGTGGCGAAAATAAAAACTCTAACTAAAACCAAGAAACTTCTTTGTTTGATTCATCTTTAGGAAATTAGATAAAACTTATTTAGCCTTTTGAAACAATAACTAATTGTCATTAAAAGCAACTAGAAATAAATCCATTTAATATTTCTTGCACAGCTTCGTAACATACCAAAAGTTGCCATTTGTAATTCAAAATCTCAAAATAAACGATAAATATATGATTTTCTCAATTATGTGAGAACCTTGTTCAATAGCAGAAAACTTAACTAATAACCATGCACGAATCTTTGAAATGTTGTTCAAAACCAAAACACATAGTTTAACGATAAATCCTAACCCAAATTCATACCACAGTTTGTATAATCGCCTTACAGATTGATTAAACTTATGAAGAACTTATTTATACCAAACCAATGTGAAACATTCTGAGACCTCTGATGTGCCATGTTCAAGATCGAGCCACACGAACTACCTAAAAGAAAGGAGCTAAGAGGGGGTGAGCTAAGCGAGCTCAGTGTGAGTCCCAAATCCAAAACAAAAGGCAAATGGAAAGGTTCAAGCAAAATTCCCAGATAAGAGCACATAGTTAGAACAGAAAATCTTGAATCAACAGACAAAAGTACGAACACATTGCCATGAGCCATTCAAAGTATCACATACATTGCTTCATACATACAGAAGCATGAACACACCAAATCAAATTACTTATTTTGCAACCAATTTGAAAATTAGCTAACCTGATACATTATCACTAATGCAAATAGAATGCAACAATTAAAATCTCACCCAACCAACCAAACACAACTGCGACCACCCTAGACACCATAATTAAGCTATAGTATGCCCATCCACCCTGCACATCACATAGGATCATGATAGGCCCCATCTACCCTACACACCACAATTGTGGAACTAAGCCACTTGAGTAATAATATGCAGCTAAGCTGACATATGTATTGTGCAGACGTGCTGCTATCAGATTGTTATGTAATTTAACTACCCAGCACAATCTTCCTTCTTTTCACAACCAAAATCCCAAATTTAATGCATATGCAAAATTGTTCACCACAAACAATAGTCATGCAGAAGCAGAAGTATACATATTCAATTACACAGACTCAATATCAGATTAACTTAGATTATGTTATTAGTTAGTGTCTCAATTTCATAAATCACATCACATTAACGCTTAAACAAGCCGTTAAATTAACTTTATAATTATGGATACTCACACAAGTCTAAGCCAAAATAGAGTCCCAAACACCAATACAGAAGCCTCAACAAGCATTGGACGACAGAAGAATTGAAACGAGTCAATTTATGACACAAAATAAAATCTACGAAATAGGGCCACACGACTATGTGCCTTGGCCGTGTGGAAGTGGCTAAGCTGTGTAGGGGTCTACACGCCCATGTCCAAGCTGCACACACTCGTGTGGAGGAGACACACACCCATATGATCGAGTTACATGGCCGTGTGATAGCTCGTGTAACTCATTATCCAAAAGTGCAAAAATAAGGTGCAAAGTAGACACGACCATGTGGAAATCTCACACGCCCATGTGGCTAAGGGACACAACCGTGTGTCCAAGGTACAAACCCATGTGAAAATTGATAAAAATCTTGAAATAGTAGCCACACGACCGTGTGGCACTAAAAATCAACAAAGACCCTAATTTCCCAATGTCACACGGCCGTGTGGATCACCCCTGTGCGGCACATGCTTGTGTGGCCACTCATGTGGTCATGAAGCCATATTGAAACAGGCTAAAATTGTAGTTTTGTGATGGCTGCGCAATTCCTAGTCACTAATGGTTCAGAAACACACTTTAAAGTGAAACCCTAAGCACCACAAACTGATCGATTTGCCTCTACCAACCTGTTCTGAAACCTCCATTGCACATACAAACTACAATAAAAATTTCAATCTAAACCTCATTTCAAACTACTAAGAAATACCAACAAAACTCAAATACAAAATGAGCCCTACACTTACTTAATTCAACGTTTGAACAACTAAAGAATGAAAGCACCACAATGACTTGTAACAACAATTTACAATGATATTGTAACCTAAAAGGAAAGAAAAGAAAAAACAAAACAAAAGAAAGAAGAGAACCCTTATTAAAAAAAAATCAAAGTTTGACATTTAGAAGAAAGTAGACAAAAACTAATGTACGAAGAGAAAGGAAGTATGGTGACACATTTTATAGATTTTTTTTCTATTTTCAAAACAAATTAAAATATAAATATAAATAAAGTTAAAAGAAATTATAAATATAATGTAAAAATGATAATTACATAAATTAAAACAAAATTTCCCTTTTACTCTCACCAAGACTCGAATTCAAGACCAAGAGTGAACTGAACAACTAACCACTAGAGCACATGCTCATAATGTTCTAAAAATGCTTAAGATAATGTGAAAACCTACTCGAAGTCTTTGACTTACACGTAAAGCTTTAACCCTTCTAACCCCTAATTTTAGGATGTTATATCTTTTATTTGCACTACATTAGCAACAAATAAGAATATACTTGTTGAGTCGAGTGAATATGATGTTCAAGTTACTAATCCACTGGGTCGAAGTGTGATAGTTAATTTAGTTTGTTGTAAGTGTCCCTTGAAAATTAAGGGCTGTGAATTTCTTGCTAATTTGATGTTATCACCCTTTTGAGAATTTGATATTATTCTACATATAGACTGGTTAACATTACATGATGCTATGGTTAACTGTAGACAGAAAAGAATTGATTTGAAATGTCATATAGGTGATATGGTCTTAATTGAATATGACAGACCGAGCAGTACTGCTAGAATTATTTAAGTTATTTAGGCACAGAAATTGATACGTAAAGGTAGCGAGGCATTTCTGGGATATCTTCTTGATACCTGATATTCATAGTTGAAATTAGATCAGTTACTAGTTGTTAATGAGTTTATTGATGTGTTCCCTGAAGAGTTACCTATAACGCCCCCTACCCGTATTCAATGCAAGAATAGGGTATGAGGCATTACTAGACTTATCACACAAATAAACATACAACTTTGAGACATAAATTTGTGTCCAAATTAAAAACCATTCACATTTAATTATAACGTCCCTAAAATAAGCCTACGAGGCCCAAAACATACATTGGAAGCGATTCGGGACTAAACTGAGAACGAAACTTAGAAAATTTTCCATTATACAGGGTCATATGCCTCTGTGGTTATGGGAGACGCCCGTGTGGGTAGGCCGTGAGGTCACACATGCCCATGTCCCTATCTCGTGTAACTCTCTGTTTATGACATAATCAATATTTGAAGGTCACACGGCCAAGTCACACGTCCGTGTGCTTAGGCTGAGTGGTAAATTTAATTTTCATAATTTTTCATAAAATAGGTGTAGACGTCACACGCCCTGGGCACACGGTCGTGTTCAAAGCCGTGCCGTCCACACGCCCATAGGAACATACGACCTAAACACACACCCGTGGGGCAGACCATGTGTCACGCACAGCCTAGATGTAATACCCCAAACCCGGCCCAGATGTTACGGCCAAGTCGGGTGTGTCACATCAACGCCAGCTTAATCATGTTCCATAGTAATTATGATTAGAGTGAGTTTTGGTTAAACTGTTATTAAAGTTTGAAAAGGAAATCCAGGTCTATTTGTGAACGTCCTAGATCCATTACTGGTTTCAGGTACGTTTTATAGATTGTAATTGTCATTTCGTTATCCATTTGTTACGAGTGCTTTGTTTTGAAAACATTGATTAATTTTAAGAAAAACTCGCACAGCCCTAATCTACTTATTTGAATAAAATTATAATTAATGAATTAAAAACCCAAATTAAAATACTTAAAGCGACCTTATTACAAACCCAAAACCATAATGAAAAATACTATAAAAATAAATGTGAAAGTAAAAAGACTTAATTAAAACCATCAAGTGCAATCCACATGGCCACTCTGAATCCCTCCAGCTCCAAGTCCACCAGTCTAGGGCTCACCTGCATAGATGAGTGAAAGGGGTGAGTTTGGAAACTCAGTGTGCAAAGAAAGCCCAACCAGAGCCTAAATCAGCTCAAGCTTACTAGGCCTAAGCCCTATCCAGTTTAGTAAATACTGGGCCGAAGCCCTATTCAGTAATTAGTTGACTGGGCCTTAGCCCTATTCAGATATAGTTTAACTGGGCCTTAGCCCTATTTAGATAAACAGTACGGCCCATAGGCCCATTACAGTAACAGATAAGTAATAATGCATGTATGCAAAGCCCATCCCATGTCCAGCACTACACACCACCCGTACCATCCCTATACACTATGTGGGGAATAACTCAACCCACCCAGCCCTACACACCACAATTGCAGCGTAGCTGCTTAGATAACGTGGCCAAGCCACTATCAGTAAAACCAAGGCAAGGCCCCTTTCAGTAGTACGAGGCAATGCCCCTTTTAGTAAACTGAGGCAAAGCCCCTTTTCAGTAAACATGCCAATGCCACTTGCACTTCCTCCATCAATAAACCCAGTCCCATGTAACAGTAAAATATGTCATGGCATACAGTGAACAGATAAAGTAAAGCATGAATTTCAATCAAATTTAGCCCTAGGGGTATAATGGTCATTTTGCACTTAGGGGTAAAATCGTAATTTTCTACCCTTAAGGGGGTATTTCAGTTATTATACCAATTTTTAGGGTTTCATGCTTATTACAGTGATTAATAGTCTAATTTTCACCTAAGTAGGTTATCCAGCCCATTTACCAACTTTAAAGCTATCAGGCCTTAAAACCCCTAATGGCCCCTACAGTGTCTACTAGCTATTCTGGCCCATTTAGCCCAAATTTCACAGTTGATTTAGCAGTCTTAGCATATGATTTACCAGAACCCACTTACCGCTAGTTTTCACCCAAATGGGCTGTAAGCACATTGGGCCCAAAATTCAGCCCATCGAGGCCCAAATTTACCGAGGTGCACGAAATTGCGCACACACCAACTTTACCGATTACGAATACAGATCTTACCACTTCCAATCGACCTACGAGCGCTCGCCCTCTTGCAAGCCCACGAAATGCCAAAATTTTGGCATTTTGGCTTTTTAGCTTTTGCCGATTTAGTCTACTAGAGGGTGTTCGCTTACACACCTGATTTACGACAGACGTAGATGAAATCTCCCACGCGATTGTCCTACAGTCATTTCAATCCACATGTCACTACAGATTTAATTGAATAATTGACACCAAACCAACATACCTATTCGGCCAACACCAACTAGGGCCCTTAGCCACTTACCTTTGCCGAAAATAGTGACTAGATCTAGATCTATTCGTTCTAATGATCCAAGCCTCCTACACTCCTTGCTAGATCGCCCCTTTCGTAACAAATACACATAAAACCAATTAGAAGGACTAGCATAACTCTTTACCATAGTCGACGGCCTCCCTAAAGCGTTTAGGGATTTTTGGCTTTCCTTAAATCCAAAGGTAATGCATGAGAAGGAGTTCCGATTACTTACCACAATAATGGATCCACCAGATCTAAAGGTTTAATCCTCGATTTACTACGAATATGAAGGGTTAGGCTCCTTACACAAAACGACACTAGGAGATAATATGTGCTTCGGGATTTCAACTTTTGGAGTAGTCGGCCAAGAAGAAATTGACTACTAGATTGAATGCTTTGGGTTTGAGAGGAGATCTCGAGAGACAAGGGTAAGATTCAGTTTTTAGAGAAAGATATCTGAAGAAGAAGTATTGAACCAAAAGGTGATCGGTAATGGTGAGTGTGGTTTTGAGTTTTGTGGAAGTCGACTAATGGTCATGAGAAGAAGATAGAAAAGAGGAAAGTGGGTTCACCTTTTTTGAAAATTAAAGAGGAAGGAGATGAGAGAAAAGAAGAGAGGAGAGGAGAAGAAATGAGATGAAGAAAAGAAGGAAGGGAAGAATGAAGAGAATAGGTTCGGCTAGAAGAAGAAATCAGCAAAGAAAACCTAAGATGTAAGGTTTCAACTTTTGAACAGAAATGAGGAGAATAGAATGCACAAAAGAACCCACTACTAAACTTATTCGGCAACCAAAGTAATTGACCAAATCCCGAAAACTAACTCAAGAAATTGGCACTCAACTAGCCCCTAATGCCGAAACTTACCACCTCAACCCCTTATGGCCGAATGTGCCTTCCAAAACTCCCACAGTCGGCCAACTCTGCCTCCTTCAAAATTTCTAAAACTTCTCTCCTTTATCCTACCTGTTCTAATCTCATGAGCAACTCAAACTCTCTTTAGCAGAGTTCTACTTGAATTCCATCACATGACCAGCACATACAACAAAAATAAAATACCAGCTTGCTTACCATGCAACTTGAACCTTGGCATTTGCACTCATCCACACGCCATTTTTTTAGGAACTAAGTGGCGCCACATTGCCACTTTACCAAGGGATCACTTGTGTCTTAATTTACTCACTTTTTCTTAAAAGCCCTCATAGCCACGACCCTTTCTCTTTAAATCCAAAATTTGATAATTCCACTGGGTTTTAACCTAGGCTTGGGCCTTCTAAAGGCCCACTAACATACTTAAAACATAAATTCCTTAATCAAGCAACAAAATTTCATGATTTCACCAAGATCACAAAAATCCCAAAAAATCCCGAAAATTAGGGCGTTACAACTCTACCCCCTTAAAGAAATTTCAGCCTCGAAATTTACTTGATCCTAAAAGGTGAGGGTATTGTTGACGCATGATTGCCTCGAAATTTTAGCCTCGAAATTTACTTGATCCTCGAAATTTTAGCCTCTTCTGGCTCCCAAGTAGCCTCTTCTCTGCCATGATTGCGCCAAAGCACCTTTACCAAAGGAACTGAATTCCTCCTTAGCACTTTGACCTCTCGATCCAATATTTGCACAAGTTCCTCTTCAAAAGTCAAATCAGTCTTTACCTCAATCTCCTCCACTGGTACGACATGCAAAGGATCCGATCGATACCGTCTTAGCATGGACACATGAAAGATGTCATGAATTCAGTCCAACTCCGGAGGTAACTCCAACTGATAAGCTAATGTCCTTAGCTGTTTAAGAACCCGATAAGGCCCTATGAACCGTGGACTCAATTTGCCCTACTTACCAAACCTCAATATCTTCTTCCAAGGTGAGACCTTCAAGAAGACCATATCCTCCACTGAGAACTCTACGTTTTAGATCAGCATAAGATTTTTGCCTATCAGATGCTTCCTTTAACCGATCCCTAATCAACTTAACCTTACTCTCAGTATCTGCTACCAACTCTGGCCCAAGAACCTGTCGTTCTCCCAACTCTATCCAGCAAGTAGGGACATGACACCTCCGCCCATATAATGCCTCATATGGAGCCATTTGAATACTTGCCTGGTAGCTATTATTATAGGCAAATTTCGCCAATGGTAGGTAATCCTCCCAACTACCTTGGAAGTCGATGATACAACCCCTCAACATGTCCTCTAGAACTTGAATAACCCTCTCCGACTGTCCATCTGTCTGAGGGTGAAAAGTAGTGCTGAAGTCCAATAGCGTACCCAATACCTCATGCAACTTCTACCAAGATCGAGATGTAAACCTCAGATCCCGATTAGAGATTATCGAAACTGGCACCCCATGCAATCGCACTATCTCCGCCACATACAACTTGGCCAACTTCTGAAGTGAGTAATCGATTCAGACATGTATGAAATGGGCAGATTTCACTAACCTATCCACAATTACCCATACCGAGCCCTTTTTAGAGGGTGTCAAAGGTATCCCACTTAAAAAATCCATGGTTACCCTCTCCCACTTCCAAAGTGGAATCTTCACTGGCTGCAGTAGTCCAGAAGGCAGTTGATGCTCAGCCTTTACTTGTTGGCATGTCGAACATTTTCCCATAAATTCGATCACCTCTCGCTTAAGTCCAGGCCACCAGCACGACTCTCGCAAGTCTCGATACAGCTTATTCCCTCCAAGATGCATGGCGCAAGGTCTACTATGAGCCTTATTCATAATTGACTGCCTCAAGTCAGAGTCCTTCGGGATACAAACTCTTCCTCTAAAACACAGAACTCCATCACTATTTAGTCCAAACTCAGAATTCTCATCATTCTCAGCTTGCTGAAACTGAGGAACTAACGAGTCATCCTCTAACTGTTTCTCTCTAATCTACTCAGTCCAAGTTGGTCTCACTTGTAACTTCGCTAACAAGCTCCCATCATCATAGAGACTCAGACGAGTAAACATTGCTCTCAACTCAGCTACAGCACTTCCACTCAGTGCATCCGCCACCATATTTGCCTTTCCTGGGTGATACTCAATCGAACAGTCGTAATCCTTAAGCAACTCTATCCATCTTTGTTGCCTAAGGTTTAATTCCTTCTGAGTCAACAAATACTTGAGACTCTTATGGTCCGTGTATATAATACACTTTTCTCCATACAGATAATGTCTCCAGATCTTTAACGCAAAGATTACTGCTGCCAACTCCAAATCATGCGTAGGGTAGTTCGCTTCATGAGGCTTAAGCTATCGTAAAGCATAAGCGACCACCTTACCCTCTTGCCTCAGTACACAACCTAGACCCACATGCGACACATTACTATACATTGTGAAATCCTTTCCAGACTACAGCTGAATCAACACTGGTGCTTCAGTCAATACCTTCTTCAACTTATCAAAAGCTTCTTATTGTTTCCCAGTCCACACAAATGATACTCCTTTCCTCAGCAGTTTCGTTAACGATACATCAATCAGAGAGAATCCTTCTACAAACCTTCTGTAGTACCCTGCTAAACCCAGAAAACTCCAAACTTCCGATACAGACCTCTTCGGCTTCTAATCTAGAACCGCCTCAATTTTTCGAGGATCCACCCTAATCCCCTCAGCAGAGATAACGTGACCCAGAAATGTCACTTCTCGCAACCAAAATTCACACTTACTGAATTTCGCATAGAGTTGCTTCTCTCTCAACACTTACAAAACAACACGTAGATGCTCATCATGCTTCTCCTCAGTTTCCGAATACACCAGAATATCGTCGATAAAGACGACTACGAATCGATCTAAGTATGGTTGAAATACTCGATTCATCAGATCCATGAAAGCTACAGGTGCATTTGTCAATCCAAAAGGCATAACCAGAAACTCGTAATGACCATACCGAGTTCTGACTGTTGTCTTATGAATATCCACCTCCTTGACCCTTAACTGATGGTATCCAGACCGAAGATCGATCTTGGAAAATACCAAAGCTCCTTTAAGCTGGTCAAACAGATCATCGATCCTTGGCAAAGGGTGCTTATTCTTTATCGTCAGTTTGTTCAACTGGCGATAATCGATGCACATTCGCATTGTCCCATCCTTCTTCTTCACGAACATTACTGGTGCTCCCCATGGAGACACACTTGATCTAATAAAACCTCTATCCAACAACTCTTGGAATTGAGCTTTCAGTTCCACTAACTCCTTCGGTGCCATCCTATATAGTGCGATGGACACTGGAGCCGTTCCAGGCAGTAAGTCAATCCCAAACTCGGCTTCACGATTCAGAGGTAATCCAGGAAGCTCCTTAGGAAAAACATCTTGAAACTCATTAACTGTTCTAACCTTCTCCACAGTCAAACCCTCAGTCTCAGTCTGACTCACAAATGTCAAATACACCTCGCAACCTTTGCGAATCAACTTCTCAGCCGTCAAAACTGAGACCACATTGGACAAGTAGTCTCTTTACTCCCTTATACCATTACCTCCTCATCCTCTATAGTCCTTAACACCATCTGTTTAGCTGTACAATCCAGAGTCGCCCTATGCTTAGTCAGCCAGTCCATCCCTAAGACGAGATCGAATTCTTCAAACAGTAGTTCCATTAAGTCTCTGGAGAAAATCCTACCTTGAGTCTCTAAAGGCACCTCCCTAAAGAGTTTGTCTACCCTAACTGAGTGACCTAGTGGGCTTATCACAGTTACCCCACTCACAGTTTCCTCAGAGTGCACACCCAACAACCCAGATATATCACATGCAACATACGAATGAGTAGAACACATCTATCAAAGCAGTGTATTTCATGCTAGAGATCAAGAACGTACCAGTTATAACGTCAGGTACGTCACCCTCCTCTCGGCGGTGAGTAGAATACACCAGTACTGGCTGTCGTGCCTCTGCATTCCCAACACCCTTGCCAGGTGCTCCACATCCACGACCATTTTCGTTATCGCTCTTACCTTGTCCACGACCTCTCAGCGATTGTGGTCCACCTCGCGCCAGTTGAGCAACCCTTTGTTCAGCAACTTGAGTCTGGGCTGGTCTCCGAGGACAGTCTTTGACCCTATGCTCCTTGGAACCACATCGAAGACATGCCTCAGTACGCTTCCAGCATTCCCCTAGATGCACTCTACCGCAGTCTCCACAAGCCTGCGGTCTAACTGTATTCACCGAAACTGCTCGGACCGATTCATCTACTCTAGCTCTCTTAGCATTCCTGTTTGCAGCACCAAGGGGTCCAGAATCCCTTCTGAAGTGATTTCAGTCCTTCTCATGGTTCTGCCGTTCAGCTCGCTTCACCTCTTCGGCTATCTTAGCCTTTTTCACCAATGCAGCAAAGTCACGCTCCCTCTGTGGAGCTATCGGCACCCTAAGCTCATCCCTGAGGCCATCCTCAAAACGAACGCTACGCTCGTACTCAGTAGCAACTATACTACTGGTATACTGGCTCAATCACAGAAACTTTGCCTCACATTCAGCAACAGACTTATTACCTTGGGTCAGGTTCAGAAATTCTTTCCTACGAGCATCCACATAGCTTGCTCCGACGTACTTTCCCTTGAAAGCCGTCTTAAACAGTTCCCAGGTTACCTGCTCAGCTGGGGTACTCTCCTTCACAGTGATCCACCACTGGTACGCATTGTCTCGCAGCAAAGACACTGCTCCTTTCAGCTTTTGCTCTACCGAGCAATCCAGGTCGTCCACGATTTGTTCCGTGGCTTCCAGCCAGTACTCAGCCACATTTGGGGCTACTTTAGATATGCCCCTGAAGACCTCTGCTCCGTTAGCCCGAAGTCACTCAGAAATGGATCCCCTATTCGCAGTTCTAATGCTCGCCCTAGCGACCCTCTCTAAAACCCTTAACATTGCCTGGGACAGAGCGTCGTCCACTGCAGCTCGATCATACGATCCAGTCTTAGTCGCTGGCGGCACTTGCACCTCCTCAGCTGGCATATGTCCCGAAGATGAAGACCCAACTTGCACACTACCTCGGCCACGTCCTCGGCCTCGTCTACGAGCTGCCATCATACTCATATCGACTTATCTAATTATGAATTTTATGACATTAGTTTAATATTTCAATTGTTTATTAGTAAATGTCTTATGTACATATAGAGTTTTAGAGTTTGTTTTCACGAAATCATAGCCTAGCTACAGTCTCAGTCTTTTAGGGTTTAGTTTCTCTATAGTCTCAGTCTTTACAGTTTCAGTACTACCCTATCTACAGTATCATAGTAGGGTCTCAGTTTTATCTATAGTAACATTATAGTACAGTATAGTATAAGAGAAGAATACTTACAGACTTGATCCTGGGGGTTCAGTGTGCCACTCTTTCAAAAACTAGATTTTAGAAAGCCCATTTAAAACTTAAACCTTTAAAGTAACCTTGAATGAAACATCTTGAGACATAACTTTAAAAAGGGTTTTCTTAAAGATTTTTCCAAAACTGATTTAAAAATACCCTTATTGGGCCTTGATGTTAAAATTTTACAAAAACCTTTTAGACCCGATCCACAGTCGAGTTGTTGCAACTGGGCTCTGATACCACTAAATGTAACACACCAAACCCGGCCCAGACGTTACGGCCAAGTCTAGCGTGTCACATCAACGCCAGCTTAATCATGTTCTATAGTAATTATGATTAGGGTGAGTTTTGGTTAAACTGTTATTAAAGTTTGAAAAGGAAATCCAGGTTTATTTGTGAATGTCCTAGATCCACTACCGGTTTCAGGTACGTTTTATTGATCGTAATTGTCATTTCATTATCCATTTGTTACGAGTGCTTTATTTTGAAAACATTGATTAATTTTAAGAAAAACCCGCGTAGCCTTAATCTACTTATTTGAATAAAATTATAATTAACAAATTAAAAACTCGAATTAAAATACTTAAAGCGGCCTTATTACAAACCCAAAACCATAATGAAAAATCATTTAAAAATAAATGTGAAAGTAAAAAGACTTAATTAAAACCATCAGCTGCAGTCCACATGGCCACTCTGAATCCCTCCAGCTCCAAGTCCACCAGTCTAGGGCTCACCTGCATAGATGAGAGAAAGGGGTGAGTTTGGAAACTCAGTGTGCAAAGAAAGCCCAACCAAAGCCCAAATCAGCTCAAGCTTACTAGGCCTAAGCCCTATCCAGTTTAGTAAATACTGGGCCGAAGCCCTATTCAGATACAGTTTAACTAGGCCTTAGCCCTATTCAGATCAACAGTGCGGCCCATAGGCCCATTACAGTAACAGATCAGTAATAATGCATGTATGCAAAGCCCATCCCATGTCTAGCCCTACATTCCACCCGTACCAGCCCTACACACCATGTGGGGAATAACTCAACCCACCTAGCCCTACACACCACAATCGCAGTATAGTTGCTCAGATAACGTGGCCAAGCCACTATCAGTAAAACCGAGGCAAAGCCCCTTTTAGTAGTACGAGGCAAAGCCCCTTTTAGTAAAACGAGGCAAAGCCCCTTTTCAGTAAACGTGGGAATGCCACTTGCACTTCCTCCATCAATAAACCCAGTCCCATGCAACAATAAAATATGTCATGGCATACAGTGAACAGATAAAGTAAAACATGCATTTCAATCAAATTTAGCCCTAGGGGTATAATGGTCATTTTACACCTAGGGGTAAAACCGTAAATTTCCACCCTTAAGGGGGTATTTCAATAATTATACCAGTTTTTAGGGTTTCATGCTTATTACAGTGATTAACAGTCCAATTGTCACCTAAGTAGGTTATCCAGCCCATTTACCAACTTTAAAGCTATCAGGCCCTAAAACCCCTAATGGCCACTACAGTGTCTAATAGCTATTTTGGCCCACTTAGCCCAAATTTCACAGTTGATTTAGCAGTCTTAGCATACGATTTACCAAAACCCACTTACCGCTAGTTTTCACCCAAATGGGCTTGTAAGCCCATTGGGCCCAAAATTCAGCCCATCGAGGCCCTAATTTACTGAGGTGCACGAAATTGCGCACACACCAACTTTACCAATTACGAATAAAGATCTTACCGCTTCCAACTGACCTATGAGTGCTCGCACATTCGCAAGCACATGAAATGCCAGAATTTCGGTATTTCAGCTTTTCAGCTTTTGCGGATTTAGTCTACTAGATGGTGTTCGTTTACACACTTGATTTACGACAGACGTAGACGAAATCTCCCACGCAATTGTCCTACAATCATTTCAATCCACATGTCATTACAGATCTATTTGAATAATTGACACCAAACCAACATACCTATTCGCCCAACACCAACTAGGGCCCTTAGCCACTTACCTTTACCGAAAATAGTGACTAGATCTAAATCTAGTTGTTCTAATGATCCAAGCCTCCTACACTCCTTGCTAGATTGCCCCTTTCACAACAAATACAAATAAAACTGATTAGAAGGACTAGCATAACTCTTTACCATAGTCGACGGCCTCCCTAAAGCGTTTAGGGATTTTTAGCTTTCCTTAAATCGAAAGGTAACGCATGAGAATGAGTTCCGATTACTTACCATAATAATGGATCCACCAGATCTAAAGGTTTAATTTTCGATTTACTACTAATATGAAGGGTTCAGCTCCTTACACGAAATGACACTAGGAGATAATATGTGCTTCGGAATTTCAGCTTTTGGTGTAGTCAGCCAAGAAGAAATTGAGTACTAGATTGAATGCTTTAGGTTTGAGAGGAGATCACTAGAGACAAGGGTAAGATTCGGTTTTTAGAGAAAGATATCTGAAGAACAAGAAGTCTTGCACCAAAAGGTGATCGGCAATGGTGAGTGTGGTTTCAGTTTTTGTAGAAGTTGACTAATGGTCTTGAGAAGAAGATAGAAAAGAGGAAAGCGACTTTTGTGAAAATTAAAGAGGAAGGAGATGAGAGAAAAGAAGAGAGGAGAGGAGAAGAAACAAGATGAAGAAAAGAAGGAAGGGAAGAATGAAGATAATAGGTTCGGCTAGAAGAAGAAATTGGCAAAGAAAACCTAAGGTGTAAGGTTTTAGCTTTTGAACAAAAATGAGGAGAAAAGAATGCACGAAAGAACCCACTACTAAACTTATTTGGCAACCAAAGTAATTGACCAAATCCTGAAAACTAACTCAAGAAATCAGCACTCAACTAGCCCCTAATGCCGAAACTTACCACCTCAACCCCTCATGGCCGAATGTGCCTTCCAACACTCCCACAGTCAGCCAACTCTGCCTCCTTCAAAATTCCTAAAACTTCTCTCCCTTATCCTACCTGATCTAATCTCATGAGCAACTCAAACTCTCTTCAGCAGAGTTCCAATTGAATTCCATCACATGACCAGCACATGCAACAAAAATAAAATACCAGCTTGCTTACCATGCAACTTGAACCTTGGCCCTTGCACTCATCTACACGCCACTTTTTTAGGATCTAAGTGGTGCCACATTGCCACTTTACCAAGTGCTCACTTGTGTCTTAATTTACTCACTTTTTCTTAAAAGCCCTCATAGCCACGACCCCTTCTCTTTAAATCCAAAATTTGATAATTCTGCCGGGTTTTAACCTAGGCTTGGGCCTTCTAAAGGCCCACTAACATACTTAAAACATAAATTTCTTAATCAAGCAACAAAATTTCATGATTTCACCAAGATCGCAAAAATCCCAAAAAATCCCGAAAATTAGGGAGTTACACTAGACACACGCCCATGTGTATACCCGTGTGGACAAAATAAAGGCTATTTACCAAGCCATTTTCCACCCTGTTACACATACACACAAACGCCAAATCATAGGTACAAAACATAACATAATCTAGTAATTAAATGTCCACAACCAAGATATTAACACATCATTCTCATGCTATATCTATCATACTCTAATGTCACACACTTATCACCTAAATCATGCAAATTACCACATCTATAAAATGCATCATCATATGATTAAACTCGTAATAAACATTAGCCAATTTCTAATAACCTTATACAAAATAATCACTTAACTAATATAAGCCGGCACCATTAGCTCAATAAACTATGACACATATACAAAATAACCTAAGTTCCTATACATGCCATACTTTTAAAATACTAAGATCATCAATACCCAAAATGAAAGAGTTGATAGTGTGATCCGAAACTCCGACGATCCCCGATCCTCGAGCTAGCTTGGTAACACTATAAAACAAGAAAAGAAAAAGGGGAGTAAGCTACATAGCTTAGTAAGTTTATATGCAAATAATAAGCACATAATCTTTATAATTATCATACAAATCATATAATAAGCAACAACATGAATATCAATAAAATGTCTTAGTCATAACTCATTCCATCCTACCCTTGCCAAAATTTCATCACTTATCATTATTTCTTAACTCATCATTATTCTTCCCTTCGATAGTCGTATGGGCTTCGTACGTACCTATACTACTTACCTTGAATATACTTTCATTCCTATCTAAATTAGGCTCGTTGAACCATTCAGAACCATTAAGGATACTTGGAGTAATACATAGGTCATACAATGCCATATCCTAGATATGGACTTACATGTAATCCAATATTGATGCCAATAGCCCAGCTATGGTCTTACATGAAAACTCATATCGATGCCATGTCCCAAACATGGTCTTACACGAAATCTTGAATCGACGCTATGTCTAAGACATGGTCTTACACGTACTACTATACCGATGCCATATCCCAGATTTGGTCTTACACGTAATCACATCTCGATAACCTCAATGTTATGACCTTTGTATCTTGCAATGTTCCTAGGGTTCATAACGGACTTTCACAATTAACGATTTACTGTTGAACTTGTTCATACAATTAAACTCAACCACATGGTCAATTATACAATTCAAGCAATAATTTAAACTTTTAAACATAATCTAATGATGCATTATTTACACATAAACTTACCTCAATACAAAAATAGCTAATAGTGTGATTAAGTCCACAATCTTGCCCTTTCCCCGATCTAGGTCAGAACTTCATTTTTCTTGATCTATAATAACAAATTTAGCTCACTTAATTATCACACATTATCCAATTCAGTCCAAAAATCATATTATGGCAAAATTACTTTTTTGCCCCTAACTTTTCACTTATTTATGCTTGAGTCCCTAGGCTCATTAAATGAAATGTGTTCATTTTTCTCAAAACCCAAGCCTAGTCAAACCTTATACATGCTTGTAGTAGCCCACCTTTTTCATTTATTCACATATTTCTACACCTATTTTACAACTTTTGCAAATAGGTCCTTTTTGACATTTTTACCGAAAATCACTTAGCAAAAGTCGTTTATCACACAACTAATATTCATATTCTACCATTAGACATCAAAATACATGCATGTCTAACATGGGTAAAATTTTAAACATGAACCCTACTTCAAAATAATGGTAGAAATAGGTAAATCGTGTGATAACGACTTTAAAAACGTAAAGAGCATTAAAAACGGGGCTAGGATGCACTTACTATCAAGCTTGAAAGTTGAAGAAATCGTGGCTATGGTGAGCTTCAAATTTTTGGCCAAGGGTTGAAGAAGAAGGACAAATTTTGGCTTTATTTTCCCTTTTTATTCTTTTATTAACCAAATGACCAAAATGCCCTTTTTGCCTTTCTTTGAAATTTAATCTCTCCATGTCCATATTTGGACACTGACTTCACAAATGGTTTAATTACCATTTGAGGACCTCTAATTTAAAATCTATAGCAATTGGACACCTCTAACATGTAGAACTCAACTTTTGCACTTTTTACAATTTTCGAATGAAAATTTCACGTAATCATTCCGTGAAACTATAGACCATAAAAATATAAGAAAAAAATTTTACTATGTCAGATTCGTGGTCCTGAAACCACTGTTTCGACTAGCCCTAGAATCAGGCTATTACACCACCTGAGCATGAAGTTGAGTTTGTTATTGATTTAGCACCTAGAACTGTACCGATATTAATATCGCTGTATTGTATTACACCAACTGAGTTAAAAGAGCTGAAAGCTCAGTTGCAAGAATTACTAGACAGAGGGTTTATTCAACTGAGTATGTCTCCTTAGGGTGCACCTATGTTATTCGTGAAAAAGAAAGATGAACCGTTAAGATTTTGCATTGACTATAGATAGTTGAATAAAGTTATAATTAAAAATAAATATCATCTACCATGTATCGATGATTTATTTGATTAGTTAAAAGGTGCAACAATATTTTCAAAAGTAGATCTCAGATCAGGATATTATCAGTTGCGAGGTAAAGATTGTCATGTACCAAAACTACTTTTTGAACTCGTTATGGCCACTATGAGTTTCTGGTAATGCCATTCGGATTAACAAATGCTCTAGCTGCTTTTATGGATTTCATGAATCAGGTTTTTCAACCTGATTTGGATAGATTTGTGGTTCTGTTTATTGACGATATATTGATCTATTCTAAAACAAAATTCGAACATGCTTAACATTTGAGAATCGTGTTTCAGACTTGCAAGAAAAATATTTGTACGCAAAATTCAGTGAATGTGGATTTTGGCTTCGCGAGGTTGGATTCCTGGGACACATAATATCAGTGGATGGGATTCAAGTCGATCCGAGTAAAGTTTCTGCTACGGTTAATTGGAAAGCTCCGAAGAATGTTTCAGAGCTGCGAAGTTTTCTGTGTTTAGCAGGTTATTACCATCATTTTGTTAAAAAATTCTCGATAGTTGCATCGCCGATGACCAGACTATTACAAAAAAATGTTGGTTTTGTTTGGTAAGTGCAAACAAAGTTTTGAATAGTTGAAAAACATGTTGACAGAAGCCCTAGTATTGACTCAGCCTGAATCTAGGAAAGAATATGTTGTTTATAGCGACGCATCTCTCAACAAACTTGGTTGTGTTTGATATGCAAACTGGGAAAGTAATAGCTTATGCTTCTCGATAGTTAAAGCCACATGACAGAAACTATTCGAGTCATGATCTTGAATTGGTCGCGATTGTTTTCACTTTGAAAATTTGGCGACACTTTCTATTCGGTGAAAAATGCTACATATACATCGATCACAAAAGCTTGAAATATTTGATGACTAAAAAAGAACTGAATTTGAGACAGAGATGGTGGTTAGAGTTATTACAAGATTATGATATGGTTATTGATTATCATCCGAGAAAAGCTAATGTGGTTGGAAACACACTTAGTCGGAAATCATTATTTGCTTTGAGAGCGTTAAATGCTCATTTGACGCTGAATGAAGATGGTTTCATTTTGAAAAATTGAGAACTAAGCCACTATTTCTTCAACGAATACGAGAATTGCTACAAAGGTCAACAAGACCTTAAACATGTTTTAGAAAGGGGTTGGGACTAAACTGAACACATACAAAATTTTTAAAAAACTTTAAATTTTTCCAAAGCTACAGAGGTCACATGCCCGTGTAATTAGGCCGTGTGCCTCCCAGGCATTAGACACGCTCGTGGGTCTACGCTATGGCAAAATAGGGCATACATACTAACTTGTCCACACAGCCACAAGACACGTTCGTGAGCCAAGTCGTATGAAAATTATGGAGGTTATTGACTTGATCACACGGCCAGTCATACGCCTGTGTGTCCAGCCTATTTGGTTATTCGAAATGGCCTTACACACCCGTGCTTCAAGTTGCATGCTAGGCCGTGTGAAACCTATAGGGTATACTGACATTGTAACATCCAGAAATAGGGCCTAAACGGAATGGTGGTTGCGAAACCACGAATCTGAGATAGAAAAATTTATTCCGATTAATTTTTATAATTTACTGAGTGATTTGATGAATGTGTTAGAATATCGATAGAAAATTTTATGAATTACATGTTTAATTTGCCTATTAGGGTTTGTTTAAAAAAGTTGATAAATATGAGTTCAAGATAGGAAAGGATTAAATTGAAGAGCATAATTGAAGTAAAGGTCCTTAAATGGTAATTAGGTCATTAGGTTTTCATGGTAAAAAATGGACATACTTTGATAAAAATAAGTAAAGTTTTAATGATGGGCATTTAAGTCATTTGGTAATTAAAAGATTAAAAAGGGAAAAAGATGGCAACATGTTGTCCATCTTCTCCATAAGGCCGAAAGTACAAGGGTTCTCCATAGCTAAGGCTTCTTCAACTTCCAAGCTTCATAGTAAGTGATTCCAAGCCACGTTTTTAATGTTTTTTACGTTTTTGGAGTCCTGGTAACTTGATTTAGCTTATTCTAGCAATAATTTAACCTAGGTTCATATTTGGAAAAATACCCATAGGTGAAATGTGTTTATTTTGATGTTTTGTGGTAGAATATGAAGCTTGAAATTATCTTAAACGACTTGAGCTAAGCGATTTTAAGCGAAAATGAGTAAAATGACATAATTGGTCAAAATACCTAATGTTCACAAGTACATGTTAGAGTGAGAATTTGATGTTGCTGTAGGTAAATAAATGATTAGCATGTCATAAAACATAAGAATTAGGGATAAATTTTAATTTCTGAGCTTTGTGGCAAAAGTGTAAATATGCAAAAGTTTAGGAGCAAAATCATAATTTTGTTAAAGTTAGAGTCAAGGACTGTTTTGATAAATGTGAGCATTAAATAAGCTAAATTTGCTATTATAGATTAAGAACGAAATTCGGGGTTAGATCAGGAAAAGAAAAAGGTTCAGGGCTAGATCAAAATATTTGATCGTATTTTGTATCGAGGTAAGTTTGCGGTAAATAAATGCGATGTTTTATTATTTATAATTGATGATGTTATTTTTCAGCATCTATATGTTTATTTTGTAAATTTACTCCTTGATGGTTCAAGTAAGTATTGATGGTGAAATGATACTTAAAAGTCCTAGTTGAACCTTAGGAATGTGTAGGATACAAATGTCATGACATTAGGGTTTAAGAATACCAAGTAAGACCATGCTAAGGCATGACATTGGTAAGTTTTACAAGGCAAGGAAATCATGGATGATCATGTTAAGACAAGGCATTGATAAGCTACTATAAGGCAAAGATCCCATGTAAGAACATGCGAAGGCATGGCAATGGTGAGTTCATAAGGCAAGGATACCACATAAGACCATGTCAAGACATGGCAATGGTAAATTTAAAAAGGAAAGATACCCGTGTATCCTTAGTATTCCAAGTGGTTCAACGGGAAATTTAAAGAGTATACTCAAGGAAAGGTAAGATAAGTCCATGTTCGAAAGGTTCAGGTAAGAAAATTCAAGACTTATGCATATTGAGTTTGAAGGTTAAAGTTATATTGATAATTCATTTAGAATGTTGTTATTTATTTACATTTAAACTTACTAAGCTTTATGCTTACTCCCTTTCTTTTTTTTTTCTCTTTTTATAGTATCACCAAGCCAACTCGGGGATCGTAAGGACATCAGAGATCGTTTCACACTATCAAAGGGCTATCTTGGTATTTTGTGATTTGAAATGTTTTAAGTTATGGCATGTATAGGGACTTGGCCATTTTGTGTGTGTATGTCCTTATGATATGACTAAAGAATGGCATGTGAATACTTGATAATGATTAGCTGTTGAAATGGCTAGTTAAGAACATGTTTTGGTGTTGTGTATGCCTAAATGAGGTTTAATGCAAAGAAATTATGAAAGAGTAAAAGTTGGTTATGAAACAATTTTGGGACAACAGCAGTGATGCGATTTTGAAAAATTAGTGAAAGTTGTAGGAATGGAATTAAATGGTGAATGAGATATAGAATTAAACCTTATTGAGTCTATTTTCATAGGAAATAAAAAGAGAAAGCAAAGGAAGGTTGTATTCTGTGATATTTGAATTCTTGTGAGACTGGTTCAGGGTGACTTTGTGACCCTCTGTTCTGATTTTAGAATTTCACTAAAAATTGTAAAAAAATAATTATGAGTCATAATTTAGATGGTTAGATTCCTTATTGAGTCTATTTTTATAATAAATAAACATGAACATATTTTGAATTCTGTATAATGAGATAATTTATTTTTAGTGAAGAGATATCAGGTCCGCTGGACTGTGAAACAGGGGAACTTATAATGAATAAACTGTACTAATTGGCTAAACCAAAAATTCTGGAAAAATTATGGTAAAAAGATATATGAGTCTAGTTTCAAGGAAAATTTATGTATTTAAATTTCTAGTTTCGTAACTCAAGTTATAATTAATTTAGTGACTGTTACACAGGTGGATAGTTTTATTATGAATAGTGAAATAAAATGTTTTGATTTTTGTATGTAATCGAAAAATTTTTAATGTTCTCGGTTTGGTCTCGAACCATTTAAATTACTTGTTTTAGGGCCCCGAGGGCCCTTTTTAGGGATATATTGGATGAATGTGAGTGGATTAATTTTAAATGTAAATTTTTATGCCCCGAACTAGTAAGATAAGTCTGTTAACGCCTCGTGCTCGACTCCGGCGATGGTCTCGGGTAAGGGGTGTTACAGACATAAGCCACACGGCCTACCACACGCCTGTGTGTGAGACCATGTGGTGCGCCCAGGCTCAATTCAAGTTGACCCTCAAGCAACATGGCAGAGACACATGCCCGTGTCTCTGCCCGTGTTGGTAAAAATAGGCCATTTACAAGGCCATCTTGGCACCCATTTAGAGTCTTCCCTACAAGCACCAAACTAAACATTTTCCATATCCAAATTGCAACCAAAACAATCCCAAAACATGCACAATACATGCTATAACATGATCAATCAATCTCTTAGTCAATTTCCATATCAAAACATACCAACTTCACATGCCAAATCCATTCACTCATATGTGATCAACATCCCAATTTTCAGAACAAAACCTGTACCAAAATCATACCAGTTCCACAATTAAAACTCATATCATACTTACCAAATTGACCATTCCATTAGACCATGTAGGCACACATTATAAACATCATATATATACCATTTCTCATCACATAACTTACACCAAATTCAAGGCATAGTTTCAAACATAATCAAGCCATATCACATGACATGATATTCACATTCAAAACATGTCTTAAGATTTCTAGCCTATACAAGCCATACTTTAATATGTATATTTTCAAAAGGTACCAAAATATTAGTTGATAGTGCGATGATGATCCTTAATGATCCCCAAGCTTCCAGTAGCTTCGATAATCTATAAAACAATTGAAAAACACACAAAGTAAGCTTTCAAAAGCTTAGTAAGCCATATACAAATAAACTTATCATTAAAGTAAATATACACCATTTTATACATGTAAATCCATAGTCAAGTACATTCACAGACCTCATAGTTCACATGCATGTCACATAGTCCCAATTCACTTGTACATATGGCATATTTTCTCATAATTATATTACATATCTTCAATTACACATATAACTTACCTTCCACTCTCAAGCATTGTATACATTTCAAACGTACCTGAATCGGATACATATTCACATAATCATTCATATCTCAGAATGCCCGTTGAACCGTTTGGAATTGACAAGGATACTCGGAACATAAATATCGCAAACAATGCCAATGTCCTAGACATGGTCTTACATGTTGCTACATATCGATGCCACTATCCTAGATAGGGTCTTACACGAAATCGTATACGATGCCAATGTCCCAGACATGGTCTTACACATAATCTCTAGTCAATGCCAACATCCCAGATGTGGTCTTACACGATATTACATCTCGAATCTTATGTCATGACATATGTATCCTATACCATTCCTATGGTTCGTACGAGACTTTCAGACGTCTCAACTCTATCAATACTTTCTCAATTTCACATATTCCTCATCCATAGCCATTCATCACATTTCAATATCATATAAGCATAAATAGATCAATTCAAATACATTTATTTGCATATGGACTTACCTCGTACAGATACGAACGGACAGAATTGACTACTCGACCACTTTAAACTTCCCCCGATCTAATTCTGTTTTCTTTTGTTCTTGATCTATATAAATTCAAATTTAGCTCATTTATTCACCAAATCCTTCAATTCAATCTATAAACATACAATTAAGGAATTTTACACTTTAGTCCCTAAAATTTCACATATTGACATTTTAATCCCTATTTTACAAACACACAAAATACACCAAATTTCATTACACCCAAGTATGGCCAAATTTTATTTGGGTGCCTAGCAGCCCATAACTTTCATTTATTTCACATTTTAACCCCTCAATTTATAAATTTCACAATTTAATCCACAATATTCAATTTTATCAAAAATCCCAATACAAAACATGTTTATCTAACACCAAGCTTTCATATTTCATCATTTAACATCACAAAGCTCACAAAATGAACAATGGCATCTCATGGAATCATCAATAATTTCTAAAATTTAGGCATGGGCTTGATAAAACACAAAGAAACAATCACAAAAATATAAAAATCATCAAAAATCGAACAAATTTCATACCTCAATCAAGCCAAGAAATAGCCAAACCCTAGAAAGCTCAAATCCTTTCTTTTTCTTTCAATTTTCGGCAAACAAGATGGAAAATATGAAGTAAAATTATGTTTTTTTTAATTAATAAACAATAATACATCATTTACCATTTTACCCTTACTAAAAACATTTACAATCCACTAACTCATGTCTAACTTTGTCCATGCATTAATCCAAGGGTCCATTTACCACATAAGGACCTCACATTTAATAAGCCATGCCAACACAACTTTTACCTTTTATGCGATTAGGTCCTTTTTCACAAATTGAGCATTTAAACGGAAAAATTAGCTCACGAAAATTTCACACATATCATATAACATGCTGTAAACACAGAAAATAGTATTAAAATATTTTTCTAACTCGAATTTGTGGTCCCAAAATCACCATTCCAACTAGGGTCTAAGCCGGCCTATTATAATGGTGATACGAAATTGTTTGGGAAATATGATGTAAAATGTTATCCTTGAGCCGAATGAATGTTGGATAGGGTACAGTCGGTAATGCGAATGGATTATATTGCGTGTTATGTGAGATTGGTGGAGAGGAGGATGTTACATGATTTACAATTATGTAGTGAGTATACTAATGTTCAACATTTTTTGAGAACCATCATGTTATACTATCTTGATACTGGCATGTTACAGGGGCAGATGTATAGCTTATGGGTGGTGCCGATGCATGTTTTCAGTTGGACTAGCTCTTATGACTGTTTGGCATGTTTCGGTTGGTTTACTTGTGTACTCATATCTATACAATGTTTTTCGGGCAGTAATTCTCGTATTAAAGTATTGTATTGAGTTTTTGGATAGTCATGTATTATTCATGAATTCTTGGTATTAACTTGTTTTGAATATGATAAACTTCTTATAAAATTATTAAATGAAGCTTGTACTCGAAGTGTATAAACTCACTAGATATGAATTGTGTTTGACAGGAAATATTGACCATGAGGTTTTAATAGTTTAAATGATCATGTTTAGTTCTGTAAGATTTACCTCTTTTATTTGTCGAACTTACTAAGCTTGATAAGCTTACTTGTGTTACTTGTTGTTTTCTTATAGATATCATTTTTTGGAACGGGAGATCAGATCAACCTTCGAGTCACACTATCCAGTTGAATTTGGTAGTTCTTGGATGTTTATTTTGGCTTATATGGCATGTAATAGGTTTGAGATGCAAATGTTTTGAGATTTGGTATGTATATATGATGTGGCCTATCATAAGTGTGGTTACTTGTAAGATTAAAATGTGAATGACATGGTAATATTATGTGTTCACTTGTATTGTGGTTAACTTGCAATCTTTTTGCATTGTTAATGTTTGGAGAAAAACTTTAGTATGTTTAAAATGGGTAGAAATGTGTACAATTCTGCTAGGTGCGAGGTAATGTTACATATTTGTGGCATAAAAGTATACATTTAGTCTTAAATTGTTTTGTTTTGATTTGAGGTGCCTTTGAATGGCATATTGGTTAAAAGGTTTATGTTGTTTGAATTGATATGTTTTTGAATGTTTAAAGTGTTCTTATGTCAATTAAATGCAATATTAATTGGGGTAACTTGTTGGGAAAGTTTAGGTTTTCAAATGAATTGTTTTGAGGGTTCCTAAGCTCTTTTTAAGCCTCGTAAATGTATGCTATGACTAAATTTCGCTTATTTATTTTATTTTAGTTAAACTTTTATTAATATTATGGCTTGATGTTACTTGTTATGAACTGTTAATATGTCGTAGCATCCCGTAACCCTAATCTGGTGACGGTGACTGGTGAGGGGTGTTACAATGCAGTGGGACCATGAGGTGATATAAAATGGAGATGAGTACAATTCCTACATGGACATGAGCACATACACCCTACTTGGGCGACAAAACCATGTGAAATTGGGTTATAAGGATTTTAATTTGACCCAATTTAAGTGATGATACATGGTAGACATGTTTTGTTATTTACTAGGTCATGAAACCATCTAAGAAGAGAGAGTTAAGCCCAGATTCAATACAAGCCTATGGCTACCCAAAAATCAACTTTGGGAAATTATTTGGAGGTCCCTACACTTTAAAAACTATTAAAAATTAGCATATGAAGATTGCTCAAGAAATTGTCCACTCCATGGCTAAATTTAGCATGATTCCATGCTTAAATCAAGCAACCAACTTACCCTCATTTCCACTTGTTATGGTCGGCCATTAATAGGAGAGAACGTAGGGGTCTTTGATGCCATTTTTGGTAAATTTAGCCACCAACCTCAAGTTTAAATGCCACAGTTCTCTTACCTATTTCCTTCATGCCTTAAGTCCCTAAAATCATCCATCATTCCTTCATTCATTACTCTTCCATTCATTTTTTCATTCTCTCATTTTCTTCCTTCTTTCCACGCCTAACACCCCATATTTCCCTTCATTTTTAGCCAGCAAAACCGTGATAAGGTTATATCTTGACGGAGCTATTAGAAAAGGAGCAACACAAGGATCAGAGGAAAACATCTTCATTCAGAGTTTGCAAGACTACCAATTTGAACAGAGTTTGTAACACCCCTAACCTATATCTGTCGCTAGAACAAGGTTACAGAGCATTACTGAATAAATGGAATAGTAAACCATTCAATTTATACATTAATGCAATACATATTTTGATTTCATTCAAATACATTCATAAGGTCCCTTAATCGAGTCCTTGAGCCCCTAAAAAAATATAATAGAAACAGTCTGGGACTAAATCAAAAACATTTAGAAAGTTTAAGCAAAAGTTAGAAAAAATTTATACTGCAGGGGTCATACGGCCAAGACACACATTCGTGTCTTAGGCCGTGTAACATTTGAAATAGGGACACACGGCCGTGTCCCAGCCCATGTTTGTGCCCTTGTAGCTCACTGACTTGGGTCACACAGCTAAGCCACACGCCTTTGTGCCAGACTGTGTATCTCTTGGAATGTAACCTTTAAAAAACCTAGAGGGGACAGATGGCCATGTCGCATGGACGTGTGTCACACACCACTGAGACACATGCCCGTGTCTTTTGCTGTGTGGACAAAAAAAATAGGCCAATTTAAAACCATTCTTTTCACCCAAATCAACCTTGAACCTACAAGCATCTATGAACAAAGCACCAAAACATACCAAAATATGCATAATAAGACCACTTTCAATATGTCATTAAATCACCTCAAACACAATTCATCAAATTCACCCAAAACATATGCATAATTGATCATTCATTTGGCATTTATATCTAATCTATTTCCATACCAAAACTTACCTCAAACGACCTAAATGAAACCTTATCATCACATACCAAGTTTGGTCATAAAACCTTTCATCAATCTGAATAAATAAACATCAACCATTTAGCATCAAAGTCCCACAAACATACCAACTATCAACGTATGAAAATACCATTAATTCTGCACTTCAAAACAACATTACAAGTCATAAACATTAACTAAACCTTAAACTTAAGTCCAACTATACATGCCATTATAATCATAACCCAAAATATCAAAATCTACCGATATTATCACTGGATAGTGTGATAGATCTCCGATGAGCTTCCAACTCGATCGAGCTTCTGATAATTTGTAAAGTAAGGGAAAAAAAGCTACGTAAGCAATGAATGCTTAGTAAGCTCGTATAAAATTTAAACATAACATTCCATTTCAACAATGAACTTTTTAGATTAAATATAAACCTATACCAATGCCTCAAGATTTATCAACTACATAACTATCAACTCATAAATAAGTAAGTCTATCAACATTATATATATTTTTCATTCCTAACTTAATAGGATTTTATAAAACAATATACACCATCATTAACCTTTTCATAAAACTATGAATTACTTCCTTTACTTACTTTCAATTCCATTTACTAATCACAAACTTAAAAAGCAACATCAATTCACTATTTAGTATATTTATTCATGTTATAGGCCAATTTTGGCCCTTTACAAATTCAAACCCGTGACCCATCTAAATTAACACCTCGACTAAATTACAAATTAAACCCCAAAACCAACCCTTAACCCATTTAATTACAATTTAACTAGCCCAATATCCCCAATTAAACCTAATAAGGCCCAACCTAAACCCTAATCCCCCTAAACCTAACCCCCACTTGCTCTGCTGCCGCCTCTGCCATTCGACCGATCTTCTGACGCCTCCTGCAACCACCGCCCCAGTCATGTCTTAGCACCGCCACTTGCACCTGCAAATAATAAATGCGAAAAGACAGAAAGAAAGAATAGAAAAACAGGGTACAAGGCTATAAAAGCCGAATCACATTCATGTAAACTTGTCGACCATTTTTATCATCAATACAATAGCTTTTTTTAAACACAAACAGTCTCAAAAAATGCAAATAAGCAGAGATCTAAACATAATAACCATCGAAGAAGCAAGCAAGGAAAACCAAGGTTTCTATTTCCTTATTTTCATACTCGAACAGTGTTCATCTTTTTTCATTTTCACTTTGTATTTTCATGCAAAATCTACACAACCTATACATTTATTTTTTAAATAACCAAAACTAAAAAAAATAAAAAAAATACATTTTATACCTTTTCTGACCACCGTGTACGGTGGCCGGTGCCGGCACCGATGACCCGATGGCAGTCGGACGGTGACCGGATTCCCCACTGGGAATCCCTTCTCCCTTCCCTCTCTCCCCTTTTTTTTTTTTCTTTCTACGGTAACAAGTGTTTTTTTTTTAAAATTTAACTTTTATAGGGGGTCAAAACGCACCGTTTTGGACCCCCTGTTTTAACTAAAGCGACACCGTTTTGGCTGCGGGTCGGATCGACCCAACCCGCTCCTACTAGGGTCTACGTGTTTTTAAACGGAAGGGCTAATTGCGCATTTAGCCCTTCCGCTTTTTCTGGATTTTGCAATCAAGTTTTTTTTTAATTATAATTCAGCCTAGAGATTTATTGCGTTTTGCGATTCGATCCCTCCCGATACGCTGCGTTTTAAGGGCTTGGGTAAATTGCTCTTTTGGCCCTCTGCAGTTACACGCTTGTTCAAATGAGTCCTCCTTTTTGCATTTTATTCTTAATTTGGCCCTGGAATTAATCGCATTTTGCAATTTGAACCCGTACAATATGCTGCGTTTTAGAAGTACGGAAAATTTATTCTTCTGGTCCCCACTGTTTTCACGCGTGTTCAAATAAGCCCTATTCTTTTGTTTTCTTCACGAATTCGCCCCAGGAATTTCATTTTTAATTTAAATTCGTCCTTTTTTTAAAACTTTTTCTCATTATTTTAATTTTAATACACTTATTATTATTTATATTATTATTATCATTATTAATAATATTAGCATATGTTTTGTTATTTATATATATCTTTAATATACGTATATGTATGTATTCATGTAATATTTGTTTTTAATATTCTATTATTTTCCTATTATATTATTATGTATATATTTTGATACTATATTATATATTTAACGCCATATTATTTTATATTATTATTATATCTATTGAACTACCATATTTATTTTAATATTAGTATTATTGTTACTATTATTATTATTATTATTATTTTATATTATTATATTTAGTATTATTTTTTATATTATATTTTTATTATTTTCATTGTTATCATCTATTACTTTATTTTAATATTATTATTTTACTATATTTTCCTTTCGTATTTCATTATTATTGCTAATATTATTATTATTATTGTTTTTATTTTTTTATTATTATTATTATTACTATATGCATATTTTTTATCGCCGAAATATTTAGCGTTACCTTAATATTATCTTAACTATTATACTATATTATTACCTTTTAATGTTATTCCATTACTATATTATCATTATACTTTAATACTATTATGTTTAATATATTTTTAGTTTTGACCACCTTTTTCTATATACATATATGTTATTAATATATTCTATTTGATACTATATTAATATTATCCTAACTATTACATTGTTACCACCCTTTTTAATATCATATGTTGTTATCGTTATTTTCTTACGAACATGTTTTCGTACATATTATGATTTTTATATTTAACATATCATTATTCTTAATATGTTACTAACACATTATTTCATTATTATTTTTGTTAATGCTATTACTATTATTATCATTTTTAATATTATTTATGTGTTGTCATTGTCATGTCATACTTTAATATTATTTTAATATTATATAATATATTACTTCCCTCTTCGACATTATTTCATTATTATATTATGATTTTACTAACATATTTTCACATTCCTATTATGATTTCCAACATATCCTCATTATACTATTCATACATCATTTCCGTTATCATTTTTGTCAATATTATCATTATTACTATAATTGTTTTAACCCTTTTTATTACGAATTATGCTACGTTTTACCTATGCTAAAGTGATCTTTCTACAAAGGTAATGTCTCGGTGTTTAGAAATTCGAGAAATCGTGCCCTAACGTATTGGGTTTCAGTTTTCTCGTCTAAATCTAAATACTCGAATATCCTTCTTAAAATATAAGTTTAAATAAAAACCCTATATATTATTTCTATTTTGCATGCTATTATCGCTCTTATTCATATCGTATTTCATTACCATATTTCATTCTGTTATGCATACTCTCATTGTCGTTCAATATGTTTTATAAATTTCCTTTTACCCGGTACAAAAACGATTCTTTATAAAGGCAATGTTCCGTATTTAGACATTTGAGAAATCGTGCCCTAACGTATTGGGTTGCGATTTCTCGGTTAAATCTAAATAACCGAATATCCTTTCAAAAAGAATACATATTCTTTCAATATAAAAACTTATTCTCGAGAATTCGAGATGTCGCGTCCTAACGCATTGGATGCGATATTTTGTTATTTCGAGATGAGACTTTCTAAAACCGAGGCAATGTTCGGCACTTAGGAATTCGAGAAATCATGCCCTAATGTATTGGGTTCCGATTTCCTTCGTTTATTCCAAGTATTCGAACGTCCTTTCAAAATTAAATACATAAATTTCAAATAAAAGGCAAGTTTAGCTTCAAAGGCCGAAATGTCGTGTCCTAACGTATTGGATGTGATGTTTTACCTTAAGGCGAATCGGCCTTTGATACTCATTTTTCAACCCATCCAGAAGTTTCCAAAGCAAATAAGGATCGTATTTTAAATTCCTTCAAATTCTCGAATCATCAACTCTAAAGACACTAATTAATCAACAAGGTACCAATTCTGGGCGTATCGAGGGTGCTAATCCTTCCTCGTGCGTAACTCACTCCCGAACTCATTCTTTGATTTTTGCAGACCCAAAATCATTGTTTTTTGATAAATCAAATCATTTATTAAAAACAACCCCTTTCTGAGGTGGCCAATCACACCCTAACAAAAAGATTGGTGGCGACTCCGGTTCTTGTATTCATTTTTAAGTCGACGTCCGTTTTCATTTTTTCAAAAATGGTCCTGACAATTCACATCATAGGTAAGTTTATCCATAACATACATAATTTCCCATATATAAGCACATCTTTCAATTCATCAATCCCTTTTTCTTCATATCACATTTCAATAATGAACTTACTGTTTCATTACCTTTTCTTACCCGTTTAATTTGTATAATACTAGACATAAGCATAAACATCAATCATAATCTCAAGCTTGACATAAGCCTAATTACCATCATTAATACACAAGTTAGTGTATTTATGTATACAACTCATTTGGGGTCAATCACATGATAAACCATTTTATAAGAAAATACACCTTTTAAATCATATCACCTTCTCATGAACATAAGCATATTCTCATTTTTGTCATTTACCATTCCAATGAATATCATTAATATTAAACATGATATAATGTATCCTTAAGCTTAGCATAAACCTAAGCATCATCCACAGTCTCAACTGTTGAATTTATTTATGTTCAGATCAATATTCAATAAATAACAAATCTATCAAATTCATTATATAGAGTACCTTACCAAGATTTTCCATTCAAAAAATGACTTACAGATAAGAATGAATCGTCAGTCCAACCAAACACACCAAATGCTCACACGAGCCAATCCTTCCAACACACCGATGCTCATAAGAGTTAATCTAACTAACACACCAAACAGAGAGTATAAAAAGAGAGTTCGAAATAAATGCTAAACCTCAATTTACTCAGGTAATATGAATATAAATCACTCCATAGCCATCTCCACTCCAATCCCCCGTCACACACCAAATCACAACTGTACTCTATTCCGCGTTCAATTCAATCCGAACATCAATTTTCAATAATATTTCCCAAATAATCATACATCATCATCAATTGAATAAATGCTTATTATATCATGTTATAGACTTCAACAATTCCTATAGATATTAAAATTTTAAACCGTACGAACTTACCTGGCCAAATCGCAAAAATATCAAAGTATATGGGCTATTTGGTAATTTTCATTCTCTTCGATTTTCCACTCGATCTTGATCTAAATTAATAATTTCATTCAATTTATTAATTTAGACAATAAAAAAAATGTATTTTATGCAATTTACTCTTTTTGACATTTTTACAAAATTGCCCCTAAATTTTTACTTTTATTCAATTTAGTCCTTGAGCCTAAAACATGCAAATTAACCATTTTTAATGCCAATTCACATCAAAAAATATCCATGGCACACAAAATAGCCTATTATTGCAACAATTTCACATCAAAAACTTGTATTTTTACTATTTTAACAATTTAGTCCCTAATCGATAAATTCATCAAAAATCACTTAATAAAATACTTTTAAATAACAAAAAATATCTAAAATTCATCATTTAACATCTAAAATCACAAATTTCATCAATGGTAACATTCAAAATTTTTAACAGTTTCAAAATCAAAGGTACGAGCTAGTTGGACCTAGTTGCAACGATCTCAAAAACATCAAAATTTTTAATTGCAAGCAAGATTTACCTCTTAAATGGAAGAACCCTAGTTTGCTGAACTTGTTTCTCCTTTAAAAATGGTGTTTTCGGTTCTCTTGCATAAGTAAAGAAGATGATAGATTTTTACATTTTATTATCTTTTATTTTTCATTAACATAATTCCAAATTTACAACATTAACCTTTAAAATACACTTATAATATCACTAACACACGTCCATAATTGTCCAACACATAAATATATGGCATAATTACCATCTAAGAAAGGTTTAATTGGTCCTTCAATTAAATTAATTTCTAACTAAGTAAACTTATTTACAATTTAATCCTAAACTAATTAGGACTAAGAGAGCAAATAATCCAAAAGCTAGTGGATTTAATCATGTCACCATCGCTTGGAATCTTTAACCATGGGTTAATTACCATTTTGGTCTTTTTTGCATTTTAAAACTCTAGCAACTAACATTTGCATCCTTTACAATTTAGTCCTTTTTAAATAATTAACTATCGAAATGTTAAAATTTTTCAACGAAACTTTAATACCACCTTAAATACATTTCGTAAATATTTATAAAAATATTTACAGCTTGTTTTATAAAAATCAAGTCTTGATACATCATTTTCTAAAACCACTTGATCTTAGGGTCTTACCACTTGAACTTAATAAATCACTTATATAACATAAATTATCAAATCAAAAACCTTTTTAAAACCACATTTTACTCAAAAATATTAAATACTAATATTTACAAACTTGTTGAATTTGGTGGCCGCGAAACCACTGTTCCGAACACCACTGAAAAATGGGCTATTATAGAGTTTATTCTTCCTTTACTTTGTTATTTTGATTTAATCATGTTTGCAATGTGTTTTACAATCTTTTTATCAACAATGGTAGCTTAATCCTTTGAGCTAGGATGATTGCATTTATTCAATGAAGTTTATTGAATTATGTTTATAGTGTTTGTGCCTCAGTTGATCATGTTTTCAATTAAATTCAAGTATGTTTTGCATTCATATGTGATTAGATGAATCTGAATTAGCTAAACGATCCTAACTAGACGATAACTAATGGACACAATAATTGAAAAGTGCATGCTTACTTTAGATCTTGATCTGACTAAATTAGAGGTTCATAATAACTTTGACGGGTTCTATTGTCTTGCATAGTTTTTAGATTTATGTGATTAAATTGTTTCAAATTTGATTTGTCCCTATTACTTTACATGAATTATAAGAAACCCTTAGTTTAATATGGTCAGTAAAATGCATATTTCACTAAGTAAAAGATTCTAAAAGGACTTAATTTGGTTTCACAACTCATGAAAGATCGAGTTGCAATTGAAATTTTCTAAACACTGTTAAACATAAGAAGAATGAAATAAGTTGAATGATGTAATTATCCAAGCCTATTCATGTTATTAATTGTTGAATTTTATGTTTTTGCTGCTAAACTTATCTCATACATTTCATTTCATACTTTGCATTTAGATTAAATTACATTTGGGACCATCTTGTATTTAGATAATTCAATTTAGCTTAATCATCATCACTCAAAATATTTTTATCACTAAATTATTAATTATTAACTTTAATTTTAGAATTACTTGATTAACATACACAGTCCCTGGGGAGGCGATATCTCTTTTACTTACTTTATTACTTGATAATGATTTTCACACTTGCACAAATCGAGTGTTACACTTATTACATCAAATTTGATATAGATCTTTACAAGTTAGAAATTTATTTAAGACAGACCAAAAGGGCAAATTCAAGACTATGCTACAAATCTTCTGTATGCATAACAGCCTACTCTGCCTTAAACTTGGCGTACTCCAGAGTTGTCTTTTTAGGAGAAGTCCCTTCTCAATTCCTAAAAAGAAACAACAAATCTTGTAAGTATAAGAATACTTAGTTAGCTCATTAACCATACCTTGATGGAGGCTTTGCAATCTTGTAGAAATTGTTATGATTAAACTATTAGTCTGTTTCATTTACTTTAGCTGATACCATACATTCTTATCATTCATTTATATGTTAGTTATCATACCCTTTTCATACTTAATCTTTCATATCTTGTTAACTAAGGAATCTTTCCAAACATTCCATAAATCTCATGTCCTATAATACTTATTTAACATATCATGTCCTTGGAAACCACATCCAACAATCCATACCTTATCCCATACTCTTGTTTCGAACAATTGCTTACTGACATTATCTTGGGTGGATTCATATATATGGTGGAGACTTACAAATAATTTCATACCTCTGGTTCACACTCAGACATGCCCTAATCTAGTTCTGTACACATATCCATATTAATAATTCATTGTGTATAACATTCAGATGAACTCCATATCATGTTATATCAGAATCTTGTAGTTCAAAATAACATTAACTCAGATTTAGAATAAATCTAGAAGAAGATGCAATACCCATTACTTTTCATATTTACATATCATCATAACAGATACCCTTATTGACATACAGGTACATATCCTTTTTCATAAAAATCCCTTAAGACTTTATTCAACTCTTATTCCAGAGCATATCTATACCTTATCTTGGTCATACTTATTATAGAGCTACTAGAACTTATATCTTACCATAGAGACAGGCATTCAGAATCATAACTTACTAGATATTCTTGATAGTTCACGGGATGTGAACATAGCAGAACATAAAGTCTAGGTAATCAGATAGAGCATGACACTAAGGAAATCCATTAAGAGTTCACCATAAAGGCTATTCTCAGCCGTCATGTTTAGGATATGGATTTGTCTAAACTCACATTACGTGAGGTTTACCTATCATTGTCTTGGGATATATAGAGAACCAACCCCACTGGGTAATCACCATTCCTTAGTTCTTTTTTAAAGGGTGCCATGGCCATGGACTTTTCCTTCAAAGTTCATGTGTTCAGTCTCGACGGACTTCATTAGACACCACTCTAGTGAACAAACATAGACTCTCTTGACAGACTTTTCATGCGTTTACATAATCTAAATTCAACCTTTTACTTCAGTAACATACACTCAAGTAGAACACACATCTCAAAGCAAATATTTGAAACCTATACAAACTCAACCATACTTCAATGTTTCAATACACGTAAACCAATCATCACATACTATACTCTTCATGACTTCGAAAATGGCTTACAATATGAATAATATACATGCAGGAGTTAGTATAAAACTCACTTGAATCTCACCTACTGTAGTTCAAAGCTCTAGATTTAGATATCCATCACGAACCAACAACAACTGCTTCGTAGAAACATAATTTTCACCATTAATACTCTTATACATACAAATTACTTATCATTTCAATCGCTAACAATCCCATGTAGAAACCTTATATTTACAGTCTCGCTATTCAATTACCAAATAAAAATTTACTCATTCATTACTTAACATGCAAAGTTGAAATACTTACCTTGATGCGAAGTAGCTACCGATCATAAATTAACCTTAGCCTCTAGATCATCAAGGTAGGATACATTTAGATTTAATGAATGTTTCAGTATATACCACTTAAGGAAGAGGAAGAAAAAGAAAGAAGATCACTTTTCAGAACGCATTCTCACATATAAATATGACTCATCTTGCTTAATTGAATTTAACAAGTGTCATACATATCAAAACTTGACTTCTTATTGGCCTACAATTTTCAAGCAAAGTATAAATAAGTTCCCTTCCACAAACTTATCAGGTTGAACTATACAATTGATTTATGATCAAATTACTTAAAGTCTAACTAGGATAGTACTTTATACAAACCAGATGTACTATACCTTTGGCGAATACTCGTCCCATATTGTAACATCTTGAATTAGGGCCTAGTTAGAATAGTGGTTTCGAGACCACAAATCCAAAATAGAAATATTTTCTTTATATTTGTTTTGAGGTCTATGACATGTTTACATGATTTTGTGAAAGTTTTATGAAGAAATTTTTTAATTTAATGCCCAATTTAACTTTTAGGACTAAATTGTAAAAGTTGTAAAATATGAGATTCTAGAAGCTTTGGGGTACTTAATTGAAATGCATGTGTAAATTAGGGGTCCATATTTAGTAAATAGACCATTTTATGTCATAATGGACAAAAATGGACATGGAAGGGAAAAATCTCAAGGAAGGGCCTTAAGGGTATTTTGGTCATTTAGTTAATAAATTAATAAAAAGGGAAAAAGAAAGCAAAAATTTGCTCATCTTCTTCATGCCATAGCCAAATTTTACAAGCCTTCCATAGCTAGGGTTTTTGACATTTTCAAGCTCACAAGTATGTGCATCCTAGCCTCGTTTTTAATGTTCTTTACATTTTTGAAGTCCTCGTAGCCCGATTTACCTATTTCTACTATTATTTTGAGTTAGGGTTCATGTTAAAAAATTTACCCATGTGTGACATGCATTTATTTTGATGTTTAATAAATGAATATGAAAGTTTGATGTGTGATGAACATCTTTTACCAAATGATTTTTCATGAAAACACCAAAAAAGGACTATTTTGTAAAAGTTACAAAATAAGTAGTGAAAATGTATTTTAATGGAAACTGCGGGTTGTTATAGTTATGAAAATGGTTCAGATAGGCTTGAGTAGCAAAGAAAATGAGTCCATGTCATTTTACGAGCTTAGGGACTAATTTGTAAAGAAGCAAAAGTTTAGGGGAAAAATTATAATTTTGCCAAAGTATGATTTATGGACTGATTTGAACAATGTGATGATTAAATAAGTGAAATTTGTTATTATATATCAAGAAGAATGAAGTTCGAACTTAAACCGATGGAAGAATAAAGTTGCGGATTAAATTGAATAACTAGTCACATTTTGGTACCGAGGTAAGTTTATGGGTAAATAATGCAACATTTCTTGATTATATAATAAGTGCTTTATTATTACATGAAATGTATAATATTTCCTATGAATTTGGTTAATAATGACCCAATGACGACGTGACGAAGTTACGGTGATTCGAAATTTCGGTTGAACCTTAGGAATGTTAGGATACGAATGTCATGACATTAGGGATATGAGATCCCGTATAAGACCATATTTGGGATATGACATCGACATCTGATTATGTGATTACGTGTACGACCATATATGGGATATGGCTTTATTATGATATTTCATGTAAGACCATGTCTGGGACATGGCATTGATATGAGATCCCGTATAAGACCATATCTGGGATATGGCATCGGCATCGAATTGCGATCTCATGTAAGACCATATCTGGGATATGGCCTACCATGTATATGAGATTTCCCGAGGATCCTTTAGTATTCCAAGTGGTTCAATGGGTAATCCAAAGAGTATGCCAAAGAAAAGACAAGGTATGTTCATGTTAAAAGGGGTACAGGTATGTACATGAAGCTCATAACTGTTGAGTTTATGAATCAATGAGATCTCGGTAAGAAGTGAATGAATAAATCATGACTATGAGTTTTATGGTATACTATGAAATGGACATGAGTAAAGATGTATCCATGATATTTATTGATATTTGTAATAAGTTATAAATATGTTATGTGTATGGTATTGCATGATAATGTTGTTATTTATTTACATGCAAACTTACTTGTAACACCCTGAATTTGGGCCTAGAAGAATTGGGCTTTGAGTCTGAGTTCAGATGGAAGATAGCCTGAGTAATTTAGAAGTTTAAATATTATTAATAGAAAAAAATTATTATTGTTATTAATAAAATATTTCTGTTATTATTTTGATGTTTAGGTTAGTTTTTAAATAAATTAAGAGGGATTTATAGTGTGGGAAAAATCTTAGGTTCGATCCAAGACTCTAGCAAAAAAAAAAAATAATTTTTGCTTCTTTAAGGGAAACTGGGCAATAGGCCTTATAATCAAGCTGGGCTAAGTTTAGGCACAAGGAAGTGCCTGGCCCAGTGGCTAAGCATGCTAGGAGGCAGGAAGAGGCCTGGGGTTCGATTCCCAGCATGCATAAAATGTTTGTTTTATTTTTAGTAGTCTGGTCGCACTAAAATAGGGGCTAAAAGGAGTTGCGAATGGATTATGCCACAAAAGAGCATTCGGTCTAGTGGCTTGAGGCGCTAGGTTGATAGGGGAGGTCATGGGTTCAAGGCACGGCGCGCGCAAGAAGTTTTGTTTTTTTTAACTAAGCAGGTTGCGTTAAAATAGGGCTTAAAAGGAGTTGCAAATATAATTGGGTACAAAGAGCGCCTGTGGCACAGTGGCAACAGCGTGTTAGAAGGGTTCAAAAAGGCACAAGTTTGACTCCTACGCCGGTAAAATTTAGTTGTATTTTTAAACGAATCGGGACTGCAGCAAGTAAGGTTTAAAATTAAATGAGACGCTATTATATCAAAAGCAAAGTCTAGTTGCAGTGGCCAGCAGCGTGTGTGGGTACCTGGAGGTCTCGGGTTCGAGCTGCTGTGCGCACGAAGGGGTACCTTTTTGCTGCACGCGTGGGGAGAGCATTTGAGATGGACCAAAACTCTTCCTAGCAGCGTGCTGAAGCGGTCAAGCAGTGGATAAGGGCTGCTGCTAATCGGTGGGGAGCTTGAATTAAATTCAAATGTTGCAAGGTGATAAGCATTACCCAGGTAGCCGAATTTGTTTCTTCCTTCAATCGATTTTTATTTTATTTTATTTTATTTTTGTTACTCATTTTTTTCTTTTCATAAAATCTTCTACCCCTAATTCTTAAATTTTTTTCCTTTGATTTTCTTTCCCTATTAGCCGAACCTCCATTCCTCCTTCAGTCTAATTAGTCGAATCTCACAATTCTAAAAACCCTATCGAAACCTTCTCTTTTGATACAACTTTGTTCTTCTCTTCAACCCATCATTGCTGATTTTCTCATAGCCGAAATTCACTTCACCCTTGGCCTCTGTCGACACTATCTTTTCTTCTTACAAAAGTCGAAACCTTCATACTTTCTATGATTCGGGAATTGAATTCTTAGAACTTTTATATATTCTCCACTTGTGTCTTGAAGTTAGATCTACGTCGGATCTGGGATAGGAGAGGATAGGAAGCATTCTTCGCTATTAGATCTTCGGTAAGTTTTCAAGTTTCCCCTTTTCATTTAGTATTTCGAGATTTAAGAAAAGCCGAAAAGCCCTATATACATAGGGTGGCTATCGACTTGAAGGTTGGGTATTCTTATTAATTGGTTGTTTGTGCTAGTGGGGATTAAAGACTGCTAATTGAGGGCTTGAATTGTTGGAACGACTGGTGGACTTAGATCTAGTCCCTATTTCGACAAAGGTAAGTGTTTTAGAGCCATTATGGATGATGGCCGAATATGTATGTTAGGATAGTGGTGAGTATTTGATTTGATTTTTAGATATTAACGTGATTTAATCGAATGTAGGATTGTTTTGGAGTGGATCTCATTAGCGTTCGTCGTAAATTAGGTGTGTATTGAACACCCCTCTGTAGTCTAAATCGGCAAAAGCCGAAAAGTTAAAATGTCAAAATTCCGGCATTTCGTGGGCTTGTGAGTGTGCGAACGCTCATAAGTCAGTTGGAATTCAATGGATCTGTGATCGCAAGTGGTAAGTTGGTTGGGTGCGTAATTTCGAGCACTTCGGTAAATTTAGGCTTAGATGGGTTAAAAATGAGCCCAATGGGCTTACGGGCCCATATAGGTAAAAATAGGCTATATATATGTTTTCATAGACTGTAGGTCCAAAATTGCTGATACTGGTAAATTGATCGTGAAACTTGGACTAAATGGGCTTAAGTTGCTTATAGACACTGTACGGCCCATTAGGGGTTTTAGGGCTCAATAGCTAAAGACTTCTAAAATGAGCTAAACAAGCTACTAAGATAAAAGTTGAACTATTAAGGATTAAAATGTGCATAAAACCTTAAAAACTAGAATAATTACTGAAATACCCCTTAAGGGTGAGAAATTACAGTTTTACCCCTAGGTGTAAAATGACTGTTATACCCCTAGGGCTAAATTTGACTGAATGCATGATTTGCTGTTTCTGTTTACTATATGCCATGTCATGTTTATCTGTTGCATGGGACTTGGGATTGATGGAGGAAGTGCAAGTGGCATTGCCAAGATTGCTGAAAGAGGCTTTGCCTCGTACTGATTACTGAAAAGGGCCTTGCCCATACTATTTACTGAAAGAGGCCTTGCCTCGTATTACTGTTAGTGGCCACATTATCTGAGCAGTGATGCTGCAACTGTGGAGTGTAGCGGCTGGGTGGGTCGAGTTGTCTACCCACATAGTGTGTAAGGCTGGTACGGGTGGAGTGTAGCGGTTGGACTTAGGATGGGCTTTGGGCTTTGCATTCATACATGTATATCTACTAATCTGTTACTGTAATGGGCCTATGGGCCGTACTGTTGACTGAGAAGGGCTAAGGCCCAGTTTACTGTATCTGAATAGGGCTTCGGCCTAGTTATTACCGAGACTAGATAGGGCTTAGGCCCAGTGGGCTTGAACTGATTTGGGCTCTGGATGAGTTTCTTTACACACTGAGTTTCCAAACTCACCCCTTTTTCCTCCATCCATGCAGGTGAGCCCTAGATTGGTGGACTTGGAGTTGGGAGGGATTCAGAGTGACCACGTGGATGACATTTCCAGTTTAATTAAGTTAATTATTTAATTATTTATTTCAATCATTTTTACTTTTAATTTGGGTTTGTAATAACGCCGCTCTCATTATTTAATTTGTTTTTAGCTTAAGTATGGTATGGTTTAAATCGTTTTGAAATTGGTTAGCTCTAAGGCGCATTTTATAAAAGTTACTTGTTTTCAAAATATCATGATAACAGAGCAAAGCTTCCGCAACGTAAACGTTTTCATAAATAAATCTTCTAAATAGACTTAAACCTAATTTGTTGTTTGCGGACAAGTCATAAGGTTAAAGTGTGGCAATGGGTGTGTGCATGTCTAGGATTGGATCTAGGGAGAGCTTGGTACTTAAGCAGTCTAAATGACTCACCTCCTCTTTTCTAATATCCTACCTGGTGCATAGTACCCATTCACTTTAAGCCATAACGAAGAAGATCTGATTTTCTAATACTTAAACTGTTTTAAAAATAACATGTTTTCGCTAGCTACAAAGGTTTACAAGCTTTCACAATGTTCTATAAAATTTTATAGAGTTGTTACCAATGTTTGAAAAGGGAATGACTATTTCAATGAACCACGTTTTGAAAAATAAACACAAGCTGAGGTTTTATACAAGTTTAACGGTAGAAGTTTCTAAACACTAAGAAGGGTTTTCAATGAAAACAGGATTTTCGAAAAACACTTCAATGTGACACACCAGACTTGGCCATGATGCCTGGGTCGGGTTTGGGGTGTTACATTTAGTGGTATCAGAGCCCAGTTGCAACAACTCGATTGTGGATTAGGTCCAAAAAGCTTTTCGAAAAAAATTAAATCAAGGCCCAATAAGGTTATTTTGAAATCTGTTTTGGAAAAATTCTTTAAGAAAGACGTTTCAAAGTTATTTTTCAAGGTATACGAGTTTTAAAAGTTTGATTTTGAAATGTTTAAGTTTTTCTGGGTTTCTAAAATCTGGTATCTGAAGAAGTGGCACACTGAATCCCCGGCACCAAGTTTGTAAGTATTCCTTCTCTTATACTGAACTGTACTAAAATATTACTGTAGATAGTACTAAGACTTTACTATAGCTAGATTAATACTGAAACCATAGAGACTGAGACAGTAGGAAAACTATAAACCCTAGAAGACTGAGACTGTAGCTAGGCTATGATTTTGTAAAAATAGAAACTTTGGAATCCTATCTCAGCATAAAACATATGAATAAAACACTAAAATACTTGAATCAAGATCTTTGCAGTTATTTGATATGTATGCTGGTAATGTAGAACATTGATATGGATTCTGAGGGTAAGCAAAGTCTGCCAACTTCGGGTAGCGGTAACTCGGAGCTTGGTACTGAGGCACTGGCCGAGTTAGTAAGGAAAGTTGTAGAAGAAGTATTAGCGGCCAAAGTTAAGGAAATTAGGGAAACGCTTCAAGCGAGGTGCTTGGAGTGTAAGAAGAGGAAGGATACTAGTTTGAAGAGGACAGAGTCTCGTTCTGTGAAACATTTTAGGGCACGACCAAACTTTCTGACCTACAAGAACTGCAACAGGCATCATCCGGGTGAATGTCATAGGGAGAAAAGAGCATGCTTTAGATGCGGGTCCCTGGAACATCGAGCTCTGGATTGCCAAGCTTATTCTAGTTAGGTGTGTGATGTTGGGATACAAATTGTATGCGCAAGTGATAATGTTTATTTACTTCGGTAATTAGATGCTCTAGGTCGTACTAAAAATTATTTAGATCAGAGTGCGTAGCGATAGCGTAGTAGCATAGTGTTGCACGACTATTTTACTATTTGAAAATTTCAAGGACGACATTTCTTTAAGGGGTAGAGTTGTAACATCCTAAATTTGGGCCTAGAAGAATTGGGCTTTGAGTCTGAGTTTGGATGGAAGATAGCCTGAGTAATTTAGAAGTTTAAATATTATTATTAGAAAAAAATTATTATTTTTATTAATAAAATATTTCTGTTATTATTTTGATGTTTAGGTTAGTTTTTAAATAAAGTAAGAGGGATTTATAGTGTGGGAAAAATCTTGGGTTCGATCCAAGACTCTAGCAAAAAAAAAAAATAATTTTTGCTTCTTTAAGGGAAACTGGGCAATAGGCCTTATAATCAAGCTGGGCTAAGTTTAGGGACAAGGAAGTGCCTGGCCTAGTGGCTAAGCACGCTAGGAGGCAGGAAGAGGGCTGGGGTTTGATTCCCAGTATGCGCAAAATGTTTGTTTTATTTTTTGTAGTCTGGTCGCACTAAAATAGGGGCTAAAAGGAGTTCCGAATGGATTATGCCACAAAGGAGCATTCGGTCCAGTGGCTTGAGGCGCTAGGTTGATGGGGGAGATCATGGGTTTAAGGCATGGCGCGTGCAAGAGGTTTTTTTTTTAAGTAAGCGGGTTGCGTTAAAATAGGGCTTAAGAGGAGTTGCAAATATAATTTGGCACAAAGAGCGACTGTGCCGTAGTGGCAGCAGCGTCTTAGAAGGGTTCAAGAGGGCACAAGTTTGACTCCTGCGCAGGTAAAATTTTGTTGTATTTTTAAACGAATCGAGACTACAACAGGTAAGGCTTAAAATTAAATAAGACACTATTATATCGAAAGCAAAGTCCAGTCGCAGTGGCCAGCAACGTGTATAGGTGCCTAGAGGTCTCGGGTTCAAGCTACTGTGCGCGCGAAGGGGTGCTTTTTTGCTGCACACGTAGGGAGAGCATTTGAGATGGTCTGAAACTCTTCCTAGCAGCGTGCTGAAGTGGTCAAGCAGTGGATAAGGGCTACTACTAATCGGTGGGGAGTTTGAATTAAATTCAAACGTTGCAAGGTGATAAGCATTAGCCAGATAGCCGAATTTGTTTCTTCCTTCAATCGGTTTTTATTTTATTTTATTTTTGTTGCTCATTTTTTTCTTTTCACAAAATCTTCTACCATAATTCTTAAATTTTTTTTCCTTTGATTTTCTTTCCCTATAAGCTGAAACCTCATTCCTCGTTCAGTACAATTAGCCGAATCTCACAACTTAAAAACCCCTATCGAAACCTTCTCTTTTGATACAACTTCCTTCTTCTCTTCAACCTATCATTGCTGATTTTCTCATAGCCGAGATTCACTTCACCCTTGTCCTCTGTCGACACTATCTTCTTCTTCTTACAAAAGCCAAAACCTTCATACTTTTTGTGATTCGGGAATTGAATTCCTAGAACTTTAAGATCTAATCTCCACTTGTGTCTTGAAGTTAGATCTACGTCGGATCTGGGATAGGAGAGGATAGGAATCATTCTTCACTATTAGATCTTCGGTAAGTTTTCAAGTTTCCCCTTTTCATTTAGCATTTCGGGATTTAAGAAAAGCCGAAAAGCCCTATATACATAGGGCGGCTGTCGACTTGAAGGTTGGGTATTCTTATTAATTGGTTGTTTGTGCTAGTGGGGATTAAAGACTGCTGATTGAGGGCTTGAATCATTGGAATGACTGGTGGACTTAGATCTAGTCCCTATTTCGACAAAGGTAAGTGTTTTAGGGCCATTATGGATGATGGCCGAATATGTATGTTAGGATAGTGGTAAGTATTCGATTTGATTTTTAGATATTAACATGATCTAATCGAATGTAGGATTGTTTTGGAGCGGATCTCATTAGCGTTTGTCAAACATTAGGTGTGTATCGAACACCCTTCTGTAGTCTAAATCGGCAAAAGCCGAAAAGCTGAAATGCCGAAATTCTGGCATTTCATGGGCTTGTGAGTCTATGAACGCTCATAAGTTAGTTGGAATTTGTTGGATCTGTGATCACAAGTTGTAAGTTGGTTGGGTGCGCAATTTCGAGCACTTTGGTAAATTTGGGCTTCGATGGGCTGAAAATAGGCCCGATGGGCTTACGGGCCCATATTGGTAAAAATAGGCTATATATATGTTTTGATAGACTGTATGTCCAAAACTGTTGAAACTGGTAAATCGATCGTGAAACTTGGACTAAATGGGCTTAAGTTGCTTATAGACACTGTAGGGCCCATTAGGGGTTTTAGGGCCCAATAGCTAAAGACTTCTAAAATGAGCTAAACAAGCTACTGAGATAAAAGTTGAACTATTAAGGATTAAAATGTGCATAAAACCTTAAAAACTAGAATAATTACTGAAATACCCCTTAAAGGTGAGAAATTACAGTTTTACCCCTAGGTGCAAAATGGTTGTTATACCCCTAGGGCTAAATTTGACTGAATGCATGATTTGCTGTTTCTGTTTACTGTATGCCATGTCATGTTTATCTGTTGCATGGGACTTGGCATTATTGATGGAGGAAGTGCAAGTGGCATTGCCACGATTACTAAAAGAGGCTTTGCCTCGTACTGATTACTGAAAAGGGCTTTGCCCATACTATTTACTGAAAGGGGCCTTCCCTCGTATTACTGTTAGTGGCCACATTATCTGAGCAGCGATGCTGCAACTGTGGAGTGTAGCGGCTGAGTGGGTCGAGTTGTCTCCCCACATGGTGTGTAGGGCTGGTACTGGTGCAGTGTAGCGGTTGGACTTAGGATGGGCTTTGGGCTTTGCATTCATACTTTCATATCTACTGATCTGTTACTGTAATGGGCCTATGGGCTGTACTGTTGACTGAGAAGGGCTAAGGTCCAGTTTACTGTATCTGAATAGGACTTCGGCCTAGTTATTACCGAGACTGGATAGGGCTTAGGCCGAGTAGGCTTGAGCTGATTTGGGCTCTGGATGTGTTACTTTACACACTGAGTTTCCGAACTCACCCCTTTTTCCTCCACCCATGAACGTGAGCCCTAGATTGGTGGACTTGGAGCTGGGAGGGATTCAGAGTGACCACCTGGACGACGTTTCTAGTTTAATTAAGTTAATTATTTAATTATTTATTTCAATCATCTTTATTTTTAATTTGGGTTTGTAATAAGGCCGCTCTCATTATTTAATTTGTTTTTAGCTTAAGTATGATATGGTTTAAATCGTTTTGAAATTGGTTAGCTCTAAGGCTCATTTTATAAAAGTTACTTGTTTTCAAAATATCACGATAATAGAGCAAAGCTTTCGCATCGTAAACGTTTTCATAAATAAATCTTCTAAATAGACTTAAACCTAATTTGTTGTTCGTGGACAAGTCATAAGGTTAAAGTGTGGCAATGGGTGTGTGCAGCTCTAGGATTGGATCTAGGGAGAGCTTGGTATTTAAGCAGTCTAAATGACTCACCTCCTCTTTTCTAGTATCCTACCTGGTGCATAGTACCCATTCATTTTAAGCCTTAACGAAGAAGATCTAATTTTTCGATACTTAAACTATTTTCAAAATAACATGTTTCCGCTAGCTACAAAGGTTTACAAACTTTCACAATTTTCCATAAAATTTTACAGAGTTGTTAACAATGTTTGAAAGGGAATGAGTATTTCAATGAACCACGTTTTGAAAATTAAACACAAGCTGAGGTTTTATACAAGTTTAACGGTAGAAGTTTCTAAACACTAAGAAGGGTTTTCAATAGAAACAGGGTTTTTGAAAAACACTTCAATGTGACACACTAGACTTGGCTGTGACGTCTGGGCCAGGTTTGGGGTGTTACATTACTAAACTTTATGCTTGCTCCCCTTTTCTTTTCCATTTCTTATAGTATCCCCAAGCTAGCTCGAGGATCGAAGGACGTCAAAGGCTCGATCACACTATCACTATCAATTGGAATATTTGGGTATAACTAGCCTTTTATTTTGAGCATGGCATGTCTAGGAACTTAGTCATTTTGTTATATGTCATATTGGTTTAGCCAAATGTGTTGGCTTACGATGATAATTGATGAAAATTCATTTTGTATAAGGCCATTAAAAGTTGGTCAATATTGATACTTGATATATGCATATGATGATGTTATTCATGAAAGTGATAGCTTGCATGTTTAAGTTGCTAAGTATGTGATGTATAGGCTTGATAAGGGTGGTATGAGAATGATGTGTGGATGACTTGGTTTTGATATATTTGACAACTTAAATATGTTATGTTATATGCCTTTGAATTTGGTGTAAGTGTGCTTGTGTTTCAATGAGGCAAAAGGCTTGGTAAATAGCCTTAAAATTGTCCACACGGGCGTGTGTCTAGATCGTGTGTGATACATGGTCAGCCCCATGGGCTTGTTGATAGGCTGTGTGTCCCTTGCATCCAAATTTGGCAAAACAGAATGCCTAGTAGTAAACACACAGGTAGAGACACGGCCGTGTGTCTCAGTCATGTGAAGGACACGGCCTTAGGACATGGGCATGTGCCCAAGCCATGTGAAGTCTGCATATTAAATGTGAGAATTAAATTCGCCACACAGCCTAGCACACGGGTGCGTGACTTGGCCGTGTGACCATAAATGGGTCATGACACCTTAAAGAGAGAGTTACACGGGTGAAGGACAAAGGCGTGTCTTGAGCCACACGGGCGCGTGTGACCACACGGCCTGCCCACACGGGCGTGTGACTCTCCAAAACATGAAAATTTTCTAAGTGTTGTAAAAGTTTTGAAAGTTCTCGTTTAGTCCCTAAACACATCCAACATATGTTTAGGGCTTCGTAGGCTCGAAAAAGGGACGTTATGGTTATGAATGAAAAGTTTTAAATTGGATATAAATTTTATGGCTCAGAAATGTACGCTTGTTTATGTTTAGGTTCGGTAATGCCTCGTACCTCGTCTCAGCGTCGGACACAGGTAAGGGGTGTTACACATATTCCCTTTTTATCCCTTAACACGAACGTCTTCTTAATATAGTAGAATCTCATGAAATCAAATTATTACTAACTCAAATGGCGGTTACTATACGCCCACATGTATCTACCAAAACGATCATTTAGGCAGATTACACCATGCCAGATAGACTGTTTATTGCTATACGGCCGAACTTTAGATTTGCCAAAACTGGGGTGTTATAACTCTTCTGCCTTAATGAAAATTTAGTCCTCGAAATTTTTAAACTTGAGAAAAAAATCCAAGTATATCTGACAACTAACTAATCATCCCAGGCGTGTACTAGGAATTGGACGAATTCAGGATTTAGTGACTACTCGCGCAAATTTAAACATTACATGCTTTCTTAATGTAACAAATGCCCAGATTATATTGAAGAACCTGAATAGTTTCTCCGAAATAAACTTCTTGTACAAGTTTTCTTCAATAAAATAAAAAACTTAAACAATTCATCAAAAATTTTACTGAATCACTTAAATCCCTAACTTTGTTTCTGCTCAGTCCCTATGTCATCATGGTCATCAATCTTAGTTTTCTTAATGTAATCTTATTCTTCTCTTTATTTTCTTTCTTTTTCCTTATTTCTAACCAAAATTTCAAGAACAAATAGTTGTGGTAGAGGTCGAAACCAGAGTAACGAAAACTTAACCCCTAGAAATCCTTTCACTTTCGGACCCCAATAACTTGAGAATACTCCTCCACGCATTAATGTAGCACCACACAAGAAGAAGGACACCAATGTTTGGCAGCTCGACACTTTCGTCATCCAAACTTTGCTTACGAAGTCAGACAACCATCAATGTGTCATTTGAGTGACAACACCCAAAGGTTCATCCTTCTATTGATCTTATTAGAAGTTGGTTTTCACTTACCTTTGCACCCATTCTTCCGCTCAGTTTTAACTGAGTATGGCATCGCACCGGGATAGCTATCAGCCTTGTCCTAGTGGACCCTAGTAACCTACTTCATTGATTTTTACATGCGTAATGAACCACCAATTTTAGGGGCTTTCCAAAAGTTCTATCAGTTAAAGATCACAAGACAAGGGGCTAGTGCTGGATTTTCCCATTTTAGTGTTCATCAAGGCTATGATCCAATCATTCAAAATAGTCTTTCCAATCTGCATGCCACATCTCACTTTTTGATTATTTAAGCAATGGTGGAATTGTCGTCTTTTATGTTTTAAACTAAATGTGCAAGATTGGACACAAGGGAATTAATGGCCTAGTGGTTTAGTGGTTACTTAACTACCATAGTGGTCCAAGGTTCAAGCCTCATTGTTCACACTCTTACATTTATTTATTTTTTTACAAATTTCCCCCTTGTTTAATATGTTTGTCGTCCACCTTGTGCCCCATAATGAAGAGGCTTTGTTCCCTTTATTTGATGGTCAAACTTACCATAGTTAGGGGGTACATGATCCCCTCTTTGCTCTAGGTCCCCTTCCTTTGCCATAACCTCACCTCTTACCATGTAGCTTGACACATTGAACCTAGCCATAATTGACCAAGCTCCTTCCTTGCTTTTGTTGTCCATACCACATTTCCCTTTCACTTTCTTCCATTTTTCATTTCTTTATCACCATTTTTATCTCTATTTTTGTGAACAACCACCACCTTTCCTCCAAAACACTATTCTTCCTCCACCATGAATGAACAACCTTCCATTAGTCACCGCCTCTAGTGGCTGTCGCTCCTTCTCTTTTTCTAATATCACTCCTTCCATCGCCGCTGTATGCCACCGTGAGTCCACTTCCTCTTTCACTTTTTCTTTTATTTTCTTCTCCTACTTCTTTCTTCTCATATCCTTAGCTAAAGCTCTAAACTTTACCTTCATTAGAACACTGTCAAACATAGCATCACCATCATTGGACTACTGACTAGTCATCATCGTCGATGATGATCAAAGTCTTTGTTTTCTTTTTCATTTCCTCTCCTTATGCCAATTCTCATTTTGAATTAATCAAACTTATTCTTTTATCTCAATGATGCTTTCTAGATTACTTGATTCTCTAAAATCACCCATTCTCGATTCATCGTTTGATTTAAATTGTTCAAGTGTAACTATGGATCATTTTTAACTTGTAAAAATATTTCTCCGAGTATTTTCTTAACATGGCTGAATCGAAAAGTGCCATGAGTCATATTGGTATTTTGTTAATATGAATTGTAACACCCCAAACCCAGCCCAAATGTTATGGCCAGACCTGGTGTGTCACATGGACGATTGACTAAGCGTGATCTTCTTTTATCAAAACGTAATGTGGTTTGTAGTTAAACCGTGTTCAAAAGTTTGTAAATAAGAATCATTTTCAGCTTTAAAACCGTAGTTACTACCGAGTAAAATTCCATTTTTATTTAGTGGATCTCGTTACTGTGTTATTGATGTCAACTTATTCAATCGATACATACTGCATTTTTTGAAAACATTTGATTAAATTTGGAAAAACCCGTTTAAACTAGCCTACCGTTGTAGAAACAAGTAATAAAGAAAACAAAACCAAACATTTGAGCGGCCTTATTACAACTTAAACCCAAAATTTAAAATATAAGTAAAGTAAATTTAAGAAAAACTATAAACCGGAAATATGATTCACGTGGCCACCCCGAATCCCTCGTAGCTCCAAGTCCTCTATGGTTGGGGGTTACCTGCATGGATGGAAATGAAAGGGTGAGTTTGTGAAAACTTGGTATGTAAACTAACCCAACCAATATCAGAGATCAGTCCGAGTACAATTTGGGCCGAAGCCCTGTTCAGTTATAGATTAAACTGGGCCTTGGCCCTTTTCAGATGCATAGTGGGCCTTGGGCCCATTACAGAAACAGATCAGTGTATATATATATATGCATGTATGCAAAGCCCAAGCCCAGTCCAGCCCTACACACCACCCGTACTAGCCCTATACACTCTATGGGGAATAGCTCAACCCACCCAGCCCTACACACTACAGTCGCAGCAGAGCTGCTAATACAGATATCGTGGCAGAGCCACCAGAACAGAAATATGAGGCAGGGCCTCTAAAAAGATTACGTGGCATTCCCACTTTTAACACTTCCTCTGTATCAAAAACCCAATCCACATGCAAAATAGAATATCACATGACATGGCACACAGAATATCAAATGTAGTAACATGTAAATCAGTCAACTATTTCTAGGGGTAAAATAGTCATTTAGCATCTAGGGGTAAAATGGTAATTTTCACCATTTAGGATTTTAGTAATTTATCTACGGTTTCTAGGTTTTATGCTTACTACGACCTTCTAGCAGATCTAACATCACTTCGAGCGACTCAAATAGCCCATTTATTTATGCAGTGCCATCGGGCTCTACAACCCCTAATGGGCCTGACAGAGCCCACAAGCTACTGTGGCCCGCTAAGTCTTAATTTTACACATATTTTTATAGAATTAATATCTAGTTTACCAAAAAACACTTACCGCATATTTTTACCCATATGGGCCAGTAAGCCCATTGGGCCCAATTTTGGCCCATCGTGGTCCAAAACAATCTAAGTGCACAAAAATACGCACAGTAGCCCTTACCATCCATTAATCCAGTTTGACGATTTTGAACCAACTCACGAGCGTTCGCACGCTCATAAGCCCACGAAATGCCGGTATTTCAGCATTTCGGCTTTTTGGCTCTTGCCGATCTAATCTACTAGTGGGTTCGATTACACACCTGCATGCAACTATGTCGAGATCCCGCAAGCAATTAACCTACAACAGTTTACCCACTATGTTATTCCATCAACTAATTGAAGCTATCATTATCTTACCCCATACGGAATCGGCAACCACTAATCAATCACTTACTCTTACCTTGTTGAAATCTAGCCCCAACTACTAGATTGCTTCCTTTCGTTCTACCACCAACCTTCCTTTACTAGATCCGTAAAGACAAGCAACTGAAAACATCATTGACCACAAGAGTAAGGGGTTTAAATCGGCTTTACTAGACATAGACCAAAAAACTAATTAGTACATAGGGAAATAGAACCTTCGGCTTTTCTTTAGCAACTGGAAGAAAAGAATCTTACCCAAGAATTCGCTTGATTCAATTGCTATCACAGAAGTAGCCTTACACTAGACCAAGTCCCAATCCCCTATGGATCTAGTCAAAACCAGAAGATGGAAAAGGGAGCTAAGGTATTTGGCCAAGGGAAAAGAAATGTTTGCACAATGAAAAATAGGGTTCGGCTACTTGAGAGTGCAAGAGAGAAAGGTTTGAGAAATAGAGATAAAAAGAAGAGGTTCAGCTTAAGAAGGAAAAGAAATGGAAGGGATTCGGTTCTAGCATCAACCGGCCAAGGGAGGGGTTAGGTATTTTTGGGATTTCAGCTTTTAGAAAGTAGGAAAAGAGAAGTGGAGAAGATAGCGATGGAGAAGCAAAGGTTTGAAGGTCTCGGCTTTTAGAGAAAATCGCCCAAGAAGAGATTAGGGAAACCGATTCCAAATAATGAAGAAGAAGGAAAAGAAGGGAAGGAGTATAGGTTTCAGCTTTAAGAAGAAGAGAGGAGAAAGAGAGGTAATTCGACACAATAGCAAAACTAAATGCCCCAAATGGTTACCACCGATACATCAAGGAGTAAAACCCAAATTAACCTAAGGAGGTAATCGGCACCTACATGCCCAAATGCCGAAAACACACTACCCAAAGTCCTTAGCCGAATATGCCCTCCAAACACTCCCATAATCGGCAAACTCTTGCTCCTCACCCAACTCCTCAATTCTCTCCTAGATAATCTCCCCTTATCACTCCCTAATCCAATCCCATGAGCACTTCAAACTTCCTCCTTCAGAGTTTAACTTAGAGTCCACCTCTTACCATGCACATGTAATAAAAATAAAACAAACACTTTGCTCACCAAGGGATTCGAACCTCAGCTCCTTCACAAGCATCCACACGCCAATCCCATGCTCTAAGTGACGCCACCTTGCCACTTTTCCACAGGCTTCCTTGAGCCTTAAATCCCCAACATTAATTTAAAAGTCCACTTAGCTCAAGTCCTTCCTCACCTAAAGCTAAAATTTAAAATTTTGCCAGACTTTAAACATAAACTTAGGCCTTCTAAAGGTCCACAAATACACCCAACACATCAATATAGCACATCTAGCCATGCAAAAATAAATCCAAGCAGAAATTCAAAACCCTAAAAATCAGGGCATTACAACTCTACCTTGTTAAAAAAATTTCAGCCTCGAAATTTACCTAGTCCAAACAGGTGAGGGTATTGTTGACGAATCGCTTCCTCTGGCTCCCACATAGGTTCTTCTCTGCCGTGATTATGCCAAAGGACTTTTACTAACGGAACAGATTTCTTTCTTAACACTTTCACATCATGGTCCAGAATTTGCACCGGCTCGTCTTGAAAAGTTGAATCAGCTTTAACCTCAATTTCCTCAACAGGTACAATGTGGGAAGGATTAGTCTGATATCGTCTTAACATGGAGACATGAAAGACGTCGTGAATCCGGTCCAACTCCAGAGGTAGTTCCAGCTGATAAGCTACTGGACCCACCCGTTTAAGAACTCGATAGGGCCCGATAAACCGCGGACTCAACTTGCCCTTCTTTTCGAACCTTAAAATTTTCTTCCAAGGTGAAACCTTCAAGAAAACCAAATCTCCCACTGAGTACTGAATTTCTTTACACTTTAAGTCGGCATAAGATTTCTGCCTATCAGATGCCTCCTTTAACCGATCCCTGATCAGCTTAATCTTATCTTTCGTATCCACTACCAGCTCTGGCCCAAGAACCTATCGTTCTCCCAATTCTATCCAACAAGTAGGCGTATAACATCTTCGACCATACAACGCCTCATATGGTGCCATTCGAATACTTGCCTGGTAACTGTTGTTGTATGCGAATTTCGCCAAAAACAAGTAGTTTTCCCAGCTACCTCGAAAATCAATAACACACCCTCTCAACATATCTTCGAGCACTTGAATCACCCTTTCTGACTGTCCATCCGTCTGGGGGTGAAAAGTAGTGCTAAAATCCAACTGTGTGCCTAACGCCTCATGCAACTTTTGCCAAAATCGAGATGTAAACCTAGGGTCCCGATCAGAAATAATCGAAATTGGCACTCCATAAAGTCGCACTATCTATTCTACTTATAACTTGGCCAACTTTTGAAGTGAGTAGTCGGTTCAGACGAGTATGAAATGAACAGATTTGGTTAGCCTATCCATAATCACCCAAACCAAGTCCTTCTTGGTCGGTGTCATGGGTAGCCTACTCATAAAGTCCATGGTTACCCTTTCCCACTTCCAAAGTGGAATGTTCACTGGTTACAGAAGTCCAGATGGCAGTTGATGCTCAGCTTTCACCTGTTGGCATGTTAGACACTTACCCACAAACTCCGTTACTTCCCGCTTAAGTCCAAGCCACCAATACAACTCTCGTAAATCCTAATACAATTTATTCCCTCTAGGATGCATGGCACAAAGACCGTCATGAGCCTCTCTTAGAATTGACTGTCTCAAGTTGAAGTCCCTCGGAATACAAACTCTTCCTCGGAAGCACATGACTTCTTCACTCTTCAATCCAAAATCAGAAGTCTCACCACTCTTTACCTATTAAAATCGAGGAACCAATGACTCATCCACTAATTACTTCTCCTTAATCTGATCTATCCAGGTCGGTCTTATTTGCAATTCTGCTAACAAGCTACCATCATCATACAGACTAAGACGAGCAAACATCTCAGCTATAACATTAGCTTTGCCTGGGTGATCTTCAATAGAACAGTTGTAATCCTTAAGCAACTCTATCCATCTTCGTTGCCTAAGGTTCAACTCCTTCTTAGTCAGAAGATACTTGAGGCTCTTATGATCTATGTATATGATACACTTTTCTCCATACAAGTAATGCCTCCAAATCTTATGTGCAGAGATTACCGCCGCTAACTCCAGATCATGTGTAGGGTAATTCGCCTCGTGGGGCTTAAGTTGTCGCGATGCATAAGCAACCACTTTACCCTCTTGCATTAACACACAGCCTAATCCAACATGTGATGCATCATTATATATAGTAAAATCCTTCCCAGACTCCGGCTGAATCAATACAGGTGCCTCAGTCAAAACTTTCTTCAACTTCTCGAAACTCTCTTGTTTTTTCTCAGTCCAGAAAAATGATACTACTTTTCTTAAAAGTTTCGTCAACGGTGCCACAATCAAAGAAAATCCTTCCACAAATCTCCTGTAGTACCTTGCCAAACCTAGAAAACTCCAAATTTCTAACACAGATCTCGGTCGCTTCCATTCCAAAACCGCCTCAATTTTCTGAGGATCCACCCTAATCCCCTCAGTAGAAACAACGTAACCCAAGAATGTCACTTCTCGTAACCAAAATTCACACTTGCTAAATTTTGCATACAGTTGCTTCTCCCTCAACACTTGCAAAACAATCCGGAGATGCTCACCATGATTCTTTTCAGTTTTTGAATACACCAGAATATCGTCTATAAAGACGACCACAAACTGATCTAAGTAGGGTTGGAATACCCGATTCATCAGATCCATAAAGGCCGTTGGCGTATTCGTCAATCCAAACAGCATTACCAGAAACTTGTAGTGACCATACCGAGTCCTGAATACTGTCTTATGAATATCCACCTCTTTGACCCTTAATTGATGATATCCAGATCGAAGATTGATCTTGGAGAATACCGATGCTCCTTTTAGTTGGTCAAATAGGTCGTCGATCCTTGGCAGAGGGTACTTGTTCTTAATAGTCAATTTGTTCAACTGATGATAATGAATGCACATACGCATCATCCCATCCTTCTTCTTAACGAACAGTACCAGTGCTCCCCATAGAGACACACTTGGTCTAATAAAACCTCAGTCCAGAAGCTCTTGGATTTGCGCTTTCAACTCTACTAACTCCTTCGATGCCATCCTATAAGGAGTGATGGACACTGTCGATTCCAAATTTGACTTCACAATTCGGAGGCAACCTTGGGAGCTCATCCGAAAAAACATCCTGAATTCCTTGATGGTTCTAACTTCTCCCACAGTCAAACCCTCAGAATCTGGCTTACTTACATACGCCAAAAATGCCTCGCTTCCTTACGAATCAGCTTTTCAGTTCTTAAAGTCGAGATAACGTTGGACAAGTAATCTCTTCACTCCCCTATTACAATTACCTCCTCATCCTCCATAGTCTTTAACACCATCTGCTTGGTAGTACAATCCAGAGTCGCCCGATGTTTAGCAAGCCAATCTATACCCAAGATGAGATCAAACTCTCCAAAGGGTAACTCCATCAAGTCCGCAGAGAAAATCCTACCTTGTGTCTCTAAAGGTACATCTCTAAAGAGTTTTTCTACCCGAATCGAGTGACCCAGTGGACCTATCACGGATACCCCACTCACAGTTTCCTTAGATTACACACCCAACATCCCAGACACATTACAAGCAACATACGAATGGGTAGATCCAATATCAATTAGAGCAGTGTATGGCGTGCTATAAATTAAAAACGTACTGGTTATGACATCAGGTGGTCACCCTCTTCTCGGTGACAAGCAGCATACCAACACTGGCTGTCATGCCTCAGCATTTCCAGCACCCCTGTCTGATGCTCCACGTCCACATCCATTCCCATTGCCGCCCCTTGCCTGTCCACGGCCTCTCGGTGGTTGTTGTCCATCTCTCACTGGCTGAGCAACCCTTGGTTCAGCAGCTTGCATCTGTGCCGGCCTCTGAGGACAATCTTTAACTCGATGATCTTTGGATCCAACTGGAAACATGCTCCAGAACACTTCCAACACTCGCCCAGATGTACTTTACCATAGTCCGTACAAGCTTCCGGTCCAACCACATTTATCGGAACTACTCGAACTGGCTCGTCCACTCTAGCCCTTTTAACAGACCTTCCCACAATGGCCCTGTATTCCTCCTAAATCGGTTTCTATCTTTTTCCCAGTTCTGGCACTCCGTACGCTTCACCTCCTCAGAAATCTTAGCTTTTTCCACCAGAGTAGCAAAATCACACTCCCTCTGTGAAGCAATCAGCACTCTTAGCTCATCTCCGAGGCCATCCTCGAATCGTACACTGCGTTCATACTCTGTAGCAACTATACCACCAGCATACCGGCTCAAACTTAGAAATTCAGCTTCATATTCTGCGACGGTCTTACTACCCTAAGTCAGATTCAGGAATTCCTTCCTTCGGGCGTCCACATAGCTCGCCTTGACGTACTTCCCTTTGAAGGTCGTCTTAAACAGCTCCCAAGTCACCCGCTCAGCTGAGGTACCATCCCTCACAGTGATCCACCATTGGTAGGCCTCGTCATGCCGTAAAGATACTGCTCCTTTTAGCTTCTACTCCACTGAGCAGTTCAGGTCGTCCATTATCCATTCCGTGGCCTCTAACCAATATTCAGCCACATTTGGGGATACACCAGATACGCCCCTAAAAATCTCCGCTCTATTAGCTCGAAGCTGTTCAGAAATTAGATCCTCGATTTACCGTTCCAGTACTTGCTCCAGCAACCCTTTCCAAAACCCATAACATCGCCTGGGACAAAGCATCGTCCCCTGCAGCCCGATCATAAGACCCAGTCTCAGTTTCCAGTGGCGCTCGTGCCTCCCCAGATGGCATATGTCCCAAAGATGAAGAGCTAGCCTAAGTACTTCCTCGGCCACGTCCACGGCCTCTTCCACGTGTTGCCCTCGTACTCATATCATATTATCTGATTATGAATTTTATGAATTAGTTCAATATTCCAATATTTATTACAAATGTTTTATGCTGAGATAGTATTTCAGAGTTTTTGTTTTCGCAAAATCGTAGCCTAGCTACAGTCACAGTCTTCTAAAGTTTCCAGTTTTCCTACTCTTTCAGTCCTCTACAGTCTTCGTATTACCCTAACTACGGAATTTTAGTAGGGTCTTAGCACTATCTACAGTAGTGTCACAGTATTATAGTAAACTATAGTAAAGCAAAAGATACTTACAGACTTGGTGCCGGAGATTCGGTGTGCCACTCTTTAAAAACCAAATTTAGAAAAACCCAAGTTTTATTGGATGTAATTTTAAATATACTCTGTTAAAAATTTCTCAGAAACCCTAGTCTTTAAAAAAAAATAAAGAAAATATTTTCGGATAAGAAATTGATTTTTTTTAAAAGACCTTTCTTAAGAAAATTTTCCAAACCGAATTTCAAAACAAGTTAGAATTTAAAATTTAAAAAATGTTTGAACCCATTCCACTGCCAGTTGTTGCAACCGGGCTATGACACCACTAAATGTAACACCCTAAATCCAGCCCAGACGTTATGGCCAGATCTAGTGTGTCACATGGATGATTGACTAAGCGTAATCTTCTTTTATTAAAACGCAATGTGGTTTGTAGTTAAACCGTGTTCAAAAGTTCGTAAATAAGAATCATTTTCAGTTTTAAAACCGTAGTTACTACCGAGTAAAATTCCATTTTTATTTAGTGGATCTCGTTATTGTGTTATTGATGTCAATTTATTCAATCGATATGTACTGCATGTTTTGAAAACATTTGATTAAATTTGGAAAAACCCATTTAAACTAGCCCATCATTGTAGAAACAAGTAATAAAGAAAACAAAACCAAACATTCGAGCAGCCTTATTACAACTTAAACCCAAAATTTAAAATATAAGTAAAGTAAATTTAAGAAAAACTATAAATCGGAAATATGATTCACGTGGCCACCCCAAATCCCTCGCAGCTCCAAGTCCTCTATGGTTGGGGGTTACCTACATGGATAGAAATGAAAGGGTGAGTTTCTGAAAACTCAGAGTGTAAACTAACCCAACCAGTATTAGAGATTAGTTCGAGCATAGTTTGGGCTGAAGCCCTATTTAGTTACAGATTAAACTGGGCCTTGGCCCTTTTCAGATACAAAGTGGGCCTTGTGCCCATTACAGAAACAGATCAGTGTATATATATGCATGTATGCAAAGCCCAAGCCTAGTCCAACCCTACACACCGTGTGGGAAATAACTCAACCCACCCAGCCCTACACACCATAGTCACAGTAGAGCTGCTAATACAAATATCTTCGCAGAGCCATCAGAACAGAAATACGAGGCAAGCCTTTAAATAGATTACGTGGCATTGTCACTTTTAGCACTTCCTCCATATCAATAACCCAATCCCCATGCAAAACAGAATATCACATGACATGGCATACAGAATATCAGATACAGTAACATGCAAATCAGTTAACTATTTTTAGGGGTAAAATAGTCATTTAGCATCTAGGGGTAAAATGGTAATTTTCACCCTTTAGGGGTATTTTAGTAATTTATCTACGTTTTTTAGGTTTTATGCTTACTACGACTTTCTAACAGGTCTAATGTCGCTTCGAGCGACTCAAATAGCCCATTTATTTATACAGTGCCATCGGGCTCTAAAACCCGTAATGGGCCCGACGGAGCCCACAAGCTACTGTGGCCCGCTAAGTCTCAATTTTACACATATTTTTACTAAATTAATATCCACTTTACCAGAAAACACTGACCGCATATTTTTACCCATATGGGCCCGTAAGCCCATTGGGCCCAATTTTAGCCCATCGTGGCCTAAAATAATCTAAGTGCATGAAAACGCGCACAGTAGCCCTTACCGTCCATTAATCTAGTTTCACAATTTCCAAACAACCTACGAGCGTTCGTACACTCGCAAGCCCACGAAATACCGGTATTTCGGCATTTTGGCTTTTTGGCTCTTGGCGATCTAATCTACTAGAGGGTGTCGATTACACACCTGCTTGCAACTATGTCGAGATCCCACGAGCATTAACCTACAACAGTTTACCCACTATATTATTCCATAAACTAATTGAAGCTATCATTATCTTACCCCATACACAATCGGGAACCACTAATCAATCACCTACTCTTACCTTGTCGAAATGTAGCCCTAACTATTAGATTGCTTCCCTTCATTCTACCACCAACCTTCCTTTACCAGATCCGTAACGACGAGCAACTGAAAACTTCATTGACCACAAAAGTAAGGGGTTTAAATTGCTTTACTAGACATAGATCGAAAAACCAATTAGTACATAGGGAAATAGAACATTCGACTTTTCTTTAGCAACTGGAAGAAAAGAGTCTTACTGAAGAATTCACTTGATTCAATTGCTATCACAAACGTCGCCTTACACTAGACCAAGTGCCGATCTCCTATGGATCTACTCAAAACTCGAAGATGGAGAAGGGATCTAAGGTATTCGGCCAAGGGAAAAGAAAATGTTTGCACAATGAAAAATAGGGTTTGGCTACCTGAGAGTGTAAGAGAGTAAGGTTTGAGAAATAGAGATAAAAAGAAAAGGTTTAGTTTGAGAAGGAAAAGAAATGGAAGGGATTAGGTTATAGCACCAATCGGCCAAGGGAGAGGTTAGGTATTTTTGGGATTTCAGCTTTTAGAGAAGTAGGTAAAGAGAAGTGGAGAAGATAGTGATGGAGAAGCAAAGGTTTGAAGGTCTCGGCCTTTGGAGAAAATAGCCCAAGAAAAACTTAGGGAAACCAACTCCAAATAATGAAGAATAAGGAAAAGAAGGGAAGGAGTATAGGTTTCGGCTTTAAGAAGAAGAGAGGAGAAAGAGAGGTAATTCGGCACAATAGCAAAACTAAATGCCCCAAATGGTTACCACCGATACATCAAGGAGTAAAACCCGAATTAACCTAAGGAGGTAATCAGCACCTACATGCCCAAATGCCGAAAACACACTACCCAAAGTCCTTAGCCGAATATACCCTCCAAACACTCCCATAATCAGCCAACTCTTGCTCCTCACCCAACTTCTCAATTTTCTCCTAGATAATCTCCCCTTATCACTCCCTAATCCAATCCCGTGAGCACTTCAAACTCCATCCTTCAGAGTTTAACTTGGAGTCCACCTCTTACCATGCACATGTAATAAAAATAAAACAAACACTTTACTCACCAAGGGATTCGAACCTCAGCTCCTTCACAAGCTTCCACACGCCAATCCCATGCTCTAAGTGACGCCACCTTGCCACTTTTCCACAGGCTTCCTTGAGCCTTAAATCCCCAACATTAATTTAAAAGCCCACTTAGCTCAAGTCCCTCCTCACCTAAAGCTGAAATTTAAAATTTTTCCGAACTTTAAACTTAAACTTAGGCCTTCTAAAGGTCCACTAAATACACCCAACACATCAATATAGCACATCCAGCCATGCAAAAATAAATCCAAGTAGAAATTTAAAACCCTAAAAATCGGGGCGTTACATGAATTATTTTTATACTATAGTACTAATGCTACATCATATTGTTTGGAATTGTAACATCCCTTACCCGTATTCAACACCAGAACAGGGTAGGAGGCATTACTAGACTTATCACACGAATAAATATACAATTTCAAGACATAAATTTTGCATCCAAATTAAAATCATTCATATTCAATCATAACATACCTAAAACGAGCATATGAGGCCCAAAACATACATTGGAAGTAAATCGGGACTAAATCGTAAACTTTTGAAAATTTTATGAAACATAGAAAATTTTCCACTATATAAGGGTCACACGCCTATGTGGTTACGGGACACGCCCCTGTGGGTAGGTCGTGTGGTCACACATGCCCATGTCTCGACCCCGTGTAACTCTCTGACTTGCAACTCATGACCAATTTGAGCTCACACGGCCAATTCACATGCTCGTATGCTAGGCTGTATGGAAAATTAATTCTCACGAAATAGGTGCAGACTCCACACGGCCAAGGCACACGCCCGTGTCTCTACCCGTGTGCTCAATTCTGAGCGTTCTGTTTCTTAGAATTAAGAAGCAGGGGACACATGACCTAAACACACGCCCATGAGGCAGACTATGTGTCACACATAGTGTAGACACACGCCCGTGTGTCTACCCGTGTGGGCAAAATAAAGGCTATTTTCCAAGCCATTTGCCACCATATTACACATACGCACAAATACCAAATCATAGGTACAAAACATAGCATAATTAAGTAACTAAATGTCCACAACCAACACATTAACACATCATTCTCATGCTATATCTATCATACTCAGACATCACACACTTATCAACCCAAATCATGACATATATACTCAGCCAATTTCCAATGGCCTTATACAAAATAATCACTTAACCAATATAAGCCAACACCCTCAATTAACTATGACACATATCCAAAATAACCAAGTCCCTATACATGACATACTCTCAAAATACTAAAATCATTAATACCCAAAATAATGCTTTGATAGTGTGATGTGATACTTTGACCATCTCTGATCTGAGCTAGCTTGGTGACACTATAAAACAAGGAAAATAAAAAGGGAGTAAGCTACATAGCTTAGTAAGTTCATATTCAAATAATAAACATCTTAACCATATACCACCATGTAAATTCATACAATGAATGATAATACATTTATCATTTAAACCACATAGGCTTAACTTACTCAAGTACAATCTTACCATACAATCATCACTTATAAAGTTCATATTTACGAGTTTTACGTAAACACCTGTTCCGTATAATCATAAAACATATATTTTCACATCTTTGCCATTCCCGTTGAACACTCAAAAAATTAATTGATACTCGAAAAATCTTGCACATAAGTGCCACATATGTAGCCAAAGCTACCACATATCTCATTTCACATATACACTCATTCTCGATGTAGTCACAAGTCTACTCACACAAGCTGAAGGTTGAGACGTAGCTACGCAGTGTTGCTCAAACAAGCTGACAGGTATCCACTACACATGTCGATATGCTTAGCCACTGGTAGGATGTACAAGACCAGCACCCGAAATCACACAATCACATAATTACACATAAGTCCCTAGTGACATGTCACTTGTATCTCATTCTATTCCTAAGGTTCAACTAGAATTTTTCGCTTACTGAAACTTTGCTGAATACTTTTGAAGAGTCAATCACACAATTCATGCAATATTAACGTATTTAAACAAAATATAACAATGCATTATTTACATACAAACTTACCTCGGAACAAAATAGTAGAAACGGAACCTAATTGTCAAATACTTTGTTTTCCCCCGATCTAGGTCCGAACTTCGTTTTTCTTGATCTATAATAACAAATATAGCTCATTTAATTATCACATTATTCAATTCAGTCCAAAAATCCTATTATGGCAAAATTACATTTTTGCTCCTAACTTTTCACTTATTTACATTTTAGTCCCTAGGCTCGTAAAATGAAATGTATTCATTTTTCTCAAAACCCAAGTCTAGCAGAACCTTATACATGCTTATGGCAGCCCACATTTTCATTTCATCACATATTTCTACACACATTTTACAACTTTTGCAAATGGTTCCTTTTAGACATTTTCATAAAAAATCACCTAGTAAATGTTGTTTATCACACAACTAAAATTCATATTCTACCATTAGACATCAAAATACATGCATGTTTAACATGGGTAATATTTTAAACTTTCCTAATGCTTCAAATTAATTCTTGAGAAAGCTAGATTAGGTTACGAGGATTTCAAAAATGTAAAAATCATTAAAAATGGAGTTAGGATGGACTTACCATCAAGCTTGAAAGTGGCCAAAACCCTAGCTATGGAACCCTTCAAATTTTTAGCACAAGCGACTAAAATGGGGAAGATGAAGACTTTATATTTTCTTTTATTTGTCTTTATTAACCAAATGACCAAAATGCCCTTAATGCTTAACTTTGAAATTTTACCCTTCCATGTCCTTTTTTGTCCATCATGAGATATAATAGTCTTATTACTAAATAAGGACCTCCAAATTTAAAAATCATAACAAATAGACACCCAAAGCTCCTAGAACACATATTTTGCACTTTTTGCAATTTAGTCCTACTAGTCAAATTGGACATCCTATCGATAAAATTTCTTAACGAAATTTTCACACAAGCATTCAATCATACTATAGACATTAAAATATTATCACAATAAAGTTTTCTACTTTGGATTCGTCGTCTTGAAACCATTGTTCCAATTTGGCCCTAAATCGAGCTGTTACAACTCTCCCCCTTAGGGATTTTTGTCCCCAAAAATCTTACTATAACACCCTTTACACATATCCGACGCTGGAACAAGGTACGAGAAACACATACATACTTTCATTTTTGAGTTACCAGATATTCGTTGCAATTTAAAACTTTTTAAACATTAGCTTAAAGTCCCTTATATGAACCCATGAGGCTTAAATTACACATAAGAACACAGTTCGGGACTACTTTGAACACTTAGAAAACTTTTAAGAAAAGCCTTTAAAAATAGGGCACACGCCCGTGTGGAAGGCCCACACGCTCTTGTGGTTTGCTAACATGGCCGTGTTGGTGGCCCGTGTAACTCACAGGGCTTAGGTATGTTGGGACATGCCCGTATCCCCTACCAGTGTGGATTACTTTTTCGTCATAAACCTACAGGGGTTTTTACACAGCCTGGCGCTCGCCCGCGTCCATGGCCTGTGTCTCTCACACGACCATGACATACCCGTGGCACGGCCCGTGTGCAAAAACCTTGGCATTTTATTTCTAACGTCATCATCCTTTAAGGGCCACACGACCAAGGCACACGCTCGTGTGCTTAGCCCGTGTATGACATTGACTTGGCCAAGTTAAGTTGCAGGGGACACACGGTCGAGCCACACACCCATAGGGCAGACCGAGTGTCACACACTGCCTAGACACACACTCGTGTGTCTACCCGTGTGGACAAAAACAGGCTATTTACCAAGCTTACTTACCACCCTTTCTTGTACCATCATACACAACATTGCAAAGCTACCTTCCCAACATATGCATACATCCTAAACATTCATAATCAATACCTCAATAAACCATTCAAATGCTTATTTAACCATACAATATCTTCACATAATTAATAAGCCAAATTCATGGCTAAACATGCATTGAACACTAAAGCAACCACGAGTAAACTCACTTTACACTTAATATGACAACTAGCCTATACATGCCATATAACTAAAATTTGCAAAGCTTTCAGTACCAAACCATGACAAGATAGTATGTTGAGATCTCCATCACCTTCCAACCCAAGCAGACTTCCAAAATCCTATAACATGAAAGAATAAACGAGGTAAGTGATAAAGCTCTGTAAGCTCATATAATTATTGACTTTATGTTAGCTGATAAATACATTTCGAGTATTGCTCAAGAATAAATAGTTTATATAGCCTCACCGTATAATCATTTACTCCTTTATAAGGATTTAGCTTGATTGTTTTTTGAAAGCTTATTCATTTCAATCATTATATTAAATGATTTCCTACTTATCAAATCTCTTACCCTTACATATGTATAATCGATATGAAGTAGATTACATTCAATTCATGGATCATTTCATAAGCATAATATATTATCTTGCATGTCAAACCATAAACTTTCTCGCGTTGACAAAATGCACTTAAGTTACTTTTACTTGACGTTCACAGGGATTTCATACGTACCTATATCACTTAACTCAATTCTGTTTTCATCCTCATCTTGACCTTGTTCATTGATTCACTTAAACATTGACAACAACACGTTATCCCAGTTCATTATTATCAATATCATGAATTCATAAATCTTTCACTTCATATTCATAAAACTAGATATGAATTTCATAATCCCTGACTTACCCGTTGAGTCATTTGGAACACCATCAAATACTCGAGAAATCTCGTATGTACAATACCAATGCCATATATCAGATATGGTCTTACATGAGGTCGTCTGTCAGTGTCGATGCCATGTCCTAGACATGGTCTTATACTAACACACACATCAATGCTGATGGCATGTCCCAGACATGGTCTTACACTGTCTCTCATCTATCTGTGTCGATGCTATGTCCCAGACATGATCTTACACTAACACATATCAAGGCTGATGCCATGTCCCAGACATGGTTTTACACTAGCTCTCATTTCATCGCCGATGCCATGTCCCAAACATGGTCTTACATTGGCGCACATATCGAGCTGATGTCATGTCCAAGACATGGTCTTACACTGACTCTCTCATAACGAGGCTGATGCCAAGTCCCAAACATGGTCTTACACTTGCTCATATGTCTCAGTATCGATGCCATGTCCCAGACATGGTCTTACACTAACACATACATTGCCATGGTCCAACCATGGTCTTTTCCGTCACTTCATCACGAGTTGTAGTAATATCGTACTTGACCCTACATTTTTGCTAATTTGATCTTTCAATCCAATCTCATACTTCCAGAATATCATGGTTAGTTGAAAACATATAAACTAATTTGTTATCCAATTTCAAACTTAATAATTGATTACTAAATTAACCATATGAACTTACCTCATTTGCCGAAACGATAAATTATGTCGACTAAATTCGATACTTTGTACTCCCTCATCCTCTGTCCAAATCTCATTTCCCTCAATCTATGGAATAACCACTTTTATTTATTTAGTCGTTAATTTATACAATTTAGTCCAAAAATTCACATTAGGGCAACTTTACACTTTTGCCCCTAATGTTTCACATTCTTGCAATTTAATCCCTATCATATAAAAGTTCAAATTCATTAAATTAAGCACAATCCATGCTTAACCAATTTTTATAATAATTACAAGCAGTCCATGAAACATACTTTGGAAATTTTACAGTTTTGCCCCTAAACTTTTACAAAATTATGATTTTGCCCCTATGCTCCAAAATTAATTTTTATCGAATTTCGTCATTTCTTAAGCCGAACCGAACCCTTTTTACTCTTATAGCAACTTCAAATTTCCATTATTTCACAAAATTACTATCTATTTTGAAATTTCCACAAACTAGTCCATTTAGTGACTTTTCATGAAAATCCTTTCATAAAAGTTGTTTACTAAGCAACCAAGATTCATTTTCTTCCAAAAAATTCCAGCAAACAACATAAATGCTCTAATGGAAAATTCCTAAACTCTTAACCATTTTGCAAAATAGTCCCCTCATTAGCTATATTAAGTTTTAGGGTTTCTAAAAGTACAAAAATCATCCAAAATTTTTACCAAAATGACTTACTTGTAAGAGATTTTCTTGGCTAAAATTTTAAGCTTCAAAACCCCATATTTTGCTACACATTTCGGGGGAGAAGAAAAGAGAAGTGAAAAGGTTATAGCTTTTTCCTATTTACTTTATTTTATTGCTAAATAAGTTACCTAACACCACCAACTTTGACTTTTCAACATTTTTGTCTCCATGTTCAACCACTATCTTTTTATTGGTCTATTTAATTAATAAAGGCCTCCAATTTAATGTTCCATAGAAAATTAACACCTTTAGCTATTAACAAAACTTCTGGACTTTATGCGATTTAGTACTTTCTCGTTATTAGGCAAGCAATAGCTAAAATAAATTCACCAAAATTTTCATACACTAATATAATCATGCTAGAACACATAAAATAATATTAGAAATAATTTCTCCGACCTCAGATTAGTGGTCCCAAAACCACTGTTCTGACCAAGTCTGAAATCGGGCTGTTACAATTCTCTCTCTTAGAGATTTTCGTCCCCGAAATCTTACCAGGGTATAGCTTGTAATTTGCTTTTCTCATTGCCTTATCCATTCCCCACACAACCTTGAATTCTCCATTCTCTGATCTCGTAAGTTAAGATTTTGATTTGTTCCTTACTTTTCATCAAATCAAGCAAAATTTCAACTTCTCTTTATAACTAATTGAGAGATTCTATTTCTGCTACAATATTTTCACAAACACCCACTTCGCTAATTGAAGTTCAATGCTTTTACTATTCAGTTTGTATAAATATCCTGTCCGTCTGAAACTACCTCCAACTGTTATAAATTACTTTCATTTCCTACTCGAATTCTTAAATGAATTAGATCTCAGTAATCGTTCCTCACAAAGCTCGATCAGGTGACAACCGAGTTCGAGAATTGCTACCATACACACTTCACACAATGCCGTCTTTATGCACGACTAAAAGATTATAATTACATACAACTCAATTAATGGTAATTGCTTTTATCACTCGCTTTCATATTCTAAAGCACCATAATGAAACATTACCTCAAGAATCTAAAATGCCCCTTCGGTTTAACTATCCAAAATAATAAAGTTTATCTCACTGAGTGATTTAAAAGTCTCTGACATGAATAATTCGATTAATCCATCAAGAGAGCGATCGGCACATATTGAGATAAGCTGTGCACACTACTCCACACAATTAATAATAATTCAGACACCATATTCCATTTTCCATATCCTTTGAATTTTTATCTTTTTGCCACTCTAACGATAACACAGACTATAGTAGTCCCAAAGGTACTTGATAATAAATTTCATTCTGTTCATCGTTCAGACATGTAGACACCTAGTTAAAAGTACCACGTTTCATACTCATTTACTAGGACAATCACCTCAGATTTTCGTATCTCTTAGTACTCCCTGACTTAACTAGATATTGTCTAATAATCTCAAGGTCCCTTAGTACACGAACATCCATCCTGACATAACAAATGATCATTGGTTCCGATTTGAAATTTTGAATCAGAAGTCAACTTACTTTGACCTCTTTTTAACTTGCAGTTCACTGACACATTTTAGGCTTCGCAACTTGATGAATACACCTCACTAGATTTCTAATTCAGTTAACGACCATCTATCATCCGGTCAAAAAAATCGCATAATCCTCACTAGCAAAACACACATAGGTTTCTTGTTCAGAATCGCTGTGACAGTAGTCGTTACTTCCAGATAGTGATCAATCATTGTCTCAAAAGCTTTCGACAGTTCCAGACACCTTTGTAGTCTCAAATTTAGATCTTTTCATAGCATCAAATGTTTTAAACTCTTGTGGCCGTCAAAAGGTTACATTACTCACCAAATAATTAATGTTGGTAACTATACAGTATAATTGCGACATCGACCATCTCTAATTCATGTATCCAATAAAACTTTTCATGCAGTCTTAACCGTATGAAAAAAACATATGCCATCACTATGCATTCTTGTATTAGGAATTACACATCAAACCATTCATTAGAGTAAAACTAAAAATTATAAACTCTTTACTCGGTTCAAGTTGAACCAGAACTAATGTTTCAGTTAACAATATCTTTAATTGCTTATCACTTTCTTAATAAGTACTTCATCACATAGACTTCATAAGCGTGATAATTCCCCAATTAAAACAACTTTGACTTACAAAAACATGTTTCAATAAGATCGATTTGATAGATATGACTCAGTATCATGTCTGCTAGAATGTGAATTCTGCATTTCGACTATTTGTCTAATTACCCGAGAATATCTCAAGTTTATTTTCCAACCGGTGGATAAAGTCAATCACAATTATCTCTACTAGTCTTTCAAGCAATGATCAAATCAAACTAGGCGACTGAATCAATCTTGATTGTCAGACGATGACTTCTCAATTAATAATCAATGAGGTTTTGAACCACACTGGAGTCATAACTATTATGTAGATTAAGACCTTAGTGTCATAATAAAGCTGACACCTCAACTGTATATATACTTAATGTCTCGAAGAATATCTAGAAATAAAGTATTATTTATCTGAATTGTATTCAGCCATATCCAAGGTTATAAATATAATCTTCCCGTATATAGCAAAACAATAATCAATGGAAATAGAATATTAGTATTACACTCATTTTACCGTTGGCTTTTCTATTACCATAATGGAGTAATGCCAATTATCACCCAACCAAATTGAAAACGCTTTCGTCAAACACAAGTTTTAACTAGCATTTTCATATGATAAAAGTTTCATTTGAAAATAACTGGTCACTTTTTCATATAAGAATGATTGAACTCGTAGATTACGTAAAAGAATTTATAGTAACCACTCGGTTACATTCACAATACTCAGTTATCATTTTAATTCAATTATTACCATATCATTACAATCGTACAATGGGCCCCGACAAATTAACACACATATTTATGTTACACTACTTTCCAATCACCTTATTCGTAACATATCAATCATTAATTTCGTGATAGTAAAACTGCATTATTTACACCCAACTTACTATGAGTTTGCACATAATTATCGAGTTATCATGGACATATTTTACTCATTTTCATCATTACTACTCATGCAATGTGAATTGACTCATTTCTCATGAGTTTCGAGTAAATACTTGTACCTCTTACAACACGATCATTGTCTTTCCCATCTCTGTCATAACTTTACATTACTCATTGAACCACATGAAATACTAAAGAACACCCAAGAAATCTCATAGGTTTAGTAAGATACCAACACCATATCCAAGATATGGTCTTACATGGAATCATATCATATACTGATGCCGATAGCCTAGCTATGGTCTTACACGATACCACATGGCGATGCCATGTCCCTGACATGGTCTTACACGGACATACATATAACTCTAATATCATGGCGTGGATATCCAATTTATTCCCAAGGGTTCAACGGGGAATTTATACCTCATCGAATTTCATTGAACATATTCATGAACAATATCTAAACGATTCACATTCAAAAGCGCTCCTTTTCAGCACCTATTCGTAAGACATACACTTAAACCACATGTGATATAACAATACTATCGGTCCAGTTTAAAACCTTTTTATATCATTTCATCCATCTCATAAAGTTACCATAATTCCTCGAATTGCGATGTTCGACTAAAACAATGACATTTTACCATTTCTCTCGTCTTTTAGTCATTTCATTTTCGAGCATTATCACTTACATACCAGGAACTCTTATTCATACATTTCCAAGTTTTTACTCACCACAACCCATTCTAAAATATCTTAATACCCTTTTCAATATTTTCAAAAATAGCTCGGTTAGAAGCACCTTTATCTCTACAAAACAATTGCATTAAGGTCATGAGAGAACACACTATCACGACTTATATATATGGCATGTATAGCTAGACTCTTACACATCCAAGGTTAGTCCTAGAATCGACTAAACCATAGCTCTGATACCACTAAATGTAACACCCCTTACCCATATTCGACGCCGGAACAGGGTACGAGGCATTATCTAACTCAAACACATACACACTTTCATTTCTGAGTTATCAGATCTTCGTCCCAATTAAAAGTTTTTTAAACATTAGCTTAAAGTCCATTATATGAACCCATGAGGTTTAAATTACACATAAAAACACAGTTCGGGACTAATTTGAACACTTAAAAAGCTTTTAAGAAAAGCCTTTAAAAACAGGGATAGGCCCGTGTAGAAGGGCAACACGCCCGTATGGTTTGCTAATATGGCCGTGTTGGTAGCCCGTGTAACTCACACGGCCTAGGTATACTAGGACACGCCCGTGTCCTCTACCCGTGTTGATTACATTTCCATCATACCTACAGGGGTTTCCACACGACTTGGCGTATGCCAGTGTTCCTGGCCCATGTCTATCACATGGCCATGACATGCTCCTGGCGTAGCCCATGTGCAAAAACCTTGGCAATTTATTTCTGACGTCATCAGCCCTTAAGGGCCACATGGCCAAGGCACACGCCCGTGTGCTCAGCCTGTGTGTGACACTGACTTGGCCAACTTAGGGTGCAGGGGAGACACGGTCGAGCCACACGCCCATGGGGTGAACCATGTGTCACACACGGCCTAGACACACACCCGTGTGCCTACCAGTATAGACAAAAAGAAGGCTATTTACCAAGCCGATTTGCCACCCTTTCTTGTACCATCCAACACAACATTACAAAGATACCTTCCCAACATATGCATACATCCTAAACATTCATAATCAATACCTCAATACATCATTCAAATGCTTCTTTAACCATAAAATATCTTCACATAATTAATAAGCCAAATTCATGGCTAAACATGCATTGAACACTAAAGCAACCATGGTTAAACTCACTTTACACTTAATACGACAACTAGCCTATACATGCTATATAACTAAAATTTGCGAAGCTTTCAGTACCATGTAATATCCCAAATTAGGGCCTAATCAGAATAGTGGTTTCGTGACCACAAATTCGAGGTAGAAATAATTATTTTATAATTATTTTGGTGTTTATGATATGATTTTATGATGGTGTGAAAATTTCGTGAAGAAATTCCAAGCGTAAAGTGCTTAATTTGAAGTTAGGGATTAAATCGAATAAGTTGCAAAACTTGCATTCTAGAAGTTTTTAGTATGAAATTGCTTTGAAATATTAATTAGGAGGTCTTAAATGGTAATTAGACAAATTTTAAGTTCATGGACAAAATTAGGACATGGAAGGAATTTTTGAAAGTTTAGTAAGGAGGGGCATTTTAGTCATTTGGTTATTAACATGAATTAAAAGGGAAAAATAACACAAAATTCATCATCTCCTTCATTTAGTTGCTGCCGAATTTTGCTCTCTCCATAGCTAAGGTTTCTTCAACTTTCAAGCTTCATAATCAAGAAAGACGTGGAATCGACCTCAATCGAGGAAAAGAAAAGATTGCGGACTAAATTGCAAAATCATTGTATTTTGGGTACTAAGGTAAGTTCATATGTAAATAATGTAACATAATTGTTATTTTAAGTAATTTAATGTTATTTATATGATTGGTACTTACTATCATGGAATATTATGCCTTGTGAATTATTATTTATTGGTATGCAAAGTATGTAATTAGCTTGATATGCATGAAATGCTAGCGATTATTTGTACCGACATTCCGAGGAAGATGGCCAAAAAGGTGAAATTTGAGGAAAATCCCGTTTGAACCTTAGGAATAGATTAGGATACAAGTGACATGTCACTAGGATGGTTGGGCATCCGAACTCGTTGAGTTGAGTCCGAGTTCACTTATGGATGCAAATGTCCGAACTTGTTGAGTTGAGTCCGAGTTCGTGAGATGTAACTAGGCATCCGAGCTCGTTGAGTTGAGTCCGAGTTCACTTATGGATGCGAACGCCCGAGCTCGTTGAGTTGAGTCCGAGTTCGCTTATGGGCGGGTTACATAATTGATTGATTACATATATAGCACTTATGTGCAAATGATCCGTGTATCCGAGTTGTATTCCAATGTGTTCAACGGGTAAAATTCAAGTGAAATGGAAAAGCACTTAAGATGTAAGTGACAATTCGGTAATGTTGAGAAATGGCCATATTGGACAGGTATGTACTTAACCCTCGGGTTGAAAATCGACACAACAACAAAAATGTGGTAAGATGAAGTATGATGATTAGAATTGTGACATATGTTTTGGTGATACTATGCTAATGTTGTTTGGCATAATGACTTTGTTATGTTACTTGTTATTTGCATGTGAACTTACTAAGCATTTATGCTTACTCCCTCCTTTTCATTCATTGTAGTTTTCGACAAGCCGGCTCGAGAATCGGGATAGGTAGAAGGCTCGATCACACTATCCGAAGGACTTTTTGGTAATTGGCTTGTAAAACTCAGTATGGCATGTATAGCACTATACCTACTTTGTGTAAATAATCTTGTGATATGGTGGTGTTTTGGTTGAGGAAATGCTTGACAATGATGAGTCATTGAAATGGCTAATATAGACTATGTTTGATGTCATGGAAGGATAATAGATTATCTAGTACATGAAAGCTTTTATGAAAATGAAATCAACCATAAAACAGAGCATTGCAGCAACACTGATGTGAGTTTGAAAATTTACTAAAAATCATAGAAATCGAATTTGATGATGGATTAGTTATGAAATTGAAGCTTATTGTGTCTACTTTCATATGGAAGAAGCGAAATAGGTAAAGGAGTTACATGTTATGAGATATTTGAGTTTTAGTGAGACAGGGCCAGAACGATTTCTGGATCCCCTGTTCCAGCTTTGAAAATCCAGCATAAATTGTAAAAAAATAATTAGGAGGTATACTTCATATGGTTAGAATCCTTATTGAGTCTAGTTTTAAGAGAAACAAATATAAAATTCATGTGAATTTTTTACAGAGAGAAAAGTGGTTCGTAGTGAGTAGAAGTCAGACCAGTCGAGATCTGCAACAGGGGTAACTTTAACTAATAAACTGTACAAATCGGCCCAACCAAAAATTCTGGAAAAAAATTAGTGAATATATATATGAGTCTAGATTCAAGGAAAAATTACGGATCTTGATTTCGGGTTTCGTAACTTGAGATATGATTTTTTGAACGACCATGACGCAGAAAATAGTTTATTCCGAAAATGAAAATAAATTTTGTAAAGTTGTTTAAAATGGTAAATTTTGTTTAGTAACACCTCAAGCTCGACTCCGTTGACAGTTTCGGGCGTGGGGGCGTTACATTTGGTGGTATCAGAGCAGGTTTAGTCGGTTCTCGGACTAACGTGTTTTATGTACGGATTTTGCTATACATGCCATATGTGTATATTGTGATAGTGTGACGACTTCTGACCTTTTAAATGATTTTTTTTTATAGTAAATGGATCCCGATCCAGCTGTGGCTGATGAAGTAGAGAGTAATGCGCCAGCTCCGGCTGAAGGGGCAGCGCCGACTGAAAATCCACCACCTACTGTTAGTCAGGGAGGAGAAAGGGATCGAGAAGCCTTTCTCCAAATGATAAGTGCATGGTACACTGAGTTTGTTCATACGAACCCGAATGTACGACCTCCCCCACCTCCCCCAATTCCTCAACCTGTACCCTCGATGCCTCAAGATGTGGGTATGATAAAATTTCAAAGAACTCCAGTTGATAAAATTCGTAAGCTCGGGGCCGAAGAATTCAGAGCTAATGTAGATGATGATGCGGAAAAAGCAGAGTTCTGGCTTGAAAATTCTATCCGGGTATTTGATGAACTGTCCTGCACACCTGAGGAATGCTTGAAATGTGCTATATCTTTGTTGAGAGATTCAGCTTATAATTGGTGGAAGACACTGATTTCTATGGTACCGAAAGAGAGGGTAACTTGGGAATTCTTTCAAGAGGAGTTCCGGAAGAAGTACATCAGTGAAAGATTTATTGACCAGAAGCGTAAAGAGTTTCTTGAGCTAAAGCAAGGCAGTATGACAGTCACTGAATATGAAAGAGAGTTCGTCAGATTGAGTAAGTATGCTAGAGAATATGTTCCTACCGAGGCCAAAATGTGTAGGCGATTTGAAGATGGGCTCAATGAAGAAATTAAAGTATTTGTTGGGATTCTTGAATTAAAAGAAATGGTGGTACTTGTCGATCGAGCTTGCAAGGCTGAAGAACTACTTAAAGAGAAGAAAAAGGCAGAATCTGAGACACGAAATTGGAAGAAAAGACCAATGACTAGTGCACCCTCACAGCAACCTGGGAAATCAAGAAATATGAATCCTCGTTCCCAAGTTTCAGCTGGACAATCCTATGGGAATTTTAAGAAGCAAAATGTGGGTCCAAAGTCCCAAACTACTTCGGCAGCCAGTGTAGGGAACACGAGATTTGTTAAACCCGAATGTCAGCGGTGTGGCAGAAATCATTTTGGTCCGTGCAGAGCAAACGAATGTTTCCGATGTGGTTCACCGGATCATTTTATTAGGGACTGCCCAGAGAGGATTGAAAAAGAAAAATTTCAGAGTACAAAAGCTAGTGGTGCAGATTCGCGAGGAAGGTATCCAAGAAAAGCTGGGAGTGAAGCAAGCAGCAAGAATGCAGCCAGAGATGCAGCAGTTAGATCTGAAGGAAGGGCTCCGGCTAGAACTTATGCTATTAAAGCTCGTGAAGATGCTTCCTCACCCGATGTGATCACCGGTATATTTTCTCTTTATGATTCTAATGTTACTGCTTTAATTGATCCCGGCTCTACTCATTCATATGTGTGCATGAAATTGGTGTCTAGCATGAATATACCTGTTGAGAATACAGAATTTATGATTAAAGTGTCAAACCCGTTAGGCAAATGTGTTATAGTTGATAAAGTATGCAAGAAATGTCCTTTAATGATTTGGGGTTATTACTTTTCGGCCGACTTGATGTTGTTGCCGTTTGATGAATTTGATGTTATTTTGGGTATGGACTGGTTGACATTGCATGATGCCATAGTAAATTGTAAACAGAAAGTTATTGAACTAAAGTGTGAAAATGGCGAAACTCTGCGGGTTGAATCAGATAAATCAGAGGCATTGTCTAGTGTAATTTCTTTAATGTCAGCTCAGAGATATTTGAGAAAGGGTTATGAATCTTATTTGGCGTATGTATTAAATACAAAAGAAATGGAAAAGAAAGTGGAATCAGTGCCGATTGTATGTGAATTTTCGGATGTATTTCCCGAAGAATTGCCGGGTTTGCCTCCAGTCAGGGAAGTAGAATTTGGTATAGAGTTGATGCCGGGAACAGCTCCAATCTCGATTGCTCCGTATAGAATGGCACCAACGGAATTAAAAGAATTAAAGTCACAGTTGCAAGAGTTGACAGACAAAGGCTTTGTGAGACCGAGTTTTTTGCCTTGGGGTGCTCTGGTGTTGTTTGTGAAAAAGAAGGATGGTTCGATGAGATTGTGTGTAGATTATCGGCAATTAAACAAAGTGACAATTAAGAACAAGTATCCGTTGCCAAGAATTGATGATTTGTTTGATCAGCTGAAAGGAGCAACATGGTTTTCAAAGATTGATTTGAGATCTGGATACTATCAGTTGCGGGTAAAAGAGTCAGATGTGCCTAAAACTGCTTTTAGAACAAGGTACGGTCATTATGAATTTTTAGTTATGCCGTTTGGATTAACAAATGCTCCTGCCGTGTTTATGGATTTGATGAACCGAATATTTCGGCCATACTTGGATAAGTTTGTTGTGGTATTTATAGATGATATCTTGATTTATTCGAAAGATGAGACAGAGCATGCTGAGCACTTGAGGATAGTTTTGCAAACTTTGCGAGACAAGCAGTTATATGCCAAGTTTAGTAAAAGTGAATTTTGGCTTCGGGAAGTTGGATTTTTGGGTCATATTGTTTCAAGTGATGGTATACGGGTTAATCCCAGTAAAATTTCAGCTATTGTTGATTGGAAGCCACCGAAGAATGTAATCGAGGTTAGAAGTTTCTTGGGACTAGCTGGATATTATCGACGGTTTGTAAATGGATTTTCTATAATTGCTGCTCCTATGACTAGATTACTTCGAAAGGATGTTAAATTTGAGTGGACGGAAGAATGTCAACAAAGTTTCGAAGAATTGAAAAAGTTATTAACAGAGGCACCAGTGTTAGTACAGCCCGAGTCAGGTAAAGAATTTGTGGTATATAGCAATGCTTCTCTAAATGGTTTGGGATGTGTACTGATGCAAGAAGGAAAGGTTGTGGCTTATGCTTCGAGGCAGTTAAAACCTCACGAGAGGAATTATCCTACTCATGATTTGGAGTTGGCTGCGGTGGTGTTTGCTTTGAAGATTTGGCGACATTACTTGTATGGTGAAAAATGTCGGGTATACACCGACCATAAAAGTCTTAAATACTTGATGTCACAAAAGGACTTGAATTTGAGACAGCGAAGATGGTTGGAGTTATTAAAGGATTACGAGCTTGTGATTGATTACCATCCAGGAAAAGCAAATGTGGTTGCTGATGCTTTGAGTAGGAAACTGTTGGTTGCTTTGAGAATCATGAACACTCAATTGGAAATGTCAGATGATGGTTCCATTCTGGCCGAGCTAAAAGTAAGACCGATGTTTTTACAAGAGATTTGTGAAGCTCAGAAAAACGATGAAGACTTGCAAGCCAAAAGAAAGCAATGTGAGGTTGATACAGAGTCAGATTTTAGAATTGGTCCTGATAGTTGCTTGATGTTTAAAGATCGGATTTGTGTACCGAGGAACGAAGAATTGATTCAAAAGATTTTGCAGGAAGCACATGGTGGTTATTTGTCGATTCATCCAGGTAGCACGAAAATGTATAATGATTTGAAGAAAATGTATTGGTGGAATGGAATGAAAAGGGATATATCAGAATTTGTATCGAAATGCTTAATTTGTCAACAGGTGAAAGCAGAACACCAAGTGCCTTCAGGATTACTTCAGCCTATTATGGTTCCTGAATGGAAATGGGATCAGATTACTATGGATTTCGTTTCAGGGTTGCCGTTGACACCAGGAAAGAAAGATGCCATCTGGGTAATAGTTGACAGATTGACTAAATCGGCTCATTTCATTCCAGTACGTACGGATTATTCTCTTAACAAGTTGGCTGAATTGTATGTTAGAGAAATTGTTAGACTACATGGAATACCATTGTCAATCATTTTAGACAGAGATTCGAGATTTACTTCGCGGTTTTGGCAAAAGTTGCAAGAAGCGTTAGGTACAAGGTTAAATTTCAGTACTGCTTTTCATCCACAGACTGATGGGCAATCAGAAAGAGTAATTTAGATTCTTGAAGATATGCTTCGATGTTGTGTATTAGAATTTCAAGGAAGTTGGGAAAGATATTTACCGTTGGTGGAATTTGCTTACAATAACAGTTACCAGACAAGTTTGAAAATGGCACCTTATGAAGCATTGTATGGTCGTAAGTGTCGAACGCCTTTGTATTGGACCGAACTCAAGGAAAATCAGATCTATGGGGTTGATCTAATCAAAGAAACCGAAGAAAAAGTGAAGGTAATTTGAGATTGTTTGAAAGCTGCTTCGGATAGACAAAAATCTTATGCAGATTTGAAACGAAAAGAAATCGAGTTTCAAGTTGGTGATAAGGTATTTTTAAAGGTGTCTCCATGGAAGAAAGTCCTCAGATTTGGACGGAATGGTAAGTTAAGTCCGCGTTTTATCGGGCCGTATGAAATAATTGAAAGAGTTAGACCGGTAGCTTATCGGTTAGCATTACCATCTGAGTTGGAGAAAATTCATGATGTGTTCCATGTATCTATGCTACGTCAGTATCGTTCGGATCCTTCACATGTAGTTTCACCGACCGAAATTGAATTAGGACCAGATATGACCTACGAAGAAGAACCGATTAAAGTTTTAGCTCAAGAGGTCAAACAACTAAGAAACAAAAGTATTGCTCTTGTGAAAGTGTTGTGGCAAAAGCATGGAATAGAAGAGGCTACATGGGAACCCAAGGAAACTATAAGAAAACAATACCCACATCTGTTTACCGGTAAGATTTTCGAGGACGAAAATCCTTAAAAGGAGGGGAGAGTTGTAATATCCCGAATTAGGGCCTAATCGGAATAGTGGTTTCGTGACCACAAATCCGAGGTAGAAATAATTATTTTATAATTATTTTGGTGTTTATGATATGATTTTATGATGGTGTGAAAATTTCGTGAAGAAATTCCAAGCGTAAAGCGCTTAATTTGAAGTTAGGGATTAAATCGAATAAGTTGCAAAACTTGCATTCTAGAAGTTTTTAGTATGAAATTGCTTTGAAATATTAATTAGGAGGTCTTAAATGGTAATTAGACAAATTTTAAGTTCATGGACAAAATTAGGACATGGAAGGAATTTTTGAAAGTTTAGTAAGGAGGGGCATTTTAGTCATTTGGTTATTAACATGAATTAAAAGGGAAAAATAACACAAAATTCATCATCTCCTTCATTTAGTTGCTGCCGAATTTTGCTCTCTCCATAGCTAGGGTTTCTTCAACTTTCAAGCTTCATAATCAAGAAAGACGTGGAATCGACCTCAATCGAGGAAAAGAAAAGATTGCGGACTAAATTGCAAAATCATTGTATTTTGGGTACTAAGGTAAGTTCATATGTAAATAATGTAACATAATTGTTATTTTAAGTAATTTAATGTTATTTATATGATTGGTACTTACTATCATGGAATATTATGCCTTGTGAATTATTATTTATTGGTATGCAAAGTATGTAATTAGCTTGATATGCATGAAATGCTAGCGATTATTTGTACCGACATTCCGAGGAAGATGGCCAAAAAGGTGAAATTTGAGGAAAATCCCGTTTGAACCTTAGGAATAGATTAGGATACAAGTGACATGTCACTAGGATGGTTGGGCATCCGAACTCGTTGAGTTGAGTCCGAGTTCACTTATGGATGCAAATGTCCGAACTTGTTGAGTTGAGTCCGAGTTCGTGAGATGTAACTAGGCATCCGAGCTCGTTGAGTTGAGTCCGAGTTCACTTATGGATGCGAACGCCCGAGCTCATTGAGTTGAGTCCGAGTTCGCTTATGGGCGGGTTACATAATTGATTGATTACATATATAGCACTTATGTGCAAATGATCCGTGTATCCGAGTTGTATTCCAATGTGTTCAACGGGTAAAATTCAAGTGAAATGGAAAAGCACTTAAGATGTAAGTGACAATTCGGTAATGTTGAGAAATGGCCATATTGGACAGGTATGTACTTAACCCTCGGGTTGAAAATCGACACAACAACAAAAATGTGGTAAGATGAAGTATGATGATTAGAATTGTGACATATGTTTTGGTGATACTATGCTAATGTTGTTTGGCATAATGACTTTGTTATGTTACTTGTTATTTGCATGTGAACTTACTAAGCATTTATGCTTACTCCCTCCTTTTCATTCATTGTAGTTTTCGACAAGCCGGCTCGAGAATCGGGATAGGTCGAAGGCTCGATCACACTATCCGAAGGACTTTTTGGTAATTGGCTTGTAAAACTCAGTATGGCATGTATAGCACTATACCTACTTTGTGTAAATAATCTTGTGATATGGTGGTGTTTTGGTTGAGGAAATGCTTGACAATGATGAGTCATTGAAATGGCTAATATAGACTATGTTTGATGTCATGGAAGGATAATAGATTATCTAGTACATGAAAGCTTTTATGAAAATGAAATCAACCATAAAACAGAGCATTGCAGCAACACTGACGTGAGTTTGAAAATTTACTAAAAATCATAAAAATCGAATTTGATGATGAATTAGTTATGAAATTGAAGCTTATTGTGTCTACTTTCATATGGAAGAAGCAAAATAGGTAAAGGAGTTACATGTTATGAGATATTTGAGTTTTAGTGAGACAGGGCCAGAACGATTTCTGGATCCCCTGTTCCAGCTTTGAAAATCCACCATAAATTGTACAAAAATAATTAGGAGGTATACTTTATATAGTTAGAATCCTTATTGAGTCTAGTTTTAAGAGAAACAAATATAAAATTCATGTGAATTTTTTACAGAGAGAAAAGTGGTTCGTAGTGAGTAGAAGTCAGACCAGTCGAGATCTGCAACAGGGGTAACTTTAACTAATAAACTGTACAAATCGGCCCAACCAAAAATTCTGGAAAACAATTAGTGAATAGATATATGAGTCTAGATTCAAGGAAAAATTACGGATCTTGATTTCGAGTTTCATAACTCGAGATATGATTTTTTGAGCGACCATGACGCAGAAAATAGTTTATTCCGAAAATGAAAATAAATTTTGTAAAGTTGTTTAAAATGGTAAATTTTGTTTAGTAACACCTCAAGCTCGACTCCGGTGACAGTTTCGGGCGTGGGGGCGTTACATACCAAACCATGACGAGATAGTGTGTTGATATCTCCATCACCTTCCAACCCGAGCAGAATTTCAAAATCCTACAACGTGAGAGAATAAACGAGGTAAGCGATAAAGCTCTGTAAGCTCATATGATTATTGACTTTATGTTAGCTAATAAATACATATCGAGTATTTCCCAAGCATAAATATTTTATATAGCCTCACCATACAATAATTTACTCCTTTATAGGGATTTACCTTGATATTTTTGAAAGCTTATTCATTTCAATCATCGTATTAAATGATTTCCTACTTTTCAAATCTCTTACCCATACATATGTATAATCGATATGAAATAGATTACATTCAATTCATGGATCATTTCATAAGCATAATATATTATCTTGCATGTCAAACCATAACCTTTCTCGAGTTGACAACATGCCCTTAAGTTACTTTTACTCGACGTTCACAGGGATTTCATACGTACCTATATCACTTAACTCAATTATGTTTTCATCCTCATCTTGACCCTGTTCGTTGATTCACTTAAACATTGACAACAACATGTTATCCTAGTTCATTATTATCAATATCATGAATTCATAAATCTTTCACTTCATATTCATAAAACTAGATGTAAATTCGATAATCTCTGACTTACCCGTTGAGTCATTTGGAACACCATCGAATACTCAGGAAATCTCGTATGTATGGTACCAATGCCATATCTCAGATATGGTCTTACATGAGGTCATCTGTCGATGTCGATGCCATGTCCCAAACATGGTCTGATACTGACACCCACATCAAGGCCGATGCCATGTCCCAAACATGGTCTTACACTGGCTCTCATCTATCTGTGCGGATGGCATGTCCCAGACATGATCTTACACTGACACATATCGAGGCTGATGCCATGTCCTAGACATGGTCTTACACTAGCTCTAATCTCATACCCGATGCGATGTCCCAAACATGGTCTTACATTAGCGCACATATCGAGTTGATGCCATGTCCCAGACGTAGTCTTACACAACTCTCTCATAACTAGGCCGATGCCATGTCCCAAACATTGTCTTACACTGGCTCTCCTTTGTCCGTGTCGATGCTTTGTCCCAGACATGGTCTTACACTGACACACACACTGCCATGGTCCAACCATGGTCTTTTCTGTCAATTTATCACTAGTCGTAGTACTATCATACTTAACCTTGCATTTCTCCTGATTTGATCTTTCGACCCAATCTCGTACTTGCAGAATATCATGGTTAGTTGGCAACATATAAATTAATGCATTACCTCATTTCAAATTTAATAATTGATCACTAAATTAACCATATGAACTTATCTCGTTCGCCGTAACGCTAAATTGTGTCGACTAAATCCGATACTTTGTTCTCCCTCGTCTTCTGTCCAAATCTCGTTTCCCCCAATCTATGAAATAACAACTTTTATTTATTTAGTTGTCAATTTAAATAATTTAGTCCAAAAATTCACATTAAGGCAACTTTACACTTTTGCCTCTAATGTTTCACATTCTTGCAATTTAGTCCCTATCACATAAAAGTGAAAATTCATGAAATTAAGCACAATCCATGCTTAACCAATTTTTATAATTATTACCAGCTGTCCATGAAACATACTTTGGAAAGTTTGCAGTTTTGCCCCTAAACTTTTAGAAAATTATGATTTTACACCTATGCTCGGAAATTGATTTTTATCGAATTTCTTCATTTCTTAAGCCTAACTGAACCCTTTTTACTCTTATAACAACTCAAAATATCCATTATTTCACAACATTACTATCTATTTTAAAATTTCCACAAACTAGTCCATTTAGTGACTTTTCATGAAAATCTTTTCACAAAAGTTGTTTACTAAGCAACCAAGATTCATTTTCTTCCATAAAATTCCAGCAAACAGCATAAATGCTCTCTTGGAAAATCCCTAAACTCTTAACCATTTTGTAAAATAGTCCCCTCATTAGCTAGATTAAGTTTTAGGGGTCCCGAAATTACAAAAATCATCCAAAATGGCTACCAAAATGACTTACTTGTAAGAGATTTTCTTAGCTGAAATTTTGAGCTTCAAAACCCCATATTTTGCTGCACATTTCGATGGAGAAGAAAAGAGAGGTGAAAAGGTGATAGCTTTTTCCTATTTACTTTATTTTATTGCTAAATAAGTCACCTAACACTACCAACTTTGACTTTTCAACATTTTTGTCTCCATGTTCAGCCACTATATTTTTATTGGTCTATTTACTTAATAAAGGCCTTCAATTTAATGTTCCATAGAAAATGAAAACCTTTGGCTATTAAAATAAAACCTCTAAACTCTATGGAATTTAGTCCTTTCTCGCGATTAGGCAAGCAATCGCTAAAATAAATTCACCAAAATTTTCATACACTAATATAATCATGATAGAACACAATAATATTAGAAATAATTTCCCTGACCTCGGATTAGTGCTTCCAAAACCACTAATCTGACTAGGCCTAGAATCAGGCTGTTACACTTACCAGAAAAGAGGTTTGGGTACTGCTTTCTCATAGCTCCCTCGGGTTCCCACGTAGCCTCTTCAACCCCATGACTTTGCCACAAAACTTTCACTAAGGCTATACTTTTATTTCTCGACTGTTTAACCTCCCGAGGTAAAATCTTGATTGGTTCTTCATCATACGTCATATCCGGTCGAATCTCAATCTCTATTGGAGAAATTACATGCAAAGGATTAGAACGATATTGTCACAACATCGACATGTCAAACACATTATGAATCCTTTCCAACTTTGTCGGTGAAGATAACTGACATGCCACTGGTCCTATTCTTTCAATAACCTCATACGGCCCAATAAAACACAGACTCAACTTACCGTTCCGGCCAAATATCAAAATCTTCTTCCACGAAGATACTTTCAGAAACACTTTATCACCCACCTAAAATTCGATTTCTTTTCTTTTCAAATCTGCGTATGACTTTTGTCGATCTGAAGCGAATTTCAAACAATCACAGATTACTTTAACTTTTTCTTTGGTTTCCTTAACCAAATCTATAACACCCCAAACCTTGCCTAGACGTTATGGCTGAATCTGGCGATGTCACATTGAAGTGCTTTTCGTGAAGTACGATATTGAAAAAAACCCATTCTCAAATTATCCTCTTGTGTGATCCTAGAGATGTTCGTTTAATTTAAAACTCAAGTTGTTTAGAAAAATGTTAATCATATTTAAAATGGTTATTACTTTTTAAAACATTGGTTGTTGCGGAAACTTTTAAAGTATGTTGCGTTAACGTGGTGTTTTGAAAAACATTTATCATTTTGAAAACCCGCGTGCTACTACTAATAGATATGAATCAAAATAGATAACACCCTCAAATTAAAAGTTAAAAATTTTAAGAGGCCTTATTACATAAACAAATGTCCAAAATTAAATTACATGAACATTTAAAGGCAAATATAGAAGCATGTACGGTTGTGAGGCCACCTTTGAGCCCCTCGCAGCACCGATCCACCTAAGACTAGGGATTACTTATGCAGAAAAATAGGAGGGTGAGTTTATGAAAATAGTTTGTAATCCCCTTATAAACAATCAGTCAATCATACAGTAAACAAATATAGACTGGGCCTAAGCCCATGTCAATAACAGTTCAGTTCCATTTAGGCCTTAGCCCAGTATAGTACCAGTATCAGTGTGGGCCTTGCCCATCTTAGTGATGGTAACAATACAGATATGCAATCATAAATCCTACCATCCAGCCTCTACACTCTACTCTGTCCAGCCCTACACTCCATGTGAGGATAAAATCAACCCACCCATCCCTACGCTCCAAAATAGCATCGGTTGCGGCACTAAACAGTATTTGCAACAAAGCTGCCAATACAGTACACTTCCTCCAATCAGAACAAACCCATCCCCATGCAACATATCATTGTATCATGCATGTATGCAATATATATCAAATGGCATGCTCAATCGATCATACATCTTATAAGGGCATAATATTCATTTTATCTCATAGGGGCCTAACAGTCATTTATCAATTTAGGGTCTAGGCATGCTTACAGACCCAACAATAGGTCCACATTTGTCTCGGGTGACCAGTGCAACCTTATCAGTCCAGCAGTGAAAATGAGCCCACAACCCATAGTGCAGGCCCATGCGGGCCCACAGGCCCGTGTGGCCCATACAGCCCTGAAATGGCCTTGGCCATGTAGATCACACAGCCTAGCCTAATATTTTCCACACACTCATGTGGCTTACCCGTGAGGGGTCCACACGACCCAGCTCGGCCCAAAATGGCCCAAAATAAGCTTGGCCTATGATATCGCTTATGGCCGGTCCCAATGATTATACGCCTATGTCTATGCATTCGGATTACCATACGAGCAAGTGCATGCCTGTGTAGCGTTAGTGATCACTTAATTTGACTTTGGCTGATCTATATTTACGAGAAATGGTTTTACACACACCTATTTGCGAAAATGAGTAAGTAGCACACGAGCACCAAAACCTACATTCCATCAAGACCTACCATTAATCATCTGACAAATGGGTTAACAACCCCTTTTTAAACACTTATCTCAAAACATCATTAATACTTGCCTTGATTGAACAAATGTGGCTTAACCCACTTGAACTGTTGACCAAGATTGATCACCTAATACTCCTAGCAAATTGGCAGTAAAAGAAGGTGTTAGGTACAAGATTAGCACGGCAGAGAGAGAAAAGGAAGAGGTGGCCGAAGGGGCAGAAGCCGAGCATGGACATACCAAAATGCAAAGCCAAGATTCAGAGAAAGGAGTAGTAAGCCTACACCCAACATGACAGCTGGAAGCACTTGCTTTGATAGAGGCAACAATGGCTTAACCGCCCCTTATCCAAAAATGGTAGGACAAGAAGATGTTAAGTGCAAGACTAAAAAGATAAAGAGGGAGAAAGGGAGAGAAAAAGCATAACTGAATAGTTGTATTACCGCCTAAGTCGTCAGAGAGCATAAAAGAATCGCCATAGAGGGGGTGAAGGAATGAGTAATATTCAGTCAAGGTAACAATATGAAAAAGAGAGGAGATCTGTTAATACAGAAAGAATCCAATGAGGGGGAAGAGAAAAGAAGAGAAGAGAAATCAGTAGAAGAGGAAAACTAAATGAGAGAATGAGAGGAGAAAGCAACCGGTCAACCAAAAGCATTTTAGGGGAAAGCAAATTCGAGAATAGACCAAAACGAGCAAAACTCGAAGGATCTCTTACAACAATTGGTCCAAAAAAGAAAAAAATATGAAAGTAGGAAAAGTAGTAAAGACCTAAAAGTAGAATTCCGGCACCAATGAGTGAAAAAAAAGAACCAAAACACAAAATTCAGAAACCGAAAGTGAGAAGGGAAGAATCATAATAGCCCCTAGCCGAATTCTGAGTGCCTAAAGTTCAAATTTGGCACAACTCCTCATATCCCAATATTTCCTCCTAAAATCTCTCCATCATAATCTCCTCAACCACCTATTCAACTCCAACCCACTTAACAGTGTTTCCATCAACTTCTACTACCCACACGGTAAGGTAGCAAAATAAGCACTCATTTTGCATCGCCAAGTCTCAAACTTTAGACCCCATGGAACACTCCACACGCCCTTATCCCCTGGATCAGCAGGCCTTTTTCGACATGCTTTACCAATATTTATTTAAGAAGCCTACTCCCTAGAGAAAGGGTTTATTCAAATAAGAAACAAAATTTTTGCACAAGCCAAGGCTTGAACTTAGGACCACCCAAACACATCCAGGACACATAACCATTGAAGTAGAAAAATATTTTGTGTCACAAACATACAAAAATAAATACTTAGATTTTGGGGCGTTACAACTCTACCCCCTAAAAGAAAATTTCAGCCTCAAAATTTACCTGATCAAAATAGATTAGGGCACTGTTGTCACATTACCTCATTAGTTTCCCACGTGGCCTCTTCAGAACTGTGATTATGCCAAAGTACCTTAACTAGTGGGATAGACTTCTTCCTTAAGACCTTTACATCACAGTTTAGAATCTAAACCGGCTCTTCCTTGAAGGTCAAATCTAGTCTAACCTCAATCTCCTCAATCGAGATAATATGCGCCAGATAGAGCGGTAATGCCTCTAACTGTTAGGCCACCGGTCCCACACGTTTTAGTATGCGGTAAGGCCCAATGAATCTAGGGCACAGCTTGCTCTTTCGTCCAAACCTTAGTATTTACTTCCATGGTGAGTCCTTGAGAAAAACGAAGTCCCTCATAGAATACTCAATCTAATTATGCTTCAAATCTATATACGACTTTTGTTTGTCTGATATCGCCTTTAGTCGATCCCAAATTAGTCTAACTCTTCCTCGGTATTAGAAACTAACTCAGGGCCCAGCATAGGCCGCTCACCCAACTCAGTCCAGCATGAAGGAGTATGACACCTACGACCATATAATGCCTTGTAGGGTGCCATCTGTATGCTAGACTGAAAGCTATTATTATACACAAACTCCGCTAACGACAAGTAGTCCTCCCAACTGCCTCAGAAATCTATCACACAACTCCTTAACATGTCCTCCAGTATCTAAATCACCCTCTCTGACTGACCATCTGTCTGAGAATGGAACGCAGTACTAAAGTCCAACCTTGTACCCAAGCCTCGTGTAACTTCTTCCAGAACTAAGACGTGAAGCAAGGATCTCTATAAGATATTATGGAAACTAGTACCCCATGTAGCCTCACTATCTCAGCCATATACAGTTTAGTCAGCTTCTGCAAAGAGTAATCAGTACGAACAGGTATGAACTGGGCAGACTTGGTCAACTAATCCACGATTACCCACACTGAATTCTTCTTAGTAGGCATAAAGGGCAACCCACTAATGAAGTCCATAGTCACTCTCTCCCACTTTCAGAGTGGAATCTTAACTGGCTGTAGTAAACCTGAGGGTAGCTGATGCTCAGCCTTAACCTGCTGGCATGTCAAACACTTACTCACAAAATCCATAACTTCATGCTTAAGTCCTTGCCACCAGTATAGCTCACGAAGGTCTTGGTACATCTTATTCTCGCCAAGGTACATAGCAAAGGGGTACTACGTGCCTCTCGTAGTATGGACTGTCTCAACTCATTATCATCCGGTATACAGACTCTCCCACAGAAATAGAGTACCCTTTCGCTATTCAATCCAAAATCTGTCGTACTACCATTCTCAACTTGTCAAAATCAAGACCTAGTGACTCATCCTCCAACTGTTTACCCTTAATATTCTCGATCCAAGTAGGCTTAGCCTGAAGTTTGGCCAATAGACTACCATTATCAAATAAACTTTTTGGCTCAGTGCGTCGGCCACCATATTAGCCTTACAAGGATGGTATTCAATTGTACAGTCGTAATCCTTTAGCAGCTCAATCCATCTACGTTGCCTAAGGTTCAGCTCCTTCTAAGTGAGGAGATATTTGAGACTCTTGTGATTAGTGTAAATGATACACCTCTCACCATACAGGTAATGTCTCAAAATTTTTAGTGCGAATACTATTGCAGCCAACTCAAAGTCATGCATCGGGTAATTCACCTCATGAGTCTTAAGTTGTCGAGACGTATACGCAACGACCTTACCCACTCGCATTAATACACATCCCAAGCCGACGTGTGATGCATCACTGTAAATCGTAAATTCCTTTTTAGACTCTGGCTAAATCAAAATAGGGGCCTCAATTAGCACAGTTTTGAGCTTTTCAAAGCTCTCTTACTACACATCAGTCCACTTAAACGGCACACCTTTACATAGTAGCTTAGTTCAGGGTGCTGCAATTATAGAAAACCCCTCCACAAATCGTCCATAATACTCAACCAGTCCCAAAAAACTACGAATCTCTGATACAGTCTTAGGCTGCTTCCAATCCAAGACAGCCTCTATCTTTCAAGGATTGACCCTAATCCCCTCAGCAGATACCACATGGCCTAGAAATGTAACTTCTCTGAACCAGAACTCACACTTACTAAACTTGGCATACAGTTGCTTCTCCCTCAAAGTCTGCAAAACCACTCAGAGATGTTCATTGTGTTCATCTTCGGTTCTCGAATACACCAGAATATCGTCGATAAACACCACTACGAATCGATTCAGATAAGGTTAGAACACTCGATTCATTAGATCCATAAAAGCTGCTGGTGCGTTCATCAGTCCAAACAACATTACCAAGAACTCATAATGGGCATAGTGAGTGTTAAGCACAGTCTTGTGAACATTAGCCTCCTTAACTCTCAACTGATGGTACCTAGAACGGAGATCAATTTTAGGGAAAACTAGAGCTCATCGGAACTTATCAAATAGATCATTTATCCTTGGGAAAGGGTACTTATTCGTGATGGTCAATTTGTTCAGTTGCCGGTAATCGATGCACATACGCATGGATCCATTCTTCTTTTTCATAAACAATACCGATACTCCCCATGGAGACATACTAGGTTAGATGAACCCTCGATCTAATAATTCTTGAATTTGAGCCTTAAGTTCCACAAGCTCCTTCGATGCCATTCTATGAGAGGCGATGACACCGGAGCTGTACCAGGCAGTAGTACAATCCCAAACTCAACTTCACGGTTTGGAGGTAACCCATGTAGCTCATCGAGAAAAACATCCAGAAAGTCGTTAACTGTTCTGATATCCTTAACAGAAGAAACCTCAGAATCTGAAACATTGATGTAGGCTAGATAATCCTCATAATCCTTACGAACCAATTTTTCGGCCCTTACTGCAGAGATCACATATGATAAATAATCCTGACGCTCCCCAATTACAAACTACCTCCTCATCCTCTGCAATTCTCAGTACCATATGTTTAACAGTGCAATCCAACTTTGCTCGATGTTTTACCAGCCAATCCATTCCCAGAATTAAGTCAAATTCTCTAAAAGGAAGTTCTATCAAGTCCGCCAATAAGGTAACTCCCTGAACCTCCAAAGGCACACCTCTAAATAATTTATCTACCCTCACTGACTGCCCTAATAGACTCAACACAGTAACCTCACTCGTAGTACTCTTAACCAAGATACCCCAAGTCTAATACACATTACAAGCTATAAAGGAATGAGTAGATCCTATATCTATTAGTGTAGTATAAGGTACATTACAAATGAAGAACGTACCCGTAATAACATCTGGGGCATCTCCATCCTCTCGGCGACGTGCAGCATAAACTAGGGCCAGCTACCTCACCTTAGCCTAATTAACACCTCTACCTGGTGCTTTATGCCCCCGACCCTAACCATTACCACCCTTGGCCTGACCACGACCTCTTAGCGGCTGCTGAGCTACTTTTGATGGAGTAGTACCCATATCAGAAGCTTGCATCTGATCAGCCTTTCACGGACAATCTCTAATTTGATGGTCTTAAGAACCGCATCTCAAACATGCTCCAATTCTTTTCCAGCACTCGCCCTGATGGCGTCTCCCACAATCAGCATAGGGCGGCAGTCTAATAGCAGCAACAGGGGGCCAACTTTGATCAGCCCATCAACTCTAGCCTTTTTCTTAGGCGTTAGAAATTAATTTAAGGGCTCCGAATCCCTCTTCTTCTTACCTCTCTCCTTCTCACGGTTCTGGCGCTTAATGCGCTTCCTATCCTCGGCAATCTTCGCCTTATCCACTGAAGTAGTAAAATCTTGCTCCCTCTGTGGAGCTATAAAAACCCTTAGACTATCCCTAATGCCGTCCTTGAAATGAACACACCTCTCATATTTAGTTGCCACCATCCCACGCGTATAATGGTTTAATCACGAAAATTTAGCCTCATACTCAGCCACTATTTTATCCCCCTGAGTCAAATACAAAAACTCTCTCCTCTAGGCATCCATATAACTAGTGCCCACATACTTTCCTTGGAAAACAGTCTTGAAAAATTTCCAAGTCAACCAATCAGACTGAGTTCCCTCTTTAACTGTAAGCCACCACTGGTAGGCCTCATCTCGCAGTAGTGACACTACACCTTTTAGTTTATGCTCGGGGGTATAGTCGAGGTCAACCATTATCCTTTCCGTGGCCTCAATCCAATATTCAGACACATTAGGGGCAACTCTAGCGATACCCCTAAAAATCTCAGCCCCATGGCCTACAACACCAGTATTGGGTCGAACGACCCTCTCTAGAATTCTTAATATGGCTTGGGAAAATGTGTCGTCCCCAGCCGCGCGATCATGAGACCCAATCTCAGTCACAGGTGAAGCCGGTGCAACCCTAGCTTCAACATTAGGCATGTGGCTTGATGACCAAGACCTAGCCCGAGTACCTCCACGGCCTCCGTCGCGGCCTCTTGTGCCCCTTTCACGAGTGCCTCTAGTGTCATTGTCTATTCACATTTTATCTATATTAGCAGTTCTATGAAGATCAGTTCCAATGATTATTAGCAGATGTTTTATGGAAAACAGTAATTCAGAGTTTATTTTCGTAGATCGTAATCTCACTACAGTTTTCAGTTCCTACGATTTCTAGTTTACTCTAACTAGAGTGTTTCAGTATAGTCTACTACCTAAATTATTCTCAGTATTTCTATTAATTGCATTTCAACTTAAACAGACAACAGTTTCAAAAAAACTTACAGAACTGACGCCGGAGACTCGATGTACCATACATTTAGTAAAACTTTCCAAAATACTTTCAAACTTTAAAGAAACCCAAATCTATAGCTGAGTTTTGCAACCTGACTCTGATACCACTATTTGTAACACCCCAAACCTGGCCTATGCGTTATGGCCGAATCTGGCGATGTCACATTGAAGTGCTTTTCGTAAAGTACAATATTGAAAAAACCCATTCTCAATTTATCCTCTTGTGTGATCCTAGAGATGTTCATTTAATTTAAAACTCAAGTTGTCTAGAAAAATGTTAATCATATTTAAAATGGTTATTACTTTTTAAAACATTGGTTGTTGCGTTAGCTTTTAAAGTATGTTGCGTTAACGTGGTGTTTTGAAAAACATTTATCATGTTGAAAACCTGCGTCCTACCACTAACAAATATGAATCAAAATAGATAACACCCCCCAAATTAAAAGTTAAAAATTTTAAGAGGCCTTATTACATAAACAAATACCCAAAATTAAATTACTTGAACATTTAAAGGCAAATATGGAAGCATATGCAGTTGTGTGGCCACCTTTGAGCCCCTTGCAGCACCGATCCGCCTGATTACATAAACAAATACCCAAAATTAAATTACTTGAACATTTAAAGGAAAATATGGAAGCATGTGCAGTTGTGTGGCCACCTTTGAGCCACTCGTAGCACCGATCTGCCTAAAACTGGGGATTACCTGTGCAGAAAAATAGAAGGGTGACTTTACAAAAAATCAATGTGTAATCCCCTTATAAATAATTAGTCAATCATACAGTAAACAAATACAGACTGAGCCTAAGGCCGTCTTAGTAACAGTTAAGTTCTATTTAGGCCTTAGCCCATTACAGTACCAGTATCAGTGTGGGCCTTGGCCCATCTCAGTGATGGTGACAATACATATATGCAATCAGAAATCCTACCCATCCAGCCTTTACACTCTACTCCGTCCAGCCCTACACTTCATGTGGGGATAAAATCAACCCACCCATCCCTACACTCCAAAATATCACCGGTTGTGGCACTAAACAGTATTTGCAGCAAAGCTGTTAGTACAATACACTTCCTCCAATAATAACAAACCCATTCCTATGCGACATATCATAATATCATGCATGTATGCAATATATATCAAATGACATGCTCAACCGACCATACATCTTATAAGGGCATAATAGTCATTTTACCTCATAAGGGCATAATAGTCATTTATCAATTTGGGGTCTAGGCATGCTTACTGACGCAACAGTACGTCCACAGTCGTCTCAGACGACCAGCGCAACCTTAGCGGTCAAGCAGTGAAATGGGCCTACAGGCCATATTGCGGGCCCACATGCCCGTGTGGCCCACATATCCTTGAAATAGCCTTGGCTATGTAGACCACACGGCCTAGCCCAATATTTTCCACACACTCGTGTGGCTTAGCCGTGAGAGGCCCACATGCCCGTGGGGCTCACATGGTTCAGCTTGGCCCAAAATGGCCCAAAATGACCTCGGCCTATGATATCACTCATGGTTAGTCTGAACGATTTTACGTCTATGTCTAGGCATTCAGACTGCCACACAAGCGAAGCGTCAATGATCACTTAATTTGACTTTGGCCGATCTACATTTACGAGCAGTGATTTTACACAAACCTATTAGCAAAAACAAGTGAGCAGCCCACGAGCACCAAAACCTACATTCAATGAAGACTGACATTAATCATCTGACAAATGGGTTAACAACCCCTTTTTAAACACTTATCTCAAAACATCATGAATACTTGCCTTTATTGAACTAATGTGGCTTAACCCACTTGAACCGCTACCAAGATTGATCACCCAATACTCCTAGCAAATCGTTAGTAAAAGAAGTTGTTAGGTACATGATTAACACGGTAGAGAGAGAAAAAAGAGGAAGCCAAAAGGGCAAAAGTCAAGTATAGACCTATCGAAACAGAAAGTCAAGATTCATAGAAAGGAGCAGTAAGCCTACACCCAACACGAAAGTCGGAAGCACTTGATTTGACAGAGGCAAAATGGCTTAATCACCCCCAATCAGAAAACAACAGCACAAAATGATATTAAGTGCAAGACTAAAAAGATAAAGAGGGACAAAGGGAGAGAAAGTGCATAACTGAATAGTTGTATTACCACCTAAGTCGTTAGAGAGAACAGAAGAAATGACACAGAGGGCGTGAGGGAATGAGTAATATTTGGTCAAGGTAACAATATAAAAAAGAGAGGGGATCTGTTAATACAAAAAGAATTGAAGGAGGCGGAGGAGAAAAGAATAGAAGAGAAATCGGTAGAAAAGGAAAACTAAATGAGAGAAGGAGAGGAGAAAGCAATCAGTCAATCGAAAGAATTTTAGGGGAAAGCAAATTCAAGAATAGATCGAAATGAGAAAAAACTAAAGGATCTCTAGCAACAATCGATCCCAAAAAGAAAAAAATAAAAGGAGGAAAAGTAGTAAAAACCTAGAAGCAGAATTTCGGTACCAATGAGTGAAATAAAAGAACCAAAACACAAAAGTCAGAAACCGAAAGTGAGAAGGGAAGAATCATACTAGCCCCTAGCAGAAGTTTGAGTGTCTAAATTTCAAATTCGGCACAACTCCTCCACGACCTCACATCCCAAAATTTCCTCCTAAAATCTCTCCACCATAATCTCCTCAGCCACCCATTCAACTCCAGTCGACTCAGTAGTGTTTCGAGTAACTTTTACTACCCACATGGCAAGGCAGCAAAATAAGCACTCCTTTTGCATCGCCAAGTCCCGAACCTCAGACCCCATGGAACACTCCACAGGCCCCTGTCCCCTGGACAGCAGGCCTTTTCTGACATGCTTTACCAACATTTATTTAAGAAGCCCACTGCCTAGAGGCAGGGTTTATTCTAATAAGAAACAAAATTTTTGCACAAGCCAAGGCTTGAACTTAGGACCACCCAAACACACCCAAGACACATAACCACTAAGGCAGGCAAATATTTTGTATCACAAACATACAAAAATAAATACTTAGATTTTGGGGCGTTACAAAATCAATCTCGTGGATCTGTAACACCCCAAACCTGGTCGAGACGTTATGGCCAGATCCGGTGTGTCAGGTGAAAGTTACGTTTGAAATAAATGTTATCGATAGAAAGTTTCCTCCGTGTTTAGAAACCCCGTTTTGGATTTTGATCATTGGAAAACTATTTTATCAGTTTGGAAATGTAGGAGTAAAAATGGGTTACACATATATTGTATTCAATTATTTGAAGTTATGAAAGCACTTAGTTTATTCTTTGAAAACGTTACGTGTGATTTACTTGAAAACGTTTTTTTATTAGTCTTTGAAAAACCCAATTAACTACTCTAGCAATTTCAAAATAATAAAACAATTCAAATACTGATAATTAAAACAAAACCCCATAAATGGCCTTATTACAAAAGCAAAACCCAAACTGAAATTAAATAAAGTAAAATCCAAAAGTAGAAGATGTAACACCCCTATCCCGTAACAGTCGCTGGAATAGGACGGGGCGTTACCAGATATTCAGAACAGATCAGAACAAAATATTCACCGATTTTTGAAATTAACACAATAACACCAATCAGTAATATAATATAAAATATTAGAATTAATTTCATTCAATCATCAGGGACTAAACTGAAACAGGCCTAAGATATGATGAACCTTAAGAAAATTTTTGAATTGGGGCCACACGGCCGTGTGCTTCACACGGTCATGCCTTAACCTTAACTCTGGCCGTGGTCAACACTGCCAACCTCAGCACGATCATCGGACACGCCCGTGTGTCCAGCCCGTGGGCAACACTGCCTAATATCACACGGGCACCAGACACGCCCGTGTGTCCAGCCCGTGCACAAAACTGACCAAAACATTTCAGATGCAGGGGTCACACAGTCGAGTCACACGCCCGTGTGCTTTGACCGTATGGCACAAAATAGGCTTGGTGAAAGCCAATTTGCCACCCATAATAAGGGTCATTTCTTCAAGCATAAATGAGTAATAATCACGCCACAATTTCAACTTAATTCAATGCTTTAAAACATACCATCACATGATCAAATCATTCATATACACATTCATATCCATTATCATACCAAACATGACTACATTCCAACAAAGTTCATATCCATACACATGAAACATACCTCTTTTACACCACAACCAAATCTTACCATTTCTTCATATTGGTTGGGTTCAAAATAACCAAACAAGTAGATCAAAAGGCCATCATGAACTTATATAATTTTGGCATCACATACATAAGCCAAAATCAAACAAAAATATATCATTTACCATCCAATTCACATAGCATTACAAGCTAATATATATAAGCTTACAAAAAGACACTCTAGTCTATACATGCCATAATTCAAATATTCACAATTTCCAAAAGGTACCAAAACAAGTTCGATAGTGTGGTGATAATCCTTGACTATCCTGAGCCTTCAGTAGCTACAATATCTGTAAAACAGTTGGAAGAATAAACAGAGTAAGCTACTAGGAGCTTAGTAAGTCAAATACAATCATATGCATTTCATGAATAAAATGTAATACCCATTTCATAATTAACCTTACAGAACAGACACTCATTTGTAATAGAAGTCTATTTCAAAGTAGTATATCTTTCATACTCACAAATCCAGTACAGAACCGACGTGCCTAAGTCAGATATATAAATTATGTACTCATTCATAACCGACGTACCTGAGTCAGATATATAAATTATGTACTCATTCATTTCTCAAACCTCTTGTCGTATCATTCATAATCGTTACAGAAATCATATAGGCCTTATACAATGCCGACGTTCCCGACGTAGTCTTAAATGTTGTTCAATATCGATGCCACTGTCCCAGACAAGGTCTTACACGAAATGTATACGATGCCAGTATCCCAGACACGGTCTTACACGTAACATTTTCAAATCAATGCCTACGTCTCGGACGAGGTCTTACATGATATCATTTTATCATTTCTCATTCAGAATAGCTCGGACATACACGTCAGGCTCTCATGGCCATCCAAATACAATTTATAACAAGAATTCATAGCAGACAACAATATAACGCATATTTGTATTTTGACTTACCTTGGATGAAACCAAACGAACGAGGCGATTACTCGATTACTTTAGCTTTACCTCGATCTAAGCTCTTTTTTCCTTGTTCTTGATCTAAACAAATTCAGATTCAACCATTCAATATTTCATTTCATTCAATTCAATCCATATACACTTATTTGGGCATTTTACATTTTAGCCCTCACATTTTCACCTTTTAACAAATTGGTCCCCAATACACAAAAACATCAAATATGCACAAATTCATTACAAAATGGCCTAGCTGAATCTTCATGGCTCTCATTAAAGCCTAGATAACACATTTATTTTGCAATTTAGTACTCCCAGAGTCTCATTTTCATAATTTAGTTCATATAGTTCAATTTCATCATGTAACACCCTGAATTTGGGCCTAGAAGAACTGGGCTTTGAGTCTGGGAAAAAAAAACCTGAATAAAGTGAGAAGTTTTAAATATTATTGTTTTAAAAAAATTAAATTAAATTATTATTAGAAAATTTTAACTGTATTTATTATTACTGATGTTTTAAATATTTATGAAAATTATATTTGTTATTATGAGATAAAATTATTATTATTTTTATTTTTATTTAAAAATATATATGATATTATTATTAATTTGGTGTTTAAAGTTAATTTTTAAATGAATTTAGAAGTATGTATAGTATGGGAAAAGTCTTGGGTTTGATCCAAGACTCTAGCAAAAGAATCATTTTTTGGTCTCTTAAGGAAATCTGGGCATAAGGCCTTAAAAATAAATTGGGCAAGATTGGGCATGAAGAAGCGTATTTGGCCCAGTGGTTAGGCGTGCTAAGGCAGCAAGAAGAGGGCTGGGGTTTGACTCCCAGCATGTGCAAAAGTGTTTTATTTTTATATATCAGGGAATGACACAGGGAAGCCTTATATTTAGTTGGGGTTAAAAAGTAACACAAAGGGAAGCTCGGTCCACTGGCATAGGCGCTGGAGCATGGAAGAGTGCCTAGGTTCGAGGGTCGGTGCACGCAAAGGGTTGTTTTTATTCTAGAAGCCAGGTCATGCTAAAATAAGGGTTAAAGGAGGTTGCAACAGGATTATGCCACAAAAAGGCTTGTGGCGCGGCGACAGCAGTGCGTTAGGCACTCCACAGGGGCACGGGTTTGAGTCCAGGCACAGGTAGGTTTTACATTTTATTTTAAATGAGCGGGACTTTAGCAGGTATGGCTTACAATTAAATGTGACAGTATATTATTGAAAGCAAAAGCCTGTCCCAGTGGTCAGCAGTGTGCTGGGTACCCTAGAGGTCCTAGGTTCGAGTTGGGGCGCGCGCAGGAGGATGTTGTTTTTGCTGGACACGTACAGGAAGAGTCGTGCGGGATTGGAGTGCCTCCTAGCAGCATTCTGGAGTAGGTCAAGTGGTGGATAAGGCTGCTAAGCGGTGGGAAGAAGTTTGAATGAAATTCAAACTTTGTTGGTTAGCTAAAATCTCGGCATTTGAAATAAGGAAGGAAATTGCGCCAGAATAGAATTCTTGGGGACCTATTTGGCCATAGGCATTAAGAGCCAAAAGAGTCTTGAAATTTTGGCCATTATTCTCTTCTTTATTTTGTTTGGTTTTTTTTGAAATTGGCTTCCTTGCAATTGGTTCTTGTTTTGTTTTATTTTCCATTTTATACTTTCTTTTACTCATCTTCTTTTCTAATCCTTTTCACACAAAGCTGAATCAACATGTTCTTTTCTACCTTTTTATTTTTCTAAGCGAAATCCTATTAAAGCAACCTTTCTTTTCAAGTCTACTTGTTGACCATCAAAAGCCAAAAGCCAAAGTTGTGTTGTCACTTTCTCCCTTGATCGAACCCCATTCCTTCTTCAATCTACTTAGCCGAATCTCCCATCTTTTCTTTTAGCCAAAACCTTCATGAATTGTGGTGTGTCAAGAGCCGACTATAGAGTGTAAACGTGGCTATCCTCGTGTTCGTGGTTGGAGCTATTATGGATCAGGATTAGATCGTTATCTAGGAGCACTTCTTTGGCAAAATAACGTTGTGGTAAGTGTACAAACCTTGTTCACTCATTAATTCATAATTGAAGGAAAAGGCGAAACCTTTTTTGGTAGTTAACGTTAGGGGCTTAAGGTTCCTAAAGTCTCATTCTTTGGTTCGTATGTGTTTAGTGAGGTGTAAGGGCGATCATTCAAGGAGTATTGCAAAGTATCACTTGGGGAGCATCTGGCTCTAGTGGTTGGAAGTCGACAAAGGTAATGCTAGGGATTGTTTTTGGTTATGGCCGAATATGGTAAAGTGTATAGTGGGTTGGTATAGTCAATTATTAGACTAATTTATTAATGACCGATTGTAGGCTTTGCGTATGGGGATCTCGTGAACGATTCGACATTAATCAGGTGTGTATCATACCCTTACTATAGACTAAATCGGCAAAGGCCGTAATACCGAAAAAGTGACCGAAAGGGACTGATAAGTTAGCACCATGCAGATCTATGAGTATGCGATTACTCTTTGATGGTTAGAATGAAAATCGTAGAAGGTAGGATTGCAGAGTATGCAATTCCATGCGTTTTGGTAAGTTGGGCCTCGATGGGCTAAAAATAGGCCCAATGGGCTATCGAGTCCATATGGGTAAAAATAGTCATTAAAGGTGTTCTGACAGACTGTAGGATTCAATACGGTTAAAATTGGTAATTTGACTGTAAAACTTGGATTAATGGGCTTAAGTTACTATTAGAGACCGTAGGGCCCACTAGGGGCTTTTGGGCCTAATTGCCAAAACTGTTGAATTAAGTTAAAATAGACTTCTATGGCGATAAATGGAATAGAAGTGACTGTAATATGCATGAAAACCTTAAAAAACTGATAAATTACTAAAATACCCCTAAGTATGAGAAATTACCATTATACCCCTAGTGCAAAATGACTGTTATACCCTTAGGGTTAATTCTATATGAAATACATGATATTCTATGTATATCTGATGCATGAGATTCTGTATGTTATATGTCATAACATGTATACCTGTTGCATGGGATATGGGTTATATTGATGGAGGAAGCGTTCTGGTGGCCTCGCCACAAATATCCGTTATAGTGGCCTCGCCACATATATCTGTTCTGGTGGCTTCGCCACATATATCTGTTCTGGTGGCCTCACTACAATATCTGTATCTGGTGACTCTGTCACAATATCTGGCAGCCTCATTGCAAATTCTGTGGTGTGTAGCGGATGGGTGGGTCGAGTAGTCTCCCCACATGGTGTAAGGTTGGTACGGGGGTGTATACGGTTGGATATGGGTTGGGTTTCTGCATACATGATATATATCTGCTCTATTTCTATCTTGGACCTATGGGCTTCATTCTAATTTCTGTAATGGGCTAAAGTCCAAATTAATCTGATTCTGAGGCTTGATTTGATTTGGACTATGATTGGGTTATTTGTACACACTGAGTTTTCCAAACTCACCCCTTTCCTTTTATCCATGCAGGTGAGCCTTAAGTTAGTGGACTTGGAGCTGGAGGGATTCAGAGTGGCCATAAGGACTGCAAATGGACTGTCTAATTTAAGCATTTGATTTATTTTTAGTATTTTTAATTAGTTTACTTTTATTCGGTTTTGGGTTTGTATTAAGGCCGCTCTAATTACTTTTATTTTGGGGTTTTTAATTCTTTACTTATTTAATTTGTTTTTAGCTACCAACTTTCACAATTTTCCATAAAGTTTTGCAAAGTTTTTAACAAGGTTTGAAAAGGGAACAATTATTACAATGAATCACGTTTTGGAAAAGAATAAACACAAGCTAAGGTTTTATACAAGTTTAACGGTAGGGGTTTCTAAAAACTAAGAAGGGTTTTTAATGAAAACATGGTCTTCGAAAAACACTTCAATGTGACACACCAGACTTGGCCATAACGTCTGGGCCTGGTTTGGGGTGTTACACATCAAAATTTCAAGCAAAACATGTTTATTCAATGCCTATCCATCATAATTCAACTAAATACATCACAAAGCTTCAAGAATCATCAATGGCACTATTCACAAACTTCATCAAAAACAGAAATTGAGACATGGGCATGGAAGATTTCAAAGCAACGATCACAGAAACGTAAAAATTATCAAAAACCGATCAAAATCACATACCCAAATAGCCAATGCAAGTGCCGAATGCTTCAAGTGAAAAAAAACCTATTTCTTTCTTGCAGTTTCAGTGGAAGAACACTTGAAAATGATGAAAGTTTTATGTTTTGTTTTATTTTAAACATATTAATAACCAATTTACCAATTTTTCCATCATTTAAAAACATATTAAAACACATAAACTAAGGTCATTTATGACCACTAACCTTTCTATTGGTTTAATAGCCATTTAAGGAGTTAACAATTAAAAACCATATTCCATTCAACACATAATCACATAATTAGCTACATTTTCTTTATATGCAATTTAATCCTTTTTCATAATTAAACACAGAAAAAGACAAATTAAAGCACGAAAATTTCACAGATGCGGATTCGTACCATACAGACACAGAAAATAATATCAGAAAATTTTTTAGACTCGGATATGTGGTCCTGAAACCACTATTCCGACTAGGGTCCAAACCGGGCTATTACAGAAGACATGTGGCCACCCCGAGACCCTCGCAGTTCTAAATCATATAAGGCTGGGGGTTACCTACACATTTAAAATAAAATGGTTAGTTTGTGAAAACTCAGTGTGTAACGTCCCCAACCAATAATAGTACATACTGGGCCGAAACCCTATACAGAAATAGATCAGTCTGGGCCATAGCCCTAACTAGATATAGAGTCAGAACAGTGCATGTATGAAAACCCAACCCAGTCCCCCTATCACACCACCCATACAAACCCATCACACCATGTGAGGAATAACTCAAACCATCCTATAACAACCCAAAATAGGGCCTGAACGGAACAGTGGTTTCGAAACCACAAATTTGAGATAGAAATAATTATTTTATAATTATGTTGAGGTTTATGATATGATTGCATGATTTTGTGAAAATTTTGTTAAGAAATTCTATGTATAAAGTGCTTAATTTGAAATTAGGGACTAAATCGAATAAGTTGCAAAACTTGCATTCTAGAAGCTTTTAGTATGAAATTGCCTTGGAATATTATTTAGAGGGTCTTAAATAGCAACTTGACCAATTTCTAAAATTTTGGACAAAAATGGGCTTGTACATGAAAAATTTTCAAAGAAAGGCATGAAGGGTATTTTAGTCATTTGGTAATCAAAAGATTAAAAAAGGGAAAAAGATGGCAAAATATATCCATCTTCTTCATTACCACGAAATTTCAAGGGTTCTCCATAGCTAGGGCTTGTTTCAAGCTTCCAAGCTCTATAGTAAGTGATTCCAAGCCCTATTTTTAATGTTCTTTACGTTTTTGGAATCCCGGTAGCTTGATAAAGCTTACGCTAGCTATAATTTAAGTTAGGGTTCATATTTGGAAAAATACCCATAGGTGAAAAGTGTTTATTTTGATGTTTTATGATAGAATATAAGGTTTTAAATTATGTTAGACAACTTGTGCTACTCGGTTTTAAGTAAAAACGAGTAAAAGGGCTTAATCGGTAAAAATACCTATTGTTCATAAGTACATGTTATAATGGGAATTTGAGGTTGTTGTTGGTAAATAAATGATTAGCATGTCCTAAAACATAAGAATTTGGGATAAAGTTTCCGAGCCTTGGGGCAAAAGTGTAAATATGCAAAAGTTTAGGGGTAAAAATGTAATTTTGCCAAAGTTTGAGTTAAGGGCTGTTTTGATAAATATGAGTATTAAATAAGCTAAATTGCTATTATAGATCAAGAAGAAGGAAATTCAGGAGTAGATCGGGGAAAAGAAAAAGTGAAGGACTAAATTGTCAAGTTTAACCGTATTTTGTATCGAGGTAAGTTTACGGTAAATAAATGCAATATTTCATTATTTTACATTAATGTGGTTAATTTCCAGTATATATACATTTACTTTATGAAAATATTTGAAGTTGAACTAAAGACGAGATGACAGAGAAAAAGTATCAGAAAGCCCTGTTTGAACTCTAGGAATGTTTGGTATACGGAATGTCATGACATTTTGGGTTATCAGACAAGACAGGAATATCCCATGTAAGTCCATATTAGAAGTATGACTTTGGTAGGACAGGAACATCTCATGTAAGACCATGTCTAGAGCATGGCATTGACAGGCTATTATCAGGCAAGAAAACCCGAGTATCCTTAGTATTCCGAGTGGTTCAACGGGCTATTGTACAGGTTAAATTACAGGAAACTTTCAGCAAAGGAAAGGTAAGTTATATTCATGAGTTTATTGAATAATCAAGTAAGAAGAAAGTAAGTGAATAAGGAAGAGGGTAAGAAATGAGGTGTAAGGAAAGCTTATGATGCTTGATGATATTATGATTAACTATTATTTAGGGTGAATGTTGTGATTTATTTACTTGTAAACTTACTAAGCTTAGTGCTTACTCTCTTTATTTTACTTCTTTTTATAGTTCTTACCAAGCCAACTCAGGGATTGCAAGGAACGCCGGAGATCCGGTCACACTATCAACAGTATCATTTTGGTATAGCTAGACGTTACATTTCGCGTATGACATGTATAGGGACTTGGCTTCTTTTGGTATGAATGTCCTTAGGATATGTTTAATGAATAGTATGTAAATACTTGTTGATGATTAGCTATTGGAATGACTAATCAAACATGGGTTTAGTACTATGTATGCCTAAATGGTAATTATCACATGGAAACCATGAAAAAGGTGAAAATAGCTTAAAAACAGATTCGAACAGCAGCAGTGACGTGATTTTGAAAAATCACTAAAAATAGTAGAAATGGAATTAAATAGTGAGTGAGACATGAAATTAAAGATTAATGAGTCTATTTTCATGTGGAAGAAGTAGAGTAAGTAAAAGAGTTTTATATTATGAGTTATTTTCATTTTAGTGAGACTGCTCCATATTGACTTTGTGATCCCCTGTTTTGATTTAACAATTCACCATAAATTGTACATAAATTCTTAGGTGCTATAGTTTATATGCCTAGATTCCTTATTGAGTCTAGTTTCAAAGGAAATAAACGGCATGCCTATTTCAATTTTGTATAGAGAGAAAACTAATTCGTAGTGAACAGAGGTCAGAGTAGTCAAACTGCGTAACAGTGGAGACTTTAACTAATAAACTGTACTAATTGGCTAGACTAAAAATTCTATAAAAACATTAGTAAGAAGGTATATGAGTCTAGTTTTAGGGAAAATTTACAGAATTAAAGTTTGAGTTTTTTAACTCGAGTTATGATTTATTTAGTGACTATGATGCAGTTGGACAGCTTTATAAGGAACAGAGAAATAATTTTATTTTGGTTTGTTTAAGTAATCGGAAAAATTTTATTGATCCCGGTTTGGCCCTGAACCATTTTAATAGCATGATTTAGAGTCTCGATGACCCTTTTTAGGGATATATTGAATGAATGAAAATAAATTAATTTTAAAAGCAAATTTCTATGTCTGAATGAGTAAGTTAAGTCTGGTAATGCCTCGTGCTTGACTCCGGCGATGGTCTCGTGTAAGGAGTGTTACATTTATTGGTATTAGAGCAAAGGTTTAGTCGGTTCTTGGAATAGTTAGCAGGAGTAAGAGTCTAGCTATACATGCCATACTTATATTTTGATAGTGTGACGACTCCTAACGATTTTAAAATATTTTGTTTTATAGTAATAGATCCTGAACGAGCTGGTACTGATGATGTAGAAAGTAATGCGCCTGCTCCCACGGAAGGGGCATTGCCATCTGAGGGTAGGCCCGTGACTGTGAATCAAGGAGGAAGGGCTCGAGAAGCCTTCTTCCAAGCTATGAATGAATGGCTTGCCGAGTTCGTTCGTAGGAATTCGGCTGTTAGACCTCCACCCCCTCATGATTCTCAGGCCACCCATGTAGCTCAAGCTCCCCTAGTCATAGGTATGGTGATAAGAGAAAAGCCACCAGTTGACAAGATTAGAAAACAAGGAGCCGAAGAGTTTTCGGCTACTAAAGATGATGATGCAGAAATAGCAGAATTTTGGCTCGAAAATACCATCAGAGTCTTTGATGAGTTATGCTGTACACCTGAGGAATGTATTAAATGTGTAGTATCACTTCTTAGAGACTCAGCTTACCACTGGTGGAAGACACTTGTATTAGTTGTACCGAAAGAGAGGGTCACTTGGTATTTCTTTCAGGAGGAATTCCATTAAAAGTACATCAGTCAGAGGTTTATTGACCAGAAAAGAAAAGAGTTTCTAGAATTGAAACATGGTAATATGACAGTGACTGAATATGAACGTGAATTTGTCAGACTCAGCAATTATGCTCGAGAATGCGTATTTACAGGGGCAATCATGTGTAAAAGGTTTGGGGATGGGCTTAATGATGATATTCGACTGTCAGTAGGTGTCCTAGAAATAAAAGAGTTCGTTGTTCTAGTTGAGAGAGCCTGTAAGGTAGAGTAGCTGTTAAAAAGAAAAGGCAAAGTTAAAATTGAGACGCAAGATATGAAGAAAAGACAGATGAGCAAGTCGTTTCAGTCTACATCTAAGAAGCCTAGAGAGTTCTCTACTAGATCTAGCTTTTCATCCGGGTATTTTAGTCGAAATAGGGGTAATAGATTTAAGGATCCGAAAGCTTGGACTACCTTGATTACGAGCGTAGGTAATGTTTGGCATGGTAGATCAGGGTGTCCACGATGTGGTAGACTTCATTTTGGCCCTTGTCGAGCAGACAAAACTGTTTGTTATAAGTGTGGTGCTCCAGATCATTTTGTGCGAGAGTGTCCAGAAGTGGTTAAACGAGAAGAAATACAGAGTGCTAGATCCGGAAATGCTCCTATTAGAGGCAGATCACCGAGGAACCCGGGAGTAGGAGTGAGTACTAGAGGCACCTCTAGAGACTCGATAGTGAGACCAGATGTTAGAGCCCCTGCGAGGACTTATGCTATCCGTGCACGCGAAGTGACATCCTCCCCCGATGTGATTACGGGTACATTTTCTTTGCATGATATTAATGTTATTGTTTTGATTGATCCGGGTTCAACCCATTCCTATGTTTGTATGAAATTGATGCCTAGTATGATCATGCCTATAGAATATACAGAATTTTTGATTAAAGTATCGAATCCATTAGGCAAGCATGTATTAGTAGATAAAGTATGTAGAAATTGCCCCTTGATGATTAGAGGTCACTGTTTTCCAGCCGATCTCATGCTATTGCCGTTTGATGAGTTTGATGTTATTCTGGGTATGGATTGGTTGATTGCACATGATGTGGTAGTGAATTGTGGAAGGAAATTCATCAAGTTGAAATGTGAAAATGGTGAAATTCTTCGGGTTGATTCAGATGAGTCAGATAGCTCATTTACCATGATTTCCGTTATGTCTGCTCAGAAATATTTGAGAAAGGGGTATGAGGCTTATCTTGCTTTTGTGTTGAATACTAAAGATCCAGACTTGAAAGTTGAATCAGTGCCCGTGGTGTGCGAATATCTAGATGTATTTCTAGAAGAATTACCAGGTTTACCTCCTGTTAGAGAAGTTGAGTTTGGTATTGAGCTGATTCTAGGTACCAAAACCATTTCTATTACTCCTTATAGAATGGCCCCGTTGGAATTGAAAGAATTGAAAGCTCAGCTGCAAGAATTAGCTGATAAAGGCTTTGCAAGACCCAATAGTTCACCATGGGGTGCACGAGTGCTATTTGTGAAAAAGAAAGATGGTTCGATGAGATTATGCATAGATTATCGGCAGCTTAACAAGGTAACTATCAAGAATAAATACCCACTGCCCAGAATTGATGATTTGTTTGATCAATTGAAGGGAGCCACTGTGTTTTCCAAGATAGACTTAAGATCCAAATATTATCAGCTACGAGTTAAAGAGTCAGATGTTCCGAAGACTGCATTACGAACCAGGTATGGTCATTATGAATTCCTGGTGATGCCGTTTGGCTTAACTAATGCTCCTGCCATTTTCATGGATTTAATGAGCCGAATATTTAGACCGTATTTGGACAAGTTTGTAGTTGTGTTCATTGATGACATCTTGATTTATTCTCATGATGAAACTGAGCATACAGAGCATTTGAGAATGTTTTACATATTCTGAGAGATAATCAGTTGTATGCTAAGTTCAGTAAAAGTGAGTTTTAGCTCCGAGAAGTTGGATTGCTTGGACATATTGTTTCAGGTAAAGGTATTAGAGTTGATCCAAACAAAATTTCAGCCATTGTCGATTGAAAGCCTCCTAGGAACGTTTCAGAGGTCAGAAGCTTTCTTGGCTTAGTTGGTTATTATAGATGATTTGTAGAGGGGTTCTCTATGATATCTACCCTGTTGACGAGATTACTACGGAAAGATGTTAAGTTTGAATGGACTGAGAAGTGCAAAGCAGAGTTTTGACAAGTTAAAGGCATTGTTGACTGAAGCTCCTATCTTAGTACAACCAGAACTGGGTAAAGAATTTGTAATTTACAGTGATGTGTCCTTGAATGGGCTCGGTTGTGTACTCATGCAGGAAAGAAAGGTAATTGCTTATGCCTTTAGACAATTGAAGCCACAGAGAAAAATTACCTGACGCATGATTTGGAACTAGCTGCTATTGTATTTGCGTTGAAGATTTGGAGACATCATTTGCATGGCGAAAGGTGCTGGATATTTACCGATCATAAAAGTTTGAAATACTTGATGACTCAAAAAGATTTGAACTTGAGGCAAAGAAGATGGTTGGAGTTGATTAAAGACTATGAGTTAGTGATTGATTATCACCCGGGTAAGGCAAATGTAGTTGCTAATGCTTTAAGAAGAAAATCTTTATTTGCATTGTGAGCTTTGAATACCAACTTGGTGATGTCAGATGATGGTTCTATTTTAGCTAAATTGAGAGCTAAACCGGTATTTCTTGAAGAAATTTGCGAAGCTCAGAAAGACGATAGTGAGTTACAAGCTCAAAGAGCTCAATGTGAGTTAGGCATAGAATCAAATTTTTAGATTAGTTCTGATGGTTGTTTGATGTTTAGAGACAGAGTATGTGTACCAAAGAATGATGAGCTTATTCGGAAGATTTTACAGGAAGCACATAGTAGTTCTTTGTCTATTCACCCAGGTAATACAAAGATGTATAATGATTTGAAGAAATTGTACTGGTGGGTAGGAATAAAAAGAGATATTTCAGAGTTTGTTTCTAGATGCTTGATCTGTCAATAGGTAAAGGCCGCACATCAGGTACCCTCAGGTTTATTGCAGCCTGTGCTAGTCCCTGGATGGAAATGGGACCGAGTTACTATGGATTTTGTGATAGGGTTGCCGCTGACACCGAAAAAGAAAGATGCAGTATGGGTTGTAATTGATAAGCTAACTAAGTCGGCTCATTTTATCCCAGTTCGTATGGATTATTCACTTGACAAGTTGGCCGAGTTATATATTTCAAAGATAGTCAGATTACATGGGGTACCGTTATCGATCATTTTAGACAGAAATCCAAGATTTAATTCACGATTCTGGAAGAAGTTACAAGAAGCTTTGGGCACAAAGTTGAGTTTTAGTATGGCTTTTCATCCCCAAACTGACGGTCAGTCAAAGAGAGTTATTCAGGTACATGAAGATATGCTTAGATGTTGTGTATTGGAATTTCAAGGCAGTTGGGAAAAATACTTACCATTGGTAGAGTTTGCCTATAATAATAGTTACCAGTCGAGTTTGAATATGGCACCTTATAAAGCTTTGTATGGACGCAAATGTCGTACACCTTTATATTGGATAGAGCTTAAGGAAAATCAGATTTATGGGATTGATCTAGTTAAAGAAACAGAAGAAAAAGTTAAAGTTATCAGAGATTGTCTGAAGGCAGCTTCAGACAGATAGAAGTCGTATGCAGATTTGAAAAGAAAAGAGATCGAGTATCAGGTTGGTGACAAAGTGTTTTTGAAAGTATCCCCGTGGAAGAAAGTTCTCAGATTTGGCAAGAAAGGCAAGCTAAGTCCACGTTTTATTGGACCGTTTGAAGTGATTGAGAGAGTTGGGCCATTAGCATATCGGTTAGCTTTGCCGACTGAGTTAGAGAAGATTCATGATGTTTTCAATGTGTCAATGTTTCGACATTATCGTTCAGATCTGTCACATGTGATTTCTCAGACAGGGGTTGAGATACTGGTAAAGATTCTAACTCGAGAGGTAAAGCAATTAAGGAATAAAAGTATTGCTCTTGTGAAAGTCTTATGGAATAGACATGGGGTTGATGAGGCTACATGGGAGTCCGACGAGGCTACATGGGAGTCTGAAGAGGCCAGGCGAAAATAGTACCCAAATCTCTTCATAGGTAAGATTTTCGGGGATGAAAATCCTTAAAGGGGGGAGAAATGTAACATCCCAAAATAGGGCCTGAACGGAACAGTGGTTGTGAAACCACAAATCTGAGATAGAAATAATTATTTTATAATTATTTTGAGGTTTATGATATGATTGCATGATTTTGTGAAAATTTTGTGAAGAAATTCTATGCATAAAGTGCTTAATTTGAAATTAGGGACTAAATAGAATAAGTTGCAAAACTTGCATTCTAGAAGCTTTTAGTATGAAATTGCCTTGGAATATTAATTAGAGGGTCTTAAATAGCAATTTGACCAATTTCTAAAATTTTGGACAAAAATGGGCTTGTACATGAAAAATTTTCAAAGAAAGGCATGAAGGGTATTTTAGTCATTTGGTAATTAAAAGATTAAAAAAGGGAAAAAGATGGGAAAATATGTCCATCTTCTTCACTAGCACAAAATTTCAAGGGTTCTCCATAGCTAGGGTTTGTTACAAGCTTCCAAGCTCCATAGTAAGTGATTCCAAGCCCCGTTTTTAATGTTCTTTACGTTTTTGGAATCCCGGTAGCTCGATAAAGCTTATGCTAGCTATAATTTAAGTTAGGGTTCATATTTGGAAAAATATCCATAGTTGAAAAGTGTTTATTTTGATGTTTCAGGATAGAATATGAGGTTTTAAATAATGCTAGACAACTTGTGCTACTCGGTTTTAAGTAAAAATGAGTAAAAGGGCTTAATCGGTAAAAATACCTATTGTTCATAAGTACATGTTATAGTGGGAATTTGAGGTTGTTGTTGGTAAATAAATGATCAGCATGTCCTAAAACATAAGAATTTGGGATAAAGTTTAATTTCCGAGCCTTGGGGTAAAAGTGTAAATATGCAAAAGTTTAGGGGTAAAAATGTAATTTTGCCAAAGTTTGAGTTAAGGGCTGTTTTGATAAATGTGAGTATTAAATAAGCTAAATTGCTATTATAGATCAAGAAGAACAAAATTCAGGAGTAGATCCGGGAAAGGAAAAAAGTGAAGGACTAAATTATCAAGTTTAACCGTATTTTGTATCGATGTAAGTTTACGATAAATAAATGCAATATTTCATTATTTTACATTAATGTGGTTAATTTCCAGCATATATACATTTACTTTATGAAAATATTCGAAGTCGAACTAAAGATGAGATGACAGAGAAAAAGTATCAGAAAGCCCCGTTTGAACTCTAGGAATGTTTGGGATACGGAATGTCATGACATTTTGGGTTATCAGACAAGACAGGAATATCCCATGTAAGTCCATATTAGAAGTATGGCTTTGGTAGGACAGGGAACATCTCATGTAAGACCATGTCTAGAGCATGGCATTGACAGGCTATTATCAGGCAAGAAAACCCGAGTGTCCTTAGTATTCCGAGTGGTTCAACGAGCTATTGTACAGGTTAAATTACAGGAAACTTTTAGCAAAGGAAAGGTAAGTTATATTCATGAGTTTATTGAATAATCAAGTAAGAAGAAAGTAAGTGAATAAGGAAGAGGGTAAGAAATGAGGTGTAAGGAAAGCTTATGATGCTTGATGATATTATGATTAACTATTATTTGGGGTGAATGTTGTGATTTATTTACTTGTAAACTTACTAAGCTTAGTGCTTACTCTCTTTATTTTCCTTCTTTTTATAGTTCTTACCAAGCCAACTCGGGGATCGCAAGGAACGCTGGAGATCCGGTCACACTATCAACAGTATCATTTTGGTATAGCTAGACGTTACATTTCGCATATAGCATGTATAGGGACTTGGCTTCTTTTGGTATGAATGTCCTTAGGATATGTTTAATGAATGGTATATAAATACTTGTTGATGATTAGCTATTGGAATGACTAATCAAACATAGGTTTAATACTATGTATGCCTAAATGGTAATTATCACATGGAAACCATGAAAAAGGTGAAAATAGCTTAAAAACATATTCTAACAGCAACAGTGACGTGATTTTGAAAAATCACTAAAAATAGTAGAAATGGAATTAAATAGTGAGTGAGACATGACATTAAATCTTAATGAGTCTATTTTCATGTGGAAGAAGTAGAGTAAGTAAAAGAGTTGTATATTATGAGTTATTTTCATTTGAGCAAGACTGCTCCAGATTGACTTTGTGATCCCCTGTTTTGACTTCAACAATTCACCATAAATTGTACATAAATTCTTAGGCGTTATAGTTTATATGCCTAGATTCCTTATTGAGTCTAGTTTCAAATGAAATAAACGGCATGCCTATTTTTATTTTTTACAGAGAGAAAACTAATTCGTAGTGAACAGAGGTCAGAGTAGTCGAACTGCATAACAGGGGAGACTTTAACTAATAACTTGTACTAATTGGCTAGACTAAAAATTCTATAAAAAAATTAGTAAGAAGGTATATGAGTCTAGTTTTAGGAAAGATTGACGGAATTAAATTTTGAGTTTCGTAACTCGAGTTATGATTTATTTAGTGACTGTGATGCAGTTGGACAGCTTTATAAGGAACAGAGAAATAATTTTATTTTGGTTCGTTTAAGTAATCAGAAAAATTTTATTGATCCTGGTTTGGCCCCGAACCATTTTAATAGCATGATTTAGAGTCTCGATGGCCCTTTTTAGGGATATATTGAATGAATGAAAATAAATTAATTTTAAAAGTAAATTTCTATGCCCGAATGAGTAAGTTAAGTCCCGTAACGCCTCGTGCTCGACTCCGGCGACGGTCTCAGGTAAGGGGTGTTACACATCCAGCACACACACCAATACACAGCCATGCTGCTAATATCAGATAATGTGACAGAGCCATCAGAAACAGATTACGTGGTGAAACCACTATTTAGAATCACATGGTGGAGCCACTATCACAGAACTACCTCCAACAACATACCTAACCCCGTGCAGAATAACATATCATAATGTACTATAACATGCATGCAGATTAATAGACACAGTTTTAGTCATACATATAACAGACAACCTATCCTTTGGGGTATAGAGGTCTTTTTAGCAGTCAAGGGTAAAACGGTAATTTTTACCCGTTAGGGGTATTTTGGTCATTTTACTAAGTTTCGGAGTCCCTGCACCTAATACAATCTTTTAGCAGGTCTAACATCGCTTCAAGCGACTTAGATAGCCTATATGGCAAAACAGTGTATATGGGCCCAAAAACCCCTATTAGGCTCAGGTGGGCCCACACGCTCGTGTGGTCCATTCAGTCTGTTTTACGTACGGCTTCACAAGCCCTATTTTCCAACATACCAATGATCACTTACCAAGTAATCTACCCATACGGCCCATAGCCCATTGGGCCCATTTCGACCCATCGAGGCCTATGATGGCCCAAGAGACGAGACGAATTCGGTAACGATGGCCTCCACAGTCTATTGCCCATGATTTGTGGAACTAGTTCGGCCTACAAGCATTCGCACGCCTGTAGGCCTCGAATGTCGACGATTTAGCATTTCGGCTTTTCGCCTTTTACCGATCTATGCTATAGTGGGGTGTGGTTTCACACCTATTTTGTGATTCCAACTGTCGACACGTGCCCAACCTATTGTCATAACAATATTAATTAATACCCTGATTAAGGAATTAAAAGAACCATACTCAAGGTTAGTTCCCCAATTACCTACCACGGCTTTGCTTGACTACTATCTCCTGTGATTAATACGTACCCCCAGTACTTGATTAAACGTCGATAGATCTAGGCACCTTTGATCATTGATAAATCCAACCAAAGAAAAAGGGTTAAAGGAGTATTAACCCCCAAATTGAAACCTTAGATCTTATCAAAAGGGAAGTCCTAATAACAAACACCGAAACCTAAAACAAGGAGTACTTACACAAGAATCTGTTTGACTAAATTGATAGAATTTAGAAGCAGCCGTTCACTAGCCCAAGTCCAGTACTCTTGCAGGTTCAAACGAAACACAATGGAAAAGAGGGAAACTAAGTATTCGGCTATGTAGGTAAGACCAAAGAAGTGAGCAATTGAAAAAGGAATAATCAGCTTAGGGAAAACCTGAGGAGATGAGAGTTGAATTCGGCTAATAAAATAGAGTAGTACTCGGCCAAAAAGGATGTTTGAGAAGTGGAGAAACAAGGTTCGGCTTTAATAGGTAAACAGAGAAATTAATTCAAAAGTAGTTAAAGCAGAGAATGAACAAGAGGATTCAGAGAGAGAAGAAAAAGTATGCGAATGGTAATGGAAATATGAGATTCGGCTTTTGAAGAAATCGGCCAATAGAGTGCATTTGGCCAAATAGGAAAAGAGGTGTTAATGGTAAGGAAAATATAGTTGAGAAGGGAGAGAATATCTATTACGAGAGATGGAATGAGAAGAAAGAAATGTAGGTTTCGGCCAAAGCAAGATGAGGAGAAAAGAAGAGGAAATAGAAAAGCAAAAGAGATCACTTCCTAATCAATTCGGCACTACACAAGAATGGAGAGAAAAAAGCTTTGAATTTTTGGACATAAACTGATAAAAAACAAAGCTCAACAAAAGCTGAAATACCCAAAAGGAAATCGGCACTATACTTTTACCATAATTACTGAATATGCAAGCTTCTAAGCCTTCTAGCCAAATTTGCAACCCCTAAGATGCCCTCCATTCGGCCAACTCTCCAAGCTCTCCACTTCCTTGATTTTCTCTTTGATTTCCTCCTTAATTTACTCCACAATTTAGTCCCTATCACTCATTCAAATCTGAAGACCAATTCAAACCTCCTCCATGTAGTGTTCAAGTCCAACTCAACCTTTGACCCAGCAAGGTGTAAAATAAATCACCCCCTTTTTGAGCAAGGAGGGATTCGAACCCCTAGACCTTCTTACCATGCATGTGATGCCACCTCTATGCCCCACATGTGGCACCTTTTGCCACTCCAACACAAAGCTTTTTGTGTTAAGAAACCCCCAACAAATTACTTAAGCCCATCTGCTAACATCTAGGTTCCCTAAAGCCCAAAAATTAAAATTTTGCCAAAGGCTTGGCTTTAACCCAGGACTTTTAAAGACCCCCTAAACATACCAAATCATCAATTCAGCACACCCAACCATGCAACAGCCATTTCATGCAAAAATTCAAAAACCCTAAATTTTGGGGCGTTACAACTCTACCCAGTTAAAAAAATTTCGGCCTCAAAATTTTACCTTGTCAGAACAGGTAAGGGTATTGTTGCCACATCGTCTCTTCCGTCTCCCATGTGGCTTTCTTTGTATCGTGATTATGCCAGATCACTCTGACCAGTGGAATGGATTTCCTTCTCAGTACTTTAACGTCTCAATCCAAAATTTGCACTGATTCTTCCTCGAAAGTCAAATCAGATTTAACCTCGATCTCCTCAACTCGCACTATATGAGAGGGATTTGAACGGTACCGCCTCAGTAAGGAGACATGAAAGACATCATCCAGTCTAATTCAGGAGGCAGTTTGGGCTGATATGGCATTGGACCCACCCATTTCAGAACCCGATAGGGCCCAATAAACTGAGGTCTCAGCTTGCCCTTCTTTCCAAATCTTAAGATCTTCTTCCAAGGTGAGACCTTTAGAAATACCAAATCTCCCACAGAGTACTCAATCTCCTTGCGCTTTAAATCGGTATATGACTTTTACCTATCAGATGCTTCATTTAACCGATCCCTAATCAGCTTAACCTTGTCTTCAGTATCTGCAACTAAGTCAGGGCCTAAAACTTGATGTTCACCCAGTTCAGTCCAAAAAGTAGGCGTACGACACCTATGACAATACAATGCCTCATATGGTGCCATCTGAATACTTGCTTGATAACTATTATTGTATGCAAATTCTGCTACTGGCAAGTAATCTTCCCAGTTACCTCAGAAATCGATAACACAACCTCTAAGCATATCTTCTAATACTTGAATCACCCTTTTTGACTGTCCATCCGTTTGAGGGTGAAATGCAGTGCTGAAATTCAACCTTGTACCCAATGCCTTATGCAACTTCTTCCAGAACCAAGACATGAACCTAGGGTCTCTTCCAGAAATGATTGATATCGACACCCCATGTAGTTTTACTATCTCAGCCACATATAGCTTAGCTAGCTTCTGAAGTGAATAATCCGTTCGGACCGGTATAAAATGGATGGATTTTGTCAGTCTGTCCATAATAACCCAAAACGAGTCCTTCTTAGAAGGCGTCAAGGGTAGCCTACTAACAAAATCTATGGTTACCCTTTCCCACTTCCAAAGTGGAATCTTGACTGGATGCAAAAGCCCAAAAGGCAGTTGATGCTTAGCTTTTACTTGCTGGCATGTCAGACACCTATCTACAAATTCAGTCACCTCACATTTAAGTCCAGGCCACTAGTACAACTCACGCAGATCCTGATACAACTTATTTCCACCGGGATGCATGGCATAAGGGATGCCATACGCCTCTCACAGTATTGACTGCCTCAGAACAGGGTCTTCTGGAATACAAACTCTCCCCCAAAAACACAAAACTCCTTCATTGTTCAATCCAAAGTCAGAAGTCTCACCGTTCTCTACTTGTCAAAATCAAGGAACTAGTGATTCATCTAATAATTATTTCTCCTTAATTTGCTCAGTTGCAGTTCCGCCAATAAACTACCATCATCAAAGAGGCTGAAACGAGCAAAAACCGCTCTCAGATCAGATATAGCCTTATGGCTCAATGCATCTACTACCACATTAGCCTTTCCAAGGTGGTACTCAATTGAACAATCATAATCCTTAAGCAACTCTATCCATCTTCATTGCTTAAGGTTTAACTCCTTCTAAGTAAGGAGATATTTGAGGCTTTTATGGTCCGTGTAAATGATACACTTCTCCCTGTATAAGTAGTGCCTCCAAATCTTTAGCGCTAATACCACTGCCGCTAACTCCAAGCCGTGAGTAGGGTAATTAGCCTCGTGAGGCTTAAGTTGATGGGATACATAAGCCACCACTTTACGATCTTGCATCAGCATACAACCCAATCCAATATGCGACACATCACTATACATAGTAAAGTCCTTCCTATATTCCGGCTATATTAACACAAGGGTTTCAGTCAGAACCTTTTTCAGTTTCTCAAAACTCTCTTCCTGCTTATCAGTCAAGATAAATGGTACCCTTTTTTTTAGTAACTTAGTCAATGGTGCCGCAACCACAGAAAACACTTCCAGAAACCTTCTGTAATACCTTGCCAGACCCAGAAAAATCTAAATTTCTGACACAGTCCTTGGTGGTTTCCAATCTAATACCACCTCAATCTTTCAAGGATCCACCCTAATCCCCTCGGCAAAAACAACATGACCCAAAAACATCACTTCCCACAGCCAAAATTTGTAGTTACTGAATTTTACATAAAGCTGCTTCTCTCTCAGAATTTCCAGAACAGTTCGGAGATGTTCATCGTAGTCCTCCTTAGTTTTTGAATACACCAGGATATCATTTATAAAGACTACGAAAAACCGGTCTAGATAGGGTTGGAATACTCGGTTCATTAAATCCATAAAGGCCGTTGGTACATTCGTAATTCCAAACGGCATTACCAAGAACTTGTAGTGACCATACCGTGTTTTGAATGCTGTCTTATAAATGTCTGACTCCCTAACCCTTAATTGGTGGTACCCAGAACGAAGATCAATTTTGGATAATACTGAAGCTCCTCTCAGTTGATCAAAGAGATCGTCGATCCTTGGAAGATGGTATTTGTTCTTTATAGTTAGTTTGTTTAACTGACGATAGTCAATACACATGCGCATTATTCCATCTTTCTTTTTGACGAACAATACCGGTGCTCCCCACAGAGACACACTCGGTCGAATAAATCCTTATTCCAAAAGTTCTTGAATTTGTGCCTTTAACTCTACAAGCTCTTTTGGTGCCATCTTGTAAGGGGCGATGGACACCGGAGTGGTTCCAGGCAACAGCTCAATTCCAAATTCGACCTCACGGTTCGGAGGCAACCCAGGAAGCTCATCCGGAAAAATATCCTGAAACTCCTTGACAATCCTTACATCATCCACAGAAGGACCTTTAGAATCAGAATTGCTCACAAATGCCAGGAATGCCTCGAAACCTTGCGTACCAACTTTTTGGCCCTTAACTCTAAGATAACGTTAGACAAATAATCTCTTCGCTCTGCTATCACAACCACCTCCTCATCCTCCGAAGTCTTTAAAATTGATACGTCTCGCGATATTAAGTAATAAAATTTATAAAATTGATCACACCAAAACTAACTAATATCACGATATTAAATGCAAGCGCACCTATCGAACAGTAGTATAGTTTAGCGGCAAGACCGAGTTATCGTACCCAAGGGAACTAAAAGTACTAATACTTACTTCCTTTCTATTATCTAGCCTAAAAATAAAAGAGGTTTGGTTGAAGCTAATTCTAAAACTAACTAAAAGTGCACAAAAAGTAAATTGGGGAAAACTTTAGGGAAAATCTGATTGATATAAGCAATACTTAAGGGAGAATCCACCTAGACTTCACTTGTTATTGGTTCCTGAGCTAGACGATTTATTCACCTGACTTAATCCGTAGAGATCCCTAATTTATGCTGAACCCTCTGTCGAGGCGAAGACCAACTAGGCCTAGGTTGTTAACTAAAGTTTCTTTATTAATTAACACCCTAGGTTGCATTAATTTGATCTATGGTTCCCCATATTAGGTTTGACCCTAATCTAGCAGATTTATGTCGCCCTATTTCTAGGGTTGCATGCAACTCTGATTAATTATGGTAGATCTACTCTTATCACAGGGACTTTTGCTCATCTGCTTTAAGCACATCCGTTTCTTGAATTAATACCTAGGCTTATTAACACAAGAATTAAGCACACATAATTAAGAACAACTCAAGTATTTATCATATAACTCAAGAATAAATAATAACAAGATCTGTCTTAGGTTTCATCCCCCTCAAGTATTTGAGGGGTTTAGTTTATAAAAAAGAAAAAAAACATCTCAGAAGAATTAAGATAACAAAACATAAATAACCTAAAAACCCTTGAAGGAATTTAGGGAGATCCTCTGTCCTGATGTAGAATTCTGGCTTCTGGGATGAATCAATCGGCTTCCCTTGGAGTAATCCCTTACTTTCACTGTTTGTGTTGGCAGAATATGGCACTCTTTCTTGAGAGAAAAGAGTATCTATTTAGAGTTTCCTCCTAGGGTCTTTATATAGAGTTTAGAATGGCTTTCTTAGCCCCTAAGCATCCAAATCCGAGTGAAATTCCTTTTCTTCACGACTAGAACACGCTCGTGTGCCACGACAAGAGGCCGTGTGAGAGTCTGTCGATGGAGGCACAGCCGTGTGGCCTGGCCGTGCTTGTCGAAGGCTGGACCATGTGGTCTTCGTGTGGCACGATCGTGTGCCACGACCGTGTGATGATCCTTGGGCCGTGTCAATTACACATTTTGGCCTATTTTCTCTGTTTTTGGTCCATTTTCCGTTCTTTTCTCTTCCCTATGCTCTCCTGAGTGTAAGATATGAAAAAGAAAGATTAAGAGCACCAATTCTCACTAAATTGATAATAATTCATCCAAAAGAAAGGCTAAACATGAGGTAAAAATATGTATAATTTATTGTTTATCAAATACCCCCACACTTAAGCCTTTGCTTGTCCTCAAGCAAAATCTCAATCCCTAATAAAGAATAATTCTTCTCAACTTACAATCTTTATCAATAATGTTTCAAACTAATTCACAGGTATTCATACAATGATAATTCAATCAGAAGAACATTAAAGATTCAATCACTCTAAGCTGAGAATTTTATCATTGAAACATAAGTTTTCTCTTTTCTCCTAAGTAATTATCTCTTAATCTTAATTAACAGAAGTTGACATCCTCACTAAAGATTCACTCTATCCACTCGAAGTGTTTAGGGTTCAAAAATTAAGCACTCTCTAGTCAACCTGAAAAGTTATTACCAAGGCTTGCAGGAAAATCACATCTCCACTACTATAGATTGATATGATACATCGATCAAAAGGTCTTTCAATGGTTGTAATGGAGCTTGGTTAGAGGTGTTGTCACAGGCTGCAAAAGAGGGTTAGAATCGAGATTGAATTGAAAAATTATCTAGCTAGAAAAATCTCTATCACTGGAACATATTCTTTGGGCTAATTCTTATTATAACATCATTTCCGCCTTGGTAGCCTTAAAATAGAAATATGCAAAAACCATTTGAACTATTACAGATTACAAATGAACATATATATATATATATTTTAAGAACAACTCAAGTAAAATACATTAAATTGAAATTTTACAATTTTATAATATGGAAAAGAGAATAAAGCTAGATAATAAGTTCAACTCAAATCTCGACAAAAAAAGGGATCAAAGTAATTGAATGGAATTCAACAAAAATGGGTTATAGGTTAATATTAGGGGCAAGTCAAAGAAAAGGTTGTTAGGCTCAATGGGGTTCACTAGGGGTTAATTTGTGGAAGTAGGCTTTTGTGAAGTAAGTGGGTTAAATCCTAGGTGCCTTTATCATCTCGGTAGATCAAATCAATGATGTGTTCTTGACATGTATAATCAAAGCAAGTTCTAGAATACCAAATCAGTATTGACTCACTCAAAGCAATAATAAAAGTGAGCACGAAAGAAAGTATGCTCAAAAGGCTCAAAAATCTCACCAGAATTATGGCTTTTGATGTCAATCCTGCGAATTTAAAATCTCAAGATAACACTTAGAATTAAGGAAAAGACCTTATGAAAAAAATTGGGGTTCCCAAAAATTTCAACTTATCATGCTTGATTCCTTAATGTTTTAAAGTTTGAATAATCAAAGTACAAGCACCTATGTCTTAATTCTCACATATCAATAAAAATCATAAATCAATCAGAATGTATTCCTAATAGGAGGTTGAAGATAATACAATTGAGAACAATGCATCAGATTTCAGGGTTTTCATATATAGTATAAAGATTTAACGTAAGTTCCCCCCCACACTTAAGATGTACATTACCCTCAATGTACAAAGATAACATTAGCAACAAGAAAAGCATAATATCATAAGCGAGGGGGAGGTATGAAACTCCCTGAATTTTGGATGGATTTGTGAGATGAATATTGGAAGAGTTGGCAGTTGTGGCAAGGTGTTCCCTTTTTCGTAGAGATTTGAGCTGTAGAGCTCCTTTAAAACTGTGAAAGAATTTATTAGTCGCGGGGAATTTGGAGCAATGGAAATTACTTGTTAAGGGATGGCCGTTATGAAAAAGAAATAAAATAAAGAAAAATACTAAAAACATTAAAAATGAAAAAGAGGAAATAAAAAGAAAAAAAATGAAAATAAACGTAAAAAGGAAAATAAAGTTAGAACAAAAGGTAAAAATAAAGATCAATGTTAGAATAAAAATTAAAATAAAAATAAAAATATGATAAAAATAAAAAATAAAAGGATCTAGTCCTCGGATGGATCACGTGGTGGTGGGGTGATGCTCAGGTGCTGGCATATCTGCGCTAAGGTGGCGTCGATATAATCGAGGTGCTGGAAGCACTGCTTCTCAAAACGATCTCGACGCTCAGATATGTCAGCATGTGTGGCTGCCGTCTGGGTGGGACCTCTGGGGTGTGGTGGCTCAGCTGGGTCATCCTCCTCATGTGGTGGTGGTAGGACGTCATCAGCAATGTCCTCTGGGTCCTCTCCCTCCTGGACGAGTCGGAACTGAAGGGGGTACCTCTTCGCCTCCGCTCTATCATCCTCATGTGTAACATCGTCGCGATGCCTTGGGGAGACATCTGACCGATCAGGGTGTAGGAGGATGTCTGGGCTGAAGTGTTGAGGAGCCCAAAATACCAGGCCAAGCATATGATGTAGGGCCCCATGGATAGAACACCTCTGCGGTGCCTATCCGTCTGGTGCTGCATGGCTTGTGCGATGAAGTATACGAGGTCAATGACATGTCCATTCGCCATGCACCACAGGAAGTAGACGTCGTGAGTGTTGACGACGCCTGTGCTCTCTCGTCTACCTGTCAAAGTGTGAGCAAGAAGAGCATGAATGTACCTTAGAGATGGCACGAGGGCAGTCGCCTTGCTGACGCTGGGGTTATAGGTTTGACGTCCTGGGGCGATCTCATTCCAGCAGTCGATAGGCCGAATATGGATGCGACGAGAAAGGGTGGGAAAGTCTTCTTCTGCCATGAATTGCTCAGTATAGAGCCCAAGTGCTGAACCGAACTCTGGCATGCTGAGGTGTCGCACGAGACCTCTTAGACGGAACTAGACTGTCCCTGAATCATCAAATCTCGCCATCACCGTCTGGAGGTGGAAGGTAGAGCAGAACTCAAGGGTGAGTTCTAAGTTTGTGGGCTCGATAATCTGGAAGAATTACTCCCACGGCTCGGTCATCAAGACGGCCCGGATGTCGTCCACGAAATGTATTTACTTGAGGCCGGCCCAATTTATGTAGCAGCCCGTGGATATAGGGAGGGCTCGAAGTAGTTGATAATATTCCTCTTGCGAGGCTTGGGCGAGCGTGATGAATGGGTGTCGAACCTCGGAGGTGGGCTTTGATGAGGAACTCCCTGGCCCCTTTCATTTTTTAGAAACGGGGACGGCAGTTTTCTGACCGCGTGATGACAACATAGTATCTGAAAAATACCAAGCATTAGTCCTAAAAATTGAAATCAAACTAGGTAGATAAAATGTAGAGGAAAATGACAATGTTCCCAAAAATAAAAATAAGAGGAAAAAAATGAGGATTAACCTAAATAGTAGAATCTAATCATGTTGAAACTTTTAACAAAACTAAGAACTATGGGTATGTATATATACTAATTTTATGAGAAAATGTCAAACAAATATGAATTTAAATGGCAAATGAAATGAGTTCTAAGTGGCAAGCAAAAATTGAAATTAAGTGGCATGCAATCCTAATGTGTTCTATCTAATTCTAGATTATTCATCCTAATTTTCCTAATTCCACGCTTGATTAAACATCTAGAAGAAAGTAAAATTACATAATTGAATAATGAAAATGAACTATAAATAAATAAAGGAGAAAAATGAGAGAATAGAACCAAATTTGATGTTGCACAGTCGTGGGTTGGTCGTGGGGTGGGTTTACACGGGCGTGGGGCGGCTGATTTCAGGTATGGTAGTGTTTTGAGGGCTGTGGCGGCACTTATGGTGGTTAGGGAGAGTTTGGATGAGACAAAATTGGGGTTTTGAGTGAAGAAGGAAATGAATAGTGGCCCCTATTTATAGTTTTTGGGTCACACGGGCATGTCACACGCCCGTGTGAGTCGTGTTTTGCCTGTGTTTTTTGAAATCCAGAGGTTTTGGCGCGCCTAGTTCGCAGTGCACGCCCGTGGTAATGTTGTACACGGCCGTGGGAGAGCGGTTCCTCATCACTCACACGGTCGTGTGATGGGATACAAGGCCATGTGCGATCATGTTCGTGCTTTACATGGGTGTGTGATATGTTCCACGATCGTGTGAAATTTGACAGTGTCTTCCACAATCTGGGGACACGGGCGTGGGGGTTTGTGTAAGCCCGTGTTGATACTGTAGGGCTGCCACGGCCATGTCGCACGGTCATGGGGTGTTGTTGGTAGCCCGTGTTGAAGTCGAAAAGTTGCCACGGCCATATCGCACGGCTGTGGCGAGATATTGGTGGCCCGTGTTTTGGGAAAATTTTTGCTCTGTTTATACACGGCCTTGGTATACGACCGTGTCTCTGTTTAAAGGGTTCACACGGCCTGGGACACGCCCGTGGGCATGGCCGTGTGGTTCTAAATCTCTGCATAAAAAGGTTAGTTTGATGCATGAAAAATACTATAAACAAAATAGATGAAAAAATTACTAAGTTAGTGCTCGGGTTGCCTCCCGAGAAGCATTTATTTAGAGTCTAAGCTCGACTCTACCTGGATGTATCACGAAGTGATTTCGTGGAGCTGGAGCTCCTCCCTATAGTCTATAGAATTCTCACCTTTGTAGTGTTTAAGCCTATGACCATTTACCTTGAAAGTACCCTGGGTTGGGTGAGTTACCTCAATCGTGCCGTATGGAAAGGCTTTCATTACCGTGAAGTAGGGTGTATCACTCGTATGTTCTTTTGAAATTGAGCTTCGTGGATCGTCTTCCCCTAAAATTACCTTATCTCCCACCTTGAGGTGATTTGTTTGTCCTTGAGGGTTGTCTTGGTGATGCTCCGTTTTGGTGTGGCATATTTTGGGCTTTTCGTTAAAGTTCAGCCACTCATCTAGTTCCTCGATCTGGAGCATTCGCTTTTCTAGTTCATCTATTGCAGGTGAATTTGACATTGTCTGTGTTGTCTTTATATAAAGTGCGTCCTGCATAGGAATTTGTGTGGTGAGTTCAGTGTTTTTACAGGGACTCAAATCTCTATTTTCGTCTGTAGTTTTAACTGAGTTGTGAGCTCATATGGTGATTGTATCATCAACTACTCGTAATTTGAGTTCACTTGTTTCTAAATCAATTTTTGTTCTAGCAGTTGCTAAAAAGGGTCGCCCTAAAATTAAGGGTACATTGCTAGCCTCGTCAATGTCTAAAACAACAAAGTCAATTGGGAATATAAATTTATCGATTTTGACAAGTACATATTCAATTATTCCCTTAGGTGCCCTAATAGTTTTATCAGCTAGTTGAATGCTCATCTTGGTTTTCTTAGGGGTTCCGAGACCTAGTTGTTTAAACAGGTTATAAGGCATGACGTTTATGCTTGCCCCTAAATCAGCTAAAGCAATTTTTTCCTCTAAGCTACCAAGCAAACAAGGGATAGTAAAACTCCCTGGATCTTTTAGTTTGGTCGGTAGTCTATTTTGTAGAATAGCTGAGCAGACTGTATTTAATTCCACATGAGATTTCTCCTCTAGCTTCCGCTTGTTTGTCAAGAGTTCTTTTAAGAATTTAACTGCATCTGGCATCTGTAAAATTGCTTCAACAAATGGTAAGTTAATGTGTAATTTTTTTAAGAGTTTAAGAAACTTACCGAATTGTTCATCTGTGCAGTCTTTCTTTAGCACTCTTGGATATGGTATACGAGGCTTGTGTTCGTTGATGTCTGGCTTGTTGTTGCTTACCTCTACCTTACCTTTACTCACCTTAGGTTCCTCGCCTAACTTTGGGTCCTCTTTGGTTAATGCCTCCTCATCTGTTGCATTTATGGCGTAAAGTTGCTCTTTAGGATTGGTCTCGGTGTTACTTGGAAGTCCACCTTGTGGTCTTTCTGATATTAACTTGGCGAGTTGACTGATTTGATTCTCAAGGCCTTTGATTGATGCTTGCTGGTTCTTTAATACCATTTCAGTGTTCTGAAAGCGGGTCTCTGACATGGCCATGAATTTGGTAAACATCTCTTCAAGGTTAGGCTTTTTCTCCTGTTGCGGCGGTGGCTGCTGAAATCCCTGAGGGGGTTGTTGTCTTTGATTCCCATGACCTCCCCAAGAAAATTTGGGATGGTTTCGCCAACCTGCATTATATGTGTTACTATATGGATTATTTTCAGATCTAAAATTGTTACCCATATAATTGGCCTTCTCAGTTTCTATGCCATTGGCAGAAGATGAGTAGTCTAGAGTGAACATATTTGCCTGAGTTGTGTCGCACTACATTACTGCTTGTGCCTGCGTAGAACCAACAAAATGATCAAACTTTTTATTTAAAAGTTCTACTTGGTTAGAAAGCATAGCGACAGCATCAATATTATAAACTCCTGCAACTTTCGTCGGCTTTGTCCTCATGACTTGCCACTGATAATTATTCAGTGACATCTCTTCAATAAATTCATAAGCTGCTTCTGGTGTTTTGTTATTGATTGTTCCTCCTGCGGCTACATCGATCATTTGTCTCGTCATTGGGTTCAAACCGTTGTGAAAGGTTTGAACTTGTAACCATAAAGGTAGGCCGTGATGAGGGCATCTTCTCAAAAGATCTTTGTATCTCTCCCGGGCATCATATAGTGTTTCTAAATCCATCTGCACAAAAGAAGAGATATCGTTTCGTAATTTAGCTGATTTAGCTGGAGGAAAATATTTAAGTAAAAATTTTTCGGTCATCTGTTCCCATGTGGTGATTGAGCCTCGTGGTAAAGAATTTAACCACTGTTTGGCTTTATTTCTCAAAGAGAATGGAAATAGCCTTAGATGATTGGCATCCTCAGAAACACCATTAATTTTGAAAATATCACAAAGTTCCAAAAAATTGGCTATGTGTGAATTGGGATCTTCATCCTGTAAACCATCAAACTGCACCAATTGCTGTATCATCTGAATAGTGTTAGGCTTTAATTCAAAATTATTAGCAGCAATACTAGGTCTAAGAATGCTAGTTTGGGTACCAGCCAAACTTGGTTTAGCATAATCATACATAGTGTGAGGAGCTTCTTCCTGATTTGCTGGTGGTGCGACTATTGCGGGAGATGGTGGAATGTTTTGATTTGCTTCCATCTCTGGTCTTTGTTCTTGATCTTGTTCTGGATATTGTAGGCTTCGTCTGATCTCTCTGTGATTTCTGCGAACTGTTGCCTCTAAATCCTCGTCAAAAAGTAATGGTCCTGTTGGGTTGTTTCTAGTCATAAACTAGAAATACTTAAAAGAAAAAAATAAATAAAAATAGAATAAAATAAAATAAAAGAAAAATAATAAAATAAAAACTAAAGATAAATAAATATAGTAATGGCTAAAGTAATAAAAATCGAGTTTTCTTAATATTTCAGTTCCCCGGTAACGGCACCAAAAACTTGATACGTCTCGCGATATTAAGCAATAAAATTTATAAAACTGATCACACCAAAACTAACTAATATCACAATATTAAAGGCAAGCACACCTATCGAACAGTAGTATAGTTTAGCGGCAAGACCGAGTTATCGTACCCAAGGGAACTAAAAGTACTAATACTTACTTCCTTTCTATTATCTAGCCTAAAAATAAAAGAGGTTTGGTTGAAAATAATTCTAAAACTAACTAAAAGTGCACAAAAACTAAATTGAGGAAAACTTTAGGGAAAACTGATTGATATAAGCAATACTTAAGGGAGAATCCACCTAGACATCACTTGTTATTGGTTCTTGAGATAGACGATTTATTCACTTGACTTGATCCGTAGAGATCCTTATTTATGCTAAACCCTCTGTCGAGGTGAAGAGTAACTAGGCCTAGGTTGTTAACTAAAGTTTCTTTATTAATTAACGCCCTAGGTTGCATTAATTCGATTTATGGTTCCCCATATTAGGTTTGACCCTAATCCAGCAGATTTATGTCGCCCTATGTCTAGGGTTGCATGCAACTCCGCTTAATTATGGTAGATTTACTCTTATCACAGGGACTTTTGCTCCTCTTCTTTAAGCACATCCGTTTCTTAAATTAATACCTAGGCTTATTAACACAAGAATTCCGCACACATAATTAAGAACAACTCAGGTATTTATCATATAACTCAAGAATAAATAATAACAAGATCTGTCTTAGGTTTCATCCCCCTTAAGTATTTGAGGGGTTTAGTTCATTATAAAGAAAGAAAACATCTCAGAAGAATTAAGATAACAAAACATAAAGAACCCAAAAACCCCTAAAGGAATTTAGGGAGATCCTCTATCTTGATGTAGAATTCTGGCTTCTAGGATGAATCAATCGGCTTCCCTTGGAGTAATCCCTTGCTTTCACTCTTTATGTTGGCAGAAATATGGCGATGTTTCTTGAGAGAAAAGAGTATCTATTTAAAGTTGCCTTCTGGGGTCTTTATATAGAGTTTAGAATGGCTTTCTTAGCCCCTAAGCATCCACATCTGAGTGAAATTCCTCTTCCTCACGACTAGAACATGCCCGTGTACCACGACAAGAGGCCGTGTGAGAGTCTATAGATGGAGGCACGACCGTGTGGCCTGGCCGTGCTTGTCGAAGGCTGGACCGTGTGGTCTTCATGTGGCACGGCCGTGTGCCACGACCGTGTGATGATTCTTGGGCCGTGTCAATTGCACATTTTGGCCCATTTTCTTCGTTTTTGGTCCATTTTCCGTTCTTTTCTCTTCCCTATGCTCTTTTGAGTGTAAGATATGAAAAAAAAAGATTAAGAGCACCAATTCTCACTAAATTGATAATAATTCATCCAAAATAAAGGCTAAACATGAGGTAAAAATATGTATAATTTATCGTTTATCAAAAATCATTTGCTTAGCAGTGCAATCCACGTTTGCTTGGTACTTAACAAGCCAATCCATACCAAAGATAAGATCAAATTCTCCAAATAGTAGTTCCATCAGATCCACAGGAAAGGTTCTACCTTGTATCTTTAAAGGCACATCTCTAAAAAGTTTGTCTACCCTAAGCGAGTGTCCCAGCGGACTAATCACAGACATCCCACTAGTAGTATGCTCAAATTGCATACCCAACATCTTAGGCATAGTACAGGCAACATACGAATGTGTAGACCCAATATCTACTAAAGCAAAGTATGCCATGTCATGAATCAGGAACATACCTATTATAACGTCAGGGCATCACCATCCTCTCGGTGACGAGCAGCGTAGACCAAAGCTGGTTGTCGTACCCCAGTACTACTAGCACCTCTGCTTGGTGCTCTACGACCATGTCCATTACCATTTCTGGCCTTGGCCTGACCACGGCCTCTCGGTGGCTGCTGACTACCTCTCACTGGCTAAGTAACCCTCTACTCTGTAGCTTGCATCTGTACTAGCCTTTTAGGGCAATCCCTGACTCGGTGATCCTTAGACCCACATCAAAAGCATGCACTAGAACACCTCCAACATTTACCTTGATGTGTTTTCCCATAATCCGTACAAGCCTGCGGTCTAACCATGTTAACTGGAACTGCTGAAACTGACTCATCAGGTCTGGCTCTCTTAGCAAGCCTCCTCGAAACTCACGCTCCCTTAGCTTTTTCCAAAAGAGGAGCAAAATCACGCTCCCTCTATGGAGCAATCAGGACACAAAGTTCGTCTCTGAGATTGTCTTCGAAACTCACACTGTGCTCGTATTCAGTAGCGACAATTCCACAGGCATATCAGCTTAACCTTAAGAACTCCGCATCGTACTCTGCTATGGAGTTGCTCCCCTGTGTTAGATTTAAGAATTCCTTCTTTTAGGCATCCACATAACTCACCCCGACGTACTTTCCTTGGAAAGCCGTCTTGAAGAGGTCCAATGTCAACCGATCATCCGGTGTACCTTCTCTCACAGTATTCCACAATTGGTAGGCCTCGTCACGTAGTAAAGACACTGCTCCTTTAGTTTCTGCTCCACTGAGTAGTCTAGATTGTCCATTATTCACTCTGTGGCTTCTAACCAGTATTTGGCCACATTTGGGGCTATGCCAGATACACCCCTGAAGATCTCTGCTCCGTTAGCCCGAAGCCACTCAGAAATTAATCCATGGCCTACTGATCCAGTACATGCTCCAACTACCCTCTCTAAAACTCAGAGCATCATTTGAGACAAGGCATCGTCCCCTACAGCTCAATTGTGGGACCTTGTCTCAGTCACTGGTGGTACTGGTGCCTCCCTAGTAGGCATATGACCCGACGTTGAAGATCCAACCCGAGCACTTTCTCGGCCTCTACCATGGCCTCGAGCACCTCTTTCACTTGCAGCTCTTGTGCTCATATCAATTTCACGTATTATCTAATTACAAATTTTATGAATTAGTTCATAATTTCAGTTATTATTAACAGATGTTTTATGATAGAGTAGTAACTTAAAGTTTTGTTTTTGCAGATCGAAGTCTAACTACAGTTTGCAGTCTTCTACAGTTTTTAGTTTTCCTACAGTCTCAGTTTGCCCTAACCACTGAGTTTCAATACAGTACTAATGTCTACAGTAGTTTTTCAGTATCATAATTTTGTCATATAACAGTAAAGCATATTAGAATACTTACAGATTTGGTGCTGGAGACTCAGTGTGCCACACTTCCAGTAACACTTTTTAGAATAATTCAAAGTCTTTATCAAAAAATTTATTTCACCCAAGTTTTAAACAAACCTTGTTGAAAACATTCCAAAAACCCATATTTTGAGAAAAATTTCAAAAGACCCCTTTTTAGGAGAATTTTCAAAGAAAACAAACTTTCAAAACAATTTAAATAGTCGATTTTAAGGGAAAATTTAAAAAACCCATACTATAGCCGAGTTTTGCAACCTGGCTCTAATACCACTAAATGTAACACCCCAAACTTGGCTCAGACGTTATGGCCAGATCCAGTGTGTCACGTGAAAGTTACATTCGAAATAAATTTTATCGATAGAAAGTTTCGTTGGCGTTTAGAAACCCCGTTTTAGATTTTGATCATTGGAAAACTATTTTATCAGTTTGAAAATGTATGAGTAAAAATGGGTTACACATTTATTTTATTCAATTATTTGAAGTTATGAAAGCACTTAGTTTATTCTTTGAAAACGTTACGTCTAATTTAGTTGAAAATGTTTGTTACTAGTCTTTGAAAAACCCGATTAACTACTCTACCAATTTGAAATAATAAAACAATTCAAATAATGAAAATTAAAACAAAACCCCGTAAATAGCCTTATTACAGAAGTAAAATCCAAACTGAAATTAAATAAAGTAAAATCCAAAAGTAGAAGACATGTGGCCACCCCGAGACCCTCGCAGCTCCAAATTGTCTAAGGTTGGGGCTACCTGTACATTTAAAATAAAAGGGGGAGTTTGTGAAAACTCTGTATATAACGTCCCCAACAAATAATAGCACAGAATGGGCTGAAGCCCTATACAGAAACAGATTAGTCTGGGCCTTTGCCCTAAACAGATACAGAGTCAGAATAGTGCATGTATGAAAACCCAACCCAGTCCAACCATCACACCACTCGTACCAAACCATCACACCCATCACACTATGTGGGGAATAACTCAACCCACCCAGCCCACACACCAATATGCAGCCATGCTGCTTATATCAGATAACATGGTAGAGCCATCAGAAACAAATTACGTGGCGAATAACATATCATATCATGCAGAACTACCTCCAACAACATACCCAACCCCCTGTAGAATAACATATCATAATGTACTATAACATGCATGCAGATTAACGGACACAGTTTTAGTCATACATATAACAGAGAACCTGTCTTTAGAGGTATAGAGCTCTTTTTAACAGTCAGGGATAAAATGGTAATTTTTATCCGTCAGGGGTATTTGGTTATTTTACTAAGTTTCGGAGTCCCTGCACCTAATACGACCTTTTACCAGGTCTAACGTTGCTTCAAGCGACTTAGATAGTCTATATGATCAAACAGTGTATATGGGCCCAAAAACCCCTACTGGGCCCAAGTGGGCCTACAAGCTCGTGTGTCCCATTCAGTCTGTTTTACGTACAGCTTCACAAGCCATATTTTCCAACATACCAATGATCACTTACCAAGTAATCTATCCATATGACCCGTAGGCCTATTAGGCCCATTCCGGCCCATCGAGGCCCATAACGGCCCAAGTGCACGAAATCGCTCACAACGGCCTCCATAGTCTTGTGCCCATGATTTGTGGAACCAGTTCAGTCCACAAGCGTTCGCACGCCCATAGGCCTCGAATGTCGATGATTTGGCATTTCGACTTTTGCCGATCTATGCTACAATGGGCTGTGGTTACACACCTATTTTTCAATTCCAACCGTCGACGCACGCCCAACCTACTGTCACAACAATGTTAATTAATACCCTCATAAACAAATTAAAAGAACCATACTCAAGGTTAGTTCCCCGATTACTCAAGGTTAATGCATACCCCCAGTACTTGATTAAACGTTAATAGATCTAGGCACCTTCGATCATTGATAAATCTAACCAAAGAAAAAGGGTTAAAGGAGTATTAACCCCCAAGCCAAAACCTTAGATCTTATCAAAAGGGATGTCCTAATAACAAAAACTAAAACCTAAAACAAGGAGTACTTACACAAGAATCAGTTTGACTAAATTGATAGAATTTAGAAGCAGTCGTTCACTAGCCCAAGTCTAGTACTCTTGCAGGTTCAAACGAAACACAATGGAAAAGAGGGAAACTAAGTATTCCGCTATGTAGGCAAGACCAAAGAAGTGAGCAATTGAAAAAGGAATAATCAGTTCTGGGAAAACCTGAGGAGATGAGAGTTGAATTCGGCTAATAAAATAGAGTAGTACTCGGCTAAGAAGGATGTTTGAGAAGTAGACAAACAAGGTTCAGTTTCAATAGGTAAACAGAGAAATCAATTCAAAAGTAGTGGAAATATGAGATTCAGCTTTTGAAGAAATCAGCCAAAAGAGTGCATTCGGCCAACAAATGGGAAAAAGGGTGTTAAAGGTAAGGAAAATATAGTTAAGAAGGGAGCGAATATCTATTACGAGAGATAGAATGAGAAGAAAGAAATGTAGGTTTCGGCCAAAGCAAGATAAGGAGAAAAGAAGAGGAAATAGAAAAGCAAAAGAGATCACTTCCTAATCAATTCGACACTACAAAAGAATAGAGAGAAAAGAGCTTTCAATTTTGGTACCTAAACTGCTCAAAAACAAAGCTCAATAAAAGCTGAAATACCCAATAGGAATTCGGCACTACTTTTACCACAATTGCCGAATATAGAAGCTTCCAAACCTCCTAGCTAAATTTGCAACCCACAAGATACCCTACATTCGGCCAACTCTCCAAGCTTTCCATTTCATTGATTATCTCATTGATTTCCTCCTTAATGTCCTCTACAATTTAGTCCCTATCACCCATTCAAATCTAAAGACCAATTAGAACATCCTCCATGTAGTGTTCAAGTCCAACTCAACCTCTGACCTAGGAAGCTGTAAAATAAATCACCCCCTTTTTGAGCAAGGAGGGATTCGAACCCCAGACCTTCTTGCCATGTTTGTGACGCCACCTCTATGCCCTACATGTGAGGCCATTTGCCACTCCAACGCAAGGCTCTTTGTGTCAAGAAACCCCCAACAAATTACTTAAGCCCATCTGCTAACATCTAGGTTCCCTTAAGCCCAAAAACTAAAATTTTGCCAAAGGCTTGGTTTTAACCCAGGCCTTCTAAAGACCCCCTCAACACACCCAAATAATCAATTCAGCACACCCAACCATGCAACTACCATTTCATGCAAAAATTTAAAAACCCTAAAATTTGGGGCATTACAGAATCTGTCTCTCATTGAGCTCGGTCCAATACAAAGGAGTCTGACATTTGTGGCCATACAGTGCCTCATACAGTGCCATCTTTATACTCGACTGAAAGTTGTTATTGTAAGCGAACTCGACTAAAGGTTGATATTTCTCCCAACTCCCTTCGAATTCTAGAACACAACATCGGAGCATATCTTCAAGAAGTTGAATTACTATTTCTAATTAATCGTCAGTTTACAGATGAAACACAGTACCAAAATTGAATTTTGTACCAAAAGCTTCTTACAACTTTTTCCAAAATCTTGAAGTAAATCTTGGATCTCTATCCGAAATAATAGAAATAGGCACTCTATAATGACCCAATTTTCTTTGGTGTTAGAATAGTGATTCGAGATCACTAAATCTGACTAATAAGTTAGAATTTTTGATAAATTATCGATAAGTGTGGTACTAGTAATATTTTTTAAATTGTGAATTTGTGGTTTAAGAGAAATTCTTAGGTAAATTAAGTAAAACGAGGTTTGAGACCTCAAACTATTAAACTAAGCCATAAATATTTTTATAAATATTTATGGAGTGTTAATAAGTTAGTTTTAAAGTTTCGTTAAGAAATTTTAAGGTTTCGATAGACAATTGGATGAAAAAGACTAAATTGAATAAGATGCAAAATTGTAAAAGATGATTAAATAACTTAAATAATAAATAAGAGGGACTTAAAGAGTAATTTAGCCCAAAACCAAATGATCTGGATGGTTAGGTAGTGAATTGGCAGAGAAGTAATGTGAAATAGGGGTAAAATTGGAACTTTTGCAAATTTTACAAAATAAAAATCTAATTAAAAAGGCTTCTAGCATATTCTTCACTAATCTTCAGCCAATAATAGCCATTGAAGAATCCTTAGAGCTGGTTGTTCATTTTTTACTTCATATCAAGAACCCAAGGTGAATCGAGGAAAAGAGAAAATAGTCGATTAGTCCCCGAACTTCTACAACTTTTGCAAACAAGCCCAGGTAAGTTCATATGGCTAAGTTTAATGTTTTGTTATGAAAATCTCATGAATGCCATAGTATATTATCGTATATGAATGTTATTAAGTTGTGATAATTGGGAAATAATGTTTGAGTAAAAGTAGAAATTAGGTGGACAACAGATCTGAATAATTTCGTTCAGTAGCTAAGACGAATTGACAGAAAAGACCATGGTTGAACCATGGTAACATGTGATATGTGATATCTGTATAAGACCATAGCTGGGCTATGGCATTGGCGTGATATGATTATATGCTTCTGTATAAGACCATAGCTAGGCTATGGCATCAGTGTGATGTGATTATGTGCTTCTGTGTAAGACCATATCTGGGATACGGCATCAGTGTTATATGTGATTTGTGTAAGACCATGGCTAGGCTATGACTTCAGTGTGTGATATGTGCTCATGTGCAAGATAATAGTCATACTATGGCATCATGAAAATGAAGTACTTATTTCCATAATCATTCTCTAATTCGATAAAAAAAGGTAAGTGGTAAATGGGCCCAAGAGATTGAAATTGATTAATGAGTGATATTGAGCTCAATCAAGTGAACTTATCACTGATTTGTGATTGACAAGAAGAAATAATGAAATTGTATATTGTATGATTGTTATAAAATGTTATAAAATGTTTGGTAAGATTTAATTTCTATGCCTATGAGCTTACTAAGCTCCTATAAGCTTACTTTTATGTATTTAATGTTTCTTGTAGATTGATGTGAATATGGAGGATCAGATCAACATTGAAGATCACACTATCCAGATAATCTCTAGTAGGTTTTGCAAAACTTTTTAGATTTATATGGCATGTATAGGATATTAGCTATGTAATAGTTAAATGGAGATAACTTGATTTAGAATGACTATGTATGTATAAAACTTAGTGTGTTGGTATGTGGGAGTATAGAAAAGTCCATATTTGGCTTGAAGTGGTTATTTGGCTAGCCTATATTGGTATGAAATTGTGTTTATGTGCCCGTTATTGGTGTAAGGGTGAGAAAAATGGCCTAGAAAGGCCTATTTTCGTCAACACGAGTATACACACGGGCGTGTGTCACACGACCTGCCCCATAAGTGTGTGTTAAGGCCATGTGTCCCCTGCATCATTAAAATATGAAGTTAGAATAGCACACGTGCTAAGACATAGTCGTGTGTCTTGGCCGTGTGAAGGACATGGTCTCAAACATGGCCGTGTGACATGGCCGTATGAAAACTATACCTAAATTCGAAACAAAAATTAACCAGATAGACTGAGCACACGGGCGTGTGGCTTGGCTGTGTGAAATCAATTTATTCTTGGGCTGCAAATCAGAATGTAACACCCCTAACCCGTATCCATCGTCGGACTAGGGTTAAGAGGCATTACCGGACATTTTATAACATGAATCATACATTTGAGCAATCATAATTAAAATCCATACATCTTAATCACTTTGCCCCTTATAAGGTATGATGAGACCTTAAAACATGCTTAAATATGGTTCGAGATTAAACTGATAACATTTGCAAACTTTGGGAAACTTAGAAAATTCCTTTAATTTAAGGGTCACACGCCCGTGTCAAAAGGCTGTGTGCCTTACATGCCATTAGACACGCTCGTTTGTCTAGGCTGTGGCGAAATAGGGTATAAATACTTACTTAACCACACAGCCTCAAGACACGCCCGTATGCGAGGCCGTGTGAAAATTGGAGAGGTTGCTGACTTGCTCACACGGCCAATCACACGCTCGTGTGTCCAACCCGTGTGGCTATTTGAAATGGCCTCACATGCTCCTGTCTGGACCATGTACTTAACCGTGTCAAACCTATAGGGTATACTAACTTGGCCATACGGCCTACCACGTGCCCATGTGTGAGACTGTGTGGAGCGCCCAGACTCAATTCAAATTGGCCGTCGAGTAACATGGCAGAGACACATGCCTGTGTCCCTGCCCATGGGGGCAAAAATAGGCCATTTACAAAGCCAAATTTACCACCTTTTAAGGGTCATCCCTACAAGCACAAATGACACATAATTCATACCCAATTTGTAGCCAAACATCACCAAAACATGCCATAATATAACCAAACAATTTCATACATAAATTCATTTCAAAGCATACCAATTTCATGAACATAAATCATACCAAAACCACATACTACATATCTCATTATAAGCCATTACAAAACATACCAAATTCTTACCATTTCAACCATGAAACCTACCAAATCAACTTCATGTCAAGCTTACCAAAATGACCATTATCATTAGGCCATATAAATACACATCATAAACCATAATTCATCACTTAACATATATCAAAACAAGTTCATATTCTCAACGATACTCAAGCCATATCACATGGCAAGATATATACAACTCAAAACATATTATAACATCAATCCTAGCCTATACATGCCATACTTTAATATTTACAACATCAAAGTACCAAAATGTCATTCAATAGTGTGACGATGATCCTTGATGCTTCCTGAGCTCATGATAGCTTTGATAAACTATAAAACAATGAAAATACATACAAAGTAAGCTTTCAAAAGGTTAGTAAGCCATATACTAATAAATTTAACACCTAAAGCAATTATAGGCCAATTCATTCATAGAAACAATGGCAAACCACATAAACAAGTTTATAATTCACATCTAGTTCCCTCGTTCTCATTCATTTGCACATATTCACTTTTCTTTCTCATGTATTCCACATGTCAATATCTATAAACATACCCACCTTTCATTCATGAATTTCACATACACTTCATACATACCTAAATCGGATACTTATTCACATACTCATTCATTTCTCGATAATGCCTGTTGAACCGTTCGGAATTGACAAGGATACTCGATAGCACACGTAGCTCGTACAATGCCATATCTCGAATATGGTCTTATGTTATCAAATATCGATGCCTTTGTCCCGGATAGGGTCTTACATGAAATCATGTACGATGCCAATGTCCCAGACATGGTCTTATACGTAATCTCAGATTGATGCCAATATCCCAGAAATGGTCTTAAATGATATCACACCTCAGAATCCTATGTCATGACATATGTATCCTATACTATTCCTATGGTTCATACGGGGCTTTCGGATATCTCAACTCTGTCGATACTTTCTCAATTACACATATTCATCTTCCATAGCCATTCAATACATTTCAAAATCATATAAGCATAAATAATTCAATTCAAATACATTTATTTGCATATGAACTTACCTCGTATGGAAATGAACAGATAGGAGCGACTATTCGACTACTTTTGACTTCCCCAAATCTAATTCTAATTTCTTTCGTTCTTGGTCTAAATAAATTCAAATCTAACTAATTTAATTACACATTCATTCAATTCAATCCACAAACACACAATTAGGGCAATTTCACACATTAACCCCTAACTTTTACATTTTTCTCAAATTAGTCCTTATTGCATAAAATCATTAATTACAAAATTCTTCTCTAATTTCATGGTAGCTGAATCTTCTATAAGTCCCTAGTAGCCCATTATTTCCATCTACTTCACATTTTAACCCCACATTTTGTGCATTTCATAATTTAGTACTAAAAATGCATTTTTCACTCAAAATCACATTGTAAAACATATTAATCTAGCTTTTATCTTCCATTTTTCATCAACAACCAACATAAAGCTTAAATATTCATCAATGACACTTTTCAAAATCCACAACAATTTCAGAAATTTAGACATGGGCTAGCTAGTATACACAGCAATGATTACAAAAACATAAAAATTATGTAAAACTGAACAAAATCCATACCTCAATTAAAACTTCAAAGTGCTGAACCCTTAAACAAAGAAATGGCTTATTTTCTTTCTTACATTCGGCCAAGGAGATGAGAAAATAAAGAAGAAATTTTGTTTGTTTTAATTTAATTAACCTTATTTCATGAATTACCAAATTAAACTTAGTAATAACATTACAAACCCACTAATATAAACCCATTTTTTCCAACTATTAACCACATGGTCTAATAGCAACATAAGGACCACACATCTATTAAGACATAGCAATTCAACACTTAATCAAGTAGAACACAACTTTTGCATTTTATACAATTAAGTCTTTTCGTCAAATCGAGCACACAAACGATAAATTTTTCACACGAAACTTTCACAGATATCATATACCATGCTATAAATATGAAAAATAATATTAAAAATATTTTTTGACCTCAAATTTGTGGTTTCAAAACCATTATTCTGACTAGGCTCTAAACCAGGCTGTTACATAGAATACATCAGAATTCCACACAAGCACGGGACACGGGCATGTGAAGCCACACGCCTAGAACGAGGTAAGGCACATAGGCGTGTTGGCCACACCACCTGAATCACACGGGCGTGTCCCCTTGTCACACGGGCATGTGACCCTTATTTGTGAGAAAATTTTTAAATTTTGTGAAAAATTTCCTGAGCTTCCAGTTTGGTCCCGACCCGATCCTAATGTGTGTTTTGGCCCTCGAGGGTCCATTTAAGGGATGTTTATAATTAATTTCAATATTTGAATTGTGAACAATTTAAATTAGTTGTAAGTGGTCTGTACTTCTTAGTAATGTCTCATAACCCTGTTCCAACGATGGATACAGGTTAAGGGTGTTACATTTATTAGTATCAGAGCTTTAATTTAGCTGATTCTCAAACATGTGAGATGTAACAGCCCGATTTAGAGCCTATTCGAAATGGTGGTTTTGGGACCACGAATCCAAGTCAAAAATATATTTTAAAACTATTTTATGTGTTTATTATGTGTGAATTTATATGTGTGAAAATTTTTTGTTTTAATTTCATCGCTTGAGTGCCCGATTAATTAAAAGGACTTAATCGCATTAAATTAAAAATAAGCATGCTATTTAATAAAATGTCTAAGTGCTATGTTTTCTAATGTAGAGGTTTTATGTTGTAATTATGCCATATGAATTAGTGATGGATGGTTTTCACCTATGTTTATAATGGTTTTATATTTCATAATAAAGGATAAATTTGTAAAATGGTAATAATGTTAATATAACAAAAACATCATGCATTTTATCTTTATTTTCTACTATGATCGAACACTAAAAGGAAGAAAAGAATAAATCTTTAAGGCATTTGACCATTTGCAAGCTTGATTAAGGTATGTATCTAGCTCGATTTTTGATAATTTTTACATTTTTGATATCATTGTAGTGAAATGTACAAAGCCCATGCTTTAATTTTTTATTTTGAGGAATATTGTGAGTTATGCCATTGATGAATAATTGACTTTGTGATGTTAGTTGATGAATTATGAAAGATATGTTTTGGATTAATATGATTTGTATTGGAATTTTTTATGAATTTGAGTAATTAGGGCTAAATTACAAAAGTAATAAGTTGAGGGACTAAAATGTAAAATAAATGAAATGTATGGACTTGTATGAACATAAGGAACATTCGGCCTAAGCATGGTGTATTCAAATTTTGCATGTTTTGTGTAATTTGGACTAATTTGTAAAAAGTGTAAAATGTCAAGGGCAAACTAGTAATTTGCCCATTTATGTGTTTTTGGACTAAATTGAATGAAATTGTGCTTGAATAAGCTTAATTTGAATATGTTTACGTCAAGAACCAAAGAAATCTGTTAAATAATTGTCCCGTTACGATTATCGTTGTCCGAGGTAAGTCTGTAAGCAAATAAACGCTGTTAATTTTACATATATGTGAACTTAAAATGCTGAATTGAATTTTATGAGTATATATATATGTTAGCCGAATGTGGATATACATGGGAGTAATGTCTACAAGTCCAACTTGATCGAGTTACGATGTTAGAGCCCCATACAAATATTAGGAATAGCTAGGATACTTATGTCATGACATAGGATTTTTGATATGTGTTCTCGTATAAGACCACGTCTGGGACATTGGCATTGATATGTGATTACATAAAAGACCATGTTTAAGACATCGGCATCGTATTTGTGATTCATGTAAGACCCTATCTGGGACAGTGGCTTCGATATGTGATTACATGTAAGACCACGTCTGGGCTGTTGGCATTATACGATATGTTCGACTATCTAAGTATCCTTTTTAATTTTGAATGGTTCAACAGGAAAATGTAAGTTATGATCGAGTGTGTAATCGAGCTAAAGTATTCAGGTATGTGAAAGTTAAATGTTTATATGAAATAAGGTAAGCTTGATCTTTGAAATGGTGAAATATATTATACATTTTATAATGTTAATTATATGTAAATTTGAATACATGTATTCTGCCAAGTTAATGTAACTATGATGTTAAAAGTGAAAGTTGAATATGTTAGTAGGCTTATGTATATTCGGACAAATGTCAAGTATATGTGATATTATATTTGTGATCTATGTGCTTACATATATGAGTGATTACATCTGGCCAAGAATGTATATATGACCTTAGAAGTGCAAAATAATTATGTTATTAACTACAAGTGTATTCGGCCAATTTGAATTGATATATAATTATATGTTTGATAAATGCATTTTGCAAGTTTGAAAATGTATATGAATATAATAGCATGACTTGATCTTGTTATATTTATTTATAAATGTCATTGAATTATATATTTGCTTAAGACTTGCTAAGCTGTGGAGTGTATGTTTATCCTCTATTTTATAGATTTTAGAGACTAGTTACGGGCTGGGGGTTCGTCAGCGTGACTATTTTTTGGTACTTTTATAAGTTAAAGTTTGAACCTATGGCATGTATAGCTATACTATTTTTGGATATGTTTAAAGTCGTGTATATATTATGCCATGCAAAAATGGCTAATCCGATACATAAGTTATGTTATTTTGATCATGGTTTATGTGTGTGCTATGCATAATTAATGGTAGATTGACTTTAAGTGTGGTTTAATGAATTTTGTTATGATGTATATAAAATGAGCATATGGTATGTTTCAATGATATTTGAGAGTGATTTTAGTTGAGCTAGATGATGATCAAATGATGTGGTTGATATATTTGTATATGGTTTGATGATTCGGCTAAGGTAAATACATAAGTGTGAATTATGCTCGATATGTTACTCATGATTTGAAAATTTGGATATGTCTTGTATATGACAGTAGGGTTTAATTTGGTTGATGAGTGTATTAGGTTAAATGTTAGTTTTTAGGTAATGAATACGTTTGATTGATAATTCGACCATGTAATGTACATATATGTGAACCTTGTTAATATGCATGTTATATGTGCGAGATATGCTAGAAACTATGGATGTTTGTATTTGGCAATTGATATAGAAATTGAATTATTATATGACACGTGGTAATTGATATTTGATTTATTATGGATATGTTGTTTATCGAATAGGTACATGCAAAATGAGTTATTGATTATTGTAACGCCCTAATTTTCAGGTTTCTTTTAGATTGTTGTTCATCTAATAAAATGTAGGAACTCTGGTATTTGGGTGTGTAATGCATGTTTAGGGAGTGTTAATGGGCCTATGGAAAGCCCAGGCGTTGGTTAAAAACTCGGCAAAATTTTGTATTTTTGACTTAGGAGATAGGGGGCCTTGGAAAGTAGGTGTTATAAGTAAATGTGTGTGAAATGAGACATAAGCTAGCCAGTGGTGGAGTGGCAATATGACGCCACTTAGGAACTACAAAAGTGGCGCCTAAAAGAGTGTGGGGGTCAAGGGTTCAAGTCTCAGGTATGTATTAAGGTGTCTTATTTTTATGAATAGAAGAGGTAAGTGGTAGACTTAAAGTTAAACTCTGGTTGGAGGAGTTTGAAATGGTCATATGAGTTAATTAAGGAGGAGGTTGGGGAGCAAATCAAGGATATTTCAAATTTGAATGAAGTAGCCGGCCAAGGGACTCTCTAAGGTGCAAATTCGGCAAGCAACATAGGTAAGGCACAATCGGCATTAGGGTCTCTTTTTGTGCCGATTTCATTTGGGGTCTTTTAGAGGTTCTTGAGCCGATTGTGTATAGCACTAGGGTCTTCTTTATTTTCCTTTTTGTTATTCAACCTTCTTTTTCCTCCTAATAGCCGCAACCTACCCTTACCCTAAGCCTTATTGCCGAATTCTTTAGTTTCTGAAATCACTCCCTAGTTTCTCTCCTTCTCTCGTTCTTCTTCTTTGCTCTTACACCCCCATACTGATTCCATTCCATCCCATTTCTCTTCAAGACCGAAGCCACCTTCCTCCTTCTCTTTTTCTTCAAGCTTTTGTCGACAGCATTAAGAGCCGAGACACTCTTGTTTTGCCGAAACTGAATTCTCCTTCTTTCCTTAACTGCTTCGGTAAGTTGACTCCTTATCTGTCACTTCTCTTATCGTCAAGTCATCTTTCCCATTCTAGTGATTGAAACGGCAAGGGTATCATACCGCATATTTGGAAGCCGAAAACACCTCCTTTTAAACATTCAAAAGCCGAAACTCTTCAAGCCACTCTGATTGTCGTTAGAGTTACAGCTACTATAGATTGAGTATAGATTCCGTTGAGTAGAAGCAAGTAAGCAGGGCTATTCGCGCGCTGAGTTTTGGTAAGTGTTCGAAACCTTGAATACCTTCGTTTATTGGTATATTAAAGAGAAGCCGAAATCCCTAGACCCTTAGGGGAGTTGTCGACATGGCTTTTATTGATCTAATGCTATGGTTTGATTCTTGTGTGCATTGGATAGCAAGGAAAGGTGATCAAACGAGGAGTTTTGAGGACTAACGCAGTGGAGCACTTAGATCTAGTCCATAATCGACAAAAAGGTAAAGGCCTTAGGGACTTAGGCCATGTTGGCCGATTTTGGTAAAGGACTTATGGTTTAATGATTGTCGATTTTAAGACTGACACTCTAGTGATTAACTGTAGGCTTTCGTACGTGGATCTCGTCGTCACTTCATCTGTTAACAGGTGTGTAACGTATCTCCATCATAGACTAGGACGGCAAAGGCCGTAATGATCGAAAAACTGATCGAAAGTGACCAAAAAATCGGTCTTGGAAGGATCTAAGAGTAGCCAAATACTTTATTGTGGTTAGACTAGGAATTGACGGTGGCGAAATTGCAGAAGGTGCAATTTCGAGCATTTCGATAAGATAGGCTTCAATGGGCCAATGATGGGCCCAATGGGCTTCCAAGCCTAAATCGGTAAAATGACTGTTAAAGGCCTTCTGGCGACATGGCTAATAATAATACGGTTGAATTTGGTAATCTGAGCATAAAATTTGATTTAACGGGCTTAAGACGTTAATGGACTTAGTGAGGCCCATTAGGGGTTTTGGGCTAAAAAGGGTAAAATTGGAAACTAAGGTTAAAAGGACTTCCGTAATCACTATTGGACTAATAATTACTTGGACATGCATAAATCCCTGAAAATCGATAAAATGACTAAAATACCCCTAAGTATAGAAAATTACCATTTTACCCCTAGGTGCAAAATAACCTTTATACCCCTAGGGCAAACTCTGTATGAAATGTATGACTGTCTGTTTCTGTATATCTTGTCTTATAATATATGAATATATCTGATGCATGAGATTCTGTATGTTGCATGCCATAGTATGATTACATCTGTTGCATGGGGAATGGGCTTTTATGATGGAGGAAGCGTTCTGGCAGCCTCGCTGCAATCTGGTGGCCTCGCCACAATATATCTGGCAGCCTCGCTGCAATCTGGTGGCCTCGCCACATATTATATATCTGTTCTGGTGGCTTCACCGCAATATCTGTATCTGGTGACCTCGTCACAATATCTGGCAGCCTCGCTGCAAATTTCTGTGGTGTGTAGCGGTTGGGTGGGTTGAGTAGTCTCCCCACATGGTGTAAGGCTGGTACGGGGGTGTTATGGATGGATCTGGGTTGGGCTTTCTGTTTGCATATTATATCTAATCTGTATCTGTTATGGGCCTTTGGGCTTAACCTGATTTCTGAAATGGGCCAAGGCCCAATTAATCTGATTCTGAGGCTTGATCTGTTTTTGCCTATGGTTGAGATTATGTTGCACACTGAGTTATCAAACTCACCCCCTTAAATTTCATCTCTGCAGGTAACCCTCAACCATAGTGGGCTTGGAGCTGTAAGAGATTCGGAGTGGCCACAGCATTTGCAAGTTCGGTTTTTCCGTTTTACTTTAAGTATCTTAATTTGCTATTATTTTTGGGTTTAATTGTAATAAGGCCGCTATTTTAGTTTCTTTATTTGTTTCTTTTCTTTAATGGTTTAAATCATATTTTATCGAAACTGCTAGTTATAGGCTACGCGGGGTATTTTCAAAATCCTAAGAATGTTTTCAAAACTTAACGAGGTCAACGATTGGATAATCTAAAGGCTTAACAAAATAATTTTTCGCAAACTTGCTGTTTTAATAAAAATATCACCGAAGTCACAACAAGCAAAGGTCATAAACTTAGCTATAGGTTCATGTGACACGCCAGAACTGGTCATAACGTCCAGGCCGAGTTTGGGGTGTTACAATTATGGATTTAATACTATGCAATGATACATGTGTATAATTTTGATTTAGTAAATAAAGTGGACATTGAATAAATCATATGTATCAAGCATGACTATATTCGACTAAGGCTTTATAAAATAATCAAATGAATAGTATTTTAAGTTATAAGGAATCATGAGTGTTTTTGTGCAAAATAGGTATATGTGGATGGTTAAATGTACTTTGAGAGGTTGATCATTTGGTGTTCTTTTAAAATATGTCTAATTTATTATAAAATCTATTAGTGTTGAGCAAAACTACTTACATTTCAAATCATATGTAGTAATGTACATATGCCATGAATGATTTGATTAAATCTGATATATCCTTAATGTGCTAAATGGAGTTTTCCTAAAAATGATATGTATTTTAAATATGTTTGCTTTATATGATTCATGTTGGTAATAATTGATTGAACTATTTGTATTCTCCTTGATAAGCGCATATGTTATGTGGTAAAATGTTATACTCGGTATTATTTGTTTATGAATTATGTATCTAGTTAAATGTTTGGAAAATGTTAAGATATGATTCGTAAAGAATTTAAATTATTTATTTATGTTAATATTTGATTGATTTATAAGTTTGAGCATGAGTATGTATATGACTGTTCAAAATTTATCTCTCGTCCAGTAATACCTCGTAACCCATTCTAGCGATGGATATGGGTTAAGGGTGCTACATGAGATGTGTAAAGTGATTAGAAGTACATACCATATAAATCTGTGATAGTGTGATGTGTATGATCCGATCTAATTTTTGTTATTTTTATAGATTGTAAAGATGTCAGATAGACCTGAACGTGTTGAATAAGAAAAAGTTAATAGTAGAGCACAGACCTCTGAACAAGGAACAAGCTGTAACACCCCAAACCCGACCTAAACGTCACGGCCAAGTCTGGTGTGTCACATCAACGACGGACTAATCATGTTTCCTAGTTATTATGATTAGGGTGAGTTTTGTAAAACCGTTTCTGTCATTTGGGAAGAAAATTCAGGTTTAATTTGTGTTTGTCCTATCCACTAATAGTTTAAAATTTATTCACCATATCTTGATCGTTGATTTGTTATTCATTTGTTACGAGTGCCTTTTTTTGAAAACGTTGGTTAATTTAAGAAAACTCGCGCAGCCTTATTCAAATTATTTTAATCAAATGGTAAATAAAGATTAAAAACCCAAAATTAAAAGTATTTAAGAGTGGCCTTATTACAAACCCAAAACCAGCATGAAAAATAACAAAAGAAATAGTAATAGGTAAATAAATAACTTGAATAGAAACTAGCAATGCAGTCCATGTGGCCACTTTGAATCCCTCCAGCTCCAAGTCCACCAGTCTAGGGCTCACCTGCATAGATGAGTAGAAGGGGTGAGTTTGGAAACCCAGTGTGCAAAGAAAAACCCAACCAGAGCCCAAATCAGTTCCAGCTTACTGGGCCTTAAGCCCTATCCAGTTTAAGTATTAGCTGGGTTGAAGCACTATTCAGATTCAGTACGGCCCAAAGGCCCATTATAGTAATAGATCAATAATAATGCATGTATGCCCAAACCCAGCCTAAATCCAGCCGCTACACTCCACTCGTACCAGGCCTACACACCATGTAGGGAATAACTTAGCCCACCCAGCCCTACACTCCACAGTCGCAGCATAGCTGCTCCGATAAGGTGGCCAAGCCACTAACAGTATATCCGAGGCAAAGCCTCTTTCAGTAATACGAGGCAAAGCCCTTTTTCGTAAAACGAGGCAAAGCCCCTTTTCAGTAAACGTGGCAATGCCACTTGCACTTCCTCCATCAATAAACCTAGACCCATGCAACAGTTTAAACATGTCATGGCATACAGTGAACAGAAACAGTAAAACATGCATTTCAGTCAAATTTAACCCTAGGGGTATAACGGTCATTTTGCACCTAGGGGTAAAACATTTATTTTCTCACCCTTAAGGGGTATTTCAGTAATTATACTAGTTTTTAGGGTTTATGCATATTTCAGTTATTAATAGTCTCATTTTCATCCTAACAGTATGTCTAGCCCATTTATCAACCTCAGAGCTATCAGGCCCTAAAACCCCTAATGGACCCTACAGTATAATTTAGCTATTTTGGCCCGTTTAGCCCAAATTCTATGTCTAGTTTAACAGTTTTAACCTACGAATTGCTAGAATACGCTTACCGCTCGTTTCCACCCATATGGGCCCGTAAGACCATTGGGCCCAAATTCAGCCCATCGAGGCCCAAATTCACCAAAGTGCTCGAAATTGCATACTCATCCACCTTACCAGTTGCGATTACAGATCTGACTATTTCCAACCAACCTACAAGTGATCACACGCTTGCAAGCCCACGAAATGCCGGGATTTTAGCATTTCGACTTTCCAGCTTTTGCCGATTTAGT